>CM065788.1:15319118-16569118 GCA_033296515.1 Macrochelys suwanniensis
TCCTAGATCACTCTCCTGCTGCCTTCTGGCCATGCTGTATCACATATCCTCCCCCCCTGCTCAACACCATGGAGTTGGGCAACTTGGGACGAGAGGCAATGCTTTCGTGACAAGCCATCTGCGTTGCCGTGTTGGCTTCCGGCCCTATGCTGTACTCGGAAATGAAAAGGTTGCAGAGATAGGAACCATCTAGTCACTCTTGCATTCTTCTCCTTGTTTCTGTGCATCCACTGGAGCGGGGCATGGTCTGTCACCAGGGTAAATCACCGCCCCAGTAGGTAGTAACGGAGAGTTTCCATGGCCCATTTTATCGCCAGACATTCCTTTTCAACGACGGCGTACTTTTGTTCCCTGGGGAGGAGCTTCCGGCTGAGGTACAGGATCAGGTGTGCCTCCTCCCCTACCATCTGCGAAAGGACGGCTCCTAGCCCTACCTCCGAGGCATCTGTTTTTAGAATGAATTCTTTCTTGAAGTCTGGGGCTATGAGTACAGGATGGCAGCAAAGGGCTGTCCTTAAATCTGCGAATGCCCCTTCTGCTGCATCAGACCACTTTACTATCTCGGGGCCCCGAGCCTTTATCAGGTCAGTCAACGGCCCTGCTCTTGTGGCAAAATGAGGGATGAATCGCCGATAGTACCCTACTAACCCGAGAAATGCTCTGACCTGCTTTTTACGGCTTGGCCGAGGCCAGTCTTGTATTGCCTCCACTTTGTTCCATTGGGGTTTTACCAAACCTCTCCCTACTACATACCCAAGGTATCTGGCTTCAGCTAGTCCTATCACACACTTGAGAGGGTTGGCAGTGAGGCCAGCCTTCCTCAGGGTATCTAGTACCGCTTCTACTTTTACTAGGTGCGTTTCCCAGTCAGGGCTATGAATGACTATATCGTCTAAATAGGCAGCGGCATACCTGGCATGGGGTCGCAACAATTTATCCATAAGTCGTTGGAATGTTGCTGGGGCCCCATGGAGTCCGAAAGGGAGGACAGTGTATTGGAACAGGCCATCAGGTGTAGAGAAAGCTGTCTTCTCCTTGGTGTTCTTGGCCAGGGGGATTTGCCAATATCCTTTAGTCAGGTCCAGAGTGGTTAGGTATCGGGCCTTGCCTAACTGATCAACTAGCTCGTCGACACGTGGTATTGGATAGGCATCGAATTGGGATACTTCATTCAACTTCCAGAAGTCATTACAAAACCTCCAGGTGCCGTCAGGCTTCGGTACTAAGACGATAGGACTGGACCACTGGCTGTGGGATTCTTCAATAACCCCAAGTTCCAACATCTTCTTCACTTCTGTCCTAATTTCCTCTCTTTTAGCTTCCGGTATCCGGTATGGTCTTATCGTCACCCTTATTCCGGGCCTGGTGACGATATGATGTTGGACCAGTGTCGTACGGCCCGGATGTGTACAGAACACATCTTGGTTCTGTTGGATCATATCAATGACCTCTGTTCGTTGTTCTGGGGCTAACTCAGGGTATATCCTCACCTGCCCCTGTCGGTCGTCCGTCTGGGGTGGAGCTCTCCGAATGACCAGGCACGTCTCTCGGTCACGCCAGGGCTTCAGCAAGTTTACATGGTAGATCTGCTCTGGTCTTCGGCGGTCTGGTTGTCTGACCTTATAGTCCACTTCCCCAGTGGCTTCCACGGCCCATGCCAGCTGGCTAGGAGTTTGCTTTCTGCTGTCGGCACTAGCACCATCACCCGTTCTCCTGGCTGAAATTTCCGTACTTTCGCCTGGCGGTTGTAATATGTCCGCTGGGTCTCTTGTGCTTTTTCCAAATGTTCCCGTACTATAGGGGTTACTCGAGCTATTCGCTCTCTCATCTGTGTCACGTGCTCAATGACATTCTTTCCTGGGTTGGGTTGTTCTTCCCAGTCCTCCTTAGCGATGTCTAATATTCCGCGTGGGTGGCGTCCGTATAGTAGCTCAAAGGGAGAGAAACCGGTGGACGCCTGGGGGACTTCCCGTATTGCAAACATTAGGTATGGTAGAAGGGTATCCCAGTCTTTTCCGTCCTGTGCTACCACCTTCCGGATCATACCTTTAAGGGTGCGGTTAAACTGCTCGACCAAGCCGTCTGTTTGAGGATGGTAGACTAAGGTCCTTATGGCATGGATGTGGAGCAGGGTACATAAGTCCTTCATTAATTTTGACATGAAAGGGGTTCCTTGGTCAGTCAGGATCTCCTTAGGGATGCCCACTCTGGCAAAAACCTGGAGTAGTTCTTTTGCTATTGCCTTGGATGTGGGGTTTCTTAAAGGAAAGGCTTCTGGATACCGTGTGGCATAGTCAAGGATGACTAGTACATTTCGTTGACCCCGTGCTGATCTTTCCAGCGGGCCTACAAGGTCCATGGCTATCCTTTTGAACGGGACTTCAATAATAGGCAAAGGTACTAATGGGGCCCTCAAGTGAGGTCGAGGGCTATGCAACTGGCATTCTGGGCAGGAGGCACAATAGCGTTGGACCTCCGCACGTATTCCTGGCCAGTAAAACCTTCCTAGGACTCTATCCAGTGTCTTGTCTATTCCTAGATGTCCCCCAAATAAATGACTGTGAGCTAGCTCTAGTACTGCCCTTGTGTGTTTCCGTGGGACTAAGAGCTGCTCTACTTCTCCCCTCGGATCTGCACTATTCGGTACAACAGATCACGTTTGATCACATAATACGGCCCCGGGCCTTTGGTCTTTCCTTCCACCGGTACGCCATTTACTTCCACTACCTCCTCCCTCACATTCGCATATAGCGGGTCATTGGCTTGGTCCTGCCTGAAATTCTCACGGGCGGTACCGATCTGACCTAATTCCAGGGGGCCTATTTCTACTCCGCCCCCTGGGTTGCCCCTACTTGGGCTAGGAACTGCCTCTGAGTCCTCACTGGCCTGAATTGTCTCCTGGCCTCCTGAACGGGTTCGCTTACCAACAAGGGAGGCTTTCTGGTTCTCTGCTAGAATCCTGGTCCCTAGCCTTTTATCTGCCTTCCTTTCCCGCCTAGACTTTCGGGGTTTCCCGGGGGATGAGAATAGCTCTGGGGCAAATTCAGCAAAAATTGGGGTGAAGCTATCTGTAGGTGCCTCCATTTCAGCCCGGGGGTTGCTACCCTCCCTTGGCTCTACTGGGGGGAGTAAGTTCTCAAACCCAGGGAAGTCCCTACCAATTAAGACCGGGTAGGGGAGCCTAGGGACCACCGCTGCAGTTACCCTGGTAGTGTTCCCCTGGATCTCAATCCGTACTGGGATTGTGGGGTAGAAATTTACGGTGCCATGAATGCACGTTACCCCTGTGGTTTTGACCTGGGTTAGCTGGTCTTGCCCCACCAACTTCCCCGAGACCAGCGTGACAGCACTCCCGGAATCTACTAATGCTGTGGTCAAAATACCATTCATTTTTACTGACCTTGTATACCCATGTGGGGTCATTGCGACCCCTACCAGGCCAATTAGGCCACATTGTTCCCCAGGATCCCCCAGATTGCACTGCATAGGCTCTTCCCTGTTGGGGCATTGGGCTGCTATATGCCCCATTTCCCCACACTCGTAACACCGACCCCTTATCCCGGTTGCCGCCCTCTGCCTGGGGCTATTTGGTCGGCCCCCCCAGCCCTCTCTTCTCAAACCCCCAGGTCCCTTCTTGGACTCCAGCCATTCCTCAATGTCTTTCCTCCCAGTTATAGTTCTCCTGTAGTTCTCGGTGGTCCGGGACCTTGGGTTTGGGGCTGGCTTCCTGGATTGCCGTGTTTCACCCCCTGGGGTCTGGAACAGTTCACGGGCTGCTAGCTGTCTTTCCACGAGGGAGACCAACTCATCATAGGTGGAGGGGTCATTCTGGCCAACCCAAGCCCGGAGGCCTGGTGGTAGCCCCCTCATATACCGGTCCAGTACCAGGAGCTCCATCATCTTCTCAGAGCTGAGGGCCTCATGGCGCAGCCATTTCCGGGTCAGGTGGATCAGGTCAAACAATTGCGATCTGGGTGTCTTGTCCTCTGTATACTGCCACTCATGGAACCTCTGGGCTCGCAATGCCCTAGTTACTCTGGAACTGGCCAGGATCTCTGCCTTCAGCTGGGGGTAATCTGCTGCAGTCTCTGCGGCCATATCGTAGTATACCTTCTGGGCCTCCCCACACAGGAACAGGGCAAGGATACCGGACCACTGGTCTCGGGGCCAGGCCTCCCGCAGGGCTGCTCTCTCAAAAGCCAGGAGGTATGCCTCCACATCATCCTCCCGTGTCATTTTCTGTAGGCAGTGGCTGGCCCGTATAGTCCGGGTCCCATCGCCATTCTGGCTTCGCTCCATAAGGGCCTTCATCTGGTTCACCAGCTCCTGCAGCAGGGCTCGGTCCTGGGCAGCCTGACTCATCAACAGACGATTAGTCTCTTGCTGTACCCTAGTCGCCTCCTGTTGGGCGGTTGCTTGGACCCGGGTAGCCTCCTGCTGGGCCACGGTGGCTTGTATTAGGGCCTTGATTACGTCGTCCATCTTAAGGACTGGATTGTTTTGGCTAACCCTGGTTTAAGTCCCCAGCGCGGAGATCCCACCTCTGACACCACGTGTGGCAAATTGCCGGCACTACTATGATGGGTCCCACACTTTCTCTTCTTGTGGGGGGGTTTCAGGGTGCCATTTCTTGCCCCTGAACTGGGGTAACAGCTATCCTACTAGTATCCCAGGGAAGGGGAGTGGAGAGGGAGGGACCCAGGCCCGCCCTCTACTCCGGGTCCCAGCCCAGGGGCCCTATGATAGCAGGTGAACCACTTGTACCAGTGATTCTTTCCCCTGGGCTACTTCCCTCTCCTGACCTTCAGCTTGTGGGGCTTCCTGCCTTCCCTCTGCACAAGCCAGGTGTCCCTTTACCTAGGATCTTGGTCTTCTAAGCCCGCTGCAGCACTTCTCAAAACTCTCCTCCACTTTCCTCCGAACTGCTCTTTGTTCCACCACCAATCCACTCTGCTTCACTCCTCCAAACTGCTCTCTGCTCCACCACCAAACCACTCTGATTCAGCTCCTCCAAACTGCTCTCTGCTCCACCACCCAACCACTCTGCTCCAACTCCTCCTCACTCTGCTCCAGCTCCTCCTCTGGCTGATTGAAGCAGGGGGATTTTATCAGGTGACTGGCTTCAGGTGCTCTAATTAATCTACAGGGAATAAGGCTTCTCCTCATCCTAGATCACTCTCCTGCTGCCTTCTGGCCATGTTGTATCACAGTACATTTGTATGTTATCAGCATCATGATTATAGTTTAAGTTACGTTTGTGGATAAGATTACTGAGATATATGTGTTGCAAGGTTTGTTCATGAATACTGATGAGTAATGGGTTTCAGCATGTTATCCTTCTGTTCAAGAATTTGTGGAGTACGAGTAAAATTTTCAAAAATTCTAAGCAACTTAGGAACACTTTAGAATCAATTACAAGTTAGAAACTTAACTCCATTAGGCTATTTTGAGAATCCCAGAAATAATTCTTATGTAATATTAAACATTATGACAGTGTAAAACATATGTTAGATTTTTTCTTTAAAATGAGTATTTTTAAAGACTTTTTGAAAGAATTCTCGTAGATTGTGGTTTCCATTCTGGGCAATATGCTTTTCTGTATAATTGCTTATAAAATTTTCTTCTTTCTATTAATATTTTAAGTCATTTTCCAGTTTTGTTTAGTTTTTGTCTATTTTGTCATATGATCTATTATTTCTTTCTGGATTTGTCTTACCTCCAGATAAACAAAGCTTTTTGGCTGACAGTTTCCTTAAGTTTTTTAAATATTTTGGAGCTGGTCAACATTTTTCAAACAAAAACATTTGTTGAAAATGATGTTTTGAAGGCAGCATTCCTAGCAAATTAAGGCTTGCCTGGATGAAAGTTTCCCGGGCCAGGGTGCCTGTCTGGAAGGGGTCCCCACAGATGCAGGCAGAGGAAGAGAGAGCAGTGTTGTTGGCAACATATACCATTTTCCTCCCATTGTGGGTTCTTCCCTGTAAAGTACCTGCAATTAAGGATTAAAAGGGAAAAACGCTATCTTCCTGCCTTCCTCTGCTGACAAACTCCTTTAGTCTCCCCACTGGCTTCATTTCACCAGCCAGCTGGAAGACTAAGTACCTATTTTGAGGATCATACTTTAGTTAACCATTTCCCAGCTTTCAATATGATACTTGGATGTGGGGTGCAGAACAAGTGAAAGGTTATTGAGTTTATTTCCCGTATTGCACCATTCACGAAGCACAATTTCATAGACTAGGTTGAGGAATTCCTCCAGTTTAACACTGACAAGGGCAAATCTGCAGGTGCTGAAGTAAAATTTTGATCACCTACAAGACTCCCCTCCTTCCAGTGTTCATCTTCGAGGTGGACTATGCATGTTCTCATTCTTGGGATAAAGTGTCCACAGAGCCATGAACTTGGAAAGCATCTAGCAAAGTTATGTCCTTTGGGAGCCGCTCAAGTGCTGACTTCCAGTAGCAGATGTTCAGTGTCCTCGGGCATTTTGTAAAAGAGGTGGGGCTCTCAGGCAGTTCCTTTGTGTCAGTGGTTAGCAGCAGTTCGAGGAAACTTTCAAACCCAGGGTCTGATTTCAGCCAGACATTAGCTTGTCTTTAAAATAGTTACTTCTATTTCTAGTTTAATTGTTTTTAGGGCTGTCAATTAATCACAGTTAACTCACGCAATTAACTCAAAGAAATTAATTGCAATTAATCACAGTTTTAATGGCACTGTTAAACAATATAATTAATCCCAATTGAAATGTATTAAATATTTTTGGATGTTTTCTACATTTTGAAATATATTGACTTCAATTACAACACAAAATACAAAGTGTACAGTGATCACTTTATATTATTATTTATGATTACAAATATTTGCACTGTAAAAATGACAAAATAAATAGCGTTTTTCAATTCACCTCATACAAGTGCAATCTCTTTATTATGAAAGTGCAACTTACAAATGGAGGGGTTTTTTGTTACATAACTACACTCAAAACCAAAACAATGTAAAACTTAAAAGTCTACAAGTCCACTCAGTCCTACTACTTGTTCAGCCAGCCACTAAGACAAATAAGTTTGTTTACATTTATGGGAGATAATGCTGCCCGCTTCTTATTTACAATGTCACCTGAAAGTGAGAACAGGCATTTGCATGTCACTTTTGTAGCCAGCATTGCAAAGTATTTACGTGCCAGATATGCTAAACATTCGTATGCCCCTTCATGCTTTGGCCATCATTCCAGATGACATGCTTCCATGCTGATGACGTTTATTAAAAAAAAATGTGTTGAATTTGTGACTGAACTCCTTGAGGGAGAATTGTATGTGTCCTGCTCTCTTTTACCCACATTCTGCCATATATTTCATGGTATAGCAGTCTCGGATGATGACCCAGCACATGTTGTTCATTTAAGAACACTTTCACTGCAGATTTGACAAAACTCAAAGACGGTATCAGTGTGAGATTTCTAAAGATAGATACAGCACTCGACCCAAGGTTTAAGAATCTGACGTGCCTTCCAAAATCCAGAAGTCTTCTGCTGGTGGCATCTGACTCCGATGATGAAAATGAACATGCATTGGTCCGCACTATTTTGGATTGTTATTGAGAAGAACCCATCATCAGCATGGACACATGTCCTCTGGAATGGTGGTTGAAGCATGAAGTGACATATGAAATCTTTAGCACATCTGGCATGTAAATATCTTGCAACGCTGGCTGACAGTGCCATGTGAACACCTGTTCTCACTTTCAGGTGACATTATAAACAAGAAGCTGGCAGCATTGTCTCCTGCAAATGTAAACTAACTTGTTTGTCTGAGCGACTGGCTGATCAAGAAGTAGGACTGAGTGGACTTGTATGCTCAAAAGTTTTACATTGTTTTATTTTGGAATGCAGGTTTTTTTTAAACATAATTCTACATTTGTAAGTTCAACTTTCATGATAAAGAGATTGCACTACAGTACTTGTAATGGAGGAATTGAAAAATACTATTTATTTTGTTTTTTACAGTACAAATATTTGTAATAAAAATATATATGCAGTGAGCACTGTACATTTTGTATTCTGTGTTGTAACTGAAATCAATATATTTGAAAATGTAGAAAACATCAAAAATATTTAAATAAATGGTATTCTATTATTGTTTAACAGCACGATTAATCACATGATTAATCATGATTGTTTTAATCGCACGATTAATCGCAATTAATGTTTTCAATGGCTTGACAGACCTAATTGTTTTTAGGTAGTTTTTATTAATAGTTTTTAGTTTTTCTGCACTTTTAGGGTTCAGATAGGATTTGGCATATTGCTGTGCACTCTGGAGTCAAGCTGGTCCAGCTTGCTGGGATATGGCCAATCTTGACTTTAAGAAGTTAGGGTTCCAGAGGTGCACTGTGTGCCCTCTCTTATTCCAGGATATGATGCCCATACCAGATGCATAATATGCCCAGAGAAGGATCAATTCTCAGATCTTTGCTCAGTTTGTTGAGCTTTCAGCTCACAGATCCATGAGCACCAGCAAGTAGGGCTGCAGGCCTTCTTAATGAAGGAAAGACCTCAATGTGTGGACCTCAGAACTGGGTGATAGTGGCCGCAATTCCATGTGGGAACTCAAGAGACCAGCTGTGTCTGCTAAGCTCTTTTCTGCATGAAGCCTGTAGTTCTAGTTGGAAGTATCAGCACAGCTGCAAGGGATCCCACGAGAGTTTCAGGTTTGGAACAGAGACAGTCAGCACCTGGATCTGCTGACACAAGAGTGCAACCAGCGTGGGGGCCATCTTTGGTGTCATCTGAGGTTTCAGGACAACCAGGAACTTTCAGTACCACCTCTGTTGTGCCAACATTGCCTTCAGTACAAGAGGTTTAGGAGACCTCTGCCAATGCAGGGCCATCTGTAATGCCAATACTCCAGAGAGATTCTCTATCTTCAGATATTGGTACTGGCTGTTCAAATACAGTGAGGCATACCTCCTGCATGGAGGCTTCAGCCCCACTCTCCTCATTCCTCAAAGGCAGGGGAAAAGAAAATGGGCCAATCAGCAGGCACAGGCCTCAGATTCCGAGCCTACCAAAAAAGAAAAAGAGGGAATCATGGGGTCAGTGCCATAACCTGTGCTTTCCCCCACCCCCCATCATCTCTGGGGCCCCGCTGCCTCCCCCAGTGTTTAATTTGTATTGAAAGAGATTCCAGAACTCAGCCCTGTCACAAATTAAGCACTGGCAGGGCAGCCTGATACTGGGGGGTGCTGGGTGGGTGTCCAGCTCTGAAGGCAATGCCACTGCCAGCAGTAGCATAGAAGTAAGGGTGGCATGGTATATGGTGTATTGTCACCCTTACTTTTGCGCTGCTGTTGTGGCTTGTGGTACCTGATGCTCGGCATGTGACTCAAGGTAGGCGTCACGCTGTCACACATGAGCTACATCTTGCCAGAGCCCAGGGCCCTCCTGCAGCCCTCTGGGCACTCCTGGCTCACTGGGGTGCCATTTCAGATTTTGAGGGATGGGAGGAAACTTTACTCATTATTCCAGGGACTACTTAGGCACCTGAAAACTCTAGAGTTTATTGCCAATAATTTAGGAATTAGCTGACAGGAGCACTCTGTTATAAAAATAAAGAAAAAATATATACAAACTCCAGTTAAAGCCACGTTTAAAGTTTATATGTACATTTAGAATAATCAGGAGATAATACAGCAAGATATTCCCAATCCCAAACCTTGAGGTATCAGCTCTGGAGCTTTAACACAGATATCAGAAACACATGTTCGATACTTTGTACACTATCTTTAGTAGAGATAAATAAAAAGAAATACAATCTACTTAAAATCTCTTTACTTTCTCTAGCAGCCACACTCTGTGTTACTGCCATTATCTACTCTATTTTAGTCATTTGTTTTTTTACTAAAAACATAATTTTAACATATGTGAATAAGGTTTTTTCTCTTTTATTAAGACAGGGAATTTATTTTTCTAATTATTTTGGCATTTATGTTTACCGATCACAATCATGTACGTGATTCACTAACATTTGACTCCATCATTGCTATTGGTATCATAGTTGGAAATGCATTTATTTTCATGCAAATTGCAAGTTATTTTACAATAACTAAAAATACAATTTGAAAATAAGCAACCTTCATCTGCCCAGTATGTAAAGTTATGTGTTTAGCTAATGTTTTTTTAAACTGGCACTGCTAAGGTTAGTACAAGCTAAAGTTGGATTCTAGAAAGATACTATTATTTGATTGTACCACTTTAAATCATAGAAGATTAGGGTTGGAAGAGCCCTCAGGGGGTCATCGGGTCCAACTCCCTTCTCAAAGCAGAACCAACCCCAGACAGGGATGATTTATGAATATAATGAATCACAAAGCACAATATAATAATAAAAGTAATAATGAGAATCACTCCAGCCAGGATAGGTTAGGCATTTTAGAACTCACTACTCAAAGAATTAAATGTAAGCATGAGAGAGAAATAAAATAATGAAATACATAGACCAGTCAAAAAACTAAAACAACAGGAACTTTGAAAAAATTACAGAGAATATATGTGCATTGCAGGAAATACCTACAAGTAACAATAACAACAACATAAGTATGTGTTGGAGGTGAGCTGTGGGAGTGTGTGAGAGACCATGTGCTGCCCCTTTAAGAGAGCAGCGCTCACCCAGCAGCAGCCACCGCCAGCAGTTCCGTCCTTCTCTTGGTGAGCCCTGTCCCCCCACCCCACTCTTCAGAGATGGAGTACATGGGCGGGGGAGAGGGAGGCAGGGGAGACAGGAGCTGCGGAGCTGAAGACACCAGCAGAGCAGCAGGGGGAGGGGCACCCCTGATCCGGAGCTGCCCCATTTATAATGGCGCTCTGAACTTTCACCCAGTTCGCCCATGCTTAAGGCCAGCCCTGTGGGATTTGAGGCTGTTGTATTTCAGAGTGCAATCCGGACCAGTGAGAGGTTGTGTCACCACCTGCCCCATAACCTGGTGCCTAAGAGTGCTTTGCTGTTGTAGCTCCCAACCTGGGCTGCTCACAAACAGCCTACCACCATTCAGGTGACACTTGAAGTTTCTGTGTATAGCTACAGCTCTGACCCAGAAGCTCTAACCCGGCAGCCTGCCAAAAATACTCCAGTCACACTCTGGTTTGCACCAGTCTTGGCTACTATTTGCAAGGTGGCCCCAACACACTCCCAATCCCAAATTTTCATGTGGTCTGCACTGTCCAGCCCTCTCCTCGGCAGTTCAGATATTGACCTGTAAGGGGTCAATATTCAACAATTTGTTACTTTAAATAGCGTTACTAAACAGTCCAGTTTAAACACAACACTGGATTACTTTATATTAAACATAAGACAAGTTTATTTAACTAGAGAGATATTTTAAGTGTGTACAAGTATAAGGTATTGAAGCCAGAAATGGTTACAAGAGAAATAAAAATAAAACACTTTCTAGTAGCTAAACTTAACAAGCTAGATTTGGTTCAACATGAATTCCTTACCACATATTCCCAGCAACATTGCTGACCATATTCTCAGGTCAGGATCACACCCAGAGTATACGGGCTGGTTCCTTTGTCTTAGGTGAAAAAGAGATAGGGTGGGATTGGGAGAGATTCCTTGGGTGCTTTTGTGCATCATTTTTGTAGCCCAGTCACCCTTTGAAGTGGATTCTTCTGAGTACTACCCCTCAAAGCAAAGTTTATTCAAACAGTAAAGAAGGTGATGTGGAGTCTGGTGTGGAAGGTGGCTCCATGCTCTTCCTTCTCCTCTGTTTTTGCTGAAATGTGGATTTGCCTTGTCTTCTGCTATTTCCCCCTCTTGCTGTCCCAAGGACCCTGTTTACTATTTATATGTAAATTGAGATAAACACACATTCCTTTGGTTAGGATAGACCTGTTTAACAACTTTTTCCCAGTCAGGACTTTGTGGATTTGAACATGCGTTTACAACATCATACATGAGGAAATCATAACTTTACATATAATGTTGCTACATACATTTCACCATGATATCATTGACCAACATATGACACCTCATATGACACCTCACAAGGCATATTTTGTACCAAGATTATTTCAGTGGTGTGTAGGGTGTGAGTACAGGGGTGCTTTCAATCACAAAGGTCCACCTGGACAGTTCTCAGCTTCAGTGCATAATTCCTTCTTTCTCATTACTGGGAGTAAGATGCTCAAAATGAGACATACACAGAGAAATATAGATAAATGTAGCTACTAGAAAGTGTTTTAACAAGCTAGATTTGGTTCAACATGAATTCCTTACCACATGTTCCCAGAAACATTGCTGTCTCAACTCAGCCTCACTCCTCTCTCTGTCAAGGACCCCAGACAAGCACTCCTTTACCCCCAAACCATCTCTGCCTAGATCTACCATGGAGAAATTGCTTTCAGTCCAGATGACCTTAGAGCACCAGATGATGCGGATTGCCCTCATAGTGACCAGGCCACCTCAACAACACCTATATCACATAGTAATGCAGAATCCCCTCTCAATTGCCAGGCCACCTCAGCATCCTTCTCCGCAGTTGAGGATAGCCCTTGTATCTGTACTGTATCTTCCTAATGATTTTAGACATTTCCAGGAACTACTGTGTATAATTGTTGCCTCTGTGATTGGAACTGATGATAGTTCAGATGGGGAGGGATCTGAGTTATTACAGATAATTCTTCCCCAGGTGTCTGGCTGGTGGGTCTCACCCACATGCTCCAGGTCTAACTGATCACCATATTTCTGTTTGGGAAGGAATTGTCCCCCAGGTCAGACTTGCAGAGACCCGGGGGGAGGGTTCGCCTTCCTCTGCAGCATAGGGCATTGCTCTCTTGCTGGTCTGAACTAGAGTAAATGGTGGATTTACTGTCACTTGAAATCTTTAAATCAAGATTTGAGGATTTCAGTAACTCAGCAGGAGGCTATGGGTCTATTACAGGATGAGGTGCTGTGGCCTGCGATGTGCAGGAGGTCAGACTAGATGACTGTGATAGTCCCTTCTGGCCTTAAAGTCGATGAGTCTATGACATGCCATTCAATACACTTCCTGCAATCTAGTGAGGGCAAATATTTCTCCCAGTTGAGAGACTACTGCAACTAGTCAAGGACTTCTGGTAAAGTTTATATCAGGTACCCCAGCGGGAATTCCAATATTTTTGCCTCATAGCTGTTCCAAACACATAGTTTCAGTGGCTCTGAAATAAACAAGGGATTTGAAAGTTTCCCATTCCAGACCTGTAGATGAGATCAGGAGGGAAGACTTGCTACAGAGAAAATATTTTTCTGGGACTCTTGGGATCTACAAAGTACATTGTGGCCAGGTATATTCCTACTTTATCGGACTGGGTCATTCCTTTGCTGGGCTGTTTCCCAGAGGAACAAGAGTAGGTGGCCAAGGCAATCAGCAAGGTTGATCAATGATCTTTCTGACTCATGACAGAGCAATGAGAGTTGTGTCAATGGGCATCAGTTCACGGGCTCTCTCCTTGGAGACACAATCAAAGGTCAAATATCTCCCCTTTGATGGGGATGTGATATTCACTGCCAAAACCAAAAAGTCCTGAAAAGACTGAGGGGAAAAAAGATCCATACAGTTCTTATGATTCTTGCCACCTTCCTGTGCCCAAAAGGAGAGATCCAACTTTCCTCCATCCTTCAGGTACCAGTGCCAGTATCCCTTATTCCTTAGCTTCCCTGGATTATTTTTATTACTAGAAGCCTCAATCTCAGTCTCATCTAGAGTGTAAGAAGCAAAAAAACAACAAGAGTGGTCATCAGAGAGATAGTTTCTCAGGAAGTCAGCCATTGTCATCAGTGTAGACCTCTGGTTTGATGAGTGACCTGACAGCACCAGTATTTCATTTTGCTTCCCTCTCTTCCCCTTCTAATTCCCTGCCCTTTGGAGACCATCTGGTTGGTCTGTTTCCTGGTGACATGTTGTGGAATAACCACTGACTGGGGAAGGGAGCTGATGTTATTGAGAATGGTTGCACTATTCAGTTCTAGTCTTTGTTGCCTACAAACCCCCTCCCCATAATCCTTCAGTGATCCTCTCTTCTGTGACACTGCTCATGGAGGAAGTGGGTTCTCTTCTGAAGAAAAGGGTCATTGAGGAAGTTCCAGTAGGGAGGAAAAGGCTTTTATTCCAGATCTTTTCTCACACTGAAGGCTGACAAAAATTCAACCCAACCAGGGCATGAGGAATTTGAGCAAATACATCAGGATGTTCAAGTTCCATATACTAATTCTGATGGCCATCACCCCTAGCCTAGCAATGCAAGACTGGTTTGGGGCTTTCAGCCTGAAAAATGCCAACTTCCACATAGCAATCAGGCTGTCCTGTCACAAATACTTGCATTTTGTGTGTAGAGAACAGGCATTTCCACTACAAAGTTCTACCCTTCACTTTTTCCACTGCTGCAAAGGTGTGTACAATGTCTTCCTTTACCAGCAACTTATTCTATTTATCAGAAATCCATGATTTGCCCTACCTTAATGATTGGACATCCCAATAGACCAGTTCAACTGGGTGTGTCCAGAGTGGTGCCTGAAGCTGAGTAATGAATTATGTGTACAGGAAGGGAGGCTACCCGACAGTGGAATTATTTGCCATAGGAATCAGTGCCAAGTATCTTCAATACTGGTGGTGCCATGTAATAGTAGATAGATATCATGGATGTTTCTTTCAGATTCAAGCAAAGAGCTCCTTTATGTCTTTCCTCCTATTCCATTAGTCCCTGCAGGAACTGGAAAGATATAACCAGAGAGGAGGTTTTGGAACAAATTGATAAACTAAATAGTAATAAGTCACCAGGATCAGATGGTATTCACCCAAGAGTCCTGAAGGAACTCAAATGTGAAATTGCAGGACTAACTGTAGTCTGTAACTTACCATTTAAATCAGCTTCTGTACCAAATGACTGGAGGATAGCAAATGTGACATTAGTTTTTAAAAAGGGCTCCAGAGGTAACCCTGGCAATTAGAGTCCAGTAAGCCTAACTGCAGTACCAGGCAAACTGGTTGAAACTATAGTAAAGAACAAAATTATCAGACACATAGATGAACATAATTTGGTAGGGAATAGTCAACATGGTTTTTGAAAAGGGAAATCATGCCTCACCAATCTACTAGAATTCCTTGAGGGAGGTCAACAAGCATGTGGACAAGGGGGATCCAGTGGACAGAGTGTATTTAGATTTTCAGATAAGGTTCCTCTCCAAAGGCTCTTGAGTAAGCTGTCATGGGATAAGAGGGAAGGTCCTTTCATGGATTGGTAACTGGTTAAAAGATAGGAAACAAAGGGCAGAAATAAATAGTCAGTTTTCAGAATGGAGAGAGGTAAATAGTGGTGTTCCCCAGGGGTCTGTACTGGGCCCAATCCTATTTAACATATTCATAAATGATCTGGAAAAAGGGGTAAATAGTGAGGTGGCAAAATTTACAGATGATACACAACTACTCAAGATAGTTAAGTCCCAGGCAGATGGCAAAGAGCTACAAAAGGATCTCACAAAACTGGGTGACTGGGCAACAAAATGGCAGATGAAATTTAATGTTGATAAATGCAAAGTAATGCACATAATTCTAACTAGACATATACAATGATGGGGTCTAAATTAGCTGTTACCACTCAAGAAAGAGATCATGGAGTCATTGTGGATAGTTCTCTGAAATCATCCATTCAATGTGCAGTGGCAGTCAAAAAAGCGAATAGAATGTTGGGAATCATCAAGAAAGGGATAGATAAGACAGAAAATATCATATTGCCTCTATATAAATCCATGGTATGCCCACATCTTGAATACTGCATGCAGGTTTGATCGCCCCATCTCAAAAAAGATATATTGGAATTGGAAAAGGTTCAAAAAAGGACAATAAAAATGATTAAGGGCATGGAGCGTCTCACATATGAGGAGAAATGAACAAGACTGGGACTTTTCAGCTTGCAAAAAGATGCCTAAGGGGGATATGATTGAGGTCTATGATGACTGACTGAAATCATGACTGTTGTGGAGAAAGTAAATAAGAAAGTGTTATTTACTCCTTCTCATAACACGAGAACTAGGGGTCACCAGATTAAATTAATAGGCAGCAGGTTTAAAACAAATAAAAGGAAGTATTTTTTTCCACACAACACACAATCAACCTGTGGAACTCTGCCAGAGGATGTTGTGAAGGCCAAAACTATAACAGGGTTCAAAAAAGAACTAGATAAATTCATGGAGGATAGGTCCATCAATGGCTAATAGCCAGGATGGGCGGGAATGGAGTCCGTGTCCCTAGCCTCTGTTTGCGAGAAGCTGAGAATGGGCGACAGAGGATAGATCACTTGATAATTACCTGTTCTGTTCATTCCCTCTGGGGCACCTGCATTGGCCACTGTCGGAAGTCAGGATACTGGGGTAGATGGACCTTTGGTCTGATCCAATATGGCCATTCTTATGTTCTTATCCTCTCTCAGTTTCATTCTATAGTTTCTAAGGAATAGCAAATAAAACAAAATTAAATCTTGTCAAATACCCTTTAACATTTCAATGTGATTAAAAAAAATTAAATTATCAAACTTGTTTCTAGGACTCTAATATAATTATATTTTAAATTAATCCTTAGGTGCTGGGGAACAAATGACCATATGGGAATCTGGTGGATCATCCGAGGGCCAGTGTTATTTTCCATTGCAGTAAGGATTATTTTATCTTTTGTTTATATATTATACAGGTGTGATTGTCTATTTTTATCTTTCCAAGAAATTCTATTCTGACTCAGATGATAATGAGAGCCAAAGTGCAGTGGTCACTTGATGTAAAGACACAGTCACTGCCCCAAAGAATCTATAACATGGAGTGAGAGTAATAAACACAAAAATGGAGGAAGAGACAACTATTACAAACACTAATGTCCAACAGGACATGTGCACTTGAAGAGTCAGTGAAATCAGTTGGTTTTTGTTTCATTGTTTATTTGGTCGGAGGGTTTTTCTTTCTATGAATTCATCACTAACTTTGCAGAAGCAAGATATTAGGGCAGTGCTGGCAAACTGGTTTCAGTAGAGCATCCCATTGTGGTGCAGACACCCCTGTCTGCTGGGTTATTCCAAACTTAGAGACTTTGGGAAGGCTGCAATTCACCCAGAAATCACTACAATGCAGAGATCAATTCCAGCCTCTTCACTACCATGTGCAGTACCCCACTGTGATCAAAAAGCAGTCACTGGGAGTAGGACATAAATCCCAGATACCTAAATGGAACTCTACCCCCATCAGGTACCATCTCCATAGCTTCTCCAGCCTCTGCACCTTAGTCACAAAAAAGGCACCTCCCTCCCTTTGGGCTGTAGCCAATCCTTATATGCCGTGCAGGCTCACAGGCAACACAACACTCCAGCTGCTCTGTGGGCCTGTCCCTTAGCTCTAGGCTCATAGAATCATAGAAATGTAAGGCTGGAAGGCACCTAAAGAGATCATCTAGAGAGATCACCTACTCCATCTCCCTGTGCAGAGGAAGGACCAAGTAAATCTAGACCATCCCTGACAGGTGTTTGTCTAACTTGTTCCTAAAAGCCTCCAGTGATGGCAACAAAACACAAACATTACCTTCCAGGCCTCCACAGGCCTTGCTTTCTCTGTATAGATTAGCAATAGGCACACATCAACCCCTGAATCATCCAAGTCTCCTTCTAGACTGCCCACTCCCTGATCCACTGAAGACTCACAGATAGGGTGACCAGATAGCAAGTGTGAAAAATCAGGACCGGGTTGGCGGGGGTATTAGGAACCTATGTAAAAAACAGCCCTGAATATCAGGACTGTCCCTATAAAATCAGGACATCTGGTCACCCTACAAACAGAAGTCTCAGCTTTGCTATCCCCAAAGAAATAGTACACACCAGCTTATTAGTTTTAATTCAGGATAACCACTCTGCTTAATGCACAGCATTTAGATATATTTCTAGTTAAAATCTGTTTACATGCACAGTCTGTGGAATAACCTTGCTATAGGCCCTTTGTATATTGTAGGTAACATCATTAACGCTTTCCATGACCTCAAAAGGAGCCTCCCATGAGATTTGCATTTTGTACATTTTTACAAGGAGTGATGCCAGCCCCAAATCCCACACATCAAATGATCAGTCCCAAGTACTGTGGTCACACCATTCTTTCAGAGCTACTTAGTTTTTGTGAGCATTCCCATAATAGTCTTTAAATCTTCCCTAACATTTGCAGCCAGTGGTTCCCCCTCTGCCTCTGTGCCACCTTCCCAGGAGTCTCTGATGAGATCTAGTGGCCCTCTGATTTTTCTACCATACATGAGGTCAAATGGGGCAAACCCTGTGGCATCTTGAGGCTCCATTCAGTAAGCAAATAGGTAATGACAAGCAAGGATAACATTACATCGCAGTCCCTCTCCTTTCTGTTGACATACATTTTTAACATAGATTTTAGAATCCCATTGAACCTCTCAACTAAACTGTTTATCTCTGGATGATATGGGGTGGATTTTAATTGCTTCCAGAACTCACTAAATAGATGGGATATGAAATTTGACCCATGATATGACAAAATCTCTTGGGAAACCTTCTTTGTCAAATGGAGAGAACAGTGACATAGCCATTGCCTTGGCTTTTACATTACACAGGGCATTGCCTCTGGATACCTGGTGGGAAAACCCACCATGACTAATAGATATTTCTTTACCCCCTGGGTTGGATGGGTTAACATTCCTATAATATCCATGGCCATCCCCAAAATTCTTCTTTGATTGTTGACAGTAGGTGCAAGGGAGCCTTGCAGTTCCATACAGGCTTTTCTCTGCTTCTGACATGAGTCAGAAGTCCAACAGTATTCCTTTATCTGATTTTGAATATTGGGCCAATACAATTTTTTCTTTAACATTTCATATGTCCTCTGTTCCCAAATGATGTGCAAAAGCACAATCATGGGCTAATGACATTAACCCCACACTATGTTTTGAGGGCACAATCAAAATTGTTTGCACGGCTCCCCAGGATTTCCTTCTGGCACAGCCTACCCTCTTCTATAAAGAACCTTCCCCAGTTCACTGTATCTGGGGCCTTACTGTGAACAACTTCCCTTATACTATATAGAGAAGGGGCTGCATTTTTCTCTGCAGCAAACTGTTCAGTTCTGGCTTGCCTGGAGAGCTGTTACAGACTAGGGGAAGATTCCTCCTCCCCTGTCCTTTAAGGCACATTGCTATTTTCTGCTAATAAGGGGGCAGCAGCTTCTCCTCCCCCATCATCTGCCTTTCCCTTGTCAGAGATTACCTCTGTGAACTCAGGGACATATTCTCTTTAGCTACAGGTCACAATGTTAACAGCTTTAGGCAATGATATTATGTCATTTCCAACCAACACATCAGCTGGTAAATTCTTAAATACTCCCATTTTAAAAGTGTCGCATAGACCTCCCCACTCTGGTTTGATGCAGGCCAGAGGCACCCTGGTTTACATGGTCCTGAAGCTAGTGGTTTTACCTCCTCCCCTGGGAAGCAGATCATTCTCCTGACCAGGGAAATCTGAGTACCAGTGTCTCACCACAGTGGGCACAGTTTACTGTGTACCTGGGCCTTTTTAATAAATTCCTTGTCTGTCTCACCTGATAAAGCTACCCAGAACTCTCTCTGCCACCACTGAACTCTCTCCCTAAAGGTAGCAGCATTAACCTGGACAGATCAATGAGTGAATTTGGATCCCCTTACTTAGGGCGCTGCCTTTTCATGTGATCAAGGGACTCATATAAGTAACACTTTCTTGGGCCTTCCTCTTGGGTTGGATCCAGTAATTAGGGGGAGACGGTACTGGTGTGGTGTGGATTTACTGCCCTCCCCTCCATCCTTTTTTCCAGGAATGAATCAGGAACCCCAGGTTTTTGCCCTTCCCTTTAGGATTTGTGCTCCCTGAATAGTCTCACTTGTATGTACAAGCCAGTTACTTCTGCAACTGCTTCCACTGATTCTGGAGTTTTCTCCAACACAGCAGCTCTCACTTCCTCAGAGAAGACAATGAGTCAACAATGCAATGCTGCTGCAAAAAAAAACAAAATACAATTGTGGGTTGTATTAACAGAAGCAGAGCATGAAAGTCAAGGGAAGTGATAGTGCCACTTTACTCTGTGCTGTGTGCAATTTTGGTCACCAATATATAGAAAGGAGGTAGAGAAACTTAAAAGGATCCAGAGGTGACTGACAAAGATGATCAAAGGGATGGAATGCAAGGCATATGAGCAAACACTGAAGGAATTGGTGACAGGTTTCAGAGTGGTAGCCGTGTTAGTCTGTATCAGCAAAAACAACGAGGAGTCCTTGTGGCACCTTAGAGGCTAACACATTTAATTGGGCAAAAAAACTTCAAAAACAGACTCCAACATGAAACTGCAGAACTGGAATTAATTTGCAAACTGGACACCATCAGATTAGGCCTGAATAAAGACTGGGAGTGGTTGGGTTATTACAAAACCTAAACCTAGTTTCCCCAATACCAATTTCCCCCTACTGTTACATCTTTTTGTCAACTGTCTGAAATGGGCCACTCTCATTACCACTTCAAAAGTTATTTTTTCTTCCTTGGTATCCTGCTGTTAATTGAATTGTCTCGTTAGACTGACCTCACACTTGGTAAGGCAACTCCCATCCTTTCATGTATTTATACCTGCTCCTGTATTTTCCACTCCATGCATCTGATGAAGTGGGTTCTAGTCCACGAAAGATTATGCCCAAATAAATTTGTTAGTCTCTAAGGTGCCACAAGGACTCCTAATTGTTTTTGAAGGAATTGGGCATGTTTAGTTTGGAAAAGAGGAGATAAAAGGGGGGGTGTAAACAGTCCTCACTTGGGGAGCATGGCCTAGTGATCACAGCTGCAACTCCTGACTGCCAAGTGGGTTGTGGGGAAGGGAGGCCAGGCCCTCTCACTCCACCGGGCTCCAACTCAGGGCCCTTTGGGCTACCAGTAGTCTGGCAACTAAGGCTGCTTAAGGCTGTCCTCCCTGGGCCTCTTCCTCTGTCCACCTCAGGGTCAGCTTAGTCCAAGGCTTTTCCCTATTGGGGAAACCCAAACCACAATAAGTAAGAGGGGGTCACCAATGTCCAAGGTCCATAGGATACCTCTCTCTCTGGTTGTCTCCAGGGTGGGTCCTCCCTTCCCTCAGGGAGGGTCCCTTTAGGCAGCTATGGCAGAGTCTTAGGCTTCCCTCTGCTCTGCTGGAGCTGTGGGCTACAGGCCTGCTCACCACCAACTCTGCCACCAAATGAGCTAATTCCCTGCCTTTTAATTCCTCCAGCAGATGGAGCATTTGCTACAGGTGTGGCAGGGTGGGGCTGGCTGAGCCCAAAATAATCCCTTAACCCCTTGTTGCTTAGTGTGCGGTTTGTACACCCCATCACAGGGGACATGATAGCGATCTTCAAATACTTGAAAACCTGCCATAAAAAAGATGGAGAAAACTTGTTCTCTCTTGCCACACAGGGCAGGACAAGAGGCAATTAGTTCAAACTACAGCACAGCAGTTTTAGATGAAATCTCAGGAAAAACTTCCTAACTTTAAGAACAGTAGGACAATGGAACAGATGCCTAGGGAAGTCATGGAAGCTCCTTCACTGGAGGTTTCCAAAAAGAGGCTGGATAGCCATCCGTCTTGGATGGTTTAGACACAACAAATCTTGCATCATGGCAGGGGGTTAGACCAGATGACCTTTGCAGTCCCTTCTAACCCTATGGTTCTATGATTCTCTTCTATGACCTCAAATAACTGCTCCCAAGCAATTAGATCTACTACTTTTTATCTATTTTCTTAAATAATCCACCATTTTATGAACCCATTCCCCATGAGTTAATTTATCAACTTTTTTGAGGTTTCTGAATTTGAGGTGATATGCCTCTGGAGTAATTTGAAACCTTTTTGATGCATACTCCTTGAATTGGACATATTTCATAGATGCACTAACATTCATATAATTAAATACTTGTAAAGTTTTACCAATCAATTTGCTTTGACCAGATGCTTAATTGCTCCTACTGATGATGATGGGCTTAAGAGCCAATCTGCTGACCTTTCCTTCCAACCAATCACACAGTGTGGCAAATTAGACAGCTTATTATTAGTCAGCTGTGCTTATTAGGATTCCAAGAAACTGGCTCTGCTGAATCTCTGCTTCCTGACATTCCCACCATACACCCTCAAGGTCACCTTCTAGGGGCCTCAGGGCCCATTTTCTCTGAATACTTCCAATGGAACTCTCACAAAAGATCCGGAGCATGGATTTTCTCTACCAGTTCCCAAAACTGCTCATCTGGACGATAGCCTTCCCATCCACCAGGTATAGGAGCCTTGCCCTAAGTCAGTGAGAGTGGAGGATTCAGTGGAATAATACGCCTCCTGTCTGCGGACTGCTATAGGGGATAGTGGTGTTAGAGGGTTAGAGCGGTTTGGGTATGGGTTCTCAGTGTAGGGCTTTACGTGTGAGATGTGAATTATGGGGTAGATCTTCCAGGGGTAGGACAGCTGTAACCTGAAAGCCACTGGATTCATCTGTTCTATAATCTGGAAGAGGCCCAGGTATTGGTAGTGTAGTTTGGTGGATGGGAGGCTTAATTTAAGGTTCTGAGCAGACCAGATTGTCCCTTATGACCAGATTGGTGGCAGTCTGGTGGTCTGGGTCCACATGGTGCTTATAGACTTCTTTGGTGCACTGTAAGTGTTCCTTGAGGTCCTGGTGCAGCTGGTGTGGACAGGAGGCTAAATCCATGGCAGCCTGCCTGGGGAACTCATGGGCAAGTCTGGGTGGAAGTGGTGGTGCAAGCCATAGTTTATAAAGAATAGGCGATGTTGGGTCAAGCCATGCGTTCTCATATGTGAATTTGGTGAAGCAGCAGGGAGATCCAGTTGTTCTGGTGGCAGCTGAAAAAACAGTGAAGATATTGCTCCAAGATTTGATTGACCCTCTCTGTTTGCCATTAGTCTGTGGGTGGCAAGCAGACAAGGTGAGGATCTTGATGCCATGGAAGCTGGAAAATTCAAGTGTGACGGGTCCGGCACCGCAGCGCCCCTTTGTGGCAGGGGTGGCTGAGGTGTCAGGGCCTTGCCACTCTTAAGTCTTCCCGCCCGTTCCCTTAAGGGCATCCTGTTGTGGCCTAATGGCCAAAGTCTGTGCAACTTGCCCTGCGTATCAGGGCCGCATGGCCCAACGGCCAGAGCCCATACAACTAACTCGCCCTGCAGATCAGGGCAATGTGGCCTAGTGGCCAGAGTCCATTCAACTCACCCTGAGGTTCAGGGCAGTGTGGCCTAGCAGCCAGAGTCCATACAACTTGCCCCAAGGCTCAGGGCTGGGTGGCCCAATGGCCAGAGTCCATAGCCTTCCCTCTTCCCTCTGGGGAAGTGCAGCCTAATGGCCAGAGTAGTAAGGGGACCTGGGCCCGCCCTCTCCACCGGATCCTGACCCAGGGCTCACCTGTTAGCAGGGTTCCCCCTTGTGCTGAGCTCGGCAGGGATCCACCCGCAACACGCCGAGCGTCAGTGCGGCCTTAACGCTGCCGGCTTCTAAAGTCCCCCTGGGTCACTTCCTACCCTCCACCTGGTCCTCCGGTCTGTCCCCTCCAATCGCAGCCTCCGTCCGGGGTGTAGAGGATGTCACGGCTTGGTTGACCCCTCGATCCTGGGGTGTTGGCTGTCTCGCCTCGGGAGCTGGCGGTGTGCTTCCTTCTCCTCTGGCGGTCAGCCCAGCCTGAGCCGCTTTGCAGGCTTTTATACCTGGGCTCCAGTTGGCGCATGCCCAGCAGGGCTTCCGGGGCGGGGCTTCCTCTACCAGGAAGGAAGGGTTAACCCCTACAGTACCAGTGCGGGGCCGCTCTGCCCCGTCACATCAAGCCAGAATTGGGAGATGAACTGGGGACCCTGGTCCAATAAAATGTCTGTTGGTAACCCATGGTAGTAGAAGACATTTTCCAGGAAGAGATGAGCCATCTCCTGTGTGGTAGGAATAGTAGGGCATGGATGAAGTAAGCCATATTTGTAAGGAGGTCAACAGAAACCACAATTACTTATTGTCCCTGGGAGTCTCGCAATTCTACAGTGAAGTCCATTGAGAGATCAGGCCAAGTCTGTGGGTGCATGGGCAGAGGCTGGAGGAGACTAATGGCTGTGATCATGGGTTCTTGGTACAGGCACAGAAGTCACAGGACCTTATATAGTCCTTGATGTAAGCTTGTAGGTCTGGCCAATAGAAGCTCCTCAAGACCATATTCCAGGTCTTGCATTGGCCACAATGACCCTCAAGCAGCAAATTGTGATGAAGCCTAAGTTGGAACAGACACAACCCTTACAACAGAGGAGGATGTTCTGTAGTTGAAACTCAGAGGCAGGTCTGGTACCCATATCATTTAGGATCTGGCAGATCTGGTTCATTAATGGATTGTCAGGAAGCAAGGAGTGGATGGAGAATGTCTGATGATCATCAGATTGACAAAGTTGGATGCCTTGAGCACAGTGGCAGAGGGCTCTTCACCAGGTTTGAGATATTCATCTTTGTGGAATAGGGTATCCATCTTCCCATTTCTCATACCCAGGTGATAACTTACAACAAAATTGAAGTGAGCAAATAAGAGGGATCATCAGATCTGATGTTAAGGCATCTAGAAATCCATAGCTTTCATGTTCTTATGGTCCACCAGGATATGGACATTAAGTTGGGCTCCTTCTAGGAGGTGACACAACTCCTTGAAAGCCACTGTGATAGCCAGTATCTCCTTGTACCAATAATCACAGGGGTGGAATTGATTGTGGGGGCCTACATGTTGAGACAATACTCCACTTGTGGCAAAGTCCAAGATGTTGGCCTTGAACGTAAATGGTTTAGTGGGATTTGGGTAAATCAGGATAGGTGCCAAGGTGAAAGTCATCTTCAGTCAATCAAAATCGTACTTAGCCTCCGTGGACCCAGTCGAACCAGACCCCTTTTGCAGGAGTGCCATTGTGGGTGCAAACAGACTAGAGAATTGTTTAATAAATCATCTGTAGACATTGGCAAAGCCAGGAATCATTGCATCCCACTTACATTTTTGAGTGCAACCCAGTAGGATATTGCCACCACTTACAAAGGTCCATGGTAAGTCCCTCGTGTGAGACAATATACCCCAAGAACACCACTGTGTTCTTGCTGAACTCTTTGAGCTTTGCATACAGGTGGTTTTGGCAGAGTATCTCCAAGACAGTGTGCACATGTTGATTGTGAATATGAGGCATACTCGCAGTCAAACTAGGGCTGCTTGCTCAGCTGCTGCGATGAGTCAGCACTCAGCTGGGCCTGTGGTGAGTCAGCCCCTAGGTATGCGGCAGCAGCCTATCACTGAGAGGAGTAAGGGCCAGATGACCCCAGGCTCAGGTATTTCCACAGCTCCAGCAGAGCTACAGATTAGTCTGAGCAATAGTGTTACCCAGCCAGTGTTACCTCCTGCTGCCTCGCAGTGCACCAGTCTCCAGTGACTTCCAGCCTGCTCCTGCTCCTGTTCCTTGGCCTTGCCTGAGCCATGCCCTTGTCCTGTCCTAGCCTGACTCCAGCCTCATCACTAGCCTGCTCCAGCCTTGCTGCCGCCTCCTGATCTGCCCTAAACCCTCAGCCCTAATGTTAACAGGAATCCTGGAGTCATTGGAGAAGTCTTGGGGTTGCCTTTGGATCTTTTCTTCTCATCTCTGAATTCTTTAGAGGACCAAGTAAGCCTCAAAGGGTTACTGGTCCTGGGTCAGCTTTCAGAAAAGAGTGGTTATGTGGGTTGTGGGTGATGAGCCAGGGGATGCTGAGGACAGCAGGTGAATGCTGTGCACAAATGAGTCCAAAGTGGAAGACTTTTCTGTGGCCTTGAATGGTGTTTACCTCTAAGGGAGCCATCTGGGGGTGACTGGTCCCGATAAAAGGAATGACCCATCCATGGAATCTCCTAACTCATGAAAGCCATTGTGCTGGGTGGGGATATTTTGTGTTTGGGCAAACTGCATATCCATGAAATTGCCTGAGGCATCTGTGTTCACCAGAACCTCTAGGTTGGTTTCAGGCATCACTGGGTGTGGGAGCTGAAGAGGGAGTTGGAGAGGTGTTGGGTACTGCTTGGCCATTACCAGGATACTGGTAGACAAGTGTAGCCTGCTGGGGAGAGGGGAGAGCGGCAGCGCAGCCCAGATCCCCCTATTGGGGCTGGAGCTTGGCATTTCAAGACCCAGGTGCAGATCGGACTGTAGCAGGGCAGATTGATGCAGAGTGTCCTGGTTCCCCATAGCATAGGCAGAGGACTGAGAGACTTGTCGGAGAGGTGGGGCCAGACCTGATTGACTTGCATGGGTTTGGGTGACAGAGAAGGGACTGGTGGCAGAAGGACCAGGGTTGGCAGAAGCTGGGAGGACCATCTTTTTCTTGGTGTTTGGTCAAGTAATTGTTGATCTTGACACATAGGTTGACTAAAGCATCCAGGCAGCGTGGGGATTCCACCCATGCCAGTCCGTCTTTAATATCCTAATTTAGATAATTAGATTAAAATTATAACGCTGGATGGTCTTGTTCCACTCAATGTCCACTATCAAGCATCAGAACTCCTCTGCGTAGTTAGCAACTCACCAGCATCTCTGCGGCATCACACGAAGTGCAGCTTCAACTGTATGCTTCCAACTTGAGTCATTGAAGATCACTATGATAGCTTGAACAATGTTTTCAAATTGTCCTAGAAGTGGGCTTGATTTTTCAGGGAGCAGAGACCCCCCCCCCAAGCCAGGGCCTCCCCATTAAGCAGGCTGATAATCATTCCTACTGAAGTCAATAGGGTATGTGGAAACAGCGAAAATAGGAGACAATACTAATTTAGGAACCAAAAAATTGGTCACGATTACTATTAAGCTTTTCATGCAGGAGGAGCTGGAACTCAGTAGAAGTGGGGGTTGGAACTGAAGGCAGCACGGCTTGATCTTGTAGGACTATCTTCTGTGCCTGAAGGTTGGCAACTTGGGCCTGTAAGGTCTCTAGGGCTCCCACTATCTCTATCAAAGAGATATTGGCCTTTGTAGAACCAATGCTCCCTGTATTAGCTCTAGTTCTCTTATTGTTTATGTTAATGTGACATACCAGGGAACAATCCAGACTAATGAGTAGCTGTGTCACCCTTGCCCTCTCACGTGGGATGCCCTTTAGAATGCTTTGCTGCTGTAGCTTCCAGTCAGGACTGCTCACAAACAGCCTCCAGTATACGAGTCACTCCCACCTATCTCTGTGTGCTGCTGCCAGCCAGCCATACCTTGGCTTTTACCAGCCTGGATTATATTGAAAGGTGACCCAAACACACTCCCAGTCTTAGATTTCCCCCCAGAAATATATGTCCTGTACTGCCCAGCCCTCTCCTGGACAATATAAGTGTATATATAGCCTGTCAGTGCTTTAATAGAAATAATATGCACATACCTTGCCACCCCAAATGGAATTTCCCAGACACTTCAATTTAAAACACATTGGATTAGATAAAACAATACAATGAGTTTATTAACTACAAAAGAGATTTTAAGCGAGTACAAGTAATGAGGCAAAAAAGTCAGAAAAGATTATGAGAAAATAAAGTTAAAATGCTACTGGTGCCTGCCTAACAAAATATATCAGATTGAAGCAAAATTTCTCACCATATGATTTTATCAGTCTCATTGACCACAAACTTCTGAGGTCAAGATCCCTTCTCCATAGACTCATAGACTCATAGACTTTAAGGTCAGAAGGGACCATTATGATCATCTAGTCTGACCTCCTGCACAATGCAGGCCACAGAATCTCACCCACCCACTCCTGGAATAATCCTCTCACCTATGTCTCAGCTATTGAAGTCCTCAAATCATGGTTTAAAGACTTCAAGATGCAGAGAATCCTCCAGTAAGTGACCCGTGCCCCATGCTGCAGAGGAAGGCAAAAAACTTCCAGGGCCTCTGCCAATCTACCCTGGAGGAAAATTCCTTCCCTACTCCAAATGTGGCGATCAGCTGAACCCCGAGCATGTGGGCAAGACTCACCAGCCAGACACCCAGGAAAAAGTTCTCTGTAGTAACTTCTAACATCCCATCATTGACCATTGGTCCTATTTACCACTGATGGCAATTAATTGACCTTTGACTAAGATCATGTTATCCCATCAAACCATATCCTCCATAAATGTATCTAGCTTAATCTTGAAGCCAGATAGGTCTTTTGCCCCCACTGCTTCCCTTGGAAGGCTGTTCCAGAACTTCACTCCTCTGATGGTTAGAAACCTTCATCTAATTTCAAGTCTAAACTTCCTGATGGCCAGTTTATATCCATTTGTTCTTGTGTCCACATTGGTACTGAGCTGAAGTAATTCCTCTCCCTCCCTGGTATTTATCCCTCTGATATATTTAAAGAGAGCAATCATATCTCCCCTCAGCCTTCTTTTGGTTAAGGTAAACAAACCAAGCTCCTTGAGCCTCCTTTCATACGACAGGTTTTCCATTCCTCGGATCATCCTAGTGGCCCTTCTTTGTACCTGTTCCAGTTTGAATTCATCCTTCTTAAACATGGGAGACCAGAACTGCACACAGTATTCCAAATGAGGTCTCACCAATGCCTTGTATAACGGTACTAACACCTCCTTATCTCTACTAGAGATACCTCGCCTAATGCATCCCAAGACCACATTAGCTTTTTTCACAGCCACATCACATTGGCGACTCATAGTCATCCTGTGATCAACCAGGACTCCGAGGTCCTTCTCCTCTTCCGTTACTTCCAACTGATGCGTCCCCAGCTTATAACTAAAATTCTTGTTATTAATCCCTAAATGCATAACCTTACACTTCTCACTATTAAATTTCATCCTATTACTATTACTCCAGTTTACAAGGTCATCCAGATCTTCCTGTAGGATATCCCGATCCTTTTCTGAATTGGCAATACCGCCCAACTTTGTGTCATCTGCAAACTTTGTTAGCACACTCCCACTTTTGGTTCCGAGGTCAGTAATAAACAGATTAAATAAAATTGGTCCCAAAACTGAACCTTGAGGAACTCCACTAGTAACCTCCCTCCAACCTGACAGTTCACCTTTCAGTATGACCCGCTGTAGTCTCCCCTTTAACCAGTTCCTTATCCATCTCTCAATTTTCATATTGATCCCCATCTTTTCCAATTTAACCAATAATTCCTCATGTGGTACTGTATGAAATGCCTTACTGAAATCAAGGTAGATTAGATCCACTGCGTTTCCTTTATCTAAAAAATCTGTTACTTTCTCAAAGAAGGAGATCAAGTTGGTTTGGTACAATCTACCTTTTGTAAAACCATGTTGTAATTTGTCCCAATTGCCATTGACCTCAAGGTCCTTAACTACTTTCTCCTTCAAAATTTTTTGCAAGACCTTGCATACTGTAGATGTCAAACTAACAGGCCTGTAGTTACTCGGGTCACTTTTTTCCCTTTCTTAAAAATAGGAACTATATTAGCTATTCTCCAGTCAAACGGTACAACCCCTGAGTTTAGAGGTTCATTAAACATTTTTGCTAATGGGCTTGCAATTTCATGTGCCAGTTCCTTTAATATTCTTGGATGAATATTATCTGGGCCGCCTGATTTACTCTCATTAAGCTGTTCAAGTTTGGCTTCTACCTCGGATATGGTAATATCTACCCCCACATCCTTATTCCCATTTGTCATGCTGCCACTATTCCTAAGCTCCTCATTAGCCTCATTAAAGACTGAGGCAAAGTATTTGTTTAGATATTGGGCCATGCCTAGATTATCCTTAACCTCCACTCCATCCTCAGTGTTTAGCGGTCCCACTTCTTCTTTCTTTGTTTTCTTCCTATTTATATGGCTATAAAACCTTTTACTATTGGTTTTAATTCCCTTTGCAAGGTCCAATTCTACATGACTTTTAGCCTGTCTCACTTTATCCCTACATGCTCTGACCTCAATAAGGTAGGTTTCTTTGCTGATCCCTCCCATCTTCCACTTCTTGTATGCTTTCTGTTTTTTCTTAATCACCTCTCTGAGATGCTTGCTCATCCAGCTTGGTCTAAAACTCCTGCCTATGAATTGTTTCCCCTTTCTTGGGATACAGGCTTCTGATAGCTTCTGCAACTTTAACTTGAAATAATCCCAGGCCTCCTCCGCCTTTAGGTCCATACATTCTTTAGTCCAATCCACTTCCCTAACTAATTTCCTTAATTTATTAAAGTTAGCCCTTTTGAAATCAAAAACCCTAGTCTCAGATTTATTTTTGTTTATCCTTCCATTTAGTTTGAACTGAATTAGCTCATGATCACTTGAGCCAAGGTTGTCCCCTACAACCATTTCTTTAATGAGGTCCTCACTACTCACCAAAACCAAATCTAAAATGGCATCCCCCCTTGTTGGTTCAGCAACTATTTGATGAAGGAATTCATCAGCTATCACATCTAGGAAAATCTGAGCCCTATTATTTATTATTACTAGCACTTGTTCTCCAATCTATTTCTGGGAAGTTGAAGTCTCCCATGATCACACAGTTCCCATTAGTATTTACTGCCTTAAAAACATTAAAGAGGTCACTATCCATATCCAAATTAGATCCTGGTGGTCTATAGCACACCCCAAGCACTATCCCACGGGAGGCTCTAGTAGTTTTCTTCCCCAATGTGATTTTTGCCCAGACAGACTCTGTCTTATCCATTCCATCACTTTTTATTTCTTTACGGTCTACCTCATCATTGATATACAATGCTACTCCCCCACCTTTACCTTTATTTCTATCTTTCCTAAACAGCACATACCCTTCGATACCTGTACTCCAGTCATGACTACTATTCCACCATGTTTCGGTTATTCCTATGATATCTGGTTTCACTTCCTGGACCAGTAGCTCTAATTCCTCCATTTTGTTACCTAGGCTCCTCGCATTGGTGTACAAACATCTTAATTTTTGCTGTTTGGCCTCACTCACATTCTTTACCCAATTTGGTATGGACATTGTACTGCCAGTATGACCTATTTGACTAGTATCCACTCTGACCTTCCTCCTTATGTCCATTCTCCTACCCTCGGCTATATCCTCTCTTACTTCGTTGTCTTCCCTCTCAATGTTAAAATCCGGCGTGGAGATTACCTGGACATCTCCCAACCATCTCCCCCAAATTCCTAGTTTAAAGCTCTCTTGATCAGTTGTGCCAGCCTCCATCCTAGAAGTCCATTTCCTTCCCTACTCAGGTGAAGTCCATCCCGAGAGAACAGTCCTCTGTCCATGAATGCCTCCCAGTGGCCATACATCCCAAAGCCCTCCTTGTAGCACCAATCCCTGAGCCATCTGTTGATCATCATAATCCTGTCACACCTTTGTTGCCCTTCTCTAGGAACAGGCAGAATCCCACTGAAGATCACCTGAGCCTCGATTTCCTTAAGCGTCTTCCCCATCCTGGCATAGTCCCCCTTGATTCGTTCCAGTTCAATGAATGCTTCCTTTTTCTCTTCTAATGCTCTAGAAGTGATGGGCAGGGAGAGAAGGGGGATGTTATTGGGTGTTTTACCCTCCTTTTTATAGTGTGAGTCCCCCTCTTGGAAAAACATTTCCAGCTGAGATTCAGAAGACAGAGTCTATAGGGAACAATGTTCCCTTCTACTTTTCCTCGCCTGTTGGAGCTTCTTCTGTTTCTCTTTCTGCTTGATGACTCTGTTTACTACTTAAGTGCAGATTAAGGAGAGCACACATTCCTTTGTCTCAGACAGACCTGTTTGCCTACCTCAGTTTGGAACATGTGTTAATAACGCCATACAGCTGAATCTTGTAACTTAACTTGCAATGTTGCCACACACATTTTATCAGGACAATAATGACCAGAAAACTATGAGTTTTCAATGATACCTCACAAGAAATACTTTGTACAAAGATTATTACAATAGTGTATAGGATGTGGACACAGGGGTACATTCTGTCACAGTTGGGCTGTTCAAACTGTCAGTGACCGGGATGCGGGCAGTCGTGTCTAGTGGTCAGAGCAGGTGCCAGGCTTAGGCATTAGAACAGCAGTTGGTAGCCAGGAATCAGATCCCAGGGTCAGAATTGGTGTCAGAGACCAAATGCCAAGCCAAGGGTCACAGCCAGAGTCAGGAGCCAGAATCAAAGCCCAGGGCCAGAACCAGAGTTAGAGGTCAGGGCCAAGGGTCAGAGTTGAAGTCCAAAGTCAGGAATCAGAGACAAGGATCAGAACTGGGCTGCCTGGAGTGAGGGCTGGATCCAAGACAGGAGCATGGCTGGGTCCAACGCCGGAACAAGGATGAAGCAGGACTAGGAACAAGCAGGCACAGGAGCTATTTCAGCCACTGGCAAATGTTTGAGCAGCCACTGAACTGCTGCTGGGCTGAAGAGCCAGTCTGCTGACTGTTCCAACCAATCATGTGGTGTAGCCAATTGGGCAGCCTACTACAAGCCAGCTGCACTCGTTAGGTTGCCCAGAGGCTGGCTTTGCTGCAGGCCTTGATTCCTCACAATAGGGCAGTCATTCTCTGCTCATCAGGGATTTTATGTACCAGGCATATTCTTTCAACAGAGGTTAAATATTCCTCATTGCAATCTGTCTCCCTGTAACTCAGACACAGCTTCTCTAAGCTGTGTGATCCCTGTGGGGGATTACCCCTGGGCTGAAGGATCAGTTTTTTTAAGTCCAGCATGCTCAGGGCATGCTGAATCTTTCTTTTTCTTAAAAAGAACGAGGAGTACTTGTGGCACCTTAGAGACTAACAAATTTATTTGGGCATAAGCTTTAGTGGGCTAAAACCCACTTCATCAGATGCATGGAGTGGAAAATACAGTAGGAAGATATATATACAGAGAACATGAAAAGATGGGGGTTACCATACCAACTCTAACAAGACAAATCAATTAAGGTGGGCTATTATCAGCAGGAGAAAAAAAACTTTTGTAGTGATAATTAGGATGGCCCATTTCAAACAGTTGATAAGAAGGTGTAACAACTCTGACATCATGATCAAAAAGGCTGACAAAGGAGGTACTGTCATCATCACGAATAGGTCGGAATATGAATGAGAGGCCGCTAGGCCCAAATACCTTTGTTAGTCTCTAAGGTGCCACAAGTACTCCTCGTTCTTTTTGCTGATACAGACTAACACAGGTACCACTCTGAACCCTTTCTTTTTCTTGGCCTTCTGCTCCTTAGGCTTCATGCTTTTTGTCTTCTAGCTCTGGTGCTGTTTGGTGGGCTGCTTCTAGGGCTGCTTCTGTCTCCTGCTTTTGCTTTTCTGCCTCCCACTCACTCCTCTTTGGCTGCTCACATCTGGAATTCTTGTTCCTTCTGCATCTTTGCTGCCTCCAACCTAGCCAGATCCAACTTAATAACTGACTCACTGAGAATGGTGCCAGGCTGGTTTTCTAAGTCTTTAGGACTTTTCTTCATCTTTAGGGGAATAGTCAACAAGTGGGGCTTTTAACCCTTCCACATTTTTTCTGGCAGCAAATAAGCAGTGCTCTGAACCCAACTCTTCTAATTTATTCTTGGTGTACCTAGGATATGCCTCTATGGTCATCCTGCCTTTCCTGCTGCTTTATTTCCTTACTCAAAATAAACAGAAAACAACAAATTGTACCCTTTTTTACCTGTTCCCAACCTTGTCACTTGAGAATCTCTCAGTAGCTATATTATTAGTATATAAGTGCCTAGAGTGTGATCATCAGCTAACCAGCTAACTGGGTGTAAATCCTGCTGACTATGCCGCCATGATGTTTCCCTGGTGTACCCAGAGTTGTGAAGCACCTCACCATCACCTGCCCTTAGTGTGAGTTAACTTTGTCTGCACCTGCTGTGGATGAGCTCCCTGACTCCACCAGCATCTGGCAATACAAGCACTGCCTCCCAAGGCCTCGCTCAGTCTGTACACATTAGCAACAGGCATATACCAATCCCCAAGTCCTCCAGTCATCCCTCTGGAGTGCCCAGCCCCCGTTCCATGGAACACTCACAGAGCTCTCAGATTCACTAGTCCCAAAGGAGAAGTACACATGAGCATACTAGTTTTAACTCAGGATCACCACTCCACTAAACATACACAGCACTTAGATATATTTATAGTGAAAACAAGAATAAGTATTTTTTATCAAATAACAGATTCAAGTTATTGAAAGTAAGAATATTGTAAACAAATGGTTACATATAAAACAAAATCATAACATCCTTTCCAGAGCCTAAACTTAACTCGCAGGACATTCCCCTGTCTTCTATAGGATAGATTATGCCCAGTCCTTTTCCTAGAGCATTCAACTGAGATCCCCTTTTCATAAAATCAATCTCACTGGCAGTTTGTCTTCATAGATTGAATGATGCCAGAGTATGTCTCTGAACCTCTAGACATACTAGCCCAGACCTTTGGTCTTCACTTTTCAGCAGGGTTCCCCCTCCTCCCACTGGTTACCTCTTACTATTAATTTCCTTCTGGAGTATCCGCAAACTTCATTAGCAGTATGCTAACAGTCTTCTGTTATTAGGCACACAGTACACAATTGTCCACCAGGGAGATAAGTGTGTCTCACCTCCTGTCTGGAGAATTTTTTCTCAAGAGACAATACCTCTGAATGACCTAGCTTTAACTATGAGGCCTAGAGAACATAACTTTCAGTATATAAACATAACTCCTCACGTTTTCCATACACATATCTCACAATGGTTATGATGACCAGTGTGACGCAGGCTTTCAGTAGAGACCTTAAATGACATTCTTTTGGTGAACCAAGGGGATCCCTGTAACCCCATGAACCCCTGTGTCCCTGACTGTTGGCATCAAGAGGTTTTTGGGTCACAAACAGAGATTCCACACCCTCCCTTGGAAGCCTATTCCAGTACTTAACTATCCTTATAGTTAGAAAGTTTTTCCTGATATCTAACCAACATTTCTCTTGCTTCAGATTAAGCTGATTACTTCTTGTCCTACCTTCAGTGGACATGGAGAATATTTGCTCACCATCCACTTTATAACATATTTGAATACTCTGTAACCTGGTCAATTAAAAAGCTGTAATTCACTGTGATTGACTGTATGTAGTTTGTTGATTATCACAGGTTCTTCCAAAGAATGGGCTACACAGATTGATTTCGGATTTGGTGTGATTCACAACAGATTCAAACAAATGCTTTAGTCATTCCCACTCATTAATATGATTAAACAGCATAAGTAATTGCACAAAATAATTGCTGTTAAACAAAAAGGTACCATACTACTTACACCACCTCTGGAGCACATCAGGAGACTGGTCCCAGATCAGGCAATGTGCTGTTCTAGAACTGGACGCACCCAAGGAATCAAGTTCTAAATCTTTTATACCACGAGGTTGTTTTTCCATATGGGTAATTCGGCAAGCTATATTTATACTTCCAATACATAACAATTAATGTCAATTAATTTTGTGTCAATACAATCTAACTGCCTAGCAATAAAATTTGCAAACAGTCCCAAAACTCTTTATATCAAAATGTCAAAATGTTAAAAACATGAAGTGTACCTAATAACTTGAGGTCAGTTGTTGGTTCTCTCATGATGGACAGTCAGGCAAATGTGACCCGGAATCTCCACCTACACTCTATTTTGTCAGTTATGCTAACCACAAGCAACTGCCTGTAGGCATCACAAAACTAATACTATCCTAGAATCATAGAATATCAGGGTTGGAAGGGACCTCAGGATGTCATCTAGTCCAACCCCCTGCTCAAAGCAGGACCAATCCCCAACTAAGTCATCCTAGCCAGGGCTTTGTCAAGCCTGACCTTAAAAACCTCTAAGGAAGGAGATTCCTTAAAAACCTCTAAGGAAGGAGATTCCACCTCCCTAGGTAACCCATTCCAGTGCTTCACCACCCTCCTAGTGAAAACGTTTTTCCTAATATCCAACCTAAACCACCCCCACTGCAACTTGAGACCATTACTCCTTGTTCTGTCATCTGTTACCACTGAGAACAGTCTAGATCCATCCTCTTTGGAACCCCCTTTCAGATAGTTGAAAGCAGCTATCAAATCCCCCCTCATTCTTCTATTCTGCGGACTAAACAATCCCAGTTCCCTCAGCCTCTCCTCATAAGTCATGTGCTCCAGCCCCCATATCATTTTTGTTGCCCTCCACTGGACTCTTTCCAATTTTTCCACATCCTTCTTGTAGTGTGGGGCCCAAAACTGGACACAGTACTCCAGATGTGGCCTCACCAATGCCGTATAGAGGGGAATGATCATGTCCCTTGATCTGCTGGCAATGCCCCTACTTATACAACCCAAAATGCTGTTAGCCTTCTTGGCAACAAGGGCATACTGTTGACTTATATCCAGCTTCTCATCCACTGTAACCCCTAGGTCCTTTTCTGCAGAACTGCTGCCTAGCCATTCGGTCCCTAGTCTGTAGCAGTGCATGGGTTTCTTCCATCCTAAGTGCAGGACTCTGCACTTGTCCTTGTTGAACCTCATCATATTTCTTTTGGCCCAATCCTCTAATTTGTCTAGGTCCCTCTGTATCCTATCCCTACCCTCTCTTAATACAGCAAAGCCTAAATCCCTTTGTGTGTCCGTCCATGCACGTCCCAAGTTAATAAGCTATAGTAGTGGTTCTTAACTTATTTATCATTGTGGGCCGCATAGAAGGCCCATAATGTGTTATGTACTACCCGTATGGCCCTGAGGATGTCACATGGGCCGCAGCTCTGTGCTGATTGGGCTGAAAGTGGCCCGTGGGCCACAGGTTGAGAACCACTGAGCTATAGGAACCTTTATCAGTATAATATCTGCCAAAGCACACCTAACTATATTAGTGAATTAGGAAAGGGAAGGGGCATAGGTCAACAACTGTTAGCAGGTCCCTGCTCAGTCTTGTTTTCTTAGGACATGCCCATTTTTTAACCTGTTCTCATAGGTCATTTTTATTGTCTCATCGGGACTCTCTTCAGTTTGTCCACCTCTTCCTTAAAGTGTGGTGCCCAGAACTGGACACAGTACTCCATATGAGGTCTCACCAATGTGGAGAAAGGTGAACAATTGTTTGCCTTGTTTGCAACTGCATCCCATTGGTAGCTCATATTCAATTTGTGATCCACTGTAACCCCAGATCCTTTTCAGCAGTACTACCAACTAGCCAGTTATTTCCCTTTTTTTATTTGTACATTTTATGTTTCTTCCTGTGTAATACTTCGTATTTGTCTTTATTGAATTTCATCTTATTGATTTCAGACGAATTCTCCAATTTATCAATGTCCTTGTGAATTCCAATCCTATCCTCCAAAGTGCTAGCAATCCCCTCCAGCGTAGTGTGATCCACAAATTTAATAAGCATACGCTCCACCCCATCATCCAAGTCATTCATGAAATTGTTAAATAGTACCAAACCCAGAATAAACCCCTTTGGGACCACATGTGACCTGTGGTGCCTGGAGCAATCCTCACTGGAAATGCCAAGGTCAGGGCAGGCTGCGAAAGGGAGAGCAGATACTTCCAAGACTGGTGGGTAACACTGAAGTTAAATTCCCCAACCAGTCACAAACTGTGCTTCTGATCCCCCACACTGATTATCAAGAAGCAAAAATAGAAATCACACAGCCCCCTTTACTGTATTCCAGTTCTCTGGCAACCAGTCAGCACCTAGGTCTAGTCAGCGATGCTGACTTCCGTCAGTGTCTCTGGGTGCTGACGCCCAGCGTTGGGGGCGGGGCACCACCCCCGACGCCGGGCCCCGCCCCTGACGCCGGGCGACGTTGCAGTGCCCCGCCCCCGACGCGGGGCCTCGCCCACGACGCCGGGTGACATCGCGGGGCCCCGCCCCCGATGCCGGGCGACACCCCCGATGCTGGATGACGTTGCGGGGCCCCGCCCCCGACGCTGACGCAACGTCGCCCGGCGTCGAGGCGGGGGCCCCACAACATCGCCCGGTGCTCTGGTAAGCTAGGCGCGGGCCCCGGGGCGGGCGGGGAACTGCTGGTGGGTGCAGAGCACCCACCAATTTTTCCCTGTGGGTGCTCCAGCCCCGAAGCACCCACGGAGTCGGTGCCTATGGGTCTAGTACAATGAGAAGTTATTTTAAAACTTTGAGCACTATACAAAATGTTCTTCTGACCCCAAAGGGCCAGCCATGTTACCAGGTCAGTATAGGTTTGGATCTTACTCAAAATACCACACTGCCAGCCAAACCTTTAGTGTCTAAAACTAAAGATGTATTATAAAGAAAAAAGAAATAACAAGAAGAGAGATGTTAAAACAGTCAAATATATACAAAGACTTCAAAGTCCATATATCAGGTTCCTAGAAGTATTGGTGAGTTTGTTGGCTTGAAAGTCCCTCTGGAACACATCCACAGCTTGGATGGGTCATTCAGTCCTTTGTTCAGAGCTTCATTTGTACAAAAGTTCTTCCAGAGGTAAGAAGCAGGATTGAAGACAGAATGGAGAAGATGCAGCTACCTTTTATAGTATTTTGTCATGCGGCTTGTGCTTCTTTTGTTCCAAACACAAGCTGCCCAGCACATGGCTTGAAAGCCTCAGAGTTCTGTCTTCCCAACTTACAGCATGTTTTAGCGGCCACCATACAACACAATTCTCATAACTTCATATGCATTAATGGATAGAGAAATGACTTTCAGCACATCATAACCTTTCCCCTGATACCTTACAAGGCATGCTTTATATGTAAGATCATGATTATATTCAAATGAGGAATATGGGGGTTCCAGGATGCTCCCCCAAGGTATAGAATGTCACAAATGTAAGTAATGCAAATCAACATGGGTTTATGGAAAATAGATCCTGTCAAATTAACATTAACTTTTTTTGGATAAGATTAAAAGTTGGTTGATAAAGGTAATAGTGTTGATGTAACATACTAAGGGCTAGTCTACACTTACCCGCAGCGTCGGAGGTGTCGGATCGATCTTCTGGGTTCGATTTATCGCGTCTTGTCTAGACGCGATAAATCGAACCAGGAAGTGCTCCCCCGTCGACGCTTGTAATCCTGCTCTGCGAACGGAGCAGGCGGAGTCGACGGGGGAGCCTGCGCGCCGCTGTGTGGACCAGGGGTAAGTACTTTAAAGTTCGAAATAAGATACTTCGACTTCAGCTACGTTATTCACGTAGCTGAAGTTGCGTATCTTAGTTCGAACTTGGGGGCTAGTGTAGACCAGCCCTTAGACTTCTGTAAGGTGTTTGACTTGCTACTGCACAACATTTTGATTAAAAACGAGAATGATATAAAATTAACATGGCACAGATTAAATGGATTAAACACTGGCTAACTGATAGGTCTCCAAATGTAATTGTAAATGGGGAGTCACCATCAAGAGGGTGTGTTTCCACTAGGATCCTTCGGGGATCAGTTCTTGGTCCTATGCTATTCAACATTTTTACCAATGACCATAAAATCATCACTGATAAAGTTTGTAGATTACACAAAAATTGTGAGAGTAGTAAATAATGAAGAGGGCAGGTCACTGATTCAGAGTGATCTGAATTGCTTGGTAAACTGGGATCAAGCAAACAATATGCATTTTAATACAGCTAAATGATGATCTAGGAACAAAGAATGTAGGCCATACTTACAGGATGGTGTACTCTATCTTGGGAAGCAGTGACTCTGAAGTAGCTTTGGGGATCATGGTGGATAATCAGATGAACATGAGCTTCCAATGTGACTCTTAAACAGGAAAATCTCAAGTAGGAGCAGAGAGGTTATTTTACCTCTGTATTTGGCACTGGTGTAACCACTACAGGAATACTGTCTCCAGTTCTGGTGCCCACAATTCAAGAAGGATGGTGATAAATTGGAGAGGGGTCCTAGAAGATCCACAAGAATGATTACAGGATTAGAAAACCTGCCTTATATTGATAAACTCAAGGAGCTCAATCTATTTATCTTGACAAAGCAAAGGTTAAGGTGTGACTTGATTAGAGTCTGTAATCAAGTCACTTCTACATGGGGAACAAATATTTAATAACAGGCTCTTCAGTCTTCAGGGAAAGATATAACATGATCCAGTGGCTGGAAGTTGAAGCGAGACAAATTCAGACTGGAAATAAGGCTTACATTTAATGGTGAGAGTAATTAACTATTGGAACAATGTAGCAAGGGTCATGGTGGATTCTACATTAATGACCATGTATAAGTCAGGATTGGATGTGTTTCTAAAACATCTGCTCTTGGAATTATTTTGGGGAAGTTCTACGGCTTGTGTTATACAGGAGGTCAGATTAGATTATCACCATGTCCCTGGTGGCCTTGGAATTTATGAATCAATCCTGTATTCTCAATGCCTCCCTTCCCCACTGCCCATGCCACAAAGGCAGAGGAGGAAGAGGAATCAGCCTGACTGGAATGCAGAGTGAGGAATGGGGGAGTAGGATATGGTAGGTGGGGGAAGGGTGATAGGGTGGATAGGAGGAAAGAAGGAAGAGGGACAGGAGGCAAGGGTAAGGTGGATAGCAACAGATGGGGGTAGAATTGGGATGGATAAAAGCTGAGGGAAGGGTAGCAGAAGCCAAATTGGGAGAGGTGGATAGAAACAGAAAGGGAGCAGAGGGGCAGAAGGATCCACTCCCTTCCAAATCCTGAAACTGAAGCCAGGAGTCTTGAGTCTCTACATCCCTCTGATGTCAGCAAACAGCTGTGAAACCCACTGGCAAAGCATGTCTCCTCACCCTGTAGTGGCTGGTCCACATAGAGGATTACAACCTGCTGCAGGTATCAGTTACGCTGATAGCTCAAGTGGCAGCAGTTTGTGTAGTGGATCTAAACATTCCAAACGTGCTGATTAGTCAGTTAGAAAAAGGGTTTTGTTTATGAGATAAATTTCAACAAAACATTTTTGTTCTTTTTGTTTAAATTTTCTGAGGAAAATTCAGACTTTCATTGAAATATCAAAATCTGAAATATTTTGGTTTTTGGGCATTATCTTTTCTGATAAAACATCAATAATTTCTGTGCAAAGCAGACAATTTTTGCAAAAAAAAATTATTTAGTTGAAAAACCAATTTCCTATCAAAAAAGGGTTTTTTTTATGAACCCTACTGCTGATTAACCATGTGGATGTCAGTATAGCTCCACAATATGGAATTTTGTCTTTTCAGTTTGCTTTTTAAAAACCTAGTAAATTACACACAAAAAACTATGGCAAAAGAACATTATGATTATATAGTCAAGCACTTAAATCTAGGAAATTCCAGAAGTAAAGTTGCCCGTGCCATCTTTAATAACATGATCACATTTTTTTTCCTGCCTCATTCAGTGCACAGAATGAATCAGAGTAGTGTAGTGAAAGAGGCTGTTGTCCATAGGACCCCTGTCTCATTTGTTCCAGAAGTTGGAAGTTGGGTGATGAATGAGGCAGAGGGCTGCAGGAAGAGAAATAATGGTTTGCTGGTTAAGGACGTTGAATGCAATCCTGGAGAATTGGATTCTATCCCTGCCTCTGCCACAGAGGTGTGGTGCTAGCAAGTCGTTTAAACCAACATTTTCACAACTGGCCACTAATTGTTTGTTTCTTTTTCTTGGGGCCCAACTTGAGACCCTAGGGCCAGATTTGCCCAAGTGCTGAGTACTCTCACCTGCAGTTGAAATCAGTGGGAGCTGTGCTTTGAACGTATAAATTGCTATATAATGCTAAGGACTATGAAAACTCTGATCTTAGGTGTCTCAAGTTGGGCACCCAAAATTAGTGGATACTTCTGACAATTTTGGTCTTAATCTCTCTGTGCCTCAATTTCCACATGTAAAATTGGGATATTGCCACCCAATGTTCTCTCTAATTTTTGACAGGCCGTGTGCTCAAAAAATTTCTTCTGTGCAAATTGTTGTGCTTCTGTGTAAATTTTTGTGCACGCGGTGTTTCGCCGTGTGCGTGGGGTTTAGGATCTGTGTGCGCGCACACGCGCACAGCTTAGAGGGAACAGTGTTGTCACCTACTCATTTCATAGGGGTGGTATGAAGATAAATTCATTAATGTTTGTGATGCGCTCAGACAGTATGATGATGAATATCAAAGAAAACTCGATGAGGAAACTAATAATTCTGTACTGAATTCAGGGTTTTGGTGGTGTGTATTAAATTATGCCTGGGGGCCACACATTGCAAGAGGATGATAAAAATAAACATTGAATAACTGACCATTCACTGAATGAGGCAGGGGTCATGTGGAAAAACTAAAATGTGATAGTATATTTAAAGACTGTCTCATAATGCATGAACACAAGGGAGCAGAATGAAGGTTGCACAACCAAACATAATTCTGACATTTCCTAACTTTTGATTGCTTGATGTTACAACTTTCATGTTCTTTTAGTTTTTCAGATATATATTATATATGCACGTATAACTGATATTACTGTATAGTGACATTTACTGTAACTAATCAATATATATTTTCTTTTAAGGTTAATTTCTGCATCTTCCTAAAAATTCTAAAGTTGTTAATTTCCAAACTCAAAGCCCAGCAAATGAGCTTTCATGATTACAAATACAGGTATGTGACAAATATCAAAGTGCTATTAGTCATTTGTATTACTACAGTGCCTTTCCTTCAAAAAGTTCCTAAAGTGTTAGGCAGGATATATAATTATACACAGCCACCAAAGTGGTAAGACATGGCAGCCATTCTGATCAAGTAACACAAGTGTCTTAGGAGAGGAAGAGAAGAATAATGACTTGCCAACTGAAACTCTAGAGGAAATGTAGGGAGGTTGAATGTAAGTACCAGTACTAGCTGTAACCACAGCACTTTGTTTTGCAGTAAGTGATAAGGGATCTTTAGTGATAAGTGGTTAGGACACCAATTTTATGCCTTTTTCAAAACATACATCACCCCCTGAAGCTTCCCACATCTGGGGGGCTGAAGACTTAAGCCCGGGTCCTGGAGGGGCTGGGGGGTGGGCAGGACAACCCCTTCAGAGCCACGTGTATCCATTAGCATGCCCTAGTGCCATTCTGTGGTACTGGGGATCAGTAAGGACTCAGAGAGAAGGACTCAGAGTGCCACCTACTGAATCACCGCCATCACTTCCTGCAGCCCACTGAATTTTCCTGGTGGGGGGTTCCAATCCAGGTACAGATCTAGTGCACTACTTGGCATATGAGACTGTAAGGTACTCATGAAGTCTGTGCAGGGCTTCTGATTGTATTAGTATAACTTACCCATTAGTGGTTGCTGCCCTCCAGCGGCCACCTGCATTGGCTATATAAGAACTCAGCGAGTGCCAGTCTGACTGCTTAATGCAACAGCTGCCTGGCTTCTTATCCATTAGGTACTGTGTTGTGTTCTTGGAATAAAGCCTGACGCTGATTTGGCTGAACCTATATCTATTGTGAGTGTTATCTTGTTCCATGACAGTTTGAGCAGACCACTGACTAACACATCTCCTACCTTCGTGATTTCTACCAGGGAATGCAAAACACTAACATACCTATGGCTGATATAACCTCTAAAGCCTCCAGAACCAAATGGTGCAACTACAGGTACAGAATACTGCTCTCCAGGCTTCTCAACCCCCAGTACCATCCGATAGGGGCCCTAAGTCTCATTGCTGGATAAATTTGTTCATGACGGATAGAAATTTTGTGATTTCCTGAATCAATGCCATCCTGAATAAATGCCAATTTCCTGAATCAATGCCATATCTGCTCTGGCTGCTTATGTACCCTACAGACTAGACCAAGGCAGGGCTTATAAATAGCCTACTGACAAGAGAAACTCTGAATTAGGTATCGCTGCTGCAGCAGTACAGTTCCATGCTGAATAACTTTGATGATTTCATCTGTGTTTTCTCAACTATATTTGATGACCCAAACTACACTCGTGTGGCCAAAGCCTCCCTTCACTCCCTAAAACAGGGTTGCTGGTCCATTTTGGACTACACTGCCCACTTTTGACACCTGATAAGGATGAGTTGGCCTGGGTGAAACCATCAATGACCCTATTCTCCTTTGTCAATTTATGCATCTGGATTGATGTCTGTTTGTTTGAATGACATCAGGAGAGAAAGAGTTCATTCCAGCAAACTTGTTTCTATGTGATGACATTTCTGCAGGCATCACAAGCTAATCATGTGTTTGAAACTATATGGGTTGACACATAGTCAACTCATCTCACTGGTCAAGAGAAGGAGCATTGTCACCAAAATGGTCTTTGTCACACTGTGGTGAGTCTAGCCACTTTGTGGCTACCTGTCCCTTGAAATTCAAACCAAGCATAGGCTTAGGAATCTCCAGTGTCCAGCCCTATACAATGCACACTTGTTAACTCTGGTGCATCCAGTAATTTCATGGACATAAAGTCCCAATTTAATGTAAACCTGCTCCTGATTATGTTGAGTCCATTGATGGCACCCTACTTTCTTCAGGCCTGGTTAACCAAGAGACCACCCTCTTGAAGTCATGACTCAGGATCACCATGAAATCCTCCCAGTCAACTTAGTCTAATTGGTGCATTTTCCAGTTGTCCTCAGTATTACTTGATTTACACTGAATGATCCACATATTTCATGGAGGGCACAGAAAGCGCATTTCAAGTCAAGTTACTGTTGACAGTTGTGCCTTGTGGGACCAAGTACGAAAACCCCAGAACGTGACACAACTAGGTCTATTGTGCATTGTTCCCAACATGTTAGCAAACATCAGCTTAGTGCTTCAAACACCTTTGATGTCCATAATTGTGGTAACAATTAAGATACTACCAACCAATGCCCATCCAGACCATGTTGTTGGAATAGTTAAGGCCAAAGATCCCAACCCTGTCCCTGTGGTCCCAGCAAAATACCAAGATCTGGCAAACATGTTTGATAAAAGGAATGTGGACATTCTACCACCTCATCACCCTTACAATTGTCCTATTGATCTCCAGCCAGGAGCCAAGATTCCATTGGGCAAATGTACACTCTGCTGGAACAAGAGCTCAAGGCTCTTCAGAAACACCTTCAAGAAAATCTTGCAAAAAATGTCATTCATCCGTTGACCTCTCTGGCCAGTAACTCCTATGTTATTTGTGAAGAAGAAAGATGTCTCACTATGTGTTTGTGTCAATTATCATGCCTTGAGTAGAATCACCATTAGGAATAGAGACCCCTTGTTTTTTATCACTGAGTTATTTGACAGATTGTGCTCCACAGTGCTGTTTACCATGCCTTTGAGGCACTTATAATTTTGTTCAGATTCACAAAAGCGATGAATGGAAGTGTGTGTTCTAGACGTGGTATGGCCATTTTGAGTATCTGGTGATGCCTTTCAGTCTTTCAAAGACTCTGGCCACTTTTCAGCATTTCATTAATGACATTTTTAGAAGCATTTTAAATCAATTTGTGGTGATCTACCTGGATCATATTCTTATCTTCTCAGAAACCCAACTCCTCCATGACCAACACATTCACATAGTACTAGAATATCTTCATGAGAATGAGCTCTACACAAAACTAGAAAAATTTGAATTTGGCCAGTACTCCCTGGAATTTCTAGATTATATAGTTTTCTGAAGTGGCATTAGCATGGGCAATAGAAAAGTATTTGTGATCACGAATTGGGCAACCCCAAGAAATGTGTGTGAAGTTCAACATTTCCTTAGATTGTGTAAGACTGGTGTCTCTATGATTGCACTGCTTCAGAAGAATACCCAATTAGCCTGGACATGGGCAATTCAGTCTTTTTTACACCACTTAAAGGAGGCATTTTTGTCAACACCTATTCTGGTGCTCAGATCCGGTGAAACCCTTTAAGTTGAGGCAAACATGTTCAATGTGGCAATCAGAGCTGTACTATCATAACAACATGGACCCCAGAATCAACTCCATGTGCACCCAATTTCTGGCCCAGGTATATAGAGATCACAAAATTTTGGAATATCTACATGCCATGAAAACCCTGAATCAACATCAAACCAGTGGTCTTTATTTTTTTTTTCCAGATTTTACTTCATTTTGATGTTCAGGCACCCAGAACCCAGCAAGCTCACCACACTATATCTTAAGGGGGAATACTAGGAGAAAGAACTCAAGAATATTCTATAATCCTTATATATTGTAATTTGGCCCATGCCTTAGTACATAGGAATTTGCTGCCCTTCATCTGATCCTTGTTTTCTAATGACCCATTTGCAACAAAAGTCACGTTGACTCATAATGTTGCCAGTGGCTAACCTCCTAAACCCAGCTTCCTCATCAAAGATGGGATCCTTTATTTCAAGAACCATATCTATGTCCCACAAGGCCACCTGTGGCTTGAAGTGTTTAAACTTTGCCATGATTCTCCTTTAGCTGCCGACTTTGGCCACTTTAAAACACATAGACTAGTTTCACTATATTTTTTGTGGCCAAAGATGCAGCCTTTCATCCAGTTATATATTAATTCTTGCGATATTTGCTCTCGAACAAAGACCACCCCACCTCCCACCCCCATGTGAAACACCTTGGGAACCTCAAACCAGCCCTGGTTATCCATCACCGTAGATTTTATCATTGACCTACCTAGCTTAAAACGCAATAGAACCATCTTAGATATCACCTACCGCCTTACTAAAATATCCCACTTAATTCCATGTCTCATAGTTTCCCCTGGTTAGGGACAGCCTGGGTCATTTTTACTTGTGTCTTCAAACTACATGGGTTACTATCTATCATCATCACTGACCAGGCCCCACAATTTGTTTCCCATTTGTGTCAACAACTTTTTAAGTTGCTGAACATTAAGCTGTATACTGCCTCTGCCTACTATCCTAAGACCTATGGGCACATGAAACAGGTTAACCAAATAATTGAACAATACCTTCATTGTTTCAGCAGTTATCACCAGGACTACTGGGTCTCACTCCTTCTTTTTGCCAAATTTGCCTATAACAACTCTATGTCTCAACCCTTTGCAGCCCCTTCTACACAAACTATCGCTTCCATCTGCATTTCCATCGATCCTTACCAAGGGTGTCTTATGTCCCCGCATCCACTGACCTAGTACAGCATCTGTATCATCTTCAAGAGGAACTGAGAAAACATCTCAACTCAGCCAAAAGTGCCTACAGATATTGCATAGACTGACACTGTTGGGAAGCCCTTCATTTCATCATTGCTGACTGGGTATGGTTATCATCACAAAACTTCACCTCCATTTATCCCTCACATAAACTAGATTATGAACACCTGGGTCCGGCAAATCATCCAGCAAATCAACCCTGTCATGGTCAAACTGTTTCTGCCTAGCTCGATGAGAGTACATCCGGTCTTCTGGGTTTTGCTGTTAATGTCATAAACTGACAATCCCTTTCCTGGATGAGTCAAGCCTTCGCCTTCACCACTTATCATCCAAGGCCATGAAAAAAATCAAATACAAAGGACCCTTGACTCCAGATAGTCTGGGGGGAAATGAGGTCCTTGTGGATTGGGGGGATTATAGGCTGGTTAACCAGTCACAGGAACCCACCAGTCACATTCATGCCCCTGATAAGATTAGGGAATTTCATCAAACCTACCCTGCCAAGTCCAGACCCAAGATGCCTGGAAGGCATCTTTAAGGGAAGTGTAAATGCAGCCTGTGGAGAAGTTATAACTGAATTAGTATAACTTGCCCCCTATTGGTCTTCGCTCACCAGAGGCTTCCTCACCTACTATGTAAGAACTCATCCAATGCCAGTCGGTGTTAGCTCAATGCAATGGCTGCCTGGCTCCATATTCACTAGGTGTTCTTAGAATAAATCCTGATGCTGCTTCAGCTGGACCTGAAGAAGGCAAGAGTGTTGCCTTCTTCCATGACAGAGAGCACAGTACAGGAGCAGCTCTGAATTCTTGTAAAAAATAAATAAAATAACAACAACCCCCCCCAAAAACTAGAAACTAATTTTTTTGAAGAATCAAGGGATATTCAAGTTCTGGCTCCCTACTAAACATCCCTCTTGTCTCCACACACTCTCTCCCTTCCCACATACCCCCTCTTCCCTCTCACACACAATTCAGTTTGCCCTTCCCTTTCATGGACCAACTAATAGTTCTCCCCACACACCACACATCAATTCATTTTGTTCTCTCTCACTTCCTCCACACACACCATTAATTAATTCCCCCTACCATTTTGCAGAGCCCCACAGCTGATTCTGCTGCCCTGTCCCATTGTGTGCCTGGGACCTCTTCATCACCTTTTCCAAGGTCTAGTGATAGCAATCTACTCCCCTATGCAGGTTGGGGAACAGGCAGCTCCAGCCAGAGTTGCAGAATGACAGGGAGCAGTTGTTCCTAATTTGCCCCATAGCACATGAGGCAGGAGGATTTCTCGAGTGCTCCAGCCTATGTTTGCAGAGGTAAGGGAACTCCAGATGGTCCTTTAGAACATGAAGCATTTCTGACTGGTTGTCTTTTCCTAGGAGATGGGGGAATAGGGAAGGACATTCAAACAAATGGGGATTTCCCTGCAGATCCAGAGGAGGAGCTGAAGAACCCCTATAAAGTTGGCTATTCTCTGCTGCAAGGCATGGAAATGTTATTTGCAACCATGAATCTGTTGTGGGCACTTGTGTAAACTAGTACATGTGTACAGTAACTCCTCACTTAACGTTGTAGTTATGTTCCTGAAAAATGTGACTTTAAGCGAAACGATGTTAAGCAAATCCAATTTCCCCATAAGGATTAATGTAAATAGTGGGGGTTAGATTCCAGGGAAATGTTTTTCACCAGAAAAAAATCTATATATTATATATATATATATATATACACACACACAGTATAAGTTTTAAACAAACAATTTAATACTGTACACAGTGATGATGATTGTGAAGCTTGGTTGGAGGTGGTGAAATCAGAGGGTGGGATATTTCCCAGGGAATGCCTTATTGCTAAATGATGAACTAACTTTTGGCTGAGCCCTCAAGGGTTAACACATTGTTGTTAATGTAGCCTCACACTACAAGGCAGCAGGAAAGGAGGGAAGGGACACAGCAAACAGCATGGCAGACAGAAACAGAGACATACCCTGTGTGTGGGAGAGAGAGAGATGCACACTGCCCCTTTAAGTAAGCTGACTACACATAGTCTTTTTAAGTGGATCAGGAAGTTGAGACAGCAGCTGCTGCTGCACTAAGCTCTCTCTGTCTCTCTCCATCCGTGTCCCCATCCTGCTCTGTATGGAGAAGGGGTAAGTGGGGTGCAGGAGCAGGGGGAGGGGGACACCCTGACATTAGTCCCCCTGCACAGCAAGCAGAAGTCTCGGGGAGCAGCTCCAAGGCAGAGGGCAGGGGCAGCACATGGCAGTGGGGGGAGGGACAGATGAACTGCCGGCAATTGATAGCCTGCTGGGCAGCTGCTGCAAAGGGAACCTAGGGGAGCGGGGAGCTGATGCGGGGCTGCCGGTCCACCCTGGTTCCAAGCCCTCACCAGAGAGTTCCAACGGACTGCTCGTCCTGCAAGCAGTGGACAAAGCAGGCGGCTGCCAAACGACATTAGAAGGGAGCATTGCACATCTTTAAACAAGCATGTTCCCTAATTGATCAGCAACATAAGAACGAAATAACGTTAACCGGGACGACTTTAAGTGAGGAGTTACTGTATTCCACAACCACAGGCTATTCTACAACCACATTATGTATAAATATTCTCATACTTATCCTCAAGGAGCCATATCTCTGCCATTCTCTTGTCAAGCTATCATCTTGAACAATGGACTTTTATTAGCAGTAATGCACATTGGAAAACATAATCCATACAAAATCCATATACATACAAAATGGTGGGGTCTAAATTAGCTGTTACCACTCAAGAAAGAGATCTTAGAATATCAGGGTTGGAAGGGACCTTAGGAGGTCATCTAGTCCAATCCCCTGCTTAAAGAAGGACCAATCCCCAATTTTTGCCCCAGATCCCTAAATGGGCCCCTCAAGGATTAAACTCACAACCCTGGCTTTAGCAGGCCAATGCTCAAACCACTGAGCTATCCCTCTTGGAGTCACTGTGGATAGTTCTCTGAAAACATCCACTCAATGTGTACCAGCAGTCAAAAAAGCTAACAGAATGTTAGGAATCATTAAGAAAGGGATAGATAATAAGTCAGAAAATATCATATTGCCTCTATATAAATCCATGGTACACCCACATCTTGAATACTGCATGCAGATGTGGTCGCCCCAGCTCAAGAAAGATATATTAGAATTGAAAAAGGTTCAGAAAAGGGCAACAAAAATGATTAGGGGTAGGAAGAGCTTCCATATGAGGGACATAAGACTGTGACTTTTCAGCTTGGAAAAGAGACACTATGATAGAAGTCTATAAAATCATGATGTGTGTCGAGAAAGTAAATATGACAGCATTATTTACTCCTTCTCATAACACAATAATCTGGGGTCACCTAGGAAGCAGGTTTAAAACAAATAAAAGGAAGTATTTCTTCACACAATGCACAATCAACTTGTGGAGCTCTTTGCCAGAGCATGTTGTGAGGGCCAACACTATAACAGGGTTCAAAAAGGAACTAGATACGTTCATGGAGGATAGGTCCATCAATGGCTATTAGCCAGGACGGGCAGAGATGATGTCCCTAGCCTCTGTTTACCAGAAGCTGGGAATGGGCGATGGGATGGATCACTTGATGATTACCTGTTCTGTTCATTGCCTCTGAAGCACCTAGCATCGGCCACCGTTGGAAGACAGGATACTGGGCTAGATGGACCTTTGGTCTAACCCAGTATGGCCTTTCTTATGTTCTTATGATAAATAATAAAGCTAATTCCTCACACCCAGTCCAGAAAAGCCTGGGAAGAAAGGAAGTACTTAATAAGCCAAAGAAGAGAATCAGTTGTATTTAATAGAACAGATCAATCTATTCATTACATATAGTATTTGTAATGAGTTCAGATCCTTGCTCTGGTTAGTGCATTGTTCATGAAACAATCCCGTCGTTCTTTAAGTCTATTTGTTATTACATGGTCAGTATTCATAGGGCAGATCCTGCTTCCCTTACTCATTTAAGTAGTACTTTACTCTATAAATAGCCTCAATGAAACCAAAGGAGCTCATTTTGGAGTGAGCTGTCATCACTCTTCAGTAATAAGGATGGCAGAATCTAGCCCCAAATATTTGTGATTAATAGTTTTCAGACTACAGGTTGTTCACAAGCTGTTCTCTTCAGCTATTCACTGTTACTTATGTGTGCTGTGTGGCTAATCACCCTAAAGCCCAGGAGATTACTTCTGCTTCCTGATTGGATCACAAACATTTAAAGCCACAAAATAATAAATAATGAATGGCAAACAATGGCAAGTGCATAAAGTACTTCCAGTACAGATTTCCACATGAATCAGGGGGTTGGACTAGATGACCTCCTGAGGTCCCTTCCAACCCTGAGATTCTATGATTCTATGATGAATAATCATTTGTGTTCAAATTTGTGACATTTAAGGATTTAACCAACATTTCCACAATGTTGGAAGTTTTATTTAATGTGTAATGACTAATAGAACTCTGCAGAGGGAGTCAAACTCAACAATAATATTTGCAAAAATATTCTTCAGTTGTTTTTATTATAAAACACCAGGGTTGGACGGGACCTTAAGAGGTCATCTGGTCCAACCCCCTGCTCAAAGCAGGACCAATCCCCAGTTTTTGCTCCAGATCCCTAAATGGCCCCCTAAAGGATGAAACTCACAACCCTGGGATTAGTAGGCCAATGCTCAAACAACTGAGCTATCCCTCATGTTCCCATGTTTAAGACGTTCTTTTAAATATATTTTCCCCATGAGGCCTTTAAAATACAGTCCCAAAGTGACATAATAGAAATCTTTAAAAACAGTCAGGGGCTTTTTAACGCAAGCAATCCCAAGATCTTATTGCCACGTTTCTTCTCGTTCTAACCCCCTCACTCCTTCAATGTTTTTTTCCCTCCCTTTTCATGTCATACCATAATTTAGGAGCAGATTGTGGTAGTTAGCCTCCAGTTAACATAGGAGGTGGTGCAGAGCTGCACAGCCCCAGGGGAAGTTGTAAGACGGGCACAAGGACTCCTGGTGTTACACAGCACATATGCATGGAATACACATATGGCACCATCCCTTTAGACTGAAAACTATTCCCCTGCCAAACACACCCAACCAATGCACCAGGGGAGAGGCTGTTGCCTACCTTCTTCCTGCCCCCATTGAGGCAATTTGCACACTCAGGGGTTGCAGAAGGGAGCAATCTCTGTGCTCTCCTGCCTGCAGGAACTGCTGTTGTACCTGACCCTTCCTATGAGGGCCTATAAGTGGGGACAGGTTCCTTTTACTCTCCAACACACACATGCTCGTACACACAGGCCAGGGACAATGTGTCCATTAAATATCAAATTGCTTAGGGCAGGGAGAATGTATTTTCATTGTCTGTGAAGCACCATACATATCTATTCTGCTGTATAAATTAAAATAAATAATAATTGCATGGAAGTTGGTTATCAAGAATCTTGAAAAAAGGGACAATTTCCTGGTGGAAGTGCTGGAGGAACCAACTAGGGGAAAAGCTCTTCTTGACCTGCTGCTCACAAACAGGGAGGAAATAGTAGAGGAAGCAATAGTGGATGGGAACCTGGGAGGCAGTGACCATGAGATGGTTGAGTTCAGGATCCTGACACAAGGAAGAAAGGAGAGCAGTAGAACAGAGACCCTGGACTTCAGAAAAGCAGACTTTGACTCCCTCAGAGAACTGATGGGCAAGGTCCCCTGGGAGAATAACATGAGGGGGAAAGGAGTCGAGGAAAGCTGGCTCTTCTTGACCTGCTGCTCACAAACAGGGAGGAAATAGTAGAGGAAGCAATAGTGGATGGGAACCTGGGAGGCAGTGACCATGAGATGGTTGAGTTCAGGATCCTGACACAAGGAAGAAAGGAGAGCAGTAGAACAGAGACCCTGGACTTCAGAAAAGCAGACTTTGACTCCCTCAGAGAACTGATGGGCAAGGTCCCCTGGGAGAATAACATGAGGGGGAAAGGAGTCGAGGAAAGCTGGCTGTATTTTAAAGAATCCTTACTGAGGTTGCAGGAACAAACCATCCCGATGTGTAGAAAGAAAAGTAAATATGGCAGTCGACCAGCTTGGCTTAACATTGAAATCCTTGCTCTTCTTAAACACAAAAAAGCAGCTTACAAGAAGTGGAAGATTGGACAAATGACCAGGGAGGAGTATAAAACTATTGTTCAGGCATGCAGGAGTGAAATTAGGAAGGCCAAATCACACTTGGAGTTGCAGCTAGCCGGAGATGTTAGGAGTAACAAGAAGGATTTCTTCAGGTATGTTGGCAACAAGAAGAAAGTCAAGGGAAGTGTGGGCCCCTTGCTGAATAAGGGAGGGAACCTAGTGACAGAGGATGTGGAGAAAGCTAGTATACTCAATGCTTTTTTTGCCTCTGTCTTCACAGACAAGGTCAGCTCCCAGATAGCTGCACTCCGCAGCACGGTATGGGGAGGAGGTGACCAGCCCTCTGTGGAGAAAGAAGTAGTTCGGGACTATTTAGAAAAGCTGGACGAGCACAAGTCCATGGGGCCGGATGCAGTGTATCCGAGGGTGCTAAAGGAGTTGGCCGATGTGATTGCAGAGCCATTGGCCATTATCTTTGAAAAATCATGGCAATCAGGGGAGGTCCCGGATGACTGGAAAAAAGCTAATGTAGTGACCATCTTTAAAAAAGGGGAGAAGGAAGATCCGGGAAACTACAGGCCAGTCAGTCTCACCTCAGTCCCTGGAAAATCATGGAACAGGTCCTCAAGGAATCAATTCTGAACCACTTAAAGGAGGGGAAAGTGATCAGGGACAGTCAGCATGGATTCACCAAGGGCAAGTCATGCCTGACTAACCTAATTGCCTTCTATGATGAGATAACTGGCTCTGTGGATGAGGGGAAAGCAGTGGATGTGCTATTTCTTGACTTTAGCAAAGCTTTTGATACAGTCTCCCACAGTATTCTTGTCAGCAAGTTAAAGAAGTATGGGCTGGAGAATGGACGGTAAGGTGGATAGAAAACTGGCTAGATGGTCGGGCTCAACGGGTAGTGATCAATGGCTCCATGTCTAGTTGGCAGCGGGTATCAAGTGGAGTGCCCCAAGGGTCGGTGCTGGGGACGGTTTTGTTCAATATCTTCATTAACGATCTGGAGGATGGTGTGGACTACTCCCTTAGCAAGTTTGCAGATGACACTAAACTAGGAGGATTGCTTGATACGCTGGAGGGTAGGGATAGGATACAGAGGGACCTAGACAAATTAGAGGATTGGGCCAAAAGAAATATAATGAGGTTCAACAAGGACAAGTGCAGAGTCCTGCACTTAGGATGGAAGAATCCCATGCACTGCTACAGACTAGGGACCGAATGGCTGGGCAGCAGTTCTGCAGAAAAGGACCTAGGGGTTACAGAGGACGAAAAGCTGAATATGAGTCAACAGTGTGCCCTAGTTGCCAAGAACGCTAACGGCATTTTGGGTTGTGTAAGTAGGGGCATTTCCAGCAGATCGAGGGATGTGATCATTCCCCGCTATTCGGCACTGGTGAGGCCTCATTTGGAGTACTGTGTCCAGTTTGGGGCCCCACACTACAAGAAGGATGTGGATAAATTGGAAAGAGTCCAGCGGAGGGCAAAAATGATATGGGGGCTGGAGCACATGACTTATGAGGAGAGGCTGAGGGAACTGGGATTGTTTAGCCTGCAGAAGAGAAGAATGAGGGGGGATTTGATAGCTGCTTTCAACTACCTGAAAGGGGGTTCCAAAGAGGATGGATCTAGACTGTTCTCAGTGGTAGAAGATGACAGAACAAGGAGTAATGGTCTCAAGTTGCAGAGGGGGAGGTTTAGGTTGGATATTAGGGAAAAAAATTTCACTAGTAGGGTGGTGAAGAACTGGAATGGGTTACCTAGTGAGGTGGTGGAATCTCCTTCCTTAGAGGTTTTTAAGGTCAGGCTTGACAAAGCCCTGGCTGGGATGATTTAGTTTGGGTTGGTCCTACTTTGAGCAGGGGGTTGGACTAGATGACCTCCTGAGGTCCCTTCCAACCCTGAGATTCTATGATTCTATGAATGTGGTAGAAGTAGAAGTTAGTCTTGGCAGTGTGGAGAACAGCCCTGTAAAGCATTTCATAGTGGCCATATGCTGGTTTTTCTAGAGAACAGTGTTTATTTTGGGAGTTCGATGGTGAGGAGCAATGGGTGGTGGTCTCGTGAGGCACTGACATGTATGAGGCACTGTAGCAGGTCTGTGTATGAAGCAGAACTTGAGAAGTTTTGATGATTACAAACAAATGGACAAGAATTAGCAAAAGGGTGAAGTGTCAGCAAAGAAAGGATCAAGAGAATATATCCAGTTCGAGAGCCTACTAAGATCCATCTGCTTAAGAAAATGGAGAGATGATGGGTGAAATCCTGACTCCAGTGGGGTCAACGGCAAAAATCCCATTAACTTTATTGGGGCCAGGCTTTCATCTTGGGTAATGTTCTGAGGGTCGACATAGAGGAAAGGGGTTTCCAGCTACAACCATGAATGATGGGTGAAAGTAAGATCATGCATAAAGCAGTGTGATGTCCTGTTCAAGCACTCCTCTCTCCCTAGTGCAAAGCCTCACTTTTGTGTGGGTTTCAGTTTTGCAGCCAGAACAATAAAGCCACCACAGCAGACTGCTATGGTGGCTTTATTGGTCTGGCTTCAAAACTTACACTCAAGAAGGCTGTGGTCCAACAGCTCCCCCGGCATCTGTCTATCTCCTCCAGAAATATAACATTTGGTGATGGGAAATTTATATCACACAAGTGTCCAGTGCTCCCATTTCCTGATCATAAAGAAGGAAAAATAAGCAAATAATACTATTGAAAAAATGGGGCAAAGTTCACTTAATGGCACAGGGTGACAGACTGATGTTTTTGCTCCTGAGACAGCATGAACTAGAGAACAGCAAGTACAGAAATAAGGAAATAAGGATAGAACAAAGGAATAGGCTGCTGCCCGGAGCTTGTGCAAATGAAAAGCAGTGACATGGAAGCAATCAGCCATACTTGTTGAACATGTGCTATCAGGCAGTCACTGAGGGTCTATAGACAGCAGGAGCGCAAGTATAGCCAAAGGCATGTGTAAGCAACAGCCAGCAGAGAGTGATCGAGTGCAGATAGTGCAGTAACAAAAAAGAATTTCCCTGTGGAAAAGGCATCCAGGAAGCATGAAGTCCAAGAGAAGAACAGAGAAATGGAACCTTTTGTGGGCAATGTTGACGAGTTTGATGACAACTGCAACTCATAGGTGGTGTAACTTGAATGTTTTGAGCAATTTGTAACCTGCTACACTATTCCTGATGGACAAAAAGTTTCAACCTTGCTGACAGTTATAGGTCCAAAGGCTTACAGACTTCAGCATAACCCATTGTCTCCAACTGTGTCTAGAACTTCCATGTATGTCACAATTACTGCAGCAATGCAGGAATGTTTTTCTCCTATACCATGATGATAGCAGGATGATATCAGTTTCATCAGTGACATCAGGGAAATGGAGAGTTAGTAGCACAGTTTGTAGCTAATTAATGAAATTGTCAGAACACTGTCAATTCGGCCAAACATTAAGTGATGACCTATGTGACCAATTTGTATATGGATTATGCAATGACCAGGTCTGGAAGAAGTTATTGACTGTATCAGCACTTACACTCAAGAAGGCTGTTGAAGTACCTGTTGCAATGGAGACCACAGAGAAGGATTCTTTGTAATTTAGTGTGAATGAAGAAGTTCAGTTCCTGCATCGATGGTACAGAAGACCATGGGAACATAAGGAATTTCTGTGGGGCCATTGTGCACAAACTATGCACTCTGAGAAGGATTACAGGCCACAACAGGTTATTTTCAGAAAGTGCCAGAAGAAAGGACACATTGCAGCAACCTGTCACATGGTTCAGCGACCAGCAACACAGAGTAACTGTACATCCAAGAAGACCCCTATGAAGACGGACCCCAAGAATGGAGCTTGAAATTCGACCTGCTGCTAACACCAAACTTTGTCACAAGTTCCACTGGAAGAAACCTTCATGGTTTTGAAGACATATGTAATAATCCAGGTGAAAATGCAACTAGATGGGCTATCAGTCATTTTATCCTTTTGTGTGATTGAAGGGAAGTATTCACCATTATCTGGCAAATCTTGGCTTGTGTAGCACAAGGTGAATTGGACCACAACAAGGTGATCATGAAAGCACCTCAAAATCTTCAAGAAATATTGGACAGATATTCCAAATGTTTTGAGAAAGAGCTTGAACAGATGAGCAACATATCGCTTACAGACAGCCCCTCAACCTGAAGCAAATACTGACCAGCAGCCACACACCATACAACAAAAACACTAACCCAGGAACCTATCCTTGCAACAAAGCCCGATGCCAACTCTGTCCACATATCTATTCAAGTGACACCATCATAGGACCTAATCACATCAGCCACGCCATCAGGGGCTCATTGACCTGTACATCTACCAATGTGATATGTGCCAGCAATGCCCCTCTGCCATGTACATTGGCCAAACTGGACAGTCTCTACGCAAAAGAATAAATGGACAAAAATCTGACATCAGGAATCATAACATTCAAAAACCAGTAGGAGAACACTTCAACCTCTCTAATCACTCAGTGACAGACTTAAAGGTGGCAATTTTGCAACAGAAAAGCTTCAAAAACAGACTCCAACAAGAAGCTGCTGAACTTGAATTAATATGCAAACTAGATACCATTAACTTAGGTTTGAACAGAGACTGGGAGGGGCTCGGTCATTACGTTAATTGAATCTATTTCCCCTAGTTAAGTATCCTAGTTAAGTATCCTCACACCTTTGTGTCAACTGTCCATAATGGGCCATCTTGATTATCACTTCAAAAGTTTTTTTCTCCTGCTGATAATAGTTCCTCTTAATTAATTAGCCTCTTACAGTTGGTATGGGTACTTCCACCTTTTCATGTTTCTCTGAATGTATAAATATCTTCTTACTGTATGTTCCATTCTATGCATCCGATGAAGTGGACTGTAGTCCACAAAAGCTTATGCTGAAATAAATTTGTTAGTCTCTAAGTTGCCACAAGTACTCCTGTTCTTTTTACTGTTAAGTCTGATCGTTAGTTGAAATACTGTAAGCCCAGAGTTGTGCTTTATGTTCTGAATCCTCTGGTGAAAGCTGATTTGGACCAATCAGTGAATATTGGAATCTTGTCACCAGTTTCACAAAGTGAGTGGGTTACACCCATTGTACCAGTGATCAAGAAGCATGGCTCAGTCCAAATTTGTGGCAATTTCAAAGTGACAATGAATCCAGTTTTATGTGCAGACCAGTATTCACTACATCATATTGAGGATTTGTTTGCTACTCTTAGTGGTGGACAGTGTTTCAGTAAATTGGATTTTCTCAATGCATACCTACAAATGGAGATTGATCCGGCTTCTCACAAATATCTCACAATCAACACACAAAAAGGCTTATTTTATTACAACAGGTTGCCTTTTGGAGTCACATTGGCACCCGCCATGTTCCAGAAAGCCATGGATGAGATTCTGAAGGGACTGAAGGGAGTTCATCACTATGGGTGACATGCTTTCTCTGATGAAGGAGATGGTACTACAGGGAACAGTGTTATATCATAAGAATCCCGTTTACACATTTCATGTCATATCAACATGAACTATCTGTGAATCACAGTTGCATATTATGGGGAACGTGAGTGATCATTCCAAAATCACTTCAATCTTGGGTTTTGGAAGCTCTTCTCAAAGGTAATTTTGTCATTGTATCGATGAAGGCCATAGCCCAGTCATGTCTGGTGGCCAGGGACTAACAGAGACATTGAGAGGAAGGTGAAGTGTGGTACTACATGTTGACAAATTCAGCATGATGCTGGCCCAGCTCATCTACATCTTTAGTCATGGCCTCAGACTCCTTGCACATGTATTCATGTGGATTTTGCTGGATCTTTAGATGGTTATATGTTTTTAGTCATAGTAAATGCCGATTCCGAATGGCCCAACGTTTTTAGAATGACTTCTATACAGCTGCTAAGACCATTGGATGTCTTTGTACCTTGTTTAGCCATCTTGAATTACCATCACAGTTAGTGAGTGACAATGGTCCTCGATTCTGTTCTGAAGAATTTCAGCAATTCCTAGCTTAAAATGGAATTTAGCACATACTCTTGCTATCCTGCTACAAACAGACTAGTGGAATGCTTTGTACAAACACTTAAGCATGCCTTAAAAGCTAACAAGTCTATTCTGAGTCATCAGCAGAAACTGGACAATTTCTGGCTTGTCTCTAGGAACACACCACATGATACTACAAAGTAATCACCTGCAACTCTTTTCTCGAAACCATCTTTGTGAACCTGTTGGAACCTGCTATGTTTTGACATTTCCTCATGTTGTAAGGCTACATTTTAGTCATGGGTATTTTTAGTAAAAGTCATGGACAGGTCACGGGCAGTAAACAACAATTCTTGGCCTGTGACCTGTCCATGACCTGTACTATATACCCCTGACTAAATCTTGGGGGTAGGGGCAGCCCGGGGGTGCTGCGGGTGTTTGGGGGGCGGCCTAGGGAGCACCGCAGGTGCTGAGGGGGCGGCCTGGGGGTGCCGTGGGTGCTGGGGGTGGCAGCATGGGACCCCCCCCCATGCTGTGCGGGTGCGGGCAGCAGTGCGCAACCCAGAACCCCCACTGGAGCGGGGGGGGGGCAGGCAGTTGCGTGTGGACTGGGCCCCCTGCTGGTGCTGGGGTGAGGGGTTGGTAGGATTGGCAGGCTCCCTACCTGGCTCCGTGCCTCCCCAGAAGTGTTGACATCCCCCTCCCTCAGCTCCTAGGCGGAGGCGAGGCCAGACAGCTCTGCGCACTGCCTCTGCCCCAAGCACCAGCTCCGCGGCTCCCGTTTGCCAGGAAGGAGGCAGCATGAAGAGCCCCCTGACCATGCCTCTGCCTAGGAGCCAAAGGATGTCACCACTTCCAGGGAGCACCCCCAAGGTAAGCGCTGCCCAGAGCCCTCACCTCCTCCCACACCCCAACCCCCAGCCCTGAGCCCCCTCCCACATCCAAACTCCTGCTGCTGCTGTGGGGTGGGGGTGGAGTGGCAGTGGCCCAAGACTGCCCCAGCAGCGGCTGGTGCAGCTGGCCCAAGGGCTGCCTGAGCTGCTGAGGCGGCCCCCGGGCCAGGCGCACCAGCTGCTGCAGAAGTCACAGAGGTCACGGAAAGTCACGGAACCCATGACTTCCATGACCTCCATGACAAACTCACAGCCTTAGTCATGTGTAGCCAAATTCCAAGCTATGCGAGTTGATCGACAATGTGAGACTTGTCAACAATCTTTTCAAGTTGGAGACTTAGTGTGGACTTCAAAAGTTTTTTCCCCCGCTGATATAGTTCCTCTTAATTAATTAGCCTCTTAAAGTTGGTATAGGTACTTCCACCTTTTCATGTTTCTCTGAATGTATAAATATCTGCTTACTGTGTGTTCCATTCCATGCGTCTGATGAAGTGAGCTGTAGCCCACAAAAGCTTATGCTGAAATAAATGTTAGTCTCTAAGGTGCCACAAGTAATCCTGTTCTTTTTGTGGACTTGCAACCACAGTTGTGGAGTGAAATGGGTACCTGGTGAACTTGTAAAATGCACAGGACCTTTTTCATTTATGGTAAAACTATCCAATGGTATTTAATGGAAAAAACATATGGACCAGTTGCAGCCTCGGCTAGTACCAGAGTCTGTTGATGTTCCAGTAGGACTTTCTGTTCCTCTAATTGAACATCCTTCCATTACAACTCCTAATTTTGACGACTTAGTGGTCTTAGTTGATTTCTTACCATTGACTATTCTTCTTGTTCAAGACATTGCCATGCCACCATCACCATGTTATCCCAAGAGAGTGCAAAAACTAGTTGTGCACCTGAATGTATAAGTTATTTCGTTAGTGAGTTGCTGTTCCAGGTTGTCAACACATGACTCTTAGTTGATATAGTGTTTCTTGTTAGCCAGGTATATGATAACATATATGTGTTTGGGAAGTTTTATAAAGTAGGATGGAGGAACATGATGTCCTGTCTCTTTAAATGTTTGAGCACTCCCCACTCCCCAGTGCAAAGCTTCACTTTCATGTCAGTTTCAGTTTTGCACCCAGAGCAATAAAGCAAGCACAACAGACAGCTGTTTGTCCATCAGCTCCCTCTCTGTCTGCCTCCTCTGCTGGCTCCAGAAATATAACAAGCCGGAACAAATGTGTTGCTCCTGATAAAATTAAGGGAAGAGAAAGAACTACGTTGTAAACAGGTGATAGTTTGGGTGAGGTTATATGAGTTTGTCTGGTTGTCATGGGGGAAAAAATAGGTAAAAATCATGGTGCTGTCTTGAAAAAAATGCAAATGAAACAGCTTTGGTAGAAAACAGGAAAAGTTATGGCCCATAATATAAAAATTTGTTATGGGGATTTCAGAGGAATGGCATGCTTGACCCTAGGAAAACTGCAAAATAGCCTGTATTTTACACTAAATATTGTTTAAATCCATTTAATAATATTCAGATCATATTTTAAAATCATTTAAAAAGCCATACTCCTACATGGGACATACATAGAACGAAACTTGTCAAAATGCATGTGGAATCTTGTTCATCAGAAGTCTGGTCAGCTGACAAAGACCATGACTTTTTTGAAAATTCACAAAAGTTACAGCATTTGTTATGGAAGTCAAGGTCACAAAGGTGAGTTTTGCAGTCCCTGGAAAAATCTGCCCTATTTTGACAAAATTATGAGTCTCCAAAAAGCTTCAGTTTGCACATGCTCAGTAGAAGTTGTGAGAAATTTGCAGCATTATTCTCTGAAGATTCCATCTGCACTGGGCATGCTCCAGCCCTTCACAGGACATATGTGCAACCTGACTGAGCATACACCATTTCCACGGCGCGAATGAGCATGCTGTGGGTTTCAATGCTCAGGGTTTCAATGGTTGAACAGCACTATTCCTGAAATTGCTCCTACCAGCTGCCAAGGGCTGCTGTGGCACCCGGCAATGGAAGTGAAAGCAGTGAGATGGTCTCTCCCAGGCTGTCACTGGCGAGGGAGGAATCAGCCTGACTCAAATGCATAATTGTGAAGAGTCAGGGGGGAAGGAGGCAGTTGGAGGCTGAGGGAGTTAATAAGAAGGAAGGTCAGGGCAGAATGGGCAGGGGGCAGAAACATCTGGAACCACTACAGCATGTTCTCCTGCTGAACCTGGAACTGAAACCAGAGTCCAGCATTCCTCTGTGAAACCCACCAACAAAATGTGTGTGTCACATAGAGGGATAACAGCTTTCTACTGCTACTAGTTACTCCATTAACTCAACTGTCAGAAGTCTGTGCTGTGGAAAGGCTTCAACCCTGCTGAGATCCATGTGTGTGTGTGTGTGGGGGGGGGGTCAGTATGGTTCCCCTTGATGTAATGCCTCTTTATTTCAGTTTGCTTTCATAAAAACCTAAAAATTATATTAAAATTATCTACATTAAAATAACATTAAGGTTGCAAAGTCAGCATTGAAAAGTAAGGAAATACCAGAAATAAGGGTGACCGTGCAATCTTAAGTTTGGCTCCTTGTGCGTTATAATATCATCTTTAATTACACGATCACATTTTTTTCCAGGGGATCTCTCTCCCATTCAGTGCACAGGGGTCCTGTGAAAAACATTGCATGTAATCATGTAAAGACTGTATCATAATGCATATGCAAAAGGGGGGCAAATTACTGTTGCAGAGGCAGCCTTAATTCTGGCATTTCCTACTTTCTGAGTGCTTGACTTTGCAGCCTTAATATTGTTCTTTTAATATCCCCCCCTATATAATTTAACATTTATATTGCATAAGTACCTAGAGGCCAACCATGATCAGGACTCCATTGTACTGGATGCTGTACAAATATATAGAAAATGACAGTCTTCACCATACAGAGCTAACAATCTAAAAAGGAGGCATTTATGGCTCCCCTGTCTGACTCCTCTGTATAGATGTCCCAAAGAGCATTGTGTGGCGAGCTCATGGAAGTGTGGAGACTCTGACTCAGTAGAAGACCCCCTCTTCTAAGCCAAATAACTCTGGTCACATTTTCAAACATGGGTACCTAAGGCGAGGCACCTGCATATCTCTTTATGCACCTAAATAAAAGTTGTCTGATTTTCAGAGTTGCTAAATGAAGTGAATAGGTGCTGTGGGTGCTCAGCAGCTAAGTTCCCTCTAAGCTGGATGGCTGTGCAGCCGCTCAGCAGGCTATCAAGTGCCGCGCACTTCAGGTGCCCCTCCCCCCACTGCTGCGCTGCTCCTGCCCTCTGCCTTGGAGCTGCTCCCAGAAGCCTCCTGCTTGCTATGCAGAGCCAGGGAGAGGAGGAGGAGCGTTGATGTCAGAGTGTCCTTCTCCCCCTACCCCCACCGCCCCTGCACTTTATCTCTGTTACACACACACACGTACACACACTTTGTCTCTGTTTCACACAGTGCGTGTGTCTCTATCTCTCACACACATACTGTGTCTCTCTCTCTCTGACACACACACACAGTGAGTGACACAGACACACATACTCTGTCTTTCACACTCACCTCCCAACACATACTTGTATTATTATTGTTATTGCTACTTCTTGATACTTCATGCAATGCACATATATTCTCTGTAATTTTATTCTTTCAAAGTGCTATTTGAGTTTTTGACTGGTCTATGCATTTCATAATTTTTATTTCTCTTACGCTTAAATTTAATTCTTTGAGTAGTGAGTTCTAAAATGTCTAACCTGTCCTGGCTGAAGTAATTATCTCTACTGTAACTTTATAAAAATATATATGATATCTAGGTTTTTTGTTTCTACTGGTGGCACACATCACCTCAATAATTTGGTGCACATAAAATTAATTCAGCGTATGGATGAAAAAATTAGAGGGAACATTGCTTAGCACCTCTAGAAAGATGCCACATATTTAGGTGCATTTATATTTAGGTGTACTGTAGTTAACTGCCTAACTGTAAGAGTTTGCTAATGTTGGCCTCTGTGGCCAGTTTGCTACCCCCTAATTCCTCACTACAACCCAGCCCCAAACCCTTCCTTTCACATCACTTTTCAGATAACATTCTTCTAATAGAACGAAAATAAGAAAGAAAAACTTGTAGCACCTTAGAGACTAACAAATTTATTTCAGCATAAGCTTTCGTGGGTTAGAACCCACTTCATCGGATGCATGGAATGAAACACACAGCAGACAGATATTTATACAGACCTATTCTTCTAATAGGTATTTGCCAGTTCCCTAAATCTAATCTCACCTCTGTCTCATTTGCCTTTGGTTTCTTTTTCCTGATATATCTTTCATTGTAGATACAGCCCCTCAGTCTTTGGTACCTGCTATTTTCTCCTCCAGATCATTAGTGAAGTTCTTATATCAGCTCCAAACTGGAGCCCCAAGGGACCTACTACTGTAGTTATTTCTCCATAGTTGGATGTTAAGCTTCACAACAAGGATGTTAAGAAATATAATAATCAAACACTTTATTTTTAAGATTGGCGAGATCTACTCTGGTGTTAATACCTTTACTGGGGATCCATGAATCTGTCCTTACATTCATCACTGATGAACAAGTTGAAGGATTGTCAAGATATATAAGACTCGCCTTTCAATTAATAATGAATTCCTTTCAAGTAAGTACTCTGTTACAATATTTTTCCTTAGAGATTGGATGTTCCCATATAGACTAAATATCCTGGTTTTATTTATTATTATCCTTCAAATATATTGGCTTAACATGATAGTGTTACACAGGATGGATCAATAAATTCACAAAAACAATTTCAAATCGGCAGTTTACTGAACAGATTAAAATGGGAAATTTGACCATCTCACCTGCATATGTCCCTTCTCAGCCAGTGAGTCCTGCATCCCCTCACAATCAGTGGTCTTCAAAGGCGATTCCAACGTGAATCCCCTTGAATTTCAACAGGCTGCACGTGTTGGAAGCCTGTTAGATTGCAAAGCAGGAACATCCTAGTAAATATTCACTAGACAACATTTTCAATAAAAAACAGTCATTTGAGGGGCCTCAATTTTTGATGCCCAGCCTGAGATACTTTAACAACACCTGCTTTTCATTAGTGTTGAGCATCTGCCTTCTGAAAATCAGACCCCTTCAAATTGTCTCAAATTCATCCTGGAATTGGTATGCTTAAACTCACTAACCCCTTTTGAAAAGTTAGGCCATTAGATACAATTTCTAACTAGAGAACAATATCTATAACTTCCCAGCCTCAATTCATTCTGCCAAAACCAGCCTCAAAACCAAGGGGGAGGGCAGAACTGCCAGCCATTCTATCGCGAAGCAGGGCATTTTACCGTAAGGGGACCAATTTCCATTGCTCCAGAGACAGCACGTCTGGCATTCTGTCACAATGAGATGAAACTTGAAGCAAGTGCCAAAGAATAGGAAGGGAAGAGAGAAAACTTTTAAAATGGTAGAAAAGTTTAACTAGAGAACAGTAAGACTGCCCTCGCCCTTCTTTCTGTATAAAATGTCTCTTTCTTTCCTTCTTTCTAAGGTTTTAGACATTTTCACTTCCCCTCCTCTTCAGCTTCTAGCCATTGGATCTTGTTACTCAGGATCCCAAAATTCAAGAACCTACTGTCCCTAATGAGAAACACACCTGTCTTCCTCCAAACAGCCCAGCCTTTCTTTCAATCATATAGCTGCAACGGTCAGCAAATGCACACTGCATTGTGATGTAATCATGTAGAAATGCCAGCCCCCAGAGCCCTGCATTCCAGGACCCATCCCCACCGCACAAGGGAAGGAGAGGCCCCATTTATCACACCATCTCCAGTTAATGTGGTCTAGCAGCCAGAGCTCATGAGCGCACTACGTGTCTAGAGTAAGCTCTTTCGGGTGGCAGTGTACAGTACAAACTCATCATAATGCCAGAGCTGCTGATCCCAGTCACTGGAACATTTGGGTTCAGTCAACACTCTTGAACAGAGTCAGCTTGTATAGACTGTATCTTTCTGAATGCTTGATCCCTCCATCCCTAGTCAACTTCTGTACAATTCCAGCACAAACAGATATGGAAAAATATAATGATATGAAGGAATGAAAAGGGCTGCTAGCATTAGCTATGGGCAGCACAGGCGCCGACTTTCTCGTTTCCCTGAGGGCACTCGACCCAGTCCCCACCCCCAGTCCACCTCTTTCCCCTAAGGCCCCCAGCCTCTTTCGGCCCTGCTCCGTCCCTGCCCTGCCTTTTCCTGCTAGGGTTGCCAACTTTGTACTCGCACAAAACTGAACACCCTTACCCCGCCTCTTGTCCCACCCCTCCTCTGAGGCCCCACCCCTGCTCACTCCATCCCCCCTCCCTCTGTCGCTCACTCTCCCCAACTTCACTCACTCGCTCATTTTCACCAGGCTGGCTCAGGGGGTTGGGATACAGGGGCGGGTGAGGGCTCCGGTGTGGGGTGCAGGCTCTGGGGTGGGACCAGAAATGAGGAGTTCAGGGTGCAGGAGCGGGCTACGAACTGAGGTAGTGGGTTGGGATACAAGAGGGGGTGAGAGCTCCGGCTCGGGGTTTGGGTTTCAGGATGGGGCTCTGGGCTGTGGGTTGGAGCTGAGGGGTTCATAATATGGAAGGCGGTACAGGCTCTGGGCTGGGGGTGCAGGTTCAGGGGTGGGGACAGAAATGAGAGGTTCAGGGTATGGGAGAGGGCTCCGGGCTGGGGCAGGAGGTTTGGATGCAGGGGGGGACTGAGATCTCCAGCTTGGGGTGGAGGTCCATTGGAAGGTCCTCAGTCCCTTGGTTAGAATTCTCCCATTAGTATAAGTCCACAGTCCAGAGGTTTGAGCAGAAAAGAAACTGGAGATGTTTCCAGTGCCGTTTATAGCTTCTGCCATGTGGAGGAAAACCCATTGTTTCAAACTAAGCCCTCAGCACAGCTAGTGGAAAATTACAGGTAGCAAGATGGTATTTGGAGTCACGTGGGCAAGTCACAGGTCCATGCATGACTTCGCTTAGTCATAGCAGGAAGCCATTACCTATACCCCAGACAGAACAGTCACAGGACAGTTCATTCAGTGTAGATGGGCATCTTCCATTATGAGTTAAGTGTCCTTTTGATGAGCCACTTAACTTGAATAGTTCCTTCCCAATGTGCTGGCTAAACACCTTGTTGGTGTTTCCCAAAAGCAAACACATTAGAAATGCAGGTATAGATCCAATACTCTTAACTTCAGATACACAAATGATACATGCATACAAATAGTATAATCATATTCAGTGAATCATAACCTTTCCATAGACATCTTACATGCCACATTTTGTACAAGATTTGTTGCAATTGTATAACAGTGGTAGCAACAATGATCTACTTGGTCATAGTTTAATCAGATAATGTCACAACGATTAAGAATTGTCCCATTATTTAGCATTTCCTTTCTTTTAAGGGTTGCATTGGTTGGATGTTATGGTTAGGCAACCTTAAATGATTTTAAATGACAAGACTGAAAACAAGTGAATAGTAAAAAGAACATCTTTTCCTCTAGGGGAACTTGCTAGGCTTCTGAAACTTAGCAGACATTTCACTTTAAAAAATAATACAGTTTTTCAAAATAGCTAAAGGACTTAATCTGTATTTACTGCAATTGCTCTCTCTCTTTCTTGTTTTTATTTCTAATGAAAACATTACTTTGTAAAAGGATTAGCGAATAGCATACAAATTAGAACCAATTCCATTTGTTTAGCCTCTAAAAATCCTAAGTAGTTTTAAACTGTTTCTAAACTCTTTTGTTAAAGAAAAACAATTACCTCTGGGATGTGAGATGGAAGTTTTAACTCAACAATTGGAAAGAGCACAAAATTAAACATTAAAAGTCATCTCTGCTGTAGTTATGACAGTACTAGCAGCATCTCTGCTTTAGAGAGTGGGGAGATCCAATCATCTCAGCTTAGTGTTGTATAATACGAATTGTTACCCACAGAAAAAAACTACTGGTTCATGATGGCTTAAAAATAGACACGGTCTGTTATTTACATCAAAGTGAACAATACTGAGACCACACATGCACATCTCTACTTCCCAATAGGCTCATCGGAAACCAATAAGCATTCCTTCTGAACTTCTAACTTCATCTCCCCCATATAATGTTACTTTTAAAGAGACTACTGCTCAGAAACTCATGGCGATAGTAGAGAGATTTCTAGATATATAGAATCATAGGGTTAGAAGAGACCACAAGGTCATCTAGTCTAACCCCCAAATGTTAATATTATTCACTGAGAAAAATAACCGATATTGCAACACTGAAGGTGAGAAATTGAGCATAAAAATCATCAAATGTGGAGTGAACAGTAAACATGACAGTCAATTAATTCTGTCTCCTTTTGCATATATGGAAATATATTGTGCCAGATCCTCAACTGGTGTACATTAGCATAGCTCTGTTGACTTCAGGGAGCTACAGTGATTGATGCCAGCTGAGGATCAATGTCCACTGCCTCTTTCTTTATATCAATACATATGGAGGATTTGTAGTGCTGCCATGTGCCGCTGCACACACAGCTCCCGGAGCAGCACACACAGCTCCCGGAGCAGCACGCACAGCTCCCGAAGCAGCGCGCACAGCTCCCGGAGAAGCGCACCCAGCTCCCGGAGCAGCGCACCCAGCTCCCGGAGCAGCGTGCACAGCTCCCAGAGCAGCGCGCACAGCTCCCGGAGCAGCAACAGCTTTTCCAGCAGGAGATGAGTCATTTAAAAAGGGAGCCCAGCCATTCAGAAGGACTGACAGGGAAACTGTGGTACCTCTATGCTAGCAGCAGATGCTTTTTCAGCTTAGCAGTGTCCCTTTAAAATGGGCTTTATAGGGCTCCTGGGGCCATCAGCTGACACTATATGACTCACTCCCCTAGTAGCACTGACTTCTCCAGCAAGAGAAGAGCCCTTTAAGAAGAGTTCCCAGAAAAGTTCTGTTGTGGACACCACAGAGTCCTCCCTCCCTCCCCAGTGTCTGGGGCATTTTCATTAGGGGAGATAAATTCTTTAAGAAGGACTTGTGTAATTAGATTTATGTGGGAGATTGGTTGTACAATTGTGTGGAGAAAGTAAATAAGGAAGTGTTATTTACTCCTTCTCATAACACAAGAACTAGGGGTCACCAAATGATATTAATAGGCAGCAGGTTTTAAACAAATAAAAGGAAGTATTTCTTCACACAATGCACAGTCAATCTGTGGAACTCTTTGCCAGAGGATGTTGTGAAGGCCAAGAGTATAACAGGTTTCAAAAAGGAACTAGATAAGTTTATGGACAATAGGTCCATCAATGGCTATCAGCCAGGATGGCCATGGGTGGTGACCTTAACCTCTGTTTGCCAGAAGCTGGGAATGGGCGACAGGGGATGGCTCACTTGATGATTACCTGTTCTGTTCATTCCCTCTGGGGCACCTGGCATTGGCCACTGTCGGAAGACAGGATACTGGGCTAGATGGCCATTTGGTGTGTCCCAGTTTGGCCGTTCTTATGTTCTTATATTCTTACCTTGTTTTACTAATAACCTGGGAGCAGCATGGCTACAGCAAGGGTGCAAACCTGAATTGAACAGTCATTAAGAACAAATAACATCTGAAATATACTTTCCCTAGCAGAACAATGCAGAGCCATAAAGAATTGTTAACTTGTTCAAATGTAAGCATCCTAGGACAGAGAATTAGCTGCCACCCAGGAAAATCAGTTCTTCCAGGTGTGCTTGTAGCCAAACAACAGATCAACATTCGCTGTCTTTCTAAAAGCTCTGCTCTAGGAATTATTTTTGGGAAGTTCTCTGGTTTGTATTTTACAGGAGGTCGGACTAGATGATCACAATGATCCCTTTTGGCCTTGGGATATATGAAACTGTGAACTTGACAAGGGACTTGAAGCCACTGAAGAGAGTCACCTGACAATAGGAACTGGAACCTTATAAAAGGAAGGGTCTCTCACTGGCCATTTTAGGCTGTCTACACTATGAGCTAGGGGTGTGATTCCCACCTTGCACAGACATACTTGTGCTAGCTCTAATCAAGAGTTAAAAATAGTAGAGTAGCCATGGTTGTCAGGCACTTCCTCCAACAATCAGGCCTAGTGGTTGCAGCGTAGGTCACAGCTAGTCATAGGGTTGAGCCTGGGCCAAGCCTGGTGCTAGAATCAAAATATGGGGACAAGCCAGGGTAAAAATCAAGATCAGAATCCATAGATAAACCAGAATCGGAACTGTCAGCACAGTCCAGGTGCAGGCCAGAGGTCGAGGCCATAAGGTCAGGCTCCAGGGACAACCAAGTGAATATTGAAGCCAGAGTCCAGATACAGGCCAGAGGTCAAAGCCAGGTAGTCAGAGTCCGAGGGTTCGGGGAGGATCAGGAGGTGGAGGCAAGGCTGGAGTGGGTCAGTGATAGGGCTGGAATGAGGCTAGAGTAGGACAAAGACAAGACTAGGACAGGGCATGGGCAAGGCTGGGGTAGGGTTGCCAACTTTCTAATCACACAAAACTGAACACCCCTGCCCCACCCCTTCTCTGAAGAAACACCCCTGCTCATTCTATCTGCCCTCCCTCCATTGCTCACTTTCCCCCACCCTCACTCACCTGAACCAGGCTGGGGCAGGGGGTTGGGGTTGGGGTTGGGGAGGGTGGAGGGCTCTGGCTGGGGGTGTGGGCTCTGGGATCAGGGGTTTGGGGTACAAGAGAGGACTCCAAGTTGGGGCAGAGGGTTAGGGTGCAGGGGGGGTATGGGCTCTGGGCTGGGGATGCGGGCTCCGGGTGGGGCCATAAAAGAGGGATTCAGGGTGCAGGAAAGGGCTCTGGGCTGGAGGTTGGGGTGCAGGGGGTGAAGACTCCGGCTGGGGGTGCTGGCTCTGGGCTGGGGGCAGGGATGTGGGGTTTGGGGTGCAGAAGGGGGCTCTGGGCTGAGGCAGGGGATTGGGGTGCTGGGGAGTTAGGGCCTCCAGCTGGGAGTGTGGGCTCTGGGGTGGGGGCAGGGATGAGGGGGTTTGGGTGCAGGAAGGGGCTGGGGAATGTGGTTGTGGTGTTTGGATGGGTGTGGGCTACGAGAGGGAGTTTAGGTGCAGGAGGGGACTCCGGGCTGAAGTGGGGGATTGGGGTGTGGGGGAGGGTTTGGGGTGCAGGGTCCCAGTGGCGCTTTCCATGGCTTCCCAGCCAATGGGAGCTGTGGAGCCGGCCCTCAGGGTAGGGGCAGCGCAAGGAGCTTCCCTGGCCACCCATGCAGTCAAGGGGCCTCAGGGACCTGGCAGCCGCTTCCAGGAGCCACGTGGATCCAGGGCAGGCAGAGAGCCTGCCTTAGCCCCGGGCCCCTGCTGCGCCACTGACTAGACTTATCACCGACCGGGCCGTTAAACTGACTGGAGCCACGAGGGTCCCTTTTTGACTGGGCATTCTGGTTGAAAACTGGATGCCTGACAACCCTAGGCAGGAACAGGAGCATGCTGGGAGTCTGATGCACTGTGAAGCAGCAGGAAGGTTCCTGGCTGGGTAGTGCTGTTGCACAGACTAATCTGCAGCTCTGGTGGAGTTGTGGAAACACTGAGCCTGGGGGACATCTGACCGAGACTCTGCTCAGGGATAGGTCGTTGTTGATTGCCTGAGGGCTGAGTCACCCCAGGCTCCATTGGAATGGTAAGTCAGTGCAGCTGGGTCAGCAGCCCTCGTTTGGCTGCTAGTTTGTCTCACAGCGGGTAGTAAAGGCAGTGGCATGGTCTAGCTTCCCTCTGGACCCCATGGGTATGTGCTCAGGGGGGCTAGCTCATCCCATTGCTCGCCACTGTCTCTGATACCACAGCTACACTATTATTTTAGTATGCTAGGTCAATGTGATCCAGCACAAGTCTGTCTATGTGAGCTGGGAATCACACTCCTAGCTCACAGTGGAGACGTAGCCTTACACAGAGAAGAGACTAGAAGCTGAAGGAGACCAGTTTGGTCAGGAGGAAAAGAAAGAGAAGAGGGTTTTGGGACTCTGACAGGAAACTGACTAAAACCCAAAAGACTCTTGGATTGGTGAGAAGACAGGAGGGAGGGTTTTTGTTACTTTTCATTGATTTTTATCTCTCTTGTACTTTGTCCATGAGTTGAGTATGATTTAGAAATTCCTTTGGAAAGTGTCCCTTGCTTTCACTGTCATATAGCCTGTGAAGGAGGAAATAGTAATCCAAAGGGTCCAGTGAGACTCTAGGAGTGTGCAAGAACTACTGGGGAGGCTTGGAAGAGGTGGCACTAGTTTCAGGGCCTAGGACATTAGAATAGAGAGTCCCATCTCTCAGAAGGGGTGCTAGACAGAGGATCTGTACCTTGAGAATGCCTAGACTCCCAGAGCCAACGCCAAGACTCTTCTCAGACCCACCAAGTCAAGTGCACATGGGATCTAGTGGGTGGATCCAAACGCAGCAGCCTAGTAAGCATCCACCAGGGAGGGCTCATCCAGCCTTTTAATAATCATTAGAGATCACATCACTGCTAGGCATTTTAAAGTTGATGAAATCCCTTGGGACTAAAGAGGAAGCTTCAAGGCTATAGATATAATAGCAAAGCAAGCCAAAGTTTCGTCCATGCCCACTTTCTGAGGAAGATTTCTTTCCACTGAGTTCCTGGAGATCATGGCATTGTCCAAGGCCTTTTGAACTAATAAAGTACTATGGACTCCTCACCCACTGCACTAGAAGTACTGTGCAGAAGATACTACATTGACATTTGTACAAAAGGCTAAACTGTTGATAATCTCTATTCTTGAGTGCTGGCAACAAAATAGCCTCAAGTATGTCAAGTACAAATCTGTTCCACACTTATTAGAAGGATTACCACATAACCAATTTAGTTGGTCATATTAGCAATCCCTTAAAACAAATTTATTGTATATGAGAAAATTATTTAAGGAAATAAGATTTATGGTCCTGGGATTAGTATTATGAAGATTTTAATAGTAATTTCACCTTTAAATTAAGACTATAGGAATCAGTGTCTCCTCTATAATCTAATTTTCTTCTCATTTTCTTTCTCTTATAGGGTTTCCTTGTAGCTGTTTTATACTGCTTTGTTAACGGAGAGGTAAGGCACCACATGTATTACTAGTTGATTTCTGTAGAATTTTCAAGGCAATGAACAGAATGACAATAAAACAATACTGTACTGACCACTGAGATTTGCATGAGTGCATTCTCCTAAATAGGCAATAACCTCTTTTTATCAGGAGAGACAGTAGCCAGATTCACCCCTCACTAAGGTAAATGTAAATGCAGAGTAACTCCACTGAAACTAGTGGAGTTGTTCTAGATCAGTGGTTTTCAACCAGGGATGTGCGTACCCCTGGGGGTACACAGAAGTCTTCCAGAGATACATCAACTCATCTAGATATTTGCCTAGTTTTACAACAGGCTACATAAAAAGCACTAGTGAAGTCAGTACAAAATAAAATTTCACATGGACAATGACTTGTTTATACTGCTCTTTATACAATACTCTGAAATGTAAGTACAATATTTATTTTCCAATTGATTTATTTTATAATTATATGGTAAAAATGACAATATAAGCAATTTTTTAGTAATAGTGTGCTGTCACACTTTTGTATTTTTATGTCCGATTTTTTAAACAAGTAGTTTTTAAGTGAGGTGAAACTTGGGGTATGCAAGACAAATCAAACTCCTGAAAGGGGTACAGCAGTCTGGAAAGGTTGAGAGACACTGCTCTAGATTTACAGGTAAAGATAGGGTCCAGAGTGACCTAGACAAATTGGAGGATTGGGCCAAAAGAAATCTAATGAGGTTCAACAAGGACAAGTGCAGAGTCCTGCACTTAGGAAGGAAGAATCCCATGCACCACTACAGGCTGGGGAACAACTTGCTAAGCAGCAGTTCTGCAAAAAAGGACCTGGGGATTACAGTGGATGAGAAGCTGGATAGGAGTCATATTGGGCTGTATTAGTAGGAGCATTGCCAGCAGATCGAGGGAAGTGATTATTCCCCTCTATTCGGCACTGGTGAGGCCACACATGGAGTATTGTATCCAGTTTTGGTCCTCCCACTTCAGAAGGGATGTGGACAAATTAAAGAGAGTCCAGCGGAGGGCAACAAAAATGATTAGGGGGCTGGGGCACATGACTTACGAGGAGCGGCTGAGGGAACTGGGGTTATTTAGTCTGCAGAAGAGAAGAGTGACAGGGGATTTGATAGCAGCCTTCAACTACCTGAAGGGGGAGGGGGGTTCCAAAGAGGATGGAGCTAGGCTGTTCTCAGTGGTGGCAGATGACAGAACAAGAAGCAATGGTCTCAAGTTGAAGTGAGGGAGGTCTAGGTTGGATATTAGGAAACACTATTTCACTAGAAGGGTGGTGAAGCATTGGAATGCGTTACCTAGGGAGGTGATGGAATCTCCATCCTTAGAGGCTTTTAATGCCTGGCTTGACAAAGCCCTGGTTTGGATGGTTTAGTTGGTGTTGGTCCTGCTTTGAGCAGGGGATTGAACTAGGTGACCTCCAGAGGTTTCTTCCAACCCTAATATTCTATGATTCTATGATTCTACGCTGGAGTAACTAAGACCAGAATCTGACCCACAGATATAATGAACTGGGACCCCAGAGACCTGGATTATACCACCACGGCCACTAGCCTGCTGTGCAACCTTGGACAAGTCAGTCACGGCTCTATGCCTCAATTTCTCCATCTGTAAAATGATAAGGATACCGACCTCCTCTGTAAAGCACTTTGAGATCTGCAAATGAAAATACCATACAAGAGCCACGTGTCATTATTATTATTTTTGTTTAAATGAGGAATACATGACTAGAGGTGGGCGGGAATTTTGGGCTTTTATTTATTTATTTTTGTGAAACAGGGTCAGTTTTCACAAATCTCCTGATTCTAAATATTTTGAAAAAAAGTTTTGAAATTGTCAAAATGTCCTGTTTTAACATGTTTTTAACCAGAAAACTTTTTTTCCTGCCAAAATGATCTTTTGTTTCAAAAGTTTAGTAAAATGTCTAAATCAAAACAACTCTTCAAAATTAAGTGCTTTGATTGACCCAAACAAAAAATTACATTAAGATGGAGTTAAAGTTGGAATTCCTTATTGGTAGTGTAGGGCATCTATTTAGGAGAAGTAAATTTACAGGGATGTGGGCATTCTTATATCTTAGTAATGATGGAACATTACATCTGCAACTGTGTGTCTGTGGCATATTGTTGTTAACTCTGCCCTGTAGTGAGCCCATGAGGGAAAAAAACCAGAAAAAACTCCAATGTGTCTTTAAAAATCAATTTAATCTAGTGTGGGACCAATAACACTAAAATATCTTGATAATAGCAGTGCATAATGACCCTACAGGACATAGCTAAGGTTCTTTAGGTGCCCTAATTGTATATTTTCTGATTTCATCATTTGGATTTCTTTTAAATTTAACCTTAATTCTGGATTTCCTGGGTATATAATGTTTGTGTTTTAGAAATAATTACAATATTCCTGTAATTACAATATCCCTTATCCTAAATTAAGGATATGTACTTTTAGTCTGAACTCCTTAATATAGTTTTTGTCGGGGAATAAATATTGTGTTTGGTTTAACAGTAATTAAACTTCTGGAGGCGAGCCAGAAAAATGGCAGCTGAGTTCAGAACTAAACTGAAATATGTGAGTTGAATAAACTTCTAGGTGCCCCAACTCAAACATGTACAGAACTCTCTCCCTAAAACTGCATTTAGCCATACTTTTTTTTAGCACTTATGAACTGAAGTTGCAAAAATGGAAAACAGAAGTACACCAAAAATATGACTGCATTTGCACACATAACTGGGTAAGAGCTCTTGCAAATAGCCAGTTAGATATCTAACTGGAAGACCCAGAGGAACTGTTTTGTCTATCTCCTGTGTGGCGTTCTAGTTATCTACACAAGGCATACATATAATACAGGAGGTTCACTGAGGCCTAGAAGCATGTGTGATATTCAGAAAATTAAGGGACAGATTCTGAACAAATTCTACAGTGCACATGAAAATGGCAATTTTCCTCCAGTATTAACTTGGCCAAATTTATGGGGACAGTGAAAGACAACACTCTGATCCTAGGATTATTCCACTATGAGGCATTTCAGTTTCCTACTCCAAAGTATGGAGGTGTGATAGTTCATAAAAGGAGTTGAAAAAAAAATGTTTGATGTTGTCAAGACTAAGTAGTTTTCACTAAAATTATTCTTGGAAATAACTGAAACACTTTTGCTCAAACTCTCAAAAATATTCTACCTCAGGCAAAGGTCAAGTCTGAATTTTAAGAAGCAAAAATCAGAATTTCCATCCTGCAGGAAATGCCAATATTTTGAAATTGTTTAGTCCCATAGGGATGACAAGTCAAAACGTCAAATTTTTTGCAGAACAGAGAGAGTTCCAAAAATGTTTGATTCAGAAATGCTGGAACATTTTATGTTGACATTTTTGATCTAAACTAAACATTTTGACATCCCTAGATTGAAATATTTCACGGTGGCTCATTTCAATATTGAATTGTGTCTGCCTGAGCTACCACAAGTGTCTCATTCTCCCACTCTGCTCTGTGGGCTGGGCTCCCTGGTTGGACTACATCCACTATGGTGCACTGTAGACATGGAGTTCTCATGACGCACCATGATGGTTCAACCAGAGGGAAGATGTAATCCAGTTGGAACATAGGAGTTTGTGAGGGGTTGGAGGATGCCCAATACAGATAGAATCTTCACATAATTCAACTGCCAAACTCCAAAAAAGGCTACTGAGCATGTGCGAACTGAGATTTTTCAAAGGTTCATAACTTGACAAAAATTGGGCATTTTTTCACAGGAACAGCAAAAGGCAGATCTCTGACACCTGCCAATTTCAAGTCCCTACTCCAAAGCATGGAGGCATTAGGGAATCTCTCATAAAATTCTTACTAGTATTTCATTAACATCAGCAAAATAATGTATTTTTTCCTAATCTCAGACACACTTGAACCATTGTTGCTGAAGCTTTCCAAAATGATTCAGCCTGAAGCAGACATCTTGCATGAAAAACTTCTGCCCAAAAAATTAAAGTTTAGCATATGCAACTGAAAACAGGAAGTGTTAGGCAACCTTAACTTTAGGCATCACTACCTGTGCCACCTATAATAAAAACCCAAAATCTACAGTAAAAGAATGTTAAAGTTGCAAAGTCAAACACACTCAAGTTAGGATATGATAAGGGAAATCTTAATTTGTCCCTTTTTGTGTGGATGCATAAGCAAATTTTATTCTTGACTTGGAAACCATAATAATGTTTGCAAAAAGAAAATAAGAAAGAAAGAAATACTTGTGGCACCTTAGAGACTAACAAATTTATTTCAGCATAAGCTTTCATGGGTTAGAACCCACTTCATCAGATGCATGGAATGAAACATACAGTAGACAGATATTTATACAGTCAGAGAAACATGATAATAATGTTTGTTTTGCATAGCTTTTATATGGTTTCTTTTTAAAAAAAATGGAAAACAGAAATTCTATAATGTGCAACACTAACAACTCCTGCCTAGATCATGAGCAGCAAACCAGCCCCATCAGTTCCACAGCACCTAATCTCTGCCACTTAAGATAAAGGATACCTCTATTAGCAGTCAGTGATAGTAGGCTGTTATCCCCTTGGCCGAGCCACTTGTAAGGGACATCATACATTGGGTTACCATTGCAGCAGTAGATCTATTTTACTGACAAGCATGTACATTTGGTCACCTCTTCCTGAGAAGCTTCATGGTGAGTGAGTAAGGCTTGGAGCTTCTGTATTAGAGGCTGGAATTCTCTTCCTAGCTTCCTCAGAAGTGACACAGAGCAACCTCTCAGCTACTCCTGTAAGACAGGCTGATACTTGCCTGCACAAGAGGAGGCCTTGCTCAATGACAAGGGTCCCAACGTGCACAGAATTATTAATATCACTCAGCAAAAGTAAGACTTGAACACGTGGGTGCCTAGCTCCTTATGCAGTGGACTTTTCCTAGCCCAAAGGGTACACTGATGCCGTTTGTGGTAGGGCTGTGGATCCATTTTGTCTATGTGCTGTCTGGAGTTACAGCTCCATGTGCAGTGCTGCCACTGGGATGATGCATGTGGCAGGCTATACAGTATTCAGGGTTTGGGGCAGCTGTATTATACAAACCACAGACCAGAGCATGCAACTCACACAAATCTGCCCAGATATCACTGCCCTGGCCCCAGGACTATCCCCTGCCCAATTTCAAAGTCCGGCACTAATCCCCAGTAGTACCAAGCATCTCAAAACAAAAAGTCCCTGTAAAGGAAAGTGTTTGGGGATATAAACATAGGAGTCACTGTCACTCTCTCTATAGTGTAGTGAATGGAGCAGCTCAGGGGACTGACAAGCATGCAGTCTTTCACCTCTCAGTCATGGTAGCCAGCTGCTAAGTGGGCTATTTGACATGATTTGCTGGTCTCCACACACTTACTGTTAGACAGGCAGCCACATCCCAACAGCTACTTCACAGACCACCCTCTTGTTGGCAGGTGTATCAGAAAGTCCAGGTCTGAGTTGGCCCTTGGGGCTGACCTCCGCTTTATCCCCTAGGGCGCTCACACCAAGTCAGGGCTCAGACACTGCAACTTGCTTGTTCTTACACTGCTCTGTGGGTAGCTGAAATGCCAGTCTGCAGGGCTGGCAGCCCAGAATCTTTTGCCTGCATGAAAGTCACCACACAGAAATACCTTGTGTCATGTTGTTTTCTTCTTCCAACAGGTGAAAGCAGAACTCCAAAAGCAATGGTCCCGCTTCCTGCTGGCTGATCCATTTGGCTGCATACGGTGCTTCCTTGGGGAAAACATCAAATATCTGGGGAAATATTCAATGAAGAAAAAACATCAGCACTTTGCCAATAACAGGTTGTGCATGGAAGTGAGTGAGCCCTGGGGTGGGCAGCTCCAGAAGGTGCTGTTGAATGGGAGAGCAGATCTTAGCTCAGAGACAGGCCCTACTGGAGAGCCCTACTCCAGGGCAAGTGTGTCTGATAGCAGCGAAGGAGAAGTCACAACTGGGGAGGCAACAGAGGAAGTCTTTGAAGAAAGTGAGATTTAGAAGGCTCTTTTAAAGGACAGCATAATGAAGGCACCTTCAGAAGGGACTTTTTCCTCCCCCACAAACTGTGCTCCTGCAACAGGAGAAAAAGAATTGGAAGTTTCTTCCCATGGGCTATGCAGTGTTGTTGTAGCCATGTTGGTGCCACCATATAAGACAGACAAGGTGGGTGAGGTCACAGCTTTTATTGGACCAAATTCTGCTGATGACAGAGACAAGTTTCCAAGCTTACCCAGAGCTGAAGATTACCTCACCCATCTTGACTCTCTTGCCGTGGGTTAACATTCATAGAATCATAGAATCTCAGGGTTGGAAGGGACCTCGGGAGGTCATCTAGTCCAACCCCCTGCTCAAAGCAGGACCAACCCCAACTAAATCATCCCAGCCAGGGCTTTGTCAAGCCTGACCTTAAAAACCTCTAAGGAAGGAGATTCCACTACCTCCCTAGGTAACCCATTCCAGTGCTTCACCACCCTACTAGTGAAAACGTTTTTCCTAATATCCAACCTAAACCTCCCCCTCTGCAACTTGAGACCATTACTCCTTGTTCTGTCATCTTCTACCACTGAGAACCGTCTAGATCCATCCTCTTTGGAACCCCCTTTCAGGTAGTTGAAAGCAGCTATCAAATCCCCCCTCATTCTTCTCTTCTGCAGGCTAAACAATCCCAGTTCCCTCAGCCTCTCCTCATAAGTCATGTGTTCCAGCCCCCTAATCATTTTTGTTGCCCTCCGCTGGACTCTTTCCAATTTATCCACATCCTTCATGTAGCGTGGGGCCCAAAACTGGACACAGTACTCCAAATGAGGCCTCACCAGTGCCGAATAGAGGGGAATAATCACGTCCCTCGATCTTCTGGCAATGCCCTTACTTATACAGCCCAAAATGCCGTTAGCCTTCTTGGCAACAAGGGCACACTGTTGACTCATATTCAGCTTTTCGTCCACTGTAACCCCTAGGTCCTTTTCTGCAGAACTGCTGCCCAGCCATTCGGTCCCTAGTCTGTAGCAGTGCATGGGATTCTTCCGTCCTAAGTGCAGGACTCTGCACTTGTCCTTGTTGAACCTCATCATATTTCTTTTGGCCCAATCCTCTAATTTGTCTAGGTCCCTCTGTATCCTATCCCTACCCTCCAGTGTATCAACCACTCCTCCCAATTTAGTGTCATCTGCAAACTTGCTAAGGGTGCAGTCCACACCATCCTCCAGATCGTTGATGAAGATATTGAACAAAACCAGCCCCAGCACCGACCCTTGGGGCACTCCACTTGATACCCGCTGCCAACTAGACATGGAGCCATTGATCACTACCCGTTGAGCACGACCATCCAGCCAGTTTTCTATCCACCTTACAGTCCATTCTCCAGCCCATACTTCTTTAACTTGCTGGCTAGAACACTGTGGGAGACTGTATCAAAAGCTTTGCTAAAGTCAAGAAATAGCACATCCACTGCTTTCCCCTCATCCACAGAGCCAGTTATCTCATCATAGAAGGCAATTAGGTTAGTCAGGCATGACTTGCCCTTGGTGAATCCATGCTGACTGTCCCTGATCACTTTCCCCTCCTTTAAGTGGTTCAGAATTGATTCCTTGAGGACCTGTTCCATGATTTTTCCAGGGACTGAGGTGAGACTGACTGGCCTGTAGTTCCCCGGATCTTCCTTCTTCCCTTTTTTAAAGATGGGCACTACATTAGCTTTTTTCCAGTCATCCGGGACCTCCCTCGATTTCCATGATTTGTCAAAGATAATGGTCAATGGCTCTGCAATCACATCGGCCAACTCCTTTAGCACCCTCGGATGCAGTGCATCCGGCCCCATGGACTTGTGCTCGTCCAGCTTTTCTAAATAGTCCCGAACTACTTCTTTCTCCACAGAGGGCTGGTCACCTCCTCCCCTTACCGTGCTGCGGAGTGCAGCTGTCTGGGAGCTGACCTTGTCTGTGAAGACAGAGGCAAAAAAAGCAGTGAGTACACCAGCTTTCTCCACATCCTCTGTCACTAGGTTCCCTCCCTCATTCAGCAAGGGGCCCACACCTTCCTTGACTTTCTTTTTGTTGCTCACATACCTGAAGAAACCCTTCTTGTTACTCCTAACATCTCCGGCTAGCTGCAACTCCAAGTGTGATTTGGCCTTCCTAATTTCACTCCTGCATGCCTGAACAATATTTATATACTCCTCCCTGGTCATTTGTCCAATCTTCCACTTCTTATAAGCTGCTTTTTTGTGTTTAAGACGAGCAAGGATTTCACTGTTAAGCCAAGCTGGTCGCCTGCCATATTTACTTTTCTTTCTACACATCGGGATGGTTTGTTCCTACAACCTCAATAAGGATTTTTTAAAATACAGCCAGCTTTCCTCGACTCCTTTCCCCCTCATGTTATTCTCCCGGGGACCTTGCCCATCAGTTTCCTGAGGGAGTCAAAGTCTGCTTTTCTGAAGTCCAGGGTCTCTGTTCTACTGCTCTCCTTTCTTCCTTGTGTCAGGATCCTGAACTCTACCATCTCATGGTCACTGCCTCCCAGGTTCCCATCCACTATTGCTTCCTCTACTATTTCTTCCCTGTTTGTGAGCAGCAGGTCAAGAAGAGCTTTTTCCCTAGTTGGTTCCTCCAGCACTTGCACCAGGAAATTGTCCCCTACACTTTCCAAAAACTTCCTGGATTGTCTGTGCACCGCTGTATTGCTCTCCCAGCAGATATCGGGGTGATTAAAGTCACCCATGAGAACCAGGGCCTGTGATCTAGTAACTTCTGTTAGTTGCTGGAAGAAAGCCTCGTCCACCTCATCCCCCTGGTCTGGTGGTCTGTAGCAGACTACCACCACGACATTACCCTTGTTGCTCCCACTTCTAAATTTAATCCATTCCCCACACCATCCCAAGTTCTCTTAATCACACAAGGGAAATAAAAGCAAAATCCAAGGGTTCCTGCAGATCTGGTGGTGCATTTCCTCTCAGTCTTGATGGTGTTTAAAAGAGAGGAGGGATATTGTTTTTGGTGAATCTGGCAACCAAGGAAAGCAAGTTGCATTCTGGTCATGAATGGGACCCTGTGGGTGCACATAGCAGATTTCACAGATCATCCCTGTGTTTTTATCTGTACATTTCTACCATGCTTTTAATACAATAGAGAAGAGAACTGTTTTGTTCCTTTATGTAAATCATGACACATCATCTGTATTTTGTTTCCTGCTCTGTCCTGCAGTTTTGCTGACAGATATGAATATTGGCATGTTTCCTTCGGGTTTGTTTATTGTTTGGCATGACTGGCATTTTTGGCATATGCTAATCTAGTTTTCAATTGTATGGAGTTCAGAAGAATAATTACATCTATTGAAAAAAAAATTGGATTTATTTTGAGGTGTTTCATATGGGTTTGTTTGTTGTGGTTGTGGTCACTGGCTGTGTGTGTGTTCTCATATGTGTGTGTGCATGTTTGTGTGTGTGTGTGTTATGTGCACGTGTTCCCACACTGTTGTTCACAGTGATCCAGATTTGCAAATGGGGTAGGCATGTACTCAAGCTGAACAAATCCACACAAGGAGGGACAAATGCTCTTCTTTGCCCCCCAAGAAGCAGAAATTGAACATGTGTCATGCTGTGACAGAACAGTAAGAGGAGAGTCTTTGGAGATGGCACATTGCTGAGCTGTATGAGTAAACCTATCAGTTTCCATTTAGGCCAGTAGCGGGACAAGGTGGGTGAGATATCTTTTGTTGGATCAACTTCTGTTTGTGAAAGAGACAAGTTTTTGAGCCACACAGAGCTCTTTCTCAGGTACAACAACACTGCAAACATCCATTTAGAACAGACAGCTTCCTTAGCCTCCAGGAGCAGCACCAGTTTACAAAGGAGACAAAGTCTACAACTTTGAAGGAAGCAGCATAACTGCACGACAGAGTGGAGCTCACAGTGAGCATACGGAATCATTGGCAGAGCCATGTGCTGCTTCGCAGGACTGTGCTCCACACATTGTTCTGATCATGCGGCGTGCGGGGCAGTATGGCACTCAGTAATATGGGCCACTCTGGATTTCCTAAGCTATGCTAATTACTCCAAGGTGCAGACCTGTGTGATCTGCCCTGTCCTGCCTCATCGCAATATGGAAACAGCATTGAAACACGCTAATTGGCAATCCATGGTTAGACACACAGCTGCAAAGGGCTGGTTTTTTGACCTCCGCTCAATGGCAGGCATAAACCTCAATGGCCTGTGACTCTGCTAGAACAAGGGACTCTGATTAGGGGCCTGGAGCTGCTGTGGGTGCAGGGTCTAGCCCAGGGAAGGACCTAGCAATGGATAAGGTGGGGGAAGGGGAAGACTCCTTCCTTTGAAACACAATGCCAAAGGCTCAGAGCAGGATGGGGCATGTCAAACTAATCCCCTCATGCCCTCCCATCAGGGTGCCCACTCTGAAATTCCACGTTCTATCCAGAGCAGCCTCCACAGGCACAGCCTGCCCTCGGGGCCCAAGTCTGGAACACTGTGCCAGCCCAGGGCAATGATCTGGGCTGCCGGCTGCCAACACAAGGATGTACAATAGAGGGATCTCTGACCCTGGGCCCAAACCAGCTCTGCACAACTCCCAGCATCCTAACGTTCAGCCACTCAGAGCACACAAGGTTCCAGGGATCTGGCATCTCTGAAGGACATTCTGAGAAGGACCGTGCTGGGTGCCAGGAGACTGTACACCATTGAGTTTATCTCCTTACTGCAGGAAACCTCTGGCACAGTACTGGCAGCAGGAGAGAAAGGAGGGCACTATCCAGAGCTCCCAGGGTAGCTACATGTAAGGAGACTGCACAAGTTGATTGGGGGTTCCAAGTGGGAATCTCCTGTGCATCCTCTCTCCCCATCACCATCCAGAGTTTCCCGCTTTTTAGCGAGCATCTGGCACACCCCTCATTGCACTATTCACCGTCTCTCCCTATCTACCTCACTGGCGAACAGCCTCATGGTCCATTTGAAGCAAGTGGCTGCCTGTCTTCTGAACCTCCCTCCTTTCTAGGATGACCAGATGTCCTGATTTTATAGGGACAGTCCCGATTTTTGGGTCTTTTTCTTATATAGGCTCCTATCACCACCCACCCCCGTCCCGACTTTTCACATTTGCTGTCTGGTCACCCTACTCCTTTCCCCTTTCCATCAGGTACATGCACTGCCCAGACAGCCATGCAGGAGAGGGGGGAGGTGCCCCAGATGCTTCATACATTCTCTGCCTGTCAATATGCATGATAACCCCAAAGACTAGAGCGACATGTGCAGCCTCAACAGTTCTTGCTATCTGCAGCTGAAGCACACAGATGGATAGTTAATCCTACGGATATTCCAGTTCATTGCCAGCATTTAATTATGACCTAATTCCTTATACACAAAGAGGCCCAAGATGATTAGATGACCCGTGCTCAGGCTGGCAGTTCAGAGTATTTACAGTGTAATGATGATTCTAGATACACTTTCACTTTGAGCTGGAAATGAACTTGAAAAGAATTACAGACTCCTGCATATTTTGTTCTTTTGGGCACAGTATTTCTCAAACCAGTCCAATGGGAAGGAAATATCTGAGACTTCCAGCTTGTTCTAATTTTAAATACTGAGTTTCATCTTAAGTCACTTTCTAGCATAAATGCCATATTACAGCCCCTCCTTCGCACATTTCTGTCCTTTTGAGTCACTTCTTACTATGTCAACATGAAGACAAATTTCAAAGCCCCTGCTCAGCTGCCCCTTCAGTATCAGATTCTGTTTCACTTTTTGTCAGTTTTCCATGAAATAACTGACCATAATCCAGGCACTTAATTCCCTATTCAAACAATTCCAGTGGCCAGCCCCATAACTGCATGGACCTCGCAGAGCAAGGGGCCCTGAAGAAAGCAGATGCTGTGGCTCTGCAGACCCACTGTTGCAGTTTCAGCAATACCCAAGGAGCCAATATAATGTCACTGTCATCAATCAGTCTATCAGCCCTCACAGAGAGAGCGCTGATCACAACGCATCAGACATGTCATTCTAGCCAGTCCTCCAACTACCCGCTGGCTAGGCTGTCAGTAGCACTGGACACCCGATTGACATAGCGCACAGCAGCCTAGAACTCCTGAGCGATCCGCCAACTGTAGCCTCCCAAGCAGCTGGGATTACAGGCACGCGCCACCACACCAGGCTGCCAATATAATGGTATTTAAAATCATGTTAATGTTAAGATCATTAAAGTAACCTTGTTTACTCAACTATTTCTAAATAGTTTATATGTAGAATTCCCAGCTTTTGAGAAGTCTGGCTATACTGAATTTTACTATTGCTTCTAAATGCATGTATTTTAACTGTATTTTTATTAATTCCTGACATAAAATGATAACAGTGTAATCATAGGTGCTGTAACTCAGGGTGCTGGGGGTGCTGCTGCACACACTGGCTTGAAGAGGTTTCCATCATCTACAGGGTTTACAGTTTGATTCTAGGGCTCTCAGCACCCCCACTGTACAAATTGTTCCAGCAACCCTGACTGTAATTATAGTAAATGAAAAGAGGCAAATCTTATGAGAGTCCTATTGCAAAAACCTCAGAACAGTCCAGAAAAAAGACAGTCTCTGTGAGGACCAGGGGATGAGGGTGGGGCATAAGGCAAAGTCAAGATCAAGAGATGCTTAGTTTTCATCTGATTCTGCTGCCATTACCCATGCTGAGTAGCACTTACTCACTGGGGTAATCTCATTGAGGCCAATGGGGATAATCATATGCTACTCAATAAGTGCTAATCAACATGAGGCAGAGTGGGCCTGTTGGGTCATAGAATATAAACCATGGGCTCACAGAGTGTGTCAAACAAAAGAAAACAAGGAAAACCTCAATTCCTAGTCAGGAAGCCGAGATATCTCCAGAAGGGCCTCCACCAGCATCAGCATAGAAATGAGATTTCTTTTGACTTAAGTGTGGGGCAGGCCATTCCCCTGAGATCCAAATGCCGAGGCCCAGCCCATGGCTCATTCTGGAGGGGGGTTGCCAAGCCTCCCCCCACAACCAAATATTTTGAGCCTCTCTGAGCTCTTCCCTGTCAGTGCTGCAATGGTGTGAAGCAATGTGGCTCTGTGTTAAACTAACAGCCTGGCATCTCTCATGAGGGGAAAAACAAAATGCTATTTTAAATTGATCTAAAGTCTAAAACTAGTCATGATGTGTCCCTGGTTCCATGCCCATGCCCCTTATGACCAGTCTGGTAATCAATCTTTTATTCCAGTTAATGTTCAGGAAGAGGAGGTGGATGAGGCATTTCTTGAACAAATAACAGAAATATGGAAAACACAAGACCTGGTAGTAAAGGGGGACTTTAACTACCCAAACGTGTTGGGAACATAATACAGCAAAACACTGAGGGAGTTTGGAAGGGGAGTGCGAAGGGAGCAAGCTATCCTTGTCATTCCTAACTCCTTTAACCCAAACTAAAGGCAGAGGTAGAGCAACCAGGGGGCTGCAGACGGGGGAGTGAGTAGCTGTTGAGGGGACAGATTGGCAGTTTGACCATGTGCTTGATTGTTTGATTTCCTGTTTGAATAGTGTGATTTGGGAGTGCTTTGTTCCAGGCTCTTCTAAAAAGACAGTCAGTCAGCTGCGAACCAGCTGAGTGAGGAAACTCTTCGAAGGAAGGGACTATGGATGCTGAGCAATCCGCTGTCATGACCTGCACAGGATGTGCCATGTTTGTCTTTCTTCCACAGGATAGAAGCGACTTTGTCTGTACAAAGTGCAAGCTGATCTCCATATTGGAGGAGAAGATTCAAGGTCTGGAGAAACGAGTATCAACCCTGCGTTCCATAAAAGAAAATGAGGAGTTCCTGGATAGACGTCAGGATAGGCTTCAGCGGGCACAGTGTTCTGAGGATTCAGAGCAGGCTACGCAGCGGGGACAGAAGGCCAGTGAGGATAATTGGCGGCATGTGACCTCCAGAAGAGGAAAGAGTATGAGACAAGTCCATGTACCAGAAATGCATATTCAGATGAGCAACTGTTTTCATGTTCTCTCCACAGGTACTAGTGCAGAGAGTGGAATGAATGATACATCTGAGGGAACAGAGCAGAAGGAGACTCCACTGATTGGAAGGCATGAGATGCACAGTCCTAGGGATGGGGGTTCCACGACCACCACTCCCAAGAGGAGGAGGAGGGTGGTGGTGGTCGGGGACTCTCTCCTCAGGGGGACTGAGTCATCTATCTGCCGCCCTGACCGGGAAAACCGAGAGGTGTGCTGCTTGCCAGGGGCTAGGATTCGTGATGTGACGGAGAGACTGCCGAGACTCATCAATCCCTCAGATCGCTACCCCTTCCTGCTTCTCCATGTGGGCACCAATGATACTGCCAAGAATGACCTTGAGCGTATTACTGCAGACTACGTGGCTCTGGGAAGAAGGATAAAGGAGTTTGAGGAGCAAGTGGTGTTCTCGTCCATTCTCCCTGTGGCAGGAAAAGGCCGGGGTAGAGACCGTCGAATCGTGGAAGTCAACGAATGGCTACGCAGATGGTGTCGAAGAGAAGGGTTTGGATTCTCTGACCATGGGATGGTGTTCCAAGAAGAAGGAGTGCTAAGCAGAGATGGGCTCCACCTGACGAAGAGAGGGAAGAGCATCTTTGGAAGCAGGCTGGCTAACCTAGTGAGGAGGGCTTTAAACTAGGTTCACCGGGGGAAGGAGACCAAAGCCCCGAGGTAAGTGGGGAAGTGGGATACCGGGAGGAAGCACAAGTAGGTGAGTGCAAGAGGGGAGGGCTCCTGCCCCATACTGGGACAGCAGGACGATCAGTGAGTTATCTTAAGTGCCTATACACAAATGCAAGAAGCCTGGGGAACAAGCAGGGAGAACTGGAAGTCCTGGCACAGTCAAGGAATTATGATGTAATATAACAGAGACTTGGTGGGATAACTCACATGATTGGAGTACTGTCATGGATGGATATAAACTGTTCAGGAAGGATAGGCAGGGCAGAAAAGGTGGGGGAGTTGCGTTGTATGTAAGAGAGCAGTATGACTGCTCAGAGCTCCAGTATGAAACTGCAGAAAAACCTGAGAGTCTCTGGATTAAATTTAGAAGTGTGAGCAACAAGGGTAACGTCGTGGTGGGAGTCTGCTACAGACCACCAGACCAGGGGGATGAGGTGGACGAGGCTTTCTTCCAGCAACTAACAGAAGTTGCTAGATCACAGGCCCTGGTTCTCATGGATGACTTTAATCACCCCGACATCTGCTGGGAGAGCAATACAGCGGTGCACAGACAATCCAGGAAGTTTTTGGAAAGTGTAGGGGACAATTTCCTGGTGCAAGTGCTGGAGGAACCAACTAGGGAAAAAGCTCTTCTTGACCTGCTGCTCACAAACAGGGAAGAAATAGTAGAGGAAGCAATAGTGGATGGGAACCTGGGAGGCAGTGACCATGAGATGGTAGAGTTCAGGATCCTGACACAAGGAAGAAAGGAGAGCAGTAGAATACAGAGCCTGGACTTCAGAAAAGCAGACTTTGACTCCCTCAGGGAACTGATGGGCAAGGTCCCCTGGGAGAATAACATGAGGGGGAAAGGAGTTGAGGAAAGCTGGCTGTATTTTAAAGAATCCTTATTAAGGTTGCAGGAACAAACCATCCCGATGTGTAGAAAGAAAAGTAAATATGGCAGGCGACCAGCTTGGCTTAACAGTGAAATCCTTGCTTGTCTTAAACACAAAAAAGCAGCTTACAAGAAGTGGAAGATTGGACAAATGACCAGGGAGGAGTATAAAAATATTGTTCAGGCATGCAGGAGTGAAATTAGGAAGGCCAAATCACACTTGGAGTTGCAGCTAGCCGGAGATGTTAGGAGTAACAAGAAGGGTTTCTTCAGGTATGTGAGCAACAAGAAGAAAGTCAAGGAAGGTGTGGGCCCCTTGCTGAATGAGGGAGGGAACCTAGTGACAGAGGATGTGGAGAAAGCTGGTGTACTCACTGCTTTTTTTGCCTCTGTCTTCACAGACAAGGTCAGCTCCCAGGCGGCTGCACTCTGCAGCACGGTATGGGGAGGAGGTGACCAGCTATCTGTGGAGAAAGAAGTAGTTCGGGACTATTTAGAAAAGCTGGACGAACACAAGTCCATGGGGCCGGAGGCACTGCATCCGAGTGTGCTAAAGGAGTTGGCTGATGTGATTGCAGAGCCATTGGCCATTATCTTTGACAAATCATGGCAATCGGGGGAGGTCCCGGATGACTGGAAAAAAGCTAATGTAGTGCCCATCTTTAAAAAAGGGAAGAAGGAAGATCCGGGGAACTACAGGCCAGTCAGTCTCACCTCAGTCCCTGGAAAAATCATGGAACAGATCCTCAAGGAATCAATTCTGAACCACTTAAAGGAGGGGAAAGTGATCAGGGACAGTCAGCATGGATTCACCAAGGGCAAGTCATGCCTGACTAACCTAATTGCCTTCTATGATGAGATAACTGGCTCTGTGGATGAGGGGAAAGCAGTGGATGTGCTATTTCTTGACTTTAGCAAAGCTTTTGATACAGTCTCCCACAGTGTTCTTGCCAGCAAGTTAAAGAAGTATGGGCTGGATGAATGGACGGTAAGGTGGATAGAAAACTGGCTAGATGGTTGGGCTCAACGGGTAGTGATCAATGGCTCCATGTCTAGTTGGCAGCGGGTATCAAGTGGAGTGCCCCAAGGGTCGGTGCTGGGGCCGGTTTTGTTCAATATCTTCATCAACGATCTGGAGGATGGTGTGGACTGCACCCTTAGCAAGTTTGCAGATGACACTAAATTGGGAGGAGTGGTTGATACACTGGAGGGTAGGGATAGGATACAGAGGGACCTAGACAAATTAGAGGATTGGGCCAAAAGAAATATGATGAGGTTCAACAAGGACAAGTGCAGAGTCCTGCACTTAGGATGGAAGAATCCCATGCACTGCTACAGACTAGGGACCGAATGGCTGGGCAGCAGTTCTGCAGAAAAGGACCTAGGGGTTACGGTGGACGAAAAGCTGAATATGAGTCAACAGTGTGCCCTTGTTGCCAAGAAGGCTAACGGCATTTTGGGCTGTATAAGTAGGGGCATTTCCAGCAGATCGAGGGACGTGATTATTCCCCTCTATTCGGCACTGGTGAGGCCTCATTTGGAGTACTGTGTCCAGTTTTGGGCCCCACACTACAAGAAGGATGTGGATAAATTGGAAAGAGTCCAGCGGAGGGCAACAAAAATGATTAGGGGGCTGGAGCACATGACTTATGAGGAGAGGCTGAGGGAACTGGGATTGTTTAGCCTGCAGAAGAGAAGAATGAGGGGGGATTTGATAGCTGCTTTCAACTACCTGAAAGGGGGTTCCAAAGAGGATGGATCTAGACTGTTCTCAGTGGTAGAGGATGACAGAACAAGGAGTAATGGTCTCAAGTTGCAGAGGGGGAGGTTTAGGTTGGATATTAGGAAAAACTTTTTCACTAGTAGGGTGGTGAAACACTGGAATGGGTTACCTAGGGAGGTGGTGGAATCTCCTTCCTTAGAGGTTTTTAAGGTCAGGCTTGACAAAGCCCTGGCTGGGATGATCTAGTTGGGGTTGGTCCTGCTTTGAGCAGGGGGTTGGACTAGATGACCTCCTGAGGTCCCTTCCAACCCTGAGATTCTATGATTCTATGATTCTATGAACACAAAATTGCCAATAAGTTTTTGGAATGTTTTGGGGACGATGTTTTGTTTCAGAATGTGGAGAAAGCAACCAGGGGAACAGACATTTTGTGCTTGATTCTGACCAACAGGGAGGAATCTGAAGGTTTAAGACAAAAGGGTGAAAGTGATCATAGAATGATGGAGTACATGATTCTTAGGCAAGGAAGGAGTGAGAGCAGCAGAATATGAACAGTGGACTTCAAAGAGCAGACTCTGACAAACTCAGAGAACTGATAGGTAAGGTTTCATGTGTAAGGGGACTGTTATCCCCTTACTAACATTCAGTGGGGGTGTTTTGATTGCTAGCTCCCAGTACCAAAAGGGGAAGGGTCGATGGGAAATCAGGACCCTGAGACTGACAGACCCCAGGGGCAATGGGGAGAGGCCAATGCTCCAGGTCAGCCTGATTGACAGGGTGGGCAGGCGAATCAGGGAGTCAGGAGGCCAGGGTGGATCCCGTCCTCTGTGTGGGCTGGAGTTGCCTGAGTCAGAGTGAGTGGGGCCGAGCTATGGAAAGGGCAGAGACCAGAGCTGAGCTGGGCCAGATCCAGAGGGGCCAGGGCAGCAGCCCAGAGACACAGACCTGCCCTGGGAGCAGAGGTGCAGCAACCAGAGGGGCCAGGGCAGCAGAGCTGGAGGCAGAGCAGCAGCAGCAGCAGCCGTGCTGAGGCAGAGGAGCTGGAGCTGAGGCAGAGGGTGGAGCTGGGGCTGGAGCAGGCCGGAGCCGGGTGTGGTGAGCAGCTGGGGAGAGCGAGGGGAACCCTGGGCAGTGGGCCCAGCAAGGGGCCCTGCAGGCCAGACTTGCAGGGGGATCTAAACCCCGACAGGGCGGGGGCGACGCTGGGAAGAGGGTCCTGCCACCCAGAGCCTGCGAGCGTGTGGCCACCATCGGAGCAAGTATCCAAGCCACAGCGTCCCTGCAGCACAGCCAGGGCCTGAGAAGGAGGCCTGGGACTTACACAGGAACAGACTGAACTGCCCTGACATTGCAGAGACACTGTTGTGATGTTCCCTGCCACAGAGCGGGCTGATGTGTTTTCTTTAACCTTTCCCATTTTTCTTTATTCATTTTTAAAAAATTAATAGTTGATTAAATCTGCATTTGCTTTAAATTGTATGCAATGATCAGTGGGTCAGGGAAGTGTCCAGTGTGGAGAGAGTACCCCGGAGTGGGGACACCCTAGCCCCTGACCTAGGTGACCACAACAAGGTTGGGGGTCAAGCTCCCCAGGAATCCTGGGCCCAGCCTTGTTGGGGTTACGAGGACTCTGCCAGACAGGAGCGTGCAAGGGGAGTCCCTGAGGACAGGGAGGCCACTGGGCATAGGCGCCGACTCCGTGGGTGCTCCGGGGCTGGAGCATCCACCGGGAAAAATTAGTGGGTGCTCTGCACCCACTGGCACCAGTCAAGTGTTTAAGGGGCTCATGGGGGCCGGGGGCCCCCATCAGCTGTTCAGCGAGGCTGCAGGGGGCAAGCAATCAGCAGTTTGTTTCAGCGCCAGAGCCGGGAGCGCCGCCAATCAGCTGTTCCCCACGCGCTGAGCAGCTGTTTCAGGCTCTGAGTCATAGACTTGCTGCATTCAAAACAGCTCTTTCCAGCTTTGCTGTTCAGGTTTTTTTTTGGCCACCAGCCAATCAGTGGGAAGGGAACTCTGCTCCTGGGTGGGAGGGGCAGAGAGAGTGACCCCCCACCACCACTGGTGCCTCTCTGTCGCCTGCTCCTAGCAGCTTCTTGTGGCAGGAGTGCTTTCTCTGGTTCTCCAGCTGCAAAACTTTCTCCAGCCTCCTCTCACCCAACTAAAGGCATTAGTACCAGCAGCAGGTATTTAAAAGGGGGTCTTGGGGTGAGGGTGTCTGGGGGCACCTCTGTTTTATATGGTTTATATGTTAAAGTCCATGTGCTCCCTCTGGCAAACACAACCAGGCACCCTGAGAGGGGGAGGGGAGGAGAGGGAAACTCAGGCTAACAGAGGAAACCTTCCTAGCAGTGCAATCTCTGCCTTGGGGTTTGGATGGAAGTCTCCCAAGGGAAGGGCTAGTGATCATGTTGGGGGGACAGGGCATTGCTGAATCCCAGGGTTGATTAATTCTCTGGTGATGGTCATTGAATTGCTAATTGTCATTCACTTGCTGCACAATGGCTGGTGATGGTTGTTTAACATTCACCCAGCCATTTGGTTAAGTGCTTTGTTGTTTCTGGGGAGTTGTCTTCTGGGCTACTCCCAAATTTGCAGCATATTTTATTAACACCATACAGCACAATCTCATAACTTTATACACTTCAATGATATACATATTTCGACAGAACCGTGGGTTTCAGCAAATCATAATCTTTCCCATGATACCTTACATTGCATGCTTGATATGAAATATAAAGAATATATACAAATGATGAATATGGGGCTTACGGAGCACAGCATGCTGCTCCCCTGAGGTATAGAGCAATGACTCTCAAACTTTTGTACTGGTGACCCCTTTCACATAGCAAGCCTCTGAGTGCGACTCCCCCCTTATAAATTAAAAACACTTTTTATATATTTAACCTTATTATAAATGCTGGAGGCAAAGCGGGGTTTGGGGTGGAGGTTGACAGCTCATGACCCCCATATAATAACCTTGTGACCCCCTGAGGGGTCCTGACACCCAGTTTGAGAACCCCTGGTAGAGAGTGTCACAGCTAGAAACTCCAAGACTTACGACTTTTAAAAGGAGACTGGACAAAACATGCAGTAAGGATCAGCCCTGCATTGGCAGGGAGATGGACTGTGCCAGGGTGATCACAGGGCTTTCCCCCCTGTAAATTCTATAATTCCATCCCACTCTCCTAGGAGTACAAAGTCTGGTACTAAAGACCTGGTGCCTGGATCCCATATTGCCTTGCACTGGGATTGGGAATTAGTGCCCTGACATGCAACTCCTATTGTGCCAGTGATGATCCTGCTGTTAGTACAGCTATTTGCAGGTGCCCTTGTGTTTAGCTGAAACCTTGGACTCAGTCCCTGAGTGTATCCCCACTAAACTGAGAGCTAAACTGACACTACTATCCTGCTGTGTGGATCCCAGTGTGCTTGTACTGTGAATTTTTGGCATGCACACGTGGCTATATTCATCTCATTGTGCTGGTAGTGCTACTTCCTTGGTGTGATGATGACATTATGCTAAGATGAATCCTGAAAATAGTGCCCTGGTGTGATGGTGGTCACTCTGTGCTGTTCATGTGAATCCTGCATTTTTGTATGCTGTGGTGTTGTAGCCCTGTTGTTCCCAGGAAATTAGAAAAAAAAAGGTGAATGAGGTAATAACTTTTATTGGAGCAACTTTTGTTGGTGAGAGAGGCAAGCTTTTGAGCTTTCACAGAGCTCTTCTTCAGGAAGAAAAATGGTGAGTGAGGTAACTTTTATTGGAGCAACTTTTGTTGGTGAGAGAGAGAAACAAGCTTTTGAGCTTTCACAGAGCTCTTCAGGAAAAAAAATGGTGAGTGACTTATTACCTCACTCACCTTTTTTCTCTAATGTGAATCCTGTCATTATGGCCATCTTGGGTGCATCCTAATATACAGAGAGCATGAATCTTGACCACTAGAGGTGGAGTGTAAATCTTGATGCTAGTAGCCTGCTGTTTAGATCTTACTCCACTCTGAGCCTGGGAGTTTTAATTTTGGCATGTGTACACATGCCAATCCATGAAGGCAGTGGAGTTTGGGAAAAAGGTGAATGCAGGGCCGGCCTTATAGGTGGGTGCTTACAGGAGGGCGCTGTGGTCAAGAGGTAAGGAATGGGGTGGGCCTGGGGTGCGAGACTGTGGAAGGGACATGTTTTTCATTTGTTCGTACTATAATTATAGGGCCAGGTTGAAAGATGGATAAATTTGTGGTGAAAATCAACAGTGGGAATTTTAATGATTTTAAATGTAGTGTAATTTATGTAATTAGGTTGTTCTTTACTATTTTAATGATTAAATTGTTAAGATACCAATGATAGTCGCATTAAATAACTAGAATGTGAAAGAACTGTTTAAATATGCAGAAAATCGTCTGCCAGCTTTGGGAGGCTTACTCGGAGGAGGGGGCGTAGAGGAGCGAGCGATGGAAAGGCGGGGGAAGGGGTGGAGGCTAGGGAGGGGGCGGAGTGGGGTGGAGGCTAGGGAGGGGGCGGAGCGGGGGTGGGGCCTAGGAGGGCACCCACCGGCAAAACCAAAAGTCAGCACCTATGCCTCTGGGTAAAGGAGGTGGGAGTGAGGACTCAGATCCTTCTGCTAGCCCATTTCACTGGGGTAGTGCAGAAACGAGGAAAGTTCCCCACAATAGCGGGACTATTCCCCCGCTTACATAATTGGCGTCATGAACAGGATCCTATCCACAGGGTCCACCCCACTGGTTTACTGGTTGAGTTCTGGTAGCACTGTCCAGGCCTGGTCAAGAACCCTACCATGGCTGGAATTGAAGAACTACAGGCCCAGTTTGCTGAACTTCAGTGCAGATTGTCAGACCAAGCTGAGGCATTACAACAAGCTAGAACAGAGAGAAGCCTTATCACTGGCTAAGGCAGTAATAGACCAACAGGCAGCAGAAGCTAAGAAACCCCCTACTATTTATGTTCCACGGGAGCAGAAGGTCACAGAGTTTGGTGGCTTCCCGACGAGACCAGGAGACATTACAGTAGAGGAGTGGGTCAAGTCTGTGAAGACGGCTCTGCGTGTGCTAAGAGTACCTGAGGAAGACCATGTGGACTTCATAGAGGAACACCTCAAGGGCCAGGCGAAGGCCACAGTAAAGTTCATGGCAATGGCAGACAAGAAAGATATTGAAAAGGTGTTTGAACTCCTCCTGGAAGCGTATGGAGACAAGGTACCTATTGGAACTCGACTAAAGGAGTTCTTTGAGAGAAAGCAGGAGCCCGGTGAAACTATCTGGGCATACGCATATGACCTCCAGGAGAGAATGAGCAAAGTGGAGCGGTGAGACTCTTAACGAGTTCCAGACCCAGATATGTTTCTAAAAGAGCAGTTGGTGTTGGGGCTCCGGGACGACTCCCTCTGACGTGAAATGAAAAGGAGGTTTAAGGAAGAGCCCAGTAAAAAGTTCCATGAACTCATGCAGGCTGCCATTATGTGGTCAGAAGAAGAGGAAGTTCCTGGGGCAGAGAGGGCCAAGCCTAACCCCCATACACGAAGTGGGGGCCTAGTGAATGCAGCTGCTGGTGGAAAGGCTCTGCCCCAAACACAGCTAACATTGGAGAGCCTAAGTGAAGCTGTCCAAAAACTGGATGTCCAACAGGGGGAGATGCTGAAAGTGATGACTGAGTTGATGAAGGAAAAAAATCCAGTTAGTATGCCAAAGTATCCAAGGAGATTGGGATCCCGAAGAGCCCCACTGAAGGATGAGCTGGGAAGGTACATCTGTTACACTTGTGAAAGGCCAGGGCACACTAGCCAAGAATGTCCACTGAGAAGGAGAGCAGAGTCCCAGACACTCGAAATCAATGGGGCGCCAGGAGCGAGTGGTCCATCTACAGTAGAAAGCAAAGCAGTGGGAGAAGGATTCCTAGGCCTATCCTTGGTGGAAAATCACTCTGCATACAGTGTTGAGAGGAACATGGGCAGCACCAGATATTAAGGGCACAAGAACAAACTATGCCACTGCATAGGAAAGATAGGAAGTATGGCAAGAGACCACCCTAACTTAACCAGGCGATCTCTAATGATATAAAAATCCAAAAAGAGTCTACAAACATGGAAACTAGGTCAAATGACAAAGGGTGTATATAAACAAATAACACAAGTGTGTAGGGACAAAATTAGATAGGCCAAAGCACAAAACGAGATCAAACTAGCTAGAGACATAAAGGGTAACAAGAAAACGTTCTACAAATACATTAGAAGCAAGAGGAAGACCAAGGACAGGGTAGGTATGTTCCTCAATGTGGGGTGGGGAATAACAGAAAATGTGGAAATGACAGAGGCGCTTAATGACTTCATTGTTTTGATTTTCACCAAGAAGGTTGACTGGACGTCTAACATAGTGAATGTTAGTGAAAATGAGGTAGGATTAGAGGCTAAAATAGGAAAAGAACAAGTTACAAATTACTTAGACAAGTTAGATATCTTCAAGTCACTAGGGCCTGATTAAATACACCCTAGAATACTCAAGGAGCTGACTGAAGAGATATCTGAGGTCATGGAAGAGGGGAGAGATTCCGGAGGACTGGAAAAGGGCAAATATTGTGCCAGTCTATAAAAAGGGAAATGACAACAAAGGGAATTACAGACCAGTCATCTTAACTTCTGTACCCAGAAAGATAATGAAGTAAATAATAAAGCAATCAATTTCCAAACATCTAGAAGATAATAAGGTAATACGTAAGAGCATGGATTTGTCAAGAACAAATCATGTCAAACCAACCTGATAGCTTTCTTTGACAGGGTAACAAGCCTTGTGGATACAGCAAAAGCAGTAGATGTGGTATATCTTGACTTTGGTAAAGCTTTTGATACTGTCTCACATGATTTTCTCATAATTAAACTAGGGAAATGCAACCTACATGGAACTACTATAAGGTGGGTGCATAACTGGTTGGAAAACAATTCCCAGAGAGTAGTTATCAGTGGTTCACAGTCATGCTGGAAGGGCATAATGAGTGGGGTCCCACAGGGATCAGTTCTGGGTCAGGTTCTGTTCAATATGTTTATCAATGATTTAGATAATGGTATAGAGAATATACTTATAAAGTTTGTGGGAGATACCAAGTTGGGAGGGTTTGCAAGTGCTTTGGAGAATAGGATTAAAATTCAAAATGATCTGGACAAACTGGAGAAATGGTCTGAAGTAAACAGAATGAAATTCAATAAAGACAAATGCAAAGTACTCCATTTAGGAAGGAACAATCAGTTTCACACATACAAAATGGGAAATGACTGCCTAGGAAGGAGTACTGCGGAAAGGAATCTGGGGGTCATAGTGGACCATAAACTAAATATGAGTCAACCGTGTAACACTGTTGCAAAAAAAGTGAACATCATTCTGGGATGTATTAGCAGGAGTGTTGTAAGCGAGACACGAGAAGTAATTCTTCCTCTCTATTCTGCGCTGAATTGGGCCTCAGCTGGAATATTGTGTCCAGTTCCGGGTACCACATTTCAGGAAAGATGTGGACAAATTGGAGAAAGTCCAGAGAAGAGCAGCAAAAATGATTAAAGGTCTAGAAAACATGGCCTATAAGGGAAGATTGAAAAAAATTGGATTCCTTTAGTCTGGAAAAGAGAAGACTATGAGGGGACATGATAACAGTTTTCAAGTACATAAAAGGTTAGTACAAGATGGCGTGAGAAAAATTGTTCTTCTTAACAATGGGACAAGAAGCAATGGGCTTAAATTGCAGCAAGAGAGGTTTAGGTTGGACATTAGAAAAAACTTCCTAACTATCAGGGTGGTTAATCACTTGAATAAATTGCCTAGGGAGCAATTTTCATTATTAGAGATTTTTAAGACCAGGTTAGACAAACACCTGTCGGGAATGTTCTCGATAATACTTAGTCCTGCCATGAGTGCAGGGGACTGGACTAGATGACCTCTCGAGGTCCCTTCCAGTCCTACAATTCTATGATTTAAGAAGTCTTGACTTGTTAAGCATTAATAACCTGTTGAATTATGCATGATTTCTGCAGCTGTAGAGGCCAGTGCGGCTAAACCCAAGGCTGCCCAAGCGCTGAGCCAGCTGCACTGGCCACTGCTAGAGCGGCCCCAAGCCAGCCACGTGGATGGCTCTGGGGCCAGCAGCACCAGCTGTTGCTGAAGCAGCCGCAAGGCCGGCCACACCGGCGGCTGCTCAGACACAAAAACATGGACACACACACACACGTACTATACTTACACGCTATTCTGGGATGCAACAGTACAGTACAAATGCAAACAAACCCCCTTAGCAATCAGTGTAGAAGTGCAGAGCAAACCAGGGAGTCAGGGGGATGCTATTGAAGCACAGTTTGTGACTGGTTGGTGAGTTTAACTTCAGTGTTACTCCCAAGACTGGTGGTTATCTCTCTCCCTTTTGCTGCCTGCCTTGACCTTGGCATTTTCAGTTAGGGCTGCCCCAGGCACCCCGGGTCACAGTGGATATATTGGTCCTGCTTAGGGTATCAGGCTAACACCAGTAATTGTCCTGGGCAATATATGATCTCATCCTTTTAGTTCTGGAGGCACATCAGCATGCAGTGCAATCCCTTTGGAGCGCTAAGAAAAGCCTTTCCAGGATTGTCTCTAGAGGTCTGTGATCTGATTGCACTATGACTGGGTGACCATAGGTGTACTGATGGAATTGCACCATTCCAAATACTACAGCCAGAAGCTCGTTTTCTGTTTGGGGCCCCCTATTCAGACTCTAACAGGGCTCTACTGGCATAAGTGACTGTCTGCTTCTGCAAAAGAGCTACACCCAATCCTTTAGCTGATACCTCACACTGGAGTATCAGTGGCTCTCCTGGCTGGCAGTACTTCAGGACAGGGACATGCATTAGTATTTGTTTCAGTATGTCAAATGCTTGCTGTTGAGGACCTTCCCAGTCCCACGTAATATCCTGCCTTCTGTGCGGATGCATAGGTTCCACTCCTGCCGCCAGGTGAGGACAGAACTTGGACAGAAAATGTATCATGCCTATGAAGTGCTGTTCTCCTTTCACATCCACTGGCTCTGAAGTGTCTCTGACTGCCTTGATCTTCTTGTAATTTGCTTTCAGTCCATCTGCTATGTGTGGATGTCCAATGTATGTCACCACATGCTGTTTCAGTTCCTTTTTTTCTTGGTTCAGTTTTATGTTCTTGTCCATGCCTCACTGTAGAAAAGATTATAGTTTTCTGTCATGGTATCATTGCTCCCTTTGCCTACAATGAAGATATCTGCAATTATTTTCACCCAGACAGTCTTTACAGTGGTAGGTTCAGCTTTTTCTGGAACATGTCTGGTGCTGGGCTTATGCCCATTGGCATGCTCAGCCATCTGTAGCAACCAAATGGTGTTGCAGAGGTTGACAGCATGCTGGACTATTTATCCAGATTTATGTGCCAAAAAGATTCCTCACATCACAGATCTTAAAGATTCTAGATTTGGAAAGTTCTGGCAAGATGTCATTAATTGTGGTTAGTAGCATCTTTTTAATGCCCAGGTCAGTGACTTTGGGTCCATGCAGTTGCATAATTTTGCTGATGGCTTCTTTACCATTACCATGCTACTTACCCAGGCTGTACTGGCCTCTACAGGTGCTATGATATGTCGGCTCTGCAGGATTTACCACTCCTTGCATACTGGATTATTTAGTGCCACTGGAATTTTTGTTTGTGATGAGCATGTAAGTTCTACTGTGGGGGTCTATTTCCAATTGACTTTTCCCGAGGAAACAGTTTGAGCCTGACAGAGTATCCTGAAAGTAGAGTTCACTAAATTTGTAGACATTTCCCTATATATAAGAATGTTATCCTAGTGTTCCCCTATTGGGAAGTTATTTATCATAATGGGTTGGGCCTGCAGTACACCCAAGAAGGGCCCAGAGGGTGGGAAATGCACCTAAAGAGCAGCTCTAGCACCTAAGTGTTGGGTCTGTGTTTGGGGCTGAGGAAGCTTTGGAAGGAAAACTTCTACTCTGTGTCTGCATTTTTGTGGGAGTGCCACATAGGAGTTCTCTCATGCCAATCCATGGGCCTGAAGGAGGCAGTAAGGCTGGGACTCTCTGAGACCCCCACCAATTGTCCAGGAAATTGTCCTCTATCTCCAAGAAGTTTGGGGAGAGGCCAGTGTTATGTTCACAGCCCTCCCATGCACAAAGAAATGAGAAAAAACATCATTGTGCTTGCTGGAAGGTTGTAATGTAACACAACTTTATTTCTTAGAATTAAGAACAATAGCACTCAAGAACCACATTACAGAGATAAAAAAGCAGGCTGCTCCCTAAAACAGAGGCACTGCTCACCCCATCTTACTCTAGGCAAGCTGCAAACTGATGCCGATCACATGCTTTGGTACAGACCCCTCTAGACTGCCAGCAGAACCAGGGAACCACCTCCCCCCAGTCACACACACACTCTTAAAACAATAGCCTGCAAGTCCAACACAGTGTTCATATACCAAAGCCAGAGAGTAACATGCCTGAACCCCACGCATCCTGGGTAGCTCTAGAGAACGGAACACCCACAGGAGTAGGAGCTGCCCCCTTTCATACTGCTACTACATACTGCCATCTCTACATCTGTGGGATCCAGTGTCTGTTGAGGTGCAGCTTAAAGGGGACACAGAAGGCATTAGTAGTGTTTGCAGCAGCTAATTTCCTAACTTCTACTGCGAAAGCCATACAGATATCCATAAAGTGACCATACACAATCCCACAGAGAGTGATTGATACCCTCAGCCTGACTCCCAGCCCCGATGGTGCATCCTGGGAGGAACTTCCACAACATCCCTATGGAGTTTGCCCTTTATGAATCCCCTCCTCTTGTGTAAGGGTGTGGGGCCAACTGTACTTCTGTGTGTATGTGTGTGCTGGATAGGAAGGTGAGTCTTGTGTATAAGGCACTTGACTAGGACTCAGAAAGCGTGGGCTCTGTTCTCTGCTCTGCCTCAGAAGTACTGTAGGCAAGTCCCCTAGGGTACATCTACACTGTGTTTTAAAGCCTATGGCCAGCAAGTCTCAGATGCTTGGGCTGGAGCTCAGGCTCTGACGCTTTGGCAAGGGGACTGTAGACCCAGGCTCTGAGACTCGCTGCTGTGAGTTTTCAAAATGCAGTGTAGATGTACCCCTAGGCTCCTGTGCTTTGGGGCTACTAACCCTGCCCCACAGCATGGAGTCAGAGTGATGGGATATAAATGGACCAATGCATGTAAACAGTCCACATGCCAGCTATTTCAAAGTTTTCAATAAAAGTTATTCGTTTTAAGTAATTCTGCATAATCACTAGTAAAAATGTGGTGCTCATTTTACATGGTGTTAGTAATTATTATGTAATGTAGTTTAAAAAATAAGAACTTCTTGGTAACTAAGTAATCACTAGGAAATGCTGGAGAGTTTGTATGTCAGGAACTGATTATCGCTGAGTAGTCCCTCTCGGCGACTGCGCTGGCCCTATAGCCTACTCCTAGCCCTTAGAGAGCTTCAGGGATAAGACTAGGGCCTGACTCTGACACTGCGTTTACACCAGCGTATCCACATTGACTTCAGTGAAGTTATTCCAGTTTTACACTGCCAGGTCCATTATCATGTGCAGTGTTGTACAGCTAAAATGTATTTAAGGCCTACCCCTCTCAGGGAGTTAGGAACCTAAGTCCATGACAGACAGACATTGTCCGTCTCTGCTTGGGATTCTTAGCTGTGAACCCCCTTTTGGAGTCTGGCATCTCAGACATTTTTGAAACATTAAAAGCAAACAAGGAAAAATAAAAATTCTATAATCTGTGACTCTTTGAGTAGATGCCACCAGCAGGCCTGTGAAGAGTGTAGTGACTGACACCAGAGCTCCTATGGAGGCTACCTCACCCTGTCCTCACCTGACCAATTATACATGGTCACACTTGAGTTGGCCACACATGCATGCATTGTACAGCATGCCACAATCTGGCCAGAAGGTAGTCACACAGTCACGTAATGCTGTATGACATTGGAAGGCACCCCTAGATAGGCTTCTGCAGGGAAAGGAATGTGTATGGACAGATCCGTGTTGCAAACTTCCTCCTAATTTTTATCTAAGTTACTTTTTAAAGAACAGCAGTGACTTTGGGAACCTGACAGGCATTGTTTGCAGGCAGAAATGAGTTTGCCTGTACAGCACTATTGCTCTTGGAGATGAGCTTTCTCCTGATCACATTTCAAACGAATCAAACAACCATAAGGGTTAGCTCTCCAACCATGGTTCGTGCCATCAGATTATCTCACGGAATTTTGAAAGTGTTCAGAAAGCATCCACTGGAAGACTACATCAATAAAGAATACATTTGGAGTCATGCCTTGAACCTGGAAAAACACAATTCTGATTAGAATATTTTCAGTCTGCTGAGTTTGCCTGCAAATCATTTTACAAATTAGAGTTTTAGTCAAGACTTAAGAAAAGATTATATTAAAATTAAAATTCAGATCCAATACAGAAATATATCAGACAACCACAAAGTGCCCAAGCCATTATTACTCTTCAGGTAGTGTGTAGTTCATATTGTAGGAAGGAAAATGTCCCATGTCCAATGGCAGGGGGACACTTAGTGAGCAGCCATTCTGCGAGATAGGTCTGGTAGTAAATAGCAAATTGGATGTGGATTTGCAATGATATTTGATGGGGAAAAAAGCAGTGTTTTTAAAACAAAGCTCGCATTGCAACTCCATAACCTCACCGCCCCCTGCGCCCCCTCTCTCCCACAGCCTTTAGCATAAGGGATGTTCCCAAGGGAAAGGTCCATAACTGGAAAGATCTATTGGTTTCTTTGGCAGCTCAACCCCTCAGGCCAATCTAAATTATACCCTGGACCTCAGATCTAGAGTTCTAAAGTAAGTTCTGATGACATCACCAGGCAGATGAGTTTGTGAATGCCATGAGGCTGCTGCTGCTGCTCATGGGCTTTTCAAAGCTCCTTGTTTCACATGGCTTGGGGACAGAGAGGTAGGCGCCAGTATGCCAAGTTCCATGAAGCTCCTCTATTCCTCCTTTCCAGTGGCACCTATCAAGAAGGCGCACTCAACTGCAAATGCTTAGGAAAGCATGGGCTTTGTGGAGATGAAAGGAGCGCAGGTGCTGAGCAATTCTATTGGCAACTGCTCAAGTAATTTGCTTCATAAAAGAATGGTTTGAATCATAATTCCTACCTCTCCGTATAGATTGCTTCAGAGTTAGATGTTTCACAAGCATGGTAGGCAGACAGCTCCTAATGTCTCTCCAGATGACAGCCTGCCACTCAGTCTGGGAGAGTTAGAGTCTTAAGTAGGGCTGTCAATTAATTGCAGTTAACTCACACAATTAACTCAAAAATAATTAATCGCAATTAAAAAACTTAATTGCGATTAATCATAGTTTTAATCACACTGTTAAACAACAGAATACCAATTGAAATGTATTAAATATTTTGGATGTTTTTCTACATTTTCATATATATTGTATTCTGTGTTGTAACTGAAATCAAAGGGTACATTATTTTTATTACAAATATTTGCACTGTAAAAATTATTTTAAAAAATAGTATTTTTTAAATTCACTTCATACAAGTACTGTAGTGCAATCTCTTTGTTGTGAAAGTGCAATTTACAAATGTAGATTTTTTTTTTGCTACAGAACTGCAGTCAAAACCAAAACAATGTAAAACTTTAGAGCCTACAAGTCCACTCAGTCCTACTTCTTGTTCAGCCAATCACTTAGACAAACAAATTTGTTTACGTTTGCAGGAGATAATGCTGCCCACTTCTTGTTTACAATGTCACCTGAAAGTGAGAACAGGTATTCTCATGACAGTGTTGTAGCCGGAGTCGCAAGATATTTATGTACCAGATGCACTAAAGATTCATATGTCTCTTTATGGTTCAACCACCATTCTAGGGGACATGCATCCATGTTGATGAATGGTTCTGCTCAATAACAATCCAAAGCAGTGCAGACCAACGCATGTTCATTTTCATCATCCAAGTCAGATGCCAACAGCGGAAGGTTGATTTTCTTTTTTGGTGGTTCGGGTTCTGTAGTTTCCACATTGGGAGTGTTGCTCTTTTAAGACTTCCGAAAGCATGCTCCACACCTTGTCCCTCTCAGATTTTGGAAGGCACTTTAGATTCTTAAACCTTGGGTCTATCTTTAGAAATCTCACATTGGTACCTTTTTTGAGTTTTGTCACATCTGCAGTGAAAGTTTTCTTAAAATGAATAACATGCACTGGGTCATCATCTAAGTCTGCTATAACATGAAATATATGGCAGAATGCGGGTAAAACAGAGCAGGGGGCATACAGTTCTCCCCCAAGGAGTTCAGTCACAAATTTAATTACATTATTTTTTTAACGAGCGTCATCAGCATGGAAGCATGTCCTCTGGAATGGTGGCCGAAGCATGAAGGGGCATATGAATGTTTAGCATATCTGACACATAAATACCTTGCAATGCCAGCTACAAAAGTGCCATACAAATGCCTGTTCTCACTTTCTGGTGACATTGTAAATAAGAAGAAGGCAGCATTATCTCCCGTAAATGTAAATGAACTTGTTTGTCTGAGCGATTGGCTGAACAAAAAGTAGGACTGAGTGGACTTGCTGGCACTAAAATTTTACATTGTTTCATTTTTGAGTGCAGTTTTTTTTTTTACATAATTCTACATTTGTAAATTCAACTTTCATGATAAAGGGATTGCACTACAGTACTTGTATTAGGTGAATTGAAAAATACTATTTCTTTTGTTTTATTACAGTGCAAATACTTATAATCAAAAATAAATATAAAGTGAGAACTATACACTTTGTATTCTGCGTTGTAATTGAAATCAATATATTTGAAAATGTAGAAAACATCAAAATATTCAAATAAATGGTATTTTATTATTGTTTAATAGTGTGATTAATCACATTTTTTTTAATTGCACGATTAATCATGATTACTTTTTTTAAGCACTTGACAGCCCTAGTCTTAAGCAATAGCTTAAAGCATGGTGCCTGTAATAGACGCTAAACTCTATTATATTGTTCAGCCACTAGGTGGAGATGTGAGTAACATCCCTTAGGTGGACAGACAAGGTGGACTAACTTATGTCAGTGAAATAAAGCCACATGGCTACAACAACACTGCAAACATACGTTACTTAAGCTCACAACAGCCATACCTGGCAGAGCATTGAAGGCTTTTATAGTGAACACATCTGGTATGCATCTCACTCAGAAGGGAGCTCCGTAACCACGTATAAGAGCCTAACCTGGTAGTAGCAGTCCTGCAACCTACCCTGCACACAGCGTACATGACATGGTGTCAGGAGTAAACTAGAGCCAGAAGAGAACAGAAACCGAAGGAAAACAGCAACAAAGCAAATAGATGAAATAAAGCAATGAAGGTTGCAGGATCTCATCACCGTGCTGCTCTTAAATGCCCCCAAAGAACTTCGGCTTTGACAGCCCTTCAGAATGGACAGAGTGGAAGCAGCGTTTTGCAAGATTTTGAATTGCTGTGAAACTCTATAAGGAAACTGAGGCTGTTCAGGTATCAGGGAAGCAAACAGATCATATCTTTAAATCCTATGACTTTATTGAAGACAGTCACAAAGATGACTATGAAAGAGTTTGTGCTATGTTTGATGAATACTTTATATCTCAGAGAACGGTCGTTCATGAAAGAGCATGTTTTCAACAGAGATTTCAAGGGCTAGGGGAAAATGTTGAATGTTTTATAAGAGCTCTGCATGCATTGGCCCAAAACCGATTGTGGAACTGCAAAACATGAAAATATCAGAGACAGGCTGGTTGTCAGTCACTGCAAGTTGGAAAGAAAACTATAGAGTCAGGAGAATTCAGCCTTGATGTAGGCAGTTAGATAGAAAAGTGTCAGCTGTAGCATCATTAACAGGGATAGATATATAGTCAAAGTCATGAGAATGGAGAGAGAATGGACAACCTAACCTTGAGTTCCTACAGCTTCTTCCTGATAATAAAAAGTATAAGGTTTTGCTGTTGCAAGTGTATCCCACTAATAAAGTATAAAGATAAGTGACCTTAAGAAGTTTTGACTAACTTTGAAAAATACAAAAGTTAACAAGTAGGCAGTCTTAGGCATCTGAACCCCTGTATAGAGAAAATGACTGGTTAAAGTTTTCATGCATAGACATGCTTTGAGTAAAACAATTGGTTTTAGAAAACTGGCTGGATGGTCGTGCCCAACGGGTAGTGATCAATGGCTCCATGTCTAGTTGGCAGCCGGTATCAAGTGGAGTGCCCCAAGGGTCGGTGCTGGGGCCGGTTTTGTTCAATATCTTCAACGATCTGGAGGATGGTGTGGACTGCACCCTTAGCAAGTTTGCAGATGACACTAAACTGGGAGGAGTGGTTGATACGCTGGAGGGTAGGGACAGGATACAGAGGGACCTAGACAAATTAGAGGATTGGGCCAAAAGAAATATGATGAGGTTCAACAAGGACAAGTGCAGAGTCCTGCACTTAGGACGCAAGAATCCCATGCACTGCTACAGACTAGGGACCGAATGGCTGGGCAGCAGTTCTGCAGAAAAGGACCTAGGGGTAACACTGGACGAAAAGCTGAATATGAGTCAACAGTGTGCCCTTGTTGCCAAGAAGGCTAACGGCATTTTGGGCTGTATAAGTAGGGGCATTTCCAGCAGATCGAGGGACGTGATTATTCCCCTCTATTCGGCACTGGTGAGGCCTCATTTGGAGTACTGTGTCCAGTTTTGGGCCCCACGCTACAAGAAGGATGTGGATAAATTGGAAAGAGTCCAACGGAGGGCAACAAAAATGATTAGGGGGCTGGAGCACATGACTTATGAGGAGAGGCTGAGGGAACTGGGATTGTTTAGCCTGCAGAAGAGAAAAATGAGGGGGGATTTGATAGCTGCTTTCAACTACCTGAAAGGGGGTTCCAAAGAGGATGGATCTAGACTGTTCTCAGTGGTAGAAGATGACAGAACAAGGAGTAATGGTCTCAAGTTGCAGAGGGGGAGGTTTAGGTTGGATATTAGGAAAAACTTTTTCACTAGTAGGGTGGTGAAGCACTGGAATGGGTTACCTAGGGAGGTGGTGGAATCTCCTTCCTTAGATGTTTTTAAGGTCAGGCTTGACAAAGCCCTGGCTGGGATGATCTAATTGGGTTTGGTCCTGCTTTGAGCAGGGGGTTGGACTAGATGACCTCCTGAGGTCCCTTCCAACCCTGAGATTCTATGATTCTATGATTCTATGGTTAAGGTATTGTTACGAAGAACTCTCATTTTAACTATACAATGAGGGTCAGAAAACAAGCTCATTGGAACTTAACTCTGGGATACAGCTCAAGACTAAAGCTGCTAGGATTTTTAACACCTGCACAACTAGATTATGTAGAAGCTGGAGCCCTGGACAAGATTGGATCCTGACTGGCCATTGGGAGACATAATCTGTTTTATTGGGAGAGGTGAGCATTAGACACTTAGCTTGTCTATTCTGCTGATTAATTGTTGATTGCTAATAAATACATGTACATGTTTAAGAATATTCACTGTGTGATAAAGATTCTTTTATTGGTAAAAGTTCCCATTAACCTGTAGAGGGCCATTGCAACCCGGTGGGGGGGGGGGGGGGGGGAGAAAGCTCTGAATTGTGCTGGTAACAGGTTAACAGATAAAAACCTTTCTCAACAGCTATAAATAAAAATAGGCTTATGCTGTGTACTGCTTTGCTACTTGAATAGCCATCTGAGATGGTAAGACAGCAAAACCAAGAGCAACTTCCCAAACTTGAAAAACAAGTAACTAGCTTTAGAAGTTGTTAACAGATGCAACATCAGTTCTACAAGTCATTACCATAAGAACATTGAGGCAAGGAGAGAGAATTCTCAGGATAAGCAAACAAAATCAAGTCAAACACCAAAGCCTTACAGCCCAAATGCACAAGACATGGAAAAATTCCTAGTTCAACAGATGTATGTTTCACCAAAGGCACAAAGTAATAAGTGTACAAAATATTCAAATTTTGGATCTGTTTGCACCAAAGCAGTCAGGGAGTTAATTAATATTACAGACAATCAATATCCCTTGGATCTATCATGTATGATGACACAAAGCCTGCCTAGAGAATGAAACTTAACATTAATGGAAAGACTATTGACTTTAAAGTTGACTCAGAAGCAGACATCTCAGAAAGGATTTACAATTGCTTTGAACCCCTCCCAAAGCAGAAATCACCTGAAACAGTCATGAATTTCCCTGGAGATATTCTGAACTACATGGGCCAGTTCAGTGCAAAAGCTTTGCATTCAAAGGATCATAGAATCAAAGGATCACAGACTAACAGCTTTCTCTGTCATGCATGGCAGCCATGATGGGCCTAATAAGAAAAGTGGAAAAATTCAATGGAATATTTGGTGATATTGGACTTTTGAAAGGAGCTTTGGTACAAATTACAATGCTGAACCATATAGCGTACATATACCTCACTGGATTCCTATCCCATTACTTCATAAAGTGGAAACTGAGTTAAAGAAAATGGAGCAGATTGGTATTATGGAGAAAAATCTTTGCGCCAACGCATGGTGTGCCCCAATGGCACCAGTTACAAAGAAAAATGAAAAAAATACAAAACGGTGTGGATTCTAAACTACTTAAAGAAGCAGTTGTGAGAGAAAAATATATCCTCCCAACATTGGATGGCTTCTTCCCCAAAGTGAAAGGAGCTACAGTATTCTCCAAGCTGGATACCTTGCGTGGATTCTGGCAAATTCTTGAGCCAAAAAAGTACTACACTGACTTCATTTATCACACCCTTGGGGAGATTTTGCTCTTGAAGGTTACTTTTTGGGATTACCGGTGCACCTGTAATTTTCCAAAGAAAGATGGCAGAACTGTTAACAGACACAAATAGATGTAGCTAAACAAAGAAACATATATTTTTGCACCTACTCCAAATAAAGTTCTTGGGACAGACATTTCCCTACTCCTATTCAATTTTACCTGTGCATAGCTCCAAGAGTTTCATTAGCCCTCTTCACCACAGCATCATTCACAAAGTCACTGCCAGGGCCGGCTTTAAGCCGATTCGTCCGATTCCCTGGAATCGGGCCCCGCGCGCCAAAGGGGGCCCCGCTCTGTCCGTGTCAGGTAGAACTCCAGTGGGTTTTTTTTTTGTTTTGTTTTTTTTTTTTTTTTTTGCTCGGACAAGTCCGGCAGGAGGGTGCGGGGCCCCGCCGTCGTTCTTCATGAAGTTCCCCATTCTGTAAGTCTGACCTACATTCCTTCCCTAGTTGCAGAACTTGCATTTGGCTGTTTTAAAACATGTTGTTTTAATGAATCCATCTTACCAAGCAATCAAGACATTTCTGTATAACAGACCTGTCCTCATCACTATTTGCCACTGCACCAATTTTTGTGTGCCCTCTGCAAACTTTACCAGCAGTGATTCTGTATTTTCTTCCACATCATTGATGGCATTACAGAATAGCACTGGGCCAAGGGCAGATCTCTGTGGTACCCCACTTGGAACATGCCCTCTGGATGATGTCTCCCCATTATTGATTACTTTTAGAAATCTGTCAGCCTTTAATTCAAGTAATATACATGGCACCGATCTTGTATTTTTAATTAGATTTAAATGAATGATTGAGTGATTTTAAGATAATTCTACTTGTTTTAAAGCCCGGATTAATGTAGGCCCTAGTTAGTTTTGAGACATACTCCTGGAGCTTCACCTAAATTGGTGTCTGTGCCGAAAAGCCATTCTCTCTTAAGGGACACCACATCAGCCTTTAGAGCAGATGTTTTTGCTGTGGTTGCCCGAGGTTGTGCAAATCTGACAGTAATTTCAGTATTTCTGCCCTCACTTAAAAAAAAAGCCTTATTTCTCCTGAATGTGTTGTTTTGGACTTTGAAAAGTGTTCTATTTCCTCTGGTATGAATGTATTTTATCTGTGTGCCCCAGAAGAAGTGCTTGAGAAATAAAAAGCTTATGATCATATTATTATTTCTCATCAAAAATTGTGGTTTCAGCTACTTCTTTGGAGCAGGATAAGATATTTCCCCTGGGGAAGAAGGCAGCCTCTGATGTTGCTGGCCGCAGTTTATAGTGAATGGCGTTTCTTCTCTCATGCATGTATAATCTTTCTGCCTGTTTCTGTTTATAGAAATCAACTGATCTTATATAATCAGACCCAGGAGGCCTGGTAAAAACAATCTCTTGCATTATTTCAATATTACATGGATTCTGTTAAAAGGCAAGTTGGTATTTAAGTATATTAATCAACAAATTTAATCATTGGAATATAATCATATTATTTATCCTACCAAAAAAAGACAGTGCATGTCAAATCCAGATGACCACCCACATGCTTCATTTTTAAAGCAGCATTATAAGCTCCCCAGTTCTAAATAAACCACCGCACTGTCTTGACAACAGTGACCTTCTCGCAAATGAGGTCTTAGTTCAAGCATCATTTGAAATCTCTAATCTGGTTTACCTGTGTTTGGGGAAGGAGGCTGTAAACTGTGTAGTCTCAGTTTACAAAATGCACCCTATAATCACTCAGGAACTCACAGGTGCTGGGGAGAGGGAGGCTGCCAGTACTGGCGTTCCAGCCAGCCAGGAGAGCAGCAAGAGTGTGCTTCCTTCTCCAGCAGCCTGAGGATGAGGGATCCTTGCTGAAATCCAGGGGGGTGTCATGAGGTCATAGACTGGATAAAAAGGAGACAGGTGTGTGACCGCATGGGGGAGTTTCCTGTTTTCCTTGTTGCCTATGGGGGGTTTTCTTGGTTTCCTAGGGGTTGCATGCAGAGGGGGTGGGACTCAGTTTCCCTGGGTGTTACGGGTTTAACGAGGTGATGGCAGAGGGAGTTTGTTGTTACAGGGGACTGGCGAGGGGACTGGGGACCCCAGCCACGGAAGTGGAGAATGGAGACCCCGGCGACAGGTGACCTGGAAGCCCCGCTCAGGAGTCGCAGCCGGTTCTGGCCAGTGGGAGAACAATAGGCGGCGAAGAGAGGAGCCCCGGGGACCTAACCAACCGGTTCCAGCCAGAGGGGCCAGAGACGAGAAGAGGCCCAGACAACCCTGTTTACAGGGCTGTTTACCTGGAGAGAAGACAATGGACAGAGGCGGGGCTTGGGGCCAGTGATATCCACTGCCCAGCGGGGCAGCAGGGGAGTTCTGGGCTGGAGAGAGGAAGCAGGCAGAGCCCACCTAGATGCAGGAGAGACCTGGATGTGCTGGGCTGGGGGGAGGCCAGACCTGAGAGCCCTGAGAGTTCCTGTGCTGTGTTCAATGCTCAATAAACCCTCCTGTTTTACGCTGGCTGAGAGTCACTCTGGTCTAGAGAACAGGGTTGTATCGTCCCCTGCGGGGGTGGAGGCCCGGTAGTCCAGAGTGTGTGGACTCTCTGAGGGGGCCCACGGAGAGAAACAGGTGTGCTAAGGCTCAAAGAGGTGGAGGGGATGAATCCCGAGAGAGAGTGGACCCCCGAGAAGGGCTGTCTCACTGAAAGGGGCACCCCCCCACTGACCGCACGGGGCCAAGAGTGGGCATGACCTGTGAGTCCGTGACAAGGTGAAAAGAGCCTTAAAAGGGAAAACAAGAAATCTGAGCTTGATGTGCCTAATTTTCTGCAGCTTTGTGTATGATGGCTTATGCAAATACTCTAATTTGCATATACCCAATTAATTTGCATATAACAGTAAAGTCTGGCTTTACAAATACTATATGGCTTTAGTGCTCATTCAGCCCAAGAGAATATAGTCCATACCCTACAGGTTATGCTTGCGCCATACACTGCGCTGCCATCACGGCTCAGCGTCAGTCCTGGTCTGGGGGGTTTCCGCTAGGTATCCCATGGCCCCAGCCATTTTTGGCCTCACTGCTGAGTTGGCCTATTAGTGCAAAGCACGGTGGGGCGTCTGTGACATGGGAGCTGATGTGAGACCCACCAAACATGTCTCGCTCAGAGCCCATCAAACACCCATTAGATGAGGACAATGTTTAATTCCTGCTGAGCTGGGCTGGGCTCAGGCTGGTGCCCTCCTGGTGGAAGGTTCTGTAGTGCATTAGCAATACCCCACAGCAGTGTGACCGAATACATCCCTGTAGTCACACCTTACACACCACTGTTATAATCTTGGTACAAAGTATGCCTTGTAAGGGATCATTGGAAAACTGATAATTTGCTGAGCAATATTGTCCTGGTAAAATGTGTGGCAACATTGTATGTGAAGTTAAAACATTCCCCTGTATGGTGTTATTAAAACATGTTCCAAAACCCCACAGCCTTAGTCAAACAGACGATGGCAAACAGGTTTGTCCTAAACAAAGGAACATATGCTCAGCTTAATTTGCATTTAAGCAGTAAACAGAGTAATCAAGCAGGAAAGGAGAACAAAGGAAGTTCAAACAGGTGAAAAAAACAGCAGACTATCCTTCCTCATAGGCTCTCTTTGGCTCCCGGTTCTCAGCTGGCAATGTTTTTCAAAAGGGGGGCTCAAACTATAAAAAGGAGGGACAAACACCCCAAGGCACCCCCCTGCCACCCCAATTGCATTCACTGCACTGGAAGTCACAAAGGAAGAAAGTGCTGGACTCTGGGGGAGGGGTCCTGACCTGGGAGTTTGGCAGGGAATCTGCTGGAGCATGTGGTGAGAAACTTTGCTTGAATCTAGTATAGTTTGATAAGTTAGGTGTTAGTAAGCATTTTATCTTTATTTTTCTTTTATGTCTCATTACTTGTACTCACTTAAAATCTCTCTCTTTGTACGGCAAAGCGGGGAGAGAAGATCCAGTTTTGACTGTGTTGTGTTTAAACAGATAATGGACTACGCTGATGTCAGAACCAGGCTGGTTGAGAATTTCAAAGCAAACCCAAGCCTACCACTTTACACAGACATCTTTGACCACCTTCCCTGCCCTGATTTCTCTGCAACGTCGATGTGGCTTGCAGAGTGTTCTGCAGCTGTCAGAAACGAGTCTCTTATAACTCACTTGCCCATGCATGTACCTGGCTTTGATTTGCCATGACGTTCATGGGCTCTTCTGATTTCGAACAGGCCAGCGTCAACGTGCAGCTGGCCTTCACATCTGGGGCCAATGAGAGGCTCCTACATGAGGCTGTGGCCAAAAACATACATTGTCACACAACACTGATGGCCCTCTGGCCACATTTGATATTTGCACTTATGGAGCAACTTCCATTCAAGAATCTCCGAGACCTTTATAAACATCAGGGCCAAACCCTGTGATCATCTAGTTGTTATTCAGGGCTTGTCTACACAGACATAGTTCACAGCAAGATGGGGTGTAAATCTACCTGCTGCACACTAAATGGCCACGTGGACCTTGCGGCTGCACAGTAACTGGCTCCTAGTGCATTGTAATTATTCCAGTTTCAAAGTGCACTAGAGAACTTACAGTGCGCAGCTGCAGAGTCAGCAGCACTAATGGAGAGGTTAGGGCATGGCAGGCTAGTGTGGGGTAGAGTTACACCCCAGTTTGCTTCAAACGAAGTGTTCATGTGGACAAACCCTCAGTTAAAATTCCCATTCGCTTCAGGGTTTGGATCATTAGGGAATTCTGACTCTCCATACACCTGTCAGGTGGGTACCTGAGACAAGGTGGGTGAGGTAATATCTTTTATTGGACCAACTTCTATTGGTGAAAGAGACAACCTTGCAAGGTGCACAGAGCTCTTCTGTAATATAGATGCATAAAATGAGGCACAGAGAGATAATGGGACAACATTCAGAATGAGAGGCCTATGGTCTATACAAATGTCTTTGGTATGTGCTTTTACTACAACAGCATGTGCAAACTGGTCGTTTATGAATACAATCAGGTGTTCAGCTGTATTTGCAGCAATCTGAACCTGCAAAGTCCCTCTTGTGCCTGTAATTACAGATATGCTAAAGTCTGTACTTCTTACGTTAAAACTGTGACCCAAAATGGTTTACACAAGGAGTGTGAGCGCTCTTCCCATGCCTGTGTCTCTGCCACAGCAGCATCCTTTCCTGCCCCTCGCCCCCAGGAAAGAGATGTTCCAAAAAAGTGACCTCATAGTAGGGAAAAGATACTGAGGCCTGAACTTCTGAGCAGAACGTGTCAAATGTTCATGTCACCTGAGGAGACAGTTCACACGGGAGAGGTCAGCTAGGATACGTGCAAACAACTGACAACTAAAGGACAGTTTAGGTCTTAAAGAAACAAGTTGTTTAAACTGATCTAGTGTTAATATATTTGATGGGTCTAAAGCAAGTCATAGCTCTGTATATAAAAGGGTATAATTGATGCAGTAGCTTCAGAAGGATTGAGTGTTTGGCTTTCTATATTAGCCCTGGTCTACACTACGAGTTTAGGTCGAATTTATTAGCGTTATTTTGATTGATCCGTGCACCCGTCCACACGACGAAGCCCTTAACATCGACTTCTAAGGCTCCTAAAATCGATCTCGCCACTCCACCCCCAACGAGGGGATTAGCGCTTAAAGCGATATTGCCGAATCGATGTAGGCTTAGTGAGGACGCAATTCGACGGTATTGGCCTCCTGGATCTATCCCACAGTGCAACATTTGACCGCTCTGGACAGCAGTCTGAGCTCCAATGCTCCGCCCAGGTAGACAGGAAAAGCCCCGCGAACTTTTGAATTTCATTTCCTGTTTGGCCAGCGTGGTGAGCTGCAGGTGAGCGCAGATCTCATCAGCAGAGGTGACCATGATGGAGTCCCAGAACCGAAGACGAGCTCCAGCATGGACCGAGCGTGAGGTACGCGATCTGATCGCTGTATGGGGAGACGAAACCGTGCTAGCAGAGCTACGGTCCAAAAGAAGAAACGCCAATACATATGCCAAAGTCTCCAAGGGCATGCAGGACAGAGGCTACAACAGGGACGCGCAACAGTGCCGCGTGAAAATTAAGGAGCTCAGGCAAGCCTACCAAAAAGCCAGAGATGCAAACAGCCGCTCTGGGTCAGAGCCCCAGACATGCCGCTTCTATGATGAGCTGCATGCCATTCTAGGAGGTACAGCCAGCACTGACCCACCCATGTGGTATGACTCCGTATGTGGATCATCAGAAACCACAGAGGAGCATGATGATGATAATGATGCTGAAAATAGCGCCCAGACACAGCAAGGAAGCGGAGAAGCCCTTTTCCCCGACAGCCAGGAACTCTTTGTCACCCTGGAGCCAGTACCCTACGAACCCACCCAAGGCGTGCTCGATGCAGGAGAAGGGACCTCTGGTGAGTGTACCTCTGTTAATTAATACATGTTTTATAAGCAAGCGTGTTTAATGATTAATTCGCGGCCAGTACAGCTACAGCTACTGGAAAACTCTGTTAACATGTTCGGGGATGGAGCAGAAATCCTCCGGGGACATCTCCAGAAAGATCTCCTGGATGTACTCCCAAAGCCTGTGCAAAAGGTTTCTGGGGAGGGCAGCCTTATCCTGTGCTCCGTGGTAACACACTCTACCACGCCAGGCCAGTAGCACGTAGTCTGGAATCATTGCTTTGCAAAGCATGGCGGCGTATGGTCCTGGTGTTTGCTGGCATTCAAGCAACATCCGTTCTTTATCTGTCTGTGTTATCCTCAGAAGAGTGATATCATTCATGGTCACCTGGTTGAAATAGGGGAATTTTATTAAGGGGGTATTCAGAGGGGCTCCGTCCCTGCTGGGCTGTTTGCCTGTGGCTGAACGGAAATCTTCCCCGCTGTGACCCACGTGGTGGGGGGAGGGGGAACAGCGAACATCTTGGATGTGTGTCTCTGTGTGTGTGTGTGGGTGTCGATTAGGTTCGCGCTGCACGTTAACCCGAAAACCGCCGCCCCTGCCTTTTCAATTGCCAACCAGTTTTAAATTGCCAGCCCAAAGGCTGTTTGTTATGGGAAATGAGGGGGTTGCTGTTTGAAAACATTCCCACATGTTATGAAGGTTAAAGAAGCCTATAGACTGTGGCTTACCATGGCTGCCTGCAAGCCGAATTCTGTTGCCCGCCGGACCTGCTTGTGTGATCTCTCACACCAAACCAGCAGACCCTCAATATAACAGGCAAAGTGCAACCTTGGACCAAATGCACATGTGATATGTAATGTTTGGAGCATTGTTCTCTAATATGTGTCTTTTAAACTACTCCTCTCCCGTTTGTTTCCTCCCGCAGCTGCAAATGTTTCAACGCCACCCCCTTCATCACCGTCCCAGAGGCTAGCGAAGATTAGAAGTAAAAAAAAAAAGGAATTGAGACGATATGTTCTCAGAACTCATGGAATCCTCCCACACTGAAGCTGCCCAGCAGAATGCGTGGAGGCAGACACTGTCGGAGTCCAGGAAGGCAGAATTTGATCGCGCGGACAGGTGGCGTGCTGAAGACAATGACTGGCGGGATGAAGAGAAACAGCGGCGGGATGAAGAGAGTAGGTGGTGTCAGCGTGCAGAGAGAAGGCAGGATGCAATTCTGAGGCTACTGGAGGATCAAACGGAAATCCTCCGGCTTATGGCTGAGGAAAGGCGTAGGGTTCAGGAAAGGCCACCTGAGCCCAGACCGCCGCTACAGCCCCTGTGTAACCAACAGCCCTCCTTCCCGAGTCCCATAACCTCATCCCCGAGACGCCCAAGAACGCGTTTGGGCGGCCTCCGTGCACCCAACCACTCAAGCCAAGAGAACAGTCCAAGCAAGAAAGGGCTGGCATTCAATAAGTTTTAAAGTGCTGTGTGTCCTTGTCCTTCCCTCATCCCCTCCTCCACCACCCATCCTGGTGCTTCCCTTCCTCCACCAGCTATCCTGGGAGACTGTGGCAGTTACCCCCATAGTTCCCCCTCTTTGTTTTACGAATTAATAAAGAATGCATGATTTTTAAGCAACAATGACTTTATTTCCTCTGCGAGCGGTGATCGAGGCGGGGGAGGGCAGGGCGGTTTGGGTAAAGGGAAGTAGAGTGAATGAAGGGGCGGGGCTTTTCATTACAGGGGAAAAACAGAACTTTCACACAGCATCCTGGCCATTCATGAAACTGGTTTTCAAAGCTTCCCTGATGCACAACGCACCCTGCTGTACTCTTGTAATAGCCCTGGTGTCTGGCTGCGCATAACCAGTGGCCAGGCGATTTGCCTCAACCTCCCACCCCGCCATAAACGTCTCCCCCTTACTCTCACAGATATTGTGGAGCGCACAGCAAGCAGTAATAATAATGGGAATATTGTTTTTGCTGAGATCTAACCTAGTCAATAAACTTCGCCAGCGAGCTTTTAAACGCCCAAATGCACATTCCACCACCATTCTGCACTTGCTCAGCCTATAGTTGAAAAGGTCCTGACTACTGTCCAGGCTACCTGTGTATGGCTTCATGAGCCATGGCATTAAGGGGTAGGCTGGGTCCCCAAGGATAACTATAGGCATCTCAACATCCCCAACGGTTATTTTCTGGTCTGGGAAGAAAGTCCCTTGCTGCAGCAGCCGAAACAGACCAGAGTTCCTGAAGATGCGAGCGTCATGTACCTTTCCCGGCCATCCCACGTTGATGTTGGTGAAACGTCCCTTAAGATCCACCAGTGCTTGCAGCACTATTGAAAAGTAACCCTTTCGGTTTATGTACTCGCTGGCTTGGTGGTCCGGTGCCAAGATAGGGATATGGGTTCCGTCTATCGCCCCACCACAGTTCGGGAACCCCATTGCTGCAAAGCCATCCAGTATGAGCTGCACATTTCCCAGACTCACAACCCTTGGTACCAGCAGCTTGGTGATCGCCCTGGCTACTTCCATCACAACAGCCCCCACTGTAGATTTTCCCACTCCGAATTGATTCGCGACTGACCGGTAGCTGTCTGGCGTTGCAAGCTTCCACAGGGCTATCACCAGTCGCTTCTGTATTGTGAGGGCTGCTCTCATCTTGGTGTTCTTGCGCTTCAGGGCAGGGGAAAGTAACTCACAAAGTTCCATGAAAGTGCCCTTACGCATGCGAAAGTTTCGCAGCCACTGGGATTCATCCCAGACCTGCAGCACTATGTGGTCCCACCAGTCTGTGCTTGTTTCCCGGGCTCAGAATCAGCGTGCCACTGTATCAACAAGCCCCATTAACACCATGATGTCCACCTTGCGGGGGGGCCTTTTTTGAGAGTGGTCTGTGTCCATGTCCTCATCACTGTCCTCAGGGCGCTGCTGTCGCCTCCTCGCCTGCTGTAGCTCTAGCAGCTCCTGGTTCTCGTTCTCCATATACTCCTGGACAATGCGTGTGGTGTTCATAACGGCGATAACAGCCGCGGTGATCTGATCGTGCTCCATGCTTTCCCTGGTATGCTGTTTGCAGGACAGCAGAGTGGCAGCAGAAGCGGCGGGTGGATAACAATGGAGTCAGCAATATGGCGCCCATATGAAAAAAGGCACGAAAGGATTTTTTGCTCCCCCCTCAGTTGCTTTCACGGAGGGAGGGGGGGAGCAAGGGTTAGGCTCATTTCCTTCTAGCAGCAGATGGTACAATATGCGGTGAGCAAGGGTTAGGCGCCTTCCCTTCTAGCAGCAGATGGTACAATATGCTTGATATCCATCATCATCTCCTGGCCCCCTCAAGGATTGAACTCGCAACCCCGGGTTTAGCGGGCCAACGCTCAGACCGCTGAGCTATCCCTCCACCCGTGTTCCAGGCAGTACTGAATCTCCCTTAAACAAAACATAAAAAAAGAGAATGACCAGAGTCACTCTGGTCACTCCCATTTATGTCCAAGCACCCCCGGCCAGCCACACCATAGGCCGCTAGCACACGAATTTTAATCATATTGTACGATCTGCAGCTAGAAGGCAAGGAGCTTCTGCTGTATGGTCCCGCGACCACGACCATTTATGGCATATTGCACCATCTGCAGCTAGAAGGCAAGGAGCTTCTGCTGTATGGTCCCGCGACTACCAGCCTCAGGCAGAATGGCCCCCTTAAGGATCGAACTCGCAACCCTGGGTTTAGCGGGCCAATGCTCAGAACGCTGAGCTATCCCTCTGCCCGTATTATAGTGTGACTGAATCCCCACTAGACCTAATGTCCAGGCGTACGCTGGAGATGTACGGTAATTGTGAGCTGAGCAGGCTTCCATAGCAAACACGGAAACCCCGGAAAAAAGGCGCGAAAAAGATTGCTTTCACGGAGGGAGGGAGGGACGTTTGATGGCTTGATGACATGTACCCAGAACCACCAGCGACAATGTTTTCTGCCCCATCAGGCTTTGGGATCGCAACCCAGAATTCCAATGGGCGGCGGAGACTGCGGGAACTGTGGGATAGCTACCCGCAATGCAATGCTCCGAAAGTCGATGCTAGCCCCGCTACTGTGGACACAATCGACCTTGTGGTCTTAATGCTCTTTAGTGGGGACACACACAATCGATTCCATACATTCGGGTTTTAAAATATCGACTTCTATAAATTCGACCTAATTCTGTAGTATAGACATACCCTTAGACATCAGGAAATGAAAATAATGAAAATAAAATTGAAGTTGAAAGTTCATGTCCTCTCGCCATAGCAACTTGTGAAAGTAAAATAATTACAAACAGGAGCGCATGCATGTTGGCTGGTTCAGCAGAAATGTTTGTCTTTGGTGTAAATATTTCAGTAGGACCAGTTTATACAACTTATTTTTTATTTGTAGAATGTCTGAGACAGCCATTTAGAAAAGTGGAAGGTGACATTAATATTTCCATGTTTTAAGTCATAAATCTCCATGGAGCTTCTGATAGGAAAATCTCAACCTAGCAGAAGAACATGGCTGACAAACAAGATGCCCCTTCCCATTTTTGGGTGCTCAAATTGGCCATTAGGAACTTTATTGCTTTGTTTCTTTTGTCACCAATTCTGACTTTAATGCCTTACCACTTCTAATCACTTAAATCTATCTTTCTCTAGCTAATAAACTTGTTTATGCACCAGCCTTTGTTATCTCAAGTAGCGTTTGCCCAAACACTTCAATCAAACACACTAGTTTAGATAAAATAATAGAACATTACCCTTTGGAATGTCAGGCTATTTATGAGCTTATACTGCCAAGGGGTCTACTGAGCAGTTTAAGATGCACACTTCTGGGGTGCCAGGCTGGGACTAAGAATATGCAGATATTGTCCTGTATGTAATTCATGGCTGGCTGGGAGAACATTTGTGTATTCAGCTGGGAGTGATTTTTACATGCTAGTGGCTGTGTGTGAGAAGAGCCTGAAGGAGATTGCTGTTTACAAGCAAAGCAGTGTGAAAGGCATCCCAGGCTGGAGAGTTAAGGGGATATAGCAGTTCAATCGGCCATGTTGCACCCTGGGGAATGTCACAGCTGGCAAGTTCAAAAAGGTTTCATTCTGGGTCAAACTGAAAACATTCTGGTGTTAAGGGCATTCACCTACGAACCATGCGATCCAAGTTCAAGTATCTGCTCCCATAACTCATTAATTATTTTTTAAAAGTGGAACAGCCTCAACAGGTGTTATTGAGATAGACCCCTGTGCAGCTAGACTGTCCCATAGATTAGTAGCTAGGGCATTCTCCTGCACTGTAGGAAACCCAAGTTGAAATCTCTTCTGCAGTTCTGACTAAACCCGGATCTCCTAATTCTAGGTAAGTGCCCTAACCACTGGGCAAGAAGTTATAAGAAGAACACTATTGCCTCCTCCAGCTGTTTTGTGACTCTAGCCCAAAAAATCAAAATGCTTTAGTAATGTCAAAACAAAAATTATTCATTTTGCTATTACTGAAACATTTAAATTTTTAGTTCAGATGAAACTATTTGGTGAACTTGATACAAATTCACAAATAGTTTTCGGTCAACCAAAACTGCATATTTCAGCAAATAAACTACTCACCACATTTTTTTTGCCCAGCTCTATTAGAAACCTTCTTCTAATTTTCAACCTAAATGTATTCACGAGCAGATTATTCCCATTTGTTCTTGTGCCAATGCTTAAATAGCCCTTCACCCTTCCTGGTGTTTACCCCCTCCCCAGAGGTATTCATAGACAGCAATCAGATCCCCTCTCAGCCTTCATTTTGCTAGGCTAAACAACGTATGTGCCCCCAGCCTTTTCTCATAGAATAGATTCACCATCCCCGATCATCCTGGTAGCTCTTCTCTTTGCCTGTTGCAGTTTGAACTAATCTTTCTTGAACACGGGTGTCCAAAATTGTACACAGTATTCCAGAAGAGGTCTTACCAAGGCGAGTCTATTTTTACTGGATATACCTTGCCTGATACATCCTAGGATTGCATTTGCCTTTTTTCACAGCTGCATCACGTTGATGGTTCACAGTCATCCTATAATTAACTAATACAAGCGGGCCTTTCTCTTCCTTTGTCACTTTCAACTGATGAGCCCCATCTTATAGCAGAAATTCATTTGAGCAGCAGGTGGGGGAGATATAGCCATGTGTGTAATTGTTATGACAGTGTGCTTTTGATTTAAAACAACAATTCGGTAAATATAACACCATGGTCAGCCGATGTATCTCTGTACAATTTATTTTACAAAGAATGAGATGAAGCACTGAGGTGCATACACACTCATGAATAATGCAGGAAAATACAGTTTAACTTTTTGCAATAAGACAGAAAAATTAGGTATAGCAAATGCTTTCAACACTTAAGGACCAGATCCACAACTGGTGTAAATCAGCACTGCCCTATTAACTTAGGTGGAGCTATGCCAATTAACCCAGCTAAGGAGTTGGCCCTTAAACCTTTTGAGCATTCAACTCTTCCGCCAAAATGATTCCATCATATGTTTTTATGGGACAATGACAACATTACAATTTACACACTGATCAAAGATTTACTGTTGTTATTCAGTTACAGATCTTATGTTACATCAGTTATTTAAGGGTCTATTCAGACAATATTTGTGGAAAGATATAAAATTTTGATTAAACACATTTAAAAAAGAGGTCATTAGTACTGGCAAAAGACAACTGTTACTTTAAAAATGTAGACAAGTATTTAGCAAAAGGACCGTATAGGCAACTTCATTTTATTAGAAAACTGCTTTAGAACATGGCTCACCACTGATCTCATCTGCTTTTGAACAACTGCAGTTAGACTGTCTGTCAAACTACTCACTGGATTTCCCACCTTCTTTTGGACTGTTGAAACAAAGAAACCAATTTAAAAAAGAGGAGATTCCATTTGTCTGATATTGCCACCTGCTCTGTCCAGAACAGACTGATACTGTTGCTCTTAGATGGTGTTCTCTCTGTGTATGACCAAGTGAATGGAAACTGGGCACACCCCCAAGGCAGCTTTAAAAATCGCAGCCTTTGTACCCATTACTCTGAAGGAGCAGCAAGTCTCAGGACAAATGTTCCTAAATCCAAATGACTAGATGGTGACGTCTTGCAAACCTGAGCACCCCAAGAAATACTCTTCAAACTCCAGTCCCAATCCTCAGCCAATACACAAGGTAACCCCACCCACCTGCTGAGCCACATCGCCACAGTGACAGCCTCAGAGGGAAGAGTCCTCATTTACGGGGACCGCATCAGAAAACAGCATTTGCTTGGGTCCAGTGTGGCCTTATTCAGACCCAGTATGTGACGTTTGCTGCTTGTTTTAATGGCAGCCCTGTATGAAAGGACCTTTTGTTGGTTTGTGTTAGGAAGTTGTTCTGAATGCCCTTTAGGACAGGGTAATTTCTCTTTGAGTGGCATGAAAGACTCCACCCTTCCAAGGCAAGTGTGACAAAGCCCCTGATCATGTGAAGTGCTGAATGACCTCAACTGCCACTGAAATGAATGTGCACTAGAAAGCTCATAGGATCTCTCCCAAAACAAGGAATAGACCCAACAAAGAGCAGAGGGAAAGGAAGCAGAGGCTAGTGCAAGACGAAGGGGCAGTGGGTGGGCCTTCTCTTTACCAGCTAAAGTTCGCTATACCCTCATTTTCAGTGGCAAACATTTCTGATGTCCATACTTGACATTAATAATCAGTGAGGTAACATCAAGTGGGTTTGGGTCTGCACTGAGTGACAGTGTGGGAGCAACAAAAGGGAACTGAGAAAGCTGCTGAAGTCTGTACACTGGCTGCTCCTGAGCTGTGGAAGTTCATGAGGTGGGTCTATGCATGTTTGTACTTGTGTAGCTGTAGCAGGTACAATTTAAAGAGGCACTTAGAATTTGGGGGAATTACTAATTGTATTTTTGTGGAATTACAGTTGAGGTTCAAACCATTGTTCAGTTACCTAAGAAATCTGCAGCAATGAAACCAATTTGCTCAAATTGTATTCCTGGAAGCTCAGGGAATCGGAACATAGTAACTGGTAGGCGTTTTCTGAATTCCTACTGAGTTTGTCTTTCACACCATAGCTAAAAAATAGTCCAACTTAATATAAGTTGAGGGAATTTAAATTTGCACATCTCTGTTTCAAATTTGATTAAATATTTTCTCTGTTTTTTATGCTCTTGACCTGAAATGTTATTTAAAAGGTCTTTACAAGACTTTAGTAATGTACGCATGTTAGAATCGTATCTTTAGATAGGCACAAAAGGCTTCTGCCTTGTGGAGTGCATGGGATTAAAAATTAGAAATCAAATTATGCCAAGTGTTGGTCCCGTTGGTGAACAGACTAGGAAGGATTAGTGGAGTCTATGGTGTATAGCACAAAAAGGAGTAATGCACTTCCAACCGCAGCAGCTTGAAGCATAGTTTGAGCACCAGTCACTTTCAGAAATGTATCCAAGAAGCATGACATCTCGTTCTGAACATCAGTGCAATATAAACATGCCAGTGACATCTGAAAATCTAAACTGAAGAACAAAATGCTTGGAAACAGATATAGCTCTGGTGGAAATGTGTCTAAAATAACAATTAGGAGCTGAGCATTCAGAAACAGAAATCACGTACCTTTATGGATAAGATCTACTTTAAAACATGACGTAACGACCATTGCACAGATAGCAGGTGGGGAGAAGAAATCCCCAAAGAAAAGACATGCTAATGAAAAAGAATGTGTGCTCATTATGTCACAGAAAGAATGCATGTGCTCCCAAGTCTTGGAGGATGCCTGGGGCGGGGTTTGTGTATGTGGGACCCTGAATCATGCGGTGACCTAGTGTGGTTATGTCCAGAACCACACTCCCAGGAAGCTGGGAAATCTTTGGACATGACTTGGGTGTTGCCATACATCAGTATCCTGATGAACCCTTGAGAAGTGACCAGGGAGTCACTATATTACTGAGGCAAGCCAGCTCACATGCCATGGTGAAAAGGAGCTGGAACAACAATAGGGCATTTCTTTATGGATACATTATGGATCTTGTACCATTTGAATTCTTCCCAGTATTGTTTTGGCCATAATTTAATTCAAAATTAGTAGCAGAGCTGGTATTTTTGTAGTGGGGTGGGAAGACATCTGCACGTGATGTACTGATACTCTCCCCTGGCCCTAGTAGCTACTTCTCCATCTAACTCCCAAAGCTGCTCAGACTCTGGACTGGCCTGATCTCTAGAAGTTTGTCCCATGGCTGGATCCCCTGAACAGAGAATTGTATTTTCTTAACAAAACTTTTGGCAGATGTTGCTCTTGTGGTGCAGGTGGTTAGCTGCATCTGGGATCAGCTCTACGAGGCTGAAGGACCCACTGGGTTCTTGAACTCCTGGAAAAGGACTGAGTAGATTTAGCTAGTGCAGAACACAGCAGCTGGTGCCTTGAAAGGAGCAACCCACTGTGATCACATTGCTCCACTAGCCAGCTACTCACACTGGGTACCTTCAAGGGGTGGTTATGATCTGTAAGGTTCTCGATAGTCAGGGAGCCAGCTGTGTGAGCAGCAGTCAGTCTCCCTGTGTCTGACTGTGGGAGTAGAGATCTAACAGTTCACTCTTGCTGTTTGTCCTCGGGTTTGTGCTTTCTTCACCTGCTGGCAGCAGGGCATGGTGAGTAGTGGGCCCCTCCCTCTTTCCTGGCTCCCCATCATGGTCTGACAGAGCCTGGATTCAGAGTGCTGCAGGACACTATGGATATGGAAGCTGAGCTTTGTGACTATTGTATAGAGAAGGGTGTTTGGGTCTCAGTATGTTTTTAATGAGCTGTTTTCATTGATGGAGAGGCTTAGGTGCCATGTTAGAGGGAGCCCACAGAATTTTCTAAACCCAACAAGTAACTGGGTCCCCTCCAGCCCAGTGTGGTAGCATAATGCCTTGTCTTTCAGAAGATGGTGAAGTTAATTTTCTTTGAATAAGCTGGAGCCTTTCACACTCAGGTATCTGAGGCTCTTATTTTTGAGTGCTCAGTCACTATTTATACTTGCAAGGTCAGTTTTTTATTTAAATGGAAGCCTTAATTAGGTCCAAGTCCTCATTTAGGCACCTAGATCAGCAGTTTGATTTCCAAAGATTCTCTTCACCTATTAGCTCCCATTTACTTCCAAGAGACTTGTGAATGCTTAGCACTTCTGGAGAGCGGGTCACGTATTTCTATATGAGGACTGAGGAGTCCAACTTACCCATTTTTTAAAACTTTGCTGAAATGCAGAGGTTGCGTAGTACCCTTCTCAGACAGTCTGAGCAGTTAGTAGTGCTGGTTTGACTCCATTGACCCAACCTTCTCCAAAAGCTTTAGTCATAATTCCCTCTGAAAATATCTGATACGTTGTTAAAATAGTGTGTTGGGAATGTAACCTTCTGCCAGAGAACAGTTAAGCACACTGTTGTGTAGGAAACATGCAAAGGGAAAGCAGCAACCAAACAGTGTGAAACTGCACAGCAAAGTGAAACACAATGAGACAATAACCCTGTGAGCAAGCAAACATTTTCCTCTTTTATACACTGCAGTGGAGAAGGTTTGCTCCTAGTGCTCATTGCAAACAGTCACAGCTGTTCCAGGGAAGCTGCTCCAGATGTGCACTCAGGCAGAGTTGTATATGAGAAAATTACTCTGGTAGGAGAACACAGCAATTTCTATAGCATTTTGTTCCATGACTTCATGACTTTTTTAGAATAACTCACTCGTCTTGTAAAAGGCAGCCTCCAGGGCTCTCAGGCTGCCACAATCACCGACCTAGTGTTCCTAAGGGTGAGCTTCTCACAGGCTTACAGCAACCTGAGTGCTGAGTGGCTGCACACAAATGCTGGTTATGGGGCTGAGAGCTTTTAGAGCAGGTTGGGAATCTTTCAGCAGCCTTGTTGGCAGCTTTTCATCTGTGAGAACAGCTGAGGGCTTGTCAGTCATTGAAGAGGCAGATCTGACTTCTTTGTTAAAGCCAGGGCTTAGCACATCCAGCTAGCAATGAACAGAAATGGCAAATGGGTTGGTTCCAGAAAGAATTAACAGGGGAGGGATAGCTCAGTGGTTTGAGCATTGGCCTTCTAAACCTAGGATTGTGAGCTCAATCCTTGAGAGGGCCATCTGGGGCAAAAAATTAGGGATTGGTCCTCCTTTGACCAGGGGGTTGGACTAGATGACTTCCTGAGGTCTCTTCCAACCTGATATTCTATGAATTCAAAGAGAAAGATAGGCTGTTGTAAAAAGATAGTTTGCTTTAAGTATGATGCATCAATAAATGGCTGCCAAAAAATGCATGGCAGGCTAGTGTATGAAGACGGAAAAGGCTACGTGTGTGACATGCAAACTGTTTTGCATCCTGTGGTAGAATGTGAAGGACTCAGACAAGCTCAGTTTGCTGACAACATCAAGAAGTTAAAATGGATAGATTACGCTGCAGTTGTGAGGGGGAAAGGAAGCGTCTGAGGCCATGGAGGGAGTAAATGTGAATGAGATTGAAGCATGTGGCAGAAATGAAAGGGAGCATACAAAGCCATTCAACCTAGACAATGGTAATAAATATTCCACCCTTGGTGCGCTAGAGGACAAACAAACTGAGAAAAGTGGCTAATGAAAACCCCAGACTGACAATCAGATGGACACAAGAGGCTGGGGACTCACTGCTGAGGGATGTGGCTCAAAATACCTGCATTTGTTTCAGATTTAGAGAAAAGAACTGTATATCATCTCTGGGGTGAAAAACAAGGCATGTGACAAAGAGTATTCTGAGAAATGTTGGGAAATTCTCAGTAATTGTCCTTTACGTGGAAACAAATACACAAATCATAAACTGGAGATCTTCTAGTGCCAACAGTAAAACTTCTTTGGAGTCTCTTTAAATTATACATGACAATTCTCTAACACAAAAAAAAGTATTGCAGTCCTCATTCTGACTCAAAGATTAACTTATTACTGACATAAAAGGTGCTAGTTATCATGATCTGACTGAAATATTTATGAGCAAAAAGAATACAATCCCAACTAGTAATATGTATATATACTTAGTGTAGCGGGGTGGCCACCCGCTCCAGCCCTGACAGGGTCAGGGTCAGCCCTGGGGGAAGGACTGGAGGGCAGGAAGGAAAGCTGAGCTGATTGGGGGAAGTAGCCTCAACTGGGGGTCACGCCCCAAACAGACAAGCCTGGCCTTATAAAGGCCAGGGCAGCCAGGAGCTCCAGAGAGTCTCCCTCTGCTTTCAGAGAGGGAAGGGCCTGGCTGCAGGGACCTGAGCAGGGACCTAGAGTGGAGCAGGGCTGGGGAAAGGCCAGAGGAGCTCCGACCTGAGAAAACCCCAGGCTGTGGCCTAGGCTTAGGCCAACTGGGTACAGGGATTGCAGGGGGCAGCCCACGGGTAGGCCGAGTTAGCAAGTCAAAACCCCCTTTGCCGATGATGAGTGGCTTACACTGCAGTCTGCCCCAGTGCATGGGGCTAGATGGGGACTGGCAGTAGCTGTAAACTGAGGCGAAGTGGGGATAGTGGGTGGGGGTTCCCCTGGGAGGGGGAGACCCTAGGATTGAGGCTGTGGGGTACTGCCAGTGGGGGCAGCACCCCAGAGAAAGGGGCACCGGGTCCTGGGAGGGACTCGGGGGCCAGAGTGATCAGGCGGATCACCGTCAGAAAAGGGCGCTCCGGAGGCTGGTGAGCTAATTCCCAAGGACGACCAGCAGGAGGCGCCGCCAGGTGAGTCCGAGACCCTGTTACACTTAGCATTTTAAACGGCCCAGTTTCCAAAAGGTAAATTAATTATGAGCAAAACTCACTGGGGACAAAAAATTTAAATAGAAATGTATGTATTAAAATAGTTACTTGTTTAAGAACGCTTTACTACATGTCCTAAAGTCCACAATTCTTCAGTCATGAGAAAAGGCAGTTCAGTTAAAAAGCAAACAACAAAAAAACCAAATACCCATAAAACCCTCCACTAGCTTAAGAAGGGATGTGAAAGAGGGGGAAAAAATGATGAATAAAAAGGGAAATTGATGATAATAATAAATATAAATTAAAGTTAAGAAATGCAGGTAATTGATAAGAGAAGCTAAAGGCATTACCAAAAAATCTATGGTCAATATGGTTAAAATAATTATTTTAATTTATTTATGTCCAGTGATGTAGGTTCCATTACTAGATTAAGTGCTAAAATAGTCAGTAATGATGTAGAAAAGGCAGACGTGTTCAATAAATATTTATGTCCTGCATTTGGAATGAAGTTGGATTACGTAGTTATTTATTTTATTTATATAATTACGGTGAAACACTTTGTTTCAACAGTAACTAAGAAAGATGTTACATAAAATATGAAAAACTGATAATTTGCATGCAAAAGTTTTTAAAGGGTTGGCTGAAGAGCTCTCCAAATTATTGATTTATTGATTTTAATTTGTACTAAATCTTGGAAACTGGGATAGTACCAGAGGACTGGAAGAAAGCCACTGTTGTGCTAATAGACAAAATTTTCAAATTGACCTGCAGTAAGACTTAGGCTCCAAAATTCTGGAGTCACTTTTGGAAATTGTACTTTTGAAAATATTACCTATATTTTATTGACTTTTCCAGTGCCTGTCATCCAAAGTGCTCGGTAAAGATAACAGAAGAACACATCACTAAAGCAGAAAACCAATATAATAATAATCAAACAAGTGAAGAGGATGGGGAGTGATCAGAGGAACGTTAGCACAATGCAATGTACTCATTAGAGCAGTGAGGCAAATCAGGCTCTAGTCTAGCCAGTGATTTTATATGGAGATATGCCTATCTCATAGAGCTGGAAGGACCTTGAAAGGTCATGGAGTCCAGTCCCCTGCCTTCACTAGCAGGACCAAGTATTGTCCCCTGACAGATTTTTTTTATCCCAAATCCCTAAACGGCCACCTCAAGGATTTAACTCACAACCCTGGGTTTAGCAGGCCAATGCTCAAACCACTGAGGTATCCCTCCCCGCAGTGCTCAGAGGTGTAGCCCCAGGAAATAACATTTCTAAACAGTGAGACAGATGGCTGAGGGGCACACATTTTTAATACCATCTAGGGAAAACTCCTCTCTGACTGTCTGGCCCCATTTGTCTGCCTCCTGGGGAAGAGCAGCCAATCACGGCTGCTGCAGGAATCAGGCAACTCTCTTCCACACCCCTCAGGAGTTGACACCCTTCTCACAGGAGAGGAGTGGAGAGGAAGGAGCAGAAAGCCCAGCAACTCAGGGTAATAGGGAAATGATTCTGACCGGAGTGCTAAGCTGCAGTCCCATCACGCCAGTGCACCAGCTTTGTAGGCAATGATGGCAGAGGAGAACTGTAAGGTGGCATTTGAAGGAGGACAGTGTAAAGGCATTGCAGGTTTTTACAGAGAGCTCCTATGCATATGGGGTGGGGTGGGAGAAAGTGTGAAGGTATTTGCTGGGCTAAACAAGCCAAGCTCTTTTAATGTCCTCTAAAATCATCTTTCCATCCCCTGATCATCCTAATAGCCCTTCTCCAAACCTGTTCCAGTTAACAATGTGTTAATCAAGTGGCAAGACCAAAACAGCCAGAACCAAGATTTCTGCTGAATCTAAAAAAAGGATCTTGCAGTCCTGTGCAATGTGAAGAAGGGGTTAACTGCAAAGTTTAACAGGAATAATATTGGAGATGAGAAAAAACTAATTCAAAGATAATGTCAAACTTACATAGCTGTATAACATCAAAGAGCTATAAATATCAAATGGCATTGGTGAGCATTTTGTCCCCAGTTCTGACAGTGAGAAATAGGAACAAATTCAGAGAAGAGCAACATTGGACAAGGGGCTACAATTATAAGGACATGTTAAGGGCCTGATTTTCAAAAGTACTGGAAAGTCAGCTGGATATGCATGTGCTTGGTGCCTTAGAAAATCTGGTTGGCAGAGGAAAATATTGTGAAGAGTTTGTGGCCCCGATGAAGTCTTCAGCTGAAGGTTCATATCCACAGCTGGTCAATTCAGTCTGTAGTCTAGAAGTACTCTTGGATTCCTTGCTAATGTTGACCTCTCACATCACAACAGCTGTGAGTAATCTCTGTCCCATCCTGGCAGATGAAAACCTGGCCTCAGTTATTTGTGCCTTCGTCACTGCTCGACTACAACAATGTGATATACTTGGGCGTGAAACCTTCAGCTGTTTGGAAAGTCCAACTAGTGAAAAACACTGAGTGTGTCTCCGTAGCAACACAGGCTATCGCGAGCCTGTCCTCCTGCTCTACACTGTGACCTTCCCATAGAATTTCAAATCAAGTTCATGGTCTTGGTCCTTATCTTCAAAGCACTGCATGGTCAGGGCCCTAAAAGCCCATCTAAAGCTCCAGGATGAAGCCCATGGTCAGCTACGCTCTTTTGGCACAGTGGAACACTCAACAATAAGAGTCAAGCTTATTTGTGCAGGAGACAGAATTTTCTCTGGGGCCAGTCCAAGACTGTGGAATGAACTTCCCCAGGAAGTAATGACTATTATAACCTCACCACTTTCAGCTCCAAGTGCAAGGCACATTATTTTGACCTTGCCTTCTCTAATATAAACATGTAGAGACAGGGATATTTAATAAATATTTTTTAAACTACCAAAACAAGACACTTCACTGCATGTTTCTCCTTCTGGGGGAGGATGAGAGAACAAACAACATGTGACAGATGTGTAGTTGCACTTCTTAATGCACTGCTGGAAAGAGCTCAGATACTAGTGATGAGTGCAGAAATAAAAACCTATACACAATAGGATAGAATAGAACTGCTAATTATCTTAATACATCTGATAGGTGTAAACACCAAGGAAAGCAAGAAAGAGATGGAGAGACAGAGAGTGCATGGTCATCCAAAAGGCTACAAACTAGTTATTTCGAAGAAATTAAACAAAGGCCAATTTAAACTTGGATCTATTTGGCTGGGAAATGACCTCCCAAAGGGAGTGTTAGAAGATCCTGCAGCAGAGACTGTAGGACATAACACTGTATAGGCAGGAATGGACTTGAAGATCTAATTTATTCCATGGTAGGTGTCCTCTTTTTGCCTCTTAAGTTGATCAGAACATTAATGAGGTAGCTACAGCACAACCAAGTCCTTCCTGGTAAATAGATGATCCAAGAGGTCCCTTTCAATCTTACTTTCTATTAGCTTCAAAGAGAAATGGAGATGATAGAAGGTCTATATGTCTCTGAGTGGGATTATAAAACAGGAAGGGTTTGAACAGGTGTCTTTCCTCTCTGGAGTTTTCTCCTAGTCTTTTGACTTGTTTACTGCTTTGGGGAAAAGCCCGTACCTCCCTGCACTCAGACATACTACCGTAGCAAGATAGTTGTGCTAAAAAGTATTATACAAAATCAATGTACCCTCACAACACCCCTGTGAGGTAGGTAAGTATTATGAGACCCTTATTATAAATGGAGGAACCAGAAAAGTTATGTGATGTGCCCAAGGCCATCCAGCTGAGAAGTGGCAGTGCTGGGATCCATGTTCAGGAGCTCCTTGCTTCCAGCATCATGGTCAAACCACTAGTCTGCTTCCATGGCAGAGGCTTGCTGCATGGCTGTTCTTACATTCTACACAAAGAGAGCAATGCAATGGGTGTAGTGCACAGTCACTGAAGAACAGAGCTCTCTCTGTATCAGGAAGCAAGGTCCTCGGTTTCTCCTGGCAGCAGCACATTCCTGGCAGCTGGAAACTTCTGACAGGAAGAACAGACATCTGGCTTCTTAACCCTGGAATGTTTGGAGCTTAAGGCATAGCACAATGGGAACAGATGTGATGATCAAATGTGACAGAGATACTCCCTACAGACAATAAATACAAGGTATCTGGTAGCAGAGCAACCCTTTTGCCGTCCTGTACCTCTTCTGACCCTTTACAGAACCTATTAGCCTGGTTAAACCAGTGAACCCATCACATATCACTCATCAGATCAGTCTATATTTCCATGTCCACAGGTCTGATATCTCCAGTTTTGTGTTCTTGTACCCACAGTTCCCTGTCTTTGGCAGGCTCCACTTTTTGAAGTAACTGATCGACAGGCTCTATTGTCTAAAAAGATCAGAATGAGAAGCAAATTGTCAAAAGCACATATCAGAACACAGAGCAATTCCTGCTGCAAGAGCTCCTTGCAACTGAATCAGCTGTGTCACTGTCACAGGAGTAACAGCTTCCTCTCAATTAGCTGGATCCATAAATGGGAGGTCAGACAAAATACAGGCTTTGCAGTAGGAATTATACCATTGGTGAGGCAAGTCCAGCATATGCTGCATCCAATTCCTGGTGTGACAGTAGGGCTGCCAACTTTCTAATCGCACAAAACCAAACATCCTAGCCACGCCCCTTCCATGAGGCCACGCCCCCTTCCCCAAGACTCTGCCCTCCGCTCACTACATTTCCCTTCTCTCGGTGGCTTGCTCTCCCCCACCCTCACTCACTTTCACTGAGCTGGGGTGTGGGAGGGGGTGAGGTCTCTAACTGGGGATGGAGGCTCCAGAGTGGGGCCAGAAATGAGGGGTTCAGGGTGCGGGGAGGGCTCCAGTCTGGGGATTGGAGTGCAGGGGAGGAGGGGTCCATCTGGGGGTGCGGGCTCTAGGGTGGGGCTGGGTATGAGGGGTTTGGGGTGTAGGAGGTTGATCCAGGCTGGAGGGTGGGGCAGAGGGGTTTTGGGTGCAAGAGTGGATTCCAGGTTTGGGGGAGGCTCAGGGCTGAGGCAGGGGGTTAAGCCTCGGGGTTGGGGCACAGGCTTACCTCTGGTGGCTCCCAGTCAGCACTGCAGTGCGGGGGGGGAAGGACTAAGGCAGGCTAGTTCCTACCTGTCCTGTCTCCGCGCTGCGCCCTGGAAGCAGCCAGCAGCAGGTCCACATCCTAGATGGAGGTGCAGCAGGTGGCTCTGCGCGCTACTCTCGCCCGCAGGCACTGCCCCCGCACCTCCCATTGGCTGCGGTTCCCGGTCAATGGGAGTGCGGAGCCAGTGCTCGGGGCAGAGGCAGCAAGCGGAGCCCCGTGGCCCCCTACATAGGAGCCAGGCCTGCTCGTCGCTTCCAGGGTGCAGCACAGAGCCAGGACAGGTAGGCACTAGCCTGCCTTAGCTCCACAACACCGCCGACTGGACTTTTAACGGCCCGGTCGGAGGTGCTGACCGGCGCCATCAGGGTCCCTTTACGACAGGGTGTTCTGGTCGAAAACCGGACACCTGGTCACCTTATGTGACAGAGGGATGCAAACCAACCCCTTATAATGCTCTGGGCCAACTGTTGGGCCCAGAAATGATCCTCCTGGGCATGGGGGGGACGGAGGACAAGGTCCAGGAATGCTTGGGATGAAGATAAAGTGGGGGGCAGCAGTTTTGTTCCTGGGGGAACCCAGGAATGCTCCTCCCAGGAAGGGGAAGGACCAGAAATGCTTGGCCTGAGGCCAGGGAAGAGGTGGGGTGCTGGAATGCTCCTCCTGGGGCCCAAAAGCTTGGATTTCTCCTCTTGCTACTGGGGTCTTGGCTGCTTCCTCTAGGCTTGGGGTGCCAAGGTACAGTCACATGTGTTCAGAGATAAGGAGGGGTAACAGAGTCCTGCGCTCTGAACTGGTCCATAGAGGCCCTTCTCCCCAGACTGAGAGTCATTTATTCTCTGGCTCCAAGTGTATCTGGCATCTGTTCAGCAGAGCACTGTGAAAGGCAGTGTATCCAGAGCGGCTCAGGCCAGGTCAGCCAGGAAACCCCTGGCATGTCCCATAGCCAGCCTACGGGCAGCAGGCACACACAGATCTCTAGGGAGAGCAGAGAGGACAATAGAAATATCATGGGGACACTGAAAATGTATGTTAAATCTTATAAAACTGGTATGCACCATATGGTGTGTGAGGGTGTGAGGCAGGGTCAATGTGCAGCCTGATGGTAAACACGGGATGGACAAAGGTGCATCCCATTGCCAGAGCCCTCAGAGTTATTTAACCAAATAAGCAAAAAATGTAATCCCATTACATCCAAAACACACACACACAAGCAGTCAGTACTGTCACCTATACGAAGGTTGCCTAATATTTTGCATGGTAACCCTCTTATTATTAATAATTATTTGTATTATGGTAGTGCCTACAGGGCCTAGCTGAGACTGGGATACCCCTGTACTAGGCACTGTACAGACAGTCCCTGTCCTGAAAAGCTTACAAACTATCAACAGCCAAGACAACCAAAGGGTGGAAGAAAGGGAGCACAATTGTCCCCATTTTACAGATGGGAACTGTAGGCAGAGGAAGAGTAAGGGCTGGTCTACGCTAGCCCCGAAGTTCGAAGTAAGATATGCGACTTCAGCGACGTCAATAACATCGCTGAAGTCGAAGTATCTTATTTCGAACTTCAAAGTACTAACCCCTGGTCCATACCGCGGCGCGCAGGCTCCCCCGTCGACTCTGCCTGCTCCGTTCGTGGAGCAGGATTACCAGGGTCGACGGGGGAGCACTTCCTGGTTCGATTTATCGCGTCTAGACAAGACGCGATAAATCGAACCCAGAAGATCGATCCGACGCGTCCGACAGAGCTGGTAAATGTAGACTAGCCCTAAGTGACTTACCCAAGGTCACACAGAGAATCTGTGGCAGAACTAGCCCAGAATTCCTGAGTTGTAGGCCACTGCCTGAACCACAAGACTATACTCCCCTCTCTGTTTTCACTGGCTTGTTATTGTGACAAATGTCTTGCACAGGTTGAGTTTTTGGGAATGTCTGAGCAAAAATAGTTCAGCTTTTGTGAGAACAAAGTTAGTTGGGTAAAAACCTGCCAATTAAAAAAAATCAAATTCATTGCTTGAAGACCTCTAGATCTTCATGGGCTTGGGGCAGGAACTCGGCATTTTCAGGGGAATAGTCGTAGGGTCAGCAAAATGTCTTACACTGTCCCCCCAAAAATCCGTCTCAATTTAGCCAAGTTCTAAAATATGGAAAATCACCATTTGCAGCTGAACTTGCTCAATGATTGCTCAGTCTGGCCACATTGTATTGTTTTGGAGTGATTGCATGGAACTGTTTCCGTATGGGTTTCAGGCAAAATCCCTGCTCCTGCAAATCAAAATACTCCTTGTTCTATGGCAGGCGCACCTCCTCTCTTAACTGAATGGGGATTCCCATATTTTAGAGACAAATAGTTGCACGTGTTGATCCATTTTTCTTAAAACATGTGACCAGCCCCCTTCTCCTTCCCCTTCCAGGGAATTCCATACAAAAATTACATTAAAAGAATTGTCAAACAGTTGTAAAATGAAGGACTCCGATCCCAGAATTAAGACTGCCTATGCAACCTTAATTTGGCCCCTTGTGTGTTTGCATTATGGAAAAGTATTTAATTGCATGATCATGTACTATTATTTTCACAGGACACCTGCCTCATATGGTGCACAGGATGGATGTTAAAAGAGGCAGGGCTGTGCAGTGAATGAGGCTGTCCATAGCAGAGGATAGAAAGTATGCAGTGACTGTGGCAGTCAATTGCAGAAAGGGAAAACAGGAGCTTGTGTTTAAAGCAGTCTTCCTGGGACTTGTGAAATCTGGGTTCTTTCCTCGGCTCTGCAACAGAATTCCTATGTGATATTAGGCAAACTACTTAAAATGAAAATTTTCAGAAGTGGCCACTAATTATGTGTTCCTATTTTGTGAGTGACCAGCCTGAGACATCTGAGGCCTGATTTGCACTAGTGCTGAGCACTTGCAACTGCAACTGAATTCAATAGCTCAACAACTCAGAAAAATCGATCACCCAATCACTGTGGCACCCAAAATTACTGGGGACTTTTGCAGTTTAATTTCTCTGTGTCTCCTGTCCCCATTCGTAAAATGGGGATACTAATACTTCCCTGCCTTTGAGGTGCTGTAAAGGTAAATTCATTAATGTTTGTGAGACTCAGATACTATGGTGATGAGCACCGCAGAAACACCCATGAAGAAATAAAAACTGAGTGTAATGTTTAAATGGTTTGTAGTAATTGAGGCACATGTTGAATGCTGAGGATAAACTACATGATCATCCTGTGAACTAAATATGTGATCACGTAATTAGAGAATACCATAATGCATATGCACAAGAATCCCAATTAAGGTTGCACAGGCAGCTATAACTCTGGTATTTCCTAACTTTTAGATGCTTGACTTTTCAACCATAATAACATTCTTTTAATATATTTTCTTTTGAATATTATTATCCTGGGGCTACTGGCCCTTTAAGGAGAGCCATGGTCCAGTCTGCCCAGTGACTGCCTTCTGAAGGTCTATCTGGGAATAATTCACTGTCTTAGGTGACTGCTTAGTGTGTAATTAGTAAACAAGCACCTGGAGCTAATAAAGAAAGGCTACCCGAGTTTGGTTAGGGAAGCTGCTCTCAGGGAGAGGGGCTCATGGAAAGAGGAGCAGTCCCAGAGAAAAGGTTCTCCCAGGGAAGGGGCAGGAGCAGCTCAGGAGAATGAACTGGGAGCCACTAGGGACTTACTCAGCAAAGAGCAGCATGGTCTGGGAAGAGTGGCAGCCAGCAGAACACCCTGCAGAGGTCCACGCCCCAGGCAAGGAATTCAGCGTGCGAGTGCTCCATGGCTAAAGGGCCAAGATGTAAGAATAGTTTCACCCAGAGGCAGAGGGTTTCTGGTGGAAGAGCGGACTGAAGATTTTGCTTATGTTTTGTGTTGTTCTTTTCTATTTCATAAAAGAGACCCGCTGAAGAAGGTGCTCTGTGGTTCCCAAAGGCCTGCTTGGACTTGTTTATTGACTGGGTGAGGGGAAACCAAGGCAGGGCTCACCCACGGCACCAGGCCTGAGTGCAGTGGGGAGTGCTGGGACAACCTGCACTATGACAATTATCACTATGTTATGATGTATATGGCTATGATTATATGATTTCTGTAATGTGAATATATACCCCCAAATATATCACAATGTACTGAATACCACACTCATCAGAATACATACCACATATGCCAGTATTTGAAAAGGTGCCAGTTTTACAGGATTTTACATTTTCGTTTTGGAATAATGGTTGCTGTGATGACCATCTTTCTTGCAACAATGAAGAACAATGAAGGGGCTGTGTGTGCTGCTGGGAGAGTGAGAAGCATCTATCTAGGAGAGGTGTAAATTAAAGTAAGGGGCTGCTTTGCCTTATGCCTTCCTGTCAAGCACTTCTCAGCCACACCCTGCACCACAGGGCTTTCACGATGAAACATTCCAGTGGACATGCCCCTTCTGACCAGCTTCTCTGCTCTTCCATCTGTCCCGCCCCCAGGCTCTGGATGTCTCTGGAGATACATGGTAGGTGCACAACCACAGATTCCCAAACTGGCACCACTTACATCTCAGCCTCCATTAGACAGTGGAATTTAGCACACTGAATACAAGACCAAGCTGGAGTTCAGCAAAGCCTCACTACAGCTCTTGGACCAAAGGGACCTAAAGGAAGAGTAGACTCACGCTTTGGTTGAACATGTCTGTCTCGTGCCGCAGCTGTGTGTACTGGCAAAGGTGCTGCCGAATCATTTCCACCCGCTCCACCTCCAGCCTCTCCAGCTCCTGTGAGAGAAAAATAGACCCATATCTTGATCAGTGGCTGAGCCCAGACGGCTGCATGCAGGCCCAGCATAGAGTTTGCTAATGGTCAAGGTTCCCACCACTGGCAACAGCTGGGGCAGCTGACCCAGGTCTGGGCTTCAGAGTTGGGCTGTGTGCACAGTGTCTCAGTAAGTACACTTAGTGCAAGAGCAGGAGCAGCACCAGCAGGTCTAGCCTGTGCTCAGCGCAGCTGGTGGGGGGACCAGCAAGGAGCCAGTGCAGCTGGGAAGGAGACTTGTGCAGTTCCTCGACAATTCTGAACCTTGCCGAAGGTGAGGGTCCTTGGAGATGGGGAAAGGCAGGAACTACAGGATCTGTGGAGGGCTGCTGCCTCTGGAGGCAGGAGCAGGATAGGGACAACGAAGCCCCGTTTTCTGGCTGCAGCCCTGCTTACTGTGCTGCTAGCTCCAGAAGTTACCCTGGAAGCACTGCTCTGGAGGCCTGGCAACATGGGTTATGCCCAGAAAGCCCATTCAGCGGGGGAATGGCTATGTGTACAATAGCTTCCCGTAACTCAGCTGGCCAGGAGTGGCCTGGAGCGGACACACTCAAGGTTTTAGTTGTCTGTTAGTTAGGGGCCTATCCTTTTCTGCCCCCACTGAGGGTCAGCCGAGCCTCAGGCCACTGTGTCTCTTGGATTCTGATGATGTATCCAAGCCCCCTGAACGTGCTCCCTGGCTGCTTTTTGACGCTGCTGGGAGAGTTTGGTCTGTAAGACATTTCAGGCCTTTAGACCAAGGAAAAAACATTCCTAGCAGCACCATCACATGCCTGCCAGGTTGGCTGGCTGACTCCCCAATCCTGTTCTGTCAGGAAGAAAGCTCTGTCTCCTCCAATGACATGCAAAGGAGCAAACGTCTGCCTTCCATCATGAGAAACCGTGTCTGCCTTCACAGGGTATTTCTGGTGGCCACTTACTGAGAAGCACAGTGGAATGCAGTTTTGGATTAGGGGAGCACATGCACTAATGCTGGCAAGTTTCTTCATGTACCTGTTATATGCTGTCTCTGTTAAATACCTTTCCAAGGAAAGAACTCCCAATGCCACCCTAAACTCACAGATGAGCAAGAGATATATCATCCTGCCATAGAATCATAGAAGATTAGGGTTGGAAGAGACCTCAGAAGGTCATCTAGTCCAACCCCCTGCTCAAAGTAGGACCACCCCCAACTAAATCATCCCAGCCAGGGTTTTGTCAAGCTGGGCCTTAAAAACCTCGAAGAATGGAGATTTCACCACCTCCCTAGGTAACCCATTCCAGAGCTTCACCCTCATAGTGAAATAGTTTTTCCTAATATCCAACCTAGACCTCCCCCTCTGCAACTTGAGACCATTGCTCCTTGTTATGTTATCTGCCACCACTGAGAACAGCCTAGCTCCGTCCTCTTTGGAACCTCCCTTCAGGAGGACATGCTCCATAGCTGGAACTAGAGCCAGAATGGAGGGCTGTTTTGGAACTGATGGTTGCCTTGATTTAGGGGGTGCCAACTTGGAAGGCGTGTGTGATTTGATGGTTGGTACTGACGGATCTGCCAACCTGTGCAAATGTTTATGATGCTTTTGTGCTTGGAACATGCCACTTCTCCATGGCTGGAACTCATGGGCATCGCCCTTCTTGGGCCTGGAAGAAGACTTGCTGCCATGCTTATGAGCATGCTTCCTTGCCTCCCAACTAGGCACGGGTACGGGGTCCATAGTACTGGTATGGGCAGAACCAGACTCGATCTCCCTGGTGGAGGTGGGCTCCTGTGTTTCTCAGGCCAATGTACAGGGGGGTTCCCCAGCCTGGATCCAACTGAGGCCTCACGGAGACCTCCACAAAGTGCTTCTTGAGGCGGAGAGCACAGGTACGGCTTGGGAAGGACAGGCAGATACTGCACCTGGATGAAATGTAGGCTTCTCCCAAGCACTAGAGACAGAGTTGGCACTTGTTATTGACCAAGAATGAATGCAGGCAGGATGCGCAGATCTTGAACCCTGGCATCTTTGGAATAATTCAGTACCCATTCGTGGGTGCTGGGTAGGGAGTGGGGGGACTGGTGAAAAAACGGATCCCCAAAGTCTCTTAATTCCACAAATTAACACTAAAAACACTAAAACTACAAGTAAAAACATGAAAAACTATGCACAATCCTAAAACTTTTTTTTTTAAATGCGTCAGTGAGAGACACTAGCAGCTCCGACTTGGTCCGTGGGGTGGTGAGAAGGAACTGAGGGCGTGGTCAGTCCACCCCGCCCTTTATCGCCTCGGACGAAACCATGAGGTGGAGCAAGGGCACATGAGTGGACCAACAGACACTACTTTCAAATTCTTTGGCTCTGGGCACATGTGCATATTGTGACAGACCCAGACAAGTGGGGTACAGAAGTCTGATAGAAGGCAAATATACTGGCCATTGGATGAATAGTTTTCTGTTCCCTGAGTGATCAGAGAAGGGGCTGCACTAGAACAAGCAGGAACTTTCTGGAACCAATTTAAGGCAGGCAGGCTAATTAGGACACCTGGAGCCAGTTAAGAAGAACTTGCTAGAATCAATTAAGACAGGCAGGCTAATCAGGGCACCTGGGTTTAAAAAGGAGCTCCCTTCAGTTTGTGGTGTTGCGTGCGAGGAGCTGGAAGCAAGAGGCACACAACAGTTGAGAGTGAGAAGTGTTGAAGGACTGAGGAGTACAAGCATCAGCAGACCATCAGGAGGAAGGTCCTGCAGTATGCATAAAGAAGGTGTTGGGCGGAGGCTGTGGGGAAGTAGCCCAGGGAGTTGTAGCTGTCACGCAGCTGTTACAGGAAACCCTATAGACCACTGCAATCCACAGGGCCCTGGGCTGGAACCCGGAGTAGAGGGCAGGCCCGGGTTCCCCCCAAACCTCCCAACTCTTGATCAGACACAGGAGGAATTTGACTGTGGGTTCTACCAGAGGGGAAGATCTGTGAGGTGATCAAAATCTGCCAATAAGCGCAGGACTCACCAAGGCAGAGGAGGAACTTTGTCACAATATGTAAACCCTCAGTGGAATACAATTGGGACCATCACTCAAAAAGGAACCAAACAATTCTTTGTGGGGAGGATCATGTGACCGATTTGCATGTGGCTAAGGACACCTCTACGCTGGAGCTGAAGGTATAATTTCCAGCTTGGACAGAAATACCCATACTGGCTTTGATTGAGCTAGTGCGCTATAAAGAGCGGTGTAGCTAGCCACCCCAAGTACAATTCCACCCACAGCCTAGGTGCAGCTAGCCCATCTCGCTGCTTGAGCTGTGGTGACTACACGTCTATTTTTAGTATGCTAGGTCAATCAAAAGTAGTGCATGTACATCTATCCGAGCTGGAAATTACATCGCCAGCTGCCATGTAGGCATACCCTTAGACAAAAACTTCCCCGAGGAAGTTAAATAAAGAAAATTTAAAAAAATCAATCTGAGTATGGGTTTCATTTGGAACTGAATTGCATTTCAGTCAAGAGTCTTTATGTGTACGAAGATACAGCCTTATGGGGACATTTCTCAACCTACTTTGATTTAAAAATAATCCTTCATGTTGCTTGTTGGGCAGTGGTCTCTGTCTGCCGCTGCAGGACTTGTGAGCTCTATCAACTCCCCAGGAGTGAGAATCCTGCTCATTTACACCAGTGCACAGCAACAGTCATTGTGCCATGGATGTCAATTACTTACTGTCAGTCATTCTGCTTCTCTGAAGAGATCACCTCTCAGGATTTTCACTCACCCCTCTGGCTCCCCTGGGAGTTAGTGGGCTTTGAGTGTTGAATGCTGGGTCTGCCCACTGGGCACTCAGTTCTGAACTTCCCAGGGCTGATCTAGAATGGCTCATTCTTTTGTATTTGTTTGAAGGAAAAAAATGTGTAGCTTTTTAATTGCCTGTCAAGAGAGCTCCAACTTCCCATTCTTGAAAGGAACTGGCTGCAATCTTTAAAGCCCCTGAGGTACCGCTGTTTGAAGCATTCCCATAGGGAGCATGTGAGGTAGATTGGAGAAGAGCCCTGAAGCCCACTTACAGGTGCTTCAGAAGGCCTTAAATTACTCCTGGGGGAATTATGCGTCACTGCGCAATGTAGAATTTTGCAGAAATTAACATTGGGCGCACAGAATTTCCTTTCCCCCACAGAAACGGGCTGCAGTGCTTCTAGCCACCACTAGGGGCCTCGGGACCCAGAAGAGCCCTGCTCGCACACAGAAGACACAGTTCCCAGTATGCCCTGAGGGAAGAAGAGGGCAGCGCACAGGAAACTCCGCGCAAGCCTGGGACGGAGCATCAGGCTCTTTCTCCCTCTGGATCCCTGGGCTCTGGAGGGGAGTTGCGGGTATCTGGGCTGGAGGAACCCCACAGCTGGGCTCTGGGGGGAAGAGGGGTTGTGGGTGTTTGGCCCCCTGACTGGGCTCGGGGGTGGGGGAGGAAAGAAAGGGGGCAGAGAAACAGGAACTGGGTTGTCATAGGGGTTTCTTTAACTCTCTACTCCTGGGGGAATTTTTGTGTGTGTGTCTGTATTGTTACAGACATACTTGCTGACAGGAATTTTGAAATAAATTACCAAAATAATTTAAACTGGCATGATTATGTAGTGCTATTTTGACAAATAAAATTTGCAGAATTTTAAAAGACTGTGTGCTGAATTTTTAATGTTTTGGCACAGAATGCCCCCAGGAGTATTAAATACATAAATGCAGGACATTTTTCACATGAGTAACCCTGAAAGTATGAGCCCCAAGAGCGAGACTTCTGTGATATGATGCCTTCAGAGAAGCAGAATTACCAGCAATTATCTCACACTATGTGCTAAATTGCAAAACCATGGGATAAAAAATAATTGCAAACCTTATGAATTTATAAATGTATTCACAATTTAGCATGCATCTTTTACTGTGGATGAGGGGAAAGCAGTGGATGTGCTATTTCTTGACTTTAGCAAAGCTTTTGATACAGTCTCCCACAGTGTTCTAGCCAGCAAGTTAAAGAAGTATGGGCTGGATGAATGGACAGTAAAGTGGATAGAAAACTAGCTGGATGGTCGCGCTCAACGGGTAGTGATCAATGGCTCCATGTCTAGTTGGCAGCGGGTATCAAGTGGAGTGCCCCAAGGGTCGGTGCTGGGGCCGGTTTTGTTCAATATCTTCATCAACGATCTGGAGGATGGTGTGGACTCCACCCTTAGCAAGTTTGCAGATGACACTAAACTGGGAGGAGTGGTTGATACGCTGGAGGGTAGGGATAGGATACAGAGGGACCTAGACAAATTAGAGGATTGGGCCAAAAGAAATCTGATGAGGTTCAACAAGGACAAGTGCAGAGTCCTGCACTTAGGACGGAAGAATCCCATGCACTGCTATAGACTAGGGACCGAATGGCTGGACAGCAGTTCTGCAGAAAAGGACCTAGGGGTTACAGTGGACGGAAAGCTGAATATGAGTCAACAGTGTGCCCTTGTTAGCAAGAAGGCTAACGGCATCTTAGGCTGCATAAGTAGGGGCATTTCCAGCAGATCGAGGGACGTGATTATTCCCCTCTATTCGGCACTGGTGAGGCCTCATTTGGAGTACTGTGTCCAGTTTGGGGCCCCACACTACAAGAAGGATGTGGATAAATTGGAAAGAGTCCAGCGGAGGGCAACAAAAATGATTAGGGGGCTCGAGCACATGACTTATGAGGAGAGGCTGAGGGAACTGGGATTGTTTAGTCTGCAGAAGAGAAGAATGAGGGGGGATTTGATAGCTGCTTTCAACTACCTGAAAGGGGGTTCCAAAGAGGATGGATCTAGACTGTTCTCAGTGGTAGAAGATGACAGAACAAGGAGTAATGGTCTCAAGTTGCAGAGGGGGAGGTTTAGGTTGGATATTAGGAAAAACTTTTTCACTAGTAGGGTGGTGAAGCACTGGAATGGGTTACCTAGGGAGGTGGTGGAATCTCCTTCCTTAGATGTTTTTAAGGTCAGGCTTGACAAAGCCCTGGCTGGGATGATTTAGTTGGGGTTGGTCCTGCTTTGAGCAGGGGGTTGGACTAGATGACCTCCTGAGGTCCCTTCCAACCCTGAGATTCTATGATTCTATGATACTGTTCTGCCTTCTTTCCACTACCCCACTTTTCCTGACCTACTTCAACCATTCCTAACACCTGAGCAGCTTCAAACTACTGCCCCTTTACACTCATACTAAAAGGAAAATGTTTTCTTTTTTCCTCTCCAAATGAGATTCCACTTGATTTACTGGATGAGCAATATAGTGGCAGGTTAAAGTCTGTTATCTCTTCTGTATTGTGGCTGTAAATGGAGAGATAGTAGGGTGATCAACATGATAGATTATCTTGAAGGGCTTTCATCACAAGGAGAAATAAAAAAGAGCAGTATTAGAAACACAAAATGCTACACATTGATACATACCAGAGTGCTGGTCACCATTTCTTCAAACCACTTGGATTGGGCTTGATTATAAAGATCCACACAACGCATCAGGTCATCTCCTGGAAAGATCAAGATAGCAGTAAGTGATCCTCCTAGTCCTCATAAAGGAGTGGAGTGGGAAGTGACAGGTTACTTTTCATTTATAGTCATACATTTGAAGGCCAGAATTGACCATGGGGTCATCTAATTTGACCCGCTGCACAGAACAGCCATAATTTCTGGTTGAACTAGAGCACATCTGTATTAGATTTATGTCAAACAGAAAACAATCCCACCATATACTCAGTGCTAGAAAAGGGCCAGTTGGCCAGTTTCCCAAAGCTGAAAACATTTATTAGCAAAACTAATTGGGTGAGTGGGGGAAGGGATTTACACATAAAAATTTGAATGATAATTGAGACTCCTTTAAAAACATTTTACTAGGTCTACAAAAAACCACAATTCTGCAGTCATGAAAGAAGGCAACTTCAGTTAAAAATACATCCTGGTTAAGATGAAAAGTGAAAGCAGCAATAAAAAGTTTAAAACAACTTATGACAAACTGAAACTGGGAGAATTTGAAAACAATGAATTCTGGACTCGCCTAGTAGTAACTCCACAGTTAAGACTGTATTTGAAAATGGGTTTAACATGGGGTATAATCCCTGTTTTGTGCTGAAACTAGATGCCCATGGAATTTTAAATATATATCAGGAAGAAATGGTTACTTACTGTAACTGTAGTTCTTTGAGATGTGATGCAGCCGTGTATTCCACTCAGGTGTGTGCATGCCCAGAGCACCTGGAGCCAGAGAATTTTCCCTAGCAATACCTGTAGAAGGGTGGCATTCGTGCCTCATGGCCATAGCCTGTCCCCTTGGCATATGAAGGCACCGATTTGACCCCCCTCAGTTCCTTCACACCAAACGCCCAGAGACAAAACTCTGATGAAGAGGGGATGGAGGGTGGGTTGTGGAATACATGTCTACATCACATTTCGAAGAAATACAATTATAGTAAGTAACCTTTTCTCCTTCTTTGAGTAGGTGCAGCTGTGTATTTTATTTAGGTGACTAAATAAAATACACAGCTGGGGAGGGATAACTCAGCTGTTTGAGCATTGGCCCGCTAAACCCAGGGTTGTGAGTTCAATCCTTGAGGGGGCCATTTAGGGATCTGGGGCAGAAATCTGTCAGGGGAGAGTACTTGGTCCTGCTAGTGAGGGCAGGGGATTGGACTTGATGACCTTTCAAGGTCCTTCCAGTTCTAGGAGATTGGCATAACAAGCAATACCCCCAGGGGTGCAGCTCAGAGTCTATTTAAACAGACTGCAGGACCATCTTCCCAAAGTTTGCATCTACTCTGGATGCCACAGTAATGGCATAACAATTCGTAAATGTAGGTCTGTATCAACAACCATGTGGCAGCCCTGTAAATATCCAATATTGAGACATCACTTAAGAACGCGAGTGATGTAGCCTACGCTCTCACAGAACGGGCTTGGACCTGTTGAGGGGACATGTTTCATATGCAGTCTTGATGCAGAAAGTTATCCACTTAGAGTCTGTCTGAGAGGAGATTGCCTGTCCTTTCATATGGTCTGCATGGAAGAGTTTAGTCCTGTCCAGGTAGAAGGTCAGACATCTTCTGACCAGGGCTGGCTCCAGGCACCAGCCAACCAAGCACGTGCTTGGGGCAGCACCTTCTAAGGGGTGGCCAATCTTGGGGCGGCAGGGCAGTACTCAGGTTTTTTGGTTTTTTTACTTCAGCGCGGCGGCGCTTGGGGGGGTTTGTTTCAGAGGGGCGGCGCTCGGATGGGTGTTGGTTTTTAATTTTTGTTTTGGTGGGGCGGCGCTGGGGGGCGTGGATTTTTTTTGTTTCGGCAGGGCAGCATTCGTTCTTTTGTTTGTTTGTTTTTTGCTTGGGGCGGCAAAAAAGTTAGAGCTGGCCCTGCTTCTGACATCTAATGTGTGACGGTGCTGCTCCTCTGGGTATAAATGTGGCTTAGAAAAAAACACAGGCAACTATGCCACCTTGTTCAAATGAAACTGAGACCACTCTGGTTAAAAACTTTGGGTGTGGTCATAAAGTTACCATGTTGGTGGAGACGTGTGAGAATTTCGCACACACCCTCCTTGCAGACGTAATGGCTATCAGGAATGTGGTTTTCTGAGACAAAAAAGGCAGTGGACAGGATGCCTGGGGCTTGAATGGAGGGCTCAGTAAGAGCTGCCAGACCCATGTTTAGGTTCCACAAGGAAACTGGCTCTAGGACTGGAGAACATAAATGGAGAAGTCCTTTTAGAAATCTCGTAGCCATAGCATTGGAAAAAATTGATTTCCCCTGAATTGGAGGGTGGGTGAAACTCTGATATTGCTGCCAGAGTCACCCTCAGTGAACTGAGCAGAAGGCTCAATTTCTTAAGATGTAGCAGGTACTCCAAGTTGTCCTGGATAGAAGACTGCATCAGTTACATCCTGCAGGCCAAGGACCACACCGAAAACCTCTTCCACTTCATTACGTAGGCCATCCTAGTAAAGGGCTTCCTACTACTGAGTAGGACTTGCAGAACTGCTGACAAGCACAGATCTTCCTCTTCATCCAATCATGCAGCAGCCATGCCGTAAGGTGCAGGGAGCTGAGCAGAAGATGGAGGGTGCAGCTCTGGTTCTGAGTGGGCAGGTTGGGATAGGGAGGAAGTGGTATGGGAGGTTGAACCAACAGCGCAAGAAGGTCCGAGAGCCAGCACTGTCTCAGCCATGCTGGAGCAATGAGGATGATCTTGGTCCAATCTGCCTTGAACTTGAGGATGACCTGAGGAATGATCGGTATGGGGGTAAGGCCTACGGAAGAGTTGACTGCCAGCTACAGTGGAAGACACTGGAGTGGAAGCCCAGGCTGAGATCCCTCTGAGAGCAGAACAGGCGACACTTCCTTTTTTCCCTCGTCGCAAACAGGTCGATTGTAGGAATGCCCCACATTGAGAAGACCACCCAGAAGATGCTCTCCTTCGGGGACCGCTTGTGACTCCTGGAGAAAATCCCGCTGAGATGCTCCAAGAAATGATTCTGCTCCCTGGGCAAGTGGACAGCTATCAAAGTGTCGATGCAGAATTGCCACAGGGTGTTGCCTCTAGGCAGAGTAACATGGACTGTGCTCCCCTTGTTTGTTCACATAGCAGATCATGGTGGTATTGTTGGTGAGTATGTGAGGCACGGAGTGTTCGATAGGGCCCCAGAAGGCATGGCATGCCTTGGGAATGGCCCAAAGCTCCAGCACACTGATACAGCCTGATGCTTCCTATTCCAACCACAGGCCCTGCACCCTCAACGAGTCCAGATCATGGAAGAGGTCAGTAGGCAGAAACGCCCTCAACATCGTGGAATCTAACAGGGCCCCAATGAACTCGATTTTTTGAGTGGGAGTCAAGGTTGACTTTCCAGTCTTTAAACCAATACGCAGATGATCGAGCAAATGCAATGTGGTGTTGACGTGGGCAAGAAATTCCTCTCTGGAGATAGCCCTTAGTAGCCAGTTGTCAAGGTATGGGAAGATGTGGATTCCTTTCCTCCTGAGATATGCCATAATCACAGCTAGGCATTTGGTGAATACTTGGGGATCGGAAGAGTGGCTGAATGGGCGAATCATATACTGAAAGAGGCATTCTCCTATAATGAAATGAAGAAGCTTCCTGTGGCTCTGTAGAATCACCACATAAAAGTACGTGTTCTCAAGGTTCAGCGCAGCGAACCAGTCATTCTGAGACAATGTGAGGATAGTCAACAAAGTGACCATTTGGAACCTCATGTATTTGATAAATTTGTTGAAGCTGCGAAGGTCGAGGATGGGTCTCATCTCACCCTTGCATTTGGGTATCAGGAAGTGCTGGGAGTAGAAGCTGTGACGTGGAACTTCCTCCACTGCTCCCATTATCAGCAGAGAGCTGACCTACTCAATGAGCTGTGTCTCATGAGAGGGATCCCTGAAGAGGGACAGGGAGGGAGAGTGGGGAGGAGGGATGGAGAGGAACTGGTTGGCGTAATCTGATAGTGTTTAGGACCCTGTTGTCAGAAAAGTAATCGATCCCCAAGCATTGTAAAAGTGGACCACCACTGGCTGGTCCATGTTCTTCTTAGGGGAAGCAGAAGAGTTGCATGACACCTGGAGCAGTCTCAATTGGTCTTACAAGACCTCTTCCTTGATTCTATCAATGGGGAACAGCTCCTCTGCCTCTTTGGGGAGGTGCCTGCCCCTGAATGGGCGGCAGTGCTCTCAGAGCCAGAGGGAAATCTTCAGCCTGATGAGGGCCTCGGATCTGGATCAGGCCACATGGCCTATTTGAGCAGGTGCTGCTTGAGGTGAAGGTCCCGAGCTTCTCTCAAATGATTTGCAGATTGAACAACGCTCTTTAAAGTGGGCCTCACCAAGACAAAGCAAGTACCACGTGTGGGGATTGCTGTTAGGGATTGCTCCTCCACACAACGGACAACGTTTGAACTCACCAGAGAGCCAGATTTTAACAACCAATACTCACTATATACAATATAACTAGGCTAAGACTAATTGCGAGGTTATGAGACTTCAACAACACAGCGCTCTGACTCCAGCCATGGGCAGTAAGAAGGAACTGAGGAGGTTCGAGGTGGCGACACTCTCTATAGCCATGGGAGAGGCCATAGCCGGGAGGTGCAAGCACCGCCCCTGTACAGGTACGGCTAGGCAAAACCTTGGGCCCTGGTGTGCTAGGTGCGCACACACCTAAGTGGAATACATGTCTGCATCTACTTGAAGAAGAACTTAGGGTCTAACCTGGCCTGCAGAGTGTGCTCACTTGTGAGAAGGTCACCACACATTGAGTTAGCAGGCCTGGAAGTTCAAGATCATTTTCCTAGTGATCTGAGCACATCTGATATGGAAATTACTGAGATCAGGTAAACATAGAAGCCCTTGATGGCATTTTAGAATACAACCACGCAGCTGCCTTTTTTAGTTGGTAACACTGCCACAGTATTTGCACTATTCCTTATACCAAGCATGATGGGCTACTGCAGCGATCTCGCTCGACTCCCACTTAAATGCAGAAAGGAGTTTCCTAAGTGTTTTAGTAAAGAAACACGGATGACAGTGTTTTGCTGGCACCCAGCCCCAGGTCTGTAGCAGATGCAATCCCAGCAGTAGTACAGCAACCTAGTGATTGCAGGAGAACCAAGTTGAGGCAACGTTAAGGGAAAACCCTGAACGAAGTGGTGAGAATTGTATCAGGACCAGAACTGCTCTGTGTGATACAGGTTCACAATTCAGGGTACTTATGGGACTCATTTGCCATTGCTGCTCAAGGTTTGCACAGCGGTAATTGTGCCCCTGTTTCCCCCACCCCCCTGTTAAACAGAGTCAGCTCTTTCCTTTCATATGCAGACCTTGCAACACTTATCCACCCCTCTGTCACTTATCAGCACAGCATCTAAGCACCTCACAGTCTTTGATGAAGGTAGCTGCACAACTCCCAGGTAAGGGAGGGCAGTGCAATTCCCACCATTTCACAGAGCAGGAACTGCAGTCCAGAGAAGCAGTCCAGATTAGCCCAAAGTCACACAGGGAGTGTGTGACACAGCAGGGAACTGAACCTGGGTCTCACCAGCCCATGCTAGTGTCCTAACCACTAGACCATCCTGCCTCTTTAAAATCACAGAACTAGACTATAATATGCTCTGTATGGGGACTATCCTGTGTGACTGCTTGGAAGATGAAGCTTATGCAGAAAAACAGCAGCCTGCTTGTTAGGGGGTGCCTTTACCAACGTGCTTTGTAAGCTGCACTGTCTGCCCAGTGGGTTCCAAGTGCAGATCAAAGTGTCCATTTGGACCTTCAAAGCACTCTCAGGTTTGGAGCCTGGAAGACCACCTCTCCCTGTGCCAAATTGCTGGTTGTAAGCAGTAGAGCTCCTGGGGCAGGGGCAACATATTCTTCATGAATATGCTAGTCTCTGGAATTCCCTTCCCCCTGCTCCACAAGAGCCTGCATTTTTGGCCTTCTGCATGTACTGTAAGAGCTGTATTTTCTCCTAGCATTTGGAGAGAAGACTAATGGAAGGGGATGTTATTTTGCTTGTTGGCAGGCAGCCGGAGCTGTAATTATCAGGGTAAGATGGGCAGCTCATAAACAATTTATTATATGAGTTTCCATCTCATTTCTTGCTGTGACACATCAAAGGACACAGAGCCTGGGGTGAGCGCTGAGTTATTATTATACACAGCGATGAATAAGCTGCATTCTATGTATTCCAGGCTCCTTTTTCCTTGTGCTCTGTCTCAGACAGTGTCCAGGGCCTTGGCAATGGAGCAGCATTCCGGGGGCAATTAGCAAGCTACTTCCAGATAATGGAAGTACTAGCTGCGGTTTCTGCCAAGGCAGCAGAGCCCAGCCTGTGCTGGAGGCACTCAGCACTTCTCCGGATTTGGCTCTCTCAGACACCTTGAGGCTGAGCACCAGGAAAACCCTGTGTTAGGTTAGATGGGCTGAGGCCCAGAGATTTCTTTGAAGGAGTAAATCTGCTTCCAGGATTAAGCTATTCATTAGAGGTGCATCACTGTGGTAACCCCCTGCAACCCCCTGCCAGCTGCACTGCATGCCCTGTGGAGAGGCTGCCATACTGCACACTACATCACAGCTGGCTGCCAATGGGGCTCCTGGGCCTGCAGCATAGATCCCAGGAAGAGACAGCACAGAGTAGGGAGCTCAGGCTTCTGTGGGGCAACCCCAGATCATGTGCACATGTCTCTTGCTGCCTGCTCTCCCGGTCTGCCAGATCCAGCAGAAGCAGGGGGCTTCAGAGTCTGGTGGTGGGTGCCAGGGAACAGGAGAAGAGCCCTGAGCCTGGTGGGTGTTTGCAGGCAATAGCGTGTGAGTGTGTGGCTGCATTCAGAGCTTGGGTGGGGGTTCGGAGCTGAGGGATGGTTGGGTGCGGGGTTCTCAGCATGGGGGAGATAGGTGTGCAGGGAGTAGGGTTGTCAGGCATCCGGTTTTTGACCAGAATGCCTGGTCGAAAAGGGACCCTGGCGGCTCTGGTCAGCACCGCCAACCAGGCCATTAAAAGTCTGGTTGGCAGCGGGGGCTAAGGCAGGCTCCCTGCTTGCTCTGGCTCTGCGTGGCTACCGGAAGCAGCTGCTAGATCCTGGCAGCCCCTAGGCACATGGGCGGCCAGGGGGGCTCCGCACACAGCCCCCGCCCTGAGTGCCAGCTCCACAGCTCCCATTGGCCGGGAACCTCGGCCAATAGGAGCTGAGGGGGTGGGGCCGCGGGGACCCCGAACCGCCTCCTGCACCCCAACCCCCTGCCGCAGCCCAGAGTCCCCTCCTGCACTCCAAACCTCTCATCCCTGGCCCCACCCCATCAGCTACCACCCTCACTGCTTCACCACCCCCCTGCAGCCCCCAGGCCATAGTTCAGCCCTCCCAGACTCACCTCTGCTTCTCTTAGGCTTCTTCACCCTCCCCAAGCCTAGGAGTACTGCAGTGGGGTCCCCTCTCTCCCACTTCCCAGGCTGAGAGTGGCGCCCTGGCCCCCACGGGACTGGGGCTGACATCAGGAGCACCAGCCAACCGGGACTGGCTGACAGTTGGAGGCTCTCCTCGCAGCATGGCAGGGCTGCTACTCTCAGCCTGCCCCATGAAGAGGGGCTCCCACTGTCAGCCCTGGGTGGCTGTGGCACCCACTGTCATCTCCCGGGCTGACTGCCAGCGGGAGCCCTCGGCCACCCAGAGAGAACTGACAGCGGCTGAAAAAAAAATCCTGATATTTGAGAGTTCTCTCGTGAAAACAGGAGTCGGGATTCATTTTACATCGATATCGTGTCCCTCGGAATTAATTCGGGAGAGTTGGCATGTCTGCACTTGTAAATGAGGGAGAAGGTGGATTGGCAGGCAGGGGATGTGGGCAGGGAACAGGGAAGATCTAGATTTGAGGGGAGTGGGTAGGACTAGGCTGGGATGAGGATACAGCAATGAGAGGTCACAGAGGGATGAATACAGCTTACCTCCACCCTGTTCTTTTCTGTACAGTTCCCCAGTTTGTCACTCTGACAAGCTGAAAGGGTGCAAGGGGGGGCCCTATTCCCACACACTTCCTCTAGCTAAACAGTTCCCAGTTACACACCATAGCAGTGTCCCAGTGTTTCACTCAGAACATATGGCCAATCTGCAGAGAGTGGAGCGTGTGGTACCTGCACCACTGCCAGCTATTTTGGGCACTAAAGTCAGCGATTTATGGAAGTTTTGGAAGATATAGCCACATCCCTTGCAAGGCTGTTTGTGGACAGCTTCTGCTTTGCCTCTGAGCTCCTTATCAACTCCACCAGGAGCCAGAGGATCTGTTTGATTTACAGACAGGCAAAAATAAACTATTATATTAAAAAAAACCCATTGCTTTGATGGTGTTCTCCAATCATGTGTTGTCTCAAGTGGATCATCCCAAGGCTCTCTCCTGTCACCTAGTGGACAGAATCAACCAACATATTCATAGTTTTATAAAGGCCAGTAATTGTGAAAGCTATGAAGAATAAGGCCCAGATACTCAAAGGTACTTCGGTGCCTAAACCTCAGATTTAGGTGCCTAAGTCGTAGTGTTAGGCACCACTGAGTCCACAAAACCCCAATTGGCTGCTACTGAACCCTGCAGGTGTTAAATTCACTTGGCACCTAACTTTTCACTGTAATAGCTCCCTGGCTGCCTAAATTTCTGCATTGGGGTATATGCACTTCTGCCTATCTCCTGCCTAAGTTCTACTGCAATCCATGAACCGGGTAAAGAGACCTGCGGGAAGATACCTGTGGGGCCTGATCTGGTAGGCATGCTCAGAGACTGACTGCAAGATTGGGTCCCATTTAAAATCTGGCTGGAGGAGGTCATTCGGTCACTGTCAGCCTTGTAACCCTGGGTGTCTTGTGCCTGTGCAACTTTGGTCCAGAGCTCTGACCCCAACAACCTGCCAGCAACCCACAAGCCTCATGCACATCGACCTGCAGATAGGTCATCAGGGTTGGGACCAAAGCACACAGGCGTTAGAGCTTATCAGTGACGGGGTAGTAGGAAATGTTTACCATGGGCAAAACAATGTATTTTCCCCACATCCTGTTCTTGGAAATGGCTGGACCAGTTTTGTTGGTTTCCAAAAAACTTCAGCGTAAGGCAGACACCAGGCATGGGGAATTTTACCCTGAACAGTTAAAGTTTGGTGACGTTATAAGGGTCTTATAGTAGAAAGTATTGGCCAACTTTAACTAGGGGTTTTGCTGCCAGCTCCATCACTGACTAACTGGAAGGAGCGGGATAGAAATCATAGGCCAAATTGTCTTTCAATAGATTTGTAAGTCCAATCTAAGTCATGTTGGGCCCTCTTCTTTCTACCCACACCACTCTCACTGAGGTCCCCAGAGACCTCTTTCTGGCCAAACCTAAGGGCCTTTACTCCGTTTTCACCCACCTCTGCTGCTTTTCACTCTGTCAGCCATCCTCTCCTTGCAGACATCTTTTCCTCCCAGCTTTTCAAAATAACATCCTCTCCTGGTTTCCCTCCTGCCTGACAGTTTCTTCCATTTCCCTTCCGGTGGGTCCTCCTCCACCCTGTCAATGGGGTATCCCAATGCTGTGCCCTTTGCTCCCTGCTAGTCTTACTTGACTCCCTGTCTCTCATCCGCTCACCGGATTCAGGTATCAGCTCTATGCTGCTGACTCACAAATCTTTCTTTCCACCATTGACGTTTCTCCTGCCATCCAATTTCCTAGTTTGGCCTGTCTCACCGATATCGCCTCTTGGATGTCTTGTCCTCTGTTAAGCTTAACCCGGCCAAAATCAAGCTCCATCTCTCCCTTCCCAAATCTTCTCCAGTTCCCCCCTTCTCTATCATTGTTGACAACATCCCCATCCTCCACACCACTCAGACCCACAATCTGGTGGTTACTTTTTCCTCCTTCCTTTTCCTTCCCCCATACATGCAAATGCTGCTGCTGCTTCCTCATCACCTCACCAGGAACATCCTTTTCTTCCCATCCCGACAGCCTCATTTCTCATTCTAGCCCCCTTTGCATCCCACCCCATCTACTGCAAAATACTCCTCTCTGCTTCCCTACTTCAGTTTGCCAGATATGAACCTCAAGCCTCACCCACTCACCAGCCTGAGTGGACTTCCGCCTTGCTTTCTTAATCTCCTCTTCTGTCTTGTTGCTGAGCTTGATCTCCAACTGCTGGGTTTTCATTTCCAGATCCTTCTGCCTCTCTGTCAGGGCTTTCCGGGCCTTGAATAAACAAAGCACACCAGACATGCCTTACAAGAGAAGAACTTCCAGCTGCCTCACGATGTCTATAGAGTCCGTCTCCTCCCAAATGAAATCATCCCAGTACAGAAAGTAGGTACTCTTCTGTAGTGATGTGCATGCTGGGGACATTTTATGTCACCCAAAGTGTCCTTTAAAGCCTGGTTCTCATCAGCTTCAGCCAGCCTGTCTCGGCAGTGATTAGGTTTGAGGACAGACAACTCTCTTTTGCAAACCAAGAAGCCAAGTGAAAAGCTGAGGGAACTGTCCCTCCTGACTTAAGATTGAAAACACTCTATGGCAATGACAATGTAAGCTGCACAGGTGATAATGCACCAAGCGGCACAGAGCCCTTGTTAGGGCAGCTCTTGCTCGCTCTGTGGTCTGCTTAACAAGCCACAGACACTGGAGACCTGGCCAGGCAATTTCATGAGAAGAAATGACAGCTTACAAGAACCCGGGTGTTACCCTACAGTCAATGACCCACTAGAGCTGGGTGAATTTTCTGGATGAATCATTTATTTGCCAAAAATGTAGTTTTAAATCAGCGGGAGCTACTAGTGAGTAAAACAATTGTGTCTCCCATATTGTAGGTGAGTGCCCCAAGCACTGCACTCTTGGGTCCGCGGGGGGTGGGTCTCTCAATTTCCTCTTGAGGCTGTTCCATTCTGTATAACTAATCAAATATTAATTGCAGCAGGGACTGGAACCCACATGGCTCCCAGATCACCAGGCTTACAGAGTCACTCTTCTGCTCTTTCTCTGGCTCAATAAATATTTAATATTAAACAAAGTGCTTCAGCTTCAGCAGGAGAGACTACGAGAACTCACCCCACCCTCAGCCCTAGAATATCCAATAGCTCAGTGGATGGGGCCCTTGGCTAGAAACCCAAGTTCAAGTCCCTTGTGCCTGATGTAGAGAAGGACTCTGACCTTAAGTCTTGCACTTTAAAAGCAAGAGCCCTAACCACCGGGCTATAGGATCTGGAGTGGGGGGTACCTCTTCCTTTAGTGGCTTTGTGAATGGCATTTCCAAATTTCATTTGCTTTTAATAGAAAAAGTGGTTTAAAATGCCCGAAATCTAAGCGATACATTCGTATGACCCAAAATGTTTGTTTCACTGAGAAAACCAAATAATTTTCATTTTGGGTTGATGTGAAATGTACTGGGGTTGGGTTTTTGGTTTGACCAACAAACTGATGAATTGATTATTGCTCAGCTTTAGTCCCCAGTAGTGAGGGCTCATGTTATAAGGGTTACCGATATTAAACACCAGATTCATTTGACAGTCCTAATTGCTGCCTCCTTACCCAGGGGTCTTATGTTAGGGACACAAAGGCCTCTTCACTTTGTTCCTGTTACCTTCTGGGGGTAGCTGGTTGGGGTCCCCATCTCCAGCGGCTGCTAAGGGGGGGACACTGCCACCTGCAATTTGACAGATGTGCACTAGTCTCATCAGAGGAAGTGCTGCTGCCCTCCCCACATAGTGCAGACACACTGGTAAACTGAAATCTGGTGGCCCAGGGTGCAAGGGATTTCCTGTGATGAAGGGAGACCCTGAATAGAAACTGGCCATCTGGGTCAGGTCTGGGGCTTGAAGGGAGATGGGGTACTGCAGGAAGGAGGGAGAAGTCATGGGTCTATTCTTCCTGTCTTGGGGCACAAGAACAGGTGAAAGTAAAAGGTGGAAAATTCAAAACTGATCAAAGAAAATACTTTTTCACACAATGTGTAATCAGCCTGTGGAACTCACTGCCACTGCATGTCACTGAGGCCCAGAATTTACCAAGATTCAAAGTGGGATTGGACATTTTTTGTAATAAAAAAATATCCGGAGTTATCATAGTAAATACTAAAAGGAGAGAATGTTGAAAGGAATACAAACCCTCCTGCTACCAGGCTCTGAGTATGAGGACCTAAGAAGAGACTTTCATGGGGAGTCATTGCCCCACATCTGCTACTGCAGGGTTCTGGCACTTTCCTCTGCAGTGGCAGGTGCTGGTCACTATCAGAGACAGGATCCTGGACTAGACGGTCCTCAGGTCTGATGCAGCCTGGCAATGCTTATATTCCTGTGACATGTAAGTACAAGGCTTGGCGTGTGTGCCACAGCTTCTTGCCCATGCCCTGCCTCTTGCAATGGGTAAGAGTAATTACAGGAAGGGAGATCCAGTGGCTAGGGTACTGCACGGAGATGCAGGGGATCTGCTTTCAACTCCTGGCTCAGCCATAGGCTTCCTGGGTGACTTTAGGCAAGTTCCTCAATCTATTCTGTGCCTCAGTTCCCCTCTGTAAAAGCAGGGATAGCATTTCCCTGCACCACAGCAGTGTTGTGAGGATAAAATTCATGAATGATTGTGAGACACTGACACTACAATGATGAAAGCAGTGCAGATAGTCCAGAAATATGAATCATCTCCAGTCACCAACAGAGCAAGCCAGACACTCTGCCCTTGCAATACTGTCCATTGGGAAAAAAAATTGTTGGAGAACTGGGCTCCTTCAATGTGCCAAATTAATTCATACACAAAAAGGCTTTCACAATGCAATTCAGAATGAGTTTAATCTACAGAGTGCTTTATATCAGCCTGTTTCTGTGTAGCAGAGGTAAAATATAAAGCTAGACAGCCAGGGAAGAAAAAGTGTACCTTGGACAGCAAGCAAGAAAGAGCTCAGTTCACCTGCTCTAGAAAAGGGCTCTTCAGAGTCTAAGCATTTAAGTCCAGGGTGGTTAAAAATCATGATTACAAAACTGATTTTTAAATTCAAATCCTTATTTTTAATATGTTGATCAGATTTTTTTATTTGCATGGTGCTTGTTCTTTACCGTCTTCTTATTTTATAGTCTTCATTTGTGAATGTGGATGTCTTGAACTTTTCTTTAGTTTTCTGATTGCTATAGAATTTCAGTGATTTTTTCTGTTTTGTTTTTTTAAACATTTTAATCTGAAGTTGCAGTAACAAAATTTTAAATTAGTTTTTCCAAAGCCTTAATCTGATTTAAATGAACAATTTATTTTAAAAAAATCAAGTGATTTAAATAATTATTTAAATCAATCACCTTGATTTAAATTGCTCCATCATGTTAACAGACCTAATTTGAGAGTATAATTACTGCCACCATACATGCAGGTGAGGAAACTGTACACACACATTATCATGTTAGCCACCTGTGAATACATTTACCCTGTCTGTATGCACAGTTAGACACAAGTTAGACGTGTTTTGCACAAGCTGTTGCCTGTTTAGTTAAAAATCAGGCCAACACTCCCTTGCCCCCTGTAACATATTGGAGATTTTGATCTAATTTGGAGGCTGCTATTTGTGTATGTGTTGAGTTACACACAGACACCCCAGCTCTGCAATAATGGCTCTCTACATCAACTTCACAGGCAATAACTGGTGGGTTAATTTTGCAGCTTTGAAAGATTTTGAGGGAGGAATATTTGGTGTTGAGCTTAGCTGGCCAGGCCATAAGAGGACATTTAAGCTGATGGTAACGGAGCCTGGCAGAGGGCCATCTCCTTTGTCTGTGTCATGCTGAGCAGATGCCACCCAGGGGGTCTGTATTTGTTTTCTGATCCATTGATTTCATTATCCCTCTGGATAAATGGTTGGATAATGCTTGCTTCAGACATGAGTCTAAAGAACTTAGCACAGCTGGGGAAAGTAGTTTTCCATGTAGGCAGTGCAGACTGACAGTTTTCCATGTGCTGTGTCCCTGGCTGTCTGGGAAAGCCATGTGATGTGCACTCCAGCATATAGTTTGGTTCCTGTGAGAATGCTCAGCAGGGACTTAACAACCAACACCTGGATCATTCAGCAGTATTGTGTTTCGGCTTCATACAGGACACAAACAGTGCTAGCACCTGGCTTTTCCTGCCCTTTCTCCAGTCAGAGAGTCAGTCAGGAGAAGAGGGGGGAATGCACAACAGGGGATGGGGCATGACCTCAGCTGTCTGCTGAAGGTGTGTGTACAACTGGCAGAGGCTTTGCTGGTGACCTTAGGTGACCCATGTTAGATTGACTTCCCTGCCAGGCCCTGTCTGGCTAATGTGACCGTGGAGCATGCATTAGGATGGATATTTTCACCTAATGCCATAGCAATATATTAACTTAGGAAGTGAGAAGGGTTGAGTTAGAGACACAATTCAATGTAACAAAAATATCTCCAGACATGACACTGCCTCTCTGTTTTCCTATGAATCACCAGAACAGAACAAGACTTTAGGAGTTTAGCACAGCAGACCACACTCAGCCTCTGGCAAAGTCCTCTCCTGTGTAGTCAGAAGCTGAAGAGAAGCATTCCATGAGTTGTTTTTTCTTGTGTCCCAGAGGAGATTATCCCACCAAAGCTCACTCTGCTTCATTCTCTGCTCTTACCTTTTCTACTGCTGTGTAGCGACTAGCCAGCTGCTTCCGTAAATCTGCGATGTGATGGTCATATTTCTTCATGTCTTTCTTAAAGTTCTCTCTGAAGTTGAGCAGTGGTTTCTCCACCTCACTCTGGAGCTGGGAATGACAATAGAAAGGGATATTGGGAAATGCTAACAGCCAAGCGTTGATTGGGAGCATAACATGACTGGATGCAGTTAGCTGTTTCTTCTGGAAGGTTTGCTCACAATGGACGAGAATGCAGTGCTCATACTTAGTCAGAGATGCAATTTCATCAGCATGATGGCAGAACGGGCTAGGGATCTTTCCCTTCCCAAACAAAGCCTGGAGCAAAGCTGCCTCCACCCCAGCCCATCAGCTAAGGGAGCTTAGGAGGAATTTCTCAAAGGCCACAAGATTCTTAGGCTCTTGCTATCCTCTTTCATCGGAAAGCCTGAAACCTTTAATCTCCTATAGAGATGCTTATAACAGCCACCGTCACAGTGCCTCGTACTCAGGTAACGAATTTCCCCGGCCCACGCCCTGGTGGGACAGTGCTGTTATCCCCATTTTCTGATGGGAAATGAGGCCCAGAGAGAGTCAGTGACTTACCCCAGGTGACCCAGGGAGCCAGTGGCAGGACCAGGAATTAAACCCAAACCTCCTGTGCCTTAACCACAAGACTGTCCCCCGCCCCAGCTCGAAGGCGGCAGGAAGCTGCCTCTCCCAGGCACTGTGCAGGCATCACAGTCACGCCCCGAGTTCTCCAGTGAGCTGGGGACCACACAGGCTGTCAGTGCATCCCGCACTGCAGATGGCCCTGGACAACAGTGAGGGAGGGAGAGCAGCGAGGGATTGGGACTATGGCTCTGCCTCCTTCCCTTTGCATTGGGAAATCGCATGCTGCTCAACATATTTGGACAGAGGTGGCTCTGTGCTCCACTGAGCAAATGGCCTGCAGTGTTTTCCAGCCCTCTCATCAAGTGTGCAAGAGGCAGGAGGTGTCTTGACCCCCCACCTAACCCCTGCACATAAGCTGGCCACACCTTGGCCTGTGAGTTTGAATCCTATTGCTACCACCAAGGCTATCAGTCCCTTTTGGTGTCAGTGTCCCTCTCTGTAGGACAGGGTGATAATAATACTCGCCCATCTGTATCACAAGGGTGTTTGAAGGATTAGGTCTGTACAGCACCTGGATCTAAAGTACGATGCTGATCTCTCTGATAAAACAGGCCTCAGGCGTCGCAGGCAGATCACTTAGACACTCAAAATTAATGGAGAGTTCAACAGATTTTGGCTTTAATGCCCCGTGCCTCAGTTTCCCTCCCTGCCACCCACAGGTGTTGCTAAAATACATTCATTAACCTTTGCTTGGCTTATAGTTCAGCGATAAGCATAACAGAACAGCACCTGGGATATTAGTAATTCCTTACTCCTTGCAGGGTTTCAGTGCGGGGCCCACACGTTGAATGCTGAAGATACAAAGAAACCCTGAATAGGGGGATCATTCCCTGAGCACTGTCTGCTTGGGCTGTGGGGTCACTCATAACACACATGCACACATTAAGGTGACATGGGAAGACTTAATTCTGATATTTTCTAACTTTTCTATGCTTGAGTTTGCAACCAAAATAAAATTCTTTTAATATAGTTTTGTCTATGTAGTTTATATTCTCATTATTCTTCATTTATTCTGCAGTAATGCCTAGAAGCCCCAACTCCATTTAACACATAACGAAAACATGATTCCTGCCCCACAAACATTACACCCTAATACTGGGTTCTAATATATTGGGTTCACTCTTTCACTTAAAGCAAGGATTCAACCTTTTTGTTTTGTATGAAAAACACAGTGCATCTTTGCCCCATTCACAGCACATAATCTGTGAATAAAGATATTTTTTTCCCCTGGAGATTTTCAGTTAAATTGGTTACTTAGTTTCTGGGTTAAAATTAATTTTAAAATGGTACCTTTAAGAAATATCTACTGTGTGACCTTCATTGGACCCTTTTTGCTAACAAATGGATCCTTCAGCCTTTCCATATAATTAGAACAAATTATCAGTTACTTTCAAATGTACATTAAAAGAAATGAGGTTGCAATTAAGCAAAGTTATTAACTGTTTTTTCACATCTTTCCCATCATAATTACAATTTCCCCTTACTCAAAATGGCCTTCATTTCTTATAATTTACAATGGGATTGAAGCTGCTGAGGCCTGCAATAAAGATGGCTACTGGCTCATTAGCAGCAGGAGAGAGCGAGAGAGAGAGAGCAGCAGGAGATGGCCATTCCTCCCAATTGTTTCCAATGCGACTCAAACCACAGACTTGCCTTCTGGGAATATGACCACCATTTCACTAATGCCATCATATCCCTCAATCTTCATTCCTTCCAGGAGTGATAGAAGCCATCAAAATGAGCAGCAAATGACTAACATGGCACATCTGTGGCTTTTGAGCATTGTGCTATAGATGATAATGGTTTTTCACTAAAAATGGATATTTTCTCAGTGAGTGAAATATGTAAACTGGGGATGGGTTGGTTTGTTTGTTTTTTACACTGAAACTCTTTCATGTGCAGCCTCAAGGCCTTTCCCCACAATGGTCTGAAACCTGGACTTCCTGATACCCTACTCATATCCCTACTACTTGAGAGACTAGAATGAGAGATGCCACACACTTCGGCAATGGCTTATACAATGCCTCATTGCGCGAATCTTGCAATCTTGATTCAGTTCAGGTCTAGGTCTTAGCAGTAAGTCAGTTACTGATTTTTCAGAGAGAGGGTGAGGTAAGTTGCTCCCCATTATCCCAGCCAGTTCTTGGTGTATTTTTGAATTTTGTTAGCATGTTTTGCACAGTACAGACTGGTTTGTATTATATTTGTATATAAATACTCACTATAAATATGAATAATTACTTATAACTTTTATGTGAATAATGGCAATTGGTAGTAAAACTACTAATTTGAAAAGAATACTATTGTTAATCAAACAAAAGGTGAAGTGGCATTATGTGTGTAACTTCCTCAGTACATGTAGGAATGGAGTGGGGGCAGGGGTGGGGCAGAGGATTAGGGGAGTTGCTGGGAAGGGTTTGGAAGAACCAGAGCAGTGAGACAAATCCACATGTACTGCCCACCCACCTGCCCTGCCCAGTCCAGCCCAGCCTACTCACAGCATCTAATTTCTTACACCTTAGAAATCAATTCAAGACCCCAACAGAGAGCAAAACATATTTTATTAGACAGACCTCTGAAGTGGTCCAATTTACAGTATACAGCAGATTACCAAGGCTACCACTGGTGGCCTTAGTTACCTGTGCATAATTACCCATGAGAGGACATACTGTAATTTTTCCATGGGACATAATTATGTATGCACAGGGATCCAGAACCACATTGAAAAAGCAGTGGGATCATGACCACCACCGGAGATTACCAAAATATAACAGGACACATAGTTATATTAGTTTTTACTGGGAAAGAACAGAAGAATGATAAGCAACATTTCCATGGGAATTAATTAACCGAAGAACAAAAAACCAAATATATTTTGAAGCGTACCCTCTGTATTTGCTAGACAGCAATACAATGCTGAGGATCAAGATTCCTAGGTTCTGTTCCCAGCTCTGGCAATAGAGTGGGGTCTAATGGGTTAGAAGTGTGTTTGCAGAGAGCATAGTCAAACACACAGTTTTGACAGATTTCCTTAGCGCTCTCAGATGTTTGCCATTTGGACCATCTATGTATGTTCATATTTTCCTTATTAATATCCCCCAAAGGCTAGACCACTACCAAACTCCTGGAGAATGCTCTGTGTGAACAGAGGAGCTTGCAGATTACCTTAGAGGAAAATTTGAGATGAACCTCTGCCTCATCCGCCAGACTTTTCTTCAGCTGGGCCCAGGCCTCTCCTAGGGTGCTGAAAAACACAATGCATCACTGGTCAGTGCCCTGATCCATGCCTTGTACCCATGCGTAGCCCCCACCGGAATTAATGAGATCACCTTTCATTTGTGCAGTATGCATTGTTATCAGCCCCTGCACTGTATCGTACTCAACATACTGATATATGCACCATCCAGCTATTACAGCTTAATCAATCAGACTGTTGTCCTCTCCAGCATTAAGACAGTGTTACCAGTTCATACCTCCCACATCTCATAGACAAAGACCTGGACAGCCCCCTCCCAATAGAATTCCCTCATATTAGCTAATGGAAAATGTACAGTCATTAAAACCTTCTATCATCCACAATGATTAGAATCCCTGAGCCTGCAGACCTCTGAAACCCTGTGTACAAATGTGGTTTAGCTACGTGTCTGCTTCATAGCCCTCAGTTCTGTCTTAAAGACACCTGCAGCCGAAGACATTGTCACATCTCCAGGCAAATCACTGAAGTGAACACAGTGTCCCACTTTCCACAGTGAAAGTGATGGAAATGAAAGAGGCTATGGAAAGGGACCTCCAATTACCAGCAGTCAAGAGAGCAACAGTAGCAGAGTGCCCAGAAGGCAAAAATCGATGTAATGGTAGGAGCAGATTAATATTTTCAAATTAACGATGAGCTTAGTGTGCAGGATGGAATCATATTTTGAGGCCAGAGAGCTGTTGTCGTTGCCTCATTACATAAGGATATTGTGCAAGAAATTCATGCCTCACACCCAGGCATTGACAGCTGTCTAAGATGGGCTCAAGAGCGTGTTTACCAGCCAGGAATGAATACACAACTCTGCTCCTTGAAAGAAGGGTGTCATAACCACCAGCCGAAAGAGACTGTTACCACATGAACTGCCTGCCCCACCATGGGAAAGGTGGGAGTGGACTTGCATCTTCAGTGAAAAGCAGTACTTGATTACAAGGGATACTACTTAAACTTTTGGGAGGTCAATGCCCTGCCTGATACAAGAAGCAAGTTAGTGATTGGCACTTCGGCATTCTGGATGCTGCATTCACTGACAATAGACCCCAATTTGCCTTGGAAGAATTCAGGGAATTTGCAGGCACATGGGAGTTTGGCAACCATACCTCTGCCCCAGCATAACCACAGAGTACTGGTAACGTGGAATCAGCTGTGCAAATAGCTAAGACTGTTACCCAAGGTTGTTTCTTTTGGTTAGTATTCCTCGTTAGCATTTTTGGCACACAGGAATACCCTATTACAGGGGTGCCAAACAGTGCAGCACAGGCACTGATGGAACAAAGCATCAAAACCTTGCTACCAATGAGGGGAGACCTGCTGAAGCCAGAAGGAGGGAGATATGGCTGAGAAGAGATGGCCAACAATAAGAGAAAGCAGGCATTGAAGTACGATAGGTCAGCCAAGGGCCTACTGGCACCGGAGACAGGCACTCCTGTGAGGAACCAGCCATTAGACAGACACCAGAAGGACTGGACTAAAGGCCTTGTGAGGGATGCAATGGCACCCAAGTTATATGAAATGTCTGGGCAAGAGGGACAAGTGGCAGAAGGAGCAGGAGGCACTTACTAGCCAACAGACAACACCCAAAGAGAGCCTGCAGAGATACTGAGATCATCACAGAATGGAGAGACAGAAAAGCACCCACCAAGGAGACTCCACAAAGAAAGAGTTTGCTAGACTTGGTGAGTGGGCCCAGGAAACAGAAATAGATCACTCCTGCAGTGGTCGCCTGTTGAGGAGATCAAACTAGATCAAAGATTGTGTAACCAGCTGGGTCTGGACAATACCCAAACTCAGTTATGTGTTAGCAAACCCCGGCCAAAGGGACACGGAGTGGAAGTCAATTGTTGGTTTGTAACGTTTATATTAAATGTTTTGTAAAATAAATAAACTGTATCATGAACTGGACTCAGAGGGCCATTGTTCCCGGGGGGGCTGTTACTGAGGGGACATCAGCAAAACAGGAAATGTGGAGGACTTAGGCTGGAAGCCACCTGGACAGAGCAGTGCACGTTTTCCTTGTTCAGCTTACCCTGAATCCAGCTTCTGTCTTTGTGAATGAATACTTGTATTTTTCTAACTTTTCTGTTTGTTTTTCTCTTTGATTTTATAAAAAATGAACTCTTGGCCATGGCTAGTGGGTGCAAGAGGACAGCTGTGTTATTCACTATATTTGGGGTAGCGGGTTAGCAGTGGCCCCTCCCGCTCTGGGTCAGTGGGAAGCCACTCTGCCTCATTACGTCATGGTGTTGCTCACAGTCGGGGAATTAGCTGAGTCACACTCGGCCTGTAGCTCCGGTCGACAGTCTAGGCAGAGTGATAAGCCATTAGGGTCTCTAGCCCACAATCAGGGCAGTGAAGAGTCTGTGGCTCGGACCTGTACTCTGGCCAGTTAGTGGGAGATATGCTAGTGCCCACTAGAATTTACACGCCTCTAGTGTACTTTGTAGATGATCCCTCATTATTTCTAGGCCTCACATTTCTCAGACATCATGTGAACAAAAAACAAGTAGTGAGAAGAACTTGCCAAACAGGACAAACATCTAATTTTTCAACTTTCTATATCTCGGAATACAATGGGCCAATTCAGCCAGGGTTTGGAGGAAAACTATGCCCTGTCTCCCAGCTGACATGCCAAACTGCACTCTGAATGGACATTTTCTGAGGATTTTGTTGAGACTGAAGTTCTGAAAGCCCCTTATTAGAAATGCAGTGTCAACCTTAACTACAGAGAGGACAAGAGGCCTCAGTTTCCCTATCTGTAAAATGGGGATAAAGATCCTCACCCTCCTTTGTGAAGTGTTTTAAGTGTAAAGTGTTTTAAGATTGACAAGTATCAGAGGGGTAGCCATGTTAGTCTGGATCTGTAGAAGCGACAAAGGGTCCTGTGGCACCTTATAGACTAACAGAGGTATTGGAGCATAAGCTTTCGTGGGTGAATACCCACTTCTTCGGATGCAAGCAGTGGAACAGTGCTTAAATGTGCTATAGAAAGACACAACAGTTCCTCTTTATTTAACACTGAATTTCATCTTTCATTTTAAGTAGGAATTCAATCTATGGATTTGTTTTTGTTTCTGTATGAAGATAAGTATACCCTCCCCAAATTTACAACACCTAATCTGTGAGTGAAGGCTGAATTTCTGGAGGATTTCAAGTAAATCTAGTATTCAGTTGATGAGTAAAAATTAACTAAATATGTTTCCTTTGTGGAATGCCTCTAGCTGCTCCAAGTCTGCCTGTAAGAAGGAACAGCTTTCTGACCCGCATAGCAATACAAGTGGTACACAAGTTTGATAGATCCCGAATTCTGTCTCCATACAAAGACATTTTTGCATCCATAACTGAGACATGGACTTCATGCCGGAGGTGGCAAGCCCTATTCACCAAAGAACATCCAGTTTGCTGCAGCCGTTTGAACTCTGTGTGCAGCCTAGGTAGATGAACTCATCAATGCTCTCCCCAGAATCAAACTACACCTCCTCAGAACCTTAGACTTCCCCCAGAAACACACACCACACCCTGAGTCTGTACACAGATGGCAGTGCTGAATTGGAGCAGCTGCTGCTCAGCTTGTAGTCAAGGTGTGGTGTTATACGGTGAAGGGGATTAATGTGTGGTGGGTAGTCTGTTTCTTTCACTACTGGAAGTAGAAGGAAGCTCTCTGCGAATCTGTGGAATCTCTCACTGCCAGTAAAAAGGTGCTGGGTCATGTTAGGACACAGATGATAGATGTCCCATAACTTGGCTTTCTTTTGTTTGAAGTGTTTGGCTGGGGGGCTGTCACGCTTACCTAACTTTAAATTAGGGCTGTCAAGCCACTTAAAAAAAATAATCACGATTAATCATGCAATTAAAAAAAATAATCGTGATTAATCGCATGATTTATCGCATTGTTAAACAATAACAGAATACTATTTATTTAAACAGTTTTGGATATTTTCTACATTTTAAAATATATTGATTTCACTTACAACACAGAGTACAAAGTGTACAGTGCTCACTTTATATTTATTTTTTATTACAAATATTTGCACTGAAATAACAAAAGTACTGAAATAGTATTTTTCAATTCACCTAATACAAGTATTGTAGTGCAATCTCTTTATCATTAAAGTTGAACTTACATACGTAGAATTATGTACAAAAAAAACCCTGCATTCAAAAATAAAACAATGTAAAACTTTAGAGCCTACAAGTCTACTCAGTCCTACTTCTTGTTCAGGCAATCACTCAGACAAACAAGTTTGTTTACATGTGCAGGAGATAATGCTGCCCGCTTCTTGTTTACAATATCACCTGAAAGTGAGAACAGGCTTTCGCGTGGCACTGTTGTAGCCGCGTCACAAGATATTTATGTGACAGATGCACTAAAAATTCCTATGTCCTTTCATGCTTCAATCACCGTTCCAGGGGACATGCATCCATGCTGATAACGAGTTTTGCCCGATAACCACCAAAGCAGTGCGGACTGACATGTTCATTCTCATCATCTGAGTCCGATGCCAGCAGCAGCAGGTCAATTTTTGATTTTGCTGGTTTGGTTTCTATAGTTTCCGCATCCGACTTGCTCTTTTAAGACTTCTGAAAGCATGCTCCACACCTCGCCCCTCTCCGATTTTGGAAGGCACTTCAGATTCTTAAACCTTGGATCAAGTGCTGTAACTGTCTTTAGAAATCTCACATTGGTACCTTGTTTGCGTTTTGTCAAATCTGCAGTGAAAGTGTTCTTAAAATGAACAACGTGTGCTGGGTCATCACCCGAGACTGCTATAACATGAAATATATAGCAGAATGTGGGTAAAACAGAGCAGGGGACATACAATTCTCCCCCAAGGAGTTCAGTCACAAATTTAATTAATTCATTCGTTTTTTAATGAGCATCATCAGCATGGAAGCATATCCTCTGGAATAGTGGCCAAAGCATGAAGGGGCATATGCATGCTTAGCATATCTGGCACGTAAATACCTTGCAATGCCAGCTATAAACATGCCATGCGAATGCTTGTTCTCACTTTCAGGAGAGAGAGTCTCTCCTTTTGGTCCACTGGAGGAAAGAATCCAGAAATAGAAAATGTTGTTGCATCTCCCTCTCTCCTGACGCTACTGGGCCCCTGAGGGCCAGTAATCAGCAACGTCACTTAATGCACAGATCCCTCTGTGATTCCAGCAATGCAGTTCTGTCATGTGCTGAACCCTAAGTATTGCTGTAGTTTAGAACAGCTATACTATTAAACACAAATGATTAAATTTTTTAACATTTTGCACAATTGCTCTTAAAAACATACTGGCCCTGTCAATCAATGGACTACTGTTCCAGAAGGTTCTACCCCCTCCCCCCCACTAGAACAAGAATAATAGGCTGAATCACCCATTGCTCTATGGAGGGCCTCAAGAGAAGAGCATGTGCCTAAGTTAGGGGAAATGCCTTTTGTGCAAAGGCTCCTTACCCTTCTTCTTGAGCAGCCAATGAGTTCTGAGACAGTTTGGACAAGTTCTTGGCATATTCTTCCTCAATCTTTATCCTACAGAAAACAGACAGCAGTGAAAATATAATAAATATGGACAAAACCACCACACAGCAAAGTAAATCATCAGATTTTCCAGTGGGGCCTTACTCATGAGCGCTTCTTTTTATCTCCTATTATAATCAACCTGTGGAACTCACTGATGAAAGATATTGTTGACCCATAAGAATGGCCATACTGGGGCAAACCAATGATTCAGCTAGCCCAGTATCCTATGTTCTGACAGTGGACAGTGTCAGATGCTTCTGAGGCAATTCTGAGTGATCCATCCCCTGTTGTTCAGTCCCATCTTCTCACAGTTGGAGGTCTAGGGACACCCAGAGCAAGGGATTGCATCCCTGACCATCTTGGCTAATAGCCATTGATGGACCTATGCTCCATGAACTTATCTAATTCTTTTCTGAACCCAGTTATACTTTTGGCCTTAACAACATCCCCTGGCAGAGAGTTCCAAAGGTTGACTGTGTATTGTGTAAAGAAGTACTTTGTTTCAAACCTGCTGCCTATTAATTTCATAAGGTTCTTGTATTAGGGAAGGGATAAACAACACTTCTCTATTCATATTCTCCATATCATTAATGATTTTATAGACCTCTAACATACCCCCCCTTAGACTAAAATGAACAGTCCCAGTCTTTTTAATCTCTCCTCATATTAGGGTTTTTCCATACCCCTAATAATTTTTGTTGCCTTTCGCCATACCTTTTCCAATTCTAATATATCTTTTTTGAGGTAGGGGAACCAGAACTACATGCCATATTCAAGGTGTGGGGTACTATTGATTTATATAGTGGTATTAGAAGAACACAGGAATTGTCATACTGGGTCAGACCAATGGTCCATCTAGCCCAGTAGCCTGTCTTCTGACAGTGGCCAATGCCAGATGCTTCAGAGGAAATGAACAGAACAGGGCAATTATTGAGTGATCCCATTACCTGTTGTTCAGTCCCAGCTTCTGTCAGTCAGAGGTTTAGGGACACCCAGAGCATGGGAGCATTATGAAATATTCTGTTTTATTATCTATCACTTCAAATGGTTTCTAACATTCTGTTTGCTTTTTTGACTGCAGCTGCACATTAAGTGGATGTTTTCAGAGAACTATCCACGATGACTCCAATTCTTTCTTGAGTGGTAACATATTTTTTTCCAATGTGCATTACTTTGCACTTACCAGCATTTAATTTCATCTGCTATTTTGTGGCCCAGTCACCCAGTTTAATAAGAGCCCTTTGTATCTCTTCACATTCAGCTTGGACTTAAATTTCTTGAGTAATTTTGTATCGTCTGTAAATTTTGCCACCTAGCCGTTCACCCCCTTTTCCAGATCATTTATGAATATGTTCAAAAGCATTCATCCCATTACAGGTCCTTAGTGGACCCTGCTATTTACCTCTCTCCATTGTGAAAACTGACCGTTTATTTCTACCTGTTGATTCCTATCTTTTAACCAGTTACTTATCCATGAGAGGACCTTACCTGTTATCCCATGACTACTTACTTTGCTTAAGAGCCTTTGCTTAAGAGCCTTTGTCAAAGGTTTTCTAAAAGTCCAAGTACACTATATCAACTGGAGCACCATTGTCCATGTACTCGTTGACACCTCAAAGAATTCGAATAGATTGGTCAGGCATGATTTCCCTTTGCAACATCCATGTTTATTCTTCACCAACATATCCTGTTTATCTATGTGTCTGATAGTTCTGTTTCAACCAATTTGCCTGGTACTGAAGTTAGGCTTACTGACCTATAGTTGCCAGGATTGCCTCTGAAGCCCTTTTTAAAAATTGACATTATCATTAGCTATCCTCCAGACATATGGTACAGAGGCTGATTTAAGCAATAGTTTATTTATCACAGTTAGTAGTTCTGCAACTTCACATTTGAGTTCCTTCACAACTCTTGGGTGAATACCATCTGGTACTGATGACTCATTACCATTTAATGTATCAATTTGTTCCAAAATCCCCTTGATTGACACTTCAATCTGGGACAGTGTCTCAGAATTGTCACCTACAAAGAATCACCCAGGTGTGGGAATCTCCCCCACATCCTCTGAAGTGAAGACCGATGCAAAGAATTCATTTAGCTTCTTGCAATGGCGTTATCTTCCTTGAGTGATCCGTTAGCACCTAAATTGTCTCATATTGCAAGCACTTTATTTGACTCTATGCTTTCTTTCACATGTAGTGCCACTCCCGCACCAGTGCGACCTATTCTGCCATTCCTATATGTTTTGTACCCTGGTATTACTGCGTCCCATTGATTATCCTCATTCCACCAAGTTGAGTGACTCACAAACCTTAAAGAGACAAGAGAATAGGTGCGCTGAAGGAGAACATTTTCTGGCGAAGATTGGAGAGTTTGGATAGATAGTAATGAAATTAAATCTCTGTATGAGTTTCATAAAATATGCACAACTTCCAGAATTCGGGCTACCTACTTGATTCATGGAAAAAAAGTGATTACAAGAAATATTAAACTCAACAGAAAGCTTCCAGTTACCTTTCTCGAACAAACTCTGCCATTTCCTTTTGCATTTGTTTCCCCTTGAGTTGCTTTTGGAGCAGAATTTCAAACCCCGATACTGTGTTGTTCCCTTGTGGGTCCTTCTTATCAGCCTGGAAGAGAAATGGCAGCTAGGACGTGTACAACACAAGACATGTCGTGGCTCCTAGAATCCTAACTACAGCAATGCTGCCAAAAGAGGGCATTCCAGGGGTGGGAACAGCTGCTTTTCTTCGCAGGCTCTAAGCTGCTGATCAAAACATTAAAAACACTTTGAAATGTGTCTTAGAAGACCATTAAATGACTTCCTCCCCTCTGCTCAGCATCTAATCCATCAGTGCCTGATAGAATGTACCCAGTGTGATAGCCCTTTCAGTGTGTAAAAGACCACCTCATTTCATAGGCTAATAATAATGCCATTCATTCATAGAATCATAGAATCTCAGGGTTGGAAGGGACCTCAGGAGGTCATCTAGTCCAACCCCCTGCTCAAAGCAGGACCAAACCCAATTAGATCATCCCAGCCAGGGCTTTGTCAAGCCTGACCTTAAAAACCTCTAAGGAAGGAGATTCCACCACCTCCCTAGGTAACCCATTCCAGTGCTTCACCACCCTACTAGTGAAAGTTTTTCCTAATATCCAACCTAAACCTCCCCCTCTGCAACTTGAGACCATTACTCCTTGTTCTGTCATCTTCTACCACTGAGAACAGTCTAGATCCATCCTCTTTGGAACCCCCTTTCAGGTAGTTGAAAGCAGCTATCAAATCCCCCCTCATTCTTCTCTTCTGCAGGCTAAACAATCCCAGTTCCCTCAGCCTCTCCTCATAAGTCATGTGCTCGAGCCCCCTAATCATTTTTGTTGCCCTCCGTTGGACTCTTTCCAATTTATCCACATCCTTCTTGTAGCGTGGGGCCCAAAACTGGACACAGTACTCCAAATGAGGCCTCACCAGTGCCGAATAGAGGGGAATGATCACGTCCCTCCATCTGCTGGAAATGCCCCTACTTATACAGCCCAAAATGCCGTTAGCCTTCTTGGCAAGAAGGGCACACTGTGGACTCATATTCAGCTTTTCGTCCACCGTAACCCCTAGGTCCTTTTCTGCAGAACTGCTGCCCAGCCATTCGGTCCCTAGTCTGTAGCAGTGCATGGGATTCTTGCGTCCTAAGTGCAGGACTCTGCACTTGTCCTTGTTGAACCTCATCAGATTTCTTTTGGCCCAATCCTCTAATTTGTCTAGGTCCCTCTGTGTCCTGTCCCTACCCTCCAGCGTATCAACCACTCCTCCCAGTTTAGTGTCATCTGCAAACTTGCTAAGGGTGCAGTCCACACCATCCTCCAGATCGTTGATGAAGATATTGAACAAAACCGGCCCCAGCACCGACCCTTGGGGCACTCCACTTGATACCGGCTGCCAACTAGACATGGAGCCATTGATCACTACCCGTTGAGCACGACCATCCAGCCAGTTTTCTATCCACCTTACCGTCCATTCATCCAGCCCATACTTCCTTAACTTGCTGGCAAGAACACTGTGGGAGACTGTATCAAAAGCTTTGCTAAAGTCAAGAAATAGCACATCCACTGCTTTCCCCTCATCCACAGAGCCAGTTATCTCATCATAGAAGGCAATTAGGTTAGTCAGGCATGACTTGCCCTTGGTGAATCCATGCTGACTGTTCCTGATCACTTTCCCCTCCTTTAAGTGGTTCAGAATTGATTCCTTGAGGACCTGTTCCATGATTTTTCCAGGGACTGAGGTGAGACTGACTGGCCTGTAGTTCCCCGGATCTTCCTTCTTCCCTTTTTTAAAGATGGGCACTACATTAGCTTTTTTCCAGTCATCCAGGACCTCCCCCGATTGCCATGATTTGTCAAAGATAATGGCCAATGGCTCTGCAATCACATCGGCCAACTCCTTTAGCACCCTCGGATGCAGTGCATCCGGCCCCATGGACTTGTGTTCGTCCAGCTTTTCTAAATAGTCCCGAACTACTTCTTTCTCCACAGAGGGCTGGTCACCTCCTCCCCATACCGTGCTGCGGAGTGCTGCCGCCTGGGAGCTGACCTTGTCTGTGAAGACAGAGGCAAAAAAAGCATTGAGTACACTAGCTTTCTCCACATCCTCTGTCACTAGGTTCCCTCCCTCATTCAGCAAGGGGCCCACACTTTCCTTGACTTTCTTCTTGTTGCTCACATACCTGAAGAAACCCTTCTTGTTACTCCTAACATCTCCGGCTAGCTGCAACTCCAAGTGTGATTTGGCCTTCCTAATTTCACTCCTGCATGCCTGAACAATATTTATATACTCCTCCCTGGTCATTTGTCCAATCTTCCACTTCTTGTAAGCTGCTTTTTTGTGTTTAAGACGAGCAAGGATTTCACTGTTAAGTCAAGCTGGTCGCCTGCCATATTTACTTTTCTTTCTACACATCGGGATGGTTTGTTCCTGCAACCTCAATAAGGATTCTTTAAAATACAGCCAGCTTTCCTCGACTCCTTTCCCCCTCATGTTATTCTCCCAGAGGACCTTGCCCATCAGTTCCCTGAGGGAGTCAAAGTCTGCTTTTCTGAAGTCCAGGGTCTCTGTTCTACTGCTCTCCTTTCTTCCTTGTGTCAGGATCCTGAACTCAACTATCTCATGTTTGAGTCTTTCAATCATTGTTTGTTTTGTTACTCGGCCCAGTTCATCCCTAGGATAATTCCACTGTCTTTGGAGCAGTTTGGAGCCCTCTCTCTCTCTGTTTCATTTTCACCTTTTCTCTTTCCCTCTTCCCTACACTTTTGATTAATGTCTAACTTTACCCCCTATCTCTCTGACACACAAGCATAGGAGATATTTTCAGAATTGCTATGCTTTTTGCCTGACTGTGCTGCATGTTGTACTCACATATATAGTAAAGTCTGCAGTAATCAAAAAGCAAGATGATCAGGGCTTGGATGAGAGTTTTGGCCATGGTGACAGGCCAGATCCTGGAGAAGCTGCGCAGGAAGAAGTGGCAAGTGACGTGGCTGATGTGTAGGTTAACAGAGAGGGCTGAGGCAAAGATAGAGGCAAGGTTGCTAGTCTGAATGACAGGGAAGGTGGTGGTGCTGTCCATCATGACAGAGAAAAGGGGAAGACAGAAGGGCTTGGGGGGAGGGGAAGGGGGAGGAATCAGGAGTTCCATTTGGCCAGGTCCAGAGCAGAGTGTTAGCTCTGCGAGTCATCAGCATGAAGAGAGGACATCGGTTGGATGCTAGTCTTGGATGCTGGAGATGTGAGTTTCCATCTGCTCTGCCACAGACTCCATGCGCAACCTTGGACAAGACCCTTAGGGCCATATTCTTAAAGGTGTTCAGGTGCCTAAAGATGCGAAGAGGCATCTTGTGGAATTGTCAAACGCACCAGGGTGCCTAACTCCTATCGATGTAAACATCTTTGGAGAAAGCTTTAGAAATCTGGCCTTACCTCCTTTAGGCCCCTTTGGAAATTCCAACCTTAGGGTATGTCTACACTACAGATGCTACAGTGGCACAGCTATGGCACTGCAGCTATGCCACTGTATGCCATAGTGTAGACACTTGCTACAGTGACAGAAAGGGTTTTTCCATCGTTGTAGTAAATCCATACCATTGAAAGGCAGTAGCTAGGTCAATGGAAGAATTCTTGTGTTGACCTAGCCAAGTCTACACTGGGGCTTAGGTAAGTTTAACTAGGTCTCTCAGGGTGTGCATTTTTCACACACCTGAGGGATGTATCTAGGTTGACTTAAATTTTAGGTGTAAACTAGGCCTTAATATCTCTGAGCTACAGTCCCTATCTGTACAATGAGGATAACAGCACTGCCCTACCTAACAGGGGTATGTGAGAATCAACACATTAAAAATTGTGGGGTGCTTAGATACTGTGGTGATGTCAGCCCGATAAATACCATAGATAGGTAAAGATGATAATCAAAGCAGTGTTTGTGGATGAGATCACCAAGAGAAGAGCAGGGAACCACATCTTGTGTCTTATTCATAGGCTCATAAAAGAATGTATTGCCATGTCAGACCCTTTCCATATTTATACTCTCCTCTCAGCCAGGTGCATAACACTTGGGAAGAGGTTCCTCTCAAGCAGGGCATGCCTCTTGGGTGCTTTGAATGTCTATTGCTGAAATTGCCTTGCTGCTATAGCAATGTGCAGTAAAGTGCACAAATGTCAGACACTAACCTATAAGCTACATGACTTGCATCTAGCACTTCCGGGAAACTAACCTGGAAGGTAAGTGAAGAAATTCTCAGTTATTTAGAGCTTTCAGTGTCTGTCATTTTGACACCAGTAATAGCTTCTCTCACTGACCAGGAGAGGCCTCTGTGTCATTCATCATGTTGGGGGTATCTTTCTCTGGCTCCTTGCCATTTCAGCTACACCACTGTCAGCCATTGGCAGCTCTGTTACTAAATCGGCTGGGCAATCTCTTTCTGTAGTTCTGTACATGGTTCTGAGCATGGCCATCCTCAGGCAATGGCTGTTCTATTGTAGGCATCACCTTGGAATCTGTTATGCCATATGTCACTTAGGACACTCTTTATTGGAGCACGTCAAATAATGGAATTTCCATCCCACAGGAAATACTGAGATCTTTGAAATTTTGTTTTGCCCCAAGTGCGGACCCAAAGTCGAAGTCTCTGAATTTTTCATTAAATGAAATATTCTGAAACATTTCATTTATCATTTCAGCTATTCTGTTCTATCATAAAAGTAAAACAATAAAATCAAATAAAACATTTTGATAATTTCCAATTGAAAATTTAGATGAAATTGATTTGAAACCCGAAAACATTTTGATTTCGTTGAGCCAGCATTTTCTGACAGAAGCTATCTGACCAGCTGTACATCTCCTGCATTCTGGCATTCAGCTCATCAGGCTGGCACCATTTCCCAAGATTGTTGGGGATGGGGGAAGACAGAGACAGGGAGGGTATGGCAAGCTAGACATATTTTCCATTCTTTGGTTCTTGTCCCCAAGTCTTCAGCTGGAGTGACTCTGGCTTTGTACTCTGCATGTCTGTTAGTGCGCAGCAGCGCACTGAGATTTACAACCAGACGATTCCCAGGTCATGTTCCGTGGGGGGGTGGGGGCTGGCTGCTCAGCATCCCCTGTACAACAGATGTCAGTGTCTTCAGTATTTTCCACACCTTCTTCTTTTCTGGCCTTGGGCTTGATATCAGAAGATTGTGATCCGCCTCATCTCCCATAGTACAGACAGGGAGATGATGGCCCCAGTCCTGCAACTGGTTCGGCAAAGGTGCAGTCTGCCAGCATGGAAACAGCTGCAGGATCAGTCCCTATCCTGGTGCTCATCACAATTATTAGCAAGTCCTGATACAACATGAAACTGCTCAAAATGGCTTATCCCCTTTGGCCAGGCTGATGTATCAGCAAAGTTTCAGTTCACTAGAAGGGTTACAGGAAACGCTGACCCATCTCCCTTCACAAGAATTACTGTGCGTCTACAAAAGCATTCTTTTAGGGGTTTCCTGCTGTTTCTTTACCATTAAGGTAGCTTTTTTCTCTGCCTCCAGTGACACACTGCCCCCTCCTTTGTGAGGCTCCTTGCTGCTGCTGCCATGCATCCGGTTTTCTGATTGACTGAGGGTACGTCTATACTTACCCGCCGCGTCGGAGGAGTCCAATCGATCTTCTGGGTTCGATTTATCACGTCTTGTCTAGACATGATAAATCAAACCAGGAAGTGCTCCCCCGTCGATGCCGGTAATCCTGCTCCACGAACAGAGCAGGCGGAGTCGAAGGGGGAGCCTGCACGCCGCCGTGTGGACCAGCGGTGAGTACTTTGAAGTTCGAAATAAGATACTTCGACTTCAGCTACGACTTCAGCTGAAGTCGCATATCTTAGTTCGAACTTGGGGGGTAGTGTGGACCAGCCCTGAGACTCCTCTCACTGGAGTTTGGACTTTTCTCTGCGCTCCCTACCTGCCCATCCAGCTGGAACTTTTTCTGCCCTCTCAGACTGTCTCTGTAACCCACACACCTTCTGGGTGTGGTGCTCTGTCCCATCTAGTGGCATCGAGACCACTTAGAGAGAGATTAATGACAGCCTTAGCCCAGGTCTACACTGGGGGGGGGGGATCGACCTAAGATACGCACAGAGGCGGCAGGTTTGTATAATTTTTGGTGGTGCCCAAAACAGTCCAAGTCCCGCCCTCGCCCCCACACATGCCTAAGGCTCTGAGAGGGGGTTGGGGTGCAGGAGGACATGAGGCACTTACCTCGGGCGTCTCCCGAAAGCGACCAGTGCACCCCTCTGGCAGCGGCTCCTAGGCAGGGGGGACGGGGGTCTCCGTATGCTGCTGCCCACAGGAACCGCCCCTGCAACTCCCATTGGCTGCAGTTCCAATGGCAGAGTCGGCGCTTGGGCGGGGGCAGTGCACAGAGACACGCCCCCCAGGGGCTGCAGGGACATGCCGGCCGCTTCCAGAAGTGGTACACCTTGCGGAGTGGGGGCGGGCAGGAAGCTGCTTTAGCCCCACTTTGCTGCCAGTGGTGGTGGCGGGGGCCCCTGGGCCCTTTTTAACTGCCTTTTAAATGGGTGGCAGATGGGGCTGGGAGACACTCAGGGAGAGGCACGTGGGGGCAGCAGGTGGGGCCGGGGGAGAGACCCGGCCCTGAACATTGGTAGAGCCAGCCCCTGTGCTCCTGGAGCACGGGCACCATGGGCCCATACAACTCGCCGCCCCTGGATACGCAACTTCAGCTATGGGAATAGCGTAGCTGAAGTCGAAATATCTCAGGTCGATTTACCTCGGCGTCTTCACAGCGGCGAGTCAACCGCTGCCGCTCCCCCATCGACTCCGCTTCCACCTCTCGCAGCAGTGGAGTTCCGGAGTCAACGGGGAGAGCGCTCGGGGATTGATTTATCTAGACACGATAAATCGACCCCCAAGAGATTGATTGCTACCTATCCTTAGCTAACAGCCATATGCTTTTAGCTCATGCAGTAGAGGCTCCGGCACTAAGCTCCAGAGGTCCCAGGTTCAATCCCGTCTACTGACGACCAGCGTCTGTTGGTGTTAAATCAGCACCTTAGCTGCTCCCTCTCCCCTCAGTGCAGCCCGCTTTGGTGGTTGGGGCTGAGGCTAACAAACACTCCACTCTCCCTGCAGGAGCTGTCTTCCCTCCCTTGAGCTTTTCTCTTTGATCTGGAGAGCACCTCTAGCACCATGCCGTGCCCTGTGCTTTATTAAAGGCCCTGCAGAAGTGACGCAGTAGAATTGGTGCTGCTCCTTGCTACAGCGTGTCTTTTTCAGTGCCTTGCCACACTGAATTCTGATTTGCTCTCTAACACAAACCTAGCAATTTGTTCTGCTCTTCCTGAAACTCAGAAGCTGCAGTATGTGGCATGTGGCTGGCTGCCTACTTACCCAGAAATAATCACAGTAGCTCCATTCAGTGGGTTTCAGCAACTGCTGTTCTTGCATTGTGTCTGGGTGGGGAAAAGTCACGCAGTTTATCTGCAAAAAACAAGCAAAAGGCCTGTTAGACAGGGCAGGTAAAGAAAAAATGAAATGCTTGTGAGTTGATAAGAAGCAAGTGAGTGAACTTTGTGTGCATCCAAAGCAGCAAGTCTAGATGACATGCATCTGACTGCCAGAGAAGTAGCTGTTGAATTTGCTGAATTATAGACAATGATATTTGGAAAGACACAGAGGTAGTGACAGCTTGGATGAAAGCAAATATGGTACCCATTTAAAAAAGCAAAAGAAGCCAGATTCTGGCAACTGCCATCCAGTGCGTTTAACCTGAATCTCTAATGAAAGAATGGAACAAAGATGAAAAGAAAACTGCAAACTTCTAAAGAATAAACAGAACCACGAGCAACAGGCAACAGCACTGAGGGTTTTGCAAATTGCACATCACCTCAGACACACGTGGTTACTTTGGTGTTTGACAGAATCACATTTTTTTTGTTATTCCTGCTGTGCAGGATGCTTTACATGTACCCAAAGAGCATTCAAATGAAAGCCCCAGTCCTGCCAAATGCTCTATAAGCCACTCTGAAATCAACTAGGCTTCATGTGAATTGCTTCATGGGATTGTTTAGCCTGCAGAAGAGAAGAGTGAGGGGGGATTTGATAGCTGCTTTCAACTACCTAAAAGGGGGTTCCAGAGAGGATGGATCTAGACTGTTCTCAGTGGTAGAAGATGACAGAACAAGGAGTAATGGTCTCAAGTTGCAGAGGGGGAGGTTTAGGTTGGATATTAGGAAAAACGTTTTCACTAGTAGGGTGGTGAAGCACTGGAATGGGTTACCTAGGGAGGTGGTGGAATCTCCTTCCTTAGAGGTTTTTAAGGTCAGGCTTGACAAAGCCCTGGCTGGGATGATCTAATTGGGTTTGGTCCTGCTTTGAGCAGGGGGTTGGACTAGATGACCTCCTGAGGTCCCTTCCAACCCTGAGATTCTATGTGGGTGCCCACCCAAAGCAGTTTCCAAGACAGCGGCTATTGCACAGCAATTAACAGCAACTAAGAAAGTGCAAGGAAGGCCAAGGGTTAGAGCAATAAAACCTAGCAGCTCTTTTAGGGCTTGTCTACACTTGAAAATTAATTCTGATTGAGGTGGGGTGTAAATGCAAAACGCAGTAACTATTCTGGAATAACTCCATGTGTGAATACTCTTATTCCGGAATAAGAGCACCTTGTTCCTCTTTAGTTTAACCCACTTTGAAAGCAGATTAAGGCCTGGTCTACACTACACAGTTAGGTCGACATAAGGCAGCTTACGTCGACCTATTTATGTCAGTGTCCATGATACAGCCTTGCTCCTGCCAGGGTAAGTGCCCTACTCCCCCGATATCATAACTCCACCTCCACCAGAGGCATAGGGCTTATGGGGGTGTAACTACAGGTTACTTTCATCGGTTGGTTCCTGCTGTGAAATTGACAAGAAAGCCAAGGAGCAAGAGCCCAGCTGCCCCCCGCTCCTCTGGCGAGCTGGGCAGCTGGACCTCGCTCCCAGCTGGGAGTCAGGGCAAGAAGCCCAGGTGGACCCCCCACACCAGTTCGTTCCAGGATCCATGAAATTGACAAGGCTGCCCAGCTCCCGGCAGAGAATGGGGAGGTGAGAAACCCCGGGTGGCTTCCCCTGCTCCCAGTGGGGAATGGGGAACCAAGGGTGGGGGCAGCCTGCCAGGAGCCAGGGAGCCTGTAGGGCAGCTGGGCTCCCAACAAGGAGCTGCCAGTGGAGGTGAGAGACCGGGCAATCAGCTCCCCACACTGCCCCTCTTAGGTCAGTGGAAGCACTCCTGGTGAGGATATGCACAACCGACCCAAGAAGGATAGTGTGAACATGCACCACCACAGTAATTACTGCAGTGGCTGTAAGTCGACCTAAAATAGGGCGACTTTACTTTCTAGTGTAGACATACCCTAAGTGTAACAGGAACAAGGTGCTCTTATTCCGGAATAAGAATGTCCATACATGGAGTTATTCAGGAACACCTAATCTAGAATCATAGACGATTATGGTTGGAAGAGAACTCAGGTCATCCAGTCCAAACCCCTGCTCAAAGCAGGACCAACTCCAGCTAAATCATCGCAGCCAGGGCTTTGTCAAGGGCTTTCCTATGCCACTCCAGTACTACCTCTGGTGGCATCATTGCAGCACACAGCATTGTAGCATAAGGACCAGGTCTTTACCCAGAAGCTTGTAGCATTTGCTCTGTTACTCTCAGAAGAATGATATCGCATAGGATCACTGAAGGGAAACAGGGGAAGATTTTTTTGCTAGCCCTTAAACCGCAAACAACTGAACAAGTAATTCACCCCTTTTGGTGAAATCTGGGTCACACGACGATGCTTTCCCAAATGTGCCGTGGTTGTGGTTGGAAGAGATCATCGTGTATTGCAAGCAGCACTGAAAAAATAGGCGGGGGCAGCTTCCTGTTTGTCTCCCTCTCATAGATTCATAGATTCTAGGGCTGGAAGGGACCTCGAGAGGTCATCGAGTCCAGCCTCCTGCCCTCATGGCAGGACCAATTACTGTCTAGACCATCCCTGATAGACATTTATCTAACCTACTCTTAAATATCTCCAGAGATGGAGATTCCACAACCGCCCTGGGCAGTTTATTCCAATGTTTAACCACCCTGACAGTTAGGAACTTTTTCCTAATGTCCAACCTAAACCTCCCTTGCTGCAGTTTAAGCCCATTGTTTCTTGTTCTATCCTCAGATGCTAAGATGAACAAGTTTTCTCCCTCCTCCTTATGACACCCTTTTGGATACCTGAAGACCGCTATCATGTCCCCTCTCAGTCTTCTCTTTTCCAAACTAAACAAACCCAATTCCTTCAGCCTTCCTTCATAGGTCATGTTCTCTAGACCCTTAATCATTCTTGTTGCTCTTCTCTGGACCCTCTCCAATTTCTCCACATCTTTCTTGAAATGCGGTGCCCAGAACTGGACACAATACTCCAGTTGAGGCCTAACCAGCGCAGAGTAGAGCGGAAGAATGACTTCTCGTGTCTTGCTCACCACACACCTGTTAATGCAGCCTAGAATCATGTTTGCTTTTTTTGCAACAGCATCACACTGTTGACTCATATTTAGCTTGTGGTCCACTATAACCCCTAGATCCCTTTCTGCCATACTCCTTCCTAGACAGTCTCCTCCCATTCTGTATGTGTGAAACGGATTGTTCCTACCTAAGTGGAGCACTTTGCATTTGTCCTTATTAAACTTCATCCTGTTTACCTCTGACCATTTCTCCAATTTGTCCAGATCATTTTGAATTATGACCCTATCCTCCAAAGTAGTTGCAATCCCTCCCAGTTTGGTATCATCTGCAAACTTAATAAGCGTACTTTCTATGCCAATATCCAAGTCGTTGATGAAGATATTGAACAGAGCCGGTCCCAAAACAGACCCTTGCGGAACCCCACTCGTTATACCTTTCCAGCAGGATTGGGAACCATTTATAACTACTCTCTGAGTACGGTTATCCAGCCAGTTGCGCACCCACCTTATAGTAGCCCCATCTAAGTTGTATTTCCCTAGTTTATTGATAAGAATATAATGCGAGACCATATCAAATGCCTTACTAAAGTCTAGGTATACCACATCCACCGCTTCTCCCTTATCCACAAGACTCGTTATCCTATCAAAGAAAGCTATCAGATTGGTTTGACATGATTTGTTCTTTACAAATCCATGCTGGTTATTCCCTATCACCTTACCACCTTCCAAGTGTTTGCAGATGATTTCCTTAATTACTTGCTCCATTATTTTCCCTGGCACAGAAGTTAAACTAACTGGTCTGTAGTTTCCTGGGTTGTTTTTATTTCCCTTTTTATAGATGGGCACTATATTTGCACTTTTCCAGTCTTCTGGAATCTCTCCTGTCTCCCATGATTTACCAAAGATAATTGCTAGAGGCTCAGATCCCTCCTCTATTAGCTCCTTGAGTATTCTAGGATGCATTTCATCAGGTCCTGGTGACTTGCAGGCATCTAACTTATCTAAGTGATTTTTAACTTGGTCTTCTTTTATTTTATCTTCTAAACCTTCCCCCTTCCCATTTGCATTCACTATGTTAGGCATTCCCTCAGACTTCTCGGTGAAGACCGAAACAAAGAAGTCATTAAGCATCTCTGCCATTTCCAAGTTTCCTGTTACTGTTTCTCCCTCCTCACTGAGTAGTGGGCCTACCCTGTCCTTGGTCTTCCTCTTGCTTCTAATGTATTGATAAAAAGTTTCTCCCCCCAACCCGGTGCTGCTTTTATAAATAAACTATTTGGGGAGCTTTACACTGGTGCCTCTCCTCAGGTTGCTAGGGGAAAGGGATCCCAAGGACGTCTTCACAAAAGCAGCAGCTCAAGACCTCTCGCCCATGCCTCATGTCCTTACTCACCATGGCTAGAGCAGCAAACCGACTCTTGCAGTAGCCGGCAATTGTGATTACATTGTGGCTTACAGTGAAGTGTATTAAGGGGTGGGTTTTTTTAAATAAAATAAATGAACCTTGCACCAGAAACAATCTATGCACTGTAAATGCTACCCTGGTGCTTTCCATTCCTTGCAGCTGAAAACTTGTCTGTTGACGCACACTGAGACAGAGACATTCCCAGATTAGAAGATGACGATGACTCGGGAGGACCTGTTCAATGAGTTAATGCATGCCTCCAGAGTGACAAGACGGAGGTCAGAGCATGGAGGATTGCACTGTCCGAGAACCTGGACATGCACAGGGAGGACAGGAGAGCATGCAGGGAACAAGAGTGTGCCATGCAGGAAGAGATGCTGTGGATTATGAAGGAGCAATCAGACATGCTGAGGCCTCTGGTTGAGGTTCAAGAAAGGCAGCTGGATGCTAGAGTCCCTCTGCAGTCTATGCTGAATCTGCTGCCATCATCGCCCAGTTCTACATTCTCCTCCTCCCCCAAACGTCCTATAAGGCGGGGGAGGGGGAATTCATGGAGACTCAAGGCCGCAAACACGCTCCAGAATGGAGTACACGGGAGGTGGTGGACCTTATTGCTGTGTGGGGAGAAGAGTCTGTGCAGGTGCACTTAACACCAGGGGAGGGTACAAGGACCAGAAGGCGCCATTCCCAGACCTTTGATAGTTAATGCAGTGCATCCGTAAGCAAGCTTTCCTTGTTTCTCCCCGCACAGTGTTATCAGCATGTTTGCCCCAGGTTATCTTACTTTTCTTTGCTGTCTCTGTGTGTTTGTGTGCATAATAAAACTGAACGGATTGAGGAGAAAAGGCTATTTTTCATTCAACACCCAGTGGTTGGTGGGGCAGCGTTTACAGGGGAGAAAATGCAGTGGAGGGGACAGTTTGGTAAGGAAAACAGATAAGTGTCACATTACTCTGGCTCATTGCTGAAACTGGTTTTCAAAGCCTCATGGAGATGCAGAGCTCCTGGATGTGCTGTCCTTATTGCCCTGGTGTCTGGCCACTCAAAATTGGCTGCGAAGTGATCTGCCTCAACTCCCCACCCCGACGGAAACTTTTCTCCCTTTGTTTCACAGATATTATGGAGCACACAGAAGGCAGTAATAACAAGGGGGATATTACTTTCACTGAAGTCTAACGTAGTAAGCAAACAATGCCAGCAACCTTTTAAACGCCCAAAGGCACATTCCACCACCATTCCGCACTTGCTCAGCCTATGGTTGAACCAGTCCTTACTGCTGTCCAGGCTGCCTGTGTATGACTTCATGAGCCATGGGAGCAAGGGGTAGGCTGGGTCTCCCAGGATCACAATTGGCATTTCAACATCACCAATGGTTATTTTGCAGTCTGGAAAGAAAGTGCCTGTTTGCAGCTTTCTGAACAGACCTGTGTTCCTAACGATGCACGTGTCATGCACCTTTCCCCAACCATCCCATGTTAATGTTGGTGAAATGGCCCCTATGATCCACCAGCGCTTGCAACACCATTGAGAAGTATGCCTTTCGGTTTATATACTCTTTGGCAAGGTGGTCTGGTGCCAAGATAGGGATACGAATTCTGCCTATTGCCCCACTGCAGTTAGGGAACCTCATCACGGTAAAACCATCCACTATGTCCTGCACCTTGCTCAGAGTCACTACTCTTCTTAGCAGAAGTCTGTTGATGGCCCTGCAAACTTGGATCACAACAGATCCCGCAGTAGATTTACCCACTCCAAATTGATGCCCCATTGACCGGTAGCAGTCTGGTGCTGCAAGCTTCCACAGAGCTTCCCCACTCACTAATCAACTGTCAGAGCAGCTCTCATTTTAGTATTGCTGCACTTCAGGGCTGGGGAAAGCTCTTCACACAGTTCCTGGAAAGTGGCCTTGCACATTCGAAAGTTCTGCAGCCACTGCTCATCATCCCATAGCTGCATATCAATGAGGTCTTACCAGTCAGTGCTTCTTTCCCAGGCCCAGAAACGGTGCTCAACCATGTTAAGGTGATGCATAACTGTTGCCAGCAACTGTGAATTGCTCCGCCCTATGTCTTGCAGCAGGGCTGCTTGCGTGGCATCACATTGTTCCATGTGGTGGCTCCTGTATCAGCTGTGTAAATACTGCACGATAAGGCGCAAGGTGTTTGTAATGCTCACAACAGTGTACAGCTGAGCAGGGTCATAGAATCATAGACTATCAGGGTTGGAATGGACCTCAGGAGGTCATCTAGTCCAACCCCCTGCTCAAAGCAGGACCAACCCCAACTAAATCATCCCAGCCAGAGCTTTGTCAAGCCAGCCCTTAAAAACCGCTAAGGAAGGAGATTCCACCAGCTCCCTAGGTAACCCATTCCAGTGCTTCACCACCCTCTTCGTGAAAATGTTTTTCCTAATATCCAACCTAAACCTCCCGCACTGCAACTTGAGACCATTACTCCTTGTTCTGTCATCTGCTACCACTGAGAACAGTCTAGATCCATCCTCTTTGGAACCCCCTTTCAGGTAGTTGAAAGCAGCTATCAAATCCCTCCCTCAGTCTTCTCTTCTGCAGACTAAATAATCCCAATTCCCTCAGCCTCTCCTCATAAGTCATGTGCTCCAGCCTCCTAATCATTTTTGTTGCCCTCCGCTGGACTCTTTCCAATTTTCCCACATCCTTCTTATAGTGTGGGGCCCAAAACTGGACACAGTACTCCAGATGGGGCCTCACCAATGCCGAATAGAGGGGAATGATCACGTCCCTCGATCTGCTGGCAATGCCCCTATTTATACAGCCCAAAATGTTGTTAGCCTTCTTGGCAACAAGGGCACACAGTTGACTCATATCCAGCTTCTCGTCCACTGTAATCCCTAGGTCCTTTTCTGCAGAACTGCTGCCTAGCCACTCGGTCCCTAGTCTGTAGCAGTGCATGAGATTCTTCCGTCCTAAGTGCAGGACTCTGCACTTGTCCTTGTTGAACCTCATCAGATTTCTTTTGGCCCAAGTGAGTTTCCATTAAACAAAGGGAGGAGAAACAGGTTTGTACCACAGTAAATAGATCTTCAGCTACTGCGGAAAAGACGTCCTTTGTTGTTATTATAAGTGCTATTTTCAAAGCCATTGTGGCTGATGGAGGAGTCCTGGGGTTTCCTTTAAAGCTGTCTGAGTTTTAAAAAACAATAAATACTTACAAATGACTTTCTTTGTGTCTTGCAATAAGATTGGACAGTGAAAACATCAACAAGAAAACTGCTTCCTCTCAATAGAAAGTACAGAGACTCGATCAGGTGTGGTGAGAAAATACTCAGATATATTGCCATATTCACTGGATTCAATTGTTCTTGGATGAGTGATCCTAAAATTGAAAACCACTGTGCACAGTCTAGCGCTCACAATCTCTTGGCTGTGCAGACTGCTAAACAACCCTACAATAATAAATGAGATGCATAGCACTGCTGAGCAAACCTACATTAACAAGTGAAGTGCTTGGCTGTGCACGCTGCTACTGAGCAACCCTACAATAACAAAACAAAGTGTAAGATTAAATATGGGGCAAAACTGCAGAAAGGAAGCAGATTGCAGATGTAAACTCTAATCTCTGTCCTGACCTGCTGATCACTGTGGTATCCAAGAGATTTATACAATGTATTGTTCTACATGTACTCAGTGTATCATCTATGAATAGCCCCAGGAAAATCAATGGGACTGATCAGTGCTCATTGGCTTTTGCAGGCTCCAGCTCTTCACCGTGCCAACGACCCTTTCTTCAGTTCTCTCTTCCAACTTGTCCTTTTTCTCCTTTTCCCCCCTCACTTACTTTTCCTCTGTAACAGTGATTCCAGTGATTTAAATTGTAAATTTAAAATGATTTTTAAAAGGTCTCTCTCGTATCGTATCATGAAATGTGAACAATTCTCTGAAGAGCAGCACTGCAATGGAAAACAAACTCCAGGGGGTTTATACAGTACATGTCTAACAGTACTGTCCTGGTAAATACCTTTGGCTATTTGCAGAGAACAACTGTTTACCTCTTGCAATGGCTTTTTGCTCCTCCTTTTCCCATCCCCAAGTACTCCAGCTTCTCTAAAGGCTTCTCTGTGTGATCTCTGCTAAGCACAGCTACATGACTGTTCTAAGGCAAGGGACTGTACAGTCTCTTTACGTTTATGTAATGTGGAAAGTCTAGTCATTTTTAGCATTGTTAAAGGGCTCTACAGAGACAGATTCCTGCCAAGTGACTCAGCAGTAACTCTGAAATGCAAAAGTATTGTCTCCTTTGCCTCTACCTCAAGGAGCTGCTGGTGGAGCAAATATCATCAGCTGGGGGGATTTTCAGAGGATCCTAGGACTGGGCTGGCCAATCTCTTGGAGTTAAGCCTTTCTTCTTTTGTCCACTACACCCAGAACGAAGGAGGATTTGGTGAGCAGCTCTCAGTCCCTGTACACTGGACGGTTTACAGCAGATAGAGAATAGCTTAACCCCCTATTGGAACTGATTTATAACACTGCACTTTTCCCCTCTTTGCTTTGATCTCCAAAGTGGATTAGACTGAAAGGACCTTGGGAAAAGCAGTAAAATATCAAAAGGCAAAATGAAAATGTTGCTTCCTGGGTGCAGTGAACTGGGGAGCTCCTGACAGACATTGCTGGGTTGGCATGACATAGTGCCCAAGTGAAACGTCCTCTGGGACAAAATGAGGATGTTTATTTAATTTAATGACAATCCCCAAATGAATGCAACCTTGTGATTACAATGAGAGCTTCCGACAAGGCAGGAAATACCGGTTTCAAGGGTGTGTGTACACCTTCTACTCTGCCATTGTGCATATGCATTATCACAATGCAACTTGGATGACATGGTCACATGCTAACATAATGCAATACACCAGTGGTTTTCAAATGGGTACTTGTATCCTTAGGAGTATGCATGCTCTTGTCAGGAAGTATGTGAGAAAAATCCTGTAATGGTAGATAATGCATTTTATTTAGTAAGACTTGGCAATCTAATCAGAAGGGGGTACGTGGTAGACTCCATTATTTGGAAAGGGGTGCAACCTAAAGAGTTTGAAAACCCACTGCGATACACCATAGCATTAGTGGCCAAACTCACTGACCCTCCGAGCCACATACAATGATATTCAGACATTCAAGAGCCGAGGCACGCCTGCTGAAGCCCTGAGCCCCGGCAGATGCACCAAGACCACCCTACCCACTGGGAAGAAGCCCCTACCCCACCACTCCGCTGCAAACCAGAGGTCTCGAGCCGCTCTCCCTCTCCCGCAAGTCTGGTAGGTGGAGAATGGCGGGCGGGGGGAGGGGGGAGGGGCTCCGCAAGCCGCACTTTAACTGTAAAGGAGTCGCATGTGGCTCACGAGCCACGGTTTGGCCACCCTTGTATTATAGTCACAGTTTCTACAGCCTCTGGTTCTATAGTGTGACGTCCCTGGCACTGTGGGAACAGAAACCACAATCCCCAGGTTGGCATTAACACAGCACACTGGCCCTCCAAACCCCACAGGATCATGAGACTACCGTACGCTGGAGCCATTGAGGCAGAGGTGGGGGAGGACCCCTGGCTTCCACAGACTGAGAACCAAGCCGATTCCAAACCTTACCCACCCTTGGAATCCCATGATGGGAACTGAGCGCAAACCCTGCCTGGGTTTACCTTACCGACAGGCCCCTCATCTCGAACATACTCTTACACAGTGGGCTCAGTCTGACTCTCACCACAGTCAACAAAAGTTTCGCCTTTGCTTTAATGAGAACAGGAGTGAGTCTATGATTAAGAGAGCTCCCACTCCCACTACTCTATTCCTTGGTTCAGCCTGTCGGGCCTCTTCCCTTCCTTGCTTCCATACTGGGAATGGGCTTCAGGAGATGTTGATTTTCCAAGAAACCCAAGGCTGCTCTGACTCTTCCTGTCCTTACTGCCAAGGAAACCAGCAGCCCGGGGTGACACATTTTCTTTAAATATTCTTGCACAGGTGGAGAGAGACATTCCAAGGAACTTAATTTGCAAGCTCAGTTAGCAGCTGGTCCAGTGCCTCCAGGTGCTGATCAAAGATAATAGAAAGAGCAGGTTGCTTTTTCCATGGCCTCTCTTCCCACACTATACCCAGCTGCGTCTCTTTGCTAGGTCCCTGTAACTCTCCTGTGCACATCTTATGCTTGTACAGTTCTGACTCCCTCTTTGTGCACTCCTTCCACAAGTATTTCCATGCTTGCCCCCAAACTGCCCCTTAAACCTGGAACATGCTCCCTAGTCCTGTATCCCAAGCCATCTGCCATCTCCCAAACTCAGCTTTTCTCCACAGTCCTTCAGGCAACAATCCTCTAATGCAGTGTTTCCCAAACATGGGATGCCGCTTGTCCAGGGAAAGCCCCTCGCGCGCCCGGCCGGTTTGTTTACTTGCCCCGTCCACAGGTTCGGCTGATCACGGCTCCCACTGGCCACGGTTCGCTGTGCCCGGCCAATGGGGGCTGCGGGACGCGGCGCGGGTCGTACTAGCCACCCTTCCCGCAGCCCCCATTGGCCGGGCACAACAAACCGCAGCCAGTGGGAGCCGCGATCGGCCGAACCTGAGGACCGGGCAGGGAAACAAACCAGCCGGGCGCACCAGGGGCTTTCCCTGGACAAGCGGCGTCCCAAGTTTGGGAAACACTGCTCTAATGCATTGGTTTCCAAATTCTTCAGAGTCACAACTGACTTTTAGACCACCAGTATTTTCACAAGTGCCTCCCACAGTCCTCTACCCCTGAGAATGACCTTCCCAATCTTGCAAATATGCCAGGTCTTTATAATCCACACTATATCAGCAACATACACAAAAATGCTCTGTTAGATGCTCCCAAGCCCCACAACTCTACAATGATATCAGAAGGCTTCTTTGGTTAAAAAATCATTCTGGTTCAGAGGGAAATTAAAAAAGCAATTAAAATATAAACAAACAAAATTGAAAAATGAGGAAGCTGATAGCAATGACGACTCATCAGCAGTTAGGAAATGGAAACTACTGATAAAGATATCAATGAAAAATCTATGGCCAGTAAGAAGCAATTCTTTAAATGTGTCAAAAACAAATGAAATCCAAACAATGCTATAGTGCCATTATGATCGAATAAGAACATAAAATTATCAACCATGATGCACAAAAGGCAGAAGTATTCAACAATTTTTTCTGTATTTGGAGAGAAGCAAGATGATGTATTCGTATCTTACAATTCTATTCCATCAGTATTTTATTATCATGATGATGAGAAGCGACACAGCTTATAACCTGGATGGACTTCTCAAATCATTGGCAGAAGCCTGGGTCGCTCTCTGACTGTGCTGTGCTGCATCACGTGATAGGCCCTGTGTTGTTCAGCATGGTGCTCCATGCACCAGAACCAGCTGGACAAGAAAGACTCATCCCCTAGCCCAGTGAACACACTCCCTGCTGTTGACAACTAAAGCCTATCACTGACAAGCACCTATTCACCTTATCTGTTAAAGTACCATCTAGGGAGACCGCTGTAAATCTGGAAGACACAAGAACTTAGTATCACAACACCATGATGGAATTACCTGAATGAATGAACCCTCTAGCTAACTCAAGGAACCAGTCACTGCAAATGTGCAGATGAGCTGGAGAAGCCACCTTCAGACCAGTTCTAACTGATAAGTCGCAAATGACTTATATACAGTCTTGGAAGGATTAGATTTTTATTAGTAAATGTCCATTTCACCATACATATGAAACTGATACAAATATTTCCATCAATAATAACTGAAATTTATTGACAATGCTTACATTGTCAAAAGACAGAGTCCTGTGGCACCTTATAGACTAACAGACGTACTGGAGCATAAGCTTTCGAGGGTGAATACCCACTTGAAGGTATTCACCCACGAAAGCGTATGCTCCAGTACGTCTGTTAGCCTATAAGGTGCCACAGGACTCTTTGTCACTTCTACAGATCCATACTAACACGGCTACCCCGCTGATACTTAATGTAAGAAAAATTACTTAAGAACTTACTAGAGTTTGATTTAAGGATATTTACTTGGTATACTTTAACATGGGATGTTGACAATTTGTGTTTTAATAGTTAAAGCTTTAATTTTTTGAAACTCAGTGTCTACTGTCATTAAAAAAGTATTTACTGAGTTCTCCCTATTGTCTCACTCTCCATAATTTCTCTCACCTGTGAAAATTTAAATTGATAAAAACTGAAAAAAATGCTTAAAATTAGGGTTACCGTATGTCTGGGTTTTCCTGGACATGGCCTCTTTTTTGATCTTCTGCCCTCTATCCGAACAGATTTTTCAAATAAGAGACAATGTCCGGGATTTTTACATAGCAGACGTTACAGCTCAGAAAGAGCTCTCTCCCCTGCAGCTGCTGGATCCCACCCACCCAGGCTCCAACTCCCAGCCCTGGGGCCGGGGAGAGGCCCACAGGGAGGCCCTCTCCAGCACCTCCTTCTCCAGCACCCCCTCCAAAATGCTCTCTCCAGCACCCCCCAGGTACCCCTGCCAGTACACACACACACACACACACACACACACACACACACACACACCCCCCTCTCCAGCATCCTCCAATACCCTCTCCAGCACCCCCCCAACTGTAACCCCACCCCACTCAGGTCCCCCTCCAGTGATGTCCTCTTTGTGGGAACCTGAAATATGGTAACCCTACTTAAAGCAAACATTATTATCTGTCAAAAATATATTTAAAAAACCAGTCTGCCAAGCCTAGTTATACATGTATTGTTTCACCAAGTGACAACATGGTTATGTTAAGCTAAATGCTTCCCAGAAAGCATGTACCTGAGTTAAAACCCTCTGAATGACTAAAATGTATGACATGTACTTGTATTTCACTCATAGTTTGTCTTAGTTGTCTAAAAATCATGCCTAATCACTAACTCAGTTGACAATGTGGAGGCTGGAGAAATTCATTATACTAAGAGTAGTACAATTTGTAAGACGAAACGGGGTTTCCTTACTGGGAGAAACCCTGAGTGTTTCAAAGAGTTCAGCCTAAATCACACAGACTTCGTTGACAAGAGAATTGACAGTTCATAAACAACAAGAGGAAGAAGCCTTGAATTGGCTTGTAAGCTAAAGATTTTAGCACTGTTTGTACCTTTGGTTAAAGTGGCATAGGAGCCCACAGTACTGCTTAAATACCAGAGAAATTTGAAGGGCTTCAAAATTATCACCTGCATATTATGGTATGGGTTTAATGACAAATTCAGACAGGAAATAAAGTGCAATTTTTTAACAGTGAGTGCTGTCGATCACCAGGAGGGGCTGACTGGTGGGATACTTGCAGAGGACCAGGTGTAATTCACAGTAGAATGGACACACTGTGTGGGAATTTCCTGGTGTTTCACTGTTGTCCTAGGTGTGTTTATACACCCTATCTGATCCTCTGCCTTCTGCCAACCCCTCAGAGTGCTCGACTCCCAGTGTGGACAGTGGCTACCTCCCTGCCTCCCTGTGCCACGTTCCCAGTTGGCAATGGGCATGCCCAGCAGCCCCAGGCAGATGAAGGTGAGGACTTCAGCAGTGGTGCAAGCAGCAGCACAGGCATTTACCAGACCTTGGGAAGCACTGCACAGGACAAAGAAGTTCCTTGCTCTGAAATGGCTTCAAGTGAGCTCCACACAGCATGCATGGCTATGTAAACTGCTAGGTGACTGCTGGACAGAAAGGTCACCACACTGGCCACTTTTGCAGTGACTGGTGCACTCTGGGACAGCAGTTGGAGGACTGACGGAGGTGACTGGGCTACCACAGCAGAAGGATGCATCATAGGGGCACTCAGGCAATTGAATTAACGCCCATCGAGCCTCAGTGACTCACCAATGGCCACCAAAATGGACTGTAACAAATCTGTACATGGCCACAAGAGTACTCCTCACTGATGGAAGGGCAGATCAATACACTGTTCTCTCAAGATCATCCCATTACTCCTAGTTACGCCCCTACAATATACGACTTCAAATAATTCCTCTCCCTCTCTTGGGCTTTATACCCTTCCAGTATTTGTAGATTATGAGCATGCTCCCTCCCCTCTCCCTTAGTCAATGCTTAGCTCACTTGGTTCTTTTAATCTTTCCTCCTAAAGTAAATCCCATCCAGCCCCAAGCAGTTGTGTTGTTCTTCTCTGAATTCCTTCCACTTTTAAATATCTTTCTGGTATTGAGGTGCCCAGAATTGAACACAAAAGCCCAGATATGGTCACAAAGTTTCATCTAGGGGGATTAATAACACCCTTTTCTGTAATGTGAAGTTGCAAACTATTCAATGTGGTTCAGTAATAAAGATGTTAATTAACACTGCTCCTATCAGAAATCCCTGCACTTTCTACCAGAAACCTCCACCCAACCGGATGCTTTGCCAGATATTAATGCCCTTGCATTACTCTCTTTCGGCTAGACAGGGAAGTTCCACTTCTAGGGTGGTAACTGCCAGAATAATTCTTCATTGAAAATAAGGTGCTAAACTTCCATTTCTCCAGTATTTCATTACCTCCTGAATTGTCCCCGAGTTTCCAAAAAGAAATGGTAGTGGTTCAGTAAGCTTATTAGACAGTTTACCCAGAACAGCTGATTCGTACAGTAGGTGTTCACATTTCCCAAGTACTTCCTTACCAGCTGTTTATCAGCAATAGTTATTTTGCAGAGTCAGCATTCCTTAATGATTGCTCAAACTTCTCTTCTATATTTTTACTGAAGACAGATTTAGAAAGTTTTGTATCGCAGCCAGTTTTCTGCCACCATGTAACATGCAGATTAACTAATCAGTTTCCAAATCCCAGAGCAGCAGAAGACGCATCCAATTATTGTGAGCCTTAACTTTATCTGACAAAACCAACAAACTTGGAAGCAAAGGAAAGGGTCCATTTCAGCTCTATCAGTGCTAGAACGGAATCAGACTTTTTCTTCTAAGTCTGGGGAATTCAGTGCACGTACATACTTAGAAGTAGATATAATGGCAGAAAAAGGGTAGAGAATGAAGGCCATGTGGGCCACTCTTGGCAGAAGTCCTCACACAATAGGTATGGATGATATTTTAGGGCACAGATCTCTTGTGAAATTGTATCACTTTGATTTGTATTGTTTTTTGGGGTGTGACCTTCAGTGCCGGTGAAAGATGCTGGCCTGGTAGCCCGGAAGAATGATTTCCATTCATTCACAGAACAGGTTCTATACAGGCAGAACAGGCTTCACTACCAATGTTCCTCACCTCTGCCTGGAGGCAGCACGCTAGGGCAGTTCAATGTCTATTGCTCATTGAGACTCAAGGCCTCCATTGGCAGTACGCATAGGATTGCAATTAGTGTCAATTCCATTTTTGTGATGTGGTCACTTTGCTAAGAACTGGCCTGACACCAGCTACACATTTGACCCAAGCCGTTTTGTTAAAGTTTTTTCTTCAGTGCCCCTTAAAAACAGAGCAGGGAGGCCCCGGACAGAGCTTTAAAAATGTGCCCTCTGGTTCGACTGGCTGCCCCAGGACCACCCCACCCGCCGGGGGCTTTCTTTGCCATCCCAGGCTGCTCTGCCCTGCCCCAGATGGCCCACATGCTGCTGGCCCTCGGCACAGCAGCAGGGATCACTGTCCAGGCCTCACCCCCTGCCTGTAGCGCTGCCGGCTGTCCCGGCTGTACTTACCGTCCGCGAGCTCTCCCTGGCTGGCCTCCTGGGCACGCGCGGGGACCCCGGACTCTGCGGAGAGAGGAGAGAGGCATCGTCAGCATGCGCTCCATGGCGGGAGGGTGTGCTTGGCCCGAGCTGCGCAGTGAATCACTGAAAGGCGTGAGTGTCCGGCCGAGAAAGGCAGGGGCAATGGGCAGGGGAGCAGTGCAGGGACGAGGGGGCGGCCGGGCAGGAGCTGAGGAGCAGCCTTGGGCACCAAGGAGCCCCTGAGCCCCCACCCTTCTCCACTGTGCCCCAGTGCCCCTTCCCTGCTGCACCCCTCCACTAAGCCCCTGCACCCCTCCACTGGGCCCCCAGCCTCCTCCACTAAGCCCCTGTGCCCCTCCACTAAGCCCCTGTGCCCCTTCCCCACTGCGCCCCTCCACTCCTTCACTGTGCCCCCACCCCCCACCACTGAGCCCCTTCCTGGGCTGCCCCTCCATTGTGCCACCACTGCCACTGAACCCCCTACGTCCATCCACTGAAGCACTGTACCTGCTGCAGCCCACCAGAGCCACTGACCCCGCTGCGCCCCATGGTACTGCCCACAAGGCCAAGCTCTGAATTCCTGCAGTACTGAACTGATCCTGAGGGGATGTGTCACTTTGGAGAATTCAGTTCAGCTGCTCTGGCGTTGCTGGCTGCCTGCAGGTTGTTCTGAGCCAGCTGCAAACTGATGTCTGCCTTGAGCAGCAGCCAGCTGATATAGACACCACCTACAAAGCTGTGAACTCAGAGGTAGCAGAAACTATTCCAGGTCAGTCCAAGCCATGCACCCACCCTCTCCAGCAGACCTCTGCATGAGGCACTGGCAAGATATTCATCCAATCAGTTAGCAGCCCTGCTTTTCTGCACTCAGCTCTGCTTTAGCCCTTCTCCTCTCCCACCCTCACTGCCAACTCAGGGCTCTACGCTCCCGAGACTAGCTCCTAGGGAGGGGGCTTTTACCTTGCACAGGCAGACAGAGGCGGATTACGGTTTTGTGGGGCCCTGGGCCAGAGCAAGTGGGGGCCCCTCCCCACCCCACCCCATCTGCAAGCAGTCCCCCTGCCCCCGCTCTCCCCCTGGTGCTCCTGCTGGGAAAATGGGGTCAGGGTGCGAGGCCTTCCCCTGCCCACCCAGTGCTCCTGCCAGGGAGCAGGGTCGGGTCAACCCCGCACGTTGAGAGGAGTGCCAGGTGGGCAGATGGAGCAGGGGAAGCCCCCGCACTCCGACCCTGATCCCCAGCAGTAACGCTGGGTGGGCGGAGCAGGTCAGGGCACAGGGACTCCCATTTTTCTGGGGGCCCCCAATTGGCCGGGGGCCCTGGGCGTGGGCCCTGTTGGCCAGTGGCTAATCTGCCACCGCAGGCAGAATCTATGCTGGGACTCTGCTCCCCTTGCCCTGGTGCTGCTGTGGTTAAGTGATACAGAACATACCAGCCTCAACAGTCTTTGCCTGGATTCAGGCTGTACAGCCTGGAACTTGACCACAAATGAAACTGTTTTAAGTCTTAAAGGAACTAGCCAAGAAGGGGCTGTCTGAACCACTAATGTTCATTTTTAACAAATATTGGAAAATTGGGGAAATTCCAAAGGACTGGAGGCCTGCCAATATAGTGCCAATATTTAAGAAGTGTAAAAGGGGTGACCCACAGAACTCTAAACCTGTTAGCCTGATGTCAGTCCCAAGTAAAATAATGGAATGGTTAACTTGGGACTCAAAGAATACAAAGCTACAAATAGAATTAATCCCAGTTGGTGTGGTTTCATGAAAGGTAGATTTTGTCAAACTAATTTGTGGTCTTTTTTTGGCGGGATTACAGGTCTGGTTGATAAAGGTAACTGTTGGTACAGTATACTTGGCTTTCGCCAAGGCATTTGTCTTAGTACCACATGACATTTTGATTTAAAACTTGCATTGTATGGAACTAACGGCACAGATTTGATGGAATAACACCTGGCTCACAGACAGTGCTCAGAATGTAGTTGTTAATGGGGAGATATCAACAAGCAAGGCTGTTTCTAGTGTGGTTCCCCAGGGATCAGATCTTGGTCCAACACAACTTACTATTTGTACCAACCATCTAAACGATGATATAAAAATGTTTGCTGGTAAAGTTTGCAGATGACACAAAGATTGGTGGGGTAGTAAATAATGAGGGCAGGTTACTGCTACAGTGTGATCTGAATGGTCTGGTTAAATGGTCACAAGCCAACAAAATATATTTTAATGCAGCCAAATGCAGGTAATGCACCTGGGAACCAAGAATGCAGGTTATGTCTACAGGATGGAAGACTGTCTTGGAAAGCAGTGACACAGAGAAGGAATTAGAGGTCAGTGCAAACAAACAATCACCTCAACATGAGCTCTCAGTGCAATGCTATTGCAAAAAGGGCTAATGTAAGAAAAGGGGAATATCAAAGGAAAATAATCTTGCTTGTGGACAGACCATTGGTAGGACCACTACTAGAATACTGTGTCCAGTTCTGGTGTCCACACTGCAGGAAGGATTGGAAGTTCTGGAGTAGGTCAAAAGAGAGCCACCAAATGATCTAAGAGCTGGCAAACAAGATTTTCTATGTGTGAAAGGAGCTCCATTTATTCATCTTATTGAAGAGAAGGTTGAGAGATGATATGACCACTGTGTCTAGGCACTGACACATGGAACAGAGATCTGAGTGTTTTCAGCCTTGCTGACAAAGACCTAACAAGATTCAATGGCTAGAAATGGAAGTTTGACAATTCAGCCTTGAAATAAGATGCAATTCCCCAGCAGCGATTAAACATGGAAACAGCTTAGCAGGGGAGGTGGTGGGTTCACTGCCACTTGTTTTTAAAATTAGATCAAATAACTTTGTGAAAGAGAGGCTTTAATCCAGCTTCCGGGAGAAATTTTACAACCTGGGTGGATGGGATTGGGCTGGATGGTCATGGTGGTATCTGGTTCATGGTGGTCTGTGAATTCATGAATCCTCCTGTTCATCCTCTTCCTTCATGGGCCATGGAGAGAATAGGGAGCTCTACATTGCCCTCGACAAGCTCAGGACTGTTGCAACTCTGCACTACCATGACTATACTCAAATCTTATGCTTCAGGGTTTCTGGAAGGCACCTGCAGGGGTCAGGAAGGAATTCATTTCCTCAATGCACAATTGGCCAATTCTTCTGGTTTTTTTGTTTATTTTCTTCTGCCTTCCTCTAAGTCATCAGTAACTGGCCACAGCTGGAGAAAGGAGAGCAGGTGGTGTGGATCAATGCTCTGAAGTGGTTCAGAGAATCTTCGCCTGGCTGGTGGCTCTTCTCACATGCTCAGAGTCACAGTGATCACCAGATTTGAGTCAAGAAGGAATTTTCCCTAGGTCAGGTTGGCAGCCATTGGATTTTTTTTTTTTTTCCCTTTCTCTGAAGCATCAGGTGTAGTTTGCCTGCTGGGATCCTAGGAGTATCTCTCACCTAATTAATTCCCTGCCATTGCAGTGGCCTCAGGTGTTGGGGACACCTCAGTCTCTCCTATTCTCTGCCTGTGACTCACAACAGTTGAGTTTCCTGAGGACTGAAATGCTTTGGTTATTGGGCTCAATATAGCAGTACTTGTGCGAAATGTAATGGCCTGTGCTATGCAGGAGGTCAGACTGCATGATCTAGTGCAGTGACTCTCAATCTTTACTGACTACGATACCCCTTTCAGGAGTCTGATTTGTCTTGCGTACCCCAAGTTCCACCTCACTTAAAAACTGCTTGTTTACAAAATCAGAGATAAAAATACAAAACTGTCACAGCACACTATTACTGAAAAATTGCTTACTTTCTCAATTTTACCATATACTTTTAAAATAAATCCATTGGAATATAAATATTGTACTTACATTTCAGTGTATAGTATATAGAGCAGTATAAACAAGTCATTGTCTTATGAAATTTTAGTTTATACTGACTTCGCTAGTGTTTTTTATGTAGCCTGTTGTAAAACTAGGCAAATATCTACAGGAGTTGATATCCCCCTGGAAGACCTCAGTGATTGAAAACCACTGATCTAGTGGCCCCTTCTACACTATGAAACTATGAAAAGTGAAAAAAGAAAAAGAAACAAAAGCCAGGGGTTAAATAGAGCTAAAGTTTCAGACTGTGCTAAGTGCTGGCCTAGAATATCTCAGCTTTGCAACAGCTGCTGACCTGTTTTGGCAGAAGTGACTAGCAGAAAGAGGGAGTTTTGTGCTGTCCTAGAAGAAATGGTAACCAGTGCTCATCCAAGCAGTCCAGTGAACAGTGTTTTGTGATCAGTTTGTAACTAGGTCAGGTGAGAGGATTGTATGGTTGCACTAGGGTTCTCAAGTGATTAAAAAAATTAATTGTGATTAATCGCACTGTTAAACTATAATAGAATACCGTTTATTTAAATATTATGGATGTTTTCTACATTTTCAAATATATTGATTTCAATTACAACACAGAATACAAGGTGTACATACTCTTTATATTTATTTTGATTACAAATATTTGCACTGTAAAAAAAGAAATAGTATTTTTCAATTCACCTCCTATAAGTACTGTAGTGCAATCCCTTTATCATGAAAGTTGAACTTACAAATGTAGAATTATGTAAAAAGATACCTGCATTCAAAAATAAAATAACGTAAAACTTTAGAGCCTACAAGTCCAATCAGTCCTACTTCCTATTCAGCCAATCGCTCAAACAAGTTTGTTTACATTTGCAGAGGAAAATGCTCCTTGTTTATCTCACCTGAAAGTGAGAACAGGCGTTTGCATGGCACTGTTGTAGCCGGCATCGCAAGGTATTTATATGCCAGATGCACTAAAAATGTATATGTCCCTTCATGCTTCAACCACCATTCCAGGGGACATGTGACCATGCTGATGACGGGTTCTGCTTGATAACAATCCAAAGCAGAGTGGACCGACAAATGTTCATTTTCATCATCTGAATCAGATACCATCAGGAGAAGGTTGATTTTCTCTTTTGGTGATTCAGGTTCTGTAGTTTCCGTATCAGAATGTTGCGCTTTTAAGATTTCTGAAAGCATGCTCCACACCTCGTCCCTCTCCGATTTTGGAAGGCACTTCAGATTCTTAAACCTTGGGTCGAGTGCTGTAGCTATCTTTAGAAATTTCACATTGGTATTTTCTTTGCATTTGTCAAATTTGCAGTGAGAGTGTTCTTAAAACGAACAACATGTGCTGGGTCGTCATCCGAGATTGCTATAACATTAAATATACGGCAGAATGCAGGTAAAATGGAGAAGAATTGTATGTCTCCTGCTCTAAGGAGTTCAGTCACAAATTTAATTAACGCATTATTTTTTTAATGAGCATCATCAGCATGGAAGCATGTCCTCTGAAACGATGGCCGAAGCATGAAGAGGATATCAATCTTTAGCACATCTGGCACACAAATATCTTGCGATGGCAGTTACAACAGTGCCATGCAAACACCTGTTCTCACTTTCAGGTGACACTGTAATTAAGAAGTGGGCAGCATTATCTCCCATAAATGTAAACAAACTTGTTTCTCTTAGCGATTGGCTAAACAAGAAGTAGGACTGAGTGGATCTGTAGGCTCTAAAGTTTTACATTGTTTTGTTTTTGAGTGCAGTTATGCAACAAAAAATATCTACATTTGTAAGTTGCACTTTCATGATAAAGAGATTGCACTACAGTACTTGTATAAGGTAAACTGAAAAATACTATTTATTTTATCATTTTTACAGTGCAAATATTTCTAATTAAAAATAATATAAAGTGAGCATTGTACACTTTGTATTTTGTGTTGTAATTAAAATCGATATGTTTTAAAATGTAGAAAAACCATCCAAAATATTTAATAAATTGCAATTGGTATTCTATTGTTTAACAGTGCGATTAATCACGATTCATTTTTTTAATCACGATTAATGAGTTAACTGATTAATCGACAGCCCTAGTTTGCACTAGTCACCCTGTTTAACCATTTCTGTCAAAGTGCATTCTGGGAACACTGGGCAGTATCCATCCCCCATGCTCCAAGAACATACATGGCATCAAAAGTATGTGGGGAAAGAACTCGGAGAGGCCTATGGCACAGTGTTTGGAGGCAGGAGGACCAGCCAAACTGCAGAATGCCAGTGTGCTGAACCAGCTTAAGGGCACATTGCTGTGTCAGCCCAGGCCTTGGGCCACAGTGACACATGGTCAGCTGCCTCACAAAGTACTCACCATGGCTGGTTTCAGAAGCACCCACAGCTCCTGTTGAAAACCAGTTCCCAAATCGTATGGACACATGACACAGAGCCAACCATGCCAGCAGGCTATGGTCTGGGTTCAAAGTGGGAGTGAAGCCAGGGTTTTCCTTCAGTAGCCTGTCTGTGAATGATAACGGAGGGGGGAAGAGTCAAGGATGACACTGATGGGATCTGAAGGAGGGGACTTTAAAGGGAACTGAGGAGTGGTGTTTTTGCCAGACTGAGTGGACTACAGGGCATTCAGGAGAAGGTGTCTGCCACACGAGAGAGAGATCTGTGAGATGTTTTATGTGCAAGTATGTATAGATGGCTTAAGGCTATATTGTAAAAGAAGATAGGTGAGATGTGAATTGCTGTGGGCTTATGAAAAGTCAGTCATTTCAGACATTTTATTACTGTCTTAGAATGAAATAATTATTACTCTAAGAGCAGAACCATATGATTTTGTACAGATGGATTTTCAGAAGTTTTTGACAAAGTTTTATATGATGGATTATTGTAAAACTGCTCTAAACAGAAGATTTAGAACAGCTCAGTAGGTAGATAGAAGAAGGTTGGAGTTAAAGGTGTGTCTTCTTTGTGGAGGTTGAGGAAAGTGGAGTCCTCCGGGGTTCTGTATCGGGACCAGCATTTTAAAACTAGTTTAAATAATGGTTTAGATGAAGTTCTAGTTATAGTACTCACAATAGAAGAAATAGTAGAGGAAGCAATAGTGGATGGGAACCTGGGAGGCAGTGACCATGAGATGGTCGAGTTCAGGATCCTGACACAAGGAAGAAAGGAGAGCAGTAGAACAGAGACCCTGGACTTCAGAAAAGCAGACTTTGACTCCCTCAGGGAACTGATGGGCAAGGTCCCCTGGGAGAATAACATGAGGGGGAAAGGAGTCGAGGAAAGCTGGCTGTATTTTAAAAAATCCTTATTGAGGTTGCAGGAACAAACCATCCCGATGTGTAGAATGAAAAGTAAATATGGCAGGCTTGGCTTAACAGTGAAATCCTCGCTCTTCTTAAACACAAAAAAGCAGCTCACAAGAAGTGGAAGATTGGACAAATGACCACGGAGGAGTATAAAAGTATTGCTCAGGCATGCAGGAGTGAAATTAGGAAGGCCAAATCACACTTGGAGTTGCAGCTAGCCAGAGATGTTAGGAGTAACAAGAAGGGTTTCTTCAGGTATGTTAGCAACAAGAAGAAAGTCAAGGAAAGTGTGGGCCCCTTGCTGATTGAGGGAGGGAACCTAGTGACAGAGGATGTGGAGAAAGCTAGTGTACTCAATGCTTTTTTTGCCTCTGTCTTCACAGACAAGGTCAGCTCCCAGACGGCTGCACTCCACAGCACGGTATGGGGAGGAGGTGACCAGACCTCTGTGGAGAAAGAAGTAGTTCGGGACTATTTAGAAAAGATGGACGAGCACAAGTCCATGGGGCTGGATACACTGCATCTGAGGGTGCTAAAGGAGTTGGCCGATGTGATTGCAGAGCCATTGGCCATTATCTTTGAAAAATCATGGCAATCGGGGGAGGTCCCGGATGACTGGAAAAAAGCTAATGTAGTGCCCATCTTTAAAAAAGGGAAGAAGGAAGATCCAGGGAACTACAGGCCAGTCAGTCTCACCTCAGTCCCTGGAAAAATCATGGAGCAGGTCCTCAAGGAATCAATTCTGAACCACTTCGAGGAGAGGAAAGTGATCAGGAACAGTCAGCATGGATTCACCAAGGGCAAGTCATGCCTGACTAACCTAATTGCCTTCTATGATGAGATAACTGGCTCTGTGGATGAGGGGAAAGCAGTGGATGTGCTATTTCTTGACTTTAGCAAAGCTTTTGATAAAAGTCTCCAACAGTATTCTTGCCAGCAAGTTAAAGAAGTATGGGCTGGATGAATGGACTGTAAGGTGGATAGAAAACTGGCTAGATGGTCGGGCTCAACGGGTAGCGATCAATGGTTCCATGTCTAGTTGGCAGCCGGTATCAAGTGGAGTGCCCCAAGGGTCGGGCTGGGGCCGGTTTTGTTTAATATCTTCATTAACGATCTGGAGGATGGTGTGGACTGCACCCTTAGCAAGTTTACAGATGACACTAAACTGGGAGGAGTGCTTGATACGCTGGAGGGTTGGGATAGGATACAGAGGGACCTAGACAAATTAGAGGATTGGGCCAAAAGAAATATGATGAGGTTCAACAAGTGCAGAGTCCTGCACTTAGGCCGGAAGAATCCCATGCACTGCTAAAGACTAGGGACTGAATGGCTGGGCAGCAGTTCTGCAGAAAAGGACCTAGGGGTAACACTGGACGAAAAGCTGAATATGAGTCAGTGTGCTCTTTTTGCCAAGAAGGCTAATGGTATTTTGAGTTGTATAAGTAGGGGCATTTCCAGCAGATCGAGGGACGTGATCATTCCCCTCTATTCGGCACTGGTGAGGCCTCATTTGGAGTACTGTGTCCAGTTTTGGGCCCCACACTACAAGAAGGATGTGGATAAATTGGAAAGAGTCCAGCGGAGGGCAACAAAAATGATTGGGGGATGGAGCACATGACTTATGAGGAGAGGCTGAGGGAACCGGGATTGTTTAGCCTGCAGAAGAGAAGAATGAGGGGGGATTTGATAGCTGCTTTCAACTACCTGAAAGGGGGTTCCAAAGAGGATGGATCTAGACTGTTTTCAGTGGTAGAAGATGACAGAACAAGAAGTAATGGTCTCAAGTTGCAGAGGGGGAGGTTTAGGTTGGATATGAGGAAAAACTTTTTCACTAGTAGGGTGGTGAAGAACTGGAATGGGTTACCTAGGGAAGTGGTGGAATCTCCTTCCTTAGAGGTTTTTAAGGTCAGGCTTGACAAAGCCCTGGCTGGGATGATTTAGCTGGGGGTGGTCCCGCTTTGAGCAGGGGGTTGGACTAGATGACCTCCTGAGGTCCCTTCCAACCCTGAGATTCTATGATTCTATGAATGCAAGTATTTAGTCACATACTTAATTTTATGCAGATGAGTAGTGCCATTAGCTTCAGTCAGACTACTGAAGGAGTGAAGTTAAGCATATGCATGCTTGCAGGATTGGGGCTTGCACTTGAAGTTGATACTAAAAGTTTTGGGGGGTTAATGTGTTATCAGTAACTCACCGAAATTTAAAAAGAGGGGTGTAACTGTAACCATAGCAATGATGCCCTCACTCGACATATGGCTACTGGGTGGTAAAGCCATTTGAATGCATTTTCAAGCTTTGCTTTTGTACCACAGTCCCTATAGGAGAAACCTAGTGGATCGCTGCCAGCGCATCGTTATCATATGATTCAGTATCAAAAGGCCTCCTTGTGTTTATCACTCTTTTCACAACAAAGCACCATGAGGAAGCCACACGATACAGTGGGGTTCCACTGTTTGCTGCCTATACACAGACATGCCTGGCCCAGCTACACACACATTGCTGCTCTGACTAGGTTCTGGCGGCTTCTAAAGCATGCTCACTGTGAGTGTCATTGGAGGGCTCACAAACCACCCTAGTCCTTTACATCCCTACTCAGAATGTTCCCCAAAACCTACCTGGGGGTCCCCACTGGGTTTTCGGAGACTCATATGACCAGGCTCCATTTGATGCATGGGTGTCACAGGGGCGTGATATCCATTCGCTGTAAGGAACACACAGAGGAGGTTAGAAAGGCTGATTTAGACAGCAAATACTTAAATACAGACTTTCAATGGTTCTTGGTCACTTTATTTATCATACAGGTAAACTCACAGAACCCTGAAACAAGATACTTGCCTTCCCTACATGCCATCTAATCCCAGAAGTGCCTGAACTGAACAGACCTCTGAACAGGCCTGGGCCTGACTCAATAGAATTGGAGGGGGCAGTGCCAACCCAGACCCCAGTAGTGTATCTAGCCTCTGGGCCCAGGCCTCCTCTCACTGCTCCGGGACAGACTGAAGTCAGCAGAGTTAGATAGCTATAGAAAGGGTCTAAGGGAGACACCCTAGAACTTGAATCAATTCCCAACAGCCCCCTTAGTCCCCCAATGTGGCAGATACTATTTCCCCTTCTGTTCCGCAAACCAGCACCCGGAAAACCAGAGGCAAAGGACAACAATACAATGCTGATTATATTTAAAAACTGCATGATTTGAAAGCCCGTCCCCTGATTTTCTGTGGCCTGACTTGTGGCTGCTTGGGGCTGGATACTGCATCTGCTCCTTGAAAAGCCGACACAAAGCGTAAAGCAGAAGCCAGTCCTGACAACAAATAATGAGTGCAAAAGACTTCTGCACTCTCAGTTTTCAGGGGCTCATACATCCCGGATCCTCCTTTTCAGAGCATTTAGCTTGGGTCCACGCCCAAATCCGAATGGACGGGTGTCCGCAGCTGCCTGTTGCATAGAGCCTGAGAAATGGGGATAGAGGACACTGATCCTGTCTCAAGTGAGGGAGGAATCCATGTACGTAGCCCTCAGCATCTGCTCCTGGCTCCACCACACCCCGGGATGATTGCTCTAGAAGGTGTTTGTGGAAACAAACATTTCTACTACTAATGGCTGTTCCCCTGGGCTGTGACCCGCTGGAGGGCTCCTGGGGGACTGAATGCCAATCAGGCAGCTGTAGGGCTACTAGAGCTCTGCTACTACCCTGTCAGGCTGATGGTATGAGCTGCCACAGAACTCAAAGTGGCACCTAAACTGGGGCTGCCTAATGCCCTAAGAGTGAGGGAGGGGTGTTGGGAGAGAGAAACCTGCAGTTCTGTGTTGCTGTGCTATTAGAAATGAGTCACTGTTTATATTCTGGGAGCACATGGAGTGAGGTCAGGACTCCCTTGTGCTGGGCACAGGACACACGGGGAAGCAGACTGACCCTGCCCCAGAGAGACTGCAATCTGAATAGACCAGACAGATAAATGGAAAGAGACAACATCCTAGCCAGAAAACATACACACCACACCTCAAGAATCTCCGCCTTTGTGTGCACTCTACACAAACAGCCCCCGCCCATGCAGTTCAGCACAGCCCGTGTGGCAGGCTCTTGCCCAGCGCTCCAGGCTCAGTCCAAGAGAGCAAAAGCCAGACAGATTAGATGTCTACAGGCCCGTGCCCCAGCTGCTTCACCCTCTCCCCAGAGCAAGGGCACTTCTGGGGACCCACATGGTTAGGCCCTGCCCCTGACCTTGTGGGGCAATCCCCAAATTCAGGAGACTGCCTTCCCTACCTGAGCTGTGGGGCAGCCCAAAATCTCAATTTTTCACCAATCTGGGGTAAAAAACAGCTATGAAAGTGTGATCCACAAAACAGCCTGTGACCCGGGGGCAGATTGCACTGTGCTGAGACAGGCACACTGGAGTTTAAGTCTCACCTCTGTCACTCACTGCTGTTACTATTTCTGCACACCCCTCCACACTGGGTAAGGTTTCCTGTCCCCCCATCTGAGGCAAGTATTATTCTCATTTTCCAGATAAGGTCACTTCTGGCAAAGTTGGGAGTGGAACCCAAATATGGCAGAGCCAAGTCACAGCACTTAGTCATGCTTCCTTTCAGAAAGTGCCCCAAGTCTGTGCTGTCAGGAACGACTGCGCTAGGAGCTAGGCACAGAGCCCAGGAATCCTGATAGCCAGCATTCCACTGCTGTCCAGCAAATAGCTGGGTAATGTGTGCCACACACGCCTCTAAAAGCTGGTCCATGCAGAGAACAGCCTGAGAATGTTATGAGTTCCTCCTTCGGCTCAAGTGTGCAAGGTCTATGGAATGGCTGTGAAGGTCCTCTTGGGTTCAGACCACGATGAGTCCCTTATCAGAAAAATCTATATGTAATTACAGGCTATCACAGTGGAGTAAGAATTAAGGTAACATTAATATTGGCATTTCCTAACTTCTGAGAACTTGACTTTATATTCATTGTACATAAAATGGGTTCTATGGATTCTATCTACCTAGGGATTGATGTTTTCTTAAGGAAGCACTGACTGGGGACTAACTGCAGAAGCGTGTTGCTAACGCACTACATACCTTTCACTGGTAAGGCACCAGTCTGCATCCAGCCCAGCTCAGCAGGGATTTAACATTGTCCCAATCTCCTGGGTCTTTGGGGATTTGTGTAGAGGGTCTCAGCTCCAGCTCCCACATCACAAACTCCCCAGTTCTCTTTGCATTAATAGGCCAACTCAGCAGAGAGGCCAAGAATTGCCTGGGCCTTTGGAACTGAGCTGCTCCAGGGGAAACACCTCAGATCTGAGCTGAGACATGCTGGCAGTGGGCTGGGGGAGTTGCTGCTGCTTTGTAGATAAAGAGAGGGCTCCATACACCAGGGCTGATGCCTTCACAAGCACTAAATTCATACACCACATTTCTAAAACGGCAATTGATTATTATATGCATATTATTTGCAAATATGCAAATCAGCTGATTAAATAATTTGTATACAATTTTTGCACAATACCTAAGCGTTCCTAATTTTTCTTTACTAAAAGCTGGCAGCCTGACCTGAAGTCCCGCTGCCAATGGCTTCCTAATCCCCAGTCCATGGCCCATCCTTGCTGTGGTAACAGATCTCAATATTTTGAGGCAAAAATGACTATTAATACAATTATTCTAATTCTGAGTTATTACAAACTTGCCTGTGCCTTTACTGTTTTTAGGAGATACAATTATTTTCATATACATGACACTTGGAGCATATGGATAGCTCACACGCTCATGTTTTTGGTTGCTTATTTAATAAAATGAAATGAAATGTTTGAGCTAATTGCAACAACCCCTAGGAAATCTCTGCTTTCACCTTCTTAGCCACAAAACCACATTTATTACCTCTAGGTGTGTTTACACAAAGTCTAGGAAGCAATTTTATAACTTCTATTTTGGTTTAACAGGTCAGCCAGAACTGTGAGTCATCTACCCCCTGCTCAAAGCAGGACCAACCCCAACTAAATCATCCCAGCCAGGGCTTTGTCAAGCCAGCCCTTAAAAACCTCTAAGGATGGAGATTCCACCATCTCCCTAGGTAACCCATTCCAGTGCTTCACCACCCTACTAGTGAAAAAGTTTTTTCCTAATATCCAACCTAGACCTCCCCCACTGCAACATGACCCCATTGCTCCTTGTTCTATCATCTGCCACCACTGAGAACAGCCAAGCTCCATCCTCTTTGGAATCCCCCTTCAGGTAGTTAAAGGCTGCTATCAAATCCCCCCTCACTCTTCTCTTCTGCAGACTAAATTAGCCCAGTTCCCTCAGCCTCTCCTCATAAGTCATGTGCCCCAGCCCCCTGATCATTTTTGTTGCCCTCCGCTGGACTCTCTCCAATTTGTCCACATCTTTTCTGTAGTGGGGAGCCCAAAACTGGACGTAATACTCCAGATGTGGCCTCACCAGTGCCGAATAGAGGGGAATAATCACTTCCCTCGATCTGCTGGCAATGCTCCTACTAATGCAGCCCAATATGCCGTTGGCCTTCTTGGCAACGAGGGCACTCTGTTGACTCATATCCAGTTTCTCATCCACTGTATCCCCACGTCCTTTTCTGCAGAACTGCCGCTTAGCCAGTTGGTCCCTAGTCTGTAGCAGTGCATGGGATTCTTCTGCACTTGTCCTTGTTGAATCTCATCAGATTTCTTTTGGCCCAATCCTCCAATTTGTCTAGGTCCCTCTGGACCCTATCCCTACCCTCCAGCATTATCCCTACCCTCCAGCGTATCTACCTCTCCCCCCAGCTTAGTGTCATCTGCAAACTTGCTGAGGGTGCAATCCATCACATCATCGAGAGCATTAATGAAGATGTTGAACAAAACCAGCCCTAGGACCGATCCCTGGGGCACTCCGCTTGATACCTGTTGCCAACTAGACATCGAGCCATTGATCACTACCCGTTGAGCCCGATGATCTAGCCAGCTTTCTATCCACCTTATAGTGGCTTTGTGGCATGCTGCCAGTTCTGGTCTGGTAACAAACAATAACCACAGGCTACAAGGAAGGTGAGTAGCTCTTTGGGCAGCAGGTTTCTCTGAAGTCTCATTTTCATCCCATCTGTGGCCTGTACTGATGTTTCTATGTCACTCAACACAGCTCCCCTGACTGTGAAATCCAGCTCTGAAGGCTCAGACATCCAACCTGCAGTCTCAAACTGTCCCCTGCCCTTGAGCAACGCGGCCTGCACGGCACACTCACATAATGCAGAATCTACGGCAAAGTGAAGGCCGGATCCCCAGCTGGGGTAAATTGGTATCGCTCCATTGGCGCTGATCTGTAGAAGAGGATCCTTGGATGTATAAACGGGGGAATCTCGAGCAGGGGTCTATTGGTTGTGTTACCTCTGAATTTGACACTGCTGGAATCCTGGGTCCAGTTTTGGAGCCCACAATTGAAGAAGGAGGTTGATAAATTGGATAATGTTAGGATTAGAGCCATGGGAATGATTAAAGTATTGGAAAACATGTCTTAGAGTGACAGACTCCAGGAGTTTAATCTATTTAGTTTAAGAGAAGAGTAAAGAGGGACTCGATTACAGTCTATAGTGGGGAACAAACATTTGATAATGGGCTCTTCAGTCTAGCAGAGAAAGATATAACATGATCCAATGGCTCTGCCTGTTTTCAGCCCCTCCCCGGAGCTGTGTGTGCTTCAGTGGGTTCCCGGTGCGGGAGAGGATTGTGGGGCTCCCCTTTCTGCTCAGCAGAGACACAGTTACCCCAAGCATAGCCCTGCCCCGGGCCCGCCACCTGCCCAGACCCCCTGTCTGCTCCTCACCGGCCCTTAGGCAGGGGGACTGTGAAGGGGGGAGCCCTCAGAAGGCTCCACTACACACAACTGGCCTGAATGGCTTTGCACTCCCTTTGGGGGCTGCTCCGGGAACCAGACTGCTTGCTGCTGTAACTTACCCTTCCCTGGGGGTGGTAGGGCTATGTGTGGGCCTGCCCCCTCTAACAGGGAAAAGCCTGGCCTCTGCAGGGACTCCCCACACTGCCCCCAGGGGCTCCCCACTGTCAGCTTTCTTCACTGTGAAAGGCTGGGAGCCAAGCCCGGAGGAAAGGTACTTCTCTCTTCTCTTCCCCTCCCCTGTGCACACTGCTCCCCTCTCCTCCCCCATGCAGCACTCCCTTCCCTTTGACACTCCCCTCCCTCCTGTCCTCCCCCATGCAGCACTCCCTTCCCTTTGACACTCCCCTCCCTCCTGTCCTCCCCCATGCAGCACTCCCTTCCTTTGATGCTCCTCTGGGCAGTGCTTCCCTCCCTTCGAGGCTCCCCTCACCTGTGCAATGCTCCCCTTCCCTCCCCTATACAGCACTCTGTTCCCCTCCCCCGTGCAGCATTCCCCTTCACACAGGTGCTGTAGCTGACAGGGGCCTTATCACCAGGAGTTGGGCTGTTGCCCAGAGGCATTCACTGAGCCATGAGCCTGTCCCCAAGCAGGGCACACACATTCGCTCTCACGCAGCTCCTTGGTGGGCTGGCATGTTTGCTGAGCTGTGTGAAGGCCTTTCCCCATGCAGGTGTAAGGTCGACAGACCTCAGTTTGTGGTGGCTGGGATCAAGCCTGGGCCCCCTGGACCTTAATGTAAGCAGGGGAATAGTCCCGCTATTGTGGGGAACTTTCCTCATCTCTGCACTACCCTGGTGAAATGGGCTAGCGGAAGGATCTCAGTCCTCGCTCCCACCTCCTTTACCCCAGAGGCCTCCCTGCCCTCGAGGACTCCCCTTGCACTCTCCTCTCTGGCAGAGTCCTCATAACCCCAACAAGGCTGAGCCCAGGATTCCTGGGGGGGCTCAACCCCCAACCTTGCTGTGGTCACCTAGGTCAGGGGCTAGGGTGTCCCCACTCCAGGGTACTCTCTCTGAACTGGATGCTTCCCTGACCCACTGATCACTGCATACAATTCAAAGCAAATGCAAACTATTTCATTAACAATTAATTTTTTAACAGGAATAAGGAAAAATGGGAAAGGCTAATGAAAACACATCAGCCCGCTCTGTGGCAGGGAACATCACAACAGTGTCTCTGCAATGTCAGGGCAGTTCAGTCTGTTCCTGTGTAAGTCCCAGGCCTCCTTCTCAGGCCCTGGCTGTGCTGCAGGGACGCTGTGGCTTGGATACTTGCTCCGGCGGTGGCCACACGCTCGCAGGCTCTGGGTGGCAGGACCCTCTTCCCAGCGTCGCCCCCACCCTGTCGGGGTTTAGATCCCCCTGCAAGTCTGGCCTGCAGGGCCCCTTGCTGGGCCCACTGCCCAGGGTTCCCCTCGCTCTCCCCAGCTGCTCACCGCACCCGGCTCCGGCCTGCTCCAGCCCCAGCTCCACCGCTCTGCCTCAGCTCCAGCTCCTCTGCCTCAGCACAGCTGCTGCTGCTGCTGCTCTGCCTCCAGCTGCCTGGGCTGCTGCCCTGGCCCCTCTGGCTGCTGCAGCTTCTCCCCCCAGGGCAGGTCTGTCTCTCTGGGCTGTGCTCTGGCTTTGGGGCTGCACCTCTGCTCCCAGGGCAGGTCTGTCTCTCTGGGCTGCTTTTCTGGCCCCTCTGGATATGGCCCAGCTCAGCTCTGGCCTCTGCCCTCTCCTCAGCTCAGCCCCACTCACTCTGACTCAGGCAACTTCAGCTCACAGGGAGGACGGAGGACGGGATCCACCCTGACCTCCTGACTCCCTGATTCGCCTGCCCGCCCTGTCAATCAGAGCTGACCTGGAGCATTGGCCTCTCCCCATTGCCCCTGGGGACTGTCAGTCCCATCGACCCTTCCCCTTTTGGTACTGGGAGCTAGCAATCAAAACACCCCCGCTGAATGTTAGTAAGGGGATAACAGTCCCCTTACATTAATGTGTGAGCCTCTACTGCATGAGCCACAAGACACATCTCTTAGCCAAGGCTGTAGCAGGTTCATCAATCGCTAGCTGGTCTAGGTGCCACTAGAGGAAGACAAAGCGCCACACCCAGCAGGCCTGGGTTACCCAGGGTGCGTCCTGCGTGGGGATTGCGCCTACCCAGCCTCCCTCCAGCACACCTTGTGGCCTCCGCTCCCTCCCCCACGGGGGTCTGCCCTGCCCCTGGGAAGTCCTGCCCCGGGTAGCTGAGCTGGCTCTCTGCAGGGGGCAGAGCCACGTCGGCTGTGGCTCGGGGCTGGGAAGGTGCTCATGGTGAAAGGGGCACCAGCCACTGCCCTGGAGCCCGCCAGTCATGCCTGAGCTGGGAAGGGCCTGTCAGGCCACAGCACGGGGGACTCTGAGCTCCTTTCCCAGCCGGAAATGCCTCACCCTCCTGGCTGCCTGGGCAAACCTCCAGGGCAGGCCCAGCCGAGGGAACAGTACCTGCAAGCACAGCACTCTTCTGGCTCCCGGGGCTCCTGGGGGTCCCAGGCACGCTGCTCGGCCGCTCCCACGTGGTTTCTGTTCAAAGAGAACAGCACAGTGAGTGCACCAGGGCCCTACGAGCACGGCACAGTGCCACGTGCCACAGTCACCGAATAAATGGGTCACCCACCACCCTGCCTCGGCCCCATACTGCCAGCTCCCTGTCCGGCCAGCACAGTGCCCAGGGCTGGTGCAACCACTAGGCGAACTAGGTGGTCACCTAGGGCGCCAAGTGGTTGGGGGTGCCCCCAGCCATGGAGGAGCCAGCGCGGTGCAGGGGGGGCAGCAGCCCTGCAAAGGCAGCCGTGCCCCCCGCCCCTCTTGCCCAGGCTGCGGCCCGGTGGTCCCCCCCCCGGGGGCTCCTGCATGTTGGAGGAGATGCATGCAGGCACCAGCCCCTGTGCGCCCCCCAGCTTTCCCCTCGCCGCACTCGGGCTCTGCGGCTCCCGGGAGCCGCAGAGCCTGAGCGCGGCGAGAGGGGAGCTGGGGGGCGCACGGGGGCCGCCGCCCACATGCATCCGCTGCAGGAGCCCCCAGGGGGGGCGCCGGGCTGCAGCCTGGGCAGGCACGCCCCCGGCTCCCCCCTCACCGCACTCAGGTTCTGCGGCTCCCGAGAGTGTGAGCCGCTGCTGCCCCTCCCGCTGCCTCAGCACTCTGTGGGGGAGGGGCTGTGCACATGGCAGCCCAGCAGAATGTTTTTCTCCACGTGGAGCCAGGGGCCTGGGCATGGTAAGGCAAGGGGAGTCCCAGGGGGCACTCAGGGAGCAGGGTGGGTTGAAAGGGTCAGGAGTTCTGGGCCTGTCAGGGGGCGGGGGTGTGGAGAGGGATCGGAGCAGTCAGGGGACAGGGAGTTGGGGGGGGTTGGATGGGTCGGTAGTTCTGGGGGGGCCTGTCGGGGCAGGGGTATGGAGAGGGGTTTGGGCAATCAAGGGACAGGGAGCAGGGGGGATTGGATGGGTCAGGGGTTCGGGAGGGTCCTGTCAGGGGACGGGGGTGTGTCGAGAGATTGGAGCAGTCAAGGGACAGGGAGCAGGGGGGATTGGCTGGGTCGGGGGTTCTGGGGGGGCCTTTTGGGGGTGGGGGTGTGGAGAGAGATCGGAGCAGTCAGGGGACAGGGAGTGTGGGGGGGTTGGATGGGTCAGGAGTTCTGGGGGTCCTGTCAGGGGGTGGAGAGTGGTTGGATGGGGTGTGGAAGTCCCAGGAATCTGTCTGGGGGCGGGGGTGTGGATAAGGGTTGGGGCAGTCAGGGGACAGGTAGGGTCTTAGGGGGGCAGTTAGGGTGGGGGGGTCCCAGGAGGGGGCAGTCAGGGGACAAGGAGCGGGGGGGTTGGGGGTTCTGAGGGGGGCAGTCAGGGGGTGGGAAGTGGGAGGGAGTGGATGGGGGCGCAGAGGGGGAACCTGTTCTGGGGAGCAGCCCCTGGGCATGGCTGGCCCCTGGGGTCTATAAAAGCTCATTGGGATTTGCCCCTAATTGAACCGATGTGCGACGGGGGAGGGGTGCGCAAGGTGGAATTTTTGCCTAGGGCGCAAAATATCCTTGCACCGGCCCTGACAGTGCCACCCACTGCCCGATGCTTCCCCCCCCCCCCCTCCCCAGAGATCCCACCCCACCTTCCAGCTATGCAGCTCTCCTCGCCGGCTAACCTGCCTCTCCCGTCCTGCCCGCTTCATTAGCCATCTTTCCCTGCATCACAGGGTGTGCCACCTACTACGGAGCAGCAAGAACACATTTGCATAAAAACAAGCCCTGGCTAATGTGCTGCTCTCACCAAAGTGCGCCTGGCTTTAGCAAAGTATTTAATTAGCCGCCGCAGACTTCTTTTCCTCACCTGCAGATTACAATGATCTCAGACCAAGAAGCCCTGGACATGCTCAATTGAGACGTAATGACATTGTCTTGGTGTGCAACAGGATGTAGTAAGAAGAGCATGGAATGGATTTATATATAAAATTCTCTGGAAATTTTGTTTAGTGACATTTTTGACTCCTTTTGTGTGCTTAAACAGTGACATCTAGCGACTTTTCAGGGTTCGTCTGGCGACTTCCTGCTATGTGGAGTTGACAACACTGAATTACTGTATGGAGTGGAGCCCTAGCCAGGGGCTCTGTCCTGCCCCTCTCTGACAGTGATTGCAAGGAGCCAGGATTGTGACTGTTGGCAGTGGCTTCACGGCAGCCATGATCCCTTGTCTTCATGAGTGTTTGCTAGGTGAGCAGCTGATTGTGGGATTCAGCAAACTCTGACTGCTGAGGGTCTGTGCAGGAGGAGCCTGGGGAGACGGCCGTGGCACAAAGGCCTTTTACCAGCAGCTCCCCCTGAGGACGGTGTGTCACACGAACAATGCAGTGAGGCTGTGCAGCCATTGTGGGGGGTGGAATCCCCAGGCCCGGGAGCCCCTCCAGACTGCATGGAGATGATGCAGAAATGGCCCAAGAGAATCAGCGGCTGCCACCCAGAGTCAGAGGCCAGGAGCGCGTTGCTGGTACAACTGTTCTGCTATATTCTACTCGCAAAGCACTCCTAGTGTGAACACAGTCTGGCTGGCAAAGCTGTGCTCTGCACTGGGGTACTTCACTCCAGCCCCCGTGAGTGAAATAAGCTGTATGGATCAGTGTTGTCTGTAGAACGGCATCTACACTAGTGGCTTTTGCAGGCACAGCTCTATCGGTTACAAATCACACCCCTGACCATCAGAGCTATGCCAGCAAAAGGTTGTAGAGCAGACCTGGCCTCAGACCAGCAACCCAAAAAATGTGGCCCTGCCCAGAGGCAAACAAGGAAGGTGGCACCATGTCACAGCAGGCAGAGCAGGTTACAACTCGTACTATGAGACAGTACCAGCCTCAAAGTCAAAGCCATCCTAATACATGTCAGTCACCTTGTGGCACTGCGTTATGGGATGCATGGCTCCGCTGCTGCTGCTGCTGCTGCCTCTTCAGCTTCAGCTCCAAGAAGAAGCACAGAGCGGAGGAACAGATAACTAGCTCAGCAAGGAAAGTGTGTGCAGGAAGATAACCTGTGACTCACAGCATACAAAGGTGAGCCGTATCTTCCTGTCACATTCCTAGCCTCAGTGATTCCTGGATACCTCCACCAGCAATCATTTCTGGGATTGAGAGGCCTAAAGCTCAGAGGAAGCACATATGCACACTATTCACATGTGCTTCTTTGACCACATGAGGGAGCCTATTTTTTTCCACATAGCGAGCCCCAGATCAAATGTCATTTACAACAGGCAACAGAGAGATAAAGACCCAAAGGAACTAAATGGCCCAAACAAAGGGAAATAATCATAAGAGACAACCATGAAAACATGGATGGGGTGTAAACAGCCACAATGTCACCTGCCTGAGCATGCAGAGTCCGAAACAAGAGCTGTAAGAGGTGGGAACTGCCCCAGTCATCTCAATCAGGGCTCTTGGACTCTGAGTCCATGAGCATGCAGTTTGACGTTTTACTAAGATGCCATACAATTCCCCATTTTGCTGCAGCTGGAGGCTTGACATTTGCTGTCTCTCTGCTCTGCCAGGAATTGCCTCTTGAGCTGCAGTTTTCTCCAGAAGGCTCTCATGGGAGTTGTACTCAACCTTCCTCAGTCAGAGGTGCAGTCACCACTATGGCAAGTGGATGGAGAGTGGCCAAAGAAGCCTGAAGATGCTGCAAGAGGGGACAAATCTTGCTGGACTGGGCCCCAAGAGACCTGACCAGGGAAACAATGCTGAACACAAGCTATGTGGCCTGAGTGAATATCAAGTGAGTCAAGTGTCCAGGGCACAGAAAAGGACCAGAAAGTGATAGCCATGGGGCAGGGTACAGTGAGGGCAACAGGAACTCCACCATCCATGCTTTGGGGTTGATGCAATGTAACCTTGAGCATCTCCTGCAGAGTCTCAACAACTGGTGGAGAGTAAATAGATGACAGAGGTTTTCATACATGGCACTAGTCAGTTCAGGTTAGGGACTGAGTTAGCCACAGCAAGGAGCTTTCATAGAATATCAGGGTTGGAAAGGACCTTAGAAGGTCATCTAGTCCAACCCCCTGCTCAAAGCAGGACCAATCCCCAATTTTTGCCCCATTCCTAAATGGCCCCCTCAAGGATTGAGCTCACAACCCTGGGTTTAGCAGGCCACTGCTCAAACCACTGAGCTATCCCTCCCCTGAAATTTCATTACTCTCAGCTGTATAGAACCCATCCCAATAAGGCAGGGCAGCCAAAGGCTAAATCCCAATGCATTACAGTTGCTCCCCATTCTAACACACACAGAGAGATGGCTCACCCCAGCAAACAAGCCAGACCAAGCATTTCTGAGGCCTGGAACACATAGGATGTAACTGCAGTGGGTGGGTTTCCTGAGCACAAGGCCCCAGCTCAGAAGAGCTGAAAGTTCCCGTTGCACAGAGAGGAGTGCAGCTGCAGTGGCACAGGAGCCAGCAAACAGAGCTGTAAACAGGGGAGTTTGAGTGGGAGTTTGCAAGGGGAGTTTGGGGCAAAGACTAGGAGAACCAGGCAGAGGAACAGACAGGCTAGTGAAGGGAGTCTGTGGTGTTCTGGCAGTGTTGTGGTGCTCGTTGGGGGTTTGTTTTGCTGTGGGTGGTGGTGTTTTGGTTTGGTTGGTGTTTCCTGGACTAACAGGACTTAGGTGGGAAGGCTATGACAGATACAGAGGCAGTAGTGGTAGTGACCCAAGCAGTGGAAGACACACTGAAGATCACTGGATGTGGAAGCTGCGGTATGTACATGATCCTGGAGGGGGTACCTGAAAAAAGTTTCATCTTCATGAAGTGCCACCTGATAGAGCTGATGGAAGAAAAGATCCGAGGATTGGAGATGCAGGTTGAAACTCTGGTTGAGTTTAGAAGGGTGTTCGAGCAGATGATGGAGCAAAGACATGAGGAGGCTGAAGGGAAAAGCTCAGACTTGCATATGGAAGCAGGACCAAAGAACTCTGAGGGGAGACTACTGGTTGAGGAAAATGGACAGTTGAAGCATGTGACTAAGAGAACTAGGCAGAGGAAAAGACGGGCCAGTGAAGGAGAAATAGAGCTCATGAACAGGTTTGCGGAGTTCGAAAATAAAGAAGAGGCACACCAAGTGGTCACTGAAGGTGGGAAGGCAAGGAAGAAGAGAAGAGCAGCTAGTCCTATAGGAAGAGGGGAAGAGTCAATGGAGATAACAACACCAAATACGAGCCCCATGAGGATACGGGATGGGTTGCAGAGGATTGCAAGGGAGAATAGGAATCGAGAGGAACAGCCAGAGGGAACAGGGGATAGACTGGAGAATTGCACCATCACCAGGAAAAGGCAGGTCTACATGAATGGAGATTCCTTACTGAGAAGAATAGACAGGCCTGTAACCAGAGCTGATCCAGAAAACAGAAGGGTGTGGTGTCTGCCAGGTGCTAAGATACGAGATGTGGACCTGAGACTGAAGAGGATCCTAACGGGAGCAGGAAATAATCCACTGATTGTCCTTCATGTGGGAACAAATGATATGGCTAGATTCTCGCTGGAACGTATCAAGGGAGACTATACCAGGTTGGGGAAGACGCTTACGGAAATCGAGGCTCAGGTGATCTTCAGTGGGATTCTGCTTGTTTCTAGAGAAGGGCAACAAAAAGGTGTGACAAGATTATGATGATCAACAGATGGCTCAGGCAGTGGTGCTATAAGGAGTGCTTTGGGATGTATGGCCACTGGGAGGCATTCATGGACAGAGGACTGTTCTCTCAGGATGGACTTCAGCTGAGTAGGGAGGGAAATAGACTTCTAGGATGGAGGCTGGCACAACTGATTAAGAGACCTTTAAACTAGGAATTTGGGGGAGATGGTTGGGAGATAATCTCCATGCGGGATTTTAACATTGAGAGGGAAGAAAATGAAGTAGGAAAGGATACAGCCGTGGGTAAGAGAATGGACAAAAGGAGGAAGGGTAGTGTAGATACCAGTATAATAGGTGATACTGGCAGTAGAATGTCTGTGCCTAATCAGGTAAAGGGGGCGGAGGGATAGCTCAGTGGTTTGAGCATTGGCCTGCTAAACCCAGGGTTGTGAATTCAATCCTTAAGGGGGTCATTTGGGGAACTGGGGCAAAAATTGGGGATTGGTCCTGCTTTTAGCAGGGGGTTGGACTAGATGACCTCCTAAGGTCCCTTCCAACCCTGATATTCTATGATTCTATGAAAAAATGTGAGTGAAGTCAAACAGCAAAAATTAAGATGTTTGTACACCAATGCGAGGAGCCTAGGCAACAAAATGGAGGAACTAGAGCTACTGGCACAGAAAGTGAAACCAGATATTACACGGATAACAGAAACATGGTGGAATATTAGTCATGACTGGAGAACAGGTATTGAAGGGTATGTGCTGTTTAGGAAAGACAGAAATAAAGGCAAAGGTGGTGGAGCAGCATTGTATATCAATGATGAGGTTGACTGTAAAGAAATAAGAAGTGATGGAATGGATAAGACAGAGTCTGTCTGGACAAAAATCACATTAGGGAAGAAAGCTACTAGAGCCTCCCCTGGAATAGTGCTTGGGGTGTGCTATAGACCACCGGGATCTGATTTGGATATGGATAGAGACCTCTTTAATGTTTTTAATAAGTAAATACTAATGGAAATAGTGTGATCATAGGAAACTTTAACTTCCCAGATATAGACTGGAGGACAAGTGCTAGTAATAATAAAAGGGCTCAAAATGTGATCCACATACTCCTGGCAGGCATGGGGAAGGAGACACTTATCTCATTCTGGTTGCTTATATGTAAATTAAATATTGTATCACAGAATCATAGGACTAGAAGGGACCATAAGAGGTCTTCTAGTCTAATCCCCTGCAGACTTGGCAGGACTAAGTATTATTTAGACCGTCCCTGACAGGTGTTTGTCTAACCTGTTCTTTAAAACCTCCAATGACGGAGAATCCACAATCTCCCTAGGCAATTTATTCAAGTGCTTAACCACCCTGAGAGTTAGGAAGTTTTTCCTAATGTCCAACCTACACCGCCTTTGCTACAATTTAAGCCCATTGCTTCTTGTCCTATCCTCAGAAGTTAACAAGAACAATTTGTCTCCCTCCTCCTTGTAACAAACCTTTATGTACTTGAAAACTATTATCATGTCCCCTCTCAGTCTTCTCTTCTAAAGACTAAAAAAACCCTATTCTTTCAATCTTTCCTTGTAAGTCATGTTTTCTAGACCTTTAATCACTTTTGTTGCTCTTCTTTTGACTTTCTCCAATTTATCCACATCTTTCCTGAAATGTGGTGCCCAGGACTGGACACAGTACTCCTGGTGAGGCCTAATCAGCGTGAAGTAGAGAGGAAGAATTACTTCTTCTGTTTTGCTTACAACACTCCTGCTAATACACCCCAGAATGATGTTTGCTTGTTTTGCAACGGTGTTACACTGCTGACTCATATTTAGCTTGTGATCCACTATGACCCCCCACTCTTTCCGCCAGCAGTCATTTCCCGTTTTGTATGCATTTAATTGTTCCTTTCTAAGTGGATTACCTTGCATTTGTCCTTATTGAATTTCATCCTATTTACTTCAGACCATTTCTCCAGATCATTGTGCAGATCATTGTGCAGATCATTTTGAATATTAATCCTATCCCACAAAGCACTTGCAACCTCTCCCAGCTTGCTATTGTCTGCAAACTTTATAAGAATACTCTCTATGCCATTATCTAAATCATTGATGAAGATATTGAACAGAACTGGACTCAGAACTGATCCCTGTCAGACCCCACTTGATATACCCTTCACGTTTGACTGTAAACCACTGATAACTACTCCCTGGGAATGGTTTTCTAACCAGTTATGCACCCACCTTATAGTACCTTCATCTAGGTTGTATTTCCCTTGTTTGTTTATGAAGAGCTCATGAGAGACAGTATCAAAAGCCTTACTAAAGTCAAGATATACCACGTCTACTGCTTCCCCCCATCCACAAGGCTTGTTACCCTGTCAAAGAAAGCTATTAGGTTGGTTTGACACAATTTGTTCTTGACAAATCCATGCTGTTACTTACCTTTTAATTGTCTTCTGGGTGTCTGCAAATTGATTACTTAATTATTTGCTCCATTATCTTTCTGGGTACTGAAGTTTAGCTGACTGGTCTGTAATTCCCCCAGTTGTCCTTATTCCCATTTTTATAGAGTGGCACTATATTTGCCCTTTTCCAGTCCTCTGGAATCTCACCCATCTTCCATTACTTTTTGAAGATATTCGCTAATGGCTCAGATTACTCCTCAGTCAGCTCCTTAAGTATTCAAGGATGTATGTCATGAGGCCCTGGTGACTTGAAGAATCTAACGTGTCTAATTAATTTTTAACTTGTTCTTTCCCGACTTTAGTCTTAGATGATCCTACCTCATTTTCACTGGCATTCACTATGTTTGACATCCAATCACTGTTAAACTTTTTGGTGAAAACTAAAACAAAAAAGTGTTTTAGCATTTCTGCCGTTTCCACATATTGAGTAACAGGCCTATCCTGCCCTTGGTCTTCCTCTTGCTTCTAATGTATTTGTAGAATGTTTAACTAGTTTAATCTCATTTTGTGTCTTGACATTTCTAATTGTATCCCTACATACTTGTGTTGTTTGTTTATATTCATCCTTTGTAATTTGACTTAGTTTCCACTTTTTATAGGACTCTTTTTTGAGTTTCAGATGACTGAAGATCTCCTGGTTACTCCAGAGTGGTTTCTTGCCATACTTCCTATCTTTCCTATGCAGTGGGATAGTGTGCTCTTATGCCCTTAATTTTTCTCTTTGAAAAATTGCCAGCTCTCTTACACTGTTTTTACCCTTAGACTTGCTTCCTGTGGGATCTTTCCTACCAACTCCCTGAGTTTGCTAAAGTCTGCCTTCTTGAAATCCATTATCTTTATTGTGCTCTTTTCCCTCCAACCATTCTTTAGAATCATGAACTCATCATTTCATGATGACTTTCACCCAAGCTGCCTTCCACTTTCAAATTCTCAACCAGTTCCTCCCCATTTGTTAAAATCACATGTAGACCAGCCTTTCCTGTAGAAGCTTTCTCTCCCTTCTCAAATAAAAAATTATCTCCAATGCATTCCAATAACTTGTGGGATAACCTGTGCCCTGCTGTGTTATTTTCCCAACAGATGTCTAGGCAGTTGAAGTCCCCCATTACCACCAACTCCTGTGCTTTGGATGATTTTGTTAGTTGTCTAAAAAAAGCCTCATCCACTTCTGCCTGGTTACGTGGTCTGCAATAGACCCCTACCATAGAATCATAGAATATTAGGGTTGGAAGAGACCTCAGGGGGTCATCTAGTCCAATCCCCTGCTCAAAGCAGGACCAACACCAACTAAATCATCCCACCCAGGGCTTTGTCAAGTTGGGACTTAAAAACCTCTAAGGATGGAGATTCCACCACCTCCCTAGGTAACCCATTCCAGTGCTTCACCACCCTCCTAGTGAAATAGTGTTTCCTAATATCCAAACCTAGACCTCCCACGCTGCAACTTGAGACCATTACTTCTTGTTCTGTCATCTGCCAACACTGATAACAGCCTAGCTCCATTCTCTTTGGATGGAAGGCTCCTGTCAAATCCCCCCTTATTCTTCTCTTCTGTAGACTAAATAACCCCAGTTCCCTCAGCCTCTCCTTGTAAGTCATGTGCCCCAGCCCCCTAATCATTTTCGTGTCCCTCCTCTGGACTCCAATTTGTCCAAATCCCTTCTGTACTGGGGGGACCAAAACTGGACGCAATACTCCAGGTGTGGCCTGACCAGTGCCGAATAGAGGGGAATAATCACTGCTGGCAATGTTCCTACTAATACAGTCCAATATGCCGTTGGCCTTCTTGGCAACGAGGGCACACTCCTGACTCATATCCAGCTTCTCATCCACTATAATCCCCATGTCCTTTTCTGCAGAACTGCTGTTTAGCCCGTCGGTTCCCAGCCTGTAGCGGTGCATAGAATTCTTCCTTCCTAAGTGCAGGACTCTGCACTTGTCCTTGTTGAACCTCATCAGGTTTCTTTTGGCCCAATCCTCCAATTTGCCTAGGTCCCTCTGGACCCTATCCCTACCCTCCAGCATATCTATCTCTCCCCCCAGTTTAGTGTCATCTGCGAACTTGCTGAGGGTGCAATTAATCCCATCAACCAGATCATTGATAAAGATGTTGAACAAAACCAGCCCCAGGACCGACCCCTCGGGTACTCCACTTGATACCGGCTGCCAACTAGACATTGAGCCGTTGATCATTACTTGTTGAGCCTGACAATCGAGCCAGCTTTCTATACACCTTATAGTCCATTCATCCAATCCATACTTTTTTAACTTGCTGACAAGAATACTGTGGGAGACCATGATGGGGTTGGGACTCACCACTGCAGCGCCTCCCACTGGCATATCTGGGAATTAGCTCTGTCCTCTGTGGAGCGCCCTCTGCTGGTGGTGTTCCATCCATCTTCTGCTCCGCTGGCATCCGGACCCGCGTTGCTCCTCACTCGGCGGTGTCCGCTTCAGGACATTACCCTCCGGCAGTGCCCCATGGTCCAGTCCCACCCCCTTCCAGGGGGCAGGGGGTAACAACAGTCCTTTCACTCGCTCCTGCCACAGTGGCCAACTACAACCCCAAAGTCTAGCCCCTCTGCTCAAGGGCCGGTTGCAGTCTGTCTCGGCCACTCCTCCATGGCCAGGTGTGGTACAAGGGGGAAGGGGGGAACCCAGGCCCGCCCGCTACTCTGGGTCCCGACCCAGGGACCCTCTAGCGGCAGCCTCCCTGCCCTCCTTCTCTCCCCTTGTTGGACTACGTTCCCTGGGCCACTTCCCCTTCGGCCCACTTGCACCTTATCAGCCCTTCCTGTCAGGGCTGCAGCCTGGCAGGTAATGGGCCGGAGCTCTTCCCTGCTCTCCCCTGAGCCTGCCCAGCACTGCTCTGTCCAAGGCGCTACCCCTGTTCACAGGAGTCAGTCCTTCTCCCTTGCCCGCCAGGGAGAGACTGCCTGCTCCCCAGCTAGGCAGCCTTTATATAGGACCTAGCCTGGCCCTAATGGGCCAGTTCTTTCTTGGCCCTGATTAGCTCATGACAGGCCCTTTCCAATTGGCTGCGAGTCCGCGCAGCTGCTCTGGCCTGCTCTAGCCCAATCTCTTATGGGGTGGGGCAGCAGCCCCACCACAGAGACCGTATCAGAAGCTTTGCTAAAGTCAAGATATATCACATCCACCACTTTCCCCATATCCACAGAGCCAGTTATCTCATCATAGAAGGCTATCAGGTTGGTCAGGCATGACTTGCCCTTGGTGAATCCATGTTGACTGTTCCTGATCACCTTCCTCTCCTCCAAGTGCTTCAAAATGGATTCCTTGAGGACCTGCTCCATGATTTTGCTGGGGACTGAAGTGAGGCTGACCGGTCTGTAGTTCCCCGGGCTCTCTTTCTTCCCTTTTTAAAATATGGGCACTATATTTGCCTTTTTCCAATCATTCGGGATCTCCCCCGATCGCCACGAATTTTCAAAGATGATGGCCACTGGCTGTGCAGTCACATCAGCCAACTCCCTCAGCACCCTTGGATGCATTAGATCTGGACCCATGGACTTGTGCATGCCCAGCTTTTCTAAATAGTCCTTAACCTGTTCTTTCACCACTGGCACAGACCTGGCCTCCACCTGGCCTGGGCGCGAACCTGGGGGGTGGGACTAGGGTTGCCAACCCTCGAGGGGTGTCCTGGAGTCTTCAGAGATTAAAGATTAATCTTTAATTAAAGACTACAGGGGGAGGGATAGCTCAGTGGTTTGAGCATTGATGCTGGCTAAACCCAGGGTTGTGAGTTCAATCCTTAAGGGGGCCATTTAGGGATCTAGGGCAAAAATTGGGGATTGGTCCTGCTTTGAGCAGGGGACTGGACTAGATGACCTCCTAAGGTCCCTCCCTGATATTCTATGACTAGGTCAATTGATGAAACCTCCAGGAATCAAGGTCAGGGTCACCATTTATCAGTCACATAGCACACAAAATTGGACAGTCCTTAGGTTGGCACAAAGAGGCAGAAGTTTAGTCACAGTCCATCTGGTCAAACCAGTGCCCTGATGAGCCAGACAAGCTGTGATGGACTCCACCTCTCGCTCTCTCATCCTCTCTTGTCTTCCCTCCACCCCAGTCCAGGCTTATGGGTCTCTCCAAAAAGTCCCCTTCTTCCAGTCACCTGACACCTTGTTCCCCAGCTCAGTTCCCAAGTCCCACCTGCTGGTGTGTCTAGGTGTTGATTGTTCAATCCTTGGGGCACTCTTTTGTCATAGAATCTCAGGGTCGGAAGGGACCTCAGAAGGTCATCTAGTCCAACCCCCTGCTCAAAGCAGGACCAACCCCCAACTAAATCATCCCAGCCAGGGCTTTGTCAAGCCTGACCTTAAAAACCTCTAAGGAAGGAGATTCCACCACCTCCCTAGGTAACCCATTCCAGTTCTTCACCACCCTACTAGTGAAAAAGTTTTTCCTAATATCCAACCTAAACCTCCCCCTCTGCAACTTGAGACCATTACTCCTTGTTCTGTCATCTTCTACCACTGAGAACAATCTAGATCCATCCTCTTTGGAACCCCCTTTCAGGGAGTTGAAAGCAGCTATCAAATCCCCCCTCATTCTCTTCTGCAGGCTAAACAATCCCAGTTCCCTCAGCCTCTCCTCATAAATCATATGCTCCAGCCCCCTAATCATTTTTGTTCCCCTCCGCTGGACTCTTTCCAATTTTTCCACATCCTTCTTGTAGTGTGGGGCTCAAAACTGGACACAGTACTCCAAATGAGGCCTCACCAGTGCCGAATAGAGGGGAATGATCACGTCCCTCGATCTGCTGGAAATGCCCCTACATATGCAGCCCAAGATGCCGTTAGCCTTCTTCGCAACAAGGGCACACTGTTGACTCATATTCAGCTTTTCGTCCACTGTAACCCCTAGGTCCTTTTCTGCAGAACTGCTGCCCAGCCATTCAGTCCCTAGTCTGTAGCAGTGCATGGGATTCTTCCGTCCTAAGTGCAGGACTCTGCACTTGTCCTTGTTGAACCTCATCATATTTCTTTTGGTCCAATCCTCTAATTTGTCTAGGTCCCTCTGTATCCTATCCCTACCCTCCAGCGTATCAATCACTCCTCCCAGTTTAGTGTCATCTACAAACTTGCTAAGGGTGCAGTCCATGCCATCCTCCAGATCATTAATGAAGATATTGCACAAAACCGGCCCCAGCACCGACCCTTGGGGCACTCCACTTGATACCGGCTGCCAACTAGACATGGAGCCATTGATCACTACCCGTTCAACCCGATCATCTAGCCAGTTTTCTATCCACCTTACAGTCCATTCATCCAGCCCATACTTCTTTAACTTGCTGGCAAGAATACTGTGGGAGACTGTATGAAAAGCTTTGCTAAAGTCAAGAAATAGCACATCCACTGCTTGTTGGACTCACTGTTGATACTGAACTATCTTTTCTGTATGTAACCATCCTTCCTTTTCCAGCATGCTCCTTACAGCAACATGGAATATTGTGGGTGCACTGCAGTACCTCATAGGCAAAACATTCCAGCAATATTGAGTACGCTGGAATACAAAAGCCATTCGATACTGGGATTCTGGACTCAAAGGTAAACTCCAAAAACCATTTGCCACATCCAGTACAGAAAACCGTTTCATTTCAGGGGATAGCACCTCCACTAGCTCAGCCTAAGCAGCTACTATGGGGGGCCCACATGTAAGCAGTTTTGTTTAGCCCTTTATAGTCGATATTCAATCTCCATATTCCATCTGTCTTTTTTACTGGCCAGATTGGTTAGGCGCTGAGCCCCTCTAGGTTAATTTCTGTTTTTCCAGCTCTTCTATGACTTGTCTTAGTGATTCCTTTGCTTCCTGAGGTATTGGATATTGTTTAATCTGTAGAGGCACGTCTCCTTCTAGTGTAACTGAAGTTTGTACCTTTCCTGTATCTAAAGAGTCTGCAGCCCACACATTTTGTATTTCAGTCCACCAGGTTTCCCAGCCTTTTGGCGCAGGAGGTGGCTTTTTCAGTATTATTGCTTTTACAGCTTGAGTTAGCAAGTCCCATGGGGATCAGATTAACATTGTCCTTCCCCTCTTTTACAGTGAGGGCTTGTTGGATACACATGTTTGGGAAATCTATGATTATTCCCAGTCACTTTATTGTTTTAGCTCCAATCAAATTTTCTCTCCCTGCGATAGCACATGTCTCCTGAATGGCATGTGCACCAAACTGGAGAGGTAGTGTTTTACAGTAAGTGTTTGCTTATTTCCTGATATTTCCTGTATTTGTACAGAGTCTGTAACTGGGTATGCACTAAATATGTCTTTTACTATGGGATTCCTGCCCCCATTAGAATCCAATAGACAATCTACAAGCCCATCCCTGACTCGAATGCTTACGTGGGGGCGCCCCCACACATCTATTGTCATGGTTTGCCGAAAAATGCATTTCGAGTCTCAGTGAAGGCTGTCCTATGTCACCTGATCGCTAACCACAGGATCATTCAATCCAGAAGCCAGAGCAGTTGCTTCAGCAACCTTTGTTACAGCCTTATTGTCTCCTTCCTTAGAATCTCCACCTCCTTCCCTAAACCATACATGCCTGCAGTTGTGCTTGTAACTTCTCTTTCTCTCCTTTAAGATCCTGATTCTCCTGCTTCAGTTCTCCAGGTGACACTCTTTCCTCTGCCTCTATTCATTCCATGGCCACTCCTGGAGGCAGTGCTTGTAACACAATCTGCTTTAACTCTTCAAGATTCATCTTCCCTGCTGTTAACATAAGGTACGTTTGAATCTGTCATCCAGCTTGGCAGGAGCCTCTCATGATATTCTTGTAATTCCTTTTAATGTGGCTAACCCACAAGATAGTTTAAAATGCTTTTGAACCATTTGAGTAACATTGTCGTCAAAAGCAATAGTGTGACTACTTAATATCCTAGCAAAGTTTGTACTAGCATTGGCTCCTGTACAATGGTAATCACCACTGCTTTTAGGAATTGTGTACATTTGTGTAATCATGCCAAAAACACGTTAACATTTTCAGAAGGCGGGGCACCAACAGCTCCCTAGGACAGTTAATTCATTGATTTTTAAGCATCGAGCCTGGCTGTTAAATCACTTATATTAGGGTGCAATATTATCCCTTCTCTCCCAATCACTATGGAGCCATGACTGTTTCAGATAGTTTTCTAATTTATGAGTTGACAGTTCTATCTCTCAATAATTTCAATTCGCTTTGACAGGTTTCAGTGTAGTAGCCGTGTTAGTCTGTGTCAGCAAAAAGAAAATGAGAAAGAAATACCACAAGTGCCACAAGTATTTCTTTCTTATTTTCAATTCACTTTGAGTTATTTGTGAGTGGTTTCAAGGGTGAATTGAGGTATTGGTGAGGTGCCATGCTCAATTTCCAATTCTGGTCTCCCCCTCTCTTCTTCATCTGATGTTCCTGTTTTAACAGGAATTTATCTAGGTTTTGGTGAAGATTTTTCCAAAACCTGGTCTTCATCAGAAGGTGGTGATTGCGGTGCGGTAGCCCTGCCCATGGGCTATTGGATGGTGGCTTCCATGGGTCATTCCACATGTCCCCAAGGCAGCATCCATTCCAATTATCCCATGTTTCATCTTTTAGTTTGGCTAGGGCCACCTGTTTCCATTTCTGTCCCCATCCTTCAGGCACTATAAAAGCCCTTGAAGTCTGTTGTTGGGTAAAAGGCGACGGCACCTTTCTTTTGTAGGTTTTCCACAGTTGTTTCCAACTTTTTATTTTCCTGCTTTATTTGTTCGAGCATATCATGCCTCTGGACTGTCTATTGCCCTGCTAAAAGAGCTTGGGCTTTCCAGGGCTCGACAGCCTGGGATTCTTCTTCCAAAGCCTGGGTTACCTCTTCTACTTCTCTGGTTATTTCCATTACTTGCCTGGCCAGTATTGTGGCATGTTGTTTAAGCCATTTTACTGCCATGGCTTAAACAACATGCCACAAGAATTGCAAGATTCTACATTTTTTGCAATAGCAATAGAGATGGGAAACTCTTCAACCCATTCCAATTTACGTCAAAGACCAAAGTCAAAAAGGTGCTAATCTGCTGTTCACTGATGATGCTTCCCTCATAGCCCACAATGAAGATCTACTACAAGAACTCATGGACCACCTTTCAAGTGCTTGTCAGGCATTTGCTCTCACCATCAGCATCAAGAAAACAGTTGTATTAGGAGAGGGTGTTCCACAAGATCCTTCCATTACCTTAAATGCAAACCAGCGAAAAGTAGTCCAAAAGTTCAGCTATTTAGGTTCTACAGTGACCACCAACTTCTCACTGGATGAAGAACTAAATGCCACCACCTTTAGCAGACTAACTAAAAGAGCATGGAACAACTCAAAGCTTACCATCAAGACCAAAATGCTAGTGTACCAAGCCTGTGTCCTCAGCACTCTCATGTATGGTGGGAAAGGTGGTGGAATCTCCTTCCTTAGAGGTTTTTAAGGTCAGGCTTGACAAAGCCCTGGCTGGGATGATTTAGTTGGGGTTGGTCCTGCTTTGAGCAGGGGGTTGGACTAGATGACCTCCTGAGGTCCCTTCCAACCCTGAGATTCTATGATTCTATGATTCTATGAAACATGGACAACTTATGCTCATCAGCAGAAAAGGTTAAACAGTTTCCACCTACATTGTTTATGCCACAAACTCAACACCAAATGGCAGGATAAAGTCACTAACACAGGGGTTTTTCAAAGGGCAAATTTACTAAGTGTGACAGCCCTGCTCAAGCAAAGACAACTGCGCTGGCTGGGCCATCTGACTAGGTTGGAAGACGGATGCATATCCAAGGATGTGCTATACGGGGAGCTATCAGAGGGAACAAGAACAACAGGACGTCCCAAGCTTCACTATAAAGACACATACAAGCGAGATATGAAGAAATTTGGAATTGATCCTGACCACCTGCCCGTGGTGTGGGGGGCCCCGAGAGCAGCTCCTGGTCTATTATAGCCTGCTAGTATAACTGTAGAAATTGATCCAGGGAGTTAGGACCATGCTTTGTTGATAATAAACTCAGTCAAGTGCCTTCATACCCCCGGGTCCATTATAGCTATTTCAACCTTTTTCTTTCTGAGGCCCCCTCAACATGCTATAAAAACTCCACGTTCCACTTGTGCCACAACAACTATTTTTCTACAAATAAAAGCCAGGGCCAGTGTTAGGGGGTAGCAAACAGGGCAGTTGCCTCCCCCACCCCCCTCCCCCCCGAAGCTACATTGCTCAGGCTTCAGCTTCAACCCTGGGTGATGGAGTTCAGGGCCCTGGGCTTCGACCCATGCGGTGGAGCTTCAGCTTTCCACCCTGGGCCCCAGTGAGTCTAATGCTGGCCCTGCATGGCGGGCCCCCTGAAGCCTGCTCGTGGCCCCCGGAGCCCTGGTTAAGAACCATTGGGCTCTAACATTTGGCAAACCTCATTTGGTAGATTTCAGCTTCAAAATCTAACTGGCAATTTTGGCAAATTCATAAAATTAAATCCCTTTCACATTGACAGATATAAGTGCACAGCTTCAGCTTGGGAGGTCTGGCTGGGAAAGTGCCCAGAATAACCTGCAGGGAATGCCATTCACCCATCTAGGTCTGAGACAATCCTGTCTAGATCTGAGCCAGTGGCTTCAGGGAGAGTAAATCTCACAAACCAGATGATAAGGTCACTCTCCTACCCCCTCCTTTCTGGTGCCCACAATTCAAGAAGGATGCTGATAAACTGGAGCGGGCTCAAAGAAGATGGGAATGATTAAAAGATTAGAAAACCTGCCTTAGAGTCATAGACTCAAGAAGCTAAATGTATTTAGCTTAACAAAGAGAAGGTTAAATTATAGTCTGTAAGTATCTACATGTGGAACAAATAGTTACTGATGGGCTTTTCAATCTAGCAGAGAAAGGTCTAACATGAGCCAATGGCTGGAAGTTGAAGATAGAAATAAGGCACACATTTTTAACAGTGACTGGAGCAATTTTCCAAGGGTTGTGCTGCAGTCTCTATCACTGGCAATTCTGGATGCTTTTTAAAAGAGCTGCTCTAGGGGGTTTGGGAGCAGTCCCATGGCCTGTGCTGTGCAGGCGGGCAGGCTAGATGATCACAGTGGTCCCTTCTGGCCTTAAAATGTATGAATTTCCCAGCAGGCCCTGGCCTTTCAGAGACTAACTGCTCTGCCAATAGTATTCCCTTCCCTCTCCACTTGTCCATTGGAGACCCCTCATGCCCACTGACTCTCTGAGGAAGGCATCAGGTTTTGGGCAGAGAGGGATACTTATTCTTTGCAGTACAGTCTCTGCAAGTCTCTTACCATAACCGTACTGAGATTTATTTATTTCTGTAGCTCGGTCTTGCTCAGCTTTGCCTTGTGTGAGCTGAATGGCTCACCTGTGCCCTGTGGACTGGGCATGTGCAGTGTGCGACTCTCCAAGGCTCATCACTTGATCAAATTCATTTTCTCCAGGACAAGCAAAGGCACTTTTCCTTACTGAAGGCTAATTCTGTGGAAATTTTCACCTTTCTCCCCTAAGCTCTTTTTGTCAGAGAGCTATTCAAAATAATGTTCTGATCAGTTTTGATACTCACGGTCTGGTTTTTCCTACTCTCCTCATGCTCCCCAACAGCTCAAACACTTGTGTTCAAATATTCAATAAATACATAAAATGCACCTCGGGCCAGAGACCCAGCATATATGATGGCTGCCCTCTTGACTGATCCACTGGGGATAGAACCAGGATCTTCAGAGTTAAAAAAGCAACACTTGTTACAGCTTGAGCTAAACTGCCAAGTCTCTGTAGCAGCTCATATCCTCTGTGCTTAGCATATAGTGGGACCTGTAGTGCCCTCATCAGTGGGTTACACGTGGAAAATGTCATTTCGAAGATGAAAGTTTCCAAAGTTTATGAGTGACAAACACTGGGATTAGAACTGAAAAGTTCTTACCAACTTAGCCACAGTGCATCCAAGCCAGCACCCATGAGAAGAAAGACATCAGTTTGTGCTTACTGAGATAAAGAAATCTGTGTTGAAATCAGTGCCTAAACCTCCTACTGGAGATTTTACTAGCAATGAAGGTAAAATGTAGCCTAACGGAACACAAGGAACAAAGACTGGAGGTTTCTCTCTAGAAGAAGTGCTCTAGGTCAACCAGAAGTTATGGTGTGTGTTATGCAGGAGGTCAGACCAGATGAGGACAGCATTCTCTTCCAGCCTTAAATCTATCAGTCTGTCTGCGTAACTTTAACCTGGTATTGCTCTAGCGAAGACAAGAAGTAGCACCAAGTAAACCAAACAAACAAAACCGGTCACTCAGAAGACTCTCTCCTCCCCCTTGCATGGCAACAGTAAAATAAGCAAAGTACAGTAACAAGGAAAAATACCTTCTGGTTTGAGTAAGGGATTTTTGCTTCTGTTGAACTGAAGCGGTTGTGAAATAGTGTGTAGCAGAAACAAACAAAATCCTACATACTAAAGGATAGAAAGAAAGAAAGAAAGAAAGAAAGAAAGAAAGAAAGAAAGAAAGAAATTCCTATTCCCTTCAGGGAATTACTGAAGTGACCAAGAAGATATTTTTAAACCTTGTTTGTCTTACTTGCTTAGAGAAAAAAAATCAACCGAACAACCCTCTGTTCACACATGAGCAAATGAAGTATGCAACTTCAGATTAGTTAAATAGCAATTGGCTCCCAGCAAAAATACATTGTCACAATGCCATCTACTGGAAGCTATTAAAGACTACAAGATAATATTATAAGGGAGCAGAAATAGTCTCGGCGACTCCCCCGGGCCTGGAAGTGTCTGCCTAGGAAAAAGAAGATTTTTATTTCACACTTGCACATAAGATTATTCTTAGATAGCAAAAGTGAATGACACATTACAGCTAATACCTCCATTCATTCGCACGCACCAAATGCAGATGAATTTTGACATTAGTGTTTGGAAAATCTGAGCACTATTTAAAAGATGAGAAGTGTTCTTTGCTATTCAGAATGTCCACATTTACATGAGACGTATGATAACCCACCAGGCGATATAACCAGCATATGAGCTCTAGGTTGAAAACTTCAGGTTTTCGTCACCAAACAGTAATTTAGAACATGCAGGACAAGTCTTTAGATCTATAGCACAATATAGCAGAACTGTGCTTTTCAATCTTTTTTTCATTTGCAGACCCCTAAAAAATTTTGAATGGAGGTGCAGACCCCTTTTGAAATCTTAGACATAGTCTACAGACCGCAGGGGTCTGCAGAGCACAGGCTGAAAACCACTGTTCTATGGTAATGACAACCTTTCACAGACCCCTTAGACATAGTCTATGGACCCCCTGTGGACCACAGATTGAAAACCACTGTAGTAGGCAAATGTCTGTCTTCTGAAAACACCATCCACAACATGCTAATTATACAGTCTAGCCAGTGAACTGAAGTAACACTTAATAGCTTCCTGCACATCCATTAAACAATTAAGAAGAGCGCTGAAGACAGAAATGAGACTGAAACTATGGCAGCATGGCAGACATTTCGAAATGACAGCCAGGAACTGGAAAGTTGCCTGTCCAGACTGCAATTGTGCAGCAAGAGGGAAATGACTAGAAAAGTCAAGTTACACACCGCTAACAAATCGGAAGAGGCTAGCTACAGAGGTGGCCAACCATTTCCTTCTGAAGCAAAAAGAGGACACCTGTGGCATTTCAGGGAGGAAAGTTCACTCTGCATCTGTTTGATGCAGTAAGAAGCCAAATGACATGTCAGGCCATCACAAATGTGGAGATTCCAGAACTTCATACTAGCCAAAAAACACTGCTACAGTAAAGTTCCCAGTGCAGACTAGGTCTGATCAAAATATAGCAGATGAAGTTAGGAGTGTGCATAAGTTCCAAAAGCAGCTGTGGTGCAATTAGCAGATGTAACACCCTAGCTGGTAGCAGCAGTAGGCTATATTTCCTCTACACAGACCAGCCATAACACGGAGATATTACACACGTGTCTGGGAAAACTCATGACAGATGTCTGAGGTTCACCGGAATTGAAATCCCCACACAAACTATCACTTTGTAATTCCCCCTGCACGAGCGGTGAGTAGGGACTGACCAAAAGACTTTTAATACCAAAGGATAGGCCTCCACCAGCTGACCTGTAAGAGTACTGCATCAACTAACAGCAGTAATAGGCTCTGATGCGCTCTGTGGATCAGCTACTAAAGGTCCAAAGCTAGACTGATGGCATGGAGGGTCTGGTCAGTCACAGGGAGCTGGAGAACATGACTTCCAGCTCTAGAGCAAGCTACTGTGTCCAAAAGCATCCTTTGGCTGAGATGGGAGAAGCTGTGCTGTACAGAGACCTGTGTGCCAAGGTGCCCAGGTGGGCGAAAGGTAACAAACGCTTAGCTGGGCCTCTTACAGAAAAGTGCTTATGAAATAAGCAGCCAAGGAGACTGGCACAAACTGGATGTGTTATGTTAAACCTGATATGGGGGCATCAAGGCTCCTGGGGAGGGCACGGATCGCTAAAGCCACACAGCAAAATGACCCTAGGAACAGAAGGGCCATCACTGAAACCACCACAGTGTTTTGAAGGATAATTTTAAGGGCACAAGCTACCCTGCCACCTTTTAGACACTGCTTTTCTCAGGTTTACTTGGCAGCTTAAGTTGGTGGACAGAAAGGAAAGGGCAGGCAAGCATCACCATCATGGCTCCCATCTTCTCCGAGGACTCCAGGACCTACCACCACCCCACCAAACCTTCGCAGATGAGGGGAGGGAACCAGTTCCATATCTGGTTCGGCTGAACCCTGAGAAACATTTGGGATGTGGAGTTGAGGTACAAGCTATTCCCCCTTCCCACATGGTCTGTTTCTCCTTTCCCAACTTACTTCTCCTCTTTTCTCTATGGATAGTCTGGCTTAGTCAACCAGAACAAACCAACTGCAACACTGCTGTAATGGAAAGGCAGGATAGCCACCATTCAGGATATCTGCACTACTTGGAGCCCTTCCACAGCCCCCGTCCCCAGAATAATGCAGGCCACCCTGAGAGGAGGGGAGCCTCTATCCTGGAAACAGTGACTCTGAAAAGGAGTTGGATATCATGGGGGATAATTAGCTGAATAGCAGCTCCCAGTGTGAGGCTGTGGCCAAAAGGGCTAATGTGAGCCTGGGATGCATAAACAGGGGTATCTCAAGTAGGAGCAGAGAGGTTATTTTACTTCTGTATTTGGCACTGGTGTGACCACTGCTGGAATCCTGTGTCTTGCTCTGGTGGCCACAATTCAAAAAGGATGTTGATAAATTGGAGAGGGGTCAGAGAAGAGCCACGGAAATGATATCGGATATGAAAAGGATTAGAAAACATCCATTATAGTGATCAACTCCAGGAGCTCAGTGTATTTAGCTTAACAAAGAGAAGGCGAAAGGGTGACTTGATCATGTCTATAAGTATCTACCTGGGGAACTGAAATTTGATAATAGATGGCTCTTTAATGCACCTCTTTGAAGGGTCTCCTTCCTACCACCATCCACACAGGGAGCCCTAGAGCTTCTTCCTACAGTGCGTGGTATTGCATCTGGATGGAACAGGCCTCTCCTGCACTTCTGACCATGACCATGCTGCTGGCAGCATGTGGGAATTACGCATCGTCACAGGCTGTTAGTTTGTCAGGAGCTTTCTTCCTTTGCCTTCAATGTTACTTGGTATCTCTCCGATTTTGCAGCCAGGGATGCTGCTACCTGCCCACAAGTGCCCCTGGTGTGAGCTGTGCACCCAGGGGAGTTCAAACAGCCCATCATTGTAAAGGTGTTTTCTTGGGGGAGACGTGCTAGTTCTGAAACTGTCTGGCTTTAGGAAGGGCACTTCTTGCTTAGACCTCACGAAACAAAGTGCTGTTTATATTTTTCTCATCCTGTTTCCTCTTCCCCTTCTCACTAAGCCCCCTTCGTTGCAGTGAATTGAAGAAGGGGAGCAGGGGAAAAGCAGCTGTGGGGAGATGGATAGAAGGGGACAGGTTGGTTACAGGGAAATTACCTGAAGCCTGCACTGAGATTGGTTTAAATCATAGTCAGCCCCTCCCCTCAGAGGGAGTGGGGTGATTTCCTCCTATACTATTAACCAGACTGGCCCCAGGGAGGTCTGGCTTTTGTAGGAGGAGGTCCCTGCTGTTAACCAATAGGAGCCCGTGAACTCCCAGAGGTCAGGGCCAGAAGGGCCAGTTCTCAGCCAGTGTAGCACACAGTGACTCCTGCAGTGGAGTGGGTATTCTCCCTGCTCAGCTGGGGCCATGTCAGTCCCAGTGACTTGCTGCACTCAGCTGCTCCACAGCTGTGGTAACATCCAAAGAGCCCAGCCAGGCTGTTCCCTTCCAACTTTCTCAGGGCTTTTCACTGTTGCCAGTGGAATTCCTAGTGCTGCCGTTATTAAGGCCGCCTAACTCTGCCCATTATAATACTCTGTTTTCAGTTGCTTATAACTTTGTCAAACATTAGCCATTTGGGCTGTAATTTTCCATGCTGGGAGCCTGCCTCGGGCTGGAATGTTTTGGAAAATTCCAGCCCAAGTGGTTCAGCTGTTTCCGAGAATAAGTCTAGGTTGCTGCAGAAGAAAGTCCCACGACTGTCTCAGTAGCTGGAGAAACAAGAAGGGCAGAGTACAGTGCCCAGGAGAGCAGTGCTCTGCTGCAGAGGAAGAAAGCCTGGACCTGTGGCATCAGGAGGGGACTATGGGGTGGTGTTTCTATGTCTGACAAAAATGTGCACAGGACCTGGCCAGAACAGGAGGAGCAGCCTACAGCCCTGGTCTCTCAGGGATTGTGAAGGTTCACTGCAAAGAGAATGACTGCTTGTGTACACACGTTTCAGGGTTGTCTGAAGGCTTGTGTCCCAGTGCTCAATGGTGCAGGCCAGAGGAATCCCTCTGATGCTACAGTTTAATAGTCTACTTTGCCATGATGCACATATGTGGGACCTTAATTAGGATCAAGGCAATATACAAGCAGAGTTCCCAGGTTCTAGTAGAGATACAGCTGTCTAGCACATGGTAAAGACATGACATGACTTCCTACTCAAGCAGATCTACAGAAAGTAGGAAGCACCGTCTAACTTAGCAGTTCTCACATGCAGCCACCAGTGCTTTTTCGTGCGGCCACAGCCTCCTGAGTGGGAGGGGGGCAAAGTAGTGGCCCCTCCCCCAGGGCTGCCAACAGGGCCCTGTCCCCCTCTGGAGCCACAAACGCTGAAGGAGCAGGCAGGCAGTGCGGCTTGGGCTTCAGACCTGGGGTGGCAGGCGGCAGGCTCCAGCTGTGTGGCAGTGGGCTCCATCCCCTAGCCATTGGCTTTGAGCCCTCACCCCGGGCCTGGCCCCAGGCTCACCCACCCCCAACCTTCTGCCTCCTCTGGCCTTGGGCTCCAGCTGTGCGGCAGTGGGCTCTGACCCCCCCAGTCACAGTGTTTCAGACTCCAGTGTCGAAGTACATCAGGGGAGTCAGTACATCAGTGACTCTGGGTGACTCCTCATCTGTTCCTCCTCAGCGGACCCTGCCTCCCCTCCTGTTCCCCCTTGCCTCCCCCCCCCCCCCCACTGTATCCCCTTGTCTGGCCCCTCCTCCCTTTCCATTCCATAGAGTCATGGATTGTAGGGATGATAAGGCCATCTAGTCAGACCTCCTGCATAACACAGGCTAGAGTGAATTAACTGCTCTTTGAACTATGGGTGCCATTTACTATGGGGGAAGGAGGTAGTTGTCCCCCTGACCTTGGTTTGCCCTCCCCACCTTTCCATAGGTCTGTATGCTCTATTATGTCCTCCACTTTGTGCTCTCCCCTGACTTGGCTCTTAACCCTTCACCTTTGTTATTCATCTAGTTTTGATCCCCCTCCAACCCTCCCAAATTTTTCTGAGCTGACACCCTACTTTGAACTAGAGCAGACCTTTTAGAAAAAAAATCCAATCTTACATTTTATAATTGTCAGTGATGGAGACTCCTCCAAGAGTAAACTATTCCAGTGGTTAATTACCCTCACTGTTCAATGTCTTCCAGTCATTGGATCTAGTTACAGTTTTGTCTGCTAGACTGAAGAACCCTCTATTACCAAATTTCTGTTCCCCAGGCAGGTACTTACAGACTGTGATCAAGTCACCCCTTAACTTTTTCTTTGTCAAACTAAATAGATAGACTCACGGAGCTCAATCACCATAAGGCATGTTTTCCAGTCCTTTAATCATTCTTGTGGCTCTTCTCTGATCCCTCTCCAATTTATCAACATCCTTCTTGAATTGTGGGCACCAGAGCAGGACACAGGATTCCAGCAGTGATTGCACCAGTGTCAAATACAGAGGTAAAATAACATCTCTGCTCCTACTCGAGATTCCAGTTTATACATCCAAGCACTGCATTAGCCCTTTTAGCCACAAGTTCAGCTGATTATCTACCATAGCCCCATGTCCTTTTCCAGGATAGAGTCCCCATCCTGTAACATGGTGGGCATAGTACCATGCTCCCTGCTTTGGGCTCAGATTAGAGTGCCAGCTAGGAATTCGGCACTGATTGTCCAAATGGTGCATCCGCTGGTCAGGTTATTTCTTATTTCACTGTGACTATCAAGGTAGCAGAGAAATAAAAGAGAGACCAGAAATGGTTCCAGCTTACCTGGATTTGCCCCCAAAAGATCCACAGTATCTAGAGACGTGCTCAAGTTTGAATCCAAATGTCAGCACCCAGCCAAGTCACCTTCTGCCTCAGACAGACTTGTTCTTCCCACACACATTCCTTCCATTAGGTTATGTACGCAGGAACTTCTGAATGCCTCACAACGCAATGGTTTTTGCAATCCAAATCAGCCTGGGGACATTTATTTCCTGAAATTCCGGCAGAACAACTGAGTTTCTAGTTGACTCTTCACACTAGAGAGAATATACAGGCTGCTTGGTGTGCAGAAAAGCATCCAGTAACCCGAGCCGGACAGCAAACTGGAGACATTTGTGTCTCAGGAGCAAGCAGACATGTGCAACACTTCGCAGAGACAGAACAGCTGCCTAAAGTCCTGAACAGCATCCACTGCCAGACAGTGCTGGAGGCACCACCCCAGCCTACACCTCACTTGGCTGACCACCAGCCAGTCAGCCACGAGCGAGTGGGTGTGAAAAGCAGGGATTTCTGCTCTTCCCAGCTGGGAGTGAGCCCGGGAGTTGCCAAACACCTTTTCCGGTTCACAGTTTCAACAGTGCTTGTTGAGAGGCTGCACCTTAAAGAAACCAGAGCTCCCTGAAGCCTCATTTCACTTTGTGTCAGAGGGGGCAGAATCAGCACCTGACATCTAAAGCCAGACAGGACCAGAACATGCAGACTGGAGGGCCCAGATCGGAACCACGCAGCCCTCTGGTACAGCGTGGATCCAGTGCAGGGAGCAGCTCTCCTGGTTCAGTTTAGATGGGGAGGAAATAATGTGAGCAAATCTGCAATTGTGATTTTTTTCCCATAACATCAGAAATGAAGCATCTGGTCAGGGACTGATCCCACCTGAGCCCTCTTTCTACCATTGCATCCCTCTAGCACCTCCACTGCAGCTACGCTAGGCCAGACAAGCCACAGAAGAGCCAATATAGGCCCTTCTTCCAGTGGTGGCTGTGGGGACTGGCATGGGACTGAGAATGGGGGGAGGGACTGAGCCTAGGGCTGGGGGGACAGATCGTGGGGCTGGGGGGACTGATTGCATGGGTCCAAGTATCCCCCTTATGTTCACCTCTTCATCCCAATCCTTTTAGTCCTGACTCCATGTGCCACCCTGAATAGTCTCTCTCCCTCCATGGCGTTTACACCCAGGAGATGTTCCCTGACCTAGATGGGCCCAACTTTTCAGTTTTATTGCCTTTACTCCTCTAACTGTGTCAGGGACTCCAGCCCAATGCTTCACTTTTTGCCTGTGTCTGGCCTCCCTCTTCCTGGTATTCAATTTGGCCCAGGCTGTACCATGGCCTCTCCTCCTGTAGAACCTCAGCACCAGGTAGTATTTGTGTGTGCGCATGGGTGTGTGTGTGGGCGGGGGGGAGATCCAGATGTATGTCTCTGTGTGTGCCCAAGCATATGTGCGTATGTGACACAGAAAGAGTGAAGCAACGTTATAAGCTGGGGATGTATCGGTTGGAAGTGACAGGAAAAGAAAGCCCTGGCTGTATTGGTTGATCACGGGATGACTATGAGCCGTCAATGTGATGCGACCATGAAAAAGGCTAAGGCAGCCGTAAAATGCATGAGGCAAGGTATTTCCAATAAAGATAGTGAAGAGTTATTGCTATTATACAAGGCACTGCTGAGACCTCATCTGGAATATTGTGTGCAATTCTGGCCTCCCAGGTATAAAAGAGATTAATTCAAACAGGTGTAGAGAAGGGTTAATAGGAGGATGATAATAATAAATATACAGAGATATACCTACCTCACAGAACTGGAAGAACCTTGAAAGGTCATCAAGTCCAGTCCCCTGCCTTCACTAGCAGGACCAAGTACTGTCCCCTGACATATTTTTGCCCCAGATCCCTAAATGGCCCCCTCAAGGATTGAACTCACAAGCCTGGGTTTAGGAGGCTAATGCGCAAACCACTAAGCTATCCCGCCCCCTTAAGGTCTGAGGAAACGAGAACCTACCTTATGAGAAGGAAGTTAAGGAGATTGGCTTGTTTAGCCAAACTAAAAGAAGGTTGAGGGGAGCTATGATTGCTCTCTATAAACACAGAGGGATAATTACCAGGGAGCGAGAGGAGTTATTTAATTTTAGGGCCAATGCTGACACAAGAACAAATGGATATAAACTGGCCATCAACAAGTTTAGGCTTGAAATTACATGAAGGTTTCTAACCATGAAGGTTTCCAGAGTAAAGTTCTGGAACAGCCTTCCAAGGGTAGTAGTGGGGGCAAGAAACCTAACTTGTTTTGACTGAGCTTGATAAGTTTATGGAGGGAATAGTATGATGAGATTGCCTACAGTGGCATGTGGCCCATCCACAACTGCTATAGCAGATATCTCCAATGGCCAGAGATGGACCACTAGATGGGGAGGACTCAGAGTTACTACAGAGAATTCTTTCCCAGTTGGTCATATGGTGGGTCTCACCCTGACGCTTAGAGTCTAACTGATCATCATATTTGGGATCAGGAAGGAATTTTCCCCCAAGTCAGATTGCTTTCCTCTGCAGCATGGGGCATGAGTCACTTGCTGGTTTGAACTAAAGTAACGAGGATTCTCTGTAACCTTGTATCAGAGGGGTAGCCGTGTTAGTCTGGATCTGTAGAAGCAACAAAGAGTCCTGACAAAGAGTCCTGTGGCACCTTATAGACTAACAGACATATTGGAGCATAAGCTTTCGTGGGTGAATACCCACTCCGTCGGATGCATGCAGTGGACATTTCCACTGCATGCATCTGACGAAGTGGATATTCACCCACAAAAGCTTATGCTCCAATACGTCTGTTAGTCTATAAGGTGCCACAGTACTCTTTATCACTTCTGTAACCTTGATGTTTTTTAATCATGATTTGAGGACTTCAGTAACTTAGCTAAGGGTTATGGGTCTGTTACAGGAGTGGGTGGGTGAGGTCCTGTGGCCTGCAATGTGCAGGAGGTCAGATTAAATTATCATGATGGTCCCTTCTGGCCTTAAAGTTTATATCTCTGTGAGGTGAGTGTGTGCTTGTGTGTGTGGTTGTTGCAACAGCTTTAGTAACAGAGTTTAGAGATAGGACACCCCATCCTCTGCAGGGGAGGCTAAAGAAGAGATGGTGTATGGTGTGTGTGTGTGTGGGCGGGGGGGGGATCCTGTCCAAAGACGTGGTATGGGGAGCAGTCCCATACAGTGAACAATGCAAAATAGATGGGGATTTTCTAATGTCCCCTTTCCCCTCCAGTCCCTACACTGGGCCTCAGCAATGTGGGAGGAAGCTGTCCCAGCCTATAGAAGCAAGCAGTGCTCTAGCCCAATGAACAGCCATGATGGCAGGAACACCAGCCACACATTCCTGCAGACCTGCCTTTGTCTTCCAGTCTCTCAATCGCACTCAGCTGCCACCTGGTTCTAAGTGAAGAGCTGCGCCACGGAGTGGGACCCCAAACTGGGGCACAGACACTGTGGCCTCCATCTCCCAACAGCAGGACCAGTGAGGCTGCAGGACAAGGCCCTGTCAAAGCCCTCCAGAATGGCTAGCCAGCTCCTCCCTCCCTTACTTCAGCTTCCACATGAAATATTGGGTGTAACAAATCAGGGTGCCTCTAAATGTCACACAAGGGAGATGCCGCGTGGTCAGATCAAGTTCGAGGCAGCTGGACTTTGTACAGAACCATCCTCCCTACAGCAGCTCCCGCTGCAGCAGCAAATGAGCCTTCCACTTTGGAGAACTGAGCCATAACAGGATCCCATCAGACCAGCCCCTCAGACACTGCACAGACAGGACCTAGGGGGAGTTCTGGCTGCAGATTGGCGGCGAGATGGGCCCCCCTAGTTCCAAGGCCCAACAGATCCGATCCAGTAGTCCAGGTCAGCCTTTGAGGCGTGGGGCTGAGAATGCCCACGAGACTGTTGGCCGTACTGGCGAGGGCCTGTCCCTTCCCAAGGAGCCATTCCAATCCCTACAGCAAATTACAGATCTTTTCATAAAGCTTTTTCTGAATATGAATGTGTTGTAGCAGTTCTCATTCTTTCCAGTTAAGTGCCTGACTCCTCACATTCCCTGCTACAGACAATGGGCGTTCGAGCACGTAGACACCCACCCCTCCGCTCCCCTGCCAGAGCACAGCCACGGGGACATATGGGTAACACTGACAGACAGTCACAAACGTTGCCAGGACGCTAAGCCTGAATGGGAGAACAGGAGCCTTGTTTGTGCTGGAACCGGCTGACAGGATATTCACTCTCCCAATGGGCAGGTTCTGCCATGTTTTGAAGGCTGAAAAGAGCTATACTATAATTTGCCTCTGAAACCACAATTACCCTCTCCAAAAGTGACAACACATCTTTGTCAAGTTCTCATTTCCTCAGAGACTAAGTGCCGACAGCAAGGAGTTAGATGAAAGCCAGGGAAAGCCCTGGCCACCGGCACACATGAGGGAGATGCACAGACGTCACTTCTCCATGATAGCTACGGAGGGAGTGCCCAGTGTGCCAGGCCAGAGAAACAGCTTGGAAGGCGCAGAACTCGCTGCTGGAGGCTGGGCTATGCCAGGCACAGACACACAAACAGCATTGACCACAGAAGGCCCTTTCTTTTCAGAGGAGAGAAAGGGAGAAGAGCAATATAAAATGTAAGGTCAGGCCAGGATATTCAGGGGCTGGGTCTGCTAAGGGACCCCTCAGAAAGGGGCTTTCAGGGCTCAGCAATGCCACTTAAGTGGGGAGGGGGTGAAGAGAGCTGCTCCGTGCAGGATTCTTGCCTGGCAGACTGGGTTTTTTAGGTATGGGACGGACCAGCTGCCCTGAGCTGTGGGCTCTGTCTGTATGAAGTGTGTGTGCATGTACAGGTATGCATGAGTCTGCGTGTGTGCATGTATGTGTAGGGGTGCATGTACATGGGCATGTGTGTGTGTGTACAGGCATGTACAGGGTGAGGGGAGAGAATGAACTGTAAGCAGGGGACGGGCAGCATGAATTGACATTTGGATGGTACAGACAGGGACCCTCCTCCCTCGCCTGAGAGGCAATGAGAAGCCCAGGTAGGAGACCCCTCCTCAATACCCTCAGCAGCCTGGATAGCACCCCCCATCTCCGCCTGAGCTGATAGGTCAAGGGTGGGCAAACTTTTTGGCCCGAGGGCCACATCTGGGTGGGGAAATTGTATGCAGGGCCATGAATGTAGGGCTGAGGCAGGGGGTTGGGGTGCATGAGGGAGTGCGGGGTGCAGGAAGGGGCTCAGGGCAAGGGTTTGGGGTGCAGGAGGGGTGTGGGGTGCAGGAGGGGGCTCAGGGCAGGGGGTTGGGGACTCAGGGCAGGGAGTTGGGGTGCGGAATGCAGGAGGATGCTCAGGGCAGGGGCTTGGGATGCAGAAGGGGTGCGGCTGGGAGCTCAAGGCAGGAGGTTAAAGGGTTCAGGGCAGGGGGTTGGGGTGCGGGGTGCAGGAGGGGTTCGGGGTGAGGGCTCTGGCCTGGCTCCCTGCCTACCCTGACCCCACGCTCCCCCTGGAAGTGGCCAGCATGTCTGGCAGTGGCTCCTGGGAGTGGGGTGGGGCAGGCAGCTTTGCCGTGCGCTGCCCTCACCTGTGGGCACCGCCCCCCACAGCTCCCATTGGCCGTGGTTCCCCATTCCCAGCCAATGGGAGCTGCGGGGGGGGGGGGGGGGGGCGATGCCTGCAGGCGAGGGCAGCGCATGGAGCCCTCTGCTCCCCGCCCCTCCTCCAGGGGCCGCAGGGATGAGGTGCCGACAGCTTCCGGGAGCAGTGCGTTGCCAGGGCAGGCAGGGAGCCTGCCGTAGCCCTGCTGCGCCACAGGGCTTGCAATCCCGTGGGTTGGATTGAAAGCCCTGATGGGTCCGATCCGGCCCGCAGTTTTCCCTCCCCCGTGATAGGTGAAACACACACAGAGGAAGTAGCATACTGCACTATACACCACAGATCATCATGGGCTTTAAGTGTAGAAGTGTAAAACCTGTTTTTCTCACTACCTGAAATGAAATAAGCCAATCTTCAGTGTGTACCAGCCCTCCCACCCTGGCCACTGCCAGATTGCAAAATGGACTTCTCTGCTGTGCTGCACCATGGAGCTAGGTTCTTCTCTTTCAGGAGAACTCTGGGCAGGGAGTCTTTGGTTTTCATCAGCTCGGTGTGGAAGGGGATGCTGAATGCTCCGAGGTCAGGCCCAGAAAGGTCGAAGCTGTAGCACGGAGTCACCGGGTGATGCTCTGGAACTACTCCATATGAAGCCAGTCAGGATTCTGGGGGAGCCTCCTCTCTCTGAGCATACTGTCACCAGGGCAAGAAGCTTATGCAGCTTCGACCTTCCTGGGTCTGACCTCAGAGCATTCAGCATCCCCTTCCACACCATGTGTTTCCCACAGCAAGTCTGCCCGGGCAGGGCTCCTGGGGAAGCAGGGGCCCCTGTACCCCAACTCAGCCAGCCAGTAAAACAGAAGGTTTATTAGTTGACAGGAACACGGCGCAGAACAGAACTTGCTATTACAGAAATCAGTGAGGTCCAAGTCCAAGTCCAAATTCAGCCAAGTCCATCTTGGGGAGTCCTGGGCCAGAAGCCCTGGACTCCCCCTCTTCCAGTTCCCCCAAGCAGACTGCCAGCTTCCAGCAACCTGACCTCAGGGAACACCCCACCCCCCCTCTTGTTGCTCCTCCTCCTTGTCTTTGTCTCGCTTTCTGGGCAAAGAGTCACGTGGTCATCACCTGGTTGCATCCCCCTACTGGGTTTCAGGTTACGAAGGGCACCGGTCATAGCATATGTACAGGCAGCTGAAGCAGCCTCACCTGCCCCAGAGGTCTCAGCCAAAGTCACACACCCTTATTTCCACCACCGAGGTATTGGTGCAGCACACAGGGAAACTGAGGCACACACAGTATTCATGAAAAACAGTAAAACTCACATAGGCTCAACAGTAAGACTCACATACAACATAACAAGGGAAAATCCCCACTTCATCACAGCCTTCCAGTCCTATGATTTCATGAGGTCAGAGCTAAGGTCCTGCAGTGTGCTGTGACTGCATTTGGGGTGATGGGCCAGGAGCAAGGAATGCTGGAGAGTTTTCTCTTTATTTCCATGCTTTTAAGGTTCTGAGTGGCAGGGAGAGGCTGTCCTGATGCAATCTGAGCTGGCATGAAATCAAGTTTTTCATTGTGTTAATTAGCACAAACTTTGTGTCAGATCCCAGTGTCTGAAGAAGGGCAGCACTAAGTAGAGACGAGCAGGGCAGGCACTCTCACACCTGGCTGGGTTGTGGCTACTCTTGTTGCTGCGATTTACTGGGCAGGGAACCTCAAAACTAGTCCCTCTGCACCCTCAGAGGTCAGAGCTGCAGTGCTCACACATGAGGTCCCAATCCCTCTACTCTCTCACACACGGAGTCCCAAGCCTCTGTAACCCTCTGATGTAGGTAATTCAGTCACACGATTTGCCCCATGTGATGGAACAGACTCTCTGACGCTGGGGAACCGGTGCAATTTTCTGCAATCCCTGGTGTGACGTTTCACTCCATATTCTTTACGAAAATATGCTTCTGATATGAATATAACATAACTGAGATATACTTTATGCAAGATGGATCTTGTAAGATATCATTGGACAGGTTATGATTTACTGAATGTGATTATCCAATTTGCATACATGTATCATTCATTTCAGTACCTGAAGTTAGAAATATGGACTATGTAACAATTATAACTGGGTGTGTTTTGGGAAGACACTCACCAGACGACGGGCCATCAAATTTGATGAGCCATCCTGAAGGAACAACAAAACCATGAAGATACTAATCTCTCTCCCTCCTGGGAGGTGTGTAACTGTGACACTACAGTCAGGTGGTCTTGTCACTGGATACTAAACATTACCTGAGACTTCTTGTAACTTTCCACTGGAAGGGAAGGGGGGACAAGTTTGGGAAACAAAGGATTCCCACCTTATGTAAATCCTGTTTAAGGGTGGGGAGGAAGGCAAATGGGACTCCCCCTCTCCATGGCCTGTCTCCCCAAGAAGAAAGACTGATAAAGCCACCTGAAGGGAAGGCGGGGGGAGTCCTGACTGAGACAGGGGTCCAGTGTGAAAAGAAATATAACTGAAACTCTGAACCACAGAAACTTTGCAATCTGCCTAAAATAATATTTAGAGTAAGAAATTACATTTTGTAACCTGTTTCTTAAGTATATTGAGCTTAGCTTGCGTACTTTGTTTTATTTGCTCAGTAATCTACAAAATTCGCCTTTTGTAGTTAATAAACGTATTGCTTGTTCATAATATAACCCAGTTTATGTAATTTCTAACTGGGAGTGGGGGGGGGGGAGAAGTTGTGCATATTTCCCTCCACATTGAGGGCGGAATTTCATAAAACCTTTGGGTTTGTACTCCTTAAAGGGAGTGGGCATGTAAGTGCTGGAGGAGCTCTCTCACACAGAGCTGACTTCAGTCTGTGTCTGCAGCGGGGAGTGGCCCTACCTGTGTGTGTGTGCTGCAAGAGGCCGGAAAGCCTATTCCAGCAAAGCAGTAAGAGGGAACCCAGGCTGATTTGAGCAGGGGAGGCTCAGTTAAACCCAGCACATCAGGTGGCATCCCAGAAAGGGGGGTCCAACCCGTCACATATGGGTTCTGGCCTCACTTCTCTTAGCAGGGTTAATGTTCCTGTTCCCAGCTTTCATTACTGACCAAGACCCCATATCCCTGCCCTGGGAGGCAGACGAGTATCTTTAATCCAATTCACAAATAAAGTAACTGAAAGGCAGCACACGGTAACTGCTGGTAGAAGAAACTATGTCCCAAATTGGACAAAATCACGTCTCATGAACATCACACCACATTTCAGAATAAATGCACCAAATCTGTGCTTGGCTATGGTGGCTGTAGGCAGTGCTCTAACCACTAGACCACTCTAGAACCAGGTTTAAAATGCAGGAATCCGGATACTCAACACTCCACCTCTGTCACTAATAGCTGTGTAACCAACTGGCAAATGTAGCATGTCCTCTAGTGGCCACAGATAACAGACTACTGCTCATTTAGCTCAAGTAGCAGAAGTCTGTGCTGGGGATTTGAAACTTCTAGATTCAAACCCTGCTGAAAACCCATTGAGGAAAAAATATGTGATCATGTAATTAAACCTTGTTTTAAAATACATAGTATAAAGGGACAAATGAAGGCTCTGAGAGCTACCTTAAATCTGGCATCCCCTAACTTTCAAGCACTTGACTTTGCAACCTAAATAATGATTGGTTTTTGTTGTTGTTTATAGGGAAAAGGGTTGATTTTACTATTTTATGCCCTTTTTAATCCACTGTCTACAAGAATGAAAGGAGGGTAGAATTTGACTATGACCTTCTTAAGTGAAAATACCGACTGTTCTCTGCTGTGATCAACAAGGCAACGCTCTCTGAAGTTTCCCAAACTCTAGCTGTACATACTAGACTGAAATGCATGGAGCACTGGATAAGATAAGCCAAGCTGTTGCCAAATTTTCCATGTGTTCATGAAAGGACAAATCATGCAAGTATGTTGCATATTTTGTATAACAAACAATGCTCTGTTCCTAATTTTGCAAAGGGAATAAATAAAAGATTGTGTTTTATCTGTAACATATCAGACATGTTCCTTAGTTTGTAAAACAACAGCCCTTCATAAGAGCCTTTTGCTGATGTTGCAAAAGAGGAAAGTAGAATTTTCAGAAGTGGAACAGAACCTCGTCCATCAGTCCTGGAATCCTACCTGCTGCTTGTCCTAGAGATACCAAAGTATCTAGGAAGCCAGCACCATTGAAGGAGCACAGCCAATGGACCAAGCGATTTCAGCTCCCTGACCTCCAGGATTTCAGACTGGCTTTGTGTGTTTTAAGTTCTTTTTCCTTCTTTCCCTAGATCATCTCTCACCCTCTCCATTCAATATTCACTAGAAGAGATGCTTGTACTTATATTTGGATGAACCCCATCAGATGGCGGCCCACCATGGCCTCTGCTCTGATACTAGAGCGGCAGAGTCTCACTGTTGGTGTGCCCAGCTACAGGTCCCTTAACCCAGCCGTGTGTGAATGGGGAGCTGCTCTTTCAGACAGCCAGGTCCTCACCCACCCTGGGTCTCAGGAGGGAGGACTATGGCATGGAGGGCAGGGAGACGAGGGCCCCACGGCAGGGAAGGGGGACAAGGGTCCCACAGCAGGGAAGGGGGATGAGGGCCCTGGGGGGGGGGGGGGTCAGGAGTCACGTGCTGCCCATGGCCCCTAGTCCCACCACCCCGCCACAGGGCAGAAGCCCCGAGCTCCCCCGCAGTTTGCTAAGTGGAGAATGGAGAGGAGGTCCTCCACGAGCCGCACTTTAACTGTAAAAGAGGCTCATGTGGCTCATGAGCCATGGTCTGGCCACCCCTTTCTATGGCTTATCACCAGCACTGGCACCAGCAGACATGGAGTGCAGTTAAAGAACCCCTAGAATGCCCTACAGCCACCAGCACTCAGCTGTTCTGGGAGTCACACAGCCTGGAAACAGGGTCCCCACTCTCCCCTGCTCTCCTCTCCCCACCCTGAGCACTTCAGAGCCCAGGCATAGGTGCTGGAACAATTTTTATAGTGGGGTAGGGGGGGGCTGAGAGCCATTGAACCAAACTGTAAACCCTGTATATGATGGAAACCACTTCAAAACAGGGGGTGCTGCCACACCCCCAGCACCCCTAGTTCCAGCACCTATGAGCCCTGGGCTCAATAAAGCCACGTTCTATTCCCACCCATGCTGACAACTGGCCTTAGCAATCCTCAGCACTTCACCGCTGCTGTTTGGGGAATCCTCCAGTCACATGCCGCGCATGGACTGTAAATGTCACGCCTCTTCCTGAACTGATGGGGCAGGTTACGAGGAACGATGAATGACAGTAGGGGGACTCGTGGCAGAGCAGGTACCAGGAGCCATATATCTGATGTGACAATAGATCCCTGCCTCAGACACCAGCTGACAGAACCTCTCAGAAATAGTGGCTTTAGAAATGCTTAGTTATGCTGCCTGGAAAATAGGGCTACTTGTGCCTCCCCTTTGTCAGCATGTTGAGAAAGTGCTGTGTGAGAGTTGGCCATGAGTTTGTGTCAGCCTGACTGCGCACACAGAAGAGTGGAGAGAGGCAGCTGGATATGCAGGGTGGGCTGGCCATGTGGGGTGTGGGTTAGCACTGCTCTGGGTTCCACTTAGGGTGACCAGACAGCAAATGTGAAAAATCGGGACAGGGGGTGGGGGGTAATAGGAGCCTATATAAGAAAAGGACCCCAAAATCTAGACTGTCCCTATAAAATCGGGACATCTGCTCACCCTAGTTCCACTACCCCATCGGACACTTCCTTGCTGCACAGCCTTGGGAAGCTACTTTTCCACCGTTTCACCATCTGGAAAAGTAGGCCACTGGCTTTGCCCTAGCTCTGTGCAGAGCTTGTCAGGAATGCTGGGATGGTGCCTTGTAAAGATGCAGCTCTGGGGACAGCTCTCATTATTATCATCTGCCCCTGCAGCGTGGAGGACCAGACCACTGCATGGGGCAGGAGCAAAGTCAGCTCGCTCTCTGCCAGCATCTCTCGTCATGTGTAACGCCAACAGACCCTGGTCGTTGGCGGGCGGGATTGAACCTGGGACCTCAGTACATGAGCCTCTACAGCCTTAGCTAAAAGCCATATGGCTGTTAGCTAAGGCTGTAGAGCAGACTCATTAATCTCTCTCTCTAAGTGGTCTTGGTGCCACTAGAGGGGACAGAACACCACACCCAGGCGGTGTGTGTGTTACACATGCACAGAGCCTAAACAGATGGGGTGGGGGAATGTTTGGCACAAACATTTTAGAGTGAAGAGAAAAGCTGATTTTAAAAGGAAATGAAAAAGGCAGTCCCCAAAGCAGCAGTCAAGAGCACAGGCCCTTTTGGGAGGGGGTGGCAGCCTGAGTGGCCTAAGCACCATGTTTGAAAAATACATTTTCTTCCTGCCGCCAGTGGCTCAAATCTAGACAGATTTGGCTCAGACCAAGAAAGATGAATGGGTTCCTGTCAGTTTATTCTGTGCTTATCCCAAGCTATTTCACAGCCCTTAGAGCCACTGATTCAGGCTGTCCACAGACCCCTTGCATTGACAGGTTAGAAATGGGGTATTTTTGCAAGTTTAAGAATTAGGGTAAAATTTTCAAAAGTGCTCAGGTGACACAGGAGCTGACATCCCATTGACATCCAGTAAGACTGGCGCCTAAGGGCCTTTGGAAAAGAGGACTTTGGCTCCTAAGTCACGTAACCACTTTTGGAAGTATTAACCCACAGACATTTTTTCATTTATAGGAGATCAGAACAAACTTGCAACATTCAAACGCTAAGTGACTACACACCATCAGTGGTTCTACATTAGGGTGACCAGATGTCCTGATTTTATAGGGACAGTCCCGATTTTTGGGTCTTTTTCTTATATAGGCTCCTACCCCCCACCCCCGTCCTGATTTTTCACATTTGCTATCTGGTCACCCTATTCTACATCCATACTTATCGCTCTGCCTATAAAGCACCAATTACCACAGCACATGGGCTCTGTAAGCGCCAGGACACATGCACAGCAATTATCACTACCTTATGCGATGGAACACTTTGCACTTGGAATCACACAGATATTTTTGTTAGCTGATGGAAAAAATAGTTTTCAGTTTAAAAATATAATGGCCACGTCTGAAATCAGCCATGCACCAGTCTGAATCCTGTACACCAGAGAAGTACCATGGAACTAAAGACGTCCTCTTGCAGCATGCACTGCGGGGTCAGAGTTAAGGTGGCACAGACATGCCTCACTCTGGCACTTCAAAGTGAGTGCTTAACCGTGCTTCCTTGGAGTTCCTCTTGATGTCGCTGGAATTTGTCCATAAAATTTATTTATACCATTCACATGCTTTTGTTCTTTTCATTGTTTCCCTGAAAACCAGTGTGGACCACCACCAGCAGTCCAGAGGTGAATTCGAAACACTCAGAAACAGCCCTGTGAGACTCTTCATTACAGCAGAGCCAAGGTGCTACGAGCTTGAATGGGGCTTACCGTTGGTGAAGGCGTTCACATAGTACCTGTGGCCCTGGGGAGACATGTAGCTCTGCCAGCCAGGGGGCAGAGGGCAAGTCAGAGAATCTTCTCCTGGCTGAGGAGTGACCTTCCTGGGTTTCTGCTGGGGAAAAAAAGAGGATCCTGTTAAGCTGGCTTTCATACAAGGCAAAGTCTAAACAGAGATGGATATGGGAAGTGGGCCTACAATCTGGAGGTCTCGGGGCAGGAGTGAGACAGACAAACACAGATAATAATTGCCAGTACTACACCCTAATTCTCTGCCATCCGCAGCCTGAAAAGAGTACCCTGGATTCCAACAAGATCGTGAAGCACCCCTCATCTCCTGGAGACGATCCCTGGAGAGGCACAGAGTGCAAGGGTCTGCTGTGTGTCTTGTATCAACTCTTTATACTGATGCAACATGCTGTGCAGAGCACATGACTTTGGGAGGAGTCTGGGAGGCGGAGGCTCTCTGGGGAGGAGCAATGTGACTCATTGAACAGCAAGGTGCAAAGCAGGCAGCGAGCGGGCCAGGCTGTGAGAGGGAAAGTCCCTGCCTGGGTCACTAGGGTCTGTCTACACAGCAAATAAAAAACATTGGTTGGCCTGTGCCACCTGACTCGGGCTGTGGGGCTGGTTAATTGCTGTGTAGACTTCCGGGCTTGGGCTGGAGGCTGAGCTCTGGGACCCTCCCACCCCGCAGGGTCCTAGAGCCCAGAAGTCCACACAGCAATGAAACAGCCCCACAAGCCTGAGCCCTGCGAGCCCAAGTCGGCTGGCACGGGCCAGCTGCAGGTTTTCTTTGCTGTGTGGGCAGACCCTTGGCTGCTGCGTGTACCCAGGGGGGAATCCCAGGCCTGACCTCACTGTATTCTCCTGGGACTCCAGCTCTGCCATCAACACTGGCACAAGCAAGAACTGAGGAAAAGTCTGTCAAGCAGCCCAGGAAAAGGTGGACTAGCCATGGAGCCAGCGTAGGAACCTGGACCCACAGGAATGCTGTGCTGCTGACACCACTGCAGGCTTAGGCTGGCCCCATGGGAGGAGCCCGTGAGGCTGTGCTTGGCAGCAGGGCTGGTCTTAGGGGAAATGGCACCCTGGGCGGACTTGTATTTTGCCACACACACACACACACCCCTATCACCCTTGGCCCCCGTAGGTTCCCTGGGCTTCCCACACCAACACTTTCAGGCCCTGCTGCCTCCCCCTAGTGCTTAATTTGTATGGAAAGAGGTGCCAGAGATCAGTCCTGGCACCAAATAAGCACCCAGCTCTGAGGGCAACGCCACTGCCAGCAGCAGTGCAGAAGGGTGGCATGGTATATGGTGTATTGCCACCCTTACTTCTGCGCTGCTGCGGCTTGTGGTGCCTGGCACTCAGCCTGTGGCTCAAGGCGGGCTTCGTGCTGTCACACGGGCTGCATCTTGCCAGAGCCCTCCTGTAGCCCTGTAGCCACTCCTGGCTCACCGGGGCACCATTTCAGATGTTGTGGGGTGGGAGGCAACTTTAACCATTCCAGGGACTACTTAGGCACCTGAAAACTATAGTTTTTTTTACAGATAACAACGTAGGAATGAGCTGACCAGAGCACTCTATTTAATTATTATATAAAGAAAGAAAAAATATATACAAACACCAATTAAAGCCACATTTTAAGTTTATATGTAAACTTAGAACTATCAGGAGATAATACAGCAAGATATTCCCAATCCCAAACCTTGAGAGATCAATTCTGGATCAATTCACAGATATCAGAAACACAAGTTTGATACTTTGTACCCTATCTTTAGTAGAGAAAAATAAAAATAAATAGTATCTGCTTAAAATCGGCTCACTTTCCCCAACAGACACACTCTGTTACTGCCATTATCTACTCTATTTTAGTCAGGTTTTTTTCACTCCCCTAAAAACATATTTACTTAATTTTAACATATGCGAGTAAGGGCTTTTACTCTTTTATTAAGAAAGGGAATTAATTTTTTCTAATTATTTTCGCATTTATGTTTACCGATCACAATCATGTACATGACTCACAAACATTTACCTCCATTATTGCTATTAGTATCATACTTGGAACTGCACTTATGTTCATACAAATTTTAAGTTATTTTACAGATATAACTAAAAATACAATTTGAAAATAAGCAACTGTTCAGTCTCAAATCTGCATTCACACAAGGTTCAGGTTCCAAAGCCAAGCACTCAAACCTCAGGTTAGGCAAAACTGAGGCTGCTAGGGGGCCATGCCCCCTCTGTTCAGCCCCCAGACATGTGCATCCAGAGACAGTCTTTAATTACATGTGATGAGAGCTCCACATTACTCACACCCTGTTCAAGGCCTGATTCACGCTCCAGGAAAGCCCTCTAGGTAGTGCCCAGTGAATGAGGTGGCTGAGGAATATTTATTTAATCCAGGGGTGGCCAACCTGTGGCTCCAGAGCCACATGCGGCTCTTCAGAAGTTAATATGCGGCTCCTTGTATAGGCACCAACTCCGGGGCTGGAGCTACAGGCGCCAACTTTCCAATGTGCCAGGGGTTCCCACTGCTCAACCCGTCTCTGCCACAGGCCCTGCCCCCACTCCACCCCTTCCCGCCACCTCCCCTGAGCCTGCCATGCCCTCGCTCCTTCCCCTCTCCTCCAGAGCCTCCTGCAAGCCACAAAACACGGGAGGGAGGAGGAGGCGCTGATCAGCGGGGCTGCCGATGGGCGGGAGGCGCTGGGAGTGGGGGCGGGGAACTGATGAGGGGCTGCTGACGTGTTACTGTGGCCCTTTGGCAATGTACATTGGTAAATTCTGGCTCCTTCTCAGGCTCAGGTTGGCAACCCCTGATTTAATCCTTCTTCTCAGTGAGTGGACCCCGCCTCATTGACCCTGCATCCTCCAGCCTGCAGTGATGCAAGCTCTGCTGGGGGGCCCCACATCTTATCTCATTCACAGGACACCCCTTGAGGCCTTTGGATTTACTCTAGGTGCATTTTGGGGTAACTGCAAAGACACTTTGGCCCCAAATGAGGCACAAGCCCTTGCAGAGCCGGCTCCAGGCACCAGCTTTCCAAGCTGGTGCTTGGGGCGGCATCGAGAATGGGGTGGCAGTCTGAGTCCCATGGTGGCAATTCGGCGGCAGGTCCGCCACTCTTCCCACCACCGAATTGCAGCCACGGGACTCGGACTGCCGCCCCATTCTCGCCCGCCGCCGCGGCAATTCGGCAGCAGGTCCGCTGCTCTTACCTTGCCGCCGCGGGACTCGGACTGCTTGCGTCAGGGGTGGGGCCCTGCAACATCTCCCTGCGTCGTGGGCGGGGCCCCGCAACGTCACCCGGAGTCGGAGGCGGGGCCGCGGCGACTGCTTGGGGCGGCAGAATTGTCAGAGCCGCTCCTGGGCTCTTGGGCCCCTGTTTAATACCCTATGTGTCCCTGCCTCATTCACTGTTCCCTGTTGAACCTGGGCAGGGGTTAGGGTTGCCAGTTATGGTGGGATGGATTCCTGGAGGTTTCATCACATGACATAATCTTTAAAGATTAATCTTTAATTCCTGGAGACTCCAGGTCAGTATGTGGGCAAAAACTGCTGGAATGCATATACACAAGTGGCCAGCTCCGAGTGCACCACAGGCTCAGCCTCGGCAGTGCCTGGCACGAGACGGAGTCACTTTCCTCTTGGGCATGTTTGGAACATCAATACTGGATTTATTTTGCTAGGCATTTATCTCTTCAAAAGAAAAGAAGCAGGTGCGAGGGGACAGACCAAGAACAATGTGTCAAATGGAATTGGAGCAATTCTCTCCACCCAGGATGGGCTGCCAATGAGGCAGGAGCACCATAGAGTCAGGTGAGCACAAGGCTTCTGCAAACTTCCTAAGGAGCCTCATTCAGGGAGCAGGCAGGGTTTCAGTGTTTGGTTACATATGATATAACCGCCCCCGCCTCCCCCACCCACACACACACACCCTGTGCCATTAGGTTATTACGTATGATGTAAACCCCAAACACAAGCACTCGTCAGGAGACAGGAAGCCTGGATCAGATCTCCCCCCAGGGCACTTTTCCCTCTAAGCTGTGCACGTGTGCGCGTGCACGCAGATCCTAAACCCTGCGCACACGGCGAAACACCGCGCGCACAATAATTTGCACAGGAGCACAACAATTTGCATAGAAGAATTTTTTTGCACACACAGCCTGTCAAAAATTTGCACAGAAGAAATTTTTTTGCGCACATGGACTGTCAAAAACTAGAGGGAACATTGCCCTAGGGTAACTCCATGGGCCAGAGAGCTGCTGGCCAAGGTCGCTGTGAGCTGAGCATATAGCAGAGGGCTGGGCAGCTCCAGCTGTGGTATTTGGAATGACGTGGAATTGCAGAGAAGTGACCGATCCAGGCAGAAGGGCAGTAATGAGGCTGTGTGCACAGGTGGAGTGCTCAGCCAGGCTCCACTGCAAGGACACCTGCCATGCCACCGCACAGTTCTCTCTTCAAACGGCAGCTAAGAGTCACTCTCCCTGCAGCAGTGAAACAGCCTCAGCCCTGGTCTAATTCACAGCTCCGGCAATCTGATAGGCGTCATTGCTCTCAGTCTGCACTGATCAGCCTTATACCCATGACGGAGGAGGAGAAAAGCCCAAATACTAAAGCAAGGCTAGAAAACCAAGAGGGATTAGACCCAGCCCGAATACATTCGGACAGGTCGGCTGGAAATCCTCCGTGACCCCTGTGTGCTCCCACGGCCTTCCACGGTGGAAGACAGGCCCAGGCAGAAGTTTTGAAGGAACAGACTTAAACTCCCTCCTGCAGAGCTGGGCAAAGAGGAGCAATATGAGTCATTCGTATCCCTAAACCCGTGGCTGTGACTGACATGCAGAGGGGGCAGGAGGCGGATCCCCAGTTCCCCTGCGAGCTGGAGAGCACGTTGGAGTTCTGAGACACGTGCGCTACCTTTACTGCAGGCTAGAAATAAAAACCAAGATGATGAGCCATTTCAGTCTGAATTAACCTAATAGTCAAAGCACTCAAGAGAGCCCCAAGGGTCTCAGCTTCCTTTTTCCAGGCATTATGGTCTCCTTCGGGCTGGCCCATCACTACCGTGAGTGATGCTTTGGGGGTTCAAACCAGACCAGTAGGGGGTTGTGTTCCCTGTAACTCTGGGTGCTTCTATGCTGTGCAGCTTTGGCTCAGTGCCCTGATGCCAGCAGCCTGCTCACAGCACAACAGCCTCACCCTGGCTTCCACCAGCCTGGTTCCTCCTCGCAGGGTGACACCACCAACAGCACTTCAGTCCCGAGTCTCCCCAAAACTGTCTCCTCTGCACTGCTCAGCCCCTCTCCCTGCAGCACTCATAAAACCTTACCAAGTTCTCTGCTCCTTTCAAGAGATGGGACACAGCACCCGCCTGGTAGTTTGGCTGAGGATCTTACCTTTCCATTTGAGATGGTTGTGTAATAAAACAAGGCTTAGTTTATTACCAAAGAGCAGGTGTTTCAGGGATACCGAGTGGAAGCAATTGGGATAGAAATGATTACAAACAAACAAAAGTAAAAATACGCTTATAAGACTCAACCCTAACTTATCAAAGCAAAGCAATTTTCCCGCCACAGCTGTTCTTCCAACTCGCTGGCCAGTCCTTAGCCAGGGTCCAACACAGAGCCCAAAGCGCTGCCTTTCTTTATCCTCTCAGGTGAAGAATGCCAAAATGCCTTTTTCTGTCTGCCTGTTAGCCTCAAAGTTTATATTTGTTTTCAAAGCCAGGCAGTCCTCCTGGGGGCATCAGGAAGTTGATGTTTTCCTTAAAGCCCCAACTCCTGGAGTCAGGTCACTACAAGAGAATCTTCCATTTTAAAACATCGATTTCTATGCCCTGTGGTTGTGAAGAAAAGCCAGGAAACATGATCCAAGTGGGACCCAGAGGCTCAAAAGCCAGGAGGTGAATAAAAGCCCCCAACACTGATTATTCTTAAAATCCCCTGTATTTTAAGCCAGCATTAGGGGGCCTGACTGCTGATTTCTAGCCATTTGGGGCTGGTGATACTGTTCCTGGGCCTCTCCCAGCAGGCTGAATGATTGACGGCTATGAGACCATCCCGCAGGTCTGCTGAGCAGCCTGAGGTGAGGTGAAGGTCTCTGGCCGTGGCTCACTAGCTTTGCTGGGGTGCAGTTAGCACAGCACTGGCCCTCCCTTTCCCATTAACTAGGGGCCAGTCAGTGACAAGACATCTCTTGTTCCCAAGTCCTCTCCACTCTGGCCTGGAGTGTCACTGTAAATGGGGGATGGTGTGCTCTGGAAAAGAAACGAGGAGCTCCCACCGCCAGTGGGCAGCAGCACAAACGTAACGAGCCCATGATGTTTCCACTTAGAAAAGCTCAGCTGCTGGACAGGAGGCCACCAGCGGCACCAGGTTCTCACCTATTGGGAGTTACAGCAAACTCTTTGGCATAATTAATAGTGATGCTTCAAAGGAAATCAATGACACATCATTTGTCTGAGAAGCCAGGATTTTTCTCCTGGACAGAGGATTCCCACATGGGCTCTGGGGCTGTGAGGCACCATTGTATCAGCTGTGCAAGGGGGTGGGGTGAGGGGCACTCTCCTGTGACACTCTCCTGATTGCAGCATGCACAGGTTTTGAAGCAGTCGAGCATTCAGCTGTTTGCACAATAAGAGCGTCTCCACTTCAGGCAGCTCTGGAAAGCAGCACATGGCTAGAGAGCTGTTTACTAGATCTGTGCAGACCGATTGGTAGCTGGGAGGTGGCATGTTCATGCCCCGCTAGTGTCTGCTGGCTGCACACGTCATGGAGCCCGTCACGAGTGCAGGGCATGCCAAGGCGTTCCCTGGCTGGGTGACTTTTGAGTGGATCTTAAAATACAAGGTACTGTGTGGCACTAAAAATTAAAGGGGCTTTGCCACTGTGACATTACATCCCATACTCTTCATAGAAATATGATTATGATATGATATGAATATGTCATAACTAAGATATACTTTATGCAAAATGACTCATGTAAGATAGAACTGGAAAGGTTATGATTTACCTAATGTGATTATCCAATTTGCATGCATGTATAATTTCTGTACCTGAAATAGGAATATTGACTATAGAACAATTATAACTTTGTGTGTACTTGGGGAAACACCCACCAGACAGTAAGCAATCAGCCTTAATGGGCCATTAGAAAAAGACAATGAGTCTTTGAAGATATGGATCTCCCATCTGCCTGGAGTTCCTTCCTGTGGACATTGCAAATAAACCTGGTTTCATGGTTGCTTTAACACTGCAAGGTCAGGTGATAAGATCATCTGATACAAAATACCACCTTGGACACTGCTGGTACTTTTCCTCTATAGGGGGATGGGGATCAGACAAAGGTTTCCCGTCTTAGGTAAATCCTTTTTCAGGCTAATCTGGTCTTTCCTCCATTGCCTACCCAAGAAGAAAGACTGCTGAAAGTACCTGAGTGGTCAAAGGAACTAATTTGAGGGGAAAGGCATGGGTGAGTCCAGACTGAGACAGGGGTCCAGTCTGTAAGAAGAAATAACTGGAACTCTAAGCTACAGAAACTCTGCAACTTGCCTAAAATAACATTTAGCGTGAGAAATTACTTCTTGAAACTAGTCTCTTTAAGATCTTAAGCTTAGTGTGTGTGTGTTTTGTTTTATTTGCTCAGTAATCTGCTTTGTTCTGTTTGCTATCCCTTATAATAATTTAAAATCTGCCTTTTATAGTTAATAAATTTGTTTTGTTTATTATTAAACCCAGTTTGTGCTATTTCTAACTGCGGTGGGGTGGGGCAAGAAGTTGTGCATATTTCTTTTCACATTGAGGGACAGGGTGAATTTTTATGAGCTTGCGCTGTGCAGATCTTTCTATACAGCTTAAGACAGTATTATTTTGGGTTTATTCCCCAAAGGGGATGTACACGTGAGTGCTGGGTGAATCCTCCCACACAGAGCTGACTTGAGTCTGTGTCTGCAGCTGGGTGTGACCCTACCTGTGTGTGTGCGCTGCAAGAGGCTGGAGAGCCTAATTCAGCAAAACAGAGAGAAGGAATCCAGGCTAGTGGAGCAGGAGAGGCTCAGTGAAACCCCAGAAGGGGGGGTCTAACCCATCACAGCCACCAAGTCCCAGTTTGCCCAGCTCCCTAGGCAAAGCTTCCTTGCCTTCACTGTCGGTGCAGTGTGTGGTCACCCCCATAGATGGCTGCTGCCTTTTGGTGGTGCTTCGCTTAGTGAGCTTAGCTGTTTGCTTTGCTCTGACCGCCAGCTGTGGAGCCAGTTGATAAGCAGTATGCTCAGCTGACTCTCCTCCTAAGATCCCCTTGCCAGCTATGCTTTGCTCACCCTCACCAGCTCTCTCATTCATCACCACAGCCACCACTCTGTGTTATATCGTCCAAACAAAAAATGCCTATTCCTAGCTTGAATGGTTTCCCAGCCATGACCCAGAGAGGGCTCCTTATCTCCACGTCCCATCTCCTCTTTCTATCAATCTTGGTTTTCAAATGCTGCGATGTCACTGCTCCTTCCTATGCTTGGCCTTGCTACAGTCTAGTGGCTGGAAGGACACTCCTGCTCATGATCAGCCTGCAGGAGACAGGCTTCCAAACGGGCTATGGTCAGCATGTCTTGTTTGACATGAGCTGATTCCTGTTTCGGCAGATACTCCATTAGCTGGGCTCTGTTCTGTCAGGTTCACCGTTTCTGTAGCTGGAATCATACCTGCTGTGGGCTTCAGGGAGCCACAGCAAGAGCTCCCCCAGCTCCAGCTGACAAGGAATTATCCCCCCACACTGACTCTCAGGATCAGTGGAAGGCCTAGGAGAGAGTCTCCTTGCAAGCCTCTCCCCCGGGATGCTCTGACTACATTTAGACTTCCAGCTGAGCCATGAGGAGCACTTCCAGGCCCTTTGAGTAGCTCTCCTCCTAGTTAAAGCCAACCCACCTTCACCCCTCACTTACCATTTGGGAGCTAGCGGCTCCCCAGCGGGAATCTTCTCCGAGCCGGGGCTGGCCGCAGCTCTGCACTGCTCAGGGGCTGAGCAGGGAAAGGACAAAGGACATCATTGTCAGATGAAGTCAGCTCACTGCCTGCTCACTCTGGATGTGGAAAGCTTCCACGGCATGGCTGAATCCCCAAGCAAGACTGGGGCCTGCTTCCAGGGCCCTGTGAAAAGCTCTAAGCACTGCTTTATTCTTGGCTGAGAATCCAAAGGATTCACTCGAGATGGCCCAGATGCAAAGCTTCAGGGAGCCTGAGAGCAGCTGTGCTGATGGTACAGCACAATGGCCACGTCTGTGCCACTGACCAGTTGCTTTCCTTGCACAGGCCAAGCGAACAAATGCTGCTTTGTCAGTCGCTATGACCTTCTGGGTCCCCTTCGGTCCTGCTGGGGAACTGTCTCAGTCCAGTCCCTTGTACAATGCCTGGCCTGCTGGAATGTAACACTGCAAAAGAAAAGAGCCCTGCTGGAGCAGCTCTGCCCTCCCTGCTGCCAGGCTGAGGTAAGTGCTGTGTGCCATCGGCGTGACAGCCCTGCTTCCAGGCCCCGCACTAGATCAGGGACTCCTTGTTCTGGGCACTGTGCAGACTCACCCCTCTCTCTGAATAGAGACAGAGAGGAAGGATCACTATCACCAGCACAGAGACGGAGTAAGTGACCTCGCAGCCTTCCTCCCATCTCACGGGAAGGGAAGTTAAGAAAGTGCTGCTGGCCATGCTCCCCTCCCTCCCCCCGACTGCTCCTTCAGAAGGCAACAGCATCTCAGCCTTTCCCCGTCTCACTGGGAGTAACTGGCATATCCGTTTAAGTTCAGCCAAGCTCTCATTCCTGAGGGTGTCATAGGCTTGGCTGTTCCTCTCTGCACTGCGTTGGAGCCTGAACCCCTCACCCAGCAGTCCCTGTGCTGCTGCTGCCACCAGTCTCAAAGCAATGCTCGTATTCTCTATGCTGCCTGCCTGGGAGTTTCTGCAATAGTCTCAGTTCCATGTTCACTCCACCCAGTGGCCTGTGGGGCCCGTTCCCAGCATTGAGGAGCCACCATGCAGACTGGTTATCAGCAGAGATGCATGTGGCACTCTGTACCTAAAAGCAGCACACTGGAACCCCCATATTCTCCACTGTCATATAATTATATGTTTTGTTACTTTTGTACAACGTATGCCTTGCAAGGAATCATTCTGGAAGTCTTGATCCGATGAACATTAATATTCTATTGGATTGTATGTGCTATCATTGTATGGGAAGTTACAAAGTTTTGCTCTATGTGTGTTACTGAAATATGTTATGAGGTTGGGAACACCCACAACCAGCCTTTCAGGAGCAACAATGGAGCAGCCAGATGCACTGATGGCCCATTAAAGGGAATCCACACTCCCAAGGACTATCCCAGGATCTGTATACAATGGAGACTTCTCAGAGATAGCATGTGTACAATGGAGAAGGCTTGACCAATGCAGTCGGACCCCCACGTCATGAGCATAGATCATTCCAGCAAGCTGGAAGAAACTATAAAAGAGGGGAAGTGACATCATCACTTGGCCTCACTCCCCCCACAACTCAACACCTGGAAACACGTATGGAGGACAAAGATTTTGAACTGGGGAGCTGGTCCCAGGCTGAAGGAGAATTCCAGCCTGTGTATCGAAGATCTTTAACCTGCTTGTATTATCTATCAGGATGAGACACTGCTTGATTCAAATCCTGTTTAGTTTATAGAACTTAGATTGTGCACTTATTTTTTTCTTTGGTAACCATCTCTATCCTTTATGCCTACCACTTACAATCTGTCTTTCTGTAGTTAATAAAGAAGAAGTTACTCACCTTGTGCAGTAACAATGGTTTTTCAAGATGTGTCCCCCCTGTGGGTGCTCCACTCTAGGTGTTGGTGCGTCCCTGTGCTGGAGATTAGAGATTTTTCGCAACAGTACTCGGTCGGGGGAAGGGTGCGCACAGGAGCTGTCTTGTGCAGCCACTGGCACCTCCTGTAGCGCGCGCACTCCCGACCGTCCTCTCCATTCCTTCTCTACCACAAAGCTTGGCTGTGTGACCTCAGAAGTAGAGAGGAGGAGGGTGGGTAGTGGAGCACCCACAGGGACACACATTTCAAAGAACCATCGTTACTGCACAAGGTGAGTAACTTCTTCTTCTTCGAGTGGTATCCCTGTGGGTGCTCCACTCTAGGTGCTTGTAAAGCAGTACCCCACCAGGGGTGGCAGGGGTTCGGAGTTATGTATAGATAGAATCTGAGGCAAGGCCTTGGGTGATAGCGTAATGCTTTGCAAAAGTGTGCTCTGATGTCCAAGTTGCAGCTCTACAAATGTCTATTAAGGGGACATTGTTCAAGAATGCAATCAATCTCGCCATGGCTCGTGTTGAGTGGGATCTGATCCCCACGGGGGGTTATTTGTGATGCAGGTGTAGCAAGTTTGAATACAGGTAGAGACCCATTTGGAGAGTCTCTGGGTCGATATTATAGAGTCCTTGGAGAGCTCTGCTGTAGAGACAAATAGTCTTGGTGACTTGCAAAACGGTTTAGTTCTGTCCAAGTAGAAGGCTACAGCCCACCTGACATCTAGCATGTGTAACGTTGCTTCTCGAGAATCCTTATGTGGCTTGGGATAGAAGGCAGGTAAATATATGTTTTGGTTAATATGAAAATGTGTAGCCACTTTGGGCAAGAATTTTGGGTGAGGAGGTAATATGATTTTGTCTTTGGTAAATACTGTGTTGGGTGGTTCAGCCATCAATGCTCTTATTTCGCTGACACATCTGGCAGACGTGATTGCCACTAGCAATGCGACCTTCATTGACATATGTAAGAGCGAGCAGGTTACTAGAGGTTCAAAGGGTGGTCTTTTGAGACATTTGAGCACAAGATTGAGATTCCATGGTGGTGTAGGTTGGCGTGCTTCTAGGTACATGTTCTGTATATCTGTGAGAAAGCGCTGTGTAATCGGGTGAGTGAATATTGAAGCTCCTTCAATCTGTTTGTGGAGGGCCGTGATGGCAGCCAGGTGTACTTTAATAGAACTTATGGTTAACCCCATTTCCTTCAGTTCTAGTAGGTAGTCTAGGATCATAGATAGAAGCGCCTTGGTCGCATCCAGCTGTTTTTGCTGACACCAAAGGGAGAATCTTCTCCACTTGTGGTGGTAAGTATTTCTAGTGGTGAGGTGACAGCTATTTAGTAACACATGTTTTACTTTGTCTGAGCAGTTCAATTCTCCATGTTGGAACCACACAGGAGCCACGCTTTGAGATGGAGCTTCGCTGGGTTTGGATGGAGCGTCAGGCCTTTGTTCTAGGACAGGAGGTCCGTCCTTAAGGGCAGCGGTTGTGGGGTACAGACTGCTAGGTGTGACAAGTACAGAAACCAAGTCTGTCTGGGCCATGTGGGGACAATGAGAGTGATATATGCTCTGTCGAGTCGTATCTTGCTGATGCCCTGTGGGATCAGTGGGAAGGCGTACATGAGCAACGCGTTCCACAGGATGAGGAAGGCATCCCCTAATGATCCCGGAGCCAGGCCTGCCCTGGAGCAAAACAGTGGACATTTGTAGTTTGTTGCTGAGGTGAACAGGTCAATTACTGGGTGACCCCATTTTTGGAATATCGTGCTAAGAACATTGTCATGGATTTCCTACTCGTGTTCCTGTGAGAAGTGCCTGCTGAGATTGTCTGCTGTGGTGTTTTGGCATCCCAGTAGGCATGATGCTGTGATGTTTATATTGTTGCGGATGCACAAGTTCCATAAGTTCATGGCTTCTACGCATAGCGAGTGAGACCTGGCTCCCCCTTGGCAATTGATGTAAAACACGCATGCCGCATTGTCGGTGAGAATAGAGATTGAGTCTGTCGTATGAGTGAGAAGAAGTGGCGGCATGCATTGTGTACGATGTGGAGTTCCAGGAGATTGATATGTAGTCGGGTTTCCATCATAGACCACTTGCCTTGTACATTGTGGTGACCCAAGTGAGCGCCCCAACCTATCAGGGAGGCATCTGCTGTAATAGTCACTGACAGGGGGTTTTGTTGAAAGGGAATCCCAGAGTATACATTCCCTGGTTGTGTCCACCACTGTAGGAAGAGGATAACCCTTGGTGGTAGTGTCACGTGTCTGTTGAGAGTGTGTTTGCTGGGTGCATAGACTGTGCTCAACCAGTGCTACAGACAGCGCATATGAGTCTGGCATACTTTACTACGGAAGTCATAGCTGCCATATGTCCCAGAATCTGAAGACATGTCCTCACTGAAGTTTGTGGGCTGATGGTCACTGTGGAAATAGGACTGGTCCATGTAGTGAGTCTGTGGTTTGGTAATATTGCCTTGGTTTGTATGGAGTCTAGGTCGGCTCTGATAAACTCCAATAACTGGATTGGTTCCAGGGTGGATCTCTTTTCGTTTATCTGTAGACCTAGCTGATGAAACAGGTCTATTGTAGTCTTCAGCATGCATGCCGTTTCTTGTCGATTGAGTAGGCAATCATCTAAATAGGGAAAGATTATGACTCCTTTGTGTCGTAAAAGTGCTGCTACTACCGCGAATGTTTTTGAGAATACACGGGGGGCAGTGGATAGTCCAAAGGGAAGGACCCTGTATTGGTAGTGGTTGGGTCTTATTGTGAACCGCAGGAACCGTCTGTGGGCAGGATGTATGGTAATATGGAAGTATGCATCCTGGAGATCAAGGGCTGCAAACAAGTCCTCCCGTCTAGCGCTGGGATTATTGTGGCCAAAGTGACCATTCTGAACCTGTGGTTGTGTACGAACCTGTTGAGTTTTCGGAGGAAATATCCTGTAAGGAAATATTTGGAGTAAAAACCCTTTCCTCAGTATTGGTGTGGTACTGGTTCTACAGCACCCAGCAGTAGGAGGTGGTCTATGTCCTGTTGCAGAAGGTGCTCGTGAGAGGGGTCCCTGAGGAGGGATGGGGAAGGGGAGAGGGTGGGGGGATGGTTGTGAAAGGGATGGTGTAGCCAGATTGTATGATCTCCAATACCCATTGATCTGCAGTTATCGCAGCCCAGGCATGGTAAAATGGGCATAAGCGGTGACCAAAGTTGTGGGATGGAGTATCTGTTGGCGCTAGAGGTGTTGGGAGGTCATGCATACCCTCGACCAATACTTAAAAATTGTGGTTTAGATGGACGGTTGGACGAGGCCTGGTTCTGTGGAGCTCATCGTCTCTGAGCCCGTTGTCTGGGTCTGTTCTGAGTGAAGTATCGTGGTTGTTGATGGTGAAACGATAAAGCGTGGGCGTTTGTCAGGCGGTGGGTGTATGCCTAGCATACGCAGCATTGCTCGGGAGTCCTTCATGGTATGGAGCATGTCGTCTGTTTGAGACGAGAATAGTTTATCCCTAGGGAAGGTCCTCCACTTTTAGCTGTAGTTCTTTCGGAATTCCTAAAGCTTGCAACCATGATGTTCTTCTCATAACCACAGCTGTTGCGGTTGTTCGGGCAGCTGTGTACGCTACATCCATTGAGGCTTGCAGCGCTGTGCAGGCTATTATTTGACTCTCATTAATAATGGCATTGAGTTGAGGATGTTTATGCTCGGGGAGGTCTTCCACGAGCTCTTGTATTTTACTATAGTTAGAGTAGTTGTAATTTGCTAGCAGAGCAGAATAGTTGGCAACTCTGAGCAGAAGGGTGGCTGATGAGTAAAATTTATGCCCAAAGAGGTCCAGTCTCTTGTGGTTTTTTTCTTGTGGTGTGGGGCAGAAATGAGGCTGTTTACTGCGCTGATTGGCAGCCTCTACTACCAGAGAACAGGTATGAGAACAAACATTCCATGCCTTTGGCTGGAACAAAGTATTTCCTGTCAGTCCTTTTGTTGGTGGGTGGTGCCGATGCTGGTGTTTGCCATATGGCCTTCGCAGGCTCCATTATAGCCTCATCCATGGGGAGGGCGATCTTGGCTGATGATGGCAGCTGTAAAATTTTTAACAACTTATGTTGCTTCTCCTGCACCTCATGTAAGGCAATTTCTTGGCTGTTTGCTACTCTTTTGAAGAGTTCTTGGAACTGTTTCAGGTCATCTGATGCCATCAGGGTAGACGGCATCACCGCTTCCTCTGGTGCAGAAGATGAGTGTGGGGCAGGTGGTGAATCATCCAGGTCTGCCTGTGATAGTATCTCTTCCTCTTCTATTTCTGTCTCAGAAGGGTCAGAGGTTTCTCTGAGTGGTAAGGATGGATGTACTCTGAATCCTCTTCTGGCTGGGGAAGTGGGGCCAGAATATGGGTTCTGGTATGTGGCCCAAGGACCCCACTGTGGCCATTGCATGGGGTAAAGTGATAATGAGTAAGGCCAGTGCTGTGCATACCAGGGTTATGAATGCTCAGAGGGATGAGGCTTAGGCTTCACAGCGTTCTATGTAGGTCTCATCTGTGATGAGGATGAACGTTGACAGGAGAAGCAGTTCTCCTGCATGTCTCCTTCCTCGCCACTATGCCTGGAGAGTGGTGCAGGAGATGAAGGATGGTACTGTGCTATGTAGCTCGGGGAGTGTTCGGTGCTGAGCAGTGGTGACTGCGGTGCAGAAGAAACCGCTATGTCAGCATGATGTAGGACTTGAGCTGGCCCCACCTTGGGGTTGTGGTCGACCACTGGAGCGCTGACCAGTGCCGGATTCGGCTTGTTAGCCGGCACCAAGTCTGGAGTTGATGCTGGTGGTGGCAGCATTGATCACGGTGCCACTGCCTGTGTTGCACTCCACACCAGGGTAGTAGGTGCCATGGAGGAGACTTGATGTCTCAACCTACTTAAGAGTAGTGTGATAGACCCAGGCCAGTTTGGTACAACAGAATAGTAGAAGGCAGATATACTAGCCATTGGGTTAACAGTTTTCTGTCCCTAACTGACCAGAGCAGGGACTGCTCCAGGCTAATGAGAACACCTGACTCTAATTAACCTGCAAAGAGTCAGGTGAGGCCATTAAGGTGAAGTGAACACCTGACCCTAATTAAGGCTCTTCTGAGCATATAAAGGGGCTCACTCCAGTCAGGCTAGGGAAGAGCCAGGGAGCCAGAGGATAGGAAGTGCTGTTGCTATTGAAGGACTGAGTAAATGAGGACACACTCGTGCCATCAGTAAGGGAGCCCTAAGGTAAGGGTGAAGAAGTGAGAAGCAGGAGAGCTGTGGGGAAGTGGCCCAGGGAATTGTAGCAACTCTGGCAGTGAGAGGTCGGCTGCCAACAGCTGCTACCATTAGGGTCCCTGGGCTGGAACCTGGAGTAGAGGGCGGGCCTGGGTTCCCCCCACCAACCTGCCACTACAAAGAGAAGACAGGCCTCTGGCAGGACAGGGGGCTAAACTGTTCTGCAATAAGCCCAGAGGGACAACAGGGACTGTGGGAGTTCTCTCACCATCCTCTGAGGCTAGCATAAACCGCCTAGAAGCGCGGGACCCACAGGGACAAAATCAGAGCTCTGCCACAGTAGGTTAGATAAATGTCTATCAGGGATGGTCTAGGCAGTAATTGGTCCTGCCATGAGGGCAGGGGGCTGGACTCGATGACCTCTCGAGGTCCCTTCCAGCCCTAGAATCTATGAATCTATGAAAAAAACTCCAGTGCCGTGCGTTGGGGCTCGGCAGAGGTTCGCTGTGGGACGGTGCCAGAGGAGCCCGGTGCCTCATAAGTGCTCTCTCTGGATAAGTGGCACACTGAAGGTAAAGACCTCGCTGGGGAAGCTCTCTTTTTCTGAGCATTCCTTGTTGGCGAGGTCGAGGCTCACTTCCTGATAGTTTTGGAAGTCGGAGCCTTATCATCGCTTAGGGATCTCGGTTTATGAGACTCCCCAGAGGACGTCTCTTGCGGAGGTTGGAGGGATTTCTCCATCAGAAGCATTTTCAAATGGAGGTCGCTAACACATCTTGCTCTCAACTTCAAGTTGCTGCAGTGTCTGCATGTCCGGGAGAGCTGAGTTCCTCCCAGGCAGCAGATGCAGGATGCACGGCCGTCAGAGACCGGCATCGGTTCACAGCAGGAGTCACACTTTTTAAACCCTGTTGAGCCCGGCATGACTGCAGTTAAGCCTTCCCCCGTCCCCCCGACAGATGAGGGTGGGAGTTCATTTCAGTGGTAAACCGTAGAGCTATTCCTAATGGAGAGCTAAGTAAAGAATTTTTGTTGTTGTTGAAGAAAAACCTCTAAGAGGAACTAACGAAATTATGTAACTATGTATAGACTAATACTAAGGAACCATGTAACTAAGTATAGACTAATAAGAAGTTCCTATGTAACTTGTAACTTTTTTTCCCCCCCAGAAAGTATCGAGAAGATCACAGCCACCGACCTCCGTCTGACGCTGAGGACGGTGGAGAAGGAACTGAGGGGACAGTCCGGGCTGCGTGCACTACAGGAGACGCCAACAGCTGCACGGCACAGCTCCTGTGCACACCCTTCCCCCAACCAAGTACTGCTGAGAAAAATCTCCGATCTCCAGCGCAGGGACGCACTGACACCTAGAGTGGAGCACCCACAGGGACACCACTCGAAGAAGAACCTGTTTTATGTTTTACGTAAAACAGTGTGATTTGGTTGAAGTTCTAGGGAAATCTGCTCAGGAACAAAAACTGGTGCATGTCCTCTGCACAGTGAGGGAGGGGCAGACTGGGTTATAAATGCATACTGCTCAGGCATCTGACCAGGGCAAGATGGTACAGTTTTGGGGTGCAAGGCTGGGGAACTGGGGGGGAACTGACTGGAGCCTCTCTATTGTTGGTTCATGAGTGGCTGGGAGAAGCATTCATGTAACTCAGTTGGGTGTGACCCTGCCTGTGGATGCCTGTGTAAATGCAGGACCTTACAGAAGTTTGTGGCTTAGCAACAACATCACAGTATGAGAGGGAGCCCAGGTTGGTGGGACAGAAGGCTCAGCAGTACCCCAATTCAGGTTGCACCCTGGGAAAACCCATCACACTGTGTCAAACCACTGGAACAGAGTGCAGGAAATGAACAGGGGAGCCTGCACCCCAATCACTTAGCTGCCAATCTGTGCCCCGGAGGAAGCTGATTGGGGGTAATTAGCTAACTGGGCTGAGTGGGATAAATAGTTCATCCCCCCAAGTCAGATAAAGAGGCACAGGAAGGAAGTGCCGGGGGGAGAGAGAGGAACAGGGCTAGCTGCACCCAGTCATACAGTGGCCTCAGGGAAGGGAGACCTCCCCTCCCCTCAGCTCCTGCTGTGCCTAAAGCACAGAGGATATTGTAATAGGCTGCTGCACAGGGACTATAGAGGTATTGGTGGAGAGAACTCAAAATCAATGGCACTGTGATTGCACAACTTGTGCAGTCAGCACAGTTTCTGCAGGGCAAGAAGAGAAGGGCAAAGGCGCCCCCTGTAACACATCCCTTCAGTCAGAGACAATCACCACTTTGTGTGGGGGCATCCATATGCTGGAAACATCACGTGCCAGAGAAATTTCAGGGGAATGGTTATTTCTCGCCTGGAAGCATAAGGAACCAACTTTGCTTAAAACATCCTGCTTGTGAAATACTGAGCAGGGGCGGAAGTGGCATATCACGGACAAGCTGTGGGTAGGGGAGGAGGAGGCTGGCAGGGCTGGGCCAGGCAGGCAGAATGCGCTGTGCTGCTTCATGCTGCCAAGCCACCCACCAACACTGGCGCACCCGCGCACCAAGTGCAGTGCCACCAAGGGCTGGGCAGAAGTAAATTGTCGTAGTTTTGCAGCTTCCCATAGCCAAGACGTGGCATCTTTGCCATGGATGTACTATGCACAAGGGCTGTACTATGTACAAGGGACTATTCCAGACTCTCATGACCTGAACATTGCAAACAGTCCCAGGAGAGGCAAGGATGATCCATAACAACACAATAAAATCATGCATGAAGGCAGGAGCTGCAGGTCTAGACCTTCAAGGCTTAGTCCTCCACAGGGTCCCTTCCCACTAGTTGGTTTTTGCACTCAAAGCAGGGATTCACCCTCTCGGGTATGTACAAAGCACTCAGTGTCTCCTCCCCCAACATGCAGCACTTACTCTGAGCACAGAACGGATTAAAGTTGATCTGTTAATTAGTTTAGGAGTTAAGATTCATTGTAAAATAGGCACTTAAAGAACTCTAATGCCCTGTATCACCCCTTGTCTTTTGACAGAGGGAATTCTTCATGTGATGGAGATTTTATGTGCCACCCTCTGCTGACAGAGAAACTTCGTTATGAAAAATAATGGCCATAAATTACCATTAATCCTAATTATTTCTTTTCAGCCACTACCCCTTGTACCAGATCTACCCCACAGGGAGGGCAGGAGGGTGGGGAAGACTAGGCAGGAGGTCAGCAGGGGGATGCAGCAGAGGAAGCAGGGATGTGTGTGTGCATATGTGTGTGCTCAGAAGAATGGAGGGGGGCATGGTCAGTGGGAATTTGCAGGAGATGTGCAAGGAAACGTCGAGAACAAGAGGGAGAAGGAAGTGGAGTGCGCACTCATGCAATTCTCAATGCTCTGGCCATGCAAACAACAGTCAATCCAGTTGAACTGGCCAGTGCACACTGGCTGCTTTACATGGCTCCCCAGTGGCATGTAGCAGTCAGCACACACCAGTGAAGCTCAGCCGACAGGGGAACCTTTCAAAATGATTTCAGGTTGAGATTTCATCTCTTCAGATCACTATCAAGTGTATTAAAGCCATGACGTTTGCAAAGTTAACGAACGCTGATTTACAGCTGCCCACCCCCACCTTCCTGCAGCCGTGTGTGTGTGTGTGTGCGCGCGTGCAAAATGCCCTCCTCCCAGAGTAGTTTTCCACGGGACCCTGCCCCACTCAGTGCACAGGAGTAGTTCTTATTCTCAGCCCAAGGGAGACAGCCCATCAGAGGGGCAGTAGGCCCAGGCAGTGCCCTCCCTTCCCTAAGCCAGGCGGGACTGAGGAAGAATGAATTCCAGAGAGGAGCCAGCCCCAGAGGCCAAAGACACAAAAGGCAGGAGAAGGCACAGAAGCAGCCTCATTCAGTAGGTGCTGCAGCAGGGACCACTGGACACTGATGATACCACTTGCTGCACCCTGGCCATTCTCTGCCCTGTGCTGATTTACTGTTTGGTCCAGCCCCCTCACACCACTTCACTCACAGTCTCTTCACCTCAGCCTCCCTCCCTCTTCCTGCCCTCCTGCATCTCCCCTGCCCTGTCGCCCTCCCCAGCTCTTCCCTCCAATGTCCCTTCCTCCTTCCCTTGTCTCCATTTAGCTGATCCCCTTCCAGTAAAACTCTACTCAAACAAATGTAAATGGCAGGACCATTGTGTTTGTCATCAGCAAGGTTGGGACCTTTAGATCCGCTGCACAGACCTCAGCCACTGAGTAAATAAGCTACTGAGTAAATGAGCTACTGAGCTACTGAGTAAATGGTAGCAGTAGTAGGCTGTTATTCTCTCTGTGAATCAACTACTTGAGGGGGAAGTGACACATTTTTCTAGTGGAATTCACAGTATTTGCTGACAGCAGAAAATGTTGGACTCAAGGATCCTGGGCTCCAGTCCAGGTTCCAGAGGAGACTTGCACCATAGGGCTTATGGACCCTTCGAGCCCTCTGCTGTCAGCTGCCCCAGAGCCTGGCCCTGGGCCCTTCAGCCCTTAACTCTGCCCTGCATTGACCCCAGGCAACAATCACAGAATGATGAAACTGCATGTCGGGGGCTGGTCCCGGATTAGCTTAATCTGATTTTAAAAGACAGGTTCTACTATTTCTCCCCTCCCCCCTCCAACCCGCACGTTGTCACTGTAGGGCAGAGTTATGTCAGTCTGGGTGCCTTACCTGCATTTCTGGACTTTACCCATGTTTGGGTTTCTTACTTTGAATGTCCTGGGTTCATAACGCCTGTGTTTGGGTGATGACTTCATCCCTGTAAATGTATTCCGCCCTAAATTACTGCTGCCTACTCCCAGCCCTAAGTCTTTCTGTACAAAGATTGTATTGAGGAATTTTTTTAGTGCTGTCAATTACTCTCTCCTGATCATTTCTGAATCCCAAATTGAAATGACAATCTCTCCTTCCCCTGCATATAATTTTTGTCCTGCTTCTAGGTTAAGCTAATACGGAGAGACAAACAAATATGCCAAATGACATAAACAAGCCCACAGATACCAGCCTCATAGCAAAGCTAGAAAGCAGCTCTGAGCTTAAAGCATATAAATGACTGGGATCGACTGGCAGGGGGGAAGAAATGATTTCCCCTGCTTGGCATACATGCTGGGTGTGACCCTAAAGGACAAAGACAAGAGTTCAACTGACAGCACCTGGTCCTGACTGCTCTGCCAGACACCAGTGCACAGTCAGTGCAAAGCCCAGCTCCCAGGAGAGGGGGGAATTTGGGGCTGGGTCTGCACCTCCTGGAAGTGCAACATGCACAGGTGCATTCTGGGGGGCGGGGGAAAGGCAGCAATGGCTTTCAGATACTTTTGTGCCTGGGGGAGTCTGGTCGAGAGCCAACATAAAACAGTAGATTCTAAATTACATACATTTGCATAAATAGGCATTAATTTGCAGCCACATTGCCTATTTGTCCTATTCACACCCACTTCATGCATTCATTGCATACATCTCAACTAGCACAGTTAAAGACTGTGTCATAATTCATTATTATTATTTATCTGTGTTACTGTAGCACTCAGGAGCCCAGGTCAGGTAGTGGGACCCTGCTGAGCTAGGTGCTGCACAGAAACAGGACACAAAGATGGTCCCTGCCCCAGGTTGCTGCCAAGAGACACGAGATGGAGGCAGACTGGCCGGGGAGCACAAGACATAATGAGACAGGGCTGGTTAGCATGACCAGAAACCTAGCTGTTGTAAAGCTTTGGTACATATGCACGTTGGTCAGGGCTGAACTAAGGCTGTACAAACACAGAGTAAGAGCCAGCTCTTGCTCTAAACAGACAGCCAGACAAGCTAGGAACAGAGAGGTGAAGCAACCTCCTACAATCACCCAGCAGGCCAGCTGTAATAGATGTAAACTACTAGGTTAGTTGAAAAGGTATCAGGAGATGGCACTCAAGAGTGGGTAGCATTGTTCCTGGGCTTTGCAACACCAATAAAACTAGCGGTTGTGTACCTTGAAACCCTGGCTGAGGCACATGGGGAGGAGGGAGATGCGGCAGCTGACCTAATATGGCTTTTCCACCTCTCATTTGTATGATTTTTCAAGGCCCTTTTATTATTTCCAGTTCTTCTATGGCAGGAGAATTATTGACAGGATAATTGATGAGAATTATAAATCACTGTCTAGAAGTGCCTACATGAGGAGAAAATTGTCTAGCCAACAAACGCAGAACAAGGGCCAATGGCTGGAAGCTGAGACTAGAGAAATTTGAGACTGGAGCAAAGGCACAAATTGTTGATTGTGAGGGTAATTAACCCCTGGAACAACTTACCCAGGGCCCTCGTGGATCCTCCATTTCTCGGAGTCTGTAAATCAAGGCTGTTTGTCTCTTTCTAACAGCTCTGCTCTGACTCAGCCACAAGTTATTGGCTGGATGCAGGAGTCAGTGGGCGAGGTTCTCTGGCCTGTGTTCTGCAGGAGGTCAGTCTGGTTGAGTCCCTTCTGGCCTTAAAATCTCCAGCTATGACAGTGTGGCAGATCTGGCCGAAGAACAGACACTCCGCCTCTTCCTCTCATGCATGGGAGTGACAACTGTCTCCTGCAGGGGAATACCCAAATGTATTGGCCCATTGAGGAACTAACTGTCATTGCAAGAAACTGGGGACTTTAAAGTTGTAGGAGCAGGAAAGACACGTAACTGCAGGGTCTCCTCCTACTCCCCTCTGCACTTGCACAACTGAAAAAGGGCTAAAGTATCCTTTGGAAAAAGTTCTTTTGAAACTTCCAACCCTGTGCTCCTAAGCTTCTGCCCTGGGAGTGTTTGCAGGGAACTAAATGCCCACAGCCAGATCAGGGAGGCACCAGGACATCTAATGACAATCACCCCATGCCTGATCTGCCATCCCTGGCAAGCCCTCTCCCCCAAGCCAAGCACTGTCTGTCAGGAGGTGTAGGCAGCCCCCTGCCACCCCACAGGCTACGGTCACAGCATGTCACAGAGAAAGAGGCAGCAAATGTGGGAGGGATCCCAGAGGGAAACAGAGAAGTCAGGGTTTCTGAACACAGCTCCTTTGAGAGATAGGGAGAGCTGGAAGGTGCTGGGGGAGGGGGCTAACTACTTTCACAGAAACCTTGCACCAGAGGTCCTACAGCCACATAACCAGAGACCACAGTCCGAGCTAGGGAGACCCAGGCGGAAGCATTCCATTATGGCCAATATACCAGGGCAAGAAATCAAGTAACTTCTCAGAGCAGATTGACAATTAGCCCTCCAGTGGCATCACGCCCCCCTTTCCCTCCCCCTGCCCCCGCAATACTGGTATCTGAACCTCAGCAAGGGAAGATGACTAATAGAGTCTTATAGATTCCAAGGCCTGGAGGGACCACTGTGACCATGTAGTCTGGTCTCCTGTGTATCAGGCCAGAGAACTGGCCCAGAGTCATTCCTTTCGAACAAGAGCATCTCTTGCAGAGCAGAAGCCGCAGCGCTGAGGGAGGCCTGTGCTGTCACCCCTCACTCCCTGCACTTTGGCTGTGCTGTCTGTGGGAAGCCTGCAGCAGAGCCGACCCAGGAATTCTTTGCAGGGTCCCGTTGTAGTTACTCTCCCCTGGTTGTTCGCCAGTACCCAGAGAAGCCAGTATTGCTCAATGCATTCGGCAGGGTTTCACAGCCCAGCTGCCAGCCTGAGCCCTCTCCAGACATGACAAGGTGGAGGTGTCTCTCAAAGCACAAGCTGACTGTGGGAACTCGTGCTCCATGTGGCCCCTGAGTCCTTCCAAGCTGGGTGACCCTGTGAGATGAGTTCAGCTTGCTCAACAGAGAAAAATTGTTTCCCATTTCAAACGACAGGAAAACCCACATTGAAAAGAGGGATCCTAGAGAGGAAACATCTGTGTAACTCACCAGAGTTGCGGTAGCTCACAGCACATGCTGGCAAAGTCAGGGCTGGAGCTTTGCCAAAGACACACAATTCGAGTTAGCACATCCAACCCCCGCCCCCACATGGTAGGTGCCAGCTGATGTCACATATTCACAGCTGAGCTAGGAGAGGGCACTAGTGACATTTGCACAGGACACTAAATTAGGAGCATCTCTGACCCTCGGTGGGGACCGAGAAGCAGTAAAAAGTGACCCCCAGCAGCAGTGTCCACCTGGACAAATGCCGCTGATACTTCTGGGGATAACAGACCCCACACCTCTACTGCATGGGAGGGAGGAAGCTAGGAGGCAGCAACAGGGATCCTGAGGACCCGATTAGACCTGAGTTTGCAATGTGATAGGGCACCAGCATAAACGGATATTTGAACTGCATACACAAAGGCATCCAGGGAAGAGAGACAGGTTTGTCCCTCTGTTCAGGGCTGAGGTACAAATGCACCTGCAACAATGTGGTCTGTTCTGGGCAACTCATCACTGGGAAAACAATGACCAGCTGGGAGCAGTTCCGAGCAAGGCAGAGGATGCGGAGAGTGGCCTGGAGAAACAGATCCAAGTCCCTGACTCCTATTGTCCCAGGCAGCCCAGTGTGCTAACAAGGGGAGATGTAAAGCTTAGGGCATGGGACAAATATCTGCAGGTGTAACTCAGGAAGGAGAGGGGTTGTGTAGTGGGCACAAGGGGTAGGACTAGGACTAACAAGAACCATCCTCTGGCATGTGTTCCTAGCCCCTCCCAGCTAAGGAGCTCCTTGGGGGAGGGATAGCTCAGTGGTTTGAGCATTGGCCTGCTAAACCCAGGGTTGTGAGTTCAATCCTTGATGGGGCCATTTAGGGATCTGGGGCAAAAATTGGGGATTGGTCCTGCTTTGAGCAGGGGGTTGGACTAGATGACCTCCTAAGGTCCCTTTCAACCCTGATATTCTATGATCTATGACTTGACTCACCACTCACAGCCCCTCAGGGCAGGTCACTGCAGCTACCTAGTAGATCCTGGGCTCTGAAACTCGGTGGGAATGGCTACACTGCTATTTTTAGCTCTGTGGTGTGAGTCTCATGAGCCCCAGGCAGCTGAGCCAGGCTCCAAGGCCTGCTGCCACAGGGCTATGGCTGCAGAGTAGATGGACCCTGTGATCCCAGGCTCAAGGGGGTTGTTGGGCTGGTTCAAAATAGTCCGACCCGTGGCTGAGCCAGCAGCACAAGCCAGGACTGCAGCTCCCACTGTGCCATCTGCCCAATGACAGGGCAAAGTTAGGGAAGGTGACACGTTGGCTACGTCACTTCCACCCTGGAGTTGTTAGGCGTGGAAGGAAAGGCCCCAAGAAAGGGAGAGATGCCCCATCACAGTTGCTAGGGCTAGTCAAATGGAACTGGATAACACTCCAGACATCGTCCTGTCCTGCAGGGACCAATCCTGCCTTGCCCCCAGACAACAGATAGGGTGAGCCGTTCCCTCGCTGATCGCTGTGGCTGGAGTTCTCATAAGCCAATAGCACAGCACAGGGTGTGCAGGAATACTGGGACAGGCATGAGGGCAACCATGGTGCAGAGGTGGGTGTGGGAACAACAAAGGGGCAGAGATGAGCACAGGGATGTCAGCAGCCAACACAGGGCAGCAGTGATGCAGAGATGGGAGTGGTGGTGCCAGTAGTGGGGCACTGGAAGAGAAGAGAAAAGTGGGGGGACAGCTGGGTGTGGAGGTGACAGTAGCAGAGACGAGGGCAGGCACATGGGCAGCAGAGCCAGGACTGGGGCAGCAGAGAGGCTGGCGGTGGCTGGAGGCACTGAGTATTTTCACACTGCCAGCGCCGTGGAAGCAGTGCTGTGAAGGCAGGAGGGAGGAGATCCCAGCAGCGGAGCCGAAGGAAGCAGAGAGAGAAAAACGAGCCCTACCCCAGCACTGCCTGACTGCCAGAGCCTTCTCTCACCATTGAGGGGCCTGCTGAAACCCACCCTTGGGCAAGGGAAAAGTTATAGGAGAACAAGCGCAGCCCCAGGGAGCAGTGCTCTCAGCCACCAGCAGAGCAAAGGGCAGGGAACCTCCAGCCACACAGGCAGGGCCTGGTCACATTGAGAATGCGGGCTCAAGTTCCACACTCAAGAGGGGTGGGGTGCTTTGCTATGCAATGCCCATGCAGGGTGCATGTCCCTGTCCCAGGGAAAGAGAGATACTCACACTGGTACCCACATTAGGCATGCAGTGGGAGCCCAAGAACCTGCCAACTCACAGATGTAGGCGAGGAAAGATCAGATACCCTTGGGTGACCCAAAGCAAAGCTAAAAGTGGGTCACCTCACCAGAACAGTGAGCAAGGGGTCAGGGAGCAAGGAGGAAGAGGAGCCCTAGCAACACTGGCAAATGCACTCTACTCCTCTGCAGCAGCCCTGATGCCAATGCCAGTTGGACAGCGCCAGGGAAGCAGGCTCTGCTCACGGCTCAGCCAAAAAGGGAGACAGGTTTAATGGTTGAAAATCACAAGGAATAGCCATTTCGCTGCTGTCCACTCCAGGGGCCACATGGCCCTGGGACATTTGTTGCCAGGACTAAGAAAGTAACATGCGAGTGCAATTCACTGTGGCAACAAGCAACAGATGGGGCAAGAGAAGGGTGACCTGGGGCACCCAGAGCCCGGTGTGGGTGCCTGCCATGGCTAGTGCCCTGGGCACCCACAGAGCCTGGTACAGGGTCCCAGCCATGGCTAGTGCCCTGGGCACCCACAGAGCCTGGTACAGGGTGCCAGCCGTGGTTAGTGCCCTGAGCACCCACAGAGCCTGGTACAGGGTCCCAGCCATGGCTAGTGCCCTGGGCACCCACAGAGCCTGGTACAGGGTGCCTGCCATGGCTAGTGTCCTGGGCACCCACAGAGCCTGGTGCAGGGTCCCAGCCATGGCTAGTGTCCTGGGCACCCACAGAGCCCAGCACAGGGTCCCAGCTGTGCCTATCTCAGTATTTTCCTTCATTCTGCATTTCTGCTTTTCCCCTGCTTGTTCTTGCACAATATTTGACCCTGTGTCTCAGATACACTGTGTGAAAGCAGGTTTATATTTAGAAAGTGGAGCGGGTCATGTGAGCTTTCCAGCACATCCTCTCAGTTGTTATGGCAACCAACACAACTCCTAGTTAGTATGAATCCAACAGATTCTGATTATTGGGCTGGTACTGGCCTGCCCACTGTGTCCCTCGGCACTCTGTGGCTGCAGCGTGGTACCACTGGGTCAGAGACACCAGAGACACAGACAGACCCTAGTGCTGCACCCAAGTTTCAAGTGCTGCAAGACCCTGTGAAGCCCCTTGTCCAATTTCCACTCCCCATCCCTCCACCAGCCTCTGGAAGAGAAATTGTAGCCCCCACTCCCACGCTAGACATTAGGTCATCCCCAAGCCTGTTCCCCTCAGCCTCGAGGCCAAGCTCATAGACGCTCTGGTCCCTAGTCCCAGGTCACAGAGCAACGGAAGCCCCAGTCCCTCACCCCAGGCCAGGCTCACAGTGCGATGGAGGTAGGGTTGCCAACTTTCTAATCACGCAAAACTGAACACCCTAGCTCCACCCCTTCCCTGAGGCCCCGCCTCACACTCACTACATTCCCCTTCCCTCAGTGTCTCGCTCTCCCCGACCCTCACCCATTTTCACTGGGCTGGGGCAGGAGGCTGGGGTGCGAAAGCGGGTGAGGGCTCTAAATTGGGGTGCAGGCTCTGGGGTGAGACCAGAAATGAGTGGTTCAGGGTGCAGGAGGGGGCTCTAGGCTGGGGGAGTTGGGGTGCAGGAAGGGGTGAGGGCTCTGGCTGGGGATGCGGGCTCTGGGGTGGGGCTGGGGATGAGGGGTTGGGATGTAGGATGGGGATCCAGGCTGGGGGGTGGGGCCAAGGGATTTGGAGTGCAGGAGGGAGCTGTGGGTTGAGGCAGGGGGTTGGGGTAGAGCAGGGGGTGAGAGCTCTGGGTGGGTGTGACGTTACTGAAAATAACTGGGACCATATAGATCATCGCTGCAACCAAGGTCCTGTAGTGGCACCAAATCTTATATAAAGGGGGTCAAATGAGGTATCTAAGACCAGGTTATGGTTTGCTGGTGATGATTATGCCATTTATATGTATGTATCAGTTTTGTAGTTGAAGTTATGAATATTGGCTTTATACTGTCTGTATTTCAAACTGGGGCTGTGCTTCTGGGACCCAGACAAGCTATCAGCTCTGCCAGGCCTGCTTGATGGCCCATTAAGGACCATCCGCGATACAATGGACCCACTGAGAGAAGACAGACACGCCTGTGACTCAACAAGGTATGCAGGACTTGCCCATGTGACTCCCGACTCCATTTTGCTGTGATTTTACACAGTGAGGACAAAGAGATGTCTTTACACCTGGAAGAAACTATAAAAGGCAGAAAGAAAACAAGAAAAATACCTGTGGCACCTTAGAGACTAACAAATTTATTTCAGCATAAGCTTTCGTGGGTTAAGAACCCACTTCATCGGATGCAACCGATGAAGTGGGTTCTTAACCCACGAAAGCTTATGCTGAAATAAATTTGTTAGTCTCTAAGGTGCCACAGGTATTTTTCTTGTTTTCTTTTTGCTGACACAGACTAACACGGCTACTACACTGAAACCTATAAAAGGCAGCTGTGTCATCTCCATTTGGTCTTCTTTCCTGCTTCTTGCCTCTGGAGCAACTTTGCTACAAATGGAAGCTCTGAACAAAGGACTGAAGGACCCATCCCAGCGTTGGATGTATTCCAGAGACTTGATTTGAATCTGCAGTTTATTCCATCTCTGCTGCAAGCCTGAACCATGAACTTTGCCATTACTGTATGCAATTGATTCCTTTTAACCAATTCTAGCTCTCACCTATACCTTTTTCCTTTTATGAATAAACCTTTAGATTTTAGATTCTAAAGGATTGGCAACAGCGTGATTTGTGGGTAAGATCTTATTTGTATATTGACCTGGATCTCGGGGCTTGGTCCTTTGGGATCGGGAGAACCTTTTTTCTTTTACTGGGGCATTGGTTTTCATGACCATTTGTCCCCATAATGAGTGGCACTGGTGGTGAGACTGGGAAACTGGAGTGTCTAAGGAGATTGCTTGGGATGACTTGTGGTTAGCCAGTGGGGTAAAACCAAAGTCTCCTCTGTCTGGCTGGTTTGGTTTGCCTTAGAGGTGGGAAAACCCCAGCCTTGGGCTGTTACTGCCCTGCTTGAAGCAATTTGTCCTGAACTGGCACTCACAGTTGGGTCCCGCCAGAACCAGCATCTTTACAGTGGGGATGGGGGTTCTGGGGTGCAGGAAGGGGCCCTGGGTTTGGGGGTCTCAGGGCTGGGGGTTGGGGTGCAGGAGAGGGTACAGGCTCTGAGCTGAGGAGAGCGGTCCTGCTGACAAAGCCGTGTTCACACTGCCACTTGTGTCCGCAAAACTTTTGTCTTTCACAGGGGTGCTTTTTTAAGTACCCGTGAAAGACAAAAGTTTTGTTGACAACTTCACAGTGTAGACATACCCCTAGTTTAACAACAGGCTACATAAAAAGCACTAGCAAAGTCAATACAAGCTAAAATTTCATACAGACAATGTCGTGTTTATACTGCTCTGTATACTGAAATGTAAGTACAATATTTATATTCCAAATGATTTATTTGATAATTATATGGTTAAAAGGAGAAAGTCAGCAATTTTTCAGTAACTGACATTTTTGTATTTTTATGTCTGATTTTATAAGCAAGTAGTTTTGAAGTGAGGTGAAAATTGGGGGTACATAAGACAAATCAGACTCCTGAAAAGGGTACAGTAGTCTGGAAAGGTTGAAAGTCACTGTTGGAATCACTGTTCAGTAAGACAAACAACAAGCATGCTTATTTGCCCCCTTTTGCTTTCCCTTCCTGTATTCAGCGAATCAAACATCCTTTAAGCTCATATCTGATCCCAAGCCTCTTGGAAGGGTTCCAGGACAAACCTGTTTCCTGTGATGACAATCTGCATGGTGGCTGCTGCCTGGGGAGGGATGAGCTGGTGTTGGCACTAGAAAGCACTGTAGGGGAGCAGTCAGTGTGTAGAATTGAAGGGAATGTTTGTGAGGTTTAGTTGGGAAATGATGGGGAGCTGAGATACAAGCCTACATGCCACATGCACCCTACTCAGCAGGGGTTTCGTTTGTTTGACATAGGCCAACCGGGGTGATGTTAGCTCACCAAGTTATCTGCACCCTGTGCAGACTAGATCTAGGCAAAAAACTGTCAGTGAAAAGGCCAGTTTCTGGCAAACAGTTTCAGCTTGGCTGGTTTGAAGTGAATTGCTCTGACTTATCGTTTTGAACAGGCATTCTGTTTCCAACTTTAGCTAATTGGGAAAAAAAGTGAATTCCCTGAAAACAACCCAAAATGAAACAAAAAAGCAGAAAACAATTGTTTGTGGTCAAACAAAATTATTTGGATTTTTCATTTCAGCAAGAAAATCGGGCTCAGCATCAGGTCGAAACAAACACAATTTCTGGCCAATTTTTTTGGTTTGGCCCCTGAATCAAAAAGTCAGTGATTTGCTCAGCTCTAGAGTCTCACACCTATGGGCCTCTGTTGGCTTGGGGAAGGGAGGGGAGGCAGAGCTAGGGAAGGATCCAGGTGAGCTGAGCTAATGGGATAGAAAACTACAGTTTGGGCCCCCAGAGTGCACCAACCTGGGCCCCCTGGCACTCACACAGCGGACATCGTTCACACCAGCCTGGGCTCCCAAAGCTCTCACAGTGGGCACTGTTCACACCAGCCTGCCCCACTCCAGCACTCAGACAGCGGGTGCCGTTCGCACCAGCCTGTTTCCCCTCCCCCAACGCATGCACAGTGAGCATTGTTCGCACCAGCCTGGGCCCCCAGAGCTCACACAGCAGGCGCCATTCACAGCCCACACCCCGAACGTGCACAGCACATGCCGTTCGCACCAGTTTGGGCCCCCAGCGCTCACACAGTGGGCACCATTCACATCAGCGCGCCTCCCCCAACGCATGCACAGTGGACGTTGTTTGCACCAGCCTGGGCCCCACCGAACATGCACAGTGGGCACCGTTCACACCAGCCTGCCCCCCCAACGCATGCACAGCGGGCACCGTTCACACCAGACTCGCCCCCGCAAACATGCACAGCGGGTGCCGTTCATATCATCCTGGGCTCCCCCGAGCACGCACAGCGGGCACCGTTCATATCATCCTGGGCTCCCCCGAGCACGCACAGCGGGCACCGTTCATATCATCCTGGGCTCCCCCGAGCACGCACAGCGGGCACCGTTCATATCATCCTGGGCTCCCCCGAGCACGCACAGCGGGCACCGTTCATATCATCCTGGGCTCCCCCCGAGCACGCACAGCGGGCACCGTTCATATCATCCTGGGCTCCCCCCGAGCACGCACAGCGGGCACCGTTCATATCATCCTGGGCTCCCCCGAGCACGCACAGCGGGCACCGTTCATATCATCCTGGGCTCCCCCGAGCACGCACAGCGGGCACCGTTCATATCATCCTGGGCTCCCCCGAGCACGCACAGCGGGCACCGTTCATATCATCCTGGGCTCCCCCGAGCACGCACAGCGGGCACCGTTCATATCATCCTGGGCTCCCCCGAGCACGCACAGCGGGCACCGTTCATATCATCCTGGGCTCCCCCGAGCACGCACAGCGGGCACCGTTCATATCATCCTGGGCTCCCCCGAGTACGCACAGCGGGCACCGTTCATATCATCCTGGGCTCCCCCGAGCACGCACAGGGGGCACCGTTCATATCATCCTGGGCTCCCCCGAGCACGCACAGCGGGCACCGTTCATATCATCCTGGGCTCCCCCGAGTACGCACAGCGGGCACCGTTCATATCATCCTGGGCTCCCCCGAGTACGCACAGTGGGCACCGTTCATATCATCCTGGGCTCCCCCGAGTACGCACAGGGGGCATTGTTCAGAAGTTTCTCATGTTTGGAAAGTTTCCTCCAGTTGCAGAGACATTTTCATTGTGCCCACTGCACTGTGTGCACATGCTCAGCTCCAGTGCTTCTCCCTGGCAGCCTTCAACCCGCTGCACACAGGAAGGACGGAGATCAGCTGGCAGCAGCACTTGGGTCCCAGGCACAGAGGGGAGGCTGGGGCAGCTCCCAGTGCCTCTGCAGCTCTATCCAGTTTGTGGCGCAGCCCGAGGAGCTGGCAGCTCTCTCTACTGAATGGAGGTTGGATGAGACTGCTTGCATGAGCAGGGCCCAGGCTAGAGTACTATCAATTAGGGGGTGGGGGAAGGGGGTAATCTGAAGCCTCTGGATGTTGCCATTTAAAAAACAACCTTCCAGGAGCCCCAGGGCTAGTCAGACCCCTTGAAAATCTTGGACTTTAAGTGTAAAAAACCAACACTTGGCTACTGGGTCAGCATTTTGCTGTGATTTATAATTTATATAGTCTCCTGTTCCATGCTTAACACTGGGTAACTTTGTACATATTTTGGCCTGACAGTAATTTGGGCGCCCTGGAAGATTGTTTGGGGGGCAAATGTCTCCTTTGCCCTCCCGGTAGTGCTGGGCCTGCCTGTGAGGAAGGGGCTGGCTTTTAATGCATGCCCTCCCACTCAGTGCAGTCCAGTTCCATCCTGGAACTCTGCCATCCCTCCCATAGTGCCTGAGAGGTTTCATATGTCCTTCAACTGTCTGTAAACCTCTCCCCTCCACAGAGTCCCCTACCCCCACACAACTAGAAGACAGGCTTTCTTCCCATTCAGCTGGTCTTCCGTGCAACATGGATTTCTCCCTATCTCAATGGGTGTCTATTTAGCACCTGTTTGGTACTATGTATCAGTGGAGGCCCTGAGAGCCCCCTGTGCACTGCACTGCACTGTCATTTTCCTCGGCTCTTGGAAAATGAGGGGGATTTGGACAAGCTGTTCTGTGCCCCATCACACCCGCCAGAGATGCAGGGTCTGGGGACCAGGGCCAGATGATCCCAGCCCGAGCTGATGGTAGGACAGTTCCTTGATTCACTGCCCAGCCCCCCTGTGCCACCACTTGGCTTATCACATGGACTTTGGCCAGGGCTGAACATCACCAGCCCCCCACTTTCCCCACCACCTGGTGGTGTCTGACACGCCTAAGCTGCCTGCTTTTAAGTATCACAGTGAAGAAAGCTGTGAGAGTGTGTGGGACTGAGGGGAACATCCCCAGGACAGTGAGCAGTAAGGGGCAGGGGAGGCCATGCTGCATGGCCGCATCTGACTGAGTGTGAAGCTGCTGTTAACTGTCTGACAGACGGAGCAGCCCTGACACCGGCAGGCCATCGGGGCTGCCAGCAGGCAATCAGGATAGGCTCTGCCTCAGACTGGCACCTGCAAACGGGCTAGCGGCATGGAGGGCTGCGAGTAGGTCTGAGCCGGAATCCACCGCTGCCCGCAGAAAACTGAGAGCCTCACCTAGGAGGGGCCAAGGCCTCCAGGCCCTGGAAGGAGGGTGGCAGAGGTAGGGTGACCAGACAGCAAGTGTGAAAAATCAGGACGGGGTGGGGGGTAATAGGAGCCTATATAAGAAAAAGACCCCAACATCGGGACTGTCCCTATAAAATCGGGACATCTGGTCACCATAGGCAGAGGTGAGGGGCAGGGTTCACCACCCCAGCTCTGAGCTGGACGCCATTCAGGTGTGTTCACTCTGGGCGGGCTCAGAGCCCACAGTGCAAACTGGCCCAGGATGTCGCTCTGAAAAGCCATCCACTAGACTGCAGGGGGACGGTCCCAGCTCCCGTCTCTGACATCATCACCTAGTACAAGCTGGAGCGCTCAGGCCAGAGCTCTCTAAAGGGCTTTGTTGTGCTCTCTTGTGGCAGAGAATAGGCCTGTTGTTGAGCAGTCCTGGTGCTGCATAAGTCACCCCCGCATGCATGCAGGCACACGGCCCAGCTCAGGCCAGCCGCAGAGCTGTGTTCAATGTGGGGTGCAGAGATCTGCTGCCAGGAAGCCAGTGACACAAACCTCCAGCCCCAGCAGCAGAGCAATGGCATGGCCAGAAGGGAGACACCTGGGCTGCACAGTGGGTGGCCAGATGATCACTTTGACTGGGGCGGGCTGCTGGCTCCAACAACTGTGCATGTGAGTGTGCGCATGGAATTGACATGAGCAAGCACTTGAAGAAGAAAGCTGGTGTCACACTGATCATCAATATCATTGAGAAATGTATGTACAGATACTGTGTAAGGAGCTATGTATATAGACTGAAAATATGTTATTAGGGTAATCAGCAGGGGTTGGCCACCAGGAAAGGTGAAAGGAGGTTTCTCTCCAGGCCTGAGATGTTTATCCATTTATATGTTTACATCAGGGGTCTCAAACTCAAATTACCACGAGGGCCGCATGAGGAGTAGTGCATTGGCCCAAGGGCCGCATCACTGACCCCTCGCTGCCCTCGGCCCCGCCCCCACTCCACCCCTTCCATTAGGCCCCGCCCCTTCTCCGCCCCTTCTCTGCCTTCTCCCCTGAGCACGTGGCTCCCCGCTCCTCCCCCTTCCCTCCCAGAAATCACAAAGCCGCCAGACAGCTGTTCTGGCGGCAGGAACTGCCTGGGGGTAAAAATAGAACCTTGGAGCAGCGTGGAGGGAACGGGGATCTTAGCGGCCACAGAACGTAACTGGGGGCGGGGGTGAGGGGAGTTGGTGGCCACAGAATGTAACTGGGGGGGGCGGGGTGAGGGGAGTTGGCGGTCATAGGACATAACTGGGAGGGGGGGCGGGGGGAGCCTGGCAGCCCGCCTCTTCTCCTCCCGCCTCTCCTGTGTGCGCGCTTCCCGCTCCTCCCCCCTCCCTCCCAGAAACCGCGAAGCCGCCAGACAGCTGCTCTGGCGGCAGAACTTCAGAAAGTAACTCGGGGGGGCATGGGGAGCCCGGCGGGCCGCGTGTTTGAGACCCCTGGTTTACAAGTACAGTGAGAAGGATCCGGTTCTCAATAGGCAATCGTTAACATTCTAAGTCAAATGCTAATGAAGAGCTTGCAGGGACTTCAGAAGGACAGTAACGGGGGTAAGAGATCAGGGAGGAGGAAACTATCTTGAGGTGCACATAAAAGGTTTGATCTGGTGTATTTGGGGGGCAAAGCAGACACCCTGGCATCCCTAACCTAAGAAGTAAAGGGACAGCGAGTTTGCTTCATGAAAGATTCTCAAACTTGCTTGGTTGAAAAAGCTGGAGAAAGCTTTGGGTGAGAAGCTTTTCGAGACAGAGGATAACTTATTAGTTAAGTTTAATCTCTAGAAAGCGTGTTGTGATTTTGTTTGATATGTCACCATTTGTTTCCAATATTCTCACAAACATTTGAACCTCTGTTCTTTGATAATACAATTAATAGAATATCAGGGTTGGAAGGGACCTTAGGAGGTCATCTAGTCCAACCCCCTGCTCAAAGCAGGACCAATCCCCAATTTTTGCCCCAGATCCCTAAATGGTCCCCTCAAGGACTGAACTCACAACCCTGGGTTTAGCAGGCCAATGCTCAAACCACTGAGCTATCCCTCCCCCTAGCAATGCCTGTGTTCACTATAGATCTGTTTAAGTGCTACGTGTTAAGCAATGTGCTGGTCCTCAGTTGAATCTTACAAGCTGCTGTTTCCTACTTCTTTGGGATCAGCGGATCTTAGAGTTCTGTCAGTGCTGGGTGGACCAGGGACTGTACACTCCAGAGGGATGCTGGGAGGTTGGTGCACACCAGTTACTAACCTCTATGGAGAGAGTGAGGCCTGGGCTTGTGTTGCCAGAGGTTGGTGGTTCCGGGAGCTGATCGTGGGCACAGACAACACTTCCTCATATTAAAGACAGGGGATAGTGAGGTGCCTTAACGCTGGGTCCTCCTGGGAAGTGTCACAATTTCCTTGGCCAGCCCTGGGCCTGGAAATCCTTCCTGGGATGATCCTCCTCCAGCACTCCCTCCTGCTTCTCCTCCAGTGCAGACTGCATAGCAAAGGTCTGAAAGGAGCCAAGCCATGGTGATTCTCAGTGGGGTTTGGGGTGCTGGACTCCTCACCCAACCCACAGGCTCTGTGTTGTGCTCTAACTGCCCCAGGTGGACCCTGTTGGTGCACTCTAGTGCGTTAATGTAGTCCAGCAGGTACACCTGGGGTAGTCAGAGTACAACACACAGCCTGAGGTTGGGCAGGGAATCCAGTAGTGCCTCAACCCGTGCAAAGTCGCCATGGCATGCCTGCTATCAGGCTGCCATTGCACAGTCTGTGCTGTGCCATACATGCGGTGGAGAAGAAAACTCCCTGTGGCCGCAGCACTATTTGCTGTATTCATTGGACCCAACTGGTGGTGTCTCTCTCTCTCTCTCACACAAACACACACAAGTGCTTGCAGAATTAGTAGATTTAAAACTGAATTAGTAATTTCATAATTACATGTAAAAATATTTTTCCTTGTACACATGCAAACCTCCCCTTCTGGTAAATGAGTCATCTTCAAACACCCCTCCCGCATCCTCCTGCAAACTTCCTCACATGTTTAATGTCACACATGCATCAGGCGCTCAAATACTACTGTGGGGGTGGGGCAAGTACCTTGGAGAGAGAAAGAGGTTGGCCTTGTAGTTAAGACCCTTGCCCCATAACTCAGAAGACCTGAATTTGATTCCTCTCCCTCCTGTGACCCCAGGTAAGTCATGCAGTCTTTCTGTCCCTTGGTAGCCTTAAAAGGGAGTGGGGGGAAATCACGTTTCCTTGTCTCTTTAGCCTGTCAATGCTTCATTGCAGGATTTGCTAGGAAGGGTGTGACACAACATACCCGTGTCCACACCCTACATGCTATGTAATAATCTTTTACAAAGTATGCCCTGTGAGGTATCACCTGAAAACTCATAATTTGCTGGTCAATATTGTCTTGCTTAAATATGTGGGGCAACATTGTATGTGAAGTTACAAGATTCCACTGTATGGTGTTATTAACATATGTTCCAAACTGAGGTAGGCAAACAGGTCTGTCTGAGACAAAGGAATGTGTGCTCTGCATAATCTGCATTTAACTAGTAAACAGAGTCACCACGCAGGAAGGGAAATAAAAAAGCTCCAACAGGTGAGGAAAAACAGGAGAGAACATGCTTTCCTATAGACTCTGTCTCCTGCATCTCAGCTGGAAGTGTTTTCCAAGAGGAGGAAATTACCACTCCAAAAAGGAAGGACAAACACCCCAAGGGATCCTTCCTCTCTCTGCCCATTGATTCACTGCATGAGAAGGGACAAAGGAAGCAGCCATTAAACAGAACAAGGGTCCCAGTACATGTTTTATCATTATTTTACTTGTAACCATTTCTGACTTTTATGCCTCATTACTTGTATGCACTTAAAATCTCTTGTTGTAGTTCAACTTGTTTTATCTAATCCAGGGTGTTTAAATTGAAACAGGTGTGATTATATTGTGTTATTTTGACAAATAAATATGCAGATTTTGAAAATATTGTGTGCAGAATTTAAAAAAATTTTGGTGCAGAATTTTTGATTTTTTTGGTGAAGAATTTCCCCAGGAGTAAACAATGTATTCTTTCTGTGGCACTTATATACTGTGCTGCTGGACGATACAGAAGACACCACTCAAATACAGTAAGGGAGGTAGCCCCCAAGGAGTTATGAGGTACACCTCTTTGGACGTGGTAAGGGGCACGTATCATTATTAACCTCAGTGAAGTCTCCAACTGCAGCTGGTCTTGACAAAATTAAATGGCCAGGAATGTATCCAAGTGTTCTTGCACAGGGCTTGTGGCCTTCCTGAAAGTTCAATCTGGTTAAGATTCTCTCTTTGCTGACCACATTAATGTAATGCCTCATTTCAGAAGGGATCATGAGGACAGACTGAAGTTCTAAACACAAATGCTCAGCTGGATGTGGGGACTTACTATATTCAGCCCTGGACACCTACCAGAAAAGTATTGCCACAATCCCAGGGCTCAGAGACCATTTCAAACTCAGCTATTTCCCAAAGCATCAGGGTTAGGTGCCGTAATTTGGGAAGCTTTTCCAAGCAACTTGTGGGTCATCATGACATATCTGTGCTCCAACTCATGTGTGTTATTCTGATTACCATCTGGCAGTTTTCCACTTGAATTCTGACATGCTTTAAGTGGCTGCCATTGCAATTACTAGTACTTAGAACCATTTGCTCTCATGGCTTATGCACGTTGTTTCCAAATTCTGTACACAAGCCAAAAATCGTCTTTTTAGCTGAGATGCTATAATGTTCCGTTGTGAAGTCCAAAAAGGAGGATAAGGAAAGTGGGAGGAGTCAGAGTAAAACCAAAGTGCTGCCCCCAAAAAAACAGTTAACTGTGCAGAACACTGATGGCAAGTTAGCACTGTTCTAAGATTGGCACAACTCAGCACAGCCATGTATAAGTAGTGCAGTGGGTACTACATGCTAAGCATTTTGCAGAGGATCTGGCTTTTATCTCGTATTGTCAGTGGCTTGGGAAAATTCACTGCCCATTCCAATATGACGTTCTAAGTACAGTAACTTCTCACTTAACGTTGTAGTTATGTTCCTGAAAAACGCGACTTTAAGTGAAACGATGTTAAGCGAATCCAATTGCCCCATAAGAATGAATGTAAATGGGGGGGTTAGGTTCCAGGGAAATTGTTTTTTTGCCATACAGTACTGTACTATAGTTGGGAGGTTCCCCCGCCTTACCTCACACAGGCACAGCCCACTGGCACTGGAGACAATGAGGCAGGCAAGGAGGCTGAAGGTGCTGTAAGCTAGGAAAAGCACAGCTTCCCCTACTCTGCAAGCACCAGGGGTGGGGGGCTCAACCCTCGGCCCGCCCACTTCACCCCTTCCCCCAAACTCCCACCCTTGAAACCCCCTTCTCCCCTCCCCCACCTCCTCCCCCTTTACTTCGCACGCCGTGTCCTCGCTCCTCCCCGCTCCCTCCTGCCTCCTAAACGTCGCAGGCCAGCTGATTGCCATGGGCAGGAGGCGGAGGGAGGAGGAGGAGCTGATCCGCAGGGTCTGCCGGCGGGTGGGAGGCACTGGGGCAGGGGGGCGTGTAGGGCAGCTGCCAGCTGTGGACAAAGCAGGCAACCAAACAATGTAATAGCGGAGCATTGCACAACTTTAAATGGAGCATGTTCTGTAATTGAGCAGGGACGTAAGAGCGAAACAACATTAAGCGAGAGGACGTTAAGTGGGGAGTTACTGTGTTGCCTTATTTGTAGACATGTTGTGCTTTGCAGCTTCCCAAACATGATGCCCACAGCTTTCAGAGACTTCTGCATGCCAACAGCCAATTACCATAAATCCTTACTCATCCTTCTACCAGGCCCCACAGTATTTAGGGCTGACTTTCTTTATTTTAAAACGCTGTAGGTGATATTTTGAAGGGATGTCATCAACTTGAAATCTAAACAATTTTTAAAAATAGTGAAAGTAACTTCCGGTTCGACACCTGCCAGGGTACTACAATTCTATTTTCTTACACTTTAAAATGAGATTTTCTTTCCCCTGTTTCTACATGAAAGACCCACACAAACAAAGAGGGAAAATGACTATGCAGGGAAACAATAAAACTGACTGGAAACAAAGTGCTGTCAAATGCACAAAGCAAACAGAAAAAAAAAAAGGGACATTTCCCCCCCAATGTTTCTCAGTCAGAGGAATCAGTTGCAGCTTGATCCACTCATAGGTAAAGCATTTTCAGACAAATGTGATACTTTAATTTTCATTTTTATTACTGTAAAATGATACAATGCACAAATCTGTACGCTATCAGTGTCCCTTTATCTGGCACCAGTGAGGCAGCTTTGGCTTTTATAAGTTAAAATAAATGTATACATTCCCGTCCAAAGAGCCCCTGAGACTCATGTCTGTCTTATACACTCTGCAGATGCAGAGTGACCTAGTGGGTCCAGGAGGCCCAGACACAGCTGCTTGCGGGGAGGCGGGAGATCTTTTGTCCTGAAGAGCTCACTGATCAAGTGGGTCTTTCTGTCCTCAGATCCAGTGGGTCTTTCTGGGCCTGTGGAATATGCGTTTATGCCCCCAACCCAAACATTTTGCTTTCACCTCCCTCGGGGGTGGGGTCCCTGGAGAGAGCATCTGCTGCTAACCACAGCACTCACTCTGCGGCCCCATATACGTGAATGGGAGCTGACAGAGCACATGTGCAGCTGTGAGTTTTTTACCCTCTGTACAGAGTTCTGCTTCTGTGATCATACAGAGAATCTGAGCTCTCCTGTCTCTTGGAAGAAAAGTAGTGTTTTAAGAGTGGTACTAGGAAGAAATGAACATTGGTGAAGCTGGAGTTAAGGTTGTAACTACAGCTAAACCACAAAACCCCATTTCAAACCGGAGCATTAGAATGCCATGCCTCTCACTAAACACCAGGTGTTTGTAGTTCAAGAAACTGCTGTACAGGTAGTTCCACAAACAGTATCCAAGGCCTCAGTTACAGCACCTGAACCCAGCCCGGCCCACAGCAGCCCAAGCAGCAATTGCAGAGAAAACCCTGTGCAGCCTCAGGCTGGAGCATGCCCAGTGCAGAATCTAGAATCTAAGACGTTTCCACTGATCACATACAGACTGTGATTTTCAAAGTTTTATAACTAGGCCAAACATGGGCATTTTTTCCCCACAGGGCCAGCAAAATGCACATCCCTGCACAATAGGCACCCACCTGCCAAATCCCTTCTCCAAAGCCTGGGGACACTAGAGCTTTCCAAAGGAAGAGGTCAGCAGAATTTAACATGGGCAAGACAACATTTTATCCTTGTTTTTGGAAACAGCTCAAACATTTTGACTGAAGTTTTCTAATAAATTCAGCCTCAAGGCAGGTACCCAGCATGGGATATTTCAGTTCAAATAGTTACTTTGGCAAAGTTATAAGCAACTGAAAACAGGATCTTACAATGGGATGTGGCAGGCAATCTTATTAGGCAGTGTCCCATGCCCTGCCTAGAACAATGTGGCCAAGAGCTGAAGTGGGCTCTGTACCTTGCTCCGAGGTCTGTGAGCACCTCATTGTGTTTTGGGAGCGAGATCCTGATTCACAGGCTGGTCACCAGGAAAGTTCCGTCTCCTGCACAACAAGCCTCACCCTTGTGGCAGATGGTGCCATCGTTCTGTAGCTGTTATGGCAGGACAGGAAAGCCCTGGCATAACACTCCACAAGGAGACAAAATCAGAGTGCTGGAGTGTGAGGCTTTCAATGGCTTGTGCTGCTCATCACACAGGCTCCTGGAGTCTCAACCAGGTGTCCTGCTGGGCATGTCTACACTGCAATGTAAGCCCAGGGCTCAAACTCAGGCTCAAGCCTAAAACTCCCTTCTGTCTACACTCCAGTCATGCTAACCCAGGACTTGGTCCCAGGACCCCATGGGGATTCAGATCAAAGCCTGAGTCTAGCCCAGACCCAGGATTCAAGCCCTACTGTTTTGCAGTGAAGATGCAGCCCCCCTAGATTCGTGCTCTGAGGGAATGTCTACACTGCAGTAAAACACCCATGGCAGGCATGTGTCAGCTGATTTGAGCTCATGGGGTTTGGGCTGCAGGGGAATAAAACTGTGCTGTAGATGTTTGGGCCCAGGCTGGAGCCCAGGCTCTGGGACCCTACAGAGCCTGGGCTCCAGCCCAAGTATCTATACTGCAATTTTATAGCCCCACAGCCTGAGTCAGCCGACACAGGCCAGCCATGGGTGTTTTATTGCAGTGTAGACATTCCCTGGGAGTCCACTAAAAACATCCCACAATGGCACTGGCCAACTTTTTGTGTCCTCTGGATAATCAAGTCTGATGGACGATCACGTTTTCCCACACTGCACCATGAACAAAGAGCTAGAGCAGCAAGTCTGGGATAGGAGTAGTTGGACTCAGGCCTGCACAATGCAGTATAGACATTGGAGCCGCAGTTTGGGGCCCAGGGTTCAACAATTCCTAACCTGGGGTTACAAATGAGTGTAGATGCTCAAACCAATGGTTAACAAACCCAAGGTCTGCTAACTCGAGTTCTACTAAGCCTGGGCTTACATTGCAGTGTGGACAGACCCTCTGTAGGTACAGAGAATTACAGTAACCAAGCCCGGAGATCTCCAACATGTGGATCTCTGCAACCAAAGACTGAATCCACCAAAAGGGAACACCATTTCCTTGCTGGCTGTAGATGGAAAGAGCACAGTTTGCAGCAGTTGCTATTAAGTATCAAGAAACAGTGAGGAGTCCCGGAGCACAGAGAGCCTGCAGATTGGCTTCCTAATCTCAGGGCAGATGCCCTCAGAGGACAGTGATGATGGTTTGGAAATGCTTCCCTTTAACCAAGTTTCAGCTAGGTTAGCTGCTGGTCTTAGCCAAGCCCTTGGATAGGCAGGAGATGGTGCTGTTTGGGTGAGGCAATATGTCATTTACACCTTGTTGGCTGTTGCATCATCACCCCTCCCTCCCCCCCCCCCCCCCCCGCATCAGTTTAAATGGACATTGAATGAGGTGGGCCCTGCGTTGAAGGATCAGCTGCCATTCATGAATCCCAGGGAAAGGACTGACACCAGCACAATCCCACTGACCCCTGGCACCTCTAAGGAGAGACAGAGGACACCATGGTTAATGGTACCAGCACTGTAGAGCAGCCCAGCAGCAAGAGCATGGCCACAAGGAGATCAAGCATCAGTGCTGCCAACCCAATCTCAGATCCATGTCCTGGCTGATGGAGGCAGGCAGGATACTGGCAGTGAGGGGGAGGGGCGAGGGTTCTTTGGGCTCTATGTGGAGGTATTTCTCTCTGTCTTGTATCTTGCCAGCCCTGAGTGGGAGTATCACAGCCCAGAAAGGCATGGAGGAGCAGGAGAGTGAAAACTGAGGGGCTGAGGCCATCCCAACTAGAGAGTGGGGGACAGAGCTCTCCTTCAGAAACAAAGCACTGCTCCTCCCTTTCCCAAGCTCTGCTCGCTCATAGCAGATATGAGGCATTACTACATGTGCTCTGCTGGGCTGCTAGGGCTCAGCTCCATGTGGTGTGGTTTGGATAAGCCCAGGAGCAGGACTGGCATAAGACAGGAGCAATAAGCATATGACAGGCTCTCAGAATGGTATCTGATGGTGGCAGAATCTAAGCTGCATTTCTTTAAAAAAGAAAAGAACAAAAGTTTCTAGCTCTTGTAGTGGTGAAGAAGAGTTTGAACGTGACAGGTGTAAGCAATGCAGCAATGCAGCAATGGCTGTCCAAGTCTGCAGAGAGCGCCTCCACGCAGGGAACAGCAGCAGCTACTGCAGCCAGGGAGGAAGATGCCTGACCCCACCCCCACCTCCAGAGCAGACCAGGCCCTGGTTGTTCTGGGAAAAGCCGGAGCTAGTCAGCAGGAAACTGGGAGACATGCAGTGCTCTCTGGGGCTGGCTCCCCCTTCAGGGGCTCAGATGTCCCCAGTTTCCACTCTCTTCCCCTCTGGTCTTTTGGCTCCATGGGTCAAATTAGGAAAAAACTAGGGCCCCCTCCCAAATCCCACCCACTTATGGCACCAGACTTTGCTGCCACTCCCAGCAGAGCATACAGATCATGACAGTGTGTGTGACCTGGCAGGCTCTGACGGATACCAGAACAGCTCAAGTTTACATTCAAATTAGCATCTGAATTAACATTTTGCCAAGGTGAACTGAGCAGTTCACACTTCTCTGAACTAGTGCTTCACAATTTCTGCACACTCAGCCAGGCCTCACTGGGCTGCTTACACTGGGGTCACACTGTTAAGTTTTTCTTTACCTTATGAAAAGTGAGAGACTTCTTAAAAATAAGATTCTGGAGCAGAAGATGGCAGCTTCAGAAAAAGAGTTCCATGGTCACCATGACAGCATAAGTGGCCTCTGTGAAGTCCTGGGCTGATATATTCACAGGGATGAGATTTAGCCTACCTTTTAATGGGAACCTTAATTACTGAGCTCTCAGATGTCTAGGTTCAGATCCAGAAGCACCCAGAGGTCTGCATGGTTATAACTCAGGCTCCCAGGGCCCCAGCTGTGTCCAACAAGCCCCCTTCTTCCCCTGACTCCCCTTACCTACAGTTGTCTTTATGGAGAGCTACAAGGGGCAGGAGCCCTTCTCTCTCAAGGACAAAAAGGGAGAGAGAACCTGGTTCCCAGACTCTAATTAGTAGGTGGGTTCTCAGCATATGGGCTAGTGCCTGAAGTGATCTCCAGAATTAATAAAATAAATATTATTATTATGTATGATTGTCTGTATTACAGCAGTGCCTAAGGGCCCAGTCACAGACCTAGGCCTCACTATGCTAAGCACTGTACATACACATTCTGCCTACCCCCCGAGAGACAGGCCATGTAATCAAAGTTGAGTGAGGCTCTGTGGCCTCTGGTTGAGAATAACATGGTGGAAGTGATAGGGAGCCAAAAAGGCAGAGGTTAGGGTGCTGCTGCAACGTTGCTTTAGCTTTTAAAGTTGAAAACACACACACACAGCAGTATACAAATGTTGCTTTAAAGATGACCATTTGTCTGTTTACAATCTTAACTATAGCAAAGTTTTGTCTGGGAATATTCACTTATACAATTCAGGTTGAAGTAACTTTTGAGGCTCTAGATCTTTCTGCACCCTTTTATCATAGAAGATTAGGGTTGGAAGAGACTTCAGGAGGTCACCTAGTCCAACCCCCTGCTCAAAGCAGGACCAACCCCAACTAAATCATCCCAGCCAGGGCTTTGTCAAGCCAGGCCTTAAAAACCTCTAAAGATGGAGATTCCGCCACCTCCCTAGGTAACCCATTCCAGTGATTCACCACTCTCCTAGTGAAATAGTGTTTCCTAATATCCAACCTAGACCTCCCCCACTGCAACTTGAGACCACTGTTCTTTGTTCTGTCATCTGCCACCACTGAGAACAGCCTAGCTCCATCCTCTTTAGAACTCACCTTCATGTAGCTGAAGGCTGCTATCAAATCCCCCCTCACTCTTCTCTTCTGCAGACTAAATAAGCCCAGTTTCCTCAGCTTCTCCTCATAAATTATGTGCCCCAGTCCCCTAATCATTTTCGTTGCCCTCTGCTGGGCTCTCTCCAATTTGTCCACATCTTTTCTGTAGTGGGGGGCCCAAAACTGGATGCAATACTCCAGATGTGGCCTCACCAGTGCCGAATAGAGGGGAATAATCACCTCCCTCGATCTGCTGGCAATGCTCCTACTAATGCAGCCTAGTCTTCTTGGCAACAAGGGCACTCTGTTGACTCATATCCAGCTTCTCATCCACTGTAAACCCCAGGACCTTTTCTGCAGAATTGGTCTTTTACTACAAGACTGAGCAAATGGCCCTAATACTGATTATAATCAGCAACACTGGTGGTGAGAAACTAGGAAGGTAATCAGAATGACCTGACTTTTAAGGTCAATATGTTACAGCTTGCTATGGTTACAAATAGTTTGGAAGAACAATATAAATAATTATAGGAACCAGAAACTTCTATTGGTCTAGGACCAGAGCTCAGAAATAATGGTCTAGAGTCTACAAATATTTGTAGAATGTGTGTGAAATTAAGAAAACATTTGTAACATTAAAAGAGCAGCTACATGAGAGATCTTACAGTGGTGCAGCTGCAGCCAGATAGCTGTGCAGCTTTAAGGTCTCTAGTGTAGACATAACTAAGGATATGTCTACATTTAAACCACTACAGCAGCACCAGTCCAACTGCACATCAGGATCCTAACAAGGGCATCCAGGACTAAGGGGCACAGCAGGGTCAGACCTGAGGTGAGGAGTTGGCAGTCAGGTTCCAGGCCAAGATCAATACCAAAGGTCAGAGTCCAAGTCAGGTTTCAGATTCTGGATCAGGAGGCAAAGTCCAAATCAAGCCAAGCTCAAAGCCAGGCATGCAAGAGCAGGAATGCTCCCTGGAATGCCCCTTGCATTTATATAGGGCAGGGAGCCAATCAGGAGCCATGAGGCTGCTGCCTGTCAGACCCCTTGAGGTGGGACTGCCCATGGTTTGTGTCCATAATAGTCATGAGTAGAGGGTGCAAGGGATCTACAGTGGCAGCATTGAGCTGTCTGCTAGCTACCAGGCAGCAGGGGTACTGGAACAATTTTTATAGTGGGGGTGCTGAGAGCCACTGAACCAAACAGTAAACCATGTATATAATGGAAACCACTTCAAGCCGGGGGGTGCACCACTAGTTCCAGCACCTATGCCAGGCAGGCAAAGGTTCTAGCTCTGCTGGGCCTTAATATGCTACTAAATTGTATCAGTGTAGACCCGTGGTTCCCAACATATTTACCATTGTGGGCCGCATATGTAGCTCTCTCTGTGTTATGTGGGCCACATCCACATAATATATATACTACCTATATGGCCCTGAGGATGTCACATGAGCCGCAGCTGTGTGCTGACTGGGCCGCCCACAGACTGAGAACCACTGGTGTAGACACTGACTATGTTAATAGGAGGAGTTCTCCCACTGCTGTAAGTACTCCACCTCCCCAAGAGGCAGTTGTTAAATTAACAAAAACATTCTTATGTCAACCTAGTGCTGTCTACAGTGGGGGGTTAGCCTGGCTTAACTATGTCACTCAGAGATGTGGATTTTTTACACCCCTGAGCAACACAGCTGGGTCAACTTAACTTTTTAGCACAGACCTGCCCTAATGCAGTTTACAGTCACACCTTTAGTTAATATGCCTTCGCTTTCTGTGTGAACAAGCCAAGGAACACAACAGAACAACTATTAAGAGAAAGGCCTGTAAACAACAGAGAAGAAAAAGAAACATGAACTATATACTGCAGATGAGTTTAGAAAGCAGTTTACACTAGATACATTTTATTTATTTTTTCAATCAAATGACAGAGTTGCTATCATAGGGAATAATACAGTGTGTCTGGAGCTCAGTACAGTATTTAATTATTCAGGCTGGCTTCGAACCAATGGGAACACTAGCACAGTCTACAAATTGGCTTTAGGCAATAGGGAAGAGTAAAGGCAAAACTAGGGGAAGGTGTCTTGGGAGGGCCATAATGATCTTCATTCATGGCTGGGAGAAAGAGTCATGGATGATCCTAAAGTGTGGGGTAATGAGCTCCAGCCAGGACAGACACACCACACAGCAAAGTGGAGAGGTCAGAAATATGGGCAGGAAACAACAACATGAGATTCAGGCTGGAAAAATGCAGCTGGGGGAAAAAATCAGCCAAAACAGCTATTCAGTGGGAGGAAATCGCTATCATTGCATTTATAATCCAGCCCCACCCTGCAGCTGAGGAGCACAGGACCCTGCATAAATAATCACAGAAAGTCCAAAGCCCACTATCAGACACAGCAGTGAAACGCCCAGCAGAGGTGCTAGAGCAGCCCTTGGAAGCTCTGCAACTGCCCATCCCAGATTCCCTGGGTTTGCTGAGGGGCAGGAAGACCTGCAATAAAGAGGCTAAAGAAGAATAGCAGAGAAAGGAGCAGAGGCTGCTGGGCTCCAAAAAGATGACCCCCCTCACTGCACTGACTGTGCTGGCCTGTGTCCTGTGGACCCCGCACACTGCACCTCAGCCCAGCCCCCTCTCACGCACCCTGCGAGGCTTGGGGAAGCAGGTGGCAGCTTCTGCAGGCCATTGTGGCACCATGGCCACCTCCTGGGCAGGGAGGGGGGCACTGTGCTGCTGCTCAGGGCCAAAAAGCACAGCACTGGCCCTCAGGTACTCCCCCTTCCTGCCCCTGTGCTGCGCTGAGAGGCCTAGGGGCACCACAGAGGCAGCAAAGGGGCAGCATGGAGTGGAGGGAGAAGGGAGCCTTGGCTGCCTGCTCAGAGCCCTGTGAGTCACCCCCAGGAGCCAAGGGAAGATGCTGCAGGGCTGCCCTGGGTTCAGGAGCGTGTCCAGGTGTGATGGTCACGCTGCATATAGGGCAGGCACACCAGATGAGTGACATGCAGCAGTTTGGCTTGGTGTTGGGAGGGGAGGGGACTCCTCCAGGACAAACCTCACCATGACCAGGCCATGACACATCTCGGACTGTAACTCCTGTCTCACAGTCCGCCCAGGTGAGGAGGAGGCCTACAAGCCCCCGTCTGTCCCACCCCAGCATTCCCCACAAGCCCTGCTGTGCTAGCTTTCTCCAGGAAGCTGCCATTTCTCCTTTCTCCGCTGTGTGCCTGCCAGAGCTCGCTCGCTCCTGAGGCCCTGCAGACATGGCTGCCGCACCGGCCCATGGAGTGCAGTGACTGGGTTCCACAAAGGTGGACTGGACCAGTGCCCACTGCAATGGTGCTGGAGCTGTGGGTATCTGAAGCTGGACTCATCTCACTGCACTTAGCCTCCTTACCGATGCATGCAAAGGGAGTGAGTGACAGCATCTCCTGGCCACCAGTGGATGCAGAAGTGACGCTGCCCAGCGCTCTGTGCCTTCCCTCACTTAGAGCATGAGTCCGAGCCCAATGAACCTGATGGCTTTTGTGGGCAACAGGCCAGGGCCTTAACAAGCCATTCACCATTTCCATGACTGAGCCAGATTTACGCTGATAAACAATGGGTGACATCCTGGGCACAGCTGAGCTACAGCTCCAATGGGAGAGCCAAGGGACCAAGTGCCTGGCAGGGCCAACCTCGGCTAACGATGTGTCCCTCCCCACTAGTCCCACCTCTTTGAGCCCAGCCCATAATCTACCTCTCTCAACCCCATACTGGCATTCACCCCACTTGCTGCCTCTCAAATGCTCTCGCCCTCCCTTTTCTACACAGAGGTGTTTTTCTGTCGGGCACGTATTTCTCCAGAGCTCTTCCTCTCACTTCACCCTCCTCCTTCCCCTTCCTCTCTTGCTCTGGGCACGCTATTAATTTAGGAGGCTCAGGTAGCGACCACTGTGATGGGGGTTGCCTAACATTTCCCATTCTAGCCCATGCTTTTTAGTGCTTAGAACTTTGCCACTTATAACCACTGGAGCTAAAGTTTTCCAGGTTGGGCCTCTGCCTCCCCTTGGATCTTTTAGATATCTTAGCAGAGATAGTGCAGCTATTGCCGAGATGAGGCTGGTGGGAAATCAGTCACTTTGCCAGCATTAACCAGCATTAACCACTGCTTGTAAAGAGTTCTAGCACACAGAAGTCCGGCGGAGGAAAGCGAAATGTAGCAGGGGATAGTGCTGGCCCCTGAGAGAGGCCTTGTGCTGTCACGTGACCATCAGGTACATTGTCAAGTTATGAACCACAAAAGCTGCTACTTGCAGTAGAGCCCCCTAGAGGCTCCCTCCTGTCTTTCCTGACAGTCTTTCTGTCCTGTTCATGAACCAGCCCCACTGTCCCTCTTGAGTCATTCTACAGGAGCCTTCAGATGGGCCACAGAAAAAATGGGTGCTCATGTGCCTGCCCTTTGGCCAAGGGGATGTACACTGTGCCAGGAGTTCAAGACTAACCACTTCTCCTCACTAGTGTTAATAGCTCTGTGCACTAAGCAGGACTCCTACCCTCCGGAGGAAGCAAGAATCCAACCACATAATTTACAGGAGAAGGAAGTGAGGGTGTGCTTCCAGCAGAACGAGGAAGAGAGCCTACAGCTCTACTGTGACAGACTCGCATCTCAGCACTTGGCCACACTGTCTCTCAGAAGGAATCTGCCACACCTACATGCTTGGCTGTGCTGTCTATAATAAAGGGCAATCTTATTTATGTAACCATCATTCCAGCGTGTTACATGTTCCCCTCTGGTGGCTGGTCCACTGAAGATAATGCCCTTCTGATACCACCAGCTAGTGTACTTGTTATTAGCTGGTCACACCAAAGCTCATCAGGACTGGGCCCCTTGTGCCCACTAACAAGACAAGCTCTACCCTAGGGAGTTTCCAACAGAGAATATAAATTACTCCTGTACAGTTCTCTACAAAGCTCCTGAGTTCAAACTAGGCCAATGGTCTTTGAGGGGCAAGGGGGTTGGTGCACTTGCATATGATATGAAAACAGAAATTAGCTAATTACATAAATAATCCTCCATTCCCCCAACTACATTAATGAAATGTTGTTCAGGTTTCAAAGGCAAGCACCGCAAAGTTAGGAAATGTGAGAATTCAAGTTGCCTGGGCAACCGTAACCCCACCACCTGAGCATGTGCATTATGAAACAATCTGTAACGATGTCATCACATAATACTTCTTCCTGCAAAGTGAATAGTGTTATCACTGAGAAACTCATTTACTGTGCTGCAGTTTCACCTTTGCACTCTAGCTCTTTATGCTGGAGTGTAACGGAGTCAGGTGTGAACGCAGCAATGTCAAGTGCCGGTGGTAGTGGGTAAAACATTAGGGCCTGCAGTGACAGAGTGTTGACCTCTCCTTAATTCTGAGTAGCATGAGCCAACATGAACAAGTCAGCTTCCGCTAGCAAAACATGCAACCTCTGCTCTCTTGACACTGGACAGACGGCCATTCTCCAAATGGCTTAGAGGGTCCCTGCTCATTGTGGAGCTCAGACATGTCACCTCTGTGCAGATGACTCCTCATTCATGTGGGGCGGGTGTGTGGTCTTGCACAACACCCCTCTGAGCAGGGCAGGCTTCTGGAACGAGTAGGGAGCGCTGCCTTAGCTCACATTAGCAAGGACTCACAGACAATGACAGTAATGTCTACACTGCAATTAGACACCCTCAGCTGGCTCGAGCTAACAGGCCCTTTCATTGCTTGTGGTGTAGACTTCAGGCCTCAGGCTGCAGCCCAAGCTCTGGGGCCCTCCGACCCTACAAGGTCCTAGAGCACGCACTCCAGGCTGAGCCCAAACATCTACACCACAATTAAACAGCCCCTTAACCTGAGCTCCACGAGCCTGAGTCAGCTGGCACGGGCCAGCCACGGGTGTCTAACTGCAGTGTAGACATACCCCTAAAAGAGCAGTGCATAAAGTCATTGAACAAGCAGGGAAGCCCCTATTTCCCAGGAGCGTTGGAGAGAACTCGGGCTGACTCACTGGTGCAGCTCCAAAGCCAGGCTGCACTGTATTATTCAGAGGGTTTCATGAACCTATGACCTGGACAGAGTCTATTGAGCCAAGTGGTCTTTGCCAAGAGCCTTAGGGCCCTGCCGCAGACACAGGCTTGAAACATCTGACAGTGGCTGCCAAAGGCTGAAGTGCAGAGCGGACACTTTCGTCTCCCAGCCCAGGATCCCTTATGGGAACTCCCTTCCTCCAGCCCCACTCTATTCCATTGCCTGCTCCTTTCTCGGTATACAGCCCCGTCCCCTCGCACAACTCTCCTGCCCACACTCTCTCAAAAAGGCACCCCAAAGCAATCTCACCCTACCCCCATTCCACCTGAAATCCCTTGGGCTCTTCGCCACAGAGAATATTGGTGTGTACAGTGAGAAAGATCTGCTGGGTTTGGTACCTGCACATCAAAGCAGGGCTTTGGAGCTGTGCTCCGGCTCTGCTCCAGCTCCAGGCAAAAACCTGCAGCTCCACTGCTCTGCAGGTTTTTGCCTGGAGCTGGAGCAGAGCTGGAGCACAGCTCCAAAGCCCTGGTGCATAGTTCTGCAGCAATTCACCACATTAGATACAGAAATGCACCCCTGAAATTATCTGAAAATACCATAATTCTGAGCCAACCGCCTCTGCTGTCTGGCGTGCCGCCCTGGGGGCTGGCTGCCTTGCTCCAGAGTACAATGCTTTCTGCACTGGCTTGGCTCCCTGCTGAACACAAGGGGCCAGATCAAGGTCACAGTTTGAATTTCCAAGCCTTCTATGGGATTGGTCCTCGCTGCTTGAGAGACTTGCCTGAGCTGTACTCAGGGAAGGCTGCACTGCAGGCTGGAAAGAGGAGGGAAGTATGTGAGTGTGGGGGTGCGAACAAAGTGATTGCACTACGGAGTCATTTTCTGACTTGTGAGCATGGGCCTTGTGTCCCTAATGCTCTATTACAGCAGCGGCTTGTGTGAAGAACTTGATACAATGTGACAGAACCAGAGCCACTCCACAGCATAAACAAATACAGATGTTCCAAGTGCAAACTTCACTTTTTCCATAATACCAAACACCTACAGCCAAATGCCAAGGGGAAGAAGAAGAAAGATCCAGAAGGGACAACAGGTTCAAAAGACAAGTTCATAATGATTTTCTTGAGCCTCTTGCTCTAGCAACTAGAAGTAGAAAATGCAGCTTGGTAAGGCATTGAAGGTCATGTTATTCCTCTGACTTTGATTTACTCAGAGTTTAGGTTGCCCACCCTTAGTCACTAAGGACATGAGCACCTTCAATTCCACTGAGTTCAGTGGGAGCTGCAGGTGCTCAGCACCTCTGAAAATCCGGCTGCAGCCATCTTGGGTTGAACCACCAAACATCAAGGAACTCAATATCAGTGGGACCCTGAACATTTTGGCCTAGACATGGTTCACGTAGCAACTGAACCGAAAAAACACAATATGGGCATGGCCAGTGCAGGTCAGATATGGTGTACCCGACTGGAAATTTAAGGATGCCCTGCAGCAGGAGGAACCCACAGAGACACTCCACACTTTGGATAACAGAGGTTCCTTCCTGACAACCGGTGAATTTATGTTCCTCTGAAGCCTCAGACTGAGGATGGGACCATGCCCTCTGTTTTACTGCAAACTGCCCTTGTTATGGAACAAGGAGAAGTAGCTATTGCTCAGCCTTTGGGTACATTCTCCCCTGTGCCAACACCTCCTCCTCCCCCACTGTCTCTCTCTCTCTCTCTCTCTCTCACACACTCACACACACACGGGCTCACTTCCCCTACGGAGCCACACACAGTGCAGGGCTCACTTCCCCCACAGGGGGACATCCATTCACACTGTGCAGGGCTCACTTCCCCTACAGGGATGGACACGGACACACACACACACTCAGCATCACCCCCAGGGCTCCATGTTCACCTCTATTTCAGGTAGGGCACTCCTGACAGCAAATGTACTCTGTTCTAACCCATGCCTGTTTCACCAACTGGAATGGGGGGAGGTGTTAGGCTGATTCCAATTGTCTCCATTTGCAGAGATTCAGGATAAGAACTTTGTGTCAGTGCAGCTGCAATGTTTCACAATGTGATGAAAAACAAGAACTACATTATATGGGGAAAACTATTCTGAGTTACTGTATTTTTGGCCTGATAGTTGCCATGGATACCAGAACACATTGACTCTGTCCAATTAGCCATGCCCACATTACACCATGGCAACACAGTTAATATTATTGTTCTCCAAAGAATATTGTTTAAAAAGCATGTATCATTTCAACTTGCACTATGACTTGTGCCTCTCACTCCTCAGAGGCTTAGCTTCTTCCAGGGGGGCTCTAGAACAGAGGGCAATTATCCTTGCATATTGTGAGCAACAGAAAAGAATGTGACATTTTATTCTATGATCTTCCTTGAAAGAGAAAAGTCTTTGGTCACAAAGCAGGAGGTCTAAGTTCAGAGCCAAGTTTACAATGACAGTTCACACATCTGGCTGATATATTTAACTCCCTTACATTACTACCTCGTGCTACCTGGCTACTGGTTGTCACTTGCCCACTGGAAAGAAGCTGGTGAATAGCAGACCCCAGACAGAAAGGGAAATGAGGGTGAGTGCCAAAGGGGGAAAAAAACAGTTATCTATCTTTTGTAACTGATGTTCTTCAAGATGTGTTGCTAATGTCCATTCCAAGTAGGTGTGTGCACGGCACTTGCATGATCATCGGAAGTTTTTTCCCTAGCGTTACCCGGCGGGTTGGCTGTGGAGCCCCCTGGAGTGGCACCTTCATGGCCGTGTATATAGGTCCCTGCCAACCTGCCGCCTCTTCAGTTCCTTCTTGCTGGATACTCCAACAGAAGGGAGGCGGGTGGGTCTTGGAATGGACATGAACAACACATCTCGAAGAACAACAGTGACAAAAAGTAGGTAACTGTTTTTTCTTCTTCGAGTGATTGCGCGTCAATTCCAAGTAGGTGACTCCCATGCAGTCCCCCGGAGGAGTCAAGAGTTCACCAAGCTGCAGAGTGGAGCACTGCTCTACCAAACATGGCATCGTCTCTAGCCTGCTGAGGGATGGCGTAGTGTGATGTAAAGGTATGAATAGATGACCACGTCAGCGCCTTGCAGATGTCCTGGAGGGGGACCTATGCCTGGTACGCTGCAGATGAAGCTGGCATATGCCCGAGGAATTATAGGCTGTTTCTGACTGTCATGGTGGGGAACTGGTGGAGACCCTGTATGATGGCGCTTGTGATTAGAAAACAAGACTCGGGCAGAAACACCCTGGCCTGGGTGAAGTCCAGGAGAGCCCTGATTAATTCTGTTCTTTAAGTGGGAGCCAGAGTCGACTTCGCCACGTTGAGGATGAGACTGAGATTGAGGAACATCGTACGTACCAGGTTCACATGGTCCTCCATCTGGGCTCAGGGCCAGCCCTTGATGAGCCATTCGTCTAGGTATGGGAAGACTTGCACCTGACACTTTTGGAGGAAGGCCGCCATGACTGCCATGCACTTGGTGAACACCCAAGGTGCCGCCAATAGGCCGAAGGGGAGGACCATGAACTGATAATGAGCGCCGCTGACCACAAATCGCAGAAAACGTGAGTGGGAAGGGATTATGGAGACGTGGAAGTATGTGCCCTTCAAGTCAAGGGTGGTGTACCAGTTCCCCGGATCCAGAGGGGGAATGATGGAGGCCAGGGAAACCATGCGGAACTTCAGTTTCTTCATGAATTTGTTGACGTTTTGCAGGTCTAAAATGGGCCTGAGCTCACCGTTGGCCTTGGGAATTAAGTAGTAATGGGAGTAGAAACCCCTGCCCCTGAACTCCATAGGAACCTCCTCTACTGCCCCCAGCTGTAGAAGCGTTTGCACCTCCTGCAGTAGAAGTTGCTCATGAGAAGGGTCCCTGAAGAGGGACAGGGAGGGTTGGTGGGAGGGCGGGAGGGAACATAATTGAAAAAAAATATCCCAATTCTACCGTGCTCAGGACCCAACAGTCTGAGGTTATCTGAGCTCAGGCATGGTAGAAATGGGATAGGCAGTTCACAAAGGGAGGGGAAAGATCCGGGTATTGAACTGGTGCACTGTCCTCGGTCACACCTTCAAAAGTTTGGCTTCCAGCTCGAGGGCTGTTTAGCCAAGCCCTCCCTGTGGCTGGAGGAGAACTGAGATGGGCACCTCCTATTACTTCTGCCCTACTTCCTACTGTAGTCCTGTCTAGGAGGGGCAGGGTAGAATCATTGGGCAGCCTGGGGCTTGAATGTCTTTCTTTACGGGTCTGGTGTATAAAGCCCCAAAGACTTCAGGGTCGCCCACGAGTCCTTAAGGCTACGTAGTCTTGAGTCTGTCTGATCCGCAAAAAGGCCGGAGCATAGAATCATAGAATCATAGAATCTCAGGGTTGGAAGGGACCTCAGGAGGTCATCTAGTCCAACCCCCTGCTCAAAGCAGTCGAAGGGCAGGTCCTGAATTGTATTCTGGACCTCATGCAGGAGCCCTGAGACCTGTAGCCAAGAGCTGTGTCTCATGGCCATGGCCATGGTGCGGGAGGACGAGTCAGCTGAGTCCAGGGCGGGCTGAAGAGAGGTCCTGGCCACCATCTTTCCCTCCTCCAGAACAGCTCCAAACTCCGAATGGGAGTCCACTAGAAGCAATTCCTGGAATTTGGCCAGAGAACTCCAGGAATTATAAGCATGGCAGCTCAGTACTGCTTGTTGATTCGCTATGCAAAGCTGGAGTCCCCCCGGTGGAGTAGATTTTCCGACCGAAGAGGTCCAGCTTCTTAGCGTCCTTGGATTTGGGGGTAGGCCTCGGTTGCCCCTGACACTCTTAGTGGTTTGCCGCCTCCACTACCAGGGTGCCGGGCTGGGGTGGGTGAAGAGATGCTCATATCCCTTAGAAGGCACAAAGTTCTTGTGCTCTATGCCCTTGGCTGTCGGCAGGATAGAGGCGGGCGTGTGCCACAGCACAATGGTGGTATTTTGTATAGATTTGATGAGGGGCGGAGTCACCCTCGAAGGCCCTTCAGGGGCCAGAATATCCACCATGGGTTCCGTGTCCTCAGAGACCTCCTCTGCCTGCAAGTTCAGGTTCTGCGCCACCCTCCTGAGCAGGTCTTGATGGGCCCTGGTGTCCATAGTGGGCAGAGTCGTGGAGGTGCCTGCTACTGCCTCATCTGGGGAGGATGAAGACAATGCCCTCGGAGGCACTGGGTTCTCTTGCCCCTCTGACTCACCGGTATCCTCTTGCGCCACTTGAGAGGTGCAGGAAGTGGCAGTAGCACCCAGTGCCACAGCCGCTTCGGTGCCAGAGCCGGTGCCGATATTTTCATCAGCCTGGGCTTGTGCATTCCTACCCCAGGGGGAGGCTCCCAGGCTACAAACATGGCCGATGGAGGGATTCGTGCCTCTGACACCCTGACAGAGACCTGGAACCCAGGCCCTGGATTTGGTGGTAGGCCCATGGTGTCCAAAAGGGCCACTGCATCGGTCCCTGCCATTGTGGAGGCCAGGACATTACAGGCACCAGCTGCCCCTTGACTTGCCTAGGGCGGTGCCAGGAGTGGTGCCGTCTCTGCCTGGAACCATAGGAGTCTGCCTCTGACTCCCAGGAGAAGTCAAAATCTGACCAGGGCGGTGCAGACTGAGATGGTGCCAGGGATCGGTGCTGCGGCGAAGGCGATCGGCACCGCACATTAGGGAGCTTGTCCCATGTGGGATCGGCGTTGATGCTGACAATGTTGGCAGTGCTGGACCCAGAGCCTGAGCTGGTGCCTGTCCACCTGCCAGTGGAGTGGTAAACTGTGCCGTCATGGCAATCATCTCCCTGGCCGCCTCAAATGTATCCGGCATAGAGGGAGCAGCCAAGTTCTCCTCAAAATCTTCCTGCACCAAGATGTCCACCATAGCTGGACTCAACAGATCTCCCCAAGAGGCCGGAGTTGACGGCGCTGGTCTAGGCAGGCCCTAGGCTGGGTGTCCCGACATGGGACGCACCTCACTAGTGCTCTCCTGCTCCGCTGCCCTAGCAGGGTAGCGCCCCCTGTCAGCTCTCCTCTTCTTGTGCGGCACTGGCGACTGTGAGCAGTGCCTTGCACTACAGCTGGTCCTCGGTGTCAGGGAATGGCGGTGCCGTGGCACTTTGGCTGAATCCTCTCTCGGTACCAAGGCTTCCCATAGTGAGGCCGCCGCGCTGCACGCCAAAGCACACAGTGCCGGGTCAGACGTCGCCTGAGGCAGTTGGGGTTGAAGAACTGACTCCATCAGAAGGAGCTTTAAGCGAAAGTCCTGCTCCTTCTTAGTTCTGGGCTTAAACCTCTTGCAGATTTTATACCTGTTGGACTGGTGTCCTTCTCCAAGAGAGGAGTCGTGTGGGTCTTCCTTTGGCATGGGCTTCAGGCATGACCCACATGGCTTAAAGCCCTAAGACCAAGACGGGATGGGAACAAAAGTGGTGGTGGAGATGTAACCCCCAACTAAAACTTAGCAACTGCACAAACTAAAATTTGATCACTAACTATACTTTTAACTATTTACAGAGAGTAAAGAGACCACTGGGGAATCACTTGCTAATGCAAGAGAGGAGCTGCTCCAGCAACCATCACTGGTAGTAAGAAGGAACTGAAGAGGTGGCGGGTTGGCAGGGACCTATATACGCGGCCATGAAGGCACCACTTCAGGGGGCTCCACAACCGACCCGATGGGTACCGCTAGGGAAAAACCTTTCAACGATTGTGCAATTGGCACGCACATACCTACTTGGAATGAACATGAGCAATCACTCGAAGAACATGAGGACGTAAGTTCAGCAGGAATACCTAACTCTAAAATGTGGAAATCATTAAACAATATGAAGCCATAAATCAAAGGAAGAAACCTATGGCAGACAGGGAAACATCTCTGTCTTAAGAATGTATAGAAATGGTCCTGGGAATCAGTTCTACGCCCAGATGTTGCCTGATCAAGGCAAGTGGGGTGGGAGATGTGGGAGTTTGAGACAGCTACTAGTCCCAACTATCTGTGCAACATGAACCCTTCATAAGTCCCATGATACCCAGACCTGACTCTTCCCCTTTCAAGTAAAAGAAGGCTAAAGTTTCAGGAGCACCAGAGACAGGTGTTTGCTGCCATAGGAAGCTGGAAGAAGTCTGTCCCTCCACATGTGGGCTTCCTTCCATGATGGAGAAGCACCAGTGCACCAACGGTTCCAGAACTAACCCAACCCTGAGCATCCCATGCCCCAGGGTGTAGAGCCAAAGCAGCACCAGTGTCTATTACATCCAGGCCACATTGTCAGTGACTGCATCAGTACTCTCCCTGCCACAGCAGGGATGAGCACATCCCCCTGCTGGCCTTAGCAGCAGGGTGAGGAGAAGATGAGGGAAAGCAGGGTGAGGGAAAGCAGTGGATGTGCTATTTCTTGACTTTAGCAAAGCTTTTGATACAGTCTCCCACAGTGTTCTTGCCAGCAAGTTAAGGAAGTATGGGCTGGATGAATGCACGGTAAGGTGGATAGAAAACTGGCTGGATGGTCGTGCTCAACGGGTAGTGATCAATGGCTCCATGTCTAGTTGGCAGCCGGTATCAAGTGGAGTGCCCCAAGGGTCGGTGCTGGGGCCGGTTTTGTTCAATATCTTCATCAACGATCTGGAGGATGGTGTGGACTGCACCCTTAGCAAGTTTGCAGATGACACTAAACTGGGAGGAGTGGTTGATACGCTGGAGGGTAGGGACAGGATACAGAGGGACCTAGACAAATTAGAGGATTGGGCCAAAAGAAATCTGATGAGGTTCAACAAGGACAAGTGCAGAGTCCTGCACTTAGGACGCAAGAATCCCATGCACTGCTACAGACTAGGGACCGAATGGCTGGGCAGCAGTTCTGCAGAAAAGGACCTAGGGGTTACGGTGGACGAAAAGCTGAATATGAGTCAACAGTGTGCCCTTGTTGCCAAGAAGGCTAACGGCATTTTGGGCTGTATAAGTAGGGGCATTTCCAGCAGATGGAGGGACGTGATTATTCCCCTCTATTCGGCACTGGTGAGGCCTCATTTGGAGTACTGTGTCCAATTTTGGGCCCCACGCTACAAGAAGGATGTGGATAAATTGGAAAGAGTCCAACGGAGGGCAACAAAAATGATTAGGGGGCTCGAGCACATGACTTATGAGGAGAGGCTGAGGGAACTGGGATTGTTTAGCCTGCAGAAGAGAAGAATGAGGGGGGATTTGATAGCTGCTTTCAACTACCTGAAAGGGGGTTCCAAAGAGGATGGATCTAGACTGTTCTCAGTGGTAGAAGATGACAGAACAAGGAGTAATGGTCTCAAGTTGCAGAGGGGGAGGTTTAGGTTGGATATTAGGAAAAACTTTTTCACTAGTAGGGTGGTGAAGCACTGGAATGGGTTACCTAGGGAGGTGGTGGAATCTCCTTCCTTAGAGGTTTTTAAGGTCAGGCTTGACAAAGCCCTGGCTGGGATGATCTAATTGGGTTTGGTCCTGCTTTGAGCAGGGGGTTGGACTAGATGACCTCCTGAGGTCCCTTCCAACCCTGAGATTCTATGATTCTATGATTCTATGAAGATGGGCTTCCATTTTCAGTAGGAAATGTGTGAAGTTATCACCTAGAAAACACCCTCAAAGCCTCCATCACTCAAAGCAAGACACAGGAATTACCTGGGGCCAAGATTTTCAAAAAGGACTAGTGATCTGGAGATATCCTAACCAGGCCTGATTACACTGCTCTACAGCCACAATGCTTCTGAAATAAATGTAGTCAAACTTTACTAATTCTGGGTCACTCAGAATGAAAATGATGCTTAAAATTGTTGATTGGCTCTAGTTTTCAAGACATGCTATTGGGTCAGTATATATGACCCTTGACTTGGGAATGGCGGAGGATAAGTGAGTTATAAAGGGAAGGGATCTCAATTTAAACCAGAAATGACTAAAATACATCTTTGACTGGATCTATGAATAAATCTATGACTGGGTTTGGACAGTACTTGCTTTTTAGGCAAAACAATGAATGATGCAATCTGAAGCTGGTATTGCGTCATACATGATATGAATTGCATCATGTTATTCCTAGAAGTCATGGATGATGCAATCATAATGAAGCTTACATCACTCTGCTGAACAAATTGCCCTGTATCAGCTCTAGAAATCATACAGTGTCGTGCTCTCTTATTTGTCAGTGTTTGATTTTGCAAAGGGACACATTTCTGTTTAGCCAAAGTGAACAGAGATGCCTCGTACTTGTGTGAACAGTGCAGATAACTTCTGCTATGTTTGTGGTGAAGTGACTTTTGCATCACAAAAGTGCAGTATAACCACTATGGTTAAGAAAGCCTATCACCTTTCTTTTGGCTGCAAAATTGGAGATCAGGACAAGAGGTGGGCCCCACACATATGCTGCAACACTTGTGCAACAAATCTTCGCCAGTGGTTGAAAGGAAAAGGAAAGCTATGCCTTTTGCAGTGCCAATGATTTGGAGAGAGCCAACAGATCATACCAGCAATTGTTACTTCTGCATGGTGCCTCCAGTTGGGAAAGGTGTGTCAAAGAAGAAAAAGTGGACTGTGCATTATCCAAACATTCCATCAGCTATACGCCCAGTACCCCACGGAGAAGGACTGCCGGTTCCTGATGCACCAGAATCATTCGCACTTGAGTCAGACGAGGAAGAGGAAGAGGATGAAACTTCTGGTCCTGAACCATCAATGTCACAGGACCCACATTTTCTCCCATCCTCCTCCTCTGAACCACACCTCATTACAGAAGGTGAACTGAATGACCTTGTCAGGGATTTGGAACTACCCAAGAGTAAGGCAGAGCTTTTGGGCTCCAGACTACAGCAGTGGAATCTCCTGGCAGGTGATGTTAGGGTTTTCATGTTCCGTGACCGTCAAAAGGATCTTGTCCCATTCTTCTTCATGGAAGGTGATCTTGTAGCCTGCAACAACATCGATGGTGTGATGGCAGCCCTCAACATCGTTCACGATCCAGATGAGTGGAGAATGTTCATTGATTCATCGAAGACGAGTCTTAAAGTTGTTTTACTGCATAATGGCAACGTTTTGCCATCAATTCCAGTTGGTCATGCAGTCCATATGAAGGAAACCTATGACAACATGAAACAACTTTTGAGGTGCATAAACTATGACCAACATCAGTGGCAGCTTTGTGATGATTTGAAGGTTGTTGCTCTCTTGCTTGGTCTGCACACTGGATACACAAAGTACTGCTGTTTTCTCTGCGAATGGGATAGTCGTGCAAGAGATTCCCACTACATCAAGAAAGATTGGCCACTCCGACAGTCATTGGAGCCTGTGAGGAAAAGTGTTCAGCATCCACCACTTGTTGAATCAAGGAAGATTTTGTTACCACCCTTACACATCAAGCTGGGTCTGATGAAGAACTTTGTCAAGGCCATTGACAAAACACAAGCAGCTTTCAAGTACCTCCGTGGAAAATTTCCAAGGTTAAGTGAAGCTAAGATAAAGGAAGGTGTCTTTGTTGGTCCTCAGATTCGTGAACTTCTTCGAGATGATGCATTTGACCATGCACTGCGTGGCAAGGAAAAAAAGGCATGGAAAGCCTTCCAGTTAGTGGCAATAAATTTTCTCAGAAACAACAAGGCAGACAACTACAGGTTGTTGGTGGAAAACCTCCTCAAGACATACAAAAGCCTTGGTTGCAACATGTCACTAAAGATACATTTTTTGCACTCTCATCTAGATTTTTTTCCACCGAACTGCGGAGCAGTGAGCGACGAGCAGGGCGAGCGATTTCACCAGGACATTGCAACAATGGAGAAACGCTATCAGGGCAAATGGAGCCCATCAATGCTTGCAGACTGTTGCTGGACAGTGACAAGAGATGCTCCATTTAATGAATACAAGAGACAAGCCAAGAAGCGCCCAGTAGACACTGAATAGGACTAAACTATGTACATAATAGTTTTTTGCCTTTTGTTTCATAATACATTTTATTTTTATAACCCCTTTGCTGATTTTTAAAGTGTTACATAAACAGGACAGGTGAAATAGTATCATGTAAAGCAACCATAAACACATGAAAAGACCTAGGTTTACAATTTATGATTAAAACTCTACTATCTACACAATATACATAGACATAAAATGTAAAAACTTAAATATCTTAGAAACAGTAGCCAATCAGTTGTGTTAATTGTCATATTTGAATTCAGCACATCAAAATACATACTAAATAGCACATTTTATCTCTGAAGCAGGGGGAGGGATAGCTCAGTGGTTTGAGCATTGGCCTGCTAAACTCAGGGTTGTGAGTTCAGTCCTTGAGGGGGCCATTTAGGGATCTGGGGTAAAAAAAAAATCTGTCGGGGGACAGTACTTGGTCCTGCTAGTGAAGGCAGGGGACTGCCTTTCAAGGTCCTTCCAGTTCTATGAGATAGGCATATCTCCATATTTTGGGGGGGCAGGGATAGCTCAGTGGTTTGAGCATTGGCCTGCTAAACCCAGGGTTGTGAGTTCAATCCTTAAGGGGGGCCATTTAGGGATCTGGGGCAAAAATTGGGGATTGGTCCTGCTTTAAGCAGGGGGTTGGACTAGATGACCTCCTAAGGTCCCTTCCAACCCAGATATTAAGAATAAAAATTAAGAATAAGAAAAGACTTCTCAAAAATTGTAGACCGGTGTTATCAGATGGCCTCTGAAAATCCAGCACCTGAAGGTGTCTCTATCTGGGCTCTCAAAAAATGAGGCTCCCAAAATTGCTGATCACTGTTTAAAATCTTGGCATGGGTCTTTAATTATGGCTCACAGCAGCTGCAGCTGCTCAGCAAGTCTGCCTCTGGACCTTTAACACAAACACTTGTATGTTAGAGTCAGCAGAGGCACTATAGCCAGTTTGGCTTTTTCAGTTTTCCCTCTGCTATGTGGTTACTCACTCCCTTCACACACAACGCCTCAGCTTTGTGATAGGTGCTCTGTGCACAGACGGCTCCCTGGGGATGGCACCTGGTGATCACCTGCACCAGACTGCCAAGTGTCAGATGTCACCTATGGGAGCGCAGCAGCCACTCCTCTGCAGGGAGAGGGCCAATCCCAGACCTGCCCACTGCAGTTGTGTTCCCACTTCTAGACTACTTCTCTGCTATTGACCTGGGAACTAAACAATTTAAAGTATTTTGCAGTACAAGAGTGAGATGAAACCATTCAAACATGTTCTGTGCTTTGGGAGTCAGCAATAAATTAGCAACTAAACAGTGTCACGTAGAGATAATCATGTGGTCATCTCTGCTGAGCAACAGAGAATATGTGTTTCCTAAGTTAAAGGAAATGTTAATCTTCCACCAGTAGCTTAATTGGTCCTAATGATAAGGCTTTGGTTCAGAAGAGCGTTGGGGGGAGGAGGCTGCTGAAGACAGTGGGACGCCGACTCTCACATTCAGATAACGTACAGGAGCTACAATGGTTGGATTGCCACAGAGGCTGGTGGAGGGACAAAGCCCTGCTGGAAGTTTTGTACTGGCTCAGGATTTGCAGTTTCTTTATTTTAAAAAAATCAAAAAAGAGCAAATGAAAACTTGACAAATCAGAGGAGGCAGCTGGTACCAGAGCAGGAACAGCACACACTCTCGTTCCCAGGAAGTCTTTGCCTCGCCAGCCTAAGCTCTCTGTGCAAAGGCCAGGCAAAGGGTTCCCAGCATGCTGCAGCAGCCAGAGCCATGCCTCCTTCATTCCTTGCTGGCCCTATTTTAGGCAGTGAACAGGCTACTGAAAGGCCAGGGCTTTCTCCCTATGTCACCCTCCACCTGCTACCTGCTCTCAGCATGTATCTACACTGCAATCAGAGAGGTGACTGCAGCACCTGTGGACATACACAAGCTAGCTTTCATCTTGAGTAACGATAGCAGTGAAGTCGCAGCAGTATGGATGGCAGCATGGGCTAGCCACTTGAATACATACCCAGGGACCAGGGGAGGTATGGAGAGCCTGTGCTACCATCCAAGTTGTCATAGCTTTTTACTCCTATTGTTATTCGTTCTAGCTAAATTAAAGCTAGCTCTGGTATGTCTACATGGGCTGCAGTCACACCTCTGCTTTCTGGCCAACTCATGCAGATAGCAAACCCATAGCACAGGCCTTTTAAACTTCATCAGAGCAAGCAGTTTTCTTCAGTCAGTTGTGGGCAGTGGCACCTAGCTGGGCAGGCTTGGCTTTCCCGGATTCTCGGAGCAGAAGATTGGTCTCTGTGTCCCAGGAGGGGCTGTCCATTCTGGGAACACAGTCTAACTAGCTCCTTAGATCCACGTAGCCCTTCCCAGACCCACCCAGCCCTCAAAGGCCCACTGGAGATAAGGTGACAAGCAGCTCAGTGCAGTGGTCAAGAACTCCAAAACAGGGAAAGAAGAAGTTGTCCCTCCAGGTCCTGTGGCAAGGTGAGTCCCAGCCCATCACACTGGTGGAGAAAGGCCTGGGTGCAGCAGGTGTGAGACATTCCCCAGAAACACCCTGCAGCAACCCCCCTGTTGAGATAGGTAAAGGAGTTTCCCAATGCACTGGCTCTTTCGTTACCAAACTAACTTCCATGTCACCTTGGCACAGCTCCACACGAGTTCCCAGGAAGCCTAAATCTGAGACTCCCAGACTAAAAACGTAGGTTTGGGAGCAGGGTATGTGAATAGCTGCAAACTGTGAGTGGGCATCTGACATGGGCAGCTGAGTGAGCCAGAGACTCTCGTTACCAGATCAGACCTGCACATACATAACCTGCTGATGCCCTGCTAGGAGCGTGGCTAAGAAACAGGGCACAGGGCAGAACTTGGCCCAAGTGGTGCGGCAACGTGTTTGTCCTAGCAGAGCTGGACCTCTACCAAGCCAGCTAAAAAGCCCACTCTCGGGCCTCCCAAATGGCACTGGATGCTGTGTGAGAATGGGGAAAATGGGCAGAGCAGCAGGGTTTCTAGATGTCTCATGAAACATGGCTTATTCTGGAGCTGTCTGATTTCATTGCTGGCAGCTCAGGATTGGAAAGGCTCAGAGCCTTTATCCAGACACTTACCATCCAACATAGCTAGTCCCAGCTCCCATACACAGCTGGTGAAACACTGAATACTCACTCATCCCCTGAGCTGCACTAGGACGTCTATGTCGCCATCTCAAAGACTCATTGTCAGAGCTCCTCATCTTACCCGCCAACCAACCACTTCATTAGCTGGAACCAGCCCTAGTTCCCTACAAGAATGGCTGCCATTGATACAGAAGAATGGGGACCCAGAAGCTACTGCTTTGCACAGTGTGCAGCATGTGCCACTTAGCTAGCTGAGCCCAGACCAGCAGTGCCTGTCAGAGCTCACCCCCACCCCACTCTCATCAAAACGCTGGCTGTTGAGACAGAGTGCAAGGGAGCAATGAGAAGCCCATTCACAGCAAGCTAGAGGGTTTTAATAAAATCCACTGACTGTAAAGTCTTTGGGCCTGATCCAAAACCCACGGAGGTCAACGGAAAACTTGGAAGGAGATGGTCAGACATAACAGAGCTCCCCAAGAAAGACACTCTGCTGAATGAGGATAGCACCTTCACCTCTGCCTCAGCCATCCAGGCCCGCTTGACAACCAACGTCTGAAAGCAATTAGGGTAATTTACCTGCTCTGTGTGTGACATTTTATGCACATTATTCAATGAGTTATTTTGCATATTCACAAATAACTTACATATAGTCATAAACTTCAGCTTTAAAATAACTCCCCTCTAAGCACAGAAGGAGCAAGTGTTGGGGCCCACTAGCCCACAGAGGGGACATGAGATACACTTTGCCAGTGGATTCTATTACCGTGAGACAGGAGGCTTAGTACCTCAGTGTGATCATGGGAGACTTCAGTCTGAGTGACATATGCTGGAGGTCTCATGCTGGAAGGAATTCCAACATCCTTGGAATTTCTAAATATTATAGATGACAATTTTCTAACTAAAGAAGTGTTGCATCCAACATGGAAGAACTCTATATGAGACCTATTCTTGACAGATAAAGAGGAAATGATCACAGGACTAAAAATTAATGATAGCTTAGGTACAAGTGATCACGACTAGATCATTTTTATAATCTGCCAAGAGAATAAAGTCCAAACCAGTAATACGTATACTTGGTGCTTTAAAAGAGCCAATTTCACAAAGGTGAAAACAATTATAAGCCAAATAGTTGGTAAAGAGAATGTAAACAGAAAAATGTGAGTGATAATTGGGAACTATGTGCAAACATTTTACTAGATGCCCAAAGAGCCACAATCAAGAAAGAAGGCTGCATTGGTGAAAAAAACACCACCAACAACAAAATCCTAACAATGATGTTGGCCAATTACTAGATGGAAATAAAGTGTGAAAAATAATGCAGAAAATTCAGAAGTATTGTATAAATAATTCTGGTTTGTATTTCATAGAATATCAGGGTTGGAAGGGACCTTACAAGGTCATCTAGTCCAACCCCCTGCTCAAAGCAGGACCAAGCCCCAATTTTTGCCCCAGATCCCTAAATGGCCCCCTCAAGGATTGAACTCACAACCCTGGGTTTAGCAGGCCAATGCTCAAACCACTGAGCTATCCCTCCCCCCAATTTGGGAAACAAACAAATGATGTAATCATATCGTATGATGATGGTGAAACATTTCCACTCCAGTAGTAACTCAGGGGGATGTTAAACAGCAGCTATAAAAGTCAGACATTTTTAAATCAGCAGGACCAGATAACTCCCATCGGAGAATTTTAAAAAAAGCTGGCTGAGGGGGTTGCAGGACTGTTCATGATGATTTTCAATAATTTGTGAAACCTTGAGGAAGTCCCAGAAGGCTGTTGTACCAATACTTAGAAAGAGTAAACAGGACACCTGGGTAATCATAAACCTGACAACTATGCTTGGTAAAACAATGAAATGACTGATATGGGACTCCGGGAATAAAGAATTAAATGCGGGTAATATAATCAACATGGATGTACAGAAAATAGATCATGTGAAACTAACTTGATCCCTTTTTTCAATGAGATTACAAGTTTGGTTGTAAAGTTAATAGTGTTGATGTAATCTATTTGGACTTCTGTAAACTGTTTGACTTGGTACCTTCTGGCATTTTGATTAAAAATCAACAAGATGTAAAATTAACATGAGAACGCTTGTCTCTCTCACCAACAGAAGTTGGTCCAATAAAAGCTATTACCTCACGTTGTCTCTTTAATATCCTGTGACCAACAAGGCTACAACGACACTGCATATATGCAATCAACATGGCACATATTAAATATATTAAAAACAGGCTAACTGGTCGGTCTCAAAATGTAACTGTAAATGAGGAATCATCAATGAGACAGTGTATTTCCAGTGGGTTGTCATGGCCTACGGGCCTCAAACCCAGGCCCATAGGAGGACCAGCCACGCCCCAACCTGCCAGTTGGCAGCCTGCTAGCAATAGCTCACATGAAACCCATGAAACACAGCCCCATTGGGAGGTCCGATTGGCAGAGTCCCAGGGTAGCTGATTGGCACTCTGGCCCTACTTAAGCTAGAAGCAGGAACAGGAAGCCATTCAAAGAACTGGGCTCCACCCTGCTCTAGACTGTGCGCCTTGTGCTTCCTGCTCCCCATTCCTGCTTCACGGGCTTGACTCCTGCCATTCCAATCTGGCTTGACCCAGGCATATGACTTGTGGTACCCGACCTCTAGTTTGTCTCCTCCTTCCGATCCCCTGGTATCGTGACCCAGCCTGAGTCTGGTTCCTGACACTAGGTTCTGATCTCCAGTTTGTCTCCTGGCCGCCCGATATACTGATCTAGCCGACTCTGTCTTGTGACTGTGGACTCTGGCTCTGACTCCTTTTTCTGGCTGCCCAGGACCTGGTCATGACAGCTTGTTCGGACCACAACAACCCTGCAGGACTAAGCCTGGTGTGAGAAGAATGGACCCACCAGAAGCACTGGATTTACCCAAATGGGCCTCCCACCTCCAGGTGGATAATCAATCACTGGAGGCCCAAGCTGTGCAGCTGACCTCAGATAACCAGTGGCTGCAGGGGCAAGCAAGGCAGTTCAGCCTGCAGCACCTTGCCCCAAATAGGGCCCTGTGATACCCTTGCCCAAACGGTTCGACTGGAACCGCTGATGGTTCTGGGATTTCATAAACCAAAGCCACCTTCTGTTTCTCATGTGTCCCCAAATCTATGCCTCTGACTCAGCCAAGGTGGCCATGGTAACCAGACTGCTGATAATAAATGTGTTAAATTGGGCCTTCCCTCTGCTGGAAGGCCATTGCCCAGTGTTGTCAAACTGGAATATCTTCCTCCAATTGATGTCAACTGGCATAGACCTCCCTGAGGGGACTCCAGCAGGGGCAGCACACTTCCACCCCCTCACAGTGGATACAGAATAGAACGAAGAACAGCAGCTGCATCAGTTCCAGTGTGGCTTTCAGGAAGAAATGAAAGATGAGCCACTTAAAGGAGGGGAAAGTGATCAGGAACAGTCAGCATGGATTCACCAAGGGCAAGTCATGCCTGACTAACCTAATTGCCTTCTATGATGAGATAACTGGCTCTGTGGATGAGGGGAAAGCAGTGGATGTGCTATTTCTTGACTTTAGCAAAGCTTTTGATACAGTCTCCCACAGTGTTCTTGCCAGCAAGTTAAGGAAGTATGGGCTGGATGAATGCACGGTAAGGTGGATAGAAAACTGGCTGGATGGTCGTGCTCAACGGGTAGTGATCAATGGCTCCATGTCTAGTTGGCAGCCGGTATCAAGTGGAGTGCCCCAAGGGTCGGTGCTGGGGCCGGTTTTGTTCAATATCTTCATCAACGATCTGGAGGATGGTGTGGACTGCACCCTTAGCAAGTTTGCAGATGACACTAAACTGGGAGGAGTGGTTGATACGCTGGAGGGTAGGGACAGGATACAGAGGGACCTAGACAAATTAGAGGATTGGGCCAAAAGAAATCTGATGAGGTTCAACAAGGACAAGTGCAGAGTCCTGCACTTAGGACGCAAGAATCCCATGCACTGCTACAGACTAGGGACCGAATGGCTGGGCAGCAGTTCTGCAGAAAAGGACCTAGGGGTTACGGTGGACGAAAAGCTGAATATGAGTCAACAGTGTGCCCTTGTTGCCAAGAAGGCTAACGGCATTTTGGGCTGTATAAGTAGGGGCATTTCCAGCAGATGGAGGGACGTGATTATTCCCCTCTATTCGGCACTGGTGAGGCCTCATTTGGAGTACTGTGTCCAATTTTGGGCCCCACGCTACAAGAAGGATGTGGATAAATTGGAAAGAGTCCAACGGAGGGCAACAAAAATGATTAGGGGGCTCGAGCACATGACTTATGAGGAGAGGCTGAGGGAACTGGGATTGTTTAGCCTGCAGAAGAGAAGAATGAGGGGGGATTTGATAGCTGCTTTCAACTACCTGAAAGGGGGTTCCAAAGAGGATGGATCTAGACTGTTCTCAGTGGTAGAAGATGACAGAACAAGGAGTAATGGTCTCAAGTTGCAGAGGGGGAGGTTTAGGTTGGATATTAGGAAAAACTTTTTCACTAGTAGGGTGGTGAAGCACTGGAATGGGTTACCTGGGGAGGTGGTGGAATCTCCTTCCTTAGAGGTTTTTAAGGTCAGGCTTGACAAAGCCCTGGCTGGGATGATCTAATTGGGTTTGGTCCTGCTTTGAGCAGGGGGTTGGACTAGATGACCTCCTGAGGTCCCTTCCAACCCTGAGATTCTATGATTCTATGATTCTATGAACTGGCTCGGGTGGAGATGCCTATGGGCCTAGACACCCTGGTGGACCTTACTCTGCACATAGATAATCGGCTGCAAGAATGAACAGAAGAGAAAAGGGGTTCCCTGAAGCCCCACTACCTGGGTACCATGACATCAGTTTCTCTATTGCCTGCCAAACCCACGCAAGAAGATATGGTTTGTCAACGACTCACTCTTGAAAAAAGGAACAGGGCTGTCAGTGACACCTGTGCTTCTGTTGTATGATCCTGGCCACGCCACCTCAGCCTGACCAGTACGAATGCCAAGGAGCTCTGGGAAGAAGCTGACCCAGGTACGGTGAAGAGAACCTTGCCCATACCTTAGTCCTCACTGAGACACACCCTGAGCAGAATCCATGGGCTTCTCATTTGCAGGTGTGTATCCAGCTGCACACCCAAGGAGACTTTTGACAGATTACCCTCTAACAGATCTTCATCAGTTCGGGAGCAGCGGACAATTTCATGGATGCAGGTACAGCTCCGGCACGACAGACTCCCCTGCTACGCAAGGCCACGCCCGACACAATTGAAACTATTGATGGTTCCCCACTGTCTTCAGGTCCAATTATCCTCCTGGAGGCCATTGTACAATTACAGAGAAATAATACAATTCCCCGCATTTTCCCCTAATCCTTGGCATCTCCTCATTCACTGGTAAGAACAGAAGTTCACTTTCCCATTGGAATTTTGCCAACAGCATGGCCAGGGATCAGTGAACATTGCACCAGACCCAACAAGGCTCAAGTAGGTGTAGGCACCTGCGGTGAAATGCCCACTGGAGGAGCTATGGAACTTCCCCCCAAGTACTGCAACGATAACAACCATCTTTGAGAAGAAGAATGTGGAGAACCTTCCCCCATGCTGGAACTATGACTCTGCTTGGAATTACAACCAGGGGTGAAGATACTGGTTGGATGGATACCTGCAATGTCAGAGCCTGAACTGGCAGTGTTGCAAGAATACCTCCTAGAGAACCAGGCCCGAGGGTTCATTTGCAAGCTGACTTCACTTGCTGGTGCCCCGGTCCTTTTGGTAAAAAAAAATGGCAGCCTCCACCTCTGTGTTGATTACCGATCCCCCAATCAGATCACAATCTGGAACTGTTACCCAGTTCCCTGATCCCTAAGCTGTTGGACCACATGTGGGCCACCTGCATATTCACCAAACTGGATCTTTTGGGAGCTTACAGTCTTGTCTGTATCCAAGAGGGGAACGAATGGAAGACAGCCTTTTGGACCCACTACGGCCACTTTGAATATTTAGTTATGCCATTTGGACTGACCTAATGCGCCAGTGATGTTCCAGCACTTCATTAACGATGTGCGACCAGACTGACTGGACCAGTTTGTGGTGGTGTACTTAGATGATATATTGATCTTCTCAGATGATCTCGACCAACAAACCACTCACATCCCCACAGGCCTGGAGAGACTACAACACAGTCTGTATGTTAAGCTTGAAAGTTCACATTCAATCAGACCTCAACCAAGTTTCTAAATTTCATCCTGTCCCCAGAAGGAATCAAGATGCATCCACATAAGGTCCAGACTGTTTGCGACTAGGCAGCCCCCCTCAGTGTGCATATCCTACAATATTTTTTAGGCTTTACAAACGTCTACTGGAGGTTCACTTTGAATTTTTCAAAACAAGCCAAGTCCCTCACTTCCCTACTCTGGAAAAACACTCAGTTCTATTGGTAGCTCAAAGCCCCGCACACATTTGAGCAGCTGAAGCTAGCCTTCACTACTGTTCCAGTACTGGCCCACCCAGACGTGATGCAAGCTTTCATTGTGGAAGCCAATGCCTCTAGTACAGCAATCATGGCAGTCCTCTCCAAAAGGTATGAACCTGGGCAAATACTGCACCCCATTGTCTACTATATGAGGAAGCTCACCCTTGCTGAGTGAAACTACGAGATCTTGGACAAGGAGCCCCTGTCAATTAAGACCATCTTCAAAGACTGGCGACACTATGTAGAAGGGGCCCACAATTTGGTCCAAGTGTTTACTACCATAAGAACCTGGAATACCCACACAGGGTCAAGGCCCTAAACCAAAAACAGCTCCGGTGGGACCTATTCTCCTGGTTCAACTTCACCTTGACCTACCCTCCTTGGAATCAGAAATGGCAAGGCTGACATCTTTTTCCGAAGATATGGCTCCAGCCTATAAGGGCCCAGTCCAGAACACACCCACATTCTCAAGTCCCATAATTAACTTTATGCAACTTGCTGCCAGAACCTGCTGACACTCATCCACTCTGTCTCCGTAATTTTGCCCAACAAGATGGCCATTATCAACTGGGAACTGCACAATACCTTGGAGAGGATCATGTTCATAAGGGATCATGTTCATCTATGTTCTCCTAGGGTTTGTGAGCGTGATGGGTCTTCAGCTGTGCCATGACTCCACCCTGGCAGGACTCTTAGGGTCATATAAAACCCAACGATTAATGTCCTCTTTCTTCTGGTAGCTCTGAATGTGACCCACAATGCAGACCTTTGTGGCTTCCTGCAAGGTGTGTGCCTGCACCAAGATCCCATGCCAGAGACCCCACAATCTCCTCTCACCCTTGGACACCCCACCTTGGCCCTGGTAGGCCACTTCCTTGGACTTTGGGTGGAATTACCAGAATTCAATTGTTTCATGAGCATTCTGATGGTGACAGATCATTCTGATGGTGACAGATCATTTTTCTAAGATGCCTCACCTCATTCCCTGAACAGGTTTACCCTCCAGAGAGGAAAACGCTCAGCTCTGGATAAAGAACACCATTTGACTTCATGGCCTTCTGACTGGGGCCATGGTTTATTGCCCACTTCTGTCATGAGGGCCTACATTTATTAGGAGTCCGTGCACACTAGTTCTCTGCCTACCATTCTCAGTCAAACGACATCAACCAGATCCATTGGATGATACATCTGAGGGAACAGAGCAGAAGGAGACTACACTGATTGGAAGGCATGAGATGCACCGTCCTAGGGATGGGGGTTCCACGACCACTGCTCCCAAGAGAAGGAGGCGGGTGGTGGTGGTCGGCGACTCTCTCCTCAGGGGGACTGAGTCATCTATCTGCCGCCCTGACCAGGAAAACCGAGAGGTGTGCTGTTTACCAGGGGCTAGGCTTCATGATGTGACGGAGAGACTGCCGAGACTCATCAAGCCCTCAGATCGCAACCCCTTCCTGCTTCTCCACGTGGGCACCAATGATACTGCCAAGAATGACCTTGAGCATATCACTGCAGACTACGTGGCTCTAGGAAGAAGGATAAAGGAGTTTGAGGCGCAAGTGGTGTACTCGTCTATCCTCCCTGTGGCAGGAAAAGGCCAGGGTAGAGACTGTCGAATCGTGGAAGTCAACGAATGGCTACGCAGATGGTGTCGAAGAGAAGGGTTTGGATTCTTTGACCATGGGATGGTGTTCCAAGAAGAAGGAGTGCTAGGCAGAGACGGGCTCTACCTAACGAAGAGAGGGAAGAGCATCTTTGCAAGCAGGCTGGCTAACCTAGTGAGGAGGGCTTTAAACTAGGTTCACCGGGGGAAGGAGACAAAAGCCCCGAGGTAAGTGGGGAAGTGGGATACCGGGAGGAAGCACAAGTAGGTGAGTGCAAGACGGGAGGGCTCCTGCCCCATACTGGGACAGCAGGACGATCAGTGAGTTATCTTAAGTGCCTATACACAAATGCAAGAAGCCTGGGGAACAAGCAGGGAGAACTGGAAGTCCTGGCACAGTCAGGGAATTATGACGTAATTGGAATAACAGAGACTTGGTGGGATAACTCACATGATTGGAGTACTGTCATGGATGGATATAAACTGTTCAGGAAGGATAGGCAGGGCAGAAAAGGTGGGGGAGTTGTGTTGTATGTAAGAGAGCAGTATGACTGCTCAGAGCTCCAGTATGAAACTGCAGAAAAACCTGAGTCTCTCTGGATTAAATTTAGAAGTGTGAGCAACAAGGGTAATGTCGTGGTGGAAGTCTGCTACAGACCACCAGACCAGGGGGATGAGGTGGATGAGGCTTTCTTCCAGCAACTAACAGAAATTACTAGATCACAGGCCCTGGTTCTCATGGGTGACTTTAATCACCCCAATATCTGCTGGGAGAGCAATATAGCGGTGCAAAGACAATCCAGGAAGTTTTTGGAAAGTGTAGGGGACAATTTCCTGGTGCAAGTGCTGGAGGAACCAACTAGGGGAAAAGCTCTTCTTGACCTGCTGCTCACAAACAGGGAAGAAATAGTAGAGGAAGCAACAGTGGATGGGAACCTAGGAGGCAGTGACCATGAGATGGTCGAGCTCAGGATCCTGACACAAGGAAGAAAGGAGAGCAGCAGAACAGAGACCCTGGACTTCAGAAAATCAGACTTCGACTCCCTCAGGGAACTGATGGGCAAGGTCCCCTGGGAGAATAACATGAGGGGGAAAAGAGTCGAGGAAAGCTGGCTGTATTTTAAAGAATCCTTATTGAGGTTGCAGGAACAAACCATCCCGATGTGTAGAAAGAAAAGTAAATATGGCAGGCGACCAGCTTGGCTTAACAGTGAAATCCTTGCTCGTCTTAAACACAAAAAAGCAGCTTACAAAAAGTGGAAGATTGGACAAATGACCAGGGAGGAGTATAAAAATATTGCTCAGGCATGCAGGAGTGAAATTAGAAAGGCCAAATCACACTTGGAGTTGGAGTAACAAGAAGGGTTTCTTCAGGTATGTGAGCAACAAGAAGAAAGTCAAGGAAAGTGTGGGCCCCTTGCTGAATGAGGGAGGGAACCTAGTGACAAAGATGTGGAGAAAGCTAGTATACTCAATGCTTTTTTTGCCTCTGTCTTCACAGACAAGGTCAGCTCCCAGATGGCTGCACTCCGCAGCACGGTATGGGGAGGAGGTGACCAGCCCTCTGTGGAGAAAGAAGTAGTTCGGGACTATTTAGAAAAGCTGGATGAGCACAAGTCCACGGGGCCGGATGCACTGCATCCGAGGGTGCTAAAGGAGTTGGCCGATGTGATTGCAAAGCCATTGGCCATTATCTTTGAAAAATCATGGCAATCGGGGGAGGTCCCAGATGACTGGAAAAAAGCTAATGTAGTGCCCATCTTTAAAAAAGGGAAGAAGGAAGATCCAGGGAACTACAGGCCAGTCAGTCTCACCTCAGTCCCTGGAAAAATCATGGAACAGGTCCTCAAGGAATCAATTCTGAACCACTTAAAGGAGGGGAAAGTGATCAGGAACAGTCAGCATGGATTCACCAAGGGCAAGTCATGCCTGACTAACCTAATTGCCTTCTATGATGAGATAACTGGCTCTGTGGATGAGGGGAAAGCAGTGGATGTGCTATTTCTTAACTTTAGCAAAGCTTTTGATACAGTCTCCCACAGAGTTCTTGCAGGCAAGTTAAAGAAGTATGGGCTGGATGAATGTACTGTAAGGTGGATAGAAAACTGGCTAGATGGTCGGGCTTAACGGGTAGTGATCAATGGCTCCATGTCTAGTTGGCAGCCGGTAGCAAGTGGAGTGCCCCAAGGGTCGGTGCTGGGGCCGGTTTTGTGCAATATCTTCATTAACGATCTGGAGGACGGTGTGGACTGCACCCTTAGCAAGTTTGCAGATGACACCAAACCGGGAGGAGTGGTTGATACGCTGGAGGGTAGGGATAGGATACAGAGGGACCTAGACAAATTAGAGGATTGGGCCAAAAGAAATATGATGAGGTTCAACAAGGACAAGTGCAGAGTCCTGCACTTAAGATGGAAGAATCCCATGCACTGCTACAGACTAGGGACCGAATGGCTGGGCAGCAGTTCTGCAGAAAAGGACCTAGGGGTTACGGTGGATGAAAAGCTGAACATGAGTCAACAGTGTGCCCTTGTTGCCAAGAAGGCTAATGGCATTTTGGGTTGTATAAGTAGGGGCATTTCCAGCAGATCGAGGGACGTGATCATTCCCCTCTATTCGGCACTGGTGAGGCCTCATTTGGAGTACTGTGTCCAGTTTTGGGCATCACACTACAAGAAGGATGTGGATAAACTGGAAAGAGTCCAGCAGAGGGCAACAAAAATGATTAGGGGGCTGGAGCACATGACTTATGAGGAGAGGCTGAGGGAACTGGGATTGTTTAGCCTGCAGAAGAGAAGAATGAGGGGGGATTTGATAGCTGCTTTCAACTACCTGAAAGGGGGTTCCAAAGAGGATGGATCTAGACTGTTCTCAGTGGCAGAAGATGACAGAACAAGGAGTAATGGTCTCAAGTTGCAGAGGGGGAGGTTTAGGTTGGATATTAGGAAAAACTTTTTCACTAGTAGGGTGGTGAAGAACTGGAATGGGTTACCTAGGGAGGTGGTGGCATCTCCTTCCTTAGAGGTTTTTAAGGTCAGGCTTGACAAAGCCCTGGCTGGGATGATTTAGTTGGGGTTGGTCCTGCTTTGAGCAGGGGGTTGGACTAGATGACCTCCTGAGGTCCCTTCCAACCCTGAGATTCTATGATCCTACATCAACCATCACCAGGTTGACTGGTCTTCACTGTCACTCTATGCAGTGTTCCCATACAATAATGGGGACCATGCATCCACCCACCCCCCCGCCCCTTTTTTATCAACTATGGGTCCCACCCCAGATTGCACCCACAATTACCCACATCCTCCCCCAACCCATCTGCCTCAGACTAGTACAACATATCCATCACATCCAAGAGGAGGTGAAGAGACATCTGAACAAGGCAAAGGAACATTACAAAAGTCATATGGGCAAATTTAGACAACAGGGCCCTACCCACTCTGTAGGACAAAAGGTATGGTTTTCAGCAGAGGACCTCCATATGGACAGACTCTCTCAGAAACTAGACTATCAGTTCTTTGGTCCATATCAGATTCGGTGACAAATCAACTTGGCCACCTTTGAGCTCTAGCTCCCTGGTTCTCTTAGAGTCCACACTGTATTCCAAGTCTCACTTCTAAAATCATACACTGAGAACATATTTCCCCATACAGCCCAATCACCATCCCCCGCAGTGCAAGTACAGGGTCAGGAGGAATAGACTGCAAAAAGTCCTCAACTGTAAGATGAAGCAGGGCAAATTATGGCAATTGATTGTTCGGAAAGGTTACAGCCCAAATGAACGCATTTGGGAGCTTGCTGAGAATGTTAATCCTCCCTCCCTGCTTCACACCTTCCATAGAAGCCACCCAGAGAAACCTGGGCCCAAGTAGCCCAAAGGGCACTTGTGGAGAGGGGGTGATGTGATGGCCCACAAGTCTCAAACCCAGGCCTACAAGGTTCACGGAGGCAGCCACACGTCAATTCTCCACCCAGCAGCCTGCTGGCAATAGCTAACCTGGAATCCACAAAACCTAGCCCCAGTGTGAGGCTCAGCCCTTAATCTATAGGTATAGATATTTGCTAGGTACAGCATAGGTATTAAGTAATTCAGTAACACAATAAGCCTACAAGCCTCTATGACTATAAGGCATGTTGTCCAATCCTTTTACCATTCTTGTAGCTCTTCTGTGAACCCTCTCCAATTTATCATCCTTCTTGAATTGTGTACATCAGAACTGGACACAGTATTCCAACAGCAGTCACACTAATGCCAGTACAAGGGTAATATAACCTTCCTACTTAAGCTTCTTCTGTTTATACTTCCAAGGATCACATTAGCCCTTTTGGCCACAGTGTCACACCAGGAGCTCATGTTCAGCTGATTATCCATCATAACCCATAAATCTTTTTCAGAGACACTGCTTCCCAGGACAGAGTGCCTTGTTCTAGAAGTATGGCCCACATTCTTTCCTCCTGGAGGTAAAACTTTACATTTGGTCATATTCAGTTAAAGCGTGTATTATTTGCTTGTGCCCAGATTACTAAGTGATCTAGACATCTCTGAATGAGTGACCTGTCCTCTTAATTATTTACTACTCTCCCAATGTTTGTGTCATCTGCAAACTTTATCAGTGATGGTTTTATGTTTTATTCAAGGTCATTGATAAAAATGTTAAGTAGCTTAGGGCCAAGAACCGATCCCTGCAGAACCCTTTGTCATGATTGGGTCGTGTGTGACCAGACCTAGTAAAGCTAGAGTCTGTAATCATGAGACAGGACTCAAGAGTTGGTTGGATTAGGATACTGGGAGATTAGAAGCAGGAGACAAACTGGAAATCAGAATCACAACTTGGGAGCCAGAGTCAAGCTGCGTCAGGGTACCAGGGAGTCGGAAGCAGGAGACAAACCAGAGGATGGGAACTTTAAGGATTCATGAGGATATTTGGCCTCATGTAAAACAGTAATTTAGCCAAACTAATTGAGGCTTAAGGCCTTAACAAGCCTTAGCATAAGCAGATAACCAGGAGTAACCCTAGACCTTAAGATGGAATACTGTAATAAACACATATGATTAAACTCCCAATAGGTAACAGTTCTAACAGGAATTAATTCAGGGATGCTCTCTGCCCTGTGTTATAGAGAAGGTCAGACTAGATAATCACCCTAGTTCCTCATGGGTCTCTAATCTGTGAAATCAGGCCCCAGGGACTCGAACTGTAAAATGAAGAATACACAATTAGTGGTCACCTGCAAAAAGTTGGGTTGACGTGACATGACCAACATCACAGAGGAACTGTGTGGCTGAGGAGGGAAATGATCCAGTTATCCAGAGCAGCATTCAGTTGCCTTAATCATGAGATTGTCCTTTCTCTTCTGCAGTCCCTGAGTCCCCTCATTCCCTCTTGTGGCAGAGTATCTGGGGTGTGTTATGTTCCAGCTGTAGACCCTGGCTATGTAATGGACTGCTAAATTGTATTTTACCACTGTTGGTGGCACTGTGTATAAAATACCTTATTTAAACAAACCTCAGCCATACGTGGCAGAGCATTAAAGGATCTTATGATGAACACATCTAGTGTGTATACACAAGGTCTGTGTGTGACAGTCTGTATCCCTATGTTCACCCTTTTAAAAAAAACTATAATGGATTTTGTACAAAGTATGCTTTGTGAGGTATCATGTGAAAACTCATAATTTGCTGATCATTATTGTCCTGGTAAAATATCTGTTGCAACATTATATGTAAAGTTATAAGATTATACTGTATGGCATTGCTTAGACATGTTCCAAGTTTAGAAAAGAAGGCACAAACCAGTTCCTCAGAAACAAAAGGCAACCTGATGCCTCAGCCAAGTGTCAACAAAATCAAATGGACTATCACCTAGTTAAGAAGCCATTCTTTGGCAGAAAAAACGATGTGAGCGAGAAACAAGGTACGTCAAAGAAACAGATGGAGTTTCCTGTCTCCACAGACTATCTGTCTCCTGAACTTCTGCTGGAGATGATTTTCAAAGAAAAAGAGAACTATAAGGTCTGGTCTACACTGCCACTTTACGGCGCTGAAACTTTCTTACTCGGGGGTGTGAAAAAATACCCCCCCCCCAAGCGATGCAAATTTCAGCGCTATAAAGTGGCAGGCTCCCAGTGCTGGTAGCTACTCCCCTTGTGGGGGTGGGTTTTTTACAGCCCTGGGAGAGCTCTCTCCCAGCTCTGGTTCCGCGACTACACAGCCATGTTAAAGCGCTGCCGCGGCAGTGCTTTAATATTGGTAGTGAAGACATACCCTAAAAAAGGGAAACAGATGCCCCAAAATACTTCTCCCTTTCTCTCTGCTCACGGCACCAACAACACCTGAAGGACAAAGAAGTAACGCTCAACTGGGGGAAGCGTCCTAGCTGAAAAGAATCCAGCCAGTAAGCATGTGGTGAGAGAATCATTTGCTTTGAATTCATGTAGCTTGATAAGTTAGGTACTAGTCGCATTTTACTATTTCTTTGCAAACAATTCTGACTTTTATGCCTCATTACTTGTGATCACTTAAAAGCTATCTTCCTGTAATTAATAAACTTGTTTCATTGTTTTATTTAAAACAGGGTGTTTCGACTGAAGTGTTTGGGAAACTTCATTTGAGATAAGATTTGTGTATACTGTTTTCTATTAATGAAATGACTGACTTTATATGAGCTTGTATTGTCCAGCAGGGTGCTGGGCAGTACAAGACACACGTTTCTGGGGACAAGTCTGGGACTGGGAGTTTGCTGGTGTTACTCTGTAGTATAACTCAGGAGTGGCTGGCTATAGCACTCATACAATATAGCTGGGAGTGATTTACATGCTGGAGGCTGTGTGAGAGCAGACCAGGAGTGGCTGCTCTCACAGAGAAGCAGTGTAAAAAGCACCCCAGATTGGAGAATTGAGGGGACACAGCTGTCCATCAGTCCAGACTGTACCCTGGGTAATGTCACACTGTGACCCATCCATATCTGGTACAGGAACATGATATGGAATCAGGAGTAAACTAAGAACAGAAACAGAAGGAAAACAGTAACAAAGGTTGCAGGATCTCATCAACATGCCACTATTCAATGCCCCAAAGAACTTCAGCTTTGACAAACCCACAGAATGGACAGTCTGGAAATGATATTTTGCAAGATTTCATATTCCTATCAATCTCCACAAGAAAACTGATGATATACAGATATCTTCTTTAATGTATGCTAGAGGGAAGAAAAAAGAGTGTCTCTTTAAATCCTTTGACTTTACTGAAGATGACTATGAAAGGGCTCTGCCTATGTTTGATGCATACTTTATATGCATCAGAGAAATGTTTGTGAAAGAGCATGTTTTCACCAGAGAATTCAAGAATCATGGGAAAATGGTGAATGTTTTATAAGAGCCCTGCATACAGGGTGGAAAACTGTGATTTGGGGAATTCAAAACACGAAAATAACAGAGACAGGCTGGTTATTGGGTTAACAGATAAAAACCTTTCACAGCAGCTACAATTGAAAAGAGATTTAACCCTATCCACAGCTATACAAAGAGCAAAGCATTCTGAGCTGGTGAGACAGCAAAACCTAGAGCAACTTGCCAAACTTGAAAAATGTGAAGCTAGCTTAGAAACTGTAAAGAGACATTTGAGTGTTAACAGTCATCATCATAAAACCCTTGAGGAAAGGAGAGAGAATCCCCAGGCAAAGAGGGACAAATTCCAGCCTACATGCAAAAGGAGTGGAACAAATCATATCCCAAGAGATGATGCATGTCCAGCCAGAGGCACACGGAGTAATAATGCATGAAATATGGACATTTTGCAGCTGTTTGCCACACCAAAGCAGTCAGGGAGTGAACTCATATTATGGACAATCAAGAGCCACTGTTTATGGAATCTATCATATGTGATGACATAGAGCCTGCCTGGAGAGTGAAACTGAATATTCATGGCAACACTTTAAAATTGACTCAGGAGCTTATATCACAGTCATCTCCAAAGGGATTTACAAACAGCTGCATCCCTTCCCATAGATTAAATCACCTGACACAGCTCTGTCTACCTCTGGAGGAGTTCTGAGCTGCATGGGCCAGTTCACCACAGAGACAACTTGCAAAGACAAAAGCTTTGCATTCAGAGTGCATGTGAACAAAGGATCACAGACCAACAACCTTCTCTGCTGCAGTGTGACAGCTATGAAAGGCCTAGTGAGACAGGTAGAAGAACCCAATGGAATATGTGGTGATATTGGACTTTTGAATGGAGATCCAGTACCAATAACCCTAAGAGACAACTCTGAACCATATAGTGTACATACACCTCACAGAATTCCTATCCCATTATTTCATAGAGTGGAAACTGAGTTAAAGAGAATGGAGCAGACTGGCATAATTGAGAAAATCTCTGAACCAACAGCATGGTGTGCCCCAAAGGTACGCATTATAAATAAAAATGGAAACATATTTATCTGTGTGGATTTTAAAATATTTAATGAAGCAGTTGTGAGAGAAAAACACTGGATGACTTCCTCTCCAAAGTGAAAGGAGCTACAGTGTTCTCCAAGCTGAATGCCTCAAGAGGATTCTGGCAAATTCCTTTAGCCAAAAAAGTGCTAAACTGACTCCATTTATCACACCCTTTGGGAGATTTTGCTTTTGAAATTACCTTTTGGGATTACCAGTGCACCTGAAATTTTCCAAAGAAAGATGGCAGAACTGTTAATGGACACAAATGGCGTAGTGGTTTTCATGGATGATATTCTGATATGTGAATCCTAAAGAAAACAACAAAACCCTCAACGAAGATCTAAGCCTAATCAGTTAGTCTGGACTGAAGCTAAACAAGGAAAAATGTGTTTTCCACCTACCCCAAATCAAGTTTTTGGGACAGAGAATAAACAAAGATGGAATCAGTCCTAGCCTTGAGAAAGTAAAAGCAAGTCGAGAATTAAATGCACCAACTAATGTACCAGAACTGAGACAAAAACAACGAGGAGTCCGGTGGCACCTTAAAGACTAACAGATTTATCTGGGCATAAGCTTTCATGGGTAAAAAACCCACTTCTTCAGCCATGCATCTGAAGAAGTGGTTTTTTTACCCATCAAAGCTTATGCCCAAATAAATATGTTAGTCTTTACGGTGCCACTGAACTCCTCATTGTTTTTGTGGATACAGACTAACACGGCTACCCCCTGATACAGAACTGAGACATATACTGGGGATGGAAATTACATTGGTCAATACCTACCTGACCTTTCTACAATGACAAAACCACTGAATTAACTGCTAAAGTCTAACACATCTTGGCTATGGGGGCCAAATCAAGAAATTTTCTTCAGCCAGGCAAAATAAACGATCTCAATAGTCCTAGTTCTCCAGTACTACATGTGAACAAACCCACAGTGGTCAGTCCAGCTGCAAGCAGCTGTGGCCTAGATGATGACTAGTTGCAACAACATACCTCTGAGTGGAAGCCATGTGCATTTTGTTCTCACACACTCACAGAAGCAGAAAAACTATATGCACAGATTGAAAAGGAGTGTCTGGCAAGTGTGTGGGCATGTGAGAACTCTTACACATATCTATGTAGACTGGATTCGTTACACTGGTAGCAGACTATAAATTGCTTGTAACCCTCACCAATGGAAAAGACCTGGATAAAGCACTACTGAGATGCCAAACATCTATTGTTAAGATTAATGTGATTTCACACAATTAGAATCTCAGGGTTGGAAAGGACCTCAGGAGGTCATCTAGTCCAACCCCCTGCTCAAAGCAGGACCAAACCCAACTAAATCATCCCAGCCAGGGCTTTGTCAAGCCTGACCTTAAAAACCTCTAAGGAAGGAGATTCCACCACCTCCCTAGGTAACCCATTCCAGTGCTTCACCACCCTACTAGTGAAAACGTTTTTCCTAATATCCAACCTAAACCTCCCCCTCTGCAACTTGAGACCATTACTCCTTGTTCTGTCATCTTCTACCACTGAGAACAGTCTAGATCCATCCTCTTTGGAACCCCCTTTCAGGTAGTTGAAAGCAGCTATCAAATCCCCCCTCATTCTTCTCTTCTGCAGGCTAAACAATCCCAGTTCCCGCAGCCTCTCCTCATAAATCAATTGCTAAATATCCTCCTGGGAATTACCTGGTAATAGCAGCAAAGAGTCCTGTGGCACCTTATAGACTAACAGATGTATTGGAGCATAAGCTTTCGTGGGTGAATACCCACTTCTTCAGATGCATGCATGCATTCACCCACGAAAGCTTATGCTCCAATACGACTGTTAGTCTATACGGTGCCACAGGATTCTTTGCCGCTTTTACAGCTCCAGACTAACACGGCTACCCCTCTGATACTGGTGTGACGAACTAGGACTGTTGTTAATGTTTTCCCTGAGTACTGTGTGGGTGCCTCGGTTTCCCTATGCAGTGCTTGAGTATCTAGGTGGTGGGACAAGGGTGCATGAGTGTTACAGAGCCCTAGGGCAGGGGCCTGGACACAGAGAAGGGCCGACACTCAGTCTCTTAGCAACTGATGGCCCCGGCCCCTCCCCTGCAAAGGTGAGAGCTAAAGGTGTTCAAACAAAGGGATCAGGTGACCTGTTGGCCCGGGAAGGAGACAAAGGGAAAGGAGGGGCTGGACAGTTTCAGTTTGGAGCTGGCTGGGGGAACATGGAGGGAAGCGCAGACAGGGTCTGGCCTCCCTGCCCCCCTTTTGGAGCTGTGGGGTGAAATGCAGGGAGCCCCAAGCTGAGGTCTAAGCTCCCTGCCCCCCGGAAGGTCCCGACTGAGGGGTCCTGGATGTACTGACAAGCTCTGGTTGGATTGTGTTCCTGGCATCTCTAATAAACCTTCTGTTCTACTGGCTGGCTGAGACTCCCAGTGAATCCGGGGAAGAGGGGTGCAGGCGCTGACTCCCCCACACTCTGTGACAACTGGTAATAGCAGACACTTTACCTTTGAGCCCAACATTCAACTACCTAGAGCTCAAAGATAATGTAAAGGAGTATGTGAATGCTGTAGACACATACAGACAGACCAGTGTCAGAAAAGAGACTACTCCAGCTACTAAAAGCAACCTTAACAGACAGGCAACTTCAGGAAGTTCTAAGTTACATTAGAGGTGGCTGGCCCCCAAGTGTATAAAGGACACTAAGGAACTGAAAGAGAGTACTTTGCGGTGCATTGCAATTAAGCAAGTCAAATGGACCCATGATTAAAGGCAATTGCATTGTAATTCCAAACAAAGTAAGAGGAGAAATCCTAAACCTCACCCATGAAGGATATCAAGGATTAACTAAATGTTGTGACTGGACCAGTCAGTGTGGCGGCCGGGCATCAGCAAGAACATAAAGAATGAGGTATCTGCATGTGAACATTGCAGAACTGACAGACCAACACAACACAAAAAAACATTTAATAACAACACCCTGACCAAAGAGACCGTGGAAGAGAATAGCTGCAGATTTATGTGAATTCAGAAGACATCGTTACCTGGTCGGCATGGCCTATTTTTCCAGGAATATAGAAATAATATACTTGAAAAATGTAACAAGTCACAGTATTATCAAGAAACCGACATTCACTTTTGCTCATTTTGGTATTCTAGAACAACTAGTAGCAGACAATGGATTGCAGCAGAATTTAAGTCCTTCTGAATTAAATAGGATTGTGATATTACTAGCAGCCCACATTACCCACAAGTGAACAGAGAGACAGAGAGCTGTACAGACAGCCACAAAAGTCCAACAGCAGGAAGATCCATTCTTTGCTCTTCTAAGTTACAGATCAACACCAATTGTGGCTACTGGATATAGTCCAGCACAGCTCATGATGGGAAGACAAGGGATAGCTCAGTGGTTTGAGCATTGGCCTGCTAAACCCAGGGTTGTGAGTTCAATCCTTGAGGGGGCCATTTAGGGAATCTGGGGCAAAAATTGGGGATTGGCCCCCCTTTGAGCAGGGGGTTGGACTAGATGACCTCCTAAGGTCCCTTCCAACCCTGATATTCTATGATTCCAACTTTGGAAAAGAATCTATTTCAGAAGTGCCCAGACATTCTGAGAGTAGCAAAGTACAGTGCAAATCAGATAAAAGAGCTTATGAACTATTTTACAATAGAAGTTGCTCAATCAGAGAACTGCCAGCTATAGAATCTGGTGACCATGTTCATGTCAAACTGGATGGAGAAAATGGATGGACAGCTCCAGCTCTTGTAAAGAAAAAGACTTCAGATCATATGTGATCAGGACCAACTGTGGAGAGTTCAGCAGAAACTGTTGACATCTACAGTTTGTGCCTCAGAAAGAGCAATCAATAGAACAAACTCTACAGATTGCAGATGCAGAATAAGACTACTCAAGGATTCCAAACCTACCACAGACAGCTATTGCAACTAATGCACAGCCAGATGACCAAGTTGTTACGCATTCGGGATGTATAATTAAAAATTCAGCATGATTCAGATCCACTTAACAGACTGAACCTCAACGACAGAATAAATACTGCAAAGGATAGGAATGCAGAACGTAAAGAGGAAGATGTAATGAAATGCTAAACTGTATTTACTGTTCATCCACTAGGTGGCGCTGTGTGTAAATTACCTTATTTAAACAAACCTCAGCCATACCTGGCAGAGCTTTAAAGGCTCTTATGATGAACACACCTGCTGTGTATAAGCAAGGTCTGTAGCCAGTCCAGATCTGGTACTGGAACATGGTCCCCAGGCCTGGGGTAAGGGGGCAGAGAGCTGTTGTGTCCCAGCTTCTCCTCTTTCCCCATCTCCTGGGTGCCCGGGGGCAGTAGCGTAGCCACGGGGGGAGCAGGGGGAGCGGCCGCTCCCTCTGTGAGGAGAAGCGGCGCTAAGGCGCTGCCCGAGCCCTGCTGCGGGAGCCGGGCTCGGGGGCACTTTAAAAGGCCAGCGGCTCCTGCCGCTGCGGGAGCCACGGGCCCTTTAAAGTGCCCCCCAGCCCCACTGCCGGACCCGGGCTGGGGGGGCACTTTAAAAGGCTGGCGGCTCCTGCTGCTGCGGGAACCCGCCGGCCCTTTAAAGCGCCGCTGGGGTGAGTACAGGGGGAGCGGGGAGGCGCCTTTTTCTAGCGCCGCTCCCCCTGTGCTCTAAACCTGGCTACGCCACTGCCCGGGGGGCTGTGGGAGAGAGGAGTTGTCCTGTGCTTGAGGGTCCCCTAGGCTCAGGCAGAGCCAGTCGCTCTTCTGTCAGGCTGTCCCTCGGATTCCCAGCCTAGTAGCAAAGTGGGGGATGGAGCAGTCAGAGCTTCTCTCCTTCCACACCTGCAATGCACCATGGGGTCAGCTACGGCAGGGAAGGGACAGTCAGGGAGGTGATGGGAGAGTCCGTGCTCTTTCCTTCTCCCTAGAGCGCCAGGGCTGATTAACGCATCAGTTTAAAAATGGCAGGATCTCAGGGGCACACTCTGAATTCATCATCAAATTTTCTGAGCAACAGTCACCTGTAAGGGCTCCAATTCACTGCTTTGGGGGCAACAAGTGGCCTTCAGGCCAAGAGCTGGCCATTATTGCGCTAAGCCGGAGGGCGTTTTGCTGAGGCAAAGATTCAGCACAGGAGGCAGATCCCTCAGCCTGTCCTGTGTGCTGGCGCTGTGTGTGTCACATGCTGCAAAGTACGGTGCATGGGCTCAGAATGGTCGGCAAACCAAGAATAGGCTGTAGTGAGCAAAACACAGATGGGAAATGGTGATTTGCTCATCTCAGCCAGATCTGCACAGATTTTCAAGGAGGCGGCAGAAAGCGCCGCCCTGAATCCCGACCACCCCTGGCCAAATTGCAAAGTTCTTCTGCAAACCATGAAGGCACCAGAGCTCTTTATAAAAACAGTTTGAAGAATTTGTTTCATGGAAAGCGTGAAACAGTTGTAATACTGGGCTCACGGCTGCTCCCCTGTAATAGATAGCACTCCTTAGCTTAGCAGTAATGGAGCAGAAGCATGTCTAGTGGTTAGAGCAGGTGGTTGGGTATCAGGACTCCTGGATTCTGTTTCTCACTATACCAGTGACTTGCTGTATGACCTTGGACAAGTTCCTTAACCTCTCTATGCCCAAATTTGCAAATTGTACAGCGGTGAGCCATAATTAATTGTGTTTGAAAAGCTCTTTGAGATCCCCAAATGAATAATGCTACTTACATGTAAAGTACTGTTGGAAGAGCTGGATTGTTGCAGCTCAAAGCCCTCTGGCTGACACTTACGCACATTCACAATGGAAATTCAGTGGGTGATTAAGATTTTCTATGCACAAAAGTCGAGAAGTTCCAAGTTCTGTACTTGCTGGGGAGCCATCTCACGCAATGGGAACAGAGTGTGTGAAAGATTCCATATTGCTGGAGACAGCGTTAACTTGAAAGCCTCCTCTTCCTGACCATCCTGGCCAAGATCCACCCTCCCACCATATTGTCCCTGCAGTTTTCAAACAGGAAACCCACTCAGAGCTGAATCACTCTGCCAAACAATCAGACAGGGAAGGCATATGCGGCAACTGCAGTCTGGGCCCCAGGTGAAGCCATGGGATTGATAAAAAAAGAAGCAAATTCAGTTTCACAGCTGGGGCCACTTCTGGTTTGTTCTTGGTGATAATCACCTGATGGCATTGTCCAGTATCTGCTCAAAGTGTTTCCACTCTGCTCTGATGGCAGCTCTTACAAGAGCCCAAAAGGATAAAACTGAATCAAGTTGGGACTGACTGGGCAGGAGAGCTGCCTCCAGCACACTTCTGTGGCTGAGCAGATGTGATTTCTAAACTGCTCTTATTTCTTGTACGTTCATGGACTAAACTGAAATACTTTACTTCAAACAAATGCCCACCTTGAATTACATCTCATTCAGACTTGGAAGGCAAGGCAGCTATGGAGCCTATTCAGTGACGTAGCCAGGTTTAGAGCACAGGGGGAGCGGTGCTATAAAAAGGCGCCCTCCGGCTCCCCCTGTACTCACCCCGGCGGCGCTTTAAAGGGCCCGGGACTCCAGCCGCTGCGGAGCCCCTGGGCCTTTTAAATCCCCGCCCGAGCCCGGCTCCGGCAGCGGGGCTGGGGGGGAGGGGAGGCACATTAAAAGGCCCGCAACTCCCCGCAGCGGCAGGAGCCGCGGGCCTTTTAAAGCGCACCCCCCCCCCAGCCCGGATCCGGCAGCGGGGCTGGGGGGGCGCTTTAAAAGGCCAGTGGCTCCCGCAGCGGCAGGAGCCGCCGGCCTTTTAAAGCGCCACCCCCCCCCCCCCAGCCCGGGTCCGGCAGTGGGGCTGGGGGGGCGCTTTAAAGGGCCTGTGGCTCCCACAGCGGCAGGAGCCGCGGGCCTTTTAAAGTGCCCCCGAGCCTGGCTCCCGCAGCGGGGCTCGGGCAGCGCCTTAGTGCCGCTTCTCCTCACAGGGGGAGCAGCCGCTCCCCCTGCTCCCCCCCCCGGCTACGCTACCGAGCCTATTCTGTGTCGTGGGCCCCCTGCAGCCAAGTTCCACACACGGAGTAGCCCCAGCAAAGCATGCTACACTTCTCCACTGGTAATGGAGTACAGCACCTACATCCAAAAAGCACAGGCAAGCCCTGCTTGCCCATCAGGCAGAAGAAAGCACTCTCGGCCTCTACTTGATTCACACACAAGAGCCAACGGCTGCTTGGCCACCACAGATTCATAGATTCCAAGGCCAGAAGGGACTATTGTGATCTCTAAGCTGACTTCATGAATGACACAGGCCAGAGAACTGCCCCAAAACAATTCCTACAGCAGAGCTTTTAGAAAAACTTCCAATCTTGATTTAAAAATTATCAGTGACAGAGAATCCACCACAAGCCTTGGTAAATTGTTCCAATGGTTAATTACCCTCACTGCTAAACAAGCTAAACCAGGGGTCTCAAACACGCGGCCCGCAGAGCTCTTCCCTGCGGCCCGCCAGGCTCCCCACGCCCCCCCAATTTTTTTTTAATTTTTTTTTACCCCCAAGGCAGTTCCCGCCGCCAGAACAGTTGTCTGACGGCTTCGCGGTTTCTGGGAGGGAGGGGGGGAGCAGGAAGCGCGCACACAGGGGAGGAGTGGGGGAGAAGAGGTGGGCCGCCGGGCTCCCCCCGCCTCCCCCCCAGTTACGTTCTGTGGCCGCCAACTCCCCTCACCCCCGCCTCCCCTCCAGTTACATTCTGTGGCCGCTAAGATCCCCGTTCCCTCCGCGCTGCTCCAAGGTTCTATTTTTACCCCCAGGCAGTTCCCGCCGCCAGAACAGCTGTCTGGCGGCTTCACAGTTTCTGGGAGGGAGTGGGGAGGAGCGGGAAGCCACGCACACAGGGGAGGAGGCGGAAAAGGGGTGGAGAAGGGGTGGGGCCTAATGGAAGGGGTGGAGTGGGGGCGGGGCCGGGGGCAGTGATGTGGCCCTCGGGCTAATGCACTAGTCGTCATGCGGCCCTCATGGTAATTTGAGTTTGAGACCCCTGAGCTAAATAAACCTTATTTCCAGTCTGAATTTGTCTAGCTTCAACTTCCAGCCACTCAATTGTGTTAGACCTTCCTCTGCTACACTATCCCCACTATCTGTTCCCCACGTAGGTACTTACGGACAGTGATCAAGTCACCCCTTAACTTCCTCTTTGTTAAGCTACATAGATCACTGCTGCTAGGTTCCAAGTAGCTCACTGAGTGACAGCTTTGCAGACATGAGCATGTGCAGAGCGCAGTTTTTGGATTCAGCTTGTTTTCCCCTTTCTAATTACCATAGACCTGCACCCACATTCCCCTAGGAGCGGTCTCTCACCTGGGAGGTCAGGCTGCACTATCATTCTAAGTAGACTTTTAAGGTGAGACACAAGGGAAATGATGGTACTTTCCCATGGCAACCAGCGAGTCAGCGGCAGAGCTGGAAATGGAACCCAGGAGTCCAAAACCCCCAGTTCTGTGCATTAGCCACATGACCTTCCCTGACTTGTCCCTTCAGATCCATCCCCCCACCCTCAAACCCACTCTTTCTCCTGAGCTACTTTCCTTCACCAGCCTTTCCTTTTGTCCTGCTGCACCCTCCCTATTGGCTTCTTTCTGCCTTGTCCTTGTCTACCCTGGACTTTCTGTCACCCCCTGCCCAATCTCCCTCATGCCTCAGCTGCCTCCGGAGAGGGAGGGGGATCAGGGAATGCTTGCTGCTCAAGGCCAGGAAGCACAGCTCTGGCCCTGAGTTCCATCCCTTCCTGCCCCCGTGCTTCGCTGAGAGGCCCAAAGGGGCACAAGGGAGGAAGCAGAGGGACAGCATGGAGCAGATGTGGGAGGAGAAAGTCTTGGCTGCCTGCTCAGAGCCCTGGGAGTCACCTCCAGCAACCAAGGAGAGGTGCTGCAGAGCTGACCTGGTACAGGGCCTGCATTCCTGCTTCTGAGGGACATCTGCGTGGGCAGAAAAGTGACCTCAGAGGGCTATGGAATCATAGAAGTGTAGGGCAGAAAGAGACTTACATAGGCCATCTAGTCCAGCCCCTATGCTGAGGCAGGAATAAGTATTCTATAGACCAGCCCTGACAGATTTTTGTCCAACCTGTTCTTTAAAACCTCCAATGACAGAAATTCCACAATTTCCTAGGCAATTTGTGCCAGTACTTAACTACCCTGACAGAAGTTTTTTCTAATGTCTAATCTAAATCTCCCTTGGTGCAATTTAAGACCACTGCTTTTTATCGTATTCCTGGTGGTTAATGAGAAACATTTATAGCCATCCTTTTTATAACAACCTTTTATGTACTTGAAGACTGTTATCATGACCCCCTCAGTCTTCTCTTCTCTAGACTTAGGGTATGTCTACACTACGAAATTAGGCTGATTTTATAGAAGTTGATTTTTTGGAGCAGATTTTATACAGTCGATTGAGTGCATAGCGGAGTGTGTCCACAGTACCATGGCTAGCGTCGACTTTCGGAGCAGTGCACTGTGGGTAGCTATACCACAGTTCCCACAGTCCCCGCTGCCCATTGGAATTCTGGGTTGAGCTTCCAATGCCTGTTGGGGCAAAAAATTTGTCATGGGTGTTTTTGGGTAAATGTGGTCAGTCTGTGAAAGCAATGGCACCCAATCCTTTCGCGGCTTTTTTCCTGGGTTAACCGTGCAGATGCCATAGCACTGCAAACAGCCCGCTCAGCTCTCCATCACCACTGCTGTTGCAGGCAAGTCTAAAGGGTAGTGACTCTGGGAAATGTGCGGGCCTGTTTAGATTTTAGGCGCATCATATTCCTCTCCTTTGTCACCGGAGAAGTAGTCTTGCAGCTGTCCTCATCAGTAGGACTGTAACAGCAATGGTGTTTTGCTCGCTCCATCACTTCCGCTGCAACTCTGCCATCCCGAGCTCCTGCAATCCAGCAGTAAATCATGCAATATGCCTGCAAGCCATCATCATATGTATGACTTTTAGCTGCCCTCGGAACAGCAATGCTGTTTTGCTCGCTCCGCTGCAACTCTGCCATCCTGATCTCCAGCGACCTGGCTGCTCTCCCAGCCAGCAGCACCATGCGGTCGCACCTATCCCAGCCTACCCCTTGCTCCCATAGCTCATAAACCCTGGACAGTAGTAAGGAACAGTTGAACTACAGTTAACTCCTCACTTAAAGTCATCCCGGTTTAGGGAACATGCTCGTTTACAGTTGTGAAATGCTTCATTCTAACCTCGTTTCCAGGCTATCAATGGCAGTTCAGCTGTCCCTTCCCCCACTGCCATGTGCTGCTCTCCGAGACTCCTGCCTACTTGCTGTGTTGGGGGGAGGGGAAAAAGAGGGGGGCTATGTCAGTATGCCTGCTTGCTGTGGGGGGGGAGGGGAAGAAGAGGGGGGCTAATGTCCCCCTGCACCTTGCTTACCCCATCTTCCAAAGAGCAGCACGACCCGTGAGGGAGAGAGCTGCTGCCTTAGGCAGAAGCTGCAGCTGCCGGGCTTGCTGATCTAATTAACAAGGCAGTGTACTTCTGACCCCACTATTGATACCTAATTGGAAATGCGCATCTCTATCTCTGAAACACATCTTTCCTGCTGGCTTGTAGAGTGAGAGTTAACCCTTGAGGGCTCAGTGGAGTGCTAGTTCAAGGTGAAAAAAATGTCCCTGGAACCTAACCCCCTTATTTACATTAATTCTTATGGGGAAATTGGATTCGTTTAACATCGTTTTGCTTAAAGTCGCATTTTTCAGGAACATAACTACAACGTTAAGTGAGGAGTTACTGTATAGGCTTGGCAAGTGCAGAATGGTGGTGCAATGTGCCTTTGGACATTTACAAACTCACTGCCACTGTTGATCGACCTCAGAGCAACTAGCATTTGCACTGTTATTGCTGCTTGCTGTGTGCTACATAATATCTGTGAGAGTAAGGGGGACACATTTATGGCGGGATGGGAGGTTGAGGCAAATCGCCTAGTGTTTGATTTTGAGCAGACAGACACCAGGGTGATTAGAAAAGCACAGCAAGGCGCACTGCACATCACAGAGACTTTGAAAACCAGTTTCTCCTTGATGCAAACCCGCCCCCTTTGTTGATTTTAATTCCCTGTAAGCCAACAACCCTCCCCCCTTCGAAATCAAGCAACTATTGTTTTGAAACCATGCATTCTTTCTTTATTCATTAAAAATACATGAGATAATGGAAAAGGTAGCCGCGGATAGTTTGGGGTACATGTTGTCAGTCATCCCTTCTTTACCCCTTTTCCCCCGCTCCCGCCATGAAAGCAACGGCAGACAATCCTTTCGCACCCTTTTTCCTGGATTGCCCATGCATGCGCCATAGCTCTGCAAGCGGGAGTCCACTCAGATCACCACTGCAGTTATGAGCATTGTAAATAAACACTTCGCATTTGCCCTTGGAGATTTTAGCGTATATATTGGCATTGCGTCTTCTGGAACGGAGTTCTGATAGCAATGATTCATCTCCCCATACAGCGATCAGATCCAGTACCTCCCGTTCGGACCATGCTGGAGCTCTTTTGCAATTCTGGGACTGCGTGGTCATCTGTGCTGATGAGCGCGCCACGCTGTCCAAACAGGAAATGAAATTCAAGCGTTCCCGGGGCTTTTTCAGTGTACCTGACTACTGCATCTGAGTTGAAAGTGATGTCCTGAGCAGTCACAATGGTGCACTCCGGGATAGCTCCTGGAGGCCAATACTGTCGAATTCCGTCCACACTACCCCAAATTCGACCCGGCGATGTCGATTTTAGCGCTAATCCCCTTGTTGGGGAGGAGTACAGAAATCAATTTTAAGAGCCCTTTATGTTGACAAAACTGGCTTCGTTGTATGGACGGGTGCAGGGACGCTGCTAAATTCGACCTAAAGTCATAGTGTAGACCAGGGCTAAATAGGCCCATTTTTTTCACTCTCTCCTCATAGATCATGTTTTCTATACCTTTAAGCTTTTTGTTGCTCTCCTCTGGACTTTCTCCAATTTGTCCACATCTTTCCTGAAGTGTGGCGCCCAGAGCTGGATATAGTACGCAAGCTGAGGCCTTATCAGTGCTGAATAGAGCTGAAGAATTCTTGTGTCTTGCTTACACCACTCCTGCTAACACATCCCAGAATGATGTTTGCTTGCTTTGCAACAGTATTACATTGTTGACTCATATTTAGTTTGTGATCCGCTGTAATTCCCAGATCCTTTTCTGCAGTACTCTCTTCCTAGGCAGTCATTTTCCATTTTTGTATGTGTGCAACTGATTGTTCCTTCCTAAGTGGAGTACTTTGCATTTGTCCTTATTGAATTTCATCCTGTTTATTTCAGACTATTTCTACAGTTTGTTAATATCATTTTGAATTCTAATCCTGTCCCCCAAAGTGCTTGCAACCCCTTCCAGCTTGGTATCATCTGCAAACTTTATAAGTATACTCTTTATGCCACTATCCAAATCATTTCTGAAGACACTGAATAGAACCAGACCCGGGACAGATCCCTGAGGGACCCCACTCGATATGCCCTTCGAGCTTGACTGTGAACCATTGATAACTATTCTCTGAGTACTGTTTTCCAACCAGTTGAGCACCCACCTTATAGTAGGTTAGTCTAGGCTTTGTTTCCCTAGTTTGTTTATGAGAAGGTCATGTGAGACTGTACCAAAAGCCTTACTAAAGTTGAGATATATCACATCTACTGCTTCCCCCCATCCACAAGGTTTGTTACCCTATCAAAGAAGGATATTACATTGGATTGACACAATTTGTTCTTGACAAATCCATGTTGACTGTTACTTATCACCTTATTATTTTCTAGGTGCTTACAAATTGATTGTTCGATTATTTGCTCCATTATCTTTCTGGATATGGAAGTTAAGCTGCCTCTCAGCAATGGGGTTGAGAAAGATGGGTGTAAAACCTCTTCTGGAACATATGGGGAGTGTGGTTTCTGTACAGTCTGTGGCAGGTGAACAAAGCACTGCTGCTACTGCAAAGGAAAATGACACCCCAATAAACTATTACCATTCTTTGGACATGTCAATTAAGTACAGTAACTCCTCGCTTAATGTTGTAGTTATGTTCCTGAAAAATGTGACTTTAAGCAATAAATCATGTTAAGCAAATCTAATTTCCCCATAAGAATTAATGTAAATGGGGGGGCGGGGGGGTAGGTTCCAGGGAAAAAATTTTCAACAAACAAAAAACCATATATATATATATATATATATATATATATATATATATACACACACACACACACACACACATATATATATATATATATATATATATATACACACACACATATATATATATATATATATATATATATACACACACACACACACACACACACAGTATACGTTTTAAACAAACAATTTAATACTGTACACAGCAATGATGATTGTGAAGCTTGGTTGAGGTGGTGAAGTTAGAGGGTGGAAGAGGGTGGGATATTTCCAAGGGAATGCCTTACTGCTAAATGATGAACTAGCTTTTGGCTGAGCCCTCAAGGGTTAACACATTGTTGTTAATGTAGCCTCACACTCTACAAGGCAGCACGAATGGAGGGAGGGGAGACAGCATGGCATGAAAGGCCTCCTGATATAACCCAATACCAGTGTTAAGATCATTCCAGGTAAACAAGAGAAGCGTGGGTCCAGAAATTAATGGATGAAAATTGGTGTGTTAAAAATTAGGCCTACCTGGTGAACAAAATAACAAGGGGATGAGCTGTTCCACCCGTCACTCCCTTTTGGGGCCCTCCCTTTGGAGGGAAATTATGGATGGATAGAAGCGAGCACAATAATTGCTGACTGAAAGAAGGAGAAGGAGCAAGCTTCTCCATCATGGCTGCCACTTCCGCCACCTCCTATGACTCTGGGATCTACCATAACATTATTGGGCCTTCGTTATCCTGATCCTGATAAATGTGCTGACCAGTCTGGGCCAAGAGAGGGACACAGATGACATCACCACCTCCACTAGCTCCAGCTAAATCCCAACAACCGCCCAGGATGTGGCCTGGCTTAGTTGTCCAAAACGGTGTAATTTGCAACCCTGCTGTAAAAGCCTGTGACCAGAAAGAGGCAACTAAAAGATGCTGGTACAAGTTTGCCAGGTCTGGGAGTGGCTGATAAGCCCATGTGCTGGGCCTGTGATTTTCCAGCAATGAGGCTCCAGGTGAGAGTCAGCACCAGAGACAGAAGCTGCATTTTCTCTCTATGCTGTTCTTTTCTCTCCCCTTTTGTGTGTGTTTGTCTGGTTTTGTCTTTTGGGAAATGTGACTGGACTTCAACAACAGTAGCAATAGCAGCCCTAGCCCATCTCAACTAACTTCTTCTCTTTTTCCCCAAAAGGACAGTTATTACCATCTAAAAGACTGTCAAACACGGGAGGTTCCTTCAAAAGGCTCTCTCCAGATAAAAGGAAAGAGAATAAGGGAGATTGTTAAAATAAAAGCCTTCCTCTACATTTCAAAGGCTTTAGCTGTTTTTCCTTCTTTTCTGTATCCTTAAAAAAAGGTTCAAGGGATGTTTCCTCATGTGCTTGTCAAGGTATTTGTGTCTTCTCTGTCCAACAGCTGTCACCCTCACCCAGCCTGTCTCTTCCTCGATGAAAACAACACCTGTGGGAGGGGTGTCTGCACTCTGGGCCTGTGATGCTGTAGAAGACCTCAGTCTCTTTATCCCTATTGGATATGATCTGAACCAGATTTTTAGGGAAAGACCGTCTCATTTTCAGGAACCCTTACTGGAGGGATCACCCAGTCTCTCTTCTGTCTCTCCAGACCAGGTCTGGCCTGTGGGAACATTAGCACCTCCATTTGATTACCTGCAGCCGATTCCTGTGTGGAGTGGTGGCTTTTGTTCATCAAAGTCACAGAAGCAGAGAATGTCTTGCCAGTGGAATCCCAGGCACTCATGGTAAAAGTCTCCCCCATTCCATGCAGCTGGGCATTGTGTCTCACCAGTCCTGAGCAGGCAGAGGTCTCTGTACACCAAATCCCAAATCTTGTTTAAAACTGTTTAACGTTAGACAGTGAAAGTGTCATGTTAACACTTTTGACTCTTTGGTAGGGTGACCAGATAGCAAATGTGAAAAATCGGGACGGGGGTGGGGGGTAATAGGTGCCTATATTAGAAAAAGACCCAAAAATCGGGACTGTCCCTATAAAATCAGGACATCTGGTCACCTTACTCTTCGGGCCCATTTAGTCCATCTAAGTTAATACAACAGCCCCAATTTCCATAGTGCATACGGCCCCAAAATTCTGAAGAGTAAACCCAAATTAAAGAACACAGGCCACTGTTGGCTGGGTGGCTGATGGGTGCAGAAGTCTGGTGTGGGCCCTGGGCTGCCATAGAAAATGGCAATAACAGTCCTTGCTCCTGTCCTCTCCCACTGTTCCCCTTTCTCTGACACTGCCTGTGCACTGAGCCCCCACAATACCCACGGCACCACTAGGACATAGAGAACACATATGAACACCGGGGGCAAAGCTAGTAAAAGACAGAGTCATTTGCACTAGTTCAAAGCCCTTTGGAACAAAAGCCGCAGGATCAGGAAACAACCCAGATCCAGGTGGCAGCCTGCCCTATTGTTCAAAGACTTCAGAGCCCAGAGTCTGATAAGGAAACACAGAGAAGGCTGACTGATTTGCTCAGAGGAAAGGCCCCTCAGCTCAATGAACTCACCCCCCTTCAAATGAACAACAGCTGCTTGCTGGAGGCTGGCATTGCTCAGGTATGTGCAGCCCACCCTCTTCCTCAGAGTGCATCAGAACAACACACTGTGTCCCTGCTGTTAAACATGAACCCACTGACAATAGCATGGTGCCAGCATGAACCCTGCCAGGTCCACTGCCTGAGAGGCCATATCTGCCGCATTGTCTCCACCCCCATCCAGAGTCTGGAGAATTATCACTAACCCTCCTGGCACATGCATGCCATAGCAGTGGCTTCCCAAAGCAATTATCCAGACACACAAAGGTATATCTGAGCAGTGCTGAGAGCAGAAACCCAATCTGATAGCAGGGTTGCCGCTGTGAATGCCAGTGCCACATACCTGCAGCAGGATAAATCATGGGCTCTCATCTAAATCTTGCTATTGAAAGTGATTACTTGGCTTTAGATAATGAGTTAGTCCTATTATAAAACAGCTGGTGCAGGGGAAGCAAATCTGCTGCTCCGGCAGTCAATTGCATTGGCAAACCTGAAATCATCCAACCATGTGCTGGAAAGATTTCTTCAACCGACTTTTTAAAAAAAAAAGTCTGGAAGCCTCAGACGGCTTTCTCTGGGAGTGTGAACAGCACTGAATTCATCAGCCCAGCTTCTGGCTATTCCTTCCTTAGCGACATGTTTGCTCATCCTTAAAGTCACAGCTCTCCCTCTGTTCAGTCTCACATCTCCTGCATGTCCCACTGCTGCCACAAACTGAACACACTGAGACTCCTGCCATTTCCAGGCACAGTTAGCTCCACCACACATCTCCATTACCACCTCACATGCCTCTCTCTCTTTCTCTCCCTGCATTCAGGATCCTGCCAAATCCTGGGGCTGCTGCTTCTAGACCAAGCCCTCGTCATTTCACCTCAGAGACTGCAGGAATTGTACAAGGGAGGTTTAGGTTGGATATTAGGAAAAACATTTTACTTCTAAGGATAGTTAAGCACTGGAACACGCTACCTAGGGAGGTTATGGAATCACCATCCTTGGAGGTTTTTAGGAACATGTGAAACAAACAGTTGTCAGGGATGGCCCAGGAACACGTAATTCTGCCCCAGAGCAGGTCACTAGAAGACCTCTTGAGATCCTTTCCAACTCTGCTTTTCATAGAATCATAGAATCTCAGGGTTGGAAGGGACCTCAGGAGGTCATCTAGTCCAACCCCCTGCTCAAGGCAGGACCAACCCCAACTAAATTTTCTGTGATTCTAGGTGAATGGGCAACATGGTGGAAAATTAAATTCAATCTTGATAAAGGCACATGAGAGGGAAAACTTGAACTACTCAGACACCTTACTCGGTTTCTAAACTGTACCAACTCAGAAAAAGACCGGGGAATATTTGGACATGGTTCAACACAGACCTGTGCAGCTGTAATCCAAAGAGCAAACAAGGTATAGGTGCTGGAACTTGGGGTGCTGCCGCACCATGGCTTGAAGTGATTTTCATCATATACAGGGTATACAGTTTGGTTCAATGGCTCTCAGCACCCCCACTATACAAATTGTTCCAGCACCCCTGAAACAAGGTGTTATCAAGCATAAAAAATAAGAGTGAGACAATACAAACAATATTCTACTGCCATTATATAAATCAATGTGCAGCCTCATCTGGATCCCATGTGCAGGACTGTTCATCCCATCTCAAAAAGAATACTGCAGAAGTCCAGGTTGCCATTAATTATTTTGCACATCTCTTTCTGAGACCATTTCTCCCTCGTGAAATCTGTGCAACGAGGGATAGCTGTGGCCATTTGATCACCCTGCTTCTTACCAGTGTCTCTCTGTAGATGGTATCAGAGGAGTAGCCGTGTTAGTCTGGATCTGTAGAAGCGACAAAGAGTCCTGTGGCACCTTATAGACTAACAGACGTATTGGAGCATAAGCTTTTGTGGGTGAATACCCACTTCTTCAGATGCAACCCCAGTATTCACCCACGAAAGCTAATGCTACAATACGTCTGTTAGTCTATAAGGTGCCACAGGACTCTTTGTCGCTTCTCTGTAGATGAGGCTTTAACAAGTCCCAGCAAGATCTTAAATTATATCCTATAAACAACATAACTGGCATCTGATTTGTAGTAGCATGGGTTGCATTCCTATAACCTTGTGTTGTAAGTTACCTTACCCAGCCCGAATCAGTTGCTTGAATGTTTGGATAAATCTTTCCTCCACTAATCCATTTGTGGCAGGATGGTGAGGAGCTGATGTGACATGTTTGATACCATTTCCTTTGACAAACAGCTGAAACTCTGTGGATGTGAATTAGTTCCTTTGTCACTTACAATCTGTTCAGGGACCCCCATCCATGAAAACAAGAGTCTGAATACTTCCGCCATCAGCACGGAACCAGTGGAATTCATACAGAATAATTCAGGCCATTTAGAATGGGCATCTACTGCAAACAAAAACATTTGTCCCATAAACAGTCCAGCACAGTCTATGTGGATTCACTGCCCTGAAGTAACTGGCCACTCCTAACGATACAACAGAGCATGTTTAGTTATGTGTTATGCTTGCTGACAACCTTAACAGTGTTTGCTATTTCCTGTTTGTGTACCAATCCCTCACCAGGACACAAAACCTCTGGCCAGGACTTCCATTGTTACAATTCCCAAATGGCTTTTGTATAATTTTTGGAGAACATGGGACTGGAGCTACATAGGAATAGCCACTCTAGTGACACACAGCAAGCACCCTTGAGATACACTTACCTGCTCTTCCGGAGCAACGGCTAATGGAAACAGTTGTTTGTGTGCATCAGGCCATCCATTCATCATAATGTCATGGACTTCAGCCAGCACTATGTCATTTTACAGTTACGTTGTACCATGGCATTTGTCACTGGCAAGGGTTCAGTTTGTGTCATACAGACAGTCATAGAATATCAGGGTTGGAAGGGACCTCAAGAGGTCATCTAGTCCAACCCCCTGCTCAAAGCAGGACCAATCCCCAACTAAGTCATCGCAGCCAGGGCTTTGTCAAGCCTGACCTTAAAAACCTCTAAGGAAGGAGATTCTACCACCTCCCTAGGTAACCCATTCCAGTGCTTCACCACCCTCCTAGTGAAAAAGTTTTTCCTCATATCCAACCTAAACCGCCCCCACTGCAACTTGAGACCATTACTCCTTGTTCTGTCATCTGTTACCACTGAGAACAGTCTAGATTCATCCTCTTTGGAACCCCCTTTTAGGTAGTTGAAAGCAGCTATCAAATCCCCCCTCGTTCTTCTCTTCTGCAGACTAAACAATCCCAGTTCCCTCAGCCTCTCCTCATAAGTCATGTGCTCCAGCCCCCTAATCATTTTTGTTGCCCTCCGCTGGACTCTTTCCAATTTTTCCACATCCTTCTTGTAGCGTGGGGCCCAAAACTGGACACAGTACTCCAGATGTGGCCTCACCAATGCCGAATAGAGGGGAATGATCACGTCCCTCGATCTGCTGGCAATGCCCCTACTTATACAGCCCAAAATGCCGTTAGCCTTCTTGGCAACAAGGGCACACTGTTGACTCAGTGTCTGGTTCCACTCCAGTGCTCTTACCTGCCACTTCCAATGACAAGCAAGTTACAAAGTTTAGCCCCCGTTACACACAGTGAAAGCCACCATTTTTTTCTCATCAATTATACTATTATTGATTATACACGGTGCCAGTCCCTTGATAGAAGTAAACCAATCCTCAATATGTGACTATCAAACAAGCCCATTTCCCCCAAACAGCCAGATGTTTTAACCCTTTTTCTATTTTTCCTAATGAGTCGTTTACTGCTGGTTCCAGTGTTCCAAGCTGCTGTTTCCTTCTTACATTCCCTAGGTCTTTACAGTCACAAAACAATCTGAGAAACCACTGGGATCAGTGCACTGTGCTCTGATCATCAACAGAAGCCTGTACTCTTAGGACCAAACACAACTATGATCCAAGCAATGGAGGAACCAGGTGCACAGGTCTATTTATCTTCTAGCTGAAGTGCTCAGTCCCAGGTCTGGCCTTTGGATTCTAGGCTGCTTTGTCTGAGTGCTTTTTATTTTGTAAGATTTTGTAAGACCAGATTTAGATCTGGTCTCCACATAAAAGTTTTGCTGGCATACCTATGTCCACTCGGGGGTGAGTTTTTGCTGACATAGCCTGGGTGCATATGGCCTGGTTTACACTAGGAACTTACATCAGTATAGCTACATCCCTCAGAGGTGTGAAAAATCCACCCCGAGAGACACAGCTATTGCCGACCTAACCCCCAGTGTAGACAGCACTAGCTTGACAGAAGAATTCTTGACAGTGTACCACCAATGCCACCTCTCGGGGAGGTGGAGTACCTATGCTGACGGGAGAGCCGGCATTGGTGGTACACTGAAGTGCTGCAGCTGCGCCGTTGTAGCATTTTAAGTGTAGACATGGCTTTTTATCAGCATAGCTTATTCGTTCAGGGAACTAGTATAAGCTATACTGGCCAAAAGACTTTTTTCCTGATATAAATTACATCGTTACTAGTAGTACTTTGCCAGTACAGCTGTACTATGCCGGCAAAGTGCTCGTAGTTTATACCAGTGTAACACTGACAGACCGTGGTCGTCGGTGGGCGGGAATTGAACCTGGGATCTCTGGAGCTTAGTGCATAAGCTAAAAGCCACATGGCCCTTAGCTAAGGCTGCAGAGCGAACTCATTAATCGCTCTCTGTGGTCTTGGTGCCACTAGATGGGACAGAACACCACACCTAGAAGGTGTGTGGGTTACACCAGCAAAAATCTTCTTTTTACTGATACATTTATTCCAGTCCCCTGAGCAAAACAAGCTATAAAGAGGCAGTTTTGCTGCTATAATTGCATCTGCACTAGAGGTTCGCTGGCGCAGCTGTGCTGGTCAGGGATCACTTCCGGACTGACAGAGCTGTGCCAGCAGAAGTGTGTAGTGTTGAGCTGGCCTCAGCTGGCCCTGCAAGCACACCCATCTGCATTGTCCTGGTAGCTATCATCCCACACACACAAAGCTTCTTGCACAATGACCCCTTTACCAGGTAATATTTTACACTCAGCCGCACAGTGGCAAAACATAAAAATTCCAGCTTCATTAAATCATACATTTATTTTTCAAGATAAACACATGTCGCTGTGGTATGCTACTCCACAATGGCAGTAACTAGGTGCTGTGAGCAGCTGAACAGCCACTGGCCCTGAGGTGCAAATTAGCAGCACTGAATGAACGACCTCCATGCTCAGCCGTTGTGCTCCCCATGCCCCGCACCTTACTGCAAACAGACAGATGTACAGAAATCCATAACACACAATCTATGACTCCCTCACTACACTACACTCAGTTACCGGCCTGATTCTGTCCATAGTGAAAACAATTGCAAAATTCCCAACGATTCCCATAGAAACTGGTTATTATGCCATGCTGCTGTAATGCAGAGTTAAAACCACAAGTATGGGAGCTTGCCCTAATAAAAGAACAGCTTACCTCTGCAATCTCAATGAAAGTGTCAGTTGAGAACAGTCAGCGCAGTGCAAAGCACCGCGCTCTAATAAAAACAAGCCCTGTATAAGTACATACTTAGGAAAGTAGCGCCCTGACAACATGCCATTGCTGCACAAACTAAATAAATGCTCACCTAAGCAAACAGCCATGGGAGAGATCAAAGCAATAGTATAGTCTACAACTACAACATCTCATGAATGCTGATTGCCAGTTATCTACCACTCAAATATAAATCAGATAAATCCAGAAAGCAAAACCCCACCAAATTCCAACTGACTGCACCAAAAAGGAGTGGCCAGATTTTCAGAATTCATCAGTACCCTGCAGCTCCTGTTGTTCTCTAAAGATTTATTTACACACAACCTGAAATACAATTTACACATGTAACCCCCAAGGAGCTTCCCAGGGTCTGTGTGTGCTGGGGGGCAAGGGCAGACTCAGTCTACTGGGCAACGAAGAGGGAGAGAGGAGAGCCGTAATTTAGAGCGACAGGGGCCCTGACAGCTCAGGGGAGCATGGCAGGGTGCTTGGACAGCCACCAGCTACCTGCTCAGAGGAGGGGCAGTGTCTGGGTGGGGGATTAGAGTTGAATGATTGACAAGTAAAAGCCCGGGAAGAAGAGCTATCCTGACCAACAGGAAGGTCCTCAGGGAGACGGCCATTCCCAGGATCATTGGAAGAGAGGAGAAGCCATTTTGGGAGGTCTGGAGCCAGCCACTGAAAGGACAGGACTAGTTGTGGGTGAGCAGGTGAGTCCCAGGGTTCATCTGGGTCCCCTGAGAACCGGCCTCTGGGTGCCAGGCAGCAACCCCCGTCAGCTTGGTTCTTTCCCTGTTCAAGGTAACACCTAGCGTACAGAGTTTCATTTGGAAAACTCCCCGCCAGCCAGGGGAGTTGCCCTCCAGCGCCTAGATAAACCCGCCACCAAATGACAAATGCTGCTCTGGTGCTAGCTCAGGGCTACCCACCTGCCGAACATGTGGCTGAGTGCTGGGGTAGGAGATCTGGAGTGAGCAGTTTTAACAGAGTTATTGTAATTACCACCTGAGACCTGCAACCCCTTTGTGGAGAGGGGAAACCTTCGGAACAGAAGCAGCCGGATTCCTGCATGAAAAGGATGCCTGCCAAATGCAATCATCAGTGGCTGAAGAGTCCGGAGCCATCTCTGAGCCCAAGGATCACTCGCGGAGTTGTGAGTGCACCATCTTTCACTTAGCTAGTCAGGGAAATTGTTTGGGAGACCCCTGCTCCTGAACTGTGTCTTCAGACCAGGGGAAAGGGTTTGGGGATTTCATTACCTGCTGCCTATTAAACCTGCGGAGGGGTTCACCCTCTTATCCCACCTGCGAGTCCTTGGGCAGGACTGAACCAAGTCAGCCAAGTTGCTTAGTGCTGCTACCGAAGATATCTTTGGCACAGGTCAGTCAAGGGCCCCTCCAAGGATGCATATCAATGGGACACTGAAATTTACTCTTGCTATCTCAGATTATGTGACTGGGGAAATTCCTGGGTGTTAACAGTGCGGACACCGGTGACCCTGAGAGTTGTGTTTTACCCTGTTGTATTATATTTACAACCCATTTATTATAATTACTCTATTGAATATATTGTGTGTGTTGGTGTTATTTCTTGGGATTCTCTAACTATGTGGCAAGAAAGTGGGGGCAGTTAGAATTTTTCTTCCAACCTGCCCGGATGACCCTGCCAGAAAGGAGCGAGGGGGGTGGAGGCACCACCAAATAAGTTCATATGGGAAGAAAATAAGGAAATTACACCCTACTGAACTGGAGGTGGGATCCAGATGAACCAGGCCTGTCCATCAGAACCAGTAAAGAGATGGGCACTAAAGGAGGTAATTGGATGGATTGGGGCGCTACACAGACCTTCAAGTGCATCACTTTGCAATCTTAATGTTCATGTAGTTTTTGAATGAAGTTTCCTAATGTGTTTACAAAAGTGAATAAAGAAATAAATCCCACATAGAATCATAGAATATCAGGGTTGGAAGGGACCTTAGGAGGTCATCTAGTCCAACCCCCTGCTCAAAGCAGGACCAATCCCCAGTTGTTGCCCCAGATCCCTAAATGGCCCCCTCAAGGATTGAACTCACAACCCTGGCTTTAGCAGGCCAATGCTCAAACCACTGAGCTATCCCTCTCCCCATGTGCAACTGTTTTCAACAGAGTGACAGTTTACTGTCAACCTGCACAAGCTCTGCATACACAAACTCAGGCTCCTGCTGAGCTCTCACCTCATACAGAAGGAGTAAGCGGTCTCCCAAAAAGACCTTCACCCAGCATATAGGAGCCTCTTCATATTTGTTCATGGATCTGTTCACCTGGAGTACGTAGGCACATGCACGCAAAGTCAATGGGTAAGTGGCCAGTACTTTATTGTAGTGTAATAACAGCCAGTGTTGATGCACATGGTACCTTAACAAATCCATGTAACTCAGCCAAACCAAACCAATTTTCACCAGGCCAGTGTTAGTCACATCTATGACATGGGAACCATAAATGTACAAATGTCACCTGTCTGTCATGTCCTACTGGGGCCTTAGACCCTTAAAAATACGGAGCAAAACCTGTTTTTGTAATGGCAAAACTGCATTTTCCCACTGTCTTTGAACATGAGCACCTCTAAATGGTTTGTGCTCAATGTGCAGAATGTGCGAAGTTTCAGACTGAAAGATTAAAGTTAAAGATATTGGGGAAAGACCCATTACAATGGAAATGCTTGTGCAATCTTAACTACAAGCATTGCTTCTGTGCGGAGCGTGCTTCCTCTAAACAAACCCTTGTAAATGTTCCTGGGGTCTGCAGCATACCCACTACATGTCTGGGATGCTGCTGTATGCTAGTATTTCTATCACACTTCAATAGCTCTGATTTATATACTATAAAAATCTCCAGTGAAATCCAAGAATACCATTGCAAAAACAGCTATGAGTTGTCGCTGACCACTTACAAATCCTTATTAGACCTCACCCATGCTATCATGCAAAGGTTTGCTGTGCTGTATTCCTGACAGCACTGGGAGTCACCCTCACCATGCCCAGCCGCCCCCACATTACTCTGATATATTGTGCTCTGGCTTGCCTGTGCTTCTAACACAAGGAGTGAATGCTGCAGTGCTATCAAAGTGAAGGGAAATGCATGTGTTTTGAGAACATGATGATAACATTATCACTAATACAGCATTTGGTTTATAAATCCGTAGGAGTTCGATGGAAGCAAAGGCAGCTGAGCATCATTTCCCTTCATATTTACATATAGGAAAATTAAAGAGAGATAGTTCAAGTGTTTTAGACACATTCATGAAATAAGTTGGTGGCACAGCAGGGATTTGAATCCAGCTCTGCTGATGCTTCACTTTGCCTTGTACTGAGCTGGTTAACCAAACATAAGTATTTCTAATTTGACATAAATTGTAGATCCACACAGTTATTGAGCAAAGTAGCTTAACTTCACTAAAGCTGGTAGTATCAGGAGCAGCTAATCACTATGCTGAGGCTACTTAGGAGCTGCTGACCTTGTGCCACCGTCTGGCTACTTAACCAGCTCAGCAGGCTTGAGCCCATAGAGCGTAACCTTTGTGGGCAGGGACTGCTCTTCCCCTATGATCACTCAGTGCTGAGCACACTGGAGTGTTTCACAAACCATTTGCTCCACGGCGATCCTTAGAAAAATGGCTTGGTTTGGTTTTATCAACATTTTGAAAATCTCTGTTGCATAAATGCCAAGGGTGAATTTCAGTCCCTGGTGAGTTTCCATTTCTAGTACTTTCATTTCTTTGAACCCTACAGCTAATGCTTCCAGACTGGGTAGTGATGTCCGCTGCATTCATTTTTATATAACGGTTCTGTTCAATTGACAATCGTATACCTGCCCTCACTCCCCGTTCTATATGTTGCCCTCTGTGATTCTGTAGGTTGAACTGGCAGGGGATAATTAGCTTCCCACACAATCAGTAAAAAAAAGCTGAATACCAGAGCACAGGGCAGGACACAAAGCAGCTGCCCAGAACTGCACACAAGCCTGGGTCTCCCAAATTCTCCAAAGTGACACTGCATAGCCAAGGCCAGTCGTACAGATAGTCCAGCCTACATGTACTCCCGCTCATCCGCAGCCCTGTCTCATGACAGCAATAGAGGGAGCTTTCCTTCACCCAATAACATTCATAGATTCTAAGGCCACAAGGGAGCACTGTGATCAACTAGTCCAACCTTCTGCAAAGCACAGGCCAGAGAACTTCCCCAAAATAACTCCTCGAGCACCTGTAGCTCACCCCATGGGCTCTACCACAGAGCCCTGTGCTGTTGACTTCCCCCAGTAGCAGGTGGGAGGGGTGGGGGATGTAACCCCCAGTCATCCTGGCAAGCCTCCTCCCTCAGCCAATGGAGAAGGGGAGACAACAGCAACCCTAGCAGCCAGCAAGAGGCAGAAGACAGCCAGATAGACTGCAAGCACTCTCTGACCCTTTGCAGAGCCCTGATGCTGGAACAGCAGGAGGGCAGCTGGGATAGCCCAGCTCCTGCCCCGCAGAGAGACCAGCCAGGATGCAGGGGCGAGGGGCTCCCTGCAGCCAGCCAGCATAGCACTGCCAGGCCCAGGTACTGGCCTGTCTGTAACCTTAGTCTGCAGGAGGAGATAGCCCATCTCCTGCCACTGCCTGTGGTCAGGTGGCCCTCCCTGAGATACTCCTCCCCCATGCCACCCTACCACACACCTTCCCTGTGCCACCGTGCCACAGCTAAAGATAATGGAATGCTCCAACTGGGTTCCCTTCAGTGTGGAAGAGGGAGCTGCCAACAGGGTGTTCTCCCTGAGGGGCCCTCAGCAGTGGAGCTTACTCCCTGCATAGTCTGTCATCGACCCAGGGTGCTGGAGCCAGCAGAGCACACTGGAAGGACCACCTTTATTCATGGGGCTCTTAGGGCTCAAGAGGGATTTTTTGGGAGGGTGGATTCTTTTTCTTCATTGGTTCCTTTGTGTAGAAGGTCATGTTGGCGGCTGCTGCTGCATATAAAGCAGGTTTTGTCTGTACGTTTTGTTGTCCTTCAAGGGGGCCCCAGCTTAGGAAGGGGCTGGGGCTGGTGTTTTAAAGAAATCCATATAAAGGAATAATGATTAGTCTGAAGAGGGTTTAACTGAGGGCCGGCCCCAGGTGGAGAGGGACAAGACAGTCTAGAACGAGATTTAGTGTAAAAGTGTTTGAAACCTTACTATAAACCTTTGAACATACTAAGAAACCCAAAGCTGGGCCACTGGCCGGATTGTTTACACATATTGTGTAACAATTTTTTGGAAATTTAACCTGTGGAATTTTTAGAAGGAACATGTTAAGTCTTGCTGTATGAACTATCCAGTCAATTCAGTGCTAGTTAGGTTTCTATACCAAGCCCATCATCATGATATCAAAGCACCTCTAAGACATTTAGCCCACATTTTTCTTGCTAAAAGACTCAGAACACTGTAGTGTCTGATAGCAGTGGGCTCACATGTCCCAGGAGCACAGCATGGCTGCTCATTCTGCCCTGGTTCTTTGCCTGGATTATGCTAGGTTTGTAGGGTTTGGCAGATAAATCTACTGTGCCTTGTGTCTGGCAGGGCAGGGCAGATAGGACTAAATTCCTGACATCTGCTTCTGTTGAGATTACCTTTCTCGGCAGGCTGGCCCTGCCTTTGCCAGGCTGCTGGCTTTGCTTCAATGCATATACAGACAGTTGCTTAGCAGAACATTTTCAAAAGCACCTGAGTGACTTGGGAGCCCAAGACCCACTTTCAGAAGTGACTTAGGTGCTTAGGAGCCTGGGACTCACTGGAAGCCAGTGGGAGTCAGGCTCCCACGTCAATGAGGCACTTTTGAATATATTCCCCTCAGACCTGGTAAAAGAGGCCAGGAGAAAGACCAGCGGGGTCCTGTGCTCATCCGTTCTACTTCCTGCTGGAACCAGCCCACGGACAGACCACAATTCTTGTCATGGCCCAGTAGGGTGACCAGACAGCAAATGTGAAAAATCAGGACAGGGGGCGGGGGGGTAATAGGAGCCTATATAAGAAAAAGACCCCAAACTCAGGACTGTCCCTATAAAATTCGGACATCTAGTCACCCTAAGGCCCAGGGCCATACATTTCAGCTGGCCTGTGCCCCCCCACAGAAACCCCGGCCATGCTGCGATGTCTGGCCTCCTTGACAGTAAAGTGTTTTCAGCCCCTGGGTTGAGCACACCGTGATGAGAGAGTTACTGCTGCCCAAAGCACCAGAGACTCCGGGCACAGCACACATTGTTCCTTAGACTCCTACATAAGTCTTAAACTCTTTGGTAACTAAGTCACATGTCATGGGCAGAAGTGTCTCCCACATCCTTTTCCCTGGCCACCTGCAGCTCAGCCAGTATGTTGAGGCTGCAGAGGGCACTAAGATGGATATGGAGTGGCATAAGGCAGGAATGGAGCCACATAGCCTCTGCACTTTCCACTCCGCACAGAAATTCTCTGTGCTGTTACTCCCCTCTGCAAGAGCCAACATGGAGAAGTGTGTGCCCCTTAGACAGCTGACAAACAGGTCACTGAGGCCTTACAAATACCTTGTATTGCTTTTTACATCAGTGTATGAAAGTGCCACCCAATGAAGGCAAAATAATGGGGCAGTTCTTGGTCCAGGGCTGGCTGCTGGCCAAAGCAGCTTCCCAAGCCATCTCCAGCATTGTTGGGACACACGTTCTGCTCCACACAAAGATTTGCAGCTAAGGGAGATGACAGTAGCTATAAAAAGTGCTGACAATTTTCAGTGAAGCAGAATTTGCATATGCTGCTGCTGCTTCTTATATAAGGGATTTCTGACTAAACACAAATCAGAAAAGCAGACACTGAAATGTACTTTTAAACAAGCCCCTTGAGACACTGCTGTTGTGTAAACGTCCACCCCACCCCCCACCCCCGTATGAAACACATACAAATAGGAGACACTCTGCTACCTCAAGGACACATCGCTATCCTGCTCTGAGGGGAATATTTCCTAGAAAACAATCCGACACAACAGGTGACAGCTCCTGGGGACATATCACAACACAGCCCAAGCACTGTACATCACCTCTACACCCTTCAAAGGGGCCACAACAGTCCTTGGCATAAATGAGAATGGTCCTGAGGGCCAAGCCTTCTTCTGCCCTCAGCTCACCCTCTACACCAGGGCCATGGGTGAGGAGGGAGCTTCCCAGGGTCACATGCGGCTGCACAACTCAGCTCCTGTACTTACACTACCACATACAGACATGCAACTCTCAGAATTTCTCAGCAGCTCTTTAGCTATTGCAAATCAGATAACGAGTGCTTGGTAGTGAGGTGTACTTGAGGTTGGTTTTCAGTGCAGGACTAAAATCTGAAACTGGACAGCCCTGAAGACAGCTTGGATCTGGGGTGGTGGAAGCAAATGTCAATGTTTGTGACAAAGATGGAAATACCTGCTACAGAGGGGGTGTTTCCATTCACCAAAGAGTTCTTGTGTTAGTGGCGGGTTGTCATTGTTAGTATATGCAGCACTAGCTAGGGAAAGAGACACGTTTCTTACCAAGCAAGAGGTCACATGGACACCAAGACTCTATATAACACAATAATGAACCCAGGACAAATCAGGTCTGAACTGAGGGCATGGATCTGGTCGCAAAGAAGCTCACCATTGAGGGGTACATACTTATGCAGCAGATGCAACTGGGAGGCTCCCTAACCCAGGAGGAAAGGCCTCATACAGAGCACTGTGAAACACAGCTTTACTGAAGACGTGAGTTGGATAAATGCCCTTGGTGAGCTCCCAGCACTGTATTACTGGTGTGTTGTGATATCACTGCATTGCACGGTGGCTGCAAATAGTGACTTCAGCAAGGTGTGGAACATACCAAAGGTGGAAGGGTTTTAAAGGAATGAGAGTTTCTTGCATGGAGCCACCAGGAGGTTTCCCTGCTGCCATGACAGCCTCCTGGGCGGTGATTGGGGGAGGAGGGGGCAAAGCATCGGCCCTTCTCCCTCCCTCCCTCCCTGTTGCTCCTGGATGCGTCACCCTGCATTGTCTCTGGAGACAGGTGGGGAACAACGCTGAAGGAGCAAGGTGAGTTCTCTACCTAGGAGGAAGGGGGACTTAGTGGGGCTCACGCTTTAGCCCTGGGGTGGTTGGGCGGTGGGGACTTAGGGAGCCTGGCTGCAGGCCAGGGCTCCAGGTATGGGGCTTCAGGCGCCAACAACCGGCTCTGGACACAGGGTTTCGGGCGCTGACCCCCAGCTCTGGCCTCGCAGCCCCGGCCTTCAGCCCCAGGTCTTTAGGCTCCAACTCCTGGCCGCACAGCTGCAGGCTCCAATCCCTAACTCTCACCTATGGCACCAACCCCCAACCCAGGCGGCAGCCACTGTCCCCCGGTGCTGATCCCCGGCAGCACATTCCAACCCCCAGCCGTGGACGCAGACCCTGGATGCCGACCTTGGGCTCCAGCGGCTGCCGTCCCTGGGTGCAGATCCCCAGCCCTGGCTGCCGGCCCTGGTTGCAGATCCCCAGCCTCAGGCTCCGGCGGATGCTGGCTCTGGATCCTGACCCCTAGCCCTGGCTGCAAGGCAGCAGGTGTGGACCCCAAGCGCCAACCCCAGTGGCGGCTGCTGACCCCTGGCGCCAACCACCGACCACGCACTCCTATCCCCAGACCTGGCCACTGACACCGGACACTGCTCCTGGATGTCGACCCTGGGCTCCAGCGGGTGCTGGCCACAGGTGCCAATCCCTGGCCCTGGTCACACAGCAGTGGGTGCCAACCCTGGGCTCCAGCAGGTGCTGGCCCTGGACACCGATGCCTACCCCTTGCCCCAGTCATGCAGCAGCGGGCGTGGACCCCAAGCGCCAACCCAGGGTGCCAATCCCCGGCCACATGGCAGTGGGTGCCGATCCCCAGGCCTGACCACACAGCAGCGGGTGCTGATCCCCAGCCCCAGGCACTGATCCTCACCCCCCGATCATGCGGTAGCGGGGGCCCCCCATCCATTGCCCCTGGCCTCTGCTGCCTCTCCCAGCCCTGCATCCATCTTCTCTGCCTCAATCCCCACCCCATCCAGGTCTTAATTTGCCAGGACTTGCTGTGAAAAGTGATATTAACAAACCCACAAATATCACTTTTCACAGGATTATTTTTATCATTGAGAACTGCAAAAAAAAAAAACCCTACATAAATAAATTACAGTGATTTGAACGTATATGTGCATATTTATTTGTTTTTCCTAAAGTTAATTAAGTATTTTAGGAAAAAGTGTGAGTGCAGCCGCACTCTGAAGCCACCAAAAATTTGTTATGAGAACCCCTGGATTAAACCACAAAAACACTGCCTTTCACTGGCGACAAAGCTTGTCTCAGCACGTATTGGTGGTTGGCTCCCAAGATCGTGAGGGACCTGGACAGAGTTGTAAAGATTTAGAAAAATGTAAAACCACAAGTGTTCAGTGGGGCAACAAACCTAACTGGCTTCAAGACTGAGCTTGGTATGTTTATGGAGGGGATGGTGTGATGGGACTGCCTACAATGACATGTACCTGATCTGTGACTGCTAGCAGCAAATTTCTCCAACGGCTGGTGATGGGACACTAGATGGGGAGGGCTCTTAGAGAATGCTTTCCCAGGTATCTGGCTGGTGAGTCTTGCCCACATGCTCAGGGTCTAACTGATCACCATATTGGGGTTGGGAAGGAATTTTCCCCCTAGGTCACATTGGCAGAGGCCCTGGGGGGGGTTGCCTTCCTCTGCAGAATGGTCACTTGCAGGGTTAAACTAGTGTAACTGGTGGATTTTCTGTAACTTGGTCTTTGAACTATAATTTGAAGACTTCCGTAACTCAGCCAGAGGTTAGGGGTCTATTACAGGACTGGATGGGTGAGGTTCTGTGGCCTGCAAAGTGCTGGAGGTCAGACTAGATTATCACAATGGTCCTTTCTGACCTTAGAGTCTATGAGAACCCACCAGATGGTCTGAGTGGGGGTCTTACAGCTGAAGAAGCCTTGTCAGAAACAAGGCTCCCGCAGCCTGAAACTGGCAGAGGTTTTGAGGTGGGGTTCTGAAGCTGGTCAAGAGCTACAGGAGCATGGTAAAGATCTTACTCTAGTTTTCAGAGCACTGGGGAGAGGGGCTGGGTGTCCTACCTCACAGCTGTCTCTGGACGCAGGGGTGCAGATCAACAAGAGTAACAGAAATGCCACTCAGCCTTTTTCTGCATTTGAACTAAAGGAACAAATGGGAGATGCTAAAACTATGGGCAAAATCCTGAAGCGCCTCTTCCCTCCCAAGCACTCTCATGCAGCAGCTGGGCTGGAGTTCAGCCTATTGCAGGGACCAACAACTGAGCTTGCTGACGCACTGTGTCCTCTCAAGGCCTGGGGCATGGCTAGACCCAGCACCCCTTTGCAGTGAGCTGGTATAATCCAGCAGGCTGCCCTTTGCAAACCTGGATGTCAAATGGAATATTTAGAGATGGAATTAGAACCGTTTGGGTGTGTCCTGCCATTAAACCATTCAGACCCTCATTCAGCACAGTGGTGGTGGGGAGGAACCTATGTTTTGGGATTGGGATTTGGGATTTTCAATCCCCATGGCCAGGATAAAGTCCCAGGTGAGGAGGGGGTACTGCAGTCACTCAGGGCTTGCAGCAATGGGGGGGAGAATTCTGGATTTGGGAATGACAGGTCCCAAGATCCCCTCTCAGAGAAGCCCAAGCAAAGGCTGTGGAAGTTACAGGGTGGAAGCACTTGGTGCCCAGAGATTTCTTATACTGATGTCAGAAGTAAGATCTTAACAGCTGGTTCTGAGGGCAAGTTTTGTCTATTTAGGCAAGTATGCAATGAACAGGCTGGTGTGTATGTGCACCATGTACCTCTCGTGGTTCCCCTGGCTGTCATGGGCCCTACACTGCTAACAGATAGCAGCGATTCTGTTAGCTCAGGCATCAGAGGCCTGTGCTCTGGTGCAGGTGACAGGGGTTCTGCCCCAGCCGCAGCTGTGAAGCTCTTCAAGGCTGTTGTGTGCAGCAGAGCGGCAGATAGCAGGTCCAACTGGCTGTGGAACTGTCACAACAGAGCTGTACTCCTTCACTTGCCCAGTGAGCTGTTCAATGCAGTGAAAACATGATTACAGAATAGAACAGGGTCAAATAGAAGCTGGACACTGTAATTTGAAATCCAAGTGCCAGTTACAGGGGCTGTCATTTCATCAGCAGCTGTGAAAAAGTTGAGTCTCCAGACCCTCAGCTGGAATTCCAGCCTGGGACTCCCCAGGTCCATGGAGCTGAGCGCACATGAGTGCCAAGGGCACTCGCTGCCATGTGGGGCTCTAGGAGGCCTTTCCTCCTTGCCGCCGCGATGCAGTTGTATCAGGGTCAAAGGTGTGTCAACAGCCAAGGAGCAGAGGTCAGGCTTGTGTGCGGCAAAAGCTACAGGACAGCACTGACCCTGTGAGTGGCCTGAGCAGTGCCCCATGGGTGGGTGTCAATACAATGTTCAGCCAGATCTCCCAAGAGACACTGGCTTGTCCACAGCGAAACCCTGGCCAGGGATGAGTCTGTTCAAATTGCAAACACCCTCTAGTGGGTACAACTGGTGATTAGCAACTTTAACAAGAGCCTTAACCCCAAGTATCAGAGGGGTAGCCGTGTTAGTCTGGATCTGTAGAAGCGACAGAGTCCTATGGCACCTTATAGACTAACAGATGTATTGGAGCATAAGCTTTCGTGGGTGAATGCCACAGGACTCTTTGTCGCTTAACCCCAAGTGTCCTCTCTCCCTCAGGGCTGGGCCCCAAGCTGGCAACCATGCTCTGCCAGGGAGGGCTCAGCCCTGCACACAGGTTAGGGAGCGTGGGCCGAGCCAGTGGCAAATGGCCAGACAGAGGGTCTGGGGAAGGCAACAGCTCCATCCTGAGCTAGCCACCTGCACAGATTCATACAGCACCTAGCATTTTTCATGTATGCTCCATCACAGAGCCCCACTTGTGCAACCCTTCCCTCCTAGTGCATGGGCTGATGCTCAGTATCTAATGTATCTTCTTCCCCCCTAATCCTGCACTTCGCCCTGCTCCCCAAACCCCACACTCCCCTAGCCCTGCACTCCTTTCCGGATTCCTTCCCCCCAACCCCGCACTTCCCCCTGCTCCCCAAACCTTGCACTCCTCTCCTGATCCCTTCCCCCCAACCCTGCACGTCTCCCTTCTCCCCTAGCCCCGCACTCCTCTCCTGATCCCTTCCCCCCAACGCTGCACTTCCCCCTGCTCCCCAAACCCTGCACTCCCCTAGCCCCGCACTCCTCTCCTGATCCCTTCCCCCCAACCCTGCACTTCTCCCTGCTCCCCAAACCCCGCACTCCCCTAGCCCCGCACTTCTCTCCTGATCCCTTCCCCCCAACCCTGCACTTCCCCCTGCTCCCCAAACCCCGCACTCCTCTCCTGAGCCCTTCCCCCCAACCCTGCACTTCCCCCTGCTCCCCAAACCCCGCACTCCTCTCCTGATCCCTTCCCCCAACCCTGCACTTCCCCCTGCTCCCCAAACCCCGCACTCCTCTCCTGATCCCTTCCCCCAACCCTGCACTTCCCCCTGCTCCCCAAACCCTGCACTCCCCTAGCCCCGCACTCCTCTCCTGATCCCTTCCCCCCAACGCTGCACTTCCCCCTGCTCCCCAAACCCTGCACTCCCCTAGCCCCGCACTCCTCTCCTGATCCCTTCCCCCCAACCCTGCACTTCCCCCTGCTCCCCAAACCCCGCACTCCCCTAGCCCCGCACTCCTCTCCTGATCCCCTTCCCCACAATCCTACACTCGCCTCCCACCCGCACTCCCCCGCGGCCCGAGCCTCCCGCGCCAGGCACTCGGTGCCGCCGGTCTCCTACCTCCAGCAGCTGCACGTAGCTCGCCGGGAACCAGCCGCGCAGCCCGTCCTCCTTCTGCCCTTCCCACCAGCCGCCGTCCGGCACCTGCAGCAGGGTGAGCAGCTCCCCGGCGGCGAAGCGCAGCCCCTGCCGGTGCCGCTCCCCGGAGAAGGGGTACAGCGTCTGGCAGCGCGAGCCCGACATGCTGCGCCGCGGAGCTGCCCGCCCGGCGCTGGCAGTGCGGAGCGAGCGCGAGCGAGCGCGAGCCGCCCCCGGGCCGCGCCCCCAGCCCGCCCGGCCGGCCCTGCCTCCGGGCAGGGCAGTGACTCGGCTGGGGGCGGCCGGGAGTGACACCACGGGAGGGGAGGGGAGGGGAGGGGAGGGGAGGGGATGTGACTCCCGGGGTGTGTGAGGGGGGAGGGTGTCTGGGAGCGACACCACGGGGCGTGTGGGTGTGATGGGATGTATCCTGGGCGCTGAGAGTGAGTGACTCCATGGGCTGGGGGGGAGGGAGGGGTCTCGGGTGGGGTTGCTGTGACTCCAAGGTGTGTGTGTGTGTGTCAGGGGTGGGGGTGGCTGAGAGTGACACCACAGTGTGTGGGGGGGAGGGGTCTCGGGGGTGCGGGGTGCTGAGAGTGACTCCATGGTGAGTGGGGGAGGGGTCTCGGGGGTGCGGGGTGCTGAGAGTGACTCCATGGTGAGTGGGGGAGGGGTCTCGGGGGTGCGGGGTGCTGAGAGTGACTCCATGGTGAGTGGGGGAGGGGTCTCGGGGGTGCGGGGTGCTGAGAGTGACTCCATGGTGAGTGGGGGAGGGGTCTCGGGGGTGCGGGGTGCTGAGACTGACACCATGATGAGTGGGGGAGGGGTCTCGGGGGTGGGGGTGGCTGAGAGTGACACCACAGTGTGTGGGGGGGAGGGGTCTCGGGGGTGCGGGGTGCTGAGAGTGACTCCATGGTGAGTGGGGGAGGGGTCTCGGGGGTGCGGGGTGCTGAGAGTGACTCCATGGTGAGTGGGGGAGGGGTCTCGGGGGTGCGGGGTGCTGAGAGTGACTCCATGGTGAGTGGGGGAGGGGTCTCGGGGGTGCGGGGTGCTGAGAGTGACTCCATGGTGAGTGGGGGAGGGGTCTCGGGGGTGCGGGGTGCTGAGACTGACACCATGATGAGTGGGGGAGGGGTCTCGGGGGTGCGGGGTGCTGAGAGTGACTCCATGATGAGTGGGGGAGGGGTCTCGGGGGTGCGGGGTGCTGAGAGTGACTCCATGATGAGTGGGGGAGGGGTCTCGGGGGTGCAGGGTGCTGAGAGTGACTCCATGGTGAGTGGGGGAGGGGTCTCGGGGGTGCGGGGTGCTGAGAGTGACTCCATGGTGAGTGGGGGAGGGGTCTCGGGGGTGCGGGGTGCTGAGACTGACACCATGATGAGTGGGGGAGGGGTCTCGGGGGTGCAGGGTGCTGAGAGTGACTCCATGATGAGTGGGGGAGGGGTCTCAGGGGTGCAGGGTGCTGAGAGTGACTCCATGATGAGTGGGGGAGGGGTCTCGGGGGTGCGGGGTGCTGAGAGTGACTCCATGGTGAGTGGGGGAGGGGTCTCGGGGGTGCGGGGTGATGAGAGTGACTCCATGGTGAGTGGGGGAGGGGTCTCGGGGGTGCAGGGTGATGAGAGTGACTCCATGATGAGTGGGGGAGGGGTCTCGGGGGTGCAGGGTGCTGAGAGTGACTCCATGGTGAGTGGGGGAGGGGTCTCGGGGGTGCAGGGTGCTGAGAGTGACTCCATGGTGAGTGGGGGAGGGGTCTCGGGGGTGCGGGGTGCTGAGAGTGACTCCATGGTGAGTGGGGGAGGGGTCTCGGGGGTGCACGGTGCTGAGAGTGACTCCATGATGAGTGGGGGAGGGGTCTCGGGGGTGCACGGTGCTGAGAGTGACTCCATGATGAGTGGGGGAGGGGTCTCGGGGGTGCAGGGTGATGAGAGTGACTCCATGATGAGTGGGGGAGGGGTCTCGGGGGTGCAGGGTGATGAGAGTGACTCCATGATGAGTGGGGGAGGGGTCTCGGGGGTGCAGGGTGATGAGAGTGACTCCATGATGAGTGGGGGAGGGGTCTCGGGGGTGCAGGGTGATGAGAGTGACTCCATGGTGAGTGGGGGAGGGGTCTCGGGGGTGCGGGGTGCTGAGAGTGACACCATGGTGAGTGGGGGAGGGGTCTCGGGGGTGCGGGGTGCTGAGAGTGACTCCATGGTGAGTGGGGGAGGGGTCTCGGGGGTGCGGGGTGCTGAGAGTGACTCCATGGTGAGTGGGGGAGCGGTCTCGGGGGTGCAGGGTGCTGAGAGTGATACCATGATGAGTGGGGGAGGGGTCTCAGGGGTGCGGGGTGCTGAGAGTGACACCATGGTGAGTGGGGGAGGGGTCTCGGGGGTGCGGGGTGCTGAGAGTGACTCCATGGTGAGTGGGGGAGGGGTCTCGGGGGTACGGGGTGCTGAGACTGACACCATGATGAGTGGGGGAGGGGTCTCGGGGGTGCGGGGTGCTGAGAGTGACACCATGATGAGTGGGGGAGGGGTCTCGGGGGTGCGGGGTGCTGAGACTGACACCATGATGAGTGGGGGAGGGGTCTCGGGGGTGCAGGGTGCTGAGAGTGACTCCATGGTGAGTGGGGGAGGGGTCTCGGGGGTGCGGGATGCTGAGAGTGACTCCATGGTGAGTGGGGGAGGGGTCTTGGGGGTGCGGGGTGCTGAGAGTGACTCCATGGTGAGTGGGGGAGGGGTCTCGGGGGTGCGGGGTGCTGAGAGTGACACCATGATGAGTGGGGGAGGGGTCTCGGGGGTGCAGGGTGCTGAGAGTGACTCCATGGTGTGGGGGGGAGGGGTCTCGGGGGTGCGGGATGCTGAGAGTGACTCCATGGTGAGTGGGGGAGGGGTCTCAGGGGTACGGGGTGCTGAGACTGACACCATGCTGAGTGGGGGAGGGGTCTCGGGGGTGCGGGGTGCTGAGAGTGACACCATGATGAGTGGGGGAGGGGTCTCAGGGGTGCAGGGTGCTGAGAGTGATACCATGATGAGTGGGGGAGGGGTCTCGGGGGTGCGGGGTGCTGAGAGTGACTCCATGGTGAGTGGGGGAGGGGTCTCGGGGGTGCGGGATGCTGAGAGTGACTCCATGGTGAGTGGGGGAGGGGTCTCGGGGGTGCGGGGTGCTGAGAGTGACTCCATGATGAGTGGGGGAGGGGTCTCGGGGGTGCACGGTGCTGAGAGTGACTCCATGATGAGTGGGGGAGGGGTCTCGGGGGTGCGGGGTGCTGAGAGTGACTCCATGATGAGTGGGGGAGGGGTCTCAGGGGTGCGGGGTGCTGAGAGTGACTCCATGGTGAGTGGGGGAGGGGTCTCAGGGGTGCGGGGTGCTGGGAGTGACTCCATGGTGAGTGGGGGAGGGGTCTCGGGGGTGCGGGGTGCTGAGAGTGACACCATGATGAGTGGGGGAGGGGTCTCGGGGGTGCAGGGTGCTGAGAGTGATACCATGATGAGTGGGGGAGGGGTCTCGGGGGTGCAGGGTGCTGAGAGTGACTCCATGGTGTGGGGGGGAGGGGTCTCGGGGGTGCGGGATGCTGAGAGTGACTCCATGGTGAGTGGGGGAGGGGTCTCAGGGGTACGGGGTGCTGAGACTGACACCATGATGAGTGGGGGAGGGGTCTCGGGGGGTGCGGGGTGCTGAGAGTGACACCATGATGAGTGGGGGAGGGGTCTCGGGGGTGCAGGGTGATGAGAGTGACTCCATGGTGAGTGGGGGAGGGATCTCATGGGTGCGGGGTGCTGAGAGTGACTCCATGGTGTGGGGGGAGGGGTCTCGGGGGTGCAGGGTGCTGAGAGTGACACCATGATGAGTGGGGGAGGGGTCTCGGGGGTGCATGGTGCTAAGAGTGACTCCATGGTGAGTGGGGGAGGGATCTCATGGTTGCGGGCTGCTGAGAGTGACTCCATGGTGTGTGGGGGAGGGGTCTCAGGGGTGGGGATGGCTGTGACCCCGAGGTGTTGGGGTTAGCTGTGAGTGACTGTATGGTCTGTGGTGGGGGGTGAAGGGACATATCGGGGTGGCTGAAAGTGACTCCATGGTGGGGGGGGAGTGTCTCGGCGAGGATGATTGTGACTCCAAGCTGTGGGGGTGGTGGTCAGGGCATGTGGCTGGGAGTGACACCACAGTGTGTGTGGCAGGGGGGAGGGGGTGATGGAATGTATCAGGGGTGCTGAGAGTGACTCCATGGTGTGTGGGGAGGAGTCGTCTCAGGGGTGGGGTGACTGGGAGTGACTCCAGGGTGTGTGTGGGGGTGTTGGGGGGGGGATGGCTGTGACTCAAAGTTGTGGGGGTTGGGCTTACCAGTGAGTGACTTTATGGTCTGTGGGCGGGGAAGGTAATGGGATGTATTGGGGGTGCTGAAAGTGACTTCAGAGTATGTGTAGGGAGCAGGGCCGGCTCTAGCTTTTTTTGCCGCCCCAAGTGGCCAAAGCAAAAAAAAAAGCTCTTAAAATGTGCCACCCCAGGAATAGCCAGAATACCGCCCCTTCAGATGTGCTGCTGCAAGCATGAGCTTCCTTTGCTGGTGCCTGGAGCTGGCCCTGGTAGGGAGGGATCTCTGGAGTAGCGGTGGCTGGGAGTGACACCACGGTTTGTGGGGGAGGAGGGTGATGGGATGTATTGGAGGAGCTGAGAGTGACTACAGGAGGAGGGGTCTCAGAGGTGGGGGTGTCTGGGAATGACTCCATGATGTGTTTGGGGGGTATGCCCAGCACTTCTACGACTGGGGAGTGTGCACACCTGAATGATCGATCACTTTATACTTATGGTATACCTTTTAGCAATATTTTCGCAGTGCATGTCTTCCCCCTTTTGCAATTCTCCACCAAAAAAATTTATGCTTATAGGAAGCACACGGATCTTTTTCAGGGGAAAAGGCAATATGCTGCGTTTATTGACGCTACAACAATTACTATATGCATTCAATCACACACACACTGTCCCGCCAGTCGATGTTGTAGTTACCAGTCCAGAGTCCGGATCAATCTAGTGGCCAGCTAGGAGCTGTCAGGATTCCCTCCCCACTGTGAACTCTAGGGTACAGATGTGGGGACCCACATGAAAGACCCCCTAAGCTTATATTCTACCAACTTAGGTTAAAACTTCCCCAAGGTACAATTCCTTTCCTTGTCCTTGGACAGTATTGCTACCACCACTAAGTGATTTACACAAAAATTCAGGAAAAGGGTCACTTGGAGTTCCTGTTCCCCCAAAATATTCCCCCAAGCTCCTTCACCCCCTTTCCTGGGGAGGCTTGAGAATAATGTGAGTACTCACCAGACCCTTTGTCTCTAGGACACTGAAAATCAAACAGGTTCTTAAATTAACTTTATTTAAACAAAAAGTGAAAGAATCACACCTGCAAAATCAGGATGGACGGTAACTTTACAGGGTAATAAAAAAATTTAAACACAGAGGATTCCCCTGTAGGCTTAGTTTCAAAGTTACACAAAACAGGAATAAAACTCCCTCTTAGCTTGTGAATTTTCCTTATGCTAAAAACAAAAGATAATCTAATGCATTTCCTTGCCCTTACTTACAATTTCTGTAATTTTAGATGTATCATTTCAGGTATGTTTCAGGAGATGTTTTACCTGCCTGGTCTCTTCTCTCCCCCCGCCCATTTGAAAATATCTTCTTCCTTATTGGTCCTTTTGGTCAGGTGCCAAGCAGGTTATTTGAGCTTCTTAACCCCCTCAGTACATCTGGCCAGGAGGGATTTTATGCTACTGCATACATAAAGGTTACCCTTCCCTTTATATTTATGGCAGGAGCCAGGTTCTATCAGTCACAACACAATGCTCCAGGGAAATCTTGGCAGGACGAACCCAAAGTTTCATGGCAAGGCACCCTGTTTATATAGTGATTTTCCTTCATTGGGACCAATGAGTTTTGCACCGTCATGCTGTAATCAATTGTTGTTTGACGAGTGCTTGTTTTCTTAAATTGTCCTCATCCTTTATCTTGTTCTTTCATCAAGTCTCTCAGGGAGTTATCCCATGCTGGTTTTGATCACAGCTATCTTGTCCCCATTGATAGGTGCCTGTCTTATCTTTAGAGACATCAATCTGCCCTCTCTGATATTTCAATATAGGCGTGTTGCAGCCTCCTGGCACCCTTGCATCTGTCTCCAGTGCTCCCTAGAACATCTGGTTCAGCGATGGCCTTCTCACTTGTCTCTTAACACCCATTCCTCATTCACACACAAAACAGAATTAATTTACACAAAACATTTTGAACAGGAACATCAAATTGCAATGCAGAAGAAAAACAATCATGGCATTCTTTTACTTATTTTAAAATGCTAAGCCTACAACAAAGTGGTGACCTCAAAGGTCTGTTACTGCCTTGAAATCAGTCCAGACACAAAGAGATTCTGGCTGATGCATCTCTACCAATGGCCCATTAGGCCATTTCTTTCTGCTATTCAAAAAGGGTGGCTGGCAGGATATGGTCAAATCATACATCAATACATGTAATACATGCTACATTATCATCTTATTATTCTTTATCCTTCATTCTAAATTATACAAAATACAAACATAAAATCCTACTACTACACCAGGGAGTAGTTAGAGGCACCTGTGCCATTCCACGTACTGGCACTAACTTGTGCATGTCCATGCTTTTCCTGAGAGAGGCGAGAGAAAGTCCACATGAGATCTGGAGCCGACTCAGTTGGTCTTATGTGATCTCAGTGCACTCAATAGGGAACAGCTTCTCCATCTCTTTGGAGAGGCGCCTGCTCCAGAGTGTGAGACAGCAGCATTCTTGGAACCCGATGGCAACCTCCAATCAGACGAGGGCCTTGGTGCCAAAGCAGGCCGCAAGGCCTGTTCGAGCAAGTGCTGTTTTAGGTGAAGATCCTGAGCCACTTGAACAAGCTACAGGCTGAACACCACTCCTGGATGTGGACCTCACTCAAGCACAACAAGTAGCACGCGTGGGGATCGTTGTTAAGGCACCATAGGGAATTCCTAACTAAATACAACCAATACTAACACTAAGGGTATTACTAACTATAGCAACTAGAAAAAAACACTAAAGTAGTGAGAGCATGTGAGGTTAAGTCCACACACAGCTCCAGCTCCAGCCACATCTGGTAAGAAGGAACTGAGGCAGAGTTGCCGTCTTATATAACCAAGGGAGGGGCTATGGCCATGAGGCACAAGCACCACCGCTCTAGGTGTATTGCTAGGCAAAATTCTGCAGCTCTGGTCATAGGCGCCGACTTTAGTCGACGCCGGTGGGTGCTCACCCCCCCGGCCCTGCCCCCATTCCATCCCTTCCCCAAATCCTCGCCCCTGCCTCCTCCCCCGGGCACGCTGCATTTCCCCTCCCCTCCCCCTCCCCCCCAGGCTTGCAAGCCTGGGAGGGAGGGGGGAGGGAAAATGCAGCGCACCCACTGGCAGCTCCCCGCCAGCCCCCCTGCGCCCAGCTAACCTCCGCTTCCGTGTTCTGCCTCCGGAGGCGCCGCCCTGCCAAGCCGCTTTTCTTAGCTCACAGACTTGCCACCCGTCAGCTGTTTGGCGGGCAGCAAGCCTGCAGGGGGAGCACAGTGGCGGCGCCCCGGGGGAGGGGTATGGGGAGGAGGCACCCACCAGTTTTTCCCCGTGGGTGCTCCAGCCTATGGCTCTGGTGCACTGTGCACACACACACACCTAAGTGGAATACATGGCTGCATCTGCTTGAAGAAGAACAAGGTGACTCCTAGTCCTGGGCACTGTCACAGCTCCTCGTCAGTCCACGCCCTTTCTCCTCTGCTGTGGCTGGCAGAAGATGGATCAGCCCCACGAACAGGTTAGAGAAGCCGGAGGGCTGCCTGGGTTGGTGCCCCAGCCCATTTTCCACCCCCGTCAAGCTGTTGCAGAGCATAAATTCACTGGGTTGCAGGAGTGCCCCAGTCACAGCTCACCCTGCACAAGCCTGCACAGACTCTGGGGAGAGGGGTGCAGAACTGATGAAACCAGCATTGCCTTGTCGGGATCGCTGCCGTTCCCAGGGTATTCACCACAGAGGTGGTCAGGCAGCATAGCTGGTGCACAGAGGTCACAGGTAACATGAGGAGAGTGTCATAGAGGTGAAGGGGGTTGTGTGATGGAACAGCCAAGGCATGCAGAGCGCTACAGCTCCTCCTTCCTCATTGTCCCCTCATTACATGTGTTAAAAACACAGGGAAATCACCTTTGTGCCAGCAGGTCGCTGAGAGCGAATGATGCCATCCAACCCCCTCACTGCCCAATGGCCATTAACTCATTTGCCCAGCTTCTGAATGCTGAGTGCCCACCCCTTCAGGCTGCTCCTCTTGCTCCCTGACCACCCTACCCCCAGCCCAGTCCCAATTCCTCTTGCTCACAGGCGATGGGTAAGTGTGCAGGGTGTGATCCCTCCTCGCCTTTCTGACATGCTGGCAGGAGCAGTGAAGTTAGCCATGTTGGCGTATGAGGTGTCTTCATTGATCTGAGATAATACTCCACTGAAATTAATGGAGCAGAACACCTCAGAGTTATTGTTTCAGGCTCTACACAAACTCAGGGAGCCATTGCTGTATCAATTACACTTGATTCAAGTTCTGAAGGTTTTCTTTGCATAGTCAGTCTCTAATCGCTAGAGACTGACTTTAAAAAACGAAAGCTGAGACTCTGGAGGACAAGTGAGATGCCTGTCCAGCCCCTTCCCCCCCAAACAGCCTTTTGTGCCCCTCCTGGGGGGCACATGCCACACTTTGGGGAACAGTGGTCTAAATACATCAGAGATCCCTCTATCAGGGACAGAGACATATACTGTCCATCCCCCTACCAAATCAACCTTACTCAGACACACTCACCAAGACAACCTTAACTTTGCCCTCTGTTTGATGCCACTGTCCCTGCAAGATTAACCTTTTATTTCCCACAGATCTTCTCCCAGATAATTACTCTTCTACACGGGGCTGAATAAAGGAGGCCAGAACAGAGATCAGATGCATGTGCTTCCATTTATTTGTATCAGCTAATGTACATCTACCCTGACTGCAGACATCCATATTGCATGGGAGACCTCTGCAGTTGCACTGTGGGACCTCATTCCTCCGATTTCTGTAGATAAGTAAATAAAGATACTTTAGAAGTTACTGGGATAATGGAATTGTCACGGACCTCATTCCTCCGATTTCTGTAGATAAGTAAATAAAGATACTTTAGAAGTTACTGGGATAATGGAATTGTCACGGGGGATACAATCTCAACATTATTTTCAGTGTGCAGTTAGGGGCAACAATGTGCAAAACTGCGGGCAAAGAAACAATGACTTCCAGGCCTGCAGCACGAGAGGAGGGGTCTATAGGCAGATCCTTGCTGAAGGCAATGCAGCTGACCGGCCCCATGTTTTGTGAGTGCTCTCTGTTCCCTTAGGTTGGCTGACATGGCACAGCAGACTGCCAAAATACAGATGAGCCCGTCCATCAGAAGCCCAGCGAGGGGCAAGAGGCAGCACTGTAGAGGCAGCAGGGAATGCAATTTAGCTTGGTGCTACCTGGGGACAAGTACATGGTGGCTCCCTCTAGTGGGAGTGGCAGGACACGGGCCAGTGAAATGCCACACAGCTACTAGGGAAGGTGCCTGCTGAAGAACTCATTTATGTGGCTTTTGGGGCTCATGTCTTGCCTTCACCAAACGTGCTCCCCATGCTGGGGTGAGAGAGACAGTCCCTGATGGAGAATGGGCAGAAGAGCCTCACTGTCCACAGCACCTCCAGCTCTCTCGGTGGCCAGTTTTTAGTCCCTTTAACGTGAGCTCCATTGATTTTTTACATTGCTAGTCTATTTATCTGAATGGCTGGTGGCGTTAGGTCAAATGTCTTACTGAAGTCCAGTATATTCCATGGGTACAGTTCCCTCTACCAACCAGCCAACCTTGAGAGCATGACAAAGAGCATTATTTCATTTGACAGGATCTATTTGCCATCAAACCAGGTTGACTGGCATTAATTACATCACACAGTCAGATTCCAAGGCCAGAAGGGACCACTGTGACCTCCTGTGTAGAGCAGGCCCTAGGACTTCCCTGAATTAATGCCTGCTTGAACTAGAGCAGAGCTATTGGAAAAACAGCCAATGTTGATTTTAAAATTGCCAGTGATGAAGAATCCACCATGACCCTTGGTAAGTTGTTCCAATGGTTAATTACCCTTATTGTTAAAAATGTTTCCCTTATTTCCAGTTGGAATTTGTCTAGTTTCAACTACCAGCTATTGGATCGTGTTAGACCTTTCTCTGCTAGATTTGAAGAGGCCATTAGACTGGGATCAAGTCACCCCTAAACCTTCTTTGTTTTGCTAAATCATTCTTCATTGATTGAATCCAGTATCAGTCTTTCCATGATCTTGCCCAGGATCGATGCCAGACTAACTGACAGATAGTTATCCCAGGTCAGCCCTGTGGCAGGGTGCAATATGTCAGTATCAAACTATAAACTCCATTTTGTATTTTATGTTCAATACAGGTACAATGATGATAATAATAAATGTGCCACAGCAGCTGCTTGAATTGCATTCCAGACAGCAGCCCTGATCCCAGAGAAGTGCTTGACACCTCGATGGAGGACTATCGCTGGGAATGACTCTTCCCTACTTGCCCATTGCCCTCGAAAAATGGTTTTCTCTGTAGGTGAGGGAGGGGGTTACAGTGTGCCAGGGAAGCACATGGCAAGGAGACAGAGACTCTATGAGTGGGGTGCTGGCTGCTCCTAGCAGGGGGCCACCCATCGCACCACGAGGTAGGGGGATGTGCAGGAGAGAGAGAGGTCTGGAGGGGGTCTGAGAAGGTGACAAACCTTGAGCTGGGAGAAGGGGTGAGATCAGGATGGAGGGAGGGCTTTGTTATTTTCAGAGTGTCAGGGCTTTGTTATTTTCAAAGATCTGTAACTCTGAAGTGCTTTAGGAGTGAAGTCACTGTGGATAAGAAATTTCGAGCCCTGTGATCACCTTGCTTCCAATGTCGCGGCTCTTGGCCCGCAGCTTGTTGACCTGGGATTCAGCGATGTTGGCTCGTTCTTCAGCCTCCTCCAACTCGTGCTGGGCCTTACGACACCGCGACAGGTGGGTATTGGCCTGCTCCTCCTGTAGAGCCAAACAGTGCCATCAGCACCCACACACCCCCAGTACCACCACCCAGCATCATCAGCTAGGGTGACCAGATGTCCCGATTTTATAGGGACAGTCCTGATTTTTGGGTCTTTTTCTTGTATAGGCTCCTATTACCCCCCCCCCCCCTCCAGATTTTTCACACTTGCTGTCTGGTCACCCTACCATCAGCACCATGCCCACCCAGCACCCTCAGTACCTGGGCCCTACCCATCACCACCTGCGCCCCACCTGGCACTGTCAGCACCATGTCTCACGAAGCACCCTCGGCTAATGCCATGTGTACCTGCACTGTCCTGCCCAGCACCATCAGGGATGGTGTCCTTAGCCTCTCTTTGCCAGAAGCTGGGAATGGGCAACAGGGGATGGATCACTCGATTATTATCTGTTCTGTTCATTCCCTCCGGGGCACCTGACATTGGTCACTGTCAGAAGACCAGATACTGAGCTAGATGGACCTTTGATCTGACCCAGTGTGGCCATTCTTATGTTCTTATCAGCACCCCCACCCTGCCTAGTGCCCTCTACCTACCCCATCTGCACTCACATTCTGCCCCGTACAATCACCCCCCACACCTGACCCAGCATGCTCAGAATCATACTCCGCTCAGCACCAACAGCGCCCCACCATGCCACACCTAGCCCCATGCCAGCAGCAGCCCACCGCACTCAGTGTCAGCAGCGCTCTGCCATGCCATTTCCAGCACAATCAACCCCGTTCCCCACCCAGCACCAGGCCTCAGAGAATACCACGGCCCTCCTCGCACCCTGCACAGCACTGTGCCCCACACAGCCCTGACAGCTAGTTACACTTCCCCGTGTAGATATGCCCTAAGTCTGTAAGCAGTTAGGAATTTAGGCGGAGATTTCCAAAACTGCCAGGGGATTTGGATCCCTCCCCCCTGCCCATTCCATCCACATGAAAGGATTTGGGTGTCCTGAGGCCTAGGCAGCTTTGCAAATCTTTGCTCAGCAGATTGGCGGATACTGCACTCACGGCCTCCTCAGCTTGTCTCTTGTAGGCTTTCACTTTCAGCTGCAGTTTGTCTACCAAGTCCTGGAGCCGGACAACATTCTTCTTGTCTTCTTCACACTGTGGGGAATGCAGTAACAATATGGTCAGGCTGGGGAGGCCAGTGTCTGTGATGTGCTTGGAATGCAGCGGAGGTGCAATGGGAGCTGCGGTTCCCAGTGGTACCTGGTAAGTGATTTCCTTGAGCCTTCTTTCGTATTTGCGTACCCCTTTAATGGCCTCTATGCCTCGCTTCTGCTCCTCATCAAGCTCATTTTCCAGCTCCTGAACCTAAGCACAGTAAGACGGTGAAGAGAGCAAACAGCAAAGGAAAGAGCTGCATGTGCATAACAGCCCTGGGCCCTGATGGCCAAGGTGTGGGTAGAAGACACCTGTTGTGCCTGTGGATGGGCCAGGAAACTTGGTGACTCCAAGTGAATCCTCTGGCCATCGCTCTGGGGCATGGGGACCGATGGGGTCTGGCCCAGTCACAGGCCCTTATTAGCAGCAGCATGAGTTACGCAGTGCCACGCCTGCTGGCACCTGACAGCGATGTGCCCATGGCTCTACTGCAGCCAGGGAGGGGAGGGAGCAGGGGGCGAGGTGTTGGCAGGGAGAGCTCAGGCTGTATTTGCCTCTTTCACTCAGGTTTTGCCACCGCAGTGCAGCTGAACAGGATACATATGTTCCACTAGATGCAAGAAAAAAGCAAACACCAAGCCCAGCCACTCCAGATGAGCAGCCCCTGCCAACGGCCTAGGCACATCCCCATGAGAGACCCCCATAGTCCCATGCCACCTTGAGATGGGATTCACATGATCTCCCCCAAGATCCATCTGCATGGCTGTCGAGGGCCACCCCACCCCTCTGGGCATGCTGGAGCACTATGCCCGAGATTAGGAGTCCCTAACACCAAGTGGGCCGGGATTCACCCCAGAGGATTCAGCCCCTACCGACCCAAGCAGAGGCCTCTGTGAGGCCTGCCACCACCACCTTAGCACAGCCATGATGGAGTGGTCGTAGTGAGGGACCACCACAGAAACCTTAAACCCAGTCCGTCCCCTTCCCCAAACTCTGCCCGGCCCTGATCCCCAAATCCCCAAACCCAGCCGGATCCCTAAACCCCCAAATCCAGCTCAGCCCCAAACCCAGCCCTCCGATCCCTAAACCACCAAACCCAGTCCCCCCAATCCCCAAACCCAGCCTGACCCCGATGCCTGAACACAGCCATACTCTGGCCTCCAGTTTCTGGATTTGCTTCTTGCCACCCTTCAGTGCCAGCTGCTCTGCCTCATTCAGACGGAGCTGCAGGTCCTTCACCGTCTGGTCCAGGTTCTTCTTCATCCTCTCCAGGTGGGCGCTGGTGTCCTGCTCCTTCTTCAGCTCCTCCGCCATCATGGCCGCCTAGTTAGGTGCACAATTATCCTATAAATGAGCATCGTCTCTGTGCTGCTGAGGCCGTCATTGGGAGCTCTGTGTCCATGTCTGTGCTCTCTTCCCAGGATCCAGCTCCTGACAGAAACCATCCCCACAAGGAGGATAAAACCTCAGCGAGTGAGCCTGGCCATGCTAAGGGGACTCATGCACTGACAGCCTTGGTGGTTCTGCTCATCCACAGGACAAGCACAGCAGAGACAGTATCAGCTTCCCAAATGCTACCTCACCAGTGACTGGAGAAGGGAGTTCAGCCATCTGACTCACGCAGACCTTGGCTTCTCTATTGAGATGCCTGCAAAGCAGCCAGTTAGCGCTAGTTGTGGAGGGCACCTGGTTGCTAGGAAGTGCAATTAAGTAAAATACAAGAGATGGGGCCAGAACTAACCTGGATCCAAACAGCCCTGAGCACTGAGGTGGTTCTCATCAGGGCTCAGGGCTGCAATTCATAGTTTAGGCCCTTCTGCAGTCCGCCCCATAAAAATCATCCAGCTGTGGGGACCTGGTCATGGTCTGCACTGGGGCCACATGAGCAGCAGCTCACTGAGCAACATGGCAGGACAATATTGAGGGAGGGGTCTAGGGTATGACACAGGGGCAGTCCCCTTAGTTTTTGGCAATGGTATGTAGGGCTTGTCTGATTCCTGTAGTCCTAGTCTGGCTGAACACTGCCAGCAGCATGGGAGGTGCAGGAGGACAGAGAGGAGAAGGGAGAGGGAGCAGGATTGCAAAGATGAGGTTGGCACCCTGACTCCTCAAGGCCAGAGGAGGGTTGCACAGAATAGCTGCTCATTGTGGCCCAGAGGCAGCAGGCTGGAGTGCTGGGATGCAGCTCCAGGGCTTGGACAGTGGGAACCATTTGGGCACCAAAATTGGCAGAGCATCTGCTGCCCTGTGTCATGTAGTGAGGTCAGACATCACTCCTGGCTCCAGGATTCCTTCCTGGGAAAGACCTGAAAGAAGGCTAGTTGGCATGGGGCTCATCCCTAAGGGCTGGTCCACACTAACCCCCCGGTTCGAACTAAGATATGCAACTTCAGCTACGTGAATAATGTAGCGGAAGTCGAAGTATCTTAGTTCGAACTAAAAGGTACTTAAAAAGTACTAAAAGGTCCACATGCGGCAGGCAGGCTCCCCCGTCGACTCTGCGTACTCCTCTTGCGGAGCAGGAGTACCGGTGTCGACGGCGAGCACTTCCAGGATCGATTTATTGCGTCTAGACAAGGGCCAAAGTTGTTATTGCACACACACCCCCATGCTCCTTTCCTAGCACACAGAAAAGAGAGTGGGATGCAAGAAACAGAACTCACATCTGTAATTGCTTTCTTGGCTTTCTCCTCTGCATTTCTCGCCTCCTGGATGGTATCATCTACTTCACTCTGCAATTGAGACATGTCTGCTTCCAGCTTCTTTTTGGTGTTGATGAGGCTAGTGTTCTGTTGGCACATTGGAAGACAGGTCATCCCCCCCACATTTCACGACAATCCCACCTGTCTATTGAGAAGGGTAAGAGAAAGTACCTGGGAGTGCAGGAGCTGCACTCGCTCACTGGCATCTGTCAGCTCCTGCTCAGACACTTTCCTGGCTCGCTCTGTCTGCTCCAGAGCTGCTCGCATCTCCTCCAGTTCAGTCAGCATCAGGTTATTTTGACGTTCCACCATAGCCAGCTGCTCCTTCAGGTCCTCGTTCCCTCTAAGAGCGTCATCCAGCTGGATCTGGGAATCCTTTGGGGTGAAACACACAGTAAGACTCACAGCTAAACAAGGTAAGGTCCATGGTAAGGTACGAGAACAAACCCAACTGGTGCCCACCTTGAGCTGTCCCTGCCCATTCCGAAAGTGCTTCTGTGTCTCTACAGCCAGGCGGTTGGCATGGCCCAGCTGGATCTCCATTTCATTCAGATCCCCCTCCATCTTCTTCTTTAGCCTCAGGGCTTCGTTTCTGCTCCTGATCTCAGTGTCCAGGGTGCTCTGCATGGACTCCACCATCCGCTGGTGATTCCTCTTCAACTGCTCAAGTTCCTCATCCTTCTCTGCGATCTTCCTGTCAATATCTAACTTCACCTGGGTCATCTCCATCTGCACACGCAGGATCTTTCCCTCTTCATGTTCCAACGAGCCCTAATGGGGTTAAGAGAACATTGCTTGTCTCAGTGCAGTGCCCCAATAAATCTGCCAATCAATCTCCTGTGGCAGTGTGGAACCATAGACACAAACTGCTTTGCCAGGCATTTGGAACAGTCTCCAAGGAAGTAGCTGAAGCCTAATTACTTGGGACATTTAGCACTGGACTGGACAGAGCACTGAAGTACAAAATGTTATTCCCAGACCAAGTACTTCACTAAGCCTGAGCTGAGCGTGTGTTAGTAACTTAGAGGTAAAACTCCTCCCAAGAACATCCCCGGCATCCCAAAGCTAGGGCATTCAGAGATAAGATTAGAAAGTATGAAATACACAGATAAGGCAGCCAAGCTCCCAGCATGGAGAAAGCAGATGCTCATCTCCCCTCCACACCTGCATATAGTTAATGTCAAACCTCAACTCCCATTTAGTGACAGGAGACCCACTGAGCTCACAAGCTGTCTCTCCTCTCCCACTTTATGCCTCCTGTGAAAGGTCTGGCCAGATGCTCCTGACGCCTTCCCATCCCCAGAGCAAGAGCTAAGGCCTGTGCATGTCTGAACAGCACACGCTACCCAGTGCGGATGCGTGTATCAGACCATGCACAGCTCCATGGATGCTCATTAAAGCACACAGCTCCCTGCATGCTCTAAAGTCTGGAGAGTCCCTGCACACTGAACAAGGTATGGCCCACAAGCCTTTCCCTGCTCATTACTCAATGAGGGGAAAAGAGAATAACAGAAAATGTGGAAATGGCAGAAGTGCTAAATGACTTTTTTGTTTCAGTTTTCACCAAAAAGTTTAGTAGCGATTGGATGTCTAACATAATGAACGCAGTGACAATGAGGTAGGATCTCTTGATTTTAGCAAGGCTTTTGACACAGTCCCACATGGCATTCTCATAAGCAAACTAGGGAAATGTGATCTAGATGAAATTACTGTAAGGTGGGTGGAAAACTGGTTGAACAATCTTACTCAAAGAGAAGTTATCAATGGTTTGCTGTCAAACTGCAGAGATGTATCTGGTGAGGTTCTACAGAGGTCAGCCCTGGGTCTGAGACTAGTCAATATTTTCATTAATGACTGATAATGGAGTGGAAAGTATGCTTATAAAATTTGCAGGTGACACCAAGCTGGGAGGGTTGCTAACACTTTGGAGGACAGGATTAGATTTCACACAAGCCTTGACAAATTGGAGAATTGGTCTGAAATCAACAAGATTAAATTAATTAAAAGCACGTGCAAAGCACTTCACATAGGAAGGACTACTCAAATGTAGAGCCACAAAATGGGGACTAACTGGATGAAAAGAACAATGAGATGCATTTGCAAAAATGGCAAATGTCATTCTCTGGTTTATTAACAGGTGTGTCATATGTAACACATGGGAGGTAATTGTCCTGCTCTACTTGGCACTGGTGAGGCCTCAGCTACAGTGCTGTGTCCAGTTCTGGGAGAGAGACTGCATGAAGGGTCCTGAGATATGGTGTCAGAATTTGCGGACTGCGTCACAATGTGGAGCTGTGAAACACTGTCAACAAACTGTCTGGAACAAGCCTTCTGTGAAAAGCATCCCATGTGACTTATGTAAAGACGTTATAACAGTGGCTGGGAATCTCCTGAAGGACAATAGCACAGAGGGTGAGATCCGTTCTTATATCGAGAAGATATGCGAGTTCCTTCCTGACCAAGGCCTGGTATCTGAGTGCAAGGAGAGCGTGGATGCCTACCTACCAGTTGTCATGGACCTGATCAAAGAAGAGTTAGATAATCCTGGAGTAGTGTGCAGTGCCCTCTACTTATGCCAATCCCTTCAGAAGCACCTTGCTGCAATGAAACTTCAGAAACAGCTCCAGTCCAACAAGATACCTGAACTGGACTTCTCAGAACTGGCATCTCCCTTCATGGCTAATGTGCCTCTTCTCCTTTACCCTCAGGACAAGCACAAGCAAGAGTCTCGGGGCTGGGGATGTGTGCAAAGACTGTGTTCAGCTAGTCACTGATGTTCAGGAAGCTGTAAGGACCAACTCATCTTTTGTGAAATAGTTTAGGAAAGATGTGGACAAAATGGAGAGAGTCCAGAAGAGAGCAACAAAAATGGTAAAAAGTTAGAAAAACTGGTCTTGACAAAAGAAAATGGAGGGGGCACCTGATAATAGTTTTCAAATATGTTGAGCTCTTATAAAGAGAGTGGTGATAAATTGTTCTCCATGCTCATGAAGGTAGGACAAGATGTAATTAGTTTAATATGCAGCAAGGGAGATTTAGGACACATTCTAACTGGAAGGACAGTTAAGCTCTGGAATAGGCTTCCAAGGGAGGTTGTGGAATCCCTGTTGGAGGATTTTAAGAACAGGGTAGATAATCACCTGTCAGGGATAATCTGGGTATACTAGGTCCTGCCTCAGCACGAGGCCTGGACTAGATGGCCTCTTGAGGTCACTTCCAGACCTATATTTCTATTATATAAAGTGAGCCTGTCTTACTCTGGAACTGACACTGCCGCCTAGCAGTCAGCAGTGCTGAACTGGTTGTGGGTAAGAGGTAATTGTCTAAGCTATTCCGTCAAGTTCAGGTTCTTACACTGCACCCCTCACGCTGGGATCTGGGGAGGGAAGCGATACATCACCGCCAAGTCTCTTGCATCTCTAATTTGCCTGAATTACAGAAATGCTTATCCAGGATACTTGCCTCTGCTTCTTCTAAGGCCGCTTGCAGGTCTGACTTTTCCTTCTCAATTTGTTTCTTTGCTTTTTCCAGTTCATGATTCATTTTTCGGGCTTCAGCGATCTGTTCAGTGAGATCTGAAATCTCTTCTGCAACACAGAAAATAGTCTCAGACATCACAATGCCAGACACTCAACAATTGACTAAACTTAGGCTGTGTCTACACGGAGAGCTAAGATGTGACTTCCAGCTTGTGTAGACATACTAGTGCTAACTCTCATGGAGCTAGCGTGCTAAGAGTAGTGTTCTGTGGCAGCATGGACTAGCCCCCTAAGTATGTACCCACAGGGTCTGGGCGGGTTTGTACTTGGGGCAGCTAGCAAGGTGCCACCACTGCCTGTGCTAACGTGAGCTACACTATTATTTCTAGCACGCTAGCTCCATGAGCACTAACAAGAATGTGTTTCTGTGAGCTGGGAATCACATCCCCTGTTCTCATGTAGACATAACCTTATAGGCATGGGGTTTTCAGAGAGAAGTTCAGCTATTAGCTGGCAAGACACGAGAGCCTGAATGTTAGTCATCGGGTCAGCACCAAAAGTGGTCAGCCTTCCCTTTGAATTCAACGATGGCCTCCAACACCCAAGAGAAGGGCATGTGAGACACGGTGGGACCATACACAAAGGGTACTGCCACAGTTTGGCTTTAGGCTTATTTTAGTTAACATTGGCGTTAACACTAATGTGACATCGTTTTTAATGAGATTTCAAGTTTGGTTGAGATAGGTAATAGTATTGATGTAATACACTTAGACTTCTAAGGCATTTGACTTGGAATCACACAACATTTTGATTGAAAAACTAGAATGATATAGAATGAACATGACATACATTAAATGGATTAAAAACTGGCTAATGGATAGGTCTCAAAATGTAACTGTAAATGGGAAATCATCATCAAGCAGGTGTGTTTCCAGTGGGCTCCCGCAGGGATTGGTGTTTGGCCCTACGCTATTTAACATTTTTATTAGGGCTGTCAAGCAATTAAAAAGATTAACTGTGATTAATCATGCGAGTAATTGTACTATTAAACAATAACAGAATAGCATTTATTTAAATAGTTTTGGATGTGTTCTACATTTTCAGATATATTGATTTCAATTACAACACAGAATACAAAGTGTACGGTGCTCACTTTATATTTATTTTTATTACAAATATTGGCACTGTAAAAAACAAATGAAATAGTATTTTTCAATTCACCTAATTCAAGTATTGTAGTGCAATCTCTTTATCATGAAAGTTGAACTTACAAACATAGAATTATGTACAAAAAAAACTGTATTCAAAAATAAAACAATGTAAAACTTTAGAGCCTACAAGTCCACTCAGTCCTAATTCATGTTCAGCCAATCGCTCAGACAAATAAGTTTGTTCACATGTGTAGGAGATAATGCTGCCCTCTTCTTATTTACAGTGTCACCTGAAAGTGAGAACAAGTGTGTGCATGGCACTGTTGTAGCTGGCGTCGCAATATATCTACGTGCCAGATGCGCTAAAGATTCATATGTCCCTTCATGCTTCAACCACCATTCCAGGGGACAAGCATCCATGCTGATGACAGGTTATGCTTGATAATGATCCAAAGCAGTGCAGATTGACGAATGTTCATTTTCATCATCGGAGTCAGATGACACCTGCAGAAGGTTGATTTTCTTTTTTGGTGGTTTGGGTTCTGTAGTTTCTGCATCAGAGTGTTGCTCTTTTAAGACTTCTGAAAGCATGCTCCACACCTCATCCCTTTCAGATTTTGGAAGGCACTTCAGATTCTTAAACCTTGGGTCGAGTGCTGTATCTATCTTTAGAAATCTCACATTGATACTTTCTTTGCGTTTTGTCAAATCTGCAGTGAAAGTGTTCTTAAAAAGAACAACATGTTCTGGGTCATCACCCGAGACTGCTATATCATGAAATATATGGCAGAATGTGGATAAAACTGAGCAGGAGACATAAAATTCTCTCCCAAGGAGTTGAGTCACTAGTTTAATTGATACTTTTTTTAACGAGCATCATCAGCATGGAAGCAGGTCCTCTGGAATGGTGGTGGAAACATGACAGGGCATACGAATATTTAGCGCATGTGGCATGTAAATACCTTGGAATGCCGGCTACAAAGGTGCCATGTGAATGTTTGTTCTCACTTTCAGGTGACATTGTAAACAAGAAGAGGGCAGAATTATCCCCTGCACGTGTAAACAAACTTGTTTCTCTTAGCAATTGGCTGTACAAGAAGTAGGACTCTAAAGTTTTACATTGTTTTGTTTTTGAGTGCACAAAAAATCTACATTTGTAAGTTGCACTTTCACCATAAAGAGATTGCACTACAGTATGTGTATGAGGTGAATTGAAAAATACTATTCCTTTTGTTTATCATTTTACAGTGCAAATATTTGTAATCAGATATAATAATATAAAGTGAGCACTGTACTCTGTATATTCTGTGCTGTAATTGAAATCAATATATTTAAAAATGTAGAAAACATCCAAAATATTTAATAAATTTCAATTGGTATTCTATTGTTTGACAGTGTGATTAAAACTGCGATTAATCGTGATTAATTTTTTTAACTGCGATTACTTTTTTTGAGTTACTCCCGTGAGTTAACTGCGATTAATCGACAACCATAATTTTTATCAATGATTTGGAAGAAAACATAAAATCATCATTAATAAAGTTTGCAGATGACACAATAATTGGGGGAGTGGCTAATAACGAAAAAGACAGGTCATTGACTCAGAGCAAACTGCATTACTTTGTAAATTAGGTGCAAGTAAACAATATGAATTTTAATATGGCTAAATGTAAATGTATCCATCTATCAAAAAAGGATGTGGGCCAAATTCACTGGATAGGGACTCTCTCCTGGGAATCAGGGACTCTGGAAGAATATTTGGGTATCATGTGGCTAATCAGTTGAACATGAGCTCCCACTGGGATGCCTAAACAAGGGGATCTCGAGTAGAGCCGAGAGGTTATTTTACCTCTGGATTTGGCACTCGTGCGACCGCTGCAGGAATCCTGTGTCCTGCTCTGGTACCCAGAATTCAACAAGGATGATGATAAATTGGAGAGGGGTCAGAGAAGAGCCACAGGAATGATTAAAAGATTAGAAAACCTGCCTAATAGTGATAGACTCAAGGAGCTCAATCTATTCATCTTAACAAAGAAAAGGTTAAGGGGTGATTTGATTACCTATATGGGGAACAAATATTTAATAATGGGCTCTTCAATTTAGCACAGCAAGGCATAATATGATCCAGTGACTAGAAGCTGAAGCTAGACAAATTCAGACTGGAAATAAGGCATCAATTTTTAACGGTACAAGTAATTAACCATTGGAACAATTTGCCAAGGGTTGTGGTGGATTCTCCATCACCGGCAATTTTTAAATCAAGATTGGATATTTCTCTTAAAGAGCTGGTCTAGGAATTATTGGGGGGCAGTTCTCTGACCTGTGTGCTATACAGGAGGTCAGACTAGATTATTACAATGGTCCCTTTTGGCCTAGGAATTTATGAACTAAACTGGAAGGAGTTGCAAACATTAATAACAAAGCAAAAACAATGCAGAAAGATAGAGCGGTCAGTAATATTGGCAGGAAATATCAAAGTGAGATTGATATTATGGGTATGTCTACACTGCTGCTGGAATTGTGCCTCCCAGTCCAGGTAGATGGATTCACTCTAGCTCAAAGAGAGCTCATCATAGAATATCAGGGTTGGAAGGGACCTTAGGAGGTCATCTAGTCCAACCCCCTGCTCAAAGCAGGACCAATCCCCAATTTTTGCCCCAGATCCCTAAATGGCCCCCTCAAGGATTGAACTCACAACCCTGAGTTTAGCAGGCTAATGCTCAAACCACTGAGCTATCCCTCCCCCCTTCACTAGCACGCTAAAAATAGCAGTATGGATGTTGTGGCATAAATGGCAGCTCAGACTAATCACTTGAGCTTGGCCCCCCAGGGCCTGATGGGCTTGCACTCAGGAGACTAGCCTGAGCCATTGGCTATTCTGCAGTGCCCACACTGTTAGTTTTAATGCACTAGCTCATGCAGAGCTAGCATGAGTCTGTCTACCCGGATTGGAGGCACATGCCCAGCTGCAGTGTGGACATTCCCTAATACGTTCAGGGAAACACGACCTAAACCACAGCTCTTGGTGATACTTGGCCAAGTCACTGACAGCAGTAGCATGTTAGGAAGCTAGTAATGGGATGTGGCAGTAAAGAAGGCTGATGAACTTTTTGGTCTGTATAAGCAGAGCACTCAAGTTACAGGACAAGTCTTTCCCTTGTGACACTGACCCACTGCCTCCAGTTCAGGACACTTGCTGAAGCCAGTTCTTTGAGCCTTATTGAAAACGTGAGTGAAATTGAAGGGAATTCAGAGAACAACAACAATAACGATCCCCTCCCTATGTGTGTCGCAGTCATGCCTCTAGGGCCAACCCTAAATATTTGCTGTGTTTTATTCCTGTTCACCCTGCAGAGGCCAGTCAGCTCAGAGGCAGGGAGCTGAGTTCCTTCTTGTGAATCTTCAACTAACTTATTCACCAAGTTCCAATCCATTACACCAGGGAATGCACAAGAGTCACTGATGGCAGGGTCTGCAGATAATGGGGTGACACAACAGCCTTCTGAACCTCTCTAACTGGTGAGAAGGAATGATTCCTGCATGATACCCGAACCCAGCTCAGTTTGCAGGCTAGCAATTGGAGAGAACATCTGTTCACTGGTTGCAGAAATCCCTTAGTGGATCCCCATGGGATCACTGGTGCAGAGCTGCTTTTCAGAACACAAATGTGCTTGGGCCTTTATAACACCCAGAAAATAGTTATTCTAAAAGCATGGAAACGGGGCCACTAAGCACAGAGATCAGGGAGGATTTCTGGAAATGGAGATCCCGCTGCTGGAAAGTGGGGAAGGAAGCAGATCCCTGATGTGCATGGGGGAGGGCATCTCACAGAGAGGAGGAAAGATGAGCACCAGCTAACTATTAAGTATCTAAGAGGGGACTGTGGAGAAGTACCATGAGACTTCCCATCTGCTGTGCTGTCCTGAAGCACTAGGAGGAGGCGGGGCAGCGCAGGGCCATGTGTGACTCAGAGATAGATATACAGGACCCAGGAGCATGGCAGTGAGGGGAGGAAGTGTTGGGAGAGAGTCAGGGAGACAGATGAAGGCAAATGCGGGAAAGAAGAGGAGGCATGGTGGGAGGAAAGAGGTTTCTAGGGGTGGCGGGATCAGGGAGCAGTTATAAGGGTTTGAGGAATGTAGGTGTGACACAGAGGGCCCCATTTTGTAGAGCAAAATTGCATCCTCCATGCGGCATGACCTTGCACATATGGTGCATAGGTGCTGACTCCATGGGTGCTCCGGGGCTGGAGCACCCACGGGGAAAAATTGGTGGGTGCTGAGCACCCACCGGCAGCTCCCCACGCACCCATCTCACCTCAGCTTCTGGGTTCCATTTCTGCCTCCTCCCCATACCCCTCCCCCGAGACACAACCCCCCCGCCCCGCTTGCAGCCCGCTGCACAGCTGATGGGCGGCAGGCCTGCCTGTGAACTAAAAAAAGTGAAAAAAAGCGGCTTTGCGGGCTGCGCCTCCGGAAGCAGAACCTGGAAGCTGAGGTGAGCTGGGTGCGCGGGGGCGGGAAGCTGCCGGTGGGTGCTCAGCACCCACCCAATGAAGCACACCCGGGGGAGGAGGCGGGGGCGGGGATTTGGGGAAGGGGTGGACTGGGGGCGGGGCCGGGGTGGAGTGGGGCGGGGCCGGGAGCGCGAGCACCCACTGGCACCGACAAAAGTTGGCGCCTATGGTATGGTGCGTGTGATTTGGCCCTTTTGGCCACAGCCATCAGACTGGGAGCTCATGTTCAACTGATTAGCCCCATGACCCCCAAATTTTTTTCAGAGTCACAGCTTCCTAGGATGGAGTTCCCCATTCTGATCATATGACCAGCATTCATTGTTCCTAGACATATGACCTTACATTTGGCTGCATCGAAATGCATATTGTGGTGGCACTCAGGTAACGAGGTGTCTGGAGGCGTAGGAGCATGGAGATGGCTCTGGGAACTTGAGGTGGGTCTCAAAAGGCCAGGCGCTAGACTTACGTTGCAGGTTCTTGTTCTCCCGTTTGACTGTCTCAAACTGGTCGAGCACCTCCTCGTAGGCATTCTTCATCCTGAAGATCTCGGCACTCAGGGAGCGGGATTCCCTCTGGGCAGCCTCCAGCTCAGACTGGCTCTCCTGGTATTTCTGCTTCCATTCTGCCAGGACCTACGGAATGAGAATCAGCTTGTAGTGGGAGAATGTGGTGCTTTGTGACTCCTGTGTAGTACACAGGATGTGATGGAGTTCAAGACACAGCTCATGCCACAGCCCTGCAGATGACCCATTTGATGTGCCTTGCCTTCAAGAGCTTTTTCATTATGACTCTCACTCTGGCTGCCTCCTCACTGGGAGCTGGTTACATACTGTCCATCCAGCCCCCAATGAATCTCACAAGGGCCTCAGGAAGGAGTGCGGCATTATGGGAGTCCTGCTAGAGTCAGACTATGAACTTTTGTTTTACAGTAGTGGCCATTGGTCCCTTGCATGAGGTTGCTAAAGCCATGTCTTGGCACTGAGCTCTGAGGATCAGCCTTACAGAACTCTTCTTCATAATTTATCCCAGTCTCCCACACACACAACTGGGCCTGGGCACTGTCATTTGGGACAATCTGCATCAATTCTTTCAGTAGTTCTACTAAGTGGCCGTGAAGAATGAGAAATGCAGACGCTTCCCCAGGCACCACTATTCTGAGCAGCAAGGGTGGGGCATGAAGGATTTGGCTCAGGGTCCCTTGTGTATAGCAGCCTCTCTCCTATAATGAAAAGGCCCAGTCTAAAAGCATTGTGAATATTGGGCATAGAGAGTCCTGTAGAGATTAACTTTGTCTCCCTTGTTGCTCACTGTGCACGAAGCTATCAGAAGACCAGCTAGTGCACCATAGTCTGATTTGTCAGCAGTTCATTGACAATATCCAGGCTTAGGTCAGCCGTGGAGGCTGCCCCCGCAGTGTCTTACTGTCTGCTCAGCATCGCAGCCTGATGTGGAATTCGGTGTGAATAAACCAAGCCAATAAGCTGCTGTAATGGGGAAACACTGGCACCCAAATCCAAGAGCTTTCCTGGAATAGGAGAGGGGACAGCGCTTTTGTGCTTCTGTGGCAGGATTGGCCTCTGATGAGCCCCACACCCCCGTGGTCTGCCATCTCTCATCAGCTCCAGGCCGGGTGCATAAACAATAAAAGACCTGAAAGACACATACAGTAGAAGGGTCTTTCGTCCCGTAAGTGAACGCTAAACTGTACTATACTGTTCAGTCACTAGGTGGCGCCATGTGTAACAAACCTTATTTAAGCTCACAAGCACCATTCCTAGCAGTGCATTTAAGGATTTTATAGTGAACACATCTGGTGTATCTTTCTGGGACGGAATTAAGGAAGCTCTGTAGTCAGTCCATATCTGGTACAGAAGCCTGACCTGTTAGTAGCAGCCCTGTAACCTGCTGTGCACAGGGTGTACATGACATGATGTCTGAAGTAAACTAGAGCCAGAGGAGACCAGAAACAGAAGGAAAACAGCGCCAAAGGCTGAAAGATCTCATCACCATGCCACTCTTCAATGTCCTAGAAAACTTCAGCTTTGACAAACCTTCACAATGGACAGAGTGGAAACAGTATTTTTCATTGCTACAAAACTCCATAAGAAAACAAGATATTCAGGTATCTCTTTAATGTAGGCTATGAAGTAAGCACAGCATATCTTTAAGCCTTTTATCTTTACTAAAGACAGTCACAAAGATGACTATGACAGAGTCTGGGCTATGGTTGATGCACACTTTATACCTCAGAGAAATGTGGTTTATGAAAGAGTATATTTTCACCAGAGAATTCAGGAACAAAGAGAAAATGTTGGTTCTTTTATAAGAGCTTTCAACGTGTTGGCTGTAAACTGTGATTTTTGGTACTGCAAAACATGAAAATATCAGACAGAGGCTGGATATTGGGTTAAGAGACAACAACTTCTCACAACAATTACAATTAAAGACAGACTTAAATCTACCCACGGCGATACAGAGAGCAAAGCAGTCTGAACTAGTCAAATAACTGAACAAAAGGCAGGAGCAACATGAAAAATCTGAAACTAGCTTAGAAGCTGTAAACAACATGAGTGCTAAAAGTCATCATTATAAAAGCCCCAAGGCTAAGAGGGACAAATTCCAGGCAAATTACAAAGCCTTTCAGACTAAATGTACAAGATGTACAAAATATAGTGCCCATCTTTAAAAAAGGGAAGAAGGAAAATCTGGGGAACTACAGCCTCACTTCAGTCCCTGGAAAAATCATGGAGCAGGTCCTCAAGGAATCTATTTTGAAGCACTTGGAGGAGAGGGAGGTGATCAGAAACAGTCAACATGGATTCACCAAGGGCAAGTCCTGCCTGACCAACCTGATTGCCTTCTATGATGAGATAACGGGCTCTGTGGATATGGGGAAAGCAATGGACTTTACTTTGACTTTACAAAGCTTTTGATACGGTCTCCCACAGTATTCTTGCCAGCAAGTTAAAGAAGTGTGGATTGGATTAATGGACTATAAGGTGGATAGAAAACTGGCTAGATTGTCGGGCTCAACAGGTAGTGATCAATGGCTCAGTGTCTAGTTGAAAGCCTGTATCAAGTGGAGTACCCCAGAGGTCGGTCCTGGGGCCAGTTTTGTTCAACATCTTCATTAATGAGCTGGATGATGTGATGGATTGCACCCTCAGCAAGTTTGCGGATGATACTGAGCTGAGGGGAGAGGTAGATATGCTGGAGGGTAGGGATATGATCCAGAGTGACCTAGACAAACTGGAGGATTGAGCCAAAAGAAATCTGATGAGGTTCAACAAGGACAAGTGCAGAGTCCTGCACTTAGGACGGAAGAATCCCATGCACTGCTACAGGCTGGGGACCGACTGGCTAAGCAGCAGTTCTGCAGAAAAGGACCTGGGGATTCCAGTGGACAAGAAGCTGGATATGAGTCAACAGAGTGCCCTTGTTGCCAAGAAGTCTAACGGCAAATTGGGCTATATTAGTAGAAGCATTGCCAGGAGATCGAGGGAAGTGATTATTCCTCTCTATTCGGCACTGGTGAGGCCACATCTGGAGTATTGAGTCCACTTTTGGCCCCCCCACTGCAGAAAGGATGTGGACAAATTGGAGAGAGTCCAGCGGAGGGCAATGAAAATGATCAGGGGTCTGGGGCACATGACTTATGAGGAGAGGCTGAAGGAACTGGGCTTATTTAGTCTGCAGAAGAGAAGAGTGAGGGGGGATTTAATAGCAGTCTTCAGCTACCTGAAGAGGATGGAGCTCGGCTATTCTCAGTGGAGGCAAATGACAGAATAAGGAGCAATGTCTCAAGTTGCAGTGGGGGCAGTCTAAGTTGGATATTAGGAAAAACTATTTCATTAGGAGGGTGGTGAAGCACTGGAATGGGTTACCTCGGGAGGTGGAGGAATCTCCATCCTTAGAGGTTTTTAAGGCCTGGCTTGACAAGCCCTGGCTGAGATGATTTAGTTGAGGTTGGTCCTGCTTTGAGCAGGGGTTGGACTAGATGACCTCCTGAGGTCTCTTCCAACCCTAATCTTCTATGATTCTATGTGAAAAATTCATAGCTCAATACTCAATCAACAGATGAATGTTTAGCCAAAGGCACAATGTGTAATAAATGCACAAAATACAGACATCTTTACTTGCTTATAGTGGACTATTTTTTCCCAGGTATATAGCAATAATGTACTTGAAATATAACATGTCACAGTATTATTGAGACACGGAAATGCACTTTTGCTGACTTCGATATTCCAGAACAACTAATGATGGACAATTGACACAATTCACTGCAGTAGAATTTAAGTCTTTCCAAACGAAATATGATTTTCATCATATTGTTAGTAGCCCACATTACCCACAAGTGAATGGAAAGGCTAAGAGAGTTTTACAAAGAGCCCAGAAAATCCTACAACAGGAAGATCCATTCTTTGCCCTTCTGAGTACATATCAACACCAATAACAGCTACTGGATATAGTCCAGCACAACTCCTGATGGGAAGATGACTCAGAACTACTTTTGTAAAGGGAAATCATGCCTCACCAATCTATTAGAATTCTTTGAGGGAGTCAACAAGCATGTGGACAAGAGCGATCCAGTGTATATAGTGTACTTGGATTTTCAGAAAGCCTTTGACAAGGTCCTTCATCAAAGGCTTTTAAGGAAACTAAATAGCCATGGGATAAGAGGGAAGGTCCTCTCATGGACCAGTAAGAGGTTGAAAGATAGGAAACAAAGGGTAGGAATAAATGGTCAGTTTTCATAATGGAGAGAGCTGAACAGCAGGGGACCCAAGGTTCTGTACTGGATCCTGTTCTGTTCAACATATTCATTAAAGATCTGGAAAGTGGGGAGAATAGTGACATGGCAAAGTTTGTAGACAATACAAAATTATTCAAGATCCTTAAATCTAAAGCAGACTGTGAGGAATTACAGAGGGATCTCACAAAACTGGGTGACTGAGAAACAAAATGGCAGATGAAATTTAATGTTGATAAGTGCAAAATAATACACACTGGCTACTAGTTCAGATGGTCAGGGATGCAACCACATGCTTGGGGAGACCATAAACCTCTCACTGCCTGATGCCAGGAGTGGAAGACAGGGTGGATCCAAAATTGCCCTGTTCTGTACACTCCTCCTGAAGCTCTGATACTGGGTTCTGTTTCAGATAGGATAGGGTCTGACCCAGTATGGCAGCTCTTATATTCTTATATAAGGCTCTGACCACTGCCATTTCCTTCACTAGAGATTCATGATTTCTAATGCCCTTAGTGGGTTGCTCTGTTTGTTTGCTGTGGTTTGAATTCTGGTCTCTTACCTGGGGGTAGATCAGCACTAACACATGATGCATCTGCTTTATGATACTGTTATTATTACGTGTATATGAAGGTTCCCAGCAATCTGGACACTCTTTACTTAGGCTAGACTGGGCCCAACCAAAGCTGTGAATAAAAATAGATCTATCATAACTGCACAACACCTTGTGTTGGGCTGCCAGAAATGTATACTGCCCTCTTGAGACTCCAGGTGATTGGGAGCCAGTTTAGTCTCTCCAATTGGGTGGGAACATCAATGGCATTCTGTGATCTACAAAACTTTGCCTTTCTTTGAAAAATGCAATGAAAAATGGGATTGCTCTGAAAGGACCTTATCGAAATTCCTCTGCTTCTTATCGAATGCTGCACAAGCTGCATTGGATCTCTCCATATCAGTCATGAGGTCATCCAGTTCCCCATGCAGCCTCAGCTTCGTCTTCTCCAACGAGGCACATCTGGAATTGATGGCCTCAATCTGTTCCTCTGACTCCTGTAGACGCTGAGCAAGCTTCTTCCTGTAGAGCCAGACATCAGTGCTGAATGGAAAAGTCTAGCCCCCTTGGGAAGCCTGCATGAGGGAAGGGCTGGAAGGAAGCCTGGGGTGGCCAGAAGGGAGTTTGTTGTAAGGTGGGGAGAAGAGCATGTGAGAAGCTGGGACAGAGAGCGTGGCTCAAGGGGCATCTGAGGGAGCCTGGGTTGGCTCAGGATGGGTGCCGGAGTGGTGTTTGGGAGAGGAGAATAAAGAGCAAGGAGCAAGGGCATGTGGGTAGTTGTGGTCGAGGGATGGGGGAAGCTGGAGAGAAGTGAGGTATGGAAGAGCAGCCACATCATTAGCCAAAAGGGAGTCTGCTGAGGGGAGGGATCAAAGGACTGGCGAGGATCCAGAAAACAGACTCTGAACAGCAAGGATATTGTAAACTCAATGGGAAATGTGATGACTCAGCTGCAGTTAACAATGGAAATCTAGCACGAGAACTAGCACACTTGTCCTCATCCAGTCACAATCCCCAGAAAGTAGCCCGCAATCCAACGCACACTGTTCCAGTCACTCCCTTCCCTAGCACAACCTTGCTTCTTCCGCTTCCTCCCACATTCACATCCAGACCTGCTTCCAGTCTTGCCCCCATCCTGGCACATCATTGGCATCTTCCAGTCCTCCCCAACCCCAGCACATACTTGGCCTCTTCCAGTTCCTCTGTGCGCTGAATGGCATCTGTCTCATATTTGATTCTCCACTGGGCAACTTCATTGTTGGCCTTGGACAGGCCACGTTGCAGCTCACCCTTGGCTTCCTGCTCCTCCTCATATTGCTCCCGGAGCAAGTCGCAGTCATGGCGAGCAGACTGCAAGGCGTGGGCCAGTGCGTTCTTAGCCTTGGGAAGTATAATGAAATGAGTGCTGTCCAAACATCACATTAACAGATTTTTAAACTGCAGTCCTGTTGGATGTTTTAATAAAAAAGGCCACATGCTGCCAGTGAGTGAAATTCACTAGCACAAGGGAAGAGCCAGTGTGCAGAGTGATCTACACTTGGGGTCCTTCTGAACATTACTCAGCAGAGGTGCTGCCAGTTTGGATCTGAGTCATGCTCCATCTAGCTCAGGATCCTCTCTCTCACAGTGGCAGTACCAAGAATGTTAGAGGAAGAGACCTTGCAGCAGGCAGATGTGGGATAATCTGTCTCTAGAGAAAGTTTGCCCTGGCTTCCTCATGTAGAGGTTGGCTCACAGCTGAAGCAGGAGGAGATCGCTTCAAACTTTTCAAATTCTGTGTATTCTAACTTTGGCCATTCTTGTTATCCACCTAAACAGGGGATCCTTTCTTGAATCCTACTACATTCTTTGCCTCATTTGTATCTTGTGGCAATGAGTTCCACAGACTAAATATACATCAAAAAGTATTTACATTGGCTGCCTTTCAGTTTTGTTGACTGTTCCCTTATTTTTGTGTTAAGAAACACAGCGATGAACAGAGGACTCTAGACCATTCATTATTCTGTACACATTTCTTATCTCCCCTTTGAGTCTCACTCTCAGACAAAGTTGGATGTCAGCTTTACTTATGTTATTGCCTCTTAGGTATGCTACCTATTCTGGAGAGGGACAGACTTTCTGACTGGTTCAGCTGGATTTTTAGCTCCAGAATTTGCTGAGCCTCAAGACATCTCAGAAATCTATTAGGAGAAATCACCTTGTTTTCTTCCTCTAGCTGCCTTTTCAGCTCCTCTGATTGCTGAGTGAAGGCTTGTTTACCTCTAGTCAACTGAGAAATCAAGGATTCCTTCTCTTCCATCTGTCGAGTGAGTTCACCTAATGGAAAAAATTCACATGATCAGATTCTAGAGACACTAGTGACATGACATCTCCCTCAGCCCTTTCTTAAAACTTGCTTCTTCAAAGTGGCTTAAACTCCTACAAACTAGCCAGGACTGAGATACATCTGTATAAGTCTCAAGGCATTTGTATTACTCTGCTCAGGGCCACATGGGATCTTCCTCTGTCTTCCCCCCATTCAACCATTTCTGCTTGTGTTCTTTCCACTGTTGCTCACACCTTAACCTAAACTGTGAATTCTTCAAGGCAGGCACTCCATTTATGTTTCTGTGAAGTCCCATGCACATCCATGGCACCATAAGAGTAATACATTATAGGATACACCAGTTCCATGTCCCAGGATTGTTCCCTATAGTTCATATGCTGTTGCTTGGTCCAGCCTACTTTTAAATGGTGGTGGTGTTTTCACCACTTACACTGGAAGAATATTCCACAGTCTAAGTGCTGTGTTCAGTTACCATGGTGATGTACATGTTAAAAATGCATAGATATTTAGACAGCATGTCCAAAATGTCAGCACAAAGAATTTTTATGGGTGGTCCCTGGACGTACCATTCTCGGTGTGCAGACGTTTTTTCTGTATGTTCAAGTCATTGATTAGCCTCATATGTTCATCGTTTTTTGTCTTGGTTTCACTGAACTGGTCTTCGATGGCTCGGCACATCTTCTCCAGGTTACTCTGTTAAAAAATACAAAATAGATGTTTTAGCTTATCTAACATTGTTGCAAAACAACTGTAGTGGGAAGAGTAACTCACTGTCCAGCTACCTTGGCTTTGGAGACAGTCTCCATGTTACTAGCCAGGTCATCAATCTCCATCTTCAATTCACTCTTCTCCTTCTCCAGCTTCTGCTTGACTCGTTGCAGATTGTCGATTTGCTCCCCAAGCTCTGCTGTGCTGTCCGCGTGCTTCTTCCGGAGGGTGGCGGCTGTGGCTTCATGCTGCAGAGTGGCCTCTTCAAGGTCTCGGCACATTTTCTGGAATTCTGCCTCACGCTTCTTGTTCATCTCAATCTGAACCGCTGTGGCTCCACCAGCTTCTTCCAGACGCTCACTGATCTCCTCGAGTTCCCTGGAGAGATCACCCCACTGCTTCTCTGCTTTCGCCCGAGAGGCACGTTCAGCCTCTATCTCCTCCTCCAGTTCCTCCATGCGGGCCTGTGAGGGTTAATTTATGAAATCAATAGTTCTGAAGTGTCAGGTTTGGAATTAGTGTTAGGGGACAGCAGCACTTACATTTCCATTGTTGTAGGCCCAAAGGATGAAGTTCATAAATACTTTAGGCCTCACCAGAAATTACACTGGATTGTGGCCTCGGACAAACAATATGCAGTTCTGGAGCAGTTGCAGACTGAAGGCCTGATATTTCATAAGGCTATGTATGGGAGCTGTATAGATTTCATAGAGTTTAGGGCTAGAAGGGGTCATTAGATCATCCAGTCTTATCTCCCATATAACACAGGCCACTAAACTTCACTCAGATACTCCTATTTTGAGTGCAATGACGTTAGTTAGACTAAAGCATTCCAGCAGTCAGTAGATTAAATTATTGTGTTCCACAGGCAAAGAATAGAAGATACCGAGATGCCATCAAAGCCTGAGGCCCCTGCAATGGCAGGAAATTATATAATTAAAAAGCCAGCATTGCACCTTTGTAATGGGTTAAGAGATTTGACTCTATCTCTTGTAAATTTTGAGCTGTTGCAACATAGTTTCTAGAAACTGTCAGACCAGAACAGACCAGTATCCTATCTCCTACAATGACCAGTATCTATACTTCTGAACAAGATCAAAGAAATCCTGAATTGGGGAGTTATGGGATATCCTGCCCACAGAGGAAACATTTGCCTAACCCTGTCATTCAAAGGGTGATTTCTGTCCTGGATCATAAGGATTTATATCGCTTCCATTTGTATCCTTAATCTTGTCACTCTGGATGTCTTGTTACTCTATAAATATCCAATTTGTTTTGGAAGCCTGATAAGATCTTGGTCTCAATGATACCTTCTGACAATGAGTTCCACAGGCTAATTGCACATTACTTAACTATTTCCTTTTATTGGTTTCAAATTTGCTGTCTTTCAGTTTTAAAGAATGGTCCCTTAGTTCTGAGTTATGACAAAGGATGAAAAGAAATGCCTGGTTTACCTTCTCTGTGCCATTCATTATTTTGTATCTCTTCATACGACAGTCTTTCCTTGCCTCTAACAATTTCCAACACCTATCTCTGAACTGTCTCTATTTCTGCTGTATGGTTTAGATGGCCAGACCTTCACACACTATTCCAGAAGAGGTCGAATAGTTGATTTATGTAATGGCATTAGAATATTTTCAGTGTTAGTTTGCATCCTGTTTCTTATACATTTTATTTGTTTTGTTAACCACCACAGCACACAGCAGAGGTCATCACTGAGCCATCCACAGCGATGCCCAGATCACTTCCCTGAGTTGTTACAATTCATTTAGAGCACAATAAGCTACCCAAATAGTTAAAATTATTCCCTCCAATTTGCATTACCTGGCATTTGTCAGCACTGAAGTTCATCTGTCATTGTGTTGACCATTTTCCTAATTTAGTTAGGTCCCTCAGAAGTTCCTCACAGGCTTCTCCAGCCTTGACTAACCCAAATAATTTTGTATTACCTGCAGATCTTGCTGCCTTGATGCTCATCCCCTTTGGCAGATCATTTATAAACAACAAAGTCCTAGTCATGGAACCGTGGGGTCCTACTGATCGCCTTTCATGATGAAAACAGACCAGTATTCCTATTTTTTGTTTTCTGCCCCTCAGCCAGTTTCTGGTCCATGCCAGTACTTTCCCTCTCGCTACATGACTGCTTCAGTTCCTTAACAGTCTCTTCAGAAGGACTTTGTCAAAGTCTTTTTGAAAGTCCAAATAAATAATGTCAACCAATTTTCTTCTACTCACTTGTCTGATATTTTCAAATAATTCTTATGGATGAGTTAGTCATAATTTTCCTTTGCAGAAGCTGTGGTGTTTAGTCCCTACTACATCATGATAATGGAAAAGCTCTTTAAGCAATTTTTAAAGGTTTCTAAAGTGTATTGTTTTGCAATTTTGCATCCTTTAAATTACCTGTATGTTTGGACATGTGGTACTAAAGCAGCTTTACAGGTGGAGAGATACAGAAAAGAAAGAAGTTTATTTTACTTTGAACTTTATCACAAGGCCCTCAGGAGAAAGTTGGTGTTTCCAGAAGAAAAAAATTTGGAAACGAAATTCTCCCTGATAAGCCAGCCCCATTGCTTCATTACCAGGATGGTTCACATTTTTGTGGGACATTAGGACAGAGTTAAGGTAGTTTGTGAAAACTAAGCCCCAATTTTTCTAATTTTCAATGGCATTTTTTCCCCAAACTGCAATGCTCTAATACAGTTTGTTTTGTTTGATGGATTAACATTTCCAACCCTAACCGTATCTTAACAAAGTTTGCTGTCTGGAAATTACTTTTTATTTTAACTTTATTTCTGGACATTTAGAACTACATATGCACAGGAGAATATCACTGTACATACAGTAACTTACCAGTCAAGGGCCATGGTAACTGGATAAAATGCACTTGGGTGAGTTATTAAATTCTGAGTCATGTTAATGTTTTCATTTATGTGCAGGGAATTCTTTCTACTAGAATGTTTTAAGAATAAATACCCATTAATACTGCAGAGCATCTAATCAACTTTAAAGTGGGCTTTTATGAGCACAAAGACACCAATAGCTCTAAGACTTTACCTGCAGTTCCTTAATTTTTTTTTGTAGCTGAGAACTTTGAGCCTGTTCATCTTCCACTTTGTTTTGTAACTGACTGATTTCAAACTCCGTCCTGGTAAAGAAGAAAAATGTGAAAGTCAATGTTTTAAAGACAAATTTGGACTCAAATTCAGAGGGATAAAAAGCAGTGCTGTACTTCTTCAGTTTGTCATCCATTTGCTGTTTGTCATTTTCCAAATCCATGATGGATTCATGAGACATCTTCAGTTCCCCCTCAAGCTGTCTCTTTGCTCTCTCAAGGTCCATACGAAGCTTCTTCTCTTGTTCCAGAGACCCTTCAAGCTAAAACAACACACAAAACACACTAGCACTTTGAGAGGAACAGATAAAAGACAAGCTGCCCCAAACTCAAACCACACCAGTGTGCCAATGGTTTTCTGAAGGCTTAAGAATTATTTGTGTGGATTTTCCTGCTTTAAACACAGCTCATCCATCTAACCACACATAGTCCAGCCCTCCCCTAATCTACCTATGGGGTTCACCCTCCCGAAAACCTTCCCTTACATCATCCACTTGCTGTTCCAGCTTAGATTTTGTTTTGGACAGCATGTTGACTTTATCCTCCTCGGCCTGCAGGTCATCCAGTGTTTGCTGGTGGACCTCTTGGAGGGCTTTCTTCTCCTTTGTGAGCTTGGAGATATTTTCATCCAGAGCCACCATCTCTTCAGTAAGATTCTTAATCTAGAAAACAACCAGCACCCATATTCTGAGGGGTAGGTGCAGAGTGTGGTATTTGGATGCATGGTGATCTGAAGGCACAGGGAGCACATAAGGAGGTGTCCTTTGCCAAACTCTTGCACAGGGATAGCCAGTGTTCCCTTCAATGCGGCTCTGAAGGCACTCATGATGTGGGTGAGGGCCATACTCCTCTAAGCTTGCTATACTTACTGGCAATGCTAGGCACCCCAGCATGGCACTCCTGTGCTATCTGCAACCTGATTCTGCCTGTGCCCTGTCCTGGAGATGGGCAAGGGCTCTCCATCCCCTCCCCACAAGTGCCCCTGTAAGGACAGCTGTTGAGGCCCTCCAGGATTTTTGTGCTCCATAAGATGTGACTGTTACAGTGAGTGTTTTGCTGGCTAGGAGCACAGCTGGGAAGCAGTATGGACACATGGTCAGCCCCAAAAGATTCATCTCACACCCCTTCTGAAGCTTCCCTTCTCCTAGGAGAGACAGCCCTCTCTAGAATCGAGCCACAGAACATCGTACACACTGCAGAGACCAAAAGCAAGAGGGACCCAGATGCAGCGAGAAGGGAAATGACTTACTGCAGGTCAGGGGCAGAACTGGGCATAGAGCCAGGCGTCCTGAGCCCTAGTGCAGTGCCCTTGACACTAGGCCATGCTGGGCAATACCCCACACTAAGGCATGCACAGGCGGGCTCAGAGATGGGGCGCTATGGAAAGGAGCCAGTGGAATAATGAAGGAGGGATCTTGAGAGGAAGAGGAGGAACTGGCTCAGCCTAGCTAGCAGGAACCATAAATCTGCCAGGCTACATGTTAACGCAGTGAGACTCTCGAGCCAATGGCAGTTTGCTTTTCTCATGCATAGAGGCTAACTCCCCTGGTTTGGTTGTAAACATCTGTCCCCTGCAAAGTGTCCTGCTGGCCACTGGGGCTGCTTTTGTAACCCACACACCTCCTGGGTGTGGTATTCTGTCCCCTCTAGTTGCACTGAGACCACTTAGAGATTAATGAGTCTGCTACAGCCTTAACTAAGAGCCATGTGGCTTTTAGCTCATGCAGTAGAGGCTCATGCAGAAGTCCCAGGTTTGATCCTGCCCGACGACAACCGGGGTCTATCAGTGTTACACTGTGACACCTGCACAGTGTCAGGGAGGTGGCAGTCCATGCGAGCCCCCATTGTGCGCATGACCCAGCTGTTCTGTCAGAAAGGGGCTATATTTTTTCCCACTGAAAAGCTAATGTTCCTTCCCAGCACATGTAGGTCAGTCTGATGTCGCTTCAGCTCAGCATGCTGAAAACGAACAACAGTGCTCTAAAGCGCCGCATGCCTTTGGTGAACCCCACGCCCAGCATGCTGGGTAGGGTGACCAGGTGTCTGGTTTTCAACTGGAACACCCGGTCAAAAAGGGATCCTGGCGGCTCCAGTCAGCATCGCTAACCAGGCCGTTGACTGTCCGGTTGCCGGCGCTGCACAGCAGGGCTGGCAGGCTCCCTGCTAGCCTTTGTGCTGCGTGGCTCCCAGAAGCAGCGGCATGTCCCCACTCTGGCTCCTACACATAGGGGCAGCCAGAGGGTTGTGCATGCTGCCCCCACTCCAAGCATCACCCCTGCAGCTCCCATTGGCTGGGAACTGTGGCCAATGAGAGCTGCAGGGGCTGTGCCTGCAGACGAGACAGCGCACAGAGCCGCCTGGCTGCACCTCCATGTAGGAGCCAGAGAGGGGACATGCTGCTGCTTCCGGGAGCTGCTTGAGGTAAGTGCCGCCCAGAGCCTGCACTCCTGACCCCTTTCCGGGCCCCAACCTCCTGTCCCAGCCCTGATCCTCCTCCCGCCCTCTAAACCCCTCAATCCCAGCCCAGAGCACCCTCCTGCACCTCAAACCCCTCATCCGCAGCCCCACCCCAGAATCTGCACCTCCAGCCAGAGCCCTCACACACACCCCACACCCCAATCCCCTGCCTCAACCCAGAGCCCCCTCCCATGCTCCGAACCCTTTGGCTCCACCCTCAGCCTGGAGCCCCCTCCTGCATCCCAAACCCCTCATCCCTGGCCCCACCCTGGAGCCCGCACCCCAGCCAGAGCCATCACCCCCTCTTGTACCCCAGCCCCCTGAGCCAGCCTGGTGAAAATGAGTGTGTGAGGGTGGGGAGCGCGAGCGACAGAGGAAGGGGGGATGGAGTGAGTGGGGGGCAGGGCCTCAGAGAGGGGTCGGGGCAGGGGGCGCGGCAAGGGTGTTCAGTTTTGTGCGAGTAGAAAGTTGGCAACTCTAGTGCTGGGAGCAGCAGGCTTCAGTGCTGGGCTGCTCACCTTGTTCTCCATTGCGTGCTTCTCCTTTTCCACTTTGGCCAGTGTCAGTTCCAAGTCATCAATATCTTTCTTCAGCTCTGAACACTCATCCTCCAATTTCCTCCTCTTTGCTGCCAGCTCTGCGTTCGTCTCCTCCTCATCCTCCACTCTTTCAGTCAGCTCCTTAATTTTAGCTTCCAGCTGGATCTTGCTTTTGATGAGCCCTTCACATCTCTCCTCGGCATCAGTCAGATTTTCACTTTCCTGGGGAAACATATTGGAGGCATGTTACATTTAGCATAAAAACAAAAGAGGCCAACAGCCTACACAGTGCCGCTGAATCCTCCATGCCATGGGAATGGGCAGGGCAGGATCCAGAACATGAGCTCCTTGTCTGACCCCCCACTCCAACCCCAATGACACGGGATCAGCCTGGGCCCCTGCACTGCCTCCTCCCCACCACACCACCCCAACAGCATGGGATAGGCGTTGGCCCCCGCATTGCCCGTCCCACACTCCTGCCCCAATGACATGGGATCAGTCTGGGCCCCTGCACTGCCCCCTCCCCACCACTCCAACCCCAACGACACAGGATAGGCCTTGGCCCCTGCACTCCCCGCCCCACCCCAACAACACGGGATCAGCCTTGGCCCCTGCACTCCCTGCCACTCCAAACCAATGGCACAGGATCGACCTGGGCCCCCACACTGCCCCCTGAACCCCAATGACATGGGATCAGCCTCGACCCCTGAACTCCCCCCAAGCCCAGGGATACCTGTTGCCAACTCTCTGTTGTTTTGCAATGACTCTGGTGATTTGGGGTGTTTTTTAACCTGTCTCATGAAAACGCAAAGGGAGGCACCAACTTGGGAGTGTTTGTGTGTTGCAACAGGCCACCCTCTCCTGTTCCTGTCGGTGGGGCTGCAGCCAGCAAGGTGCTGTTTCCCTACCCCATCCATACGCGGCGTACACGGACCTCTCTGAGCTGGAAAAGGGCCTGGGGAGCTCGGCTGCCGACAGCCATTGGTGCAATAAAGATGTCACCTCCCGCCTGGCCTGTCTCTGAGCCTGGGACCCACATGGCCATGACAATACTGCAACCACTCAGCAGAGATGGTGTGGGGGGGCCAGAAGGGACTGTTGTGATCATCTAGTCCCACCTCCTGCACCGCGCGAGTTGGGGAACTGCCCCACATATCCTAGCGCAGACCTCCTAGAACAACATCCCATCCTGATTTGGACATGGCCAGTGATGCAGAATCCACTAGGACCCATTGGCTGACCTTTGTCAGATGCCAGGCCCACAAGCAAAATGGCTGCCCTTCTATGGTCCAGGGTGTCAGGGGCGGCTCTAACAATTTTGCCACCCCAAGCAGTCGCTGCCTGTGACGTTATTGACAATAACTGGGACTGTATAGATCATTGTTGCAACCAAGGTCCGGTAGTGGCACCAAATCTTATATAAAGAGGGTCAAATGAGGTGTCTAAGACCAGGTTGTGCTTGGCTGGTTATGATTATGCCATTTATATGTATGTATCAGTTTTGTAGTTGAAGTTATGAATATTGGCTCTGTACTGTCTGTATTTCAAACTTGGGCTGTGCTTCTGGGACCCCAGACAAGCTATCAGCTCTGCCAGGCCTGCTTGATGGCCCATTAAGAACCATCAGTGATACAATGGCCCCATTGAGAGAAGGCAGACACGCCTGTGACTCAGCCAGGTATGCAGGGACATGCCTATGGACCGAACTCTAAGGTTTTTCTTGCCATGTGTCCCAATGCTTGTCTTTGGAACAAAGAAAGAGAGGCTACATGATGAAAGGCTATAAAAGACTGCTGCAACTCCTCCATCTTAAACTAGGTTCAACGGGGACAGGTGAGCAAAGCCCACAGGTAAGTGGAGAACATGGGGACCTGGGAGATGGGTCGGAAATAGGAGGGAGCGTGGGCTCTAATGGCAAAGAGATAGGAGGGTCAGGGCAAAACTGGGAGGCAAGATCAAATCAGTATCTTAGATGCCTGTATACAAATGCGAGAAGTATGGGTAATAAGCAGGAAGAACTGGAAGTGCTAATAAATAAATTCAACTATGACATTGTTGGCATCACCGAAACTTGGTGGGATAATACACATGATTGGAATGTTGGTATGGATGGGTACAGCTTGCTCAGGAAGGACAGACGGGGAAAAGGGAGGAGGTGTTGCCTTATATATTAAAAATGTATACACTTGGACTGAGGTGGAGATGGACATAGGGGACGGAAGTATTCAGAGTCTCTGGTTTAGGCTAAAAGGGGTAAAAAAAAAAGGGTGATGTCATGCTAGGAGTCTACTACAGGCCACCTAACCAGGTGGAAGAGGTGGATGAGGCTTTTTTTAAACAACTAACAAAATCATCCAAAGCCCAAGATTTGGTGGTGATGGGGGACTTCAACTATCCAGATATATGTTGGGAAAATAACACAGCGGGGCACAGACTATCCAATAAGTTCTTGGACTGCATTGCAGACAACTTTTTATTTCAGAAGGTTGATAAAGCTACTAGGGGGGAAGCTGTTCTAGATTTGATTTTAACAAATAGGGAGGAACTCATTGAGAACTTGAAAGTAGAAGGCAGCTTGAGTGAAAGTGATCATGAAATTATAGAGTTCACAATTCTAAGGAAGGGTAGAAGGGAGTACAGCAAAATAGAGACAATGGATTTCAGGAAAGCGGATTTTGGTAAGCTCAGAGAGCTGATAGGTAAGGTCCCATGGGAATCAAGACTGAGGGGAAAAACAACTGAGGAGAGCTGGCAGTATTTCAAAGGGACACTATTAAGGGCACAAAAGCAAACTATTCCGCTGGGTAGGAAAGATAGAAAACGTGGCAAAAGACCACCTTGGCTTAACCACGAGATCTTGCAAGATCTAAAAAATAAAAAGGAGTCATATAAAAAATGGAAACTAGGACAAATTTCAAAGGATGAATATAGGCAAACAACACGGGAATGCAGGGGCAAGATTAGAAAGGCAAAGGCACAAAATGAGCTCAAACTAGCTACAGGAATAAAGGGAAACAAGAAAACTTTTTATCAATACATTAGAAGCAAGAGGAAGACCAAGGACTGGGTAGGCCCACTACTCAGTGAGGAGGGAGAAACAGTAACAGGAAACTTGGAAATGGCAGAGATGCTTAATGACTTATTTGTTTCGGTCTTCACCGAGAAGTCTGAGGGAATGCCTAACATAGTGAATGCTAATGGGAAGGGGGAAGGTTTAGAAGATAAAATAAAAAAAGAACAAGTTAAAAATCACTTAGATAAGTTAGATGCCTGCAAGTCACCAGGACCTGATGAAATCCATCCTAGAATACTCACGGAGCTAATAGAGGAGGTATCTGAGCCTCTAGCTATTATCTTTGGTAAATCATGGGAGACAGGAGAGATTCCAGAAGACTGGAAAAGGGCAAATATAGTGCCCATCTATAAAAAGGGAAATAAAAACAACCCAGGAAACTACAGACCAGTTAGTTTAACTTCTGTGCCAGGGAAAATAATGCAGCAAGTAATTAAGGAAATCATCTGCAAACACTTGGAAGGTGGTAAGGTGATAGGGAATAGCCAGCATGGATTTGTAAAGAACAAATCATGTCAAACCAATCTGATAGCTTTCTTTGATAGGATGATGAGTCTTGTGGATAAGGGAGAAGCGGTGGATGTGGTATACCTAGACTTTAGTAAGGCATTTGATACGGTCTCGCATGATATTCTTATCAATAAACTAGGGAAATACAACTTAGATGGGGCTACTATAAGGTGGGTGCACAACTGGCTGGATAACCGTACTCAGAGAGTAGTTATTAATGGTTCCCAATCCTGCTGGAAAGGTATAACGAGTGGGGTTCCGCAAGGGTCTGTTTTGGGACCGGCTCTGTTCAATATCTTCATCAACGACTTGGATATTGGCATAGAAAGTACGCTTATTAAGTTTGCAGATGATACCAAACTGGGAGGGATTGCAACTGCTTTGGAGGATAGGGTCATAATTCAAAATGATCTGGACAAATTGGAGAAATGGTCAGAGGTAAACAGGATGAAGTTTAATAAGGACAAATGCAAAGTGCTCCACTTAGGTAGGAACAATCAGTTTCACACATACAGAATGGGAGGAGACTGTCTAGGAAGGAGTACGGCAGAAAGGGATCTAGGGGTTATAGTGGACCACAAGCTAAATATGAGTCAACAGTGTGATGCTGTTGCAAAAAAAGCAAACTTGATTCTGGGCTGCATTAACAGGTGTGTTGTGAGCAAGACAAGAGAAGTCATTCTTCCACTCTACTCTGCGCTGGTTAGGCCTCAACTGGAGTATTGTGTCCAGTTCTGGGCACCGCATTTCAAGACAGATGTGGAGAAATTGGAGAGGGTCCAGAGAAGAGCAACAAGAATGATTAAGGGTCTAGAGAACATGACCTATGAAGGAAGGCTGAAGGAATTGGGTTTGTTTAGTTTGGAAAAGAGAAGACTGAGAGGGGACATGATAGCGGTCTTCAGGTATCTAAAAGGGTGTCATAAGGAAGAGGGAGAAAACTTGTTCATCTTAGCCTCTAAGGATAGAACAAGAAGCAATGGGCTTAAACTGCAGCAAGGGAGTTTAGGTTGGACATTAGGAAAAAGTTCCTAACTGTCAGGGTGGTTAAACACTGGAATAAACTGCCCAGGGAGGTTGTGGAATCTCCATCTCTGGAGATATTTAAGAGTAGGTTAGATAAATGTCTATCAGGGATGGTATTTGGTCCTGCCATGAAGGCAGGGGGCTGGACTCGATGACCTCTCGAGGTCCCTTCCAGCCCTTGAATCTATGAATATGAATCTATTAATCTTGTCTTCTTTCCTGCTTCTTACCTCTGGAGGGACTTTTCTACAAATGGAAGCTCTGAACAAAGGACTGAATGTCCCATCCCAGCTGTGGATGTATTCCAGAGACTTGATTTGACCTTGCAGTTTATTCCATCTCTGCTACAAGCCTGAACAAAGAACTTTGCCATTACTGTATGTAATTGATTCCTTTTAACCAGGTCTAGCTCTCACCTATACCTTTTTCCTTTTATGAATAAACCTTTAGATTTTAGATTCTAAAGGATTGGCAACAGCGTGATTTGTGGGTAAGATCTGATTTTTATATTGACCTGGGTTTGGGGCCTGGTCCTTTGGGATCGGGAGAACTTTCTTCTTTTACTGGGGCTTTGATTTTCATAACCATTTGTCCCCATAACAAGTGGCACTGGGGGGGATACTGGGAAACTGGAGTGTCTAAAGGAATTGCTTTTGACGTGTGGTTAGCCAGTGGGGTAAAACCAAAGTCTTCTCTGTTTGGCTGGTTTGGTTTGCCTTAGAGGTGGGAAAACCCCAGCCTTGGGCTGTAGCTGCCGTGCTTGAAGCAATTTGTCCTGAATTGGCACTTTCAGTTGGGTCCCGCCAGAACCAGCATCGTTACACCGCCAAATTGCTGCCGTGGCAGAAACGGCAGCGGAGCTGCCACCGAATTGCCGCCGCGGGACATGGACTGCCGCCCCATTCTTGATGCCGCCCCAAGCAGCAGCTTGGAAAGCTGGTGCCTAGAGCCGACCCTGCAGGGTGTGGACAGGGCACAGGGAGGAGCAGCAGAGTCCAGTGACGGGGATGGGGAGAGTGAGGAAGAGTGCAGGGGGATGGGACAGAGGGAGGATGAAGGGGGCAGCTGAGGGGGGTACATGAGGTGTGGGGGGAGGAGCAGCTGAGGAGGGTGCAGGGGGAGGAGGAAGGTGTAGGGTCTGAGAGGCATTACAGGGGGATGTGGGGGCGGGAAGAAGCAGCAAGGGGTGCAGAGGGATGTGAGGAGTGCAGGGGTATGTGGGGGGTAGAAGGAGGATGAAGGGAGTTGTGGGGCACGGGGACAGAGTGCAGCTGCAAGGGGATGTGGGGCAGAGGGAGGCTGAGGGGGTTGCAGGGGGTATGGGGGCAGAGGGGAGCTGTGAGGAGGTGCCGCGGTGTGTGTGGGCTGCGGGGAGGGGGGTCTGTGAGGGGATGTGGGGGGCTGAACTGTGTGCAGGGCATGCTGGACCAGAGGGAGGCTAAGGGGGGCAGGGGCGCTGGAACAATTTGTACAGTGGGGGTGCTGAGAGCCATTGAACCAAACTATAAATCGTGTATATAATGGAAACCACCCCCCACCCTGAGTTCCAGCATCTGTGGAGGGGGGTGCAGGGGTGTGTGGGGGCAGAGGGGATGCAGGGGAATGTGGGGCAGAGGGGAGGCTGCGGGGCCAGGGGGGAGGCTGAGGGGGCACAGGTGTGTTTGGGGGCCAGGAGGGATACTGCGGGGGTGCAGGGGCCAGTGATCAGGTAGGAGCTGGATGAGTCAGCATGCCAGTTTCCCCAGATGGGCCCATGGAGGGGAAGGGGAAGTTTGTGTTACCGGGTTGCCACTTCCTACTTGGAGGGATGTAGTTCAGCCACCTCTGTGACACAGAGAAGCTCAGTTGCTGCAGCCGCTGTGGTGCAGACATGCCCCAGCAAGAAGCCATTGCAGGGCAGTCTAGGGTCAGCAGCTGCGATTGTCTCTGAGCTGCAGGCCCCAGCCCAATGAACAATGGATTTTCTGCTCAGGGGACCAGCACATGGCCAAAGGAGTGAGGCTGTTTTCGAGGAGGTGCCTCTCTGCACAGGGGGAGCCAACTGTCGCCTCATCTAGGCTGGACTTGCAGCAGAAAGAGAAGGCAGGAGGGGCTTTTCCCAGCCTGACATGCCTAGAACCCTTGGATGCAGCAGGGTGAGACCGGACTCGGGGGTGGGATGGGGCAGGAACGGGGCCGACTTTCAGGTCTTTCAAAGCTCGGTACTTCTCCAGTGCTTCAAGAGTGAAGTGACTGCCATGTTGTCCCTGAAGGGGTTAAACTAGAAAACCAGCGTGACCAGGGCCCTGGTGGGACGCTGCGGGAGTGTGTGTAAGGGTGCATCTACACTGCGACACGTAGTGTACCTACCCGTGCAGTGCCTTGAGCATGGGTATAACAGCCGTGTACAGCGTGAGGCACGGCTTGGGCAAGTACAGACATGCCTGAAGCCACTGGCATGTACCCAAATACATGCCCTACATGGCTCTGTACTCACCCATGCCAGGCATCCCCATCTGCACTGCTATTTGGAGCTATGTGGTGTCCTGCTGCCTCCCTGCTGCAGGGAGAGACTTCTACAGGGGAAAAGACTCCCGCAGGGGGAAGGCAGCAGGGAAAGGCTCTGGGACGGGGGAGGCAGTGGGGTCTTTCCCTGCTAGAGCCTTTCCTCGCTGCAGTGAAAGGCGGGGAGCTGCTGAAGCCTTTCTCCACTGTCTCACCCTGCCAGAGCCTTTTGCTGACATGTGTAGCTACACACCGCAGCGCGGTCACAGTCTGCTTTTCACTGCGGCAAGTAGCCACAGGCGCCAACTTTAGCCGGCGCCGGTGGGAGCTCATGCCCCCTGCCCGCCCCCGGCCTCGCCCCAACTCTACCCCCGTCCCTGCCCCCATTCCAACCCCTTCCCCAAATCCCCACTCCCACCTCCTCCCCTGGGCACGCCGCATTTCCCCTGCACCTTGCTCCCTCACAGGCTTGCCGCGCGGGAAACAGCTGATTTGCGGCAAGCCCAGGAGGGAGGGGGAGAAGTGGAGCGGCGGCGGCGCGCTCGCGGAGGAGGGGGAGCGGAGGTGAGCTGGGTGATGGGGGGCTGGCAGGGAGCTGCCAGTGGGTGCTCTGCACCCACCAATTTTTCCCTGTGGGTGCTCCAGCCCTGGAGCACTCATGAAGTCGGCACCTATGCAAGTAACTACATGCACCCTAGAAGCGACAAAGGGTCCTGTGGCACCTTATAGACTAACAGAGGTATTGAAGCATAAGCTTTCGTGGGTGAATACCCATTTCTTCGGATGCACCCACGAAAGCTTATGCTTCAATACCTCTGTTAGTCTATAAGGTGCCACAGGACCCTTTGTCGCTTCTACAGATCCAGACTAACACGGCTACCCCTCTGATACATGCACCCTACACGCCGCTGACTGTGGTGTGTAGTGTAGACATAGCTCACATGGCTGGGGGGCTCTAGAGGTCTGAGAGGCTGGTTTCAGGACCTGGGGCAGCTTGACCACGCAGTCCCATGGCCCAAGGAGGTGCTCAGTGAAGCCTGGGCATGTGCATTAGAGACCAGGGCTCACAACGTTAACAAATAATTTGTCTGGAAATAACTATGAAGACTCTGCTTTAATGGCTCTACTAAAGCTACTGATCTGGGAGTGACAGCTAAAAAGCTTTTCCCAATACCTGGTTATTTTCTCCTTGCTACAGACTTCAGCTTTGCTGGCTGCAGGCTTGTCTGGTAAGGCTGTGAACTGAGACCTTCTGAAGTATTTAGTACCTTTATACAAGGCTCTGGTGAGACCTCCACTGTGTGCACTTCTGGTCTCCCATGTGTAAGAAAGATTAATTCAAACTGGAACAGGTGCAGAGAAGGGCTACTAGGATGATCCGCAGAATGGAAAACCTTCCTTATCATAGAATCATAGAATCTCAGGGTTGGAAGGGACCTCAGGAGGTCATCTAGTCCAACCCCCTGCTCAAAGCAGGACCAAACCCAACTAGATCATCCCAGCCAGGGCTTTGTCAAGCCTGACCTTAAAAACATCTAAGGAAGGAGATTCCACCACCTCCCTAGGTAGCCCATTCCAGTGCTTCACCACCCTACTAGTGAAAAAGTTTTTCCTAATATCCAACCTAAACCTCCCCCTCTGCAACTTGAGACCATTACTCCTTGTTCTGTCATCTTCTACCACTGAGAACAGTCTAGATCCATCCTCTTTGGAACCCCCTTTTAGGTAGTTGAAAGCAGCTATCAAATCCCCCCTCATTCTTCTCTTCTGCAGGCTAAACAATCCCAGTTCCCTCAGCCTCTCCTCATAAGTCATGTGCTCCAGCCCCCTAATCATTTTTGTTGCCCTCCGTTGGACTCTTTCCAATTTATCCACATCCTTCTTGTAGCGTGGGGCCCAAAACTGGACACAGTACTCCAAATGAGGCCTCACCAGTGCCGAATAGAGGGGAATAATCACGTCCCTCGATCTGCTGGAAATGCCCCTACTTATACAGCCCAAAATGCCGTTAGCCTTCTTGGCAACAAGGGCACACTGTTGACTCATATTCAGCTTTTCGTCCACCGTAACCCCTAGGTCCTTTTCTGCAGAACTGCTGCCCAGCCATTCGGTCCCTAGTCTGTAGCAGTGCATGGGATTCTTCCGTCCTAAGTGCAGGACTCTGCACTTGTCCTTGTTGAACCTCATCATATTTCTTTTGGCCCAATCCTCTAATTTGTCTAGGTCCCTCTGTATCCTGTCCCTACCCTCCAGCGTATCAACCACTCCTCCCAGGAGACTTAAGGAGAGGAGACTTAAGGAGCTTTGCTTGTTTAGCCTAACAAGACAAAGCCTGAGGGGAGATATGGTTGCTCTCTATAAATACACCAAAAGGATAAACGCCAGAGAGGGAGAGGAGTTATTTAACTCAAGGGTTAATGCTGAAATGGATATGAACTGGCCATCAACAAATTTAGGCTTGAAATTAGATGAAGGTTTCTAACCATCAGAGGAGGGAATTTCTAGAACAGCCTTCCAAGGGGAGTAGTGGGGGCAAAGAACCTAGGGGATGATGTGATGAGACTACCTACAATGGCATATGGCCCATTGGCAACTGCTGGTAGCAAATATCTCCCACGGCTGGAGATGGGACACTAGATGGGGAGGGCTCTGTTTTACTACCGGGAATTCTTTCCCAGCTGTCTAGCTGGTGTATATTGCTGACACACCCTTACTGAACGCCATATTTGTGGTCGGGAAGGAATTTTTCCGCAGGTCAGATTGGCAGAGACTCTGTGGGGTTTTCGCCTTCCTCTGCAGTGTGGGGCATGGGTCACTTGCTGGTTTGAACTAGAGTAAATGGCGGATTCTCTGTAACTTGAAGTCTTTAAATCATGATTTGAGGACTTCGGTAACTTAGCCAGAGGTTACGGGCCTATTACAGGAGTGGGTGGGTGATGTTCTGTGCCTGCAATGTGCAGGAGGTCAGACTAGATGATCACGATGGTCCCTTCTGGCCTTAAAGTCTGAGTCTGAGTCTATAACAGTGACTAGACTCTGCCCAGACCTAGCAGGCTTGGAAGCACATGGGACCCAGTGATTGGTTATATTTGCAACAGACTGGTGACTGTACAGCCGGGGACTGGTCCATGTTGTGACTGTCCTCAAGTCCATGTTCACAACCTTCTCCCTGGCTCATGAAGATTCAGTCTCTGTTGTAGAGTCTCTACCTGCCAGCTGATGAGGATCAGTCTCTGCCCCATCCCTTCTCTAATAAGGTATCCCCCTCCAGCACCTGCTGTAGGTTCTGCCCCAGCAGATGTGGGAGCAGCTTGTGCTCTAACTCACATTTCACAGACCCCAGTGGGGAGTATGCTGTGTCTATGTACAATTGCTGCAGGGGGGCTGGAACAATTTGTATAGTGCGGGTGCTGCGAGCCACTGAACAAAACTATAAACCCTGTATAAGATGGAAACCACTTCTAGCCAGGGGGTGTGGCAGCACCCACTGTATCCCTAGTTCCAGCACCTATGCATGGCTGATGCCTCCAGAGGTTATTTGCTGCTGGGCGGGAGCATTGTATGCCCATTTTGTACTCACTTTGCTGAGGTGTAAGTGACAAGAGCAGGTGCAGAGCAGTGGGGAGTCTGGCTGCTAGTCTATAAGTATTGTGGAGTAAGGAGGGAAGCAGGCAGGAAAGGGGCAGTTCAGAGCATTTGAAGAAGTGGAAATTACTCACAGTCTGCACTTGGAGCTGCAGGTCATTTTTCTCTTGCAGCAGGGTCACCATTTTTTCCTCCAGTTCTTTCCTTTTTGCCTCAGACTTAGCAAGCTCCTCCTTCGTTTTCTCAAACTCTTCCTTCATGTTGGCCATCTCCTTCTCAGCTTCAGCACTCTTCAGCAAGGGCTTGATCTTGAAGTACAGCTTCATCCAGGGCCAGTGCTTGACATTCATGAACGAGCGAATGTTGTATTGGAGAGTATAGATGGATTCCCTGAAAATCCATTAAACTACAGTTTAAAGAATGCACAGTATGGAGCCAATGGGACTTGGGTTAGGAATAAATTCCAGGTATTAGAATGACAGTTTCTAAGTACCATCAAAACAGCTTTTGCAGGAGATTTGTGTTGAAACCACTACATTACTGGGTGTAAACAAGATATTTCTAGTCCCTGTGGAGCTGCAATGATGGGGACTTTCTGAACAGAACACAAAGAAATGCTCTGAAACAGAGAAAACACTTCTTCACTTTAACTTGTGGGGCCTTTAGAATGTGATTTCCCCAAATCTCAGTGCTACTCAGGCTTATGCTATTGAGAAGAACTGGCTGCAGGACTCCGCCTGCCCAGGGAATACAGGTTTAGAGAGGCAGTTGCCTCTTACCTTCTCTCACTCATCTTCTTGAATTCTACACGCATAAGGTACCCTCTGCACAGAGCCTGCGTATGGGTGATGAGGCTCATAAGCTTCTCATCTCGCATCTCCTCCAACAGTCCCAGGAGACCAGCCTTGAAGAATACCTACAGCGTCATGGAGAGATACAGTATTAGTCTGGGGGCAAAGCGGGTGTGCAGCCAGTGGAGAGGACACAGGACATAGCAGCAAAGAAAGGATTCCCATGGTGTGAAGATTTGAAAAGCTGGAGGAATGCTGGATCCCCTTTACAGCCCTGAGTGTGCACTGACACCGGCACATGTCAATCAGTGTGAGCCTGCTCTCCATGTCACTCTAGCTCTGCTGTCATGCTCTCAGAACAGCATGAGTCACCCAGGGCCCTCCGTGATCTCATGACAAACTCAAATTACTAAAGCAAACTCTATGGTAGTGCCACATCTGGCTAGGGAGCTCAAGCTGACAGCCACTAATGAGCCATCAGGGTAGGAGATTAGCGTCCCCCTGGCAGCAAGGTGACTAGGAGCCGGCCAAGTAGTTTGCTCCGGCTCTTCAAAGCCAGCAATGATCTTGGTAAACAAAGGGGGAGATGGATGATATTCTACACCAATGCTCACCATTCATAACAGCCCTTTCTGTTCTATTGCTCACCATACACTACCCTTCTGCAGCTCAGCACTACAGCTGAGCAGTCACACAATAAATTGGACTGCACATTGCCAGAGGAACATACAGCGACGTTTTCCATAAGTGCTGTTAGCTGTAGTAGTGACTGCTCCCTGTGCCCCACACCTGTCCACACCCCAGTGCAGATGCTGTCTGCATCCCAAGAAGCTGCTGATGAGAGTGTGTGGGGCTGGAATGTTCCAGTTTCCAGGGTTTATTTTCAATCTTTGCAGCATATCAAAGCATTTACCATGGACCATGGGAGGCTCTTCCAAAAATCAAAGTGTCCTGTGGCCAAAGGCTCTTGCTCCTGCCGCCTATGAGCTCATGCAGGGAAAGCAAAGCAGATTTTCTGCAAATTGCTTAGAAGTCCGGTGGCACCTTAAAGACTAACAAATTTATTTCAGCATAAGCTTTTGTGGGTAAAAAACCCACTTCTTCAGATGCATGGAGTGAAAATTACAGATACAGGCATAAATATATATTGGCACATGAAGAGAAGGGAGTTACCTTACAAATGGAGAACCAATGTTGGAGGCCAATTTAGTCAGGGTGGATTGTAGTCCACTCCCAATAATTAAGCTACCCCTCTGAAATTGCCTAGGGTTTCTCTCACCCATTAAAAGGCATTGTTCTTCATGAGTCTGAGACATCCAAGCCATGGAGCCTGCGTGTCAGGTTGTCGCTGCTTTCCTGTGCACCAGCTCAGACACAGTGAAGGAGAGAGAAAGCCGTGGAGGGAGACACAAGTCTGCCCAGAAAGCATGTTTGGGCTCAGTGCTGGCACCAGGCACCACATCTAACATGGGCACAACCAGCATGGCTCTGTTGTGGCAATAGGGCATTGCTGTTAGCATCAGAGCTCAGAGACCAGCTGCACACACTGCCCTGCAGGTGGCTGCTTTCTGCTTTTGCTCCCACCCCTACTGGATTTTATTTCCTCATTTGATGGTGAACTTGGGTTTTGTTTTCTATGAACATTTGTAGAACTGGATTTCCTACCTTAATGTTTATAAGAAATGAATACAAGAGGGGTGTGAAAAGAGCAAATCAAATCCCAGGCCCCAGTTCGGTGCAGTATTCATGAATTTTCCCCACTGTTTATTGTCATGTGTCACACTGCCCTTTCCCAGATGGAGGTACCTGCTCACCTCTACATATGAGCATTACCTTACTGTGGCCAAATCTGCACTGACTGTGATCGACATCAATGGAGGAGAGAAGCTTTTCTGAAGCATTCTTACTGTCAATGAACTGGCCTTCGGGGATGGCTGAGGCATTCAGGATTTTGTATCTGCGGGGAAAGAAGCAGCAGGAGACCGGTTTTAGACAAGGTCAGGAATACACTTATAATAAGCAGGACATTGCCGAGGAACAGGAAGGTGAGAGGCTTGGAGGTCATTGAATGCACTGTCTAACATCAAGAGGGCTTTGATTATGCAAACTGAACATTATGACAGGGACCACATCTCACTCATTCTCCACTGGAATGTGCTGGCTGTGTTATGATGTGGGTCATTAGCACCAGCAGTTAGGAAGGACACAGTGAGAACTGTCCAGTCCTTTCTTTTTCACCCTGTTACATAAACCAGAACAAGGGGACACTTGATGACTTTAAAAGGGAAATAAATTTAAAAGCACTAAAGGAAAATACTTCTTTCCAGAATGAATACCAAGGCCAGAGGGCTATAGGAAAGTGGTAAGGAACCAGTATGTTAGCCCCAGGCTAAACAAATCCCCGATACCTTATGGCAGTTGCTCCAGGTTAATCAAGACACCTGGGGCCAATTAAGAACTTTCCAGAAGGCAGGGAGGTTGATTGAGACACCTGCAGCCAATCAGGGGCTGGCTGAAACTAGTCAAAAGCCTCCCAGTGAGCCAGTGAGGTGCGCATGTCAGGAGCTGTGGAAGGAGGTTGCGTATGAGGAGCTGGGAGCAAGAGGCACTAGGAGCTGAGAGTAAGAGGGCGTACTGCTGGAAGATCCTGTGGTGAGGATAAAGAAGGTGTTGGGAGGAGTCCATGGGGAAGTAGCCCAGGGAGTTGTAGCTGTCGTGCAGTTGTTCCAGGAGACACTCTAAACAGCTGCAATCCACAGGGCCCTGGGCTGGAACCCGGAGTAGAGGGCAGGCCCAGGTTCCCCCCAAAACTCCCAACTCCTGATCAGACACAGGAGGAGTTAACCTGGACTGTGGATTCTACTAGAGGGGAAGATCTCTGAGGCAAGCAGAATCTGCCAATAAGCGCAGGACCCACCGAGGTAGAGGAGGAACTTTGTCACAACTGGTGTCAGGAGTGGGATTTGGTGTGCACAGCGTGGCGGAAGAAGGAAGGTGTTTATTTAAAAAAAAAAGAAAAAGGGGGGAGCGGGTTTATTTATTTTATTTTTTTCACCACAATGGAAGAGGTAGTACGGGCACTGATACAAGCCACGGCTGCCCAGCAGGAGGCTACCCGTGTCCAGGCAGCTGCCCAACAGGAGGCAGTACAGCTGCAGCAGGAGACCAATCGCCTGTTGATGGACCAGGCCACTCAAGACCGTACTATGTTGTGGGAACTGGTAAACCAAGTGAAGGCCCTTACAGAGATGAACCATGGCCATGATGGGACGCGGCACATACGGGCCAGCAATTGCCTGCAGAAAATGACAGGGAACAATGACATAGAGGCATATCTCCTGGCCTTTGAGAGGACAGCCCTACGGGAGGCCTGGCCTTGAGATCAGTGGTCTGGCATCCTCGCCCCATTCCGGTGTGGGGAGGCTCAGAAGGCCTACTATGATCTGCCTGAAGAGGCTGCAGCAGACTACCCCCAGCTGAAAGCAGAGATCCTGGGCAGATCTGGGGTAACAACCACAGTGCGGGCCCAGCGGTATCATGAGTGGAGGTACCAGGAAGACAAAATCCCGCGATCCCAATTGTATGACCTCATCCATCTCGCACGAAAGTGGTTGCAAACTGAGTCCCGGAGTCCAGAAGAGATACTAGAGGTTCTGGTCATCGACCGATACATGAGGGGACTACCGCCAGACCTTCGCGCGGGGGTAAGCCAGAACGAACCCTCCACCTATGACGAGATTGTGGCAATGGTAGAGAGGCAAAGGACGGCGAGGGAACTGACCCGACCAGTTAAGGAAGCGGAACCCAGGGTTAAACTAGCAGCACCAAGCCCCAGATTTCGAGTGACTGGGCCACCAGGAGGGCCCAGGTGGAAAAAGAGAGGGGCTGAAGGCCCACCAGAGGCCATAAAGAGTCGGCGCACTGAGGGGGAAGAAGATTGTGATGTTAGACTTCCCAAACCAAGAGACCGGTGAATGCCTAGGGTTCCATATAGATGTTATGCATGTGGTGAGTGGGGACACATAGCAGCACAGTGTCCCAGGACCAAGGAGCCTATGCAATGTAACTTGGGGGATTGGGAGGTCCCATGCTCCCTTATCCACCTTGCGGGCGTCGCATTAGCCCCGCATAACTACACTAGACCGGTGAAGATAAATGGAGTAGAGACTATAGTGCTTGTGGACTCCGGGAGTGCAATCACCCTAATATCGGGTAAGCTGGTAAAAAGTAGCCAGCTGCTACAAGCCAAACGCATAGCGGTGACATGTGTGTATGGGGCCGTAAGCCATTACCCCACCATCCAGGTGGAGATAGAGGTTCAGGGGAACCCCATTGAGGTGACAGTGGGTGTAGTTCCTAAACTCCCGTATCCTGTAGTCATTGGGAGGGACTATCCAGAGTTTGATAATTTACTCCCCCTGGAGAGGTTGGAGGGAGGTGGGGACCCTGAGGGCAGCGACTTGTCACCTGGGGAATGTCAACCCCCGATGTTCGCCGAGATTTCTCAGGATCTGTTCTCAGTCCCCCAAAAGACCCGGAAGACAAAAAGGGAGAGGAAGGCTGCAAAAGCTTTGGGAACCCGGATCCTGACCCAGGGCCAGAAGATTGCCCTAGTAGGCAGACGGACACGAGCAGCCATGATGGAAGTGAGCCATTGGAAGCAACAGAGGCTGGCCCCTGGGAGCTCGGGCAGGTTAGTCCCGGGAGAGAGACTTTCGGGCGGGACCAGGCAGAGGACCCTAGATATGATAACGCCAGGAAAGAGGTGGCTGAGATAGATGGAGTACCTGTGGATGGGAAGGTCCGGGGTCCAGGACCTTACTTTATAGTGAAGAAAGATCTCCTGTACCGTGTGGTGCAAATGCAGGAGCAAGAGATACATCAACTTCTGGTGCCACGAAAACATCAAAAAGCCATACTGAGCCTCGCCCACAGTCACCTATTTGGAGGACACCTAGGGAAGAGAAAACCCAGGCACAGATCCTGCGGAGGTTCTTCTGGCCAGGAGTACATGAAGATGTCCGACGATACTGCACCTCTTGTCCGGAGTGTCAGTTACATAGTCCGCGCCCGCACTTCCGGGCTCCTTTGATACCTCTTCCAATAATAGAGGTTCCTTTTGAACGCATAGCCATGGATCTGATAGGGCCCCTTGAGAAGACAGCTTGGGGCCACCAACATGTGCTTGTTGTACTGGACTATGCAACCCGGTACCCGGAAGCCGTTCCCCTACGCAACACGGCTTCCAAAACCATAGCTAAGGAGTTAGTACAGATCTTTGCCCGAGTTGGGCTACCCAAGGAGATATTGACTGATCAAGGGACACCTTTCGTGCCCAAGTTGATGAAAGATCTCTGTTCATTACTCCATGTATAAGCCCTATGGACCTCTGTATACCACCCGCAAACAGATGGCCTTGTGGAAAGGTTCAATAGGACCCTCAAGGCCATGATCAGGAAAGTGATGAGCAGGGATGGGAAAGATTGGGATACCCTATTACCTTACCTCATGTTCGCTATCCGGGAGGTTCCGCAAGCCTCCACAGGTTTCTCTCCGTTTGAACTATTATACGGGCGCCACCCCCGGGGCATATTGGATATAGCAAGAGAAGCATGGTAAGAGGAGCCAAATCCAGGAAGGAACATAGTTGAGCATGTACTACAGATGAGGGATCGGATAGCCCGAGTTACACCTATTGTACGAGAACACTTGGAGAAAGCACAGGAGACCCAACGAACCCATTATAACCACCGAGCAAAGCTTTTACGGGTCCAACCAGGGGATCGAGTGATGGTCCTGGTGCCCACAGCAGAAAGTAAGCTGTTGGCCCAGTGGCAGGGACCCTACGAAGTGATCGAAGCCGTGGGAGAGGTGAACTATAAGGTGCGGCAGCCAGGCCGCAGAAAACCAGAGCAAATCTACCACATCAATCTTCTAAAACCTTGGCACGATCGAGAGGCACGCTTAGTCACCCAGGAGACCCTTCCCCAGGAGGATAACTTACACAAGCAAGTAAGGATATCACCTGACTTGACACCGATCCAAAAGATTAAGGCAACTGACATGATTAATCGCAACCGAGATGTGTTCTCTACAAAACCGGGGCGGACGACTGAGACCTATCACCATATCCGCACAATCCCCGGAGCCAAGGTAACATTGAGACCCTACCGAATCCCAGCAGCCAAAAGAGAAGAAATCAAGGCCGAAGTGAAGAAAATGTTAGAATTAGGGGTGATTGAAGAATCTTACAGTCAGTGGTCCAGTCCAATTGTTCTAGTGCCTAAACCTGATGGTACCATGAGATTCTGTAATGACTTTCGCCGACTGAATGAAGTATCCCAGTTTGATGCATACCCCATACCACGCATCGACGAACTGGTGGACCGACTGGGTAGTGCTCGATTCTTGACTACACTGGATCTGACAAAAGGATACTGGCAGATTCCCCTGACCAAAGAAGCTAAAGAAAAGACAGCGTTCTCCACTCCGGATGGGCTATTCCAGTACACCGTCCTCCCTTTTGGGCTACATGGGGCCCCAGCCACATTCCAGCGCCTCATGGATAAGCTGCTGCGCCCCCATACTAGTTATGCAGCTGCACACCTAGATGATGTAGTCATCCATACGTCAGACTGGGAAACCCACTTGGAGAAAGTTGAGGCTGGCCTCACTGCTAATCCCGCTAAATGTGCCATAGGGCTAGCAGAGGCTAGGTACCGGGAATATATTGTAGGAAGGGGCATAGTAAAGCCCCAAATGAATAAGCTAGAGGCAATTCAAAACTGGCCCCGGCCGACCCGAAAGAAGCAGGGCCGCGCGTTCCTAGGTGTAGTAGGCTACTACTGACGTTTTATTCCCCACTTTGCTACTAGGGCAAGTTCCCTAACGGACCTGGTGAAAGCCCGATGTCCAGACATGGTGAAGTGGACCGACGCAGCAGAGGGAGCGTTCACAGACCTTCGGACGGCCCTTTGTAATGACCCTGTACTCATAGGCCCGGACTTTAACAAGGAATTTATTTTACAAACAGACGCTTCCGAGGTGGGGTTGGGGGCGGTTCTGTCGCAAATGGTGAGAGAAGAGGAACACCTGATCCTCTACCTAAGCAGAAAGCTTCTCCCAAGAGAACAGAAATACTCAGTAGTTGAGAGAGAATGCCTTGCTGTCAAATGGGCTATGGAGACCCTACGTTATTACCTCTTGGGCTGGCGATTTACTCTTGTGACGGACCATGCACCCCTCCAGTGGATGCAGCGGAATAGGGAAAAGAATGCAAGGGTCACCAGGTGGTTCTTATCCCTTCAACCATTCCAGTTCCGCATACGGCACAGGGCTGGATGCCACCATGGCAACGTTGATGGTCTGTCAAGAGCACACTGCCTGGCGTCCCAAGTTGCCCAACTCTCTGGTGTTGAGCAGAGGGGGGGGATATGTGACGGGGCAAGGCCAGAGGGCTATAGGAAAGTGGTAAGGAACCAGTATGTTAGCCCCAGGCTAAACAAATCCCCGATACCTTATGGCAGTTGCTCCAGGTTAATCAAGATACCTGGGGCCAATTAAGAACTTTCCAGAAGGCAGGGAGGTTGATTGAGACACCTGCAGCCAATCAGGGGCTGGCTGAAACTAGTCAAAAGCCTCCCAGTGAGCCAGTGAGGTGCGCATGTCAGGAGCTGTGGAAGGAGGTTGCGTGTGAGGAGCTGGGAGCAAGAGGCACTAGGAGCTGAGAGTAAGAGGGCGTACTGCTGGAAGATCCTGTGGTGAGGATAAAGAAGGTGTTGGGAGGAGTCCATGGGGAAGTAGCCCAGGGAGTTGTAGCTGTCGTGCAGTTGTTCCAGGAGACACTCTAAACAGCTGCAGTCCACAGGGCCCTGGGCTGGAACCCAGAGTAGAGGGCGGGCCCAGGTTCCCCCCAAAACTCCCAACTCCTGATCAGACACAGGAGGAGTTAACCTGGACTGTGGATTCTACTAGAGGGGAAGATCTCTGAGGCAAGCAGAATCTGCCAATAAGCGCAGGAGCCACCGAGGTAGAGGAGGAACTTTGTCACAATACATACCTTGTGGAACTCTCTCCCCACAAAGTCACCCAGGGAAAGGAATACTGTGGCTTGAATAAAAAATGGCCTGTGTAATTGTCTGACTGCTGTTAATAGTCTGTGCATTCTGCAAGGTAAGATCCTGATTGGGGTAGTCCTTTCTCATGCCTAAGGGCAGGTTTTTCCTCTGCAGGGATTTTGAGGGATTTCCCCCACATACAGCATTGCTCCATTATCTATGGAATCTCTGCATACTTGGATTTACTTGCCTATTTTAATTGCTAACAAAACCAAAGGAAGTGCTTGTTCTGAAGTGCAGTTTAGGTGTCCCACCTGAACCCAACTGCGTTTAAGTAGCCAATTGGCTACTGGAACAAAGTTTTCTCTGCAGTTGGCACAGAAACTGTGACCTGCTAGATTAAACATCAGGTGTGGGGGACAGGGCATTTTCAATGAGAAGCCCTTGGCACTAGAATTCACTTGTACTACAGGGCCCACGTCTGCCGGCTGCCAGTGAATGCAGCAAGAGTCATCTCTTTGCAGAAGCTTTGGCTGCAGGGGTGGGCTTGGCTGAGTTTCTTTTGCTGGGTTATGGGTTTGATGCTGGCCAACTGTTATTGTGCTATGTAATGCGTGTGTATTTTTGCATACACATTCAGAGATGTTTGGTAAGAGCTATTTATAAATCTCATTCATTCCATTAAAGACTTTTTTTCACCTTCCTTTGAAGGATCAGTAACTGGCCATTTCTATGGCAGGACACTGGCTTTGATGGACCAATAATCTGATCTAGTCTGACAGGAGATGGGATACCAGACTAGGGAGAGTCTGAAGCGGTGTGACAGATCCTATTTTCCTCTCATCCCAAATGGGAGAGGTCTCTAGACACAGAAGTAATGGAAATAATCTAAGGCTAAAAAAAAAAAAAAAAAAAGGATAAGAACTTGTCTGTTTCGTTCACCCGTTGCATCCTGTCTGACATGTGCATTGTCAACTCCCTGGGGCAGGGACTGTCAGCTGTGTTGGGTCCTACCCCAATGGGCCCTGATCCTTGATTGGATTATAGGCACTGCCATACTGTCACTCATAGTCATAATTAAAGATATACCGTTGTTTAAAGTCAGCGTACAGGATTCTGCTTGGGAACCCCTTCCTACAAATCCGGATGCCTTCCAGCACACCATTACACCGCAGCTGGTGCATCACCAGGTGATGGTCCATTATACCTTAAACAAGATAAAACAGCAATGACTGTCAACACTTGCACACGGGCACTTCTCATTCCGAAGGATCCCAAATTGATCAGCACTCAGAAATCTCTCCTTCTACTGAAATGCAGCCACCTCAAGGGCAAAAGACAGCAGCTGTCTAACAATGAGACTGTGCAATGCCTAGGACAGGAAGCGAAGATGAAGGGAGGATCACACTGAAGCTGCGAGGAAAGTTTGAGTAGCAACTGCTCAAGGTGGGAGTTGTACAGGACACAGGGGCTGGCACAGCCCCCTCTTGCAAAGAGTGCCTGGGAATCTCCATTGGCTGCAAGTTAATGGGGACTGAGCTCATCTCAAGGATAGCAGAACCAGGCCTAGCCTAGAAACTGCCCTAACAGGCCAGCTGAGAACTCCCCACCCAGTGTTGGGGTATCCCCACTTGGTGTGCAGAGCTGGCTCAGTGCCTTAACATACAGGGTGTGTCAGGAATAAGGGTTGTGTGGGGAAGGGGGGCATGACTGGGGTACACTGTGCCTTGGGAATCCTCCACATAGCAGAATGGCCTGTAGGGGGCCATGGCAGCCAGTGTGAATATGTGAGATTTGGTCATTAGTGGAGTGTGACAATATGTGATCTCTGGTCAGCTTATTAGTTTGTGTGTAGGTTCTTTTATTGTTTTTAATATATTTTCTCTGTAATGCTTTTATCTCAAGAATAAATGTGCTTGTTTAGACAGAGCTGGATGGTAACTTAACTGTGGCAATTACCCTGTTCGTAGCCTTCTAAGAGAAAGCAAAGCAGAGCAGGCTGGCTTAGGCAGTCTGACTTTGTTGGGGAGGTCACAGTTTAGAGAGGGAGCTAAGCAGCCTGGAAGTACCCCAGTCAGGAGGGTCTGCCCTGATGTGAAGGCTGGAGATCTGAAAGCCTAGAGTGGATCTCTTGCTGGACCACAGAGGGGGAATACAGGTGCCATTGCCCTGTATGGCGACACACTCAACTCACTCCCATATCCTACACCTACTCATCTGCTCACTCCTGGCCAGCTCCCCTCCCTATATACACACCCCTTCTAGTACACTGCTCTAGGCCCCTAGCACCTAATGGAAGGAAAGATAATCCTGTCCCTAAGGCTTAAACTGAGACCAACTTCAGCATTCAGCCACATTTCCCTCCTTTTGGTTCCATTCCACAGCCACTCACACAGGTTCTGCACATGTGATTGTTCCCAGGGAGCTAATTTGTGGCCTAGAAATGAGATTAATTTAAATCAAGAAACCAAATGTGTGCATGCCTAAATGGAATTTGTTTCAGATGAAAGCTGAAGCCCATTAAAAAATGAAACTCACTGACCAGGGAACAGAAACAATACCATGTGACTTACATGACCAGAGTTTTCTAGTAATCCCAGATTGGAATGTGTTTGAGAAAGGGACCTGCCAAACAGTTCTAAATGAGACTCACATGCTAAATACCTGGTTACTTACTGACAATCCACAAGCAGGCTAAAGAGCTAAATAAGATCAATACACTGTTCACAACTAACAATTCAGCCAGCTCTACTCAGTGCCATAGCTCCATGGCCTAAACTGCAGTCCGGTTTGATAACTTACCAGGTGTCTTAGTTTCATTGGGAATGAGGCAGCGCACAAAGTGAGGATGGGTGCTTCTCAGGTTGGTCATCAACTTGTTCAAATTCTCCTGTGAGAGAGGAAACCAGGGCTCTGAACGCAGTGAAAGATAGTTTTATTTTGCATTTTCCTGTCCAATGACAGGGCATGCACTGCAGTGTTGAAAAGTGCAACTCACATACCCTGAACACAGCAGACACCGTCTGGAAGGAACCACCCTTCTTCTTAGCACCTTTCTTGCTACCCCCGCTATCACCTGGGGACGAGACACCAGAAATGTCAGAGCAGATAGTATGTTCTATAGGCAGGGTCTTCCCTGGTGCAATAAGGAACCAAATATGAACACTGGAGTTTTTTAAGTTAAGTGCTGCTGTATAATGAAATGGCTGATTGTGAGCTAGTGCATGGCACACTCTGCAGTGGGATGCATGGCTTTGAGGGAAAGGCCCTCATGTCATGGGGCAGGTGTCAAGGGGCAGGTGGCTTTGATGGTACAGCACACAGTGGCCTGGTATGCTTGAGTTTAGGGAGCAGTCTCCATTCTTTTAGTATTCAGGCCATCAAGGTCATTTGCTCTTACTAATGCACTGGGTGCTCTACAGGGGCACAAGGGATAATGACTGACTGATCTCCATTAAAAAGCACAGTACAAATGCTGGGTATTATTATTGCTCAGTTCTGTACAGGTTCTTACACCACACTCCTCACCATGCTCTGTGAGTGCTTTCCAGTTGTACATTGGGCACATCTGTCACATGCTTGTTCTCTCATCCTTTCCTCGGGAAGGGAGTGGGGAAGAGAGTGTTTGTTTGGGATTTTTAAAACAATACATATCTATACCAGTCACCATTTGTTTCTGTTAGAGAAATGCACCTTGTCCTTAGAGTGGGACGTGGGGAGGTTTGGGATGGTCCTTAGTTCCCAGGGGAGTTTATTCCACAGCCTGGGCTGGCCCCTGAGAAAGCTCTGTCTCCTGATTCCCTGTGCTGTTTGCTCCAGGTCTGCTGCATTTGAACCTGGCTGTCTTTGCCAATTGTGCCAATGGTTCCCAAGCCTTCCTCACTTTGAGCACATGCCTGCACTACCACGAAGAGGGCGTACCTGTTTCTGCACCAGCATAGTTAGAGAAGAGGAAGGACAGCAGTTTCAGTGGCGATTTCTGGTACAGCCCCACGACAGTTTCATTCAGGGGATCTTTGTTCTTGTCGAGCCAGCCTGAGATGTTGTAGTCCACAGTGGCAGCATAGTGCACCAGGGCGAAGTGGGCTTCAGCCTTTCCTTTGACCGGCTTGGGCTTCTGGAAGTTGTTGGACTTGCCAAGATGCTGGTCATAGAGCTTGTTCTTGAAAGACGTATCAGTTGCCTTGGGGAACATGCACTCCTCTTCCAGGATGGAGAAAATACCCATTGGCTGAAAGACACAGCAACACAGAGAGAGAGATCGATCATAAACTGGCCTCCTGGATGGGATCATCTGATTATCACGGTCTGGATCAGAATAGGAGATCGTTTCAGTGGCTTTAACAATGCCACTAATAGTGCCTGTGGGAACTGAACAGCAATACCTATCTTTGCATGTAAAGTCAGTGATGTGCACTATAGCTAATGACTGTAACTTTCCTCTCCCATGACTTTTTCTTTGTCATCTCATTCCAAGAAATGGAAATAAAAATGAAAGCCAGAGAGGAATCTGTCTGGAAGGTTTCAGTACATGCATAATAGGGATGAAGTTGCAGTGTTACTATACAGTGGTTGCCATTATAAATGTAGGGTGTCTTTTGCTACATTAATGTTAATGTTCGTGTGGTAACTTCTGTACCTCCTTTGTTAACATTAATTACTTAGGCCTGGTCTACACTAGGGGCGGGGATCGATGTAAGGTAAGCAACTTCAGCTACGTGAATAATGTAGCTGAAGTCGATGTATCTCTATTGACTTACCGCGCCGTGAGGACGCTGCAGGGTCGACTGCCGCCACTCCCCTGTCGACTCCGCTTCCACCTCTCACTGGGGTAGATTACCGGAGTCGACAGCAGAGTGATCAGGGAGCGATTTCTTGCGTCTACACTAGACACGAAAAATCGATCCCCGAAAGATTGATCGCTACCCGCCGAATCAGCGGGTAGTGTAGACCTGCCCTTAGAAACAACAATTTTGAAGACTTTAATGATAAACACCAAACGTGCTGGGTCAGATTCACTCCAGTGAGTACTGGGGGTGAATGTTTCAATGATCCCACATTGCAGAACAGCCACATACTAAGTATGATGTTTTCAGATGGTTTTGGAATTGTTCTAGTATTTAAACGTATTTTTTTAATGTGGAGACTATTTTGTCAGAGCTTCTAAACTGATTTTGCTCAAATTCCCTCCAACCAAGCACTTGACATTTCAGCCCAAATGGGAATATTTTGAGACATTCAGATATATGGGGGAGCAGCAGAGTGATGCTGCCAGCATTGCTTGGGGAAATGATGACGGGTTCAGCCACTTAGGATGGAGCTTTCATCCAAGCTGCTCTAGGGAGAGATGGCATAAACCAGCATGGAGCCACTGACTGTGCTGGAGATGGTGATTTACACCTGCTGAGGATCTGTCCCAGAGTGTATTATAGAAATAAATTTCTCGGTGTGAATTTTGCTCATAATCCAGACTCATTCTTTGTTTTAAATTTAGTAAAATGGCCTCAGATCTCGTCTAAGATCTTGTCTACACTGGCAGCGGCGTGTAGGGTATGTGTAGTTGCACATCATAGTGAAAGGCAGGCTGCACATGTAGCTACATGCAGCAGGGAAAGGCTCTGGCAGGGAGAAGGCAGCAGGACACTAAACTGCTAAAAAGTAGACAGAGGAGGCACGGCTTGCACGAGTAGAGGGCTGTGTAGGGACATACCCACAGGATTCCAGCATGTCTTTACTCTGCCCCCAAGCCAGACCTCACCATTTACACTGCTATTGATACCCGTGCAAGCTGAGTCTGTGCTCCACATGCCGCTGCAAATGAAGTCCTACTCTAAGGTGGAAAGGGTGTTGAATGTGATCAGTGGCTATTGGGTGTGATTAATGGGTGAGAATATTGGATGGCGGCTGTGCTGGCTGAGCACAGGGGATAAATGTGGGTAGCTGTGTGGGAGTGCTGGGCATGAATGTAATACCTCGGTCTAATTTTGGTTGTTGGGCTTAGTGTGAGGGTGGTGCTGGTGGCCTGACCTCCTGCATATCACAGCTGAGGTGATCTGGTGGTCCCTTCTAGCCTTAAACCGCCATTCTGTGACTATTGGACATTGGGCAGTATGGTTAACTGTTAGTGTTGGATGTTGAGTATGAATGCTGGGTGGCCGTGTGAATGTACATTTTGGATGCTTGGTGTGAAGTTGGACAGTGGGTGTGAATAACGCTGGCACACATCAGTTTCTGGGTGCGAAATTCAGATATTCAAGGTGAATGTGGGACATTGGGATGAGTGTTGCCTTTGTTTATGAATTCTTTGTTATTGTGAGAAATAGACTGGAGCAACCTTAACTATAAGTTAATGACATTTGAGTGTATGGGAAACATCTAAATTTCAAACATGCCCATAACAATAGTACCTGAGCACAGGGCTGCCCGAAGGGAGTGGCCGTTTGCCCAGGACCATTTGTTTGAGAAGGCCCCCAAACAGAGTCATGGTGTGACATTGCGTGCCAGGACACAACATCACATAGTGACATTTGACCCAGCACCCTCTGTCACAATGAAAGGGCTGCCAGGCCAAACCTGAGTGGTGCTGTGACCCCGCATGCCAGGTTGCAATGCTTGAAGTGGGGAGCTGGGCCCAGCCCCGCAGGACACGTGCTGAGCCGCTGCTGCTGGGGTGGTGTAGTGCAGGATCCTTCCCCTCCCGGAGCCTGGTTTAAGTGGTGATTTATTTATTTTTTAAGGATGCGGGCACCAGTTTCAGATTTTGCTCTGGGCCCTTACAAATCTCTGGGTGGCCCTGCCTGAGCATCATACATATAGGTAAGAGATACATCAGCTTAATGAAGAGAAGATGAAGAGGTGACTTGACTACAGTCTGACTTGATTACAGGTGACTTGATTACAATAATAATCGGCTCTTCAGTCTAGCAGAGAATCAGAGAAAGGTCTAACACAATCCAATGACTGGAAGTTGAAGCTAAACAAATTCAAACTGGGAATTAGGTGCAAATTTTTAATGGTGAGAGTAATCAACCATTGGAACAAGGATTCTACCAAGGATTGTAGAGGATTCCCATCACTGACCATTATAAAGTCAAGATTTGACATTTTCCTGAAAGATCTACTCTAGGAATTATTTTGGGGACGTTTTCAGATTAGATGATCACAGTGGTCTCTTCTGACCTTGGAATCTAATGAACCAAACTTTTCACCCTTCCTTCAAAACCCCTTTTTAAAAGGAAAATAAATCCTGGGCATTATCTTATTTCTTCCTAAAGTTTTATTCCTAAACTTTAAAATGCATGGAGTAAAAAAACAAGTAGAAACAAAAAAAGGAACTTCAGACTACGGGTAAATTTTCCAGAGCACCATTCTCAAAAGTGACCTATTAGATTTATATAAGCTTCAGTCTTACTGAAAGTCAGTGCACTGCAGGCTTTAAAGGGACAGATTTTCAAATGAATTTAGGCACCTAAAGGTGCAGAGAGACACCTAGTGGGATTCTCAAAGCCAGTTCCTCCTGAAATCATCCCCTGGTATAGGGATGGGATGATATTAAAAAGCTTTGATTTTAAACCAGTCTCCCTCTACTGATAGGAGGGAGTAATCTACAGTGTCCAGCCTGACCCAAAATGACTAGAAGAAAATTTGTCTTTCCTTTATCCAAAGACACTTCACTTTACCTTCTCAATGAGCTCAATGCAGGCAGCCAAGTCCATCCCAAAGTCAATGAACTCCCATTCGATTCCTTCCTTCTTGTACTCCTCCTGCTCCAGCACGAACATGTGATGGTTGAAAAACTGTTGCAGTTTCTCGTTGGTGAAGTTGATGCACAGCTGCTCCAGGCTGTTAAACTGAACATTCAACACACAAAGCAGTGCTGGTTAATTTGGAAAAGTAGGACATTCCATTAATAGGCAAACATTGCTATAACTCACATCGAAGATCTCAAAGCCAGCAATGTCCAGGACACCAATAAAATGCTGCCTGGGCTGCTTGGTATCCAGCTGCTGGTTGATGCGTGTGACCATCCATAGGAACATCTTCTCATAGACCGACTTAGCTAGAGCCCCCACTGAATTGTGCACCTGCCAGAGACACAGCCATAGCAAGAATTACTGCTCAGCTAGCCTCTAAAGTTGAAACAACTGTCTGAATAAAACGGAAAGCAAAAGCTAGTGGCGCGGTACCTGCTGGACATTTTGTCCTTTGGTTACATATTCATTCCCAACTTTCACCCTTGGATAGCACAAGGTCTTCAGTAAGTCAGCAGAGTTCAGACCCATCAGGTAACCGATTTTGTCAGCCACTAGCAAAAAGGAAGGAACTCAGCTTTAGACAAAGGCTAGAAAAGATTTCTCTGGTCCTCTAGTCTGTTAGCAACTGCACACTTTGGGCCCAACTCAGCTCCCGCGCACATCAATAGGAGTTTTGTCACTGACTTCAGTGGGAAGCAGTTCATGACCCATATTTATGATCAATTATTATTATGAATATTATTATTAGTTTATTAACACAAGCATAAACACTGAATGACTGTTCAGACTGCATGAGGGCATGCAGAGCCTTAATGTATGCAGATCAGAAATTAAATAAAAAATCGCTAGCATTCATTGCCACCTTCACAGTGCCTATAACCCTAGTGATAACACACTCTCCTGTGCTCCATATGGCCTTCACTTCCATCACCAGCAGTTCACACCCCAACTCCATCCAACTCAGTTTAGTGCAAAACCTTAACTCGGCTCACACTCTTGTGTATCGAGAATCAGGCACATCTGACTGTCACATGGTCCGCTTCCACCTTAACACTGCTGAAGTCACTAGTTGGCTAGTTATCTTAGGTGCCTGTACACGAATGCAAGAAGCCTGGGAAACAAGCAGGAAAAATTGGAAGTCCTGGCACAGTCAAAGAACTATGATGTGATTGGAATAACAGAGACTTGGTGGGGTAACTCACATGACTAGAGCACTGTCATGGATGGGTATAAACTGTTCAGGAAAGACAGATGGGGGAGAAAATTTGGAGGAGTTGCACTGTATGTAAGAGAGCAGTATGATTACTAAAAGCTCCAGTATGAAACTATAGAAAAGCCTGTTGAGAGTCTTTGGGTTAAGTTTAGAGGCAAGAGCAATAAGGGTGATGTCATGGTGGGGGTCTGCTACAGACCATCAGACCAGGAGGATGAGGCAGACGAGGCTTACTTCGGACAACTAACAGAAGTTTCCAGATCACAGGCCCTGGTTCTCATGGGGGACTTCAATCACCCTGACATCTGCTGGGAGAGCAAACCAGCAGTGCACAGACAATGCAGGAAGTTTTTGAAGAGTGTTGGGGGCAACTTCCTGGTGCAAGTGCTGGAGGAACCAACTAAGGGGCGTGCTCCTCGTTACCTTCTGCTGACAAACAGGGAAGAATTGGTAGGGGATGTAGAAGTGGGTGGCAACCTGGGCAGCAGTGATCATAAGATGGTCGAGTTCAGGATCAAGGAAGAAAGGAGAGCAGCAGAGTACAGACCCTGGACTTCAGAAATGCAGAGTTTGACTCCCTCAGGGAACTGATGGGCAGGATCCCCTGGGAGGCTAATATGAGGATGAAAGGAGTCCAAGAGAGCTGTCTATTTCAAGAAGGACGGTATTTTAAAGATGCCTCATTGAGGGCGCAGGAACAAACCATCCTGATATGCAGAAAGAATAGCAAATATGGTAAGCGACCAGCTTGTCTTAACAGCGAAATCTTCGGTGAGCTTAAACACAAAAAGGAAGCTTACAAGAAGTGGAAACTTGGACAGATGACTAGGGAAGAGAATAAAAATATTGCTTGAACATGCATGAGTGTAATCAGGAAGGCCAAAGCACAACTGGAGTTTGTGAAATGTAACAAGGGATGTGAAAGGTAACAAGAAGGGTTTTTACAGAAATGCTAGCAACAAGAAGAATGTCAGGGAAAGTGTGGGACCCTTAATGAATGGGGGGGGGGGGCAACCTAGTGACAGATGATGTGGGAAAAGCTGAACTACTCAATGCTTTTTTGGCCTTGGACTTCACAGACAAGGTCAGCTCCCTGACTGCTGCACTGGACAGCACATTATGGGGAGGAGGTGGGCAGCCCTCAGTTAAGGTTAAGGACTGTTTAGAAAAGCTGGCCATGCACAAGTCCATGGGGCCGGATGCAATGCATCTGAGGGTGCTGAGGGAGTTGGCTGATATGATGGCAGATTGGGGGAGGTCCTGGACGATTGGAAAAAGGCAAAAACAGTGCCCATCTTTAAAAAAGGGAAGAAGGAGAATCCGGGGAACTACACACACACAGCCTCACCTCATTCCATGGAAAAATCATATAGCAGGTCCTCAAGGAATCCATCTTGAAGCACTTGGAGGAGAGGAAGGTGATCAGAAACAGTCAGCATGGATTCACCAAGGGCAAGTCATGCCTGACCAACCCGATTGCTTTCTATGATGAGATAACTGGCTCTGTGGATATGGGGAAAGTGGTGGACTTAATATACCTTGACTTTAGCAAAGCTTTTGATACAGTCTCTCATAGTATTCTTGCCAGCAAGTTAAAGAAGTATGGATTGGATGAATGGACTATAAGGTGGATAGAAAGCTGGATTGATCATCGGGCTCAACGGGTAGTGATCAACGGCTCGATGTCTAGTTGGCAACCAGTATCAAGCGGTTTGCCCCAGGGGTTGGTCCTGGGGCCAGTTTTGTTCAACATCTTCATTAATGATCTGGATGATGGGATGGATTGCACCCTCAGCAAGTTCGTGGATGACACTAACCTGTCGGGAGAGATAGATACACTGGATGGAGAAAGAGGACGAACAACTCCAGCTTTTGTAAAGGAAAAGAATTGAAGTGCCCAGACCATATGTGACTGAGATCAACTGTGGAGAGTTCGACAGAAACCATCAACATCTACAGTTTGTTCCTCAGAAAGAACAATCAAAGCAAACTCTACAGATGGCATATGCAGAAGAAGAAGACAGATTCCATATCAGCCAGAGACAGTTGTTGCAGCTAGTGGACAGCCAGATGTCCAAGTTGTTATGTGTTTGGAAAACAAGTACAATTCAGAGACCCTTAACAGACTGATCCATGCTGAGCTTTAAAGACTGTGACAGTGTACATTTTGTAAATGGTAGGAATGGTAAAAATGTAGAGGGAGCTGTAACAGAATGTTAAGCTGTATTATAATGTTCAGCCACTGGGTGGAGCCTGTATAACATACTTAATTTCATTGGTTGCTGTGTTGTAGCCATGTTGGGCCCAGGACATTAGAGAAACAAAGTGTGTGAGGTCCTATCTTTTATTGGACCAACTTCTGTTGGTGAAAGAGACAAGCTTTCAAGCTACCACAGAGCTCTGCTTCAGGACCGCGTAAGCTCAAAAGCTTGTTTCTTTCACCAACAGAAGTTGGTCCATTAAAAAGATATTACTTCACCCATCTTGTCGTTCTAATATCTCACAACAGCCATTCCTGGCAGTGCATTAAAATGTCTTATAGTGGCCATATCTCTGGTATATCTCTCTGGGAAGGAAACCCTGTAGCCAGTCCATATCTTGGACAAGAGCTTGACCTGCTAGTAACAGCCACGCAACCTACCATGTACAAGGTGTCCATAACAAGTCCTGACCCCATCGACAGCCCTGGGACCTGACCTATTTATAGCCCTAGGACCCGACTTGCACCCTCTGTCCATAGAACAGGAAGCAGGTACAGCAGCAATATTCTTCTTCTCTCCCATGCATCAGCCACATCCTGGAGAGGCCACAGCTAGGTGAGAGGAAAGGCATTCCCCGTGGCCCCTGCTGATAGCTGTACCAAGTGGGTAACATTGCTGTGAACATTCCCCCAGAGCATGTCAACCCAGGTGCCGCACTGCCTGACAGCTTTACCTTCTGTGCCATCCGGCTCTGCCTGCTCCTCTCGTTGCTTCTGCTTGAACTTTAAGTTCCCATAGTGCATGACTGCCCCTGTCATCTTGTAGATTCCCACCTTCTCCTCAGGGTTGAAACCCAGGATTTCAATGGCACTCTGTGTAGAGGAACCAGGACAGTCAAACAGCACAAGAGTTCAAATAGACAGCTGCACTGTAAAACCCTTGGGGCAGGGCTTTGACAGGAAAATAGGCCTTGCCTTAGGTTGGGTTCCCTGCACACAACCACCCTCAGCATCTTGCTTGGCTGATGCCTGTCCTGGTGCTTGTCAGGTGCTGTGAGGGAGGGAGTGCAGCAATTCTAGAAATATCTTTTGTTTGAATTCCAATTCTCCTTGTGGTCAGGTGAAATCAGCCTAAGCTCCTTACATTTCTTCCCTGGCAGGAAACAGCAGGGACTACTGTCAATCAGCAGTACCTGGGTTAGATTTGCTTTAAGGATATAATTTTCTGTCTGCAATTATCATTAGGAGCCACTGGGGGGCAAAAAAGACCATGTCTGGGGTTCTTCACAGCCAGGTTTCCCCGGGTATTACAGCAGAACTTCTGAGTTACGAACATTTCAGAGTTCCAGAGGTGTTCGTAACTCTGAGGTTCTACTGCAGCTGAAATAGCATCTTAAGCGGTAAGGCAGCAATGTATGGAGCACTGGCAGCACTTCCCCACTAGACCATCTCATGAATCAGAGACTCAGCATCACACCCCTCCCTATGTCCCTGCCAGGTGAAGCAGTACTGCAGGCTGCACTGTGGATGGAGCATATGCAAACTGCCCATTGGGGCAGGGACCGTCTGTTCCGTGTTTGTACAGCACCTAGCACAGTGAGGTCCTGGCTGGGACAGGGCTCTGAGGTACTTTGGTAATACAAATTACAATGACTTGCAGAGCAGGAAGGGGATGGATCTGCACCTGCATTCTGCTAGTGCTGTTATTGCCTTTCAGACCATGCAGCTCCATCCTGTTCAGGTTACAGAAAGTCTCTCTTCCACGTGTTGATAAGGTTCCTGTGTGTGACTGCAAAGCGGGTGTGTGGGAGACAGGGAGAGCTGGGTGGCACCATTTCCCAGGACCTAGCAGCCCCTGAGCTTTGGGCCAGCTCTCACTTCTCCAATCCATCATTCTCATGCACCGTGTAAAATGTCTGTTAGTCAAACTCCTCCCTCGACTCAGGGGCCGTGCTGAGCTGTGATGCAAACCAAGGGCTTGTGCACCTGCTATGTCAGGGGTGTCTTTAGCCCTGTGGGTAAGGCACTTGCCAAGGCTGTGAGGATACCAGGGTTCAAATCCTAACTCTAGAGCAGTAACTTGAGCTCAGCTTTCCCCACTGGGAGCACCTACCCAGCAAACTGTAGGCTATGCTGTTCTCAGACTCACCTGCTGCAGGTGTTACCCTTTGTATAAGTACAGAAATATTTGTTGCTCTAGATGTGAGTGATGACTCTATAGCCTAGTTACTGAGGCACTCTGATAGGACATGGGCTTCAAGCCCAGATCAGATCTGCCTGGAAGTTAGGAGACATGTGGATCCTGACCTGAGCTTTGCAGCTTGGGCCCATGTGTCATATTGACAGGTGCTGAGCCTTGGACAAAAGTCTGGTGAGCAAGATAGGTTTTTGGATAAAACTGGAGGCCAAACAACTAATGAGTAACAATGTGTCCAAGCTGAAAAGGGTTTTGTCATCTGAAATGGTTGGGCAGCAGATCTATAGCACATCAGTGCAGCAGAAAGGGGACAAAACTCTGGTAGACCAGCACATGAACCAGGAGAAGGGTTTAGGAGTTATTAGGAAAAATCCCTTTGAAACCATCTTCCCACAGCACAGATGCAGTAGCGAAGTCACACGCAGTATGAGATTGGATTGCAAAGGGGAAGAACCAAAGATTACAGTGCTATTGGGCCAAATCCACCCCTCGTGTGACTTTGCGGTGCTCATTGAATTTCTGCGAGGGATAGCTCTGACCCCGTGCAATGCCAAAGGGTTTGCTAGACCCTGTTGCTTCCTGTCTGTGCATGAGCTGATTTTCACCTCAGTAGCAAAGCGGAAGCTCTGGGGCGAACTTTTCAATATTATGAAAAGGTCTGATAATGTTGGGAGGGGCAAGGGCCATCTTCCCTCCTCCCTCCTCCCCCACACACACTGCCAAGGAGGTGCTCAAACCCAGGGACAGAGTATCCATAAGGGGCACCAGGAGGAGAGGGGGCAGCTGGGGAGAAGTAGGTTTAAAAGTTCCAGTCCCACCAACACAGCTGCACTTGTGTTGGTGCCCTCTCCTTTTATTGGGCTGGATGCAGGCACCATGGTTACATCCTCCAGACCGTGCTTCGCCGGAGGGGGCAGACTGGTGAGCACAAGGGGGCCTTCTGGCCTTAACATCTATAGATCTATTCATTTAGTGAAGTCTGTGGAACTCCTCTTGTGTGTAAGTGTGTACAGGATCATGCCCCAAAGGGCCTAGGTCTGGGAGGTGCTGAGTGCCTTCTGCCCCAGTTCAATGCCAGGGAAGGCAGGTGCGCTCAGCACCTATGAAGAGCACAAATAGTTTGTAGTACAAGGAGCAGGATTGATGGGGGCAGGAAGGTGGGGTCAATGGCCAGCATTTCGGCCAGATGGTCCAAATATGCCTAATTCCCCTGCTATACATATTATTAATGATTTGTATTACCAAGCACCTAGGAACCTCCACCATGGACAGGACCCCAATGTGCCAGGTGCTGTACAGCCACAGAGAGAAGAGATGCTCCCTGTCCCACTATGATACTCACATCTGTAGCCATCAGCTCCACACTATCATCGATGCTAGCGACAGTGAGTTCGCCCTGGCTCACATAGGGGAAGTCATAGGGGTTGGTGGAAATGAGAAGCAGATCTGCAACAACAACGTGTCATTAGCTTCAGAGTCACAGGCCCAGGAGAATGGATACATGGTTCAAATGCCATCGAACTAAACACAACATGGCCAGCACTTACCAATGAGCTCGGGCTTCTTATTGGACATTATCTGGTAAAAAATATGATAGCTCCTTTCACTAGCCAACTGAAATGTTACCCGGGATTTCTCCAGGAGATCTAACGGGGCAAAAAGTCAGACAGTTATTGTCCCAGGTGAATTCATTATCAATATTGTTCAAATACTGCCCATAAGAGCTTGCTGTCACTCACAAGTTTCAATATCAGCTGAAGCCAGCTTCCCTGTGGTCCCAAAGTGGATCCGGATGAATTTGCCCTATTGATTTATACAAACCCAAATCAATACTCATATAGTGGTCAGTGTATTTCATGTGGGATATGTTTTCTGCCTGCACTCCAACAATTGAAATGAACTCACAAAGCGCGAGGAGTTGTCGTTCCTCACTGTCTTGGCATTGCCAAAGGCCTCCAGGAGCGGGTTGGCCTGGATGATTTGATCCTCCAGGGTTCCCTAGGTGCAGTACAAAGACTTCCCATTAAACCTTGCAGTCTCATCAGGTGGAACTTTGGAAAGGAAACATTACAAGCCAAGCATCTACAGATTCCACGACATCCCTCTTGGCTGTGGCTCAGCGAGGCTTTTAAGTACATGCCCAACTGTAAGCCTGCAAATAGTCCCCTGGCGCAGCCCCCGCTCCCCTCCCCCCGCGGCCCTTCTGCCTGTGCCCCGTACCCCGGCAGGCAGGCGAGGGGCCAGTCCCAAGGGAGCTGCTGCTTCCTCTCCCCTTGGCCCCCTCGGCCGCGCCTCCGCAGTCTGGAATGGCAGCAGCCTGACCCTGCTGGGGTACAACTAAAGTGCTGACCTGGTGCCGCGACCAGGAGCAGCACGGACACGGGGACCCAGGCTGCTAGCTGCCGTGCCAGGGGGCAGGAAGCGTGAGGCTCAGGATTCCCTTTGTCTTTGGAAGTGGTGAAATCTGCTTTGTAATTAATCTCATCCCCTATGCGTACAGCTTTCCTCCACTCCCCTTCCTCTCTCCGCTCCAAACCACGTCTTCCCGAGAGGTCCCCTTTAATAAATACAGGCACAACTGGGTGAAGTTCAGCAAACTCCTCAAACCCCCACCTTGTCTCTCCTTCCTATCTCCAGGCTCATTGTCTGTCCGAGGCCAAGAACCCTGGCGGCCGAAGAAGCTGTCACCGAGGACTCCAGCAGCACTTCGGCGGCTGCTTCTTCGGCCGTCGGGGTTCTCGGCGGTTTCAAAAGAAGACATGTTGGAACAAATCGATACACTAAAGAGTACCAGGTCACCAGAAGCTTAACAATGAAGCACCTGAGCTGCTAGTGAATCATTGGGAGTCTCATTAATCATAGAATATCAGGGCTGGAAGGGACCTTAGGAGGTCATCTAGTCCAACCCCTGCTCAAAGCAGGACCAATCCCCAATTTTTGCCCCAGATCCCTAAATGGCCCCCTCAAGGATTGAACTCACAACCCTGGGTTTAGCAGGCCACTGCTCAAACCACTGAGCTATCCCTCCCCCCATATCAGTGCCTTTGCTGGGGTGTTAAAGGATAGCAAATGTTGTTGCTAGAATTAGCGGCATTGGGGTGCCCCTGGGAATTACAGAGGAGGAAATCAGCTGAGCTAGGCCTTTGTCAAATAGGGTGACCAGATGTCCCGATTTTATAGGGACAGTCCCGATTTTTGCGTCTTTTTCTTATATCGGCTCCTATTACCCCCCACCCTCTGTCCCGATTTTTCACACTTGCTGACTGGTCACCCTATTGTCAAAGCCCCTCACAAGTCGCTCTTAGCCTGTTAAGGAAATTGAGGGCCAGATGGTGGCCATGACTCCCCAAGGGCATAGGGTGTCAAGCTCCCTTTTGCCAGCTACCCAGACTGCAGGTGGAAGCATGGCGGGAGGAGAGTAGCCTCCTCTGGACCCCTGCCCCATGCAGTACATTCTTCACCAGGCAGAGTCACAGGCTGCTTCTTGGGCTACTCCTGGGGCAGCACAGCAGTACATGGCAAAGAATGGACTGATCCTGGAGACAGGAGATAAACAAGGTATAGAACATGATCAAGGTAAAGAAATAGTGATCAGTAGAGAGCGGCAGACAGGCTGAACAGAAACACCCATTCGCACGCTACATGGCGGATGCTGTTATGCCACCAGGTGCCCTGGTATCGTTGAGAAGGAGCCAGTATTCTAGTTCGTCTAATAGGAAGATTTCAGACCTGAATAAATTCAGCAGAGGGCAGAGCGGGTTGTTATGCATCTGAGAGGCTCTTACTTCTCCTTTACAGCCCCCAGCTCGAGTTGAGATCAGCACCTACCTGGAGAGCAGCTGACGAAAGCTGAGCACAGGCAGGCCTGCAACGATGCTGGTGGGAAGTGGTAAGTGTTTGTGAAGAACTCGCTACCCCCATAACAGCCTGACAATCCAAGATATCGGCCTCAGATTCCTAAGAATCAGCTTGGACTCTGCCCTGCCTTTGGACGCTCAAATACTCCACGAGCCAAAACCCCTTTGGCCTGTGCCCCTTTCTCTCTGACCATGGCAATCCACGCCCTGGTGCCATCTGGGCCTGGTTAATGCAGTTCTCTGTATTTCCTAATGAAGCCCTGTGCCCCTGAGAAAGCTCCAGCTGGTTTGGAAAGAGCAGCAAAAGTCATTGGGAACATGCCAGCCTGATACGCTGCTCTCTCACTGGCTCCTCACTGAACAGAATCTAGTTTGTGGTCACTGTCCTGACTCTGAAACCCTGCATGGAATGGTCCCAGCTACCAGTGGTGCCAATCAGGGGCAGTTGGAGGGGGGAAATGCCCCCGCCTTGCTCAGAGTTCTGTAGGCTGCAGAGCTGGGGGGCCACGGCCGGATCACTTTTACACAGGGGTCCCATACTAAAGCAGTACAGCTTTTGCTGGTACAGTCCAGAGCATCGCTGTGTGGAAGTTTGACCCAGCCACCCCTGCATCGCAGCAGAGTGGGACTGAGCCAAATGGTGTGACCTGACACATGGGAATTCTGTTCCTGTAGGGCAGAGCCTGGGGAGTTTGCTGAGACCTCGACTCCTGGCAGCCCTGGCTCATGCACTGTGTGGGTAAGAGGGGAGACTCCCAAGCCAAGGGACTTGGGGTCCCTGCAAGCAGGTGGATGAGCGAGGACTGAAACAAGGTCCCTGCTAGGAGCAGGGGGCAGGGAATGGAATTTGCCTCCCTCTCCCCCCCCAAAAAATATGTGAATTGGCCCCACTGCCAGCTACCCCACAACCCTCCCTTCCCAACCAAAAAGCTCCCAGAGCAGCTACATTCCCTTCACAACCACAACCTCTCAAAGCAGCTATGTTTTGCTGGGCTATAGATATCATCGACCAACAGAGGATGCCTGGTGCCCTTGGGAGACAGAGCCTTCACAGGCACCAGACCATGACTGGAACTCATTGCCAGGTGAAATAAGAGTGACCACTAACCTCAGCTCATGCAGAGCTAAATGCAGCCACTAGAGAGCCCCCACTGGCCCCCAAGCCCCAACTCTTCTGTTTTCCCTGGAGAGGCACATGCTGAGACAAAGCACTGGAAGGGGATGGTACAAATCTACCTGCATTTTGCCAGGCTGCTGATCTTTCTTCTTCTCCCCAGCAACTGCAATTGTTGCAAAGTACTGGATGACGCGCTTGGTGTTCACAGTCTTCCCAGCACCAGATTCTCCGCTGTTGGGGGGGAGGAGGAAGGGGGGGAAGTATTCACTTGTAAAAAAATTAAATCTATTCTTCCCATCCTGTCATCTTACTCGGGTACTGGAATATACTCACGTGATCAGGATTGACTGGTTATCACGGTCTGAAAATAAAATGGTACAAAGAGCTATCAAATGGGCTGTAGTGCACATTGCATCCTAAAGCCAAACTCTGTTCCACCTCCACCCCCCACCCCCCCCAGACTCCAGGACACTCTGCCTGGGGGAGTGATTTTAATGTTTCATTTCCAAAGATGTGATCGAAGCTGAGGAAATACCACACTTGGCTGGAGCTCGGATGTGCAAAAGGGGCCAGTTGCAGAGCTGACTGGGCTGGAGTTAGCTGTTTACAAAACTCTGGGTTTTCTATCAATATTTTAAATATTTATTGACTTAGAGTCAAATTCCCTGCCCTCCTCTGTCCCTAGCTCCCATCTGGAATATGGTGCTTCTCTATGCTTAGTTGCAGGGCAGGCTGTCAACTGGTGCCGTTAGAGTAGCATCCAAGGTGTTCTAACCCGCACTGGAGTTAGGGCAGGTCAGAGAATTGGAGAGCTGTAATCAGTCCCTTGATGACCCTCTTCTCTGCTGCACTGAACATTAACCCCTTAGGCCCTGATTCTGCCTCACTTAGATATGCAGAGCAGTGCCAAAGCCTGAACCATCAGGATATGATGCAGACTTCAGTTCTTTCTTAGGAATTCAGGCTTTCTTGCTCTAGGCAGAAAATATCCTGCCTATCCTGAGATCTTGACAACTCACAGAAAAGGTAAGCTTTCTGGCAGAGGGGATGGCTAACATGGCATGATACTTAGCGTGGCCTCAAGCCCATTGCCTCTAGGAGTCCCCAGGCAGCAGCCAAACACGGATGAGCCAAGTTTCTAACCCAAGGGTGGGCAAACTTTTTGGCCTGAGGGCCACATCTGCATATGGAAATTGTATGGCAGGCCATGAATGCTCACAAAATTAGGGGTTGGGGTGCGGGAGGGGGTGAGGGCTCCAGCTGGGGGTGCGAGCTCTGCAGTGAGGATGATCAGGGCTGGAGCGGGGGGATGGGGCACGGGAGGAGGTCAGTGGTGCAGGCTCTGGGCAGTGCTTATCTCAAGCAGCTCCTGGAAGCAGCGGCATGTCCCGCCTCCAGCTCCTACGCGGAGGCACGTCCCGGTGGCTCTGCGCGCTGTCCCGTCCACAGACTCCGCCCCTGCAGTTCCCATTGGCCACGGTTCCCGGCCAATGGGAGCTGGAGAGCCGGCACTTGGGGCAGGCGCAGCGTGTGGAGTCCCCTGGCTATTCCTACGCGTAGGAGCAGGAGCGGGGGACATGCCGCTGCTTCCGGGAGCCACAGTATGTGTGCAGTGGTGTAAGCCCCCAACCCTGCTCCCTGGCAGGAACTCGAGGGCTGGATTAAAAGGTCTGAAGGGCCGGATGCAGCACCCATGACTTGTCCTAGCTGACTCAGTGAGCTACTGGAAAAGCTGGGCCTTGACATTAGAGCTGGGGGGAAATTTGGACAAATAATTTGCCAAAAAATGCAGTTTTGGTGGACCCAAAACTAGTCACAAACTTGACCTGATAGTTGCAGCTTGAAAAAAGATTTTCAAACCACGAAACTATCTCACTTTATAACTTTTAGCCCAGTGGTTACAGCAGCTGCCTAGAATGTGGGAGACCCAGGTTTGAATCCCCACTCTGGAACAGAGACTTAAGTGTACAGCTTCTGCCTCCCAAGTGAGCAGCCTAACCAGCAGGCTATCCTGGGGTTGGGGCCTCTTAATCCTACCTGTTGCAGCTGTTCAACTTTGAATACATTCTTAAATGTTTATTGGGCCAGAAGGAAAGAGAACGGCTCTATAGCCTGGTGATTAAGTCACTCCCCAGGAAGGTAGGAAATAAGGAGTCAAATCATCTTGCTGCCTGATTCAGAGCTGAGAACCTTCATCACCAGGCTATGGTCTCTCGCTTTGGTCCAATGAATATTTAAATATTTATGCTTAAATGCTGAGCTCCGTTAACTGGGCAGCCAGCCCTGCACATAGCTGCAAAATACTAGGGTTTCCCCCTCCAGGTAAATGACTCACCAGTTAACATGAACTGATAGGCATTGTCAGAGATGGAGAAGATGTGGGGTGGGGCCTCCTGACGCTTTTTGCCCCTGTAGCCAGCCACCACCTCAGGGTTGTACACTGGCAGCCACTTGTAGGGGTTGACAGTGACACAGAAGAGGCCTGAGTAGGTCTGTTCAAAGAAGAACGGAAGGACTGTTAGTTCTCATGTGCCCATGAGAATTAAATATCTTCATGCAGAAAAGATGTTTTAAAAATCCACTTACATAGATCATCCAGGCTGCGTAACGCTCTTTGAGGTTATACAAGACAGCAGGCTCATGGAGGTGGGTCATCATCACCATGTCCTCGACTTTATCATATTTGGGAGGATTCATGGGGAAGACTTGGTCATCCTTGGCAGTCACAGTCTGGCAAAACCAGAAGAGAACAGGTGAAGAAAGCTAAGCAAGGAAACTTTCTGAGCTGCATGAAAATGACTTGAAGCGGATGGTTTAATTTCCTACTTACTCTGTCATCATATGTTTTGACCGTGACTTTGTCACTCTCCCTGCTCTGGATGATTCCTTTTACATACATTTCTTTACCATCGATTACAAAGCAGGCTCCTTTAGCATCAAATGGGCGATTCTGGGCCTCAATTCTCTCCTTCTCAGGCTTCCTCAGATAAGGAGCAGCATCTCCAAAGATTGACATCTCCGCATCTGAGCTCATGGCTGAAGTTTGGCTGGGGAACCAAGGACATATTTGAAATTCAGCACTGTCTGGCAATGGTCACTTTCAGTTCCAGGGCTTCTGAACGCACTCTCTCTTTTTTCCATATTTAGGGACTGGGCTGTGTAAACCGTTACCAGGACTTATTGACAGGACTGGGGCCACTACAGGCCTAAGTTCAGTCTGATGTTAAAAGCAGATAAGGGAATATCTAGAAACAACATCTACATAAAGTCAAGTATCAGAGGGGTAGCCGTGTTAGTGTGGATCTGTAGAAGCGACAAAGAGTCCTGTGGCACCTTATAGACTAACAGACGTATTGGAGCATAAGCTTTCGTGGGTGAATACTCACATCTTCAGAGGCATGCGGTGGGGGGAGGGATAGCTCAGTGGTTTGAGCATTGGCCTGCTAAACCCAGGGTTGTGAGTTCAAGCCTTGAGGGGGCCATTTAGGGATCTGGGGCAAAAAATTGGGGATTAGGCCTGCTTTGAGCAGGGGGTTAGACTAGATGACCTGCTAAGGTCCCTTCCAACCCTGATATTCTATGGAATGTCCAGGGGCAGGTATAAATATGCAGGGAAGAGTCAGGCTCTTTCCTGCATATTTATACCTGCCCCTGGACATTTCCACTGCATGCATCTGAAGAAGGGGGTATTCACCCACGAAAGCTTATGCTCCAATACGTCTGTTAGTCTATAAGGTGCCACAGGACTCTTTGTCGCTTCTACATAAAGTCAATAGGCCTGGATGATGGACATTCTAGGGCTTTTGGGGAATTAGACAATGAAAAAATTGAACCACTGACGATTGACTCATAGACTTTAGAAAGGGCTCGGAGAATTAAAGGTATCAGGGGAATGGGGAGAAAAGCAAAACTGAATCTATCTTAACAAAAAACGTGATCCTGAAATCCATCATTGTGCAGTCTAAAGGCTTGTCCCCAGGAGACTTATTGCACAGCAAGTCAGGGTGTGAATGTACAGGGCACTGAGGTGCTGTGTGGAACCTGCTACCAAGACCAAATGTTCTGTAGTGAGTAGCTAGAGGAGCCCCATAGGGTCCAGTACTAGTCAATATTTTCATTAATGATTTGGATAATGGAGAGAAGAGTATGCTTATGAAATTTGTGGATGACACCAAGCTGGGAGGTGTTGCAAGCACTTTGGAGAACAGGATTAGAATTCAAATCAGCCTTGAATCACTGGAGAATTGGTCTGAAATCAACCAGATGAAATTCAGTAAAGACAAGTGCAAAAAAGTACATGTAGGAAGGAAAAGTCAAATGCACAGCTACAAAATGGGAAATAACTGGCTAGACAGTAGTACTGCTAAAAAGGATCTGGAGGTCATAGTGGATCACAGATTGAATGATAGGCAACAATGTGATGCTGTTGTGAATAAGGCTAATAGAATTCAGGGGTGTAGCATGCAAGACATGGGAGGCAATTGTACTGCTCTACTTGGCACAGGTGAAGCCTCAGCTGCTCAGCTGGAGTACTGTGTCCAGTTTTGGGCGCCACACTTTAGGAAAGATGTGGGCAGGTTGGAGAGAGTCCAGAGATGAGCAACAAAAATAATAAATGGTTTCGAAAACCCAACCTATGGGGAAAGGTTAAAAAAAAATTGGGCGTGTTTAGATTTGAGAAAAGAAGACTGAAGGGTGGACCTGATAACACTCTTCAGATATATTAAGGGTTGGTATAAAGATGGTGATGATCAGTTGTTCTCCTTGTTTACTGAAGGTAGGACAAGAAGCAATGGGCTTAATCTGCAGCAAGGGAGCTTTAGGTTAGATATTAGGAAAAACTTTCTAACTATAAGGATAATGTCTGGAATAGGTTACCAAGGGAGGTTGTGGAATCCCCATCACTGGAGGGTTTTAAGAATAGGTTGGACAAATAGGGATGGTCTAGGCTTACCATCAGCATGGGAGGATGGACTAGATGACCTCTTGAGGTCCCTTCTATCTTACATATGATTACACAGCTGGAGTTATAACAGAATATTAAGCAAAAAACTATGGCTCATTCCAGCCAAACTAGACTGTTTTTTAAAACAGAGTAACAAAGTTAGTGGAGTTAAGAAAGTAATGTTATCTGGATAGGAATAAAGCATTTGATGGAGCATTTCACAAAATGTCACTTACAACATTACTGCGAATATGAATGTTGTCACATGGGGTGAAACTGACATATGAACCACTGCAATTAATGGAAGGGTAATGATAAATAGCCACACCATTAGAAAGGAATTTGCCTAGGAGTTGTACTACAGAAATTGGTGTTAAGCCCAGTTTTATTTCGCATCTGTGTTAATGATCTACAAGAGATGGCAAGCAGCACATGGAGTAAATCTGCAGATGACACTAGGATTCGACAAGCCCAGTGTGAGCACACGACTGACACAAAGGGATCCTGAGGTAGTAGAAATAGGGGCAGAAAACCACAGAAACAATAAGATTCAGTCTGGACAAATGCAAACTCCTACATTAGAGGAAAATCTCATCTACACTGCTGCTATTCAACAGGAGAAGATGGGGGACTTGGAGACCCAATTCTCATTAATAGTAAAGGGAACTCAGCTCTCAAAGCTTAAAAAATTATTAAAAAATCCCTGCTCGAGTGTATAGAGCCTGGATAGGCAACTAAATGGGACATGTAACTATGAGTGTCCAAAGGGAAGGGTCCAGAGGGTAGAAACACCAAGGAGGGAGAGAAATCATTTATAGAATAGAATCTCAGAGTTGGAAGGGACCTTAGGAGGTCATCTAGTCTAACCCCCTGCTCAAAGCAGGACCAATCCCCAATTTTTGCCCTAGATCCCTAAATGGCCTCCTCAAGGATTGAACTCAAAACCCTGGGTTTAGCAGACCAATGCTCAAACCACTGAGCTGTCCCTCCCCCTTATATGAGGGTTGGAAGGGACCTTAGGAGATCATCTAGTCCAACCCCCTGCTCAAAGCAGGACCAATCCCCAATTTTTGCCCCAGATCCCTAAATGGCCCCCTCAAGGATTGAACTCACAACCCTGGGTTAACCAGAAACTCCTGGGACTGATGGGATAACATGGAGCACAGAAAGTGGAGGCTGAATATTGGGAAATTGTGTGACTGCTGAGATCTATTAAATTGTTGAATACTCTTTAAAGAAAGACATGGAAGCTTGAAAGCATCAGACATTTAACCCTACATGGACAGATTGTAGGACACAAGCCTAAGTGTCTAGGCAATCGCCACTCTAATTTCAATGACCCTTTTTATTACTGACAGACATGTGTGGGCAGCCCCTGCCGATGCTGGTGAGCTCCATCCTGTTCGCCAAAGCACCAGCATTTCCATGAGCATTAGGAAAGGAATGGCCTAGGGCTGCGCTGGCTTCATTAGCTCTGTGTGGAAGGTGGAGGGATTGGCCACTGCCATAATACTGGCCTCACTGGCCCCACTGGCCGCAGGACCTGTTGTATGGGGAGGAGGCGAGACATGCATTGTTCTTCCAGAGGAAATCCCCCAAAGCTAATGCAGTCAGGTATTCACTTCTGGGTAGAACCTCCTGCACTGTGCTGTAAGCTCCTTTCAAAGCAGAGCTCCCTGTTTAGGGTCCAGTGGCACCATTGAGGGACCCCAGCTTGCTCTGCTGAAGAGGGGTCATGGCAACCTCCACTCCCCTCACCCGAGGGAATGACCTGGGGAAAACAGAGACACAGGAACAGCCTAGAGTTTTCATGGAAATGACCAGTCTGATCACTGGTGAATGTGGAGGTAAATTAACCATTTGGACTTCCAAGAATGTGCCTCATCTCCAGAAGGGCCTTTCCATTCTCGTCAGAGCACTTTACTGAGGGACAAACATGATTATTTTCTAAAAGCAAAGCGGAACCTGTGTGGAATAGAATTGCATTGTATTGAGAAGGCAGGTCACATGCTTTCACACGTTGCATGGAGGCCGAGACCTCTAGCAAACACAATCAGCACCATTCAGAAGCAGAATGGGGGCGGGCTGTGGGGGGAGGAGAAAGACTTTAACAGGCTCCTCTCAGAACAGTCAACAATCTTTGCTGATCAACATGCTGCAAACAATTGCAAAGCTGCAGAATACTGTCGGCTGGTTTTGTATACTTCGTATAACAAACTTCTTGCTTTTACTTAGCAAAACACAGTGTGCTGGTTGTGCTGGGTTCTCACAGATCATTTTGGGGGTTTGTTTCATTTCCAATGATGGGTTTTGTCATTTAGTTTTATAACTCACATTTTGTATTCTCCAAACGCATGTTGAACTCTGACTGTTCTCTTCCCTTCTGCCCAGAACGGAATCATTCCTTATATTAAACACCATGGAACGCGTTCTTGCCAATGAAAAGAGGGCACACAATTTTGGGGTACTTGGTTCATAGCAAGTTTATACTACTAGATCATCCATCTAGCTGCTCGCTACCACATTTCCCTTGCATTTTTTGTCAGACCTTAAGTGTCTGCCCTTGTAACTGACCCAAGAGTCTGCCCTGTAAGGGCCAGGACCGGCTCCAGGCACCAGCGCAGAAAGCGCGTGCCTGTGGCGGCAAGCCGTGGGGGGTGGCGTGACGGTTGCCGTGAGGGCAGCTGTCAGGCAGCCTTTGGAGGCGTTTCTGTGGGAGGTCCGCCGGTCCCGCAGATTCGGCGGAGATTTGGCGGTGGGTCCGCCGACAGCGCGGAACCGGCGGAGCGCCCGTAGGAATGCCGCCGAATCCACGGGACTGAAGACCTCCCGCAGAAACGCCACTGACGGCAGCCTGAGTGCAGTGCTTGGGGCGGCACAATTCATACAGCCACCCCTGGTGAGGGCTACAGTGCATGCCAAGCCAGGATGTGAATCTACAGTGCACTAGCCTGCTGGGTACTGACTGTCTGTGTGGCCCCTGCTACCGTATACCCTGAAAGATCCCAGTGCACTTTGATCTGCTGCTGTTTCAAAGCGGAGTAGATTAAAGTGCACTAAGGAACTTTTAGTACATGGTAGCAGGGTCCACAGGCCAGTTAGTACAAAGCAGGTGCGTGTGCCCCGCCTGCTGTCCACTAGCCGACCATGTAGACAAGTCTTTACCGATCCATAAGACACTTAGCAATGGTCAGTTTGATTAGACTCTTGCAGGAAGATGCTAGCACTTGGCTGTAGTATGCAGAGGTACTTACTGCTAACAAAACCCCAGCGAGTCTGTGTATTCCTTACAGTGTTGGCGTCGGGGCTGCCACCTGTCTCTCTGGGCAATATGGACCAGAGCTAATTAGCACAACCTCTTACTTCTACCTTTCTAAGGTCTGCTTGCTCTGCTACAAGGTGGGAATTGCTAGGCTGGCAGGAAGGCTTCAGCCCATTCTGCTGACATTGGTAAAGCTAATCCCATTGGTAATTCATGGACAAATTCCCAGTTTGCCCAGGAGGTTCAAAGAGCAAGGTCAGCATGTGCTAGCTGGAGAGATCAGTCAGTACTGCACATCAGACAGCATTTCATCTTGTGCGTAAACTACACACATTGCTCGGGGATATCAGCACTGGTACACACTGCATTTAAAATGACTCTTACCTTCAGTAACCCAAGGAGGCAAACTGTGTTCGGTATCTCCTTATGGTGTTGAAAGGAAAGGAAAAGAAAGTTAAATCCAAGAGAGTTCATTGTCTTGGTTATCTAGTTGCCTAGTGTCTTTTACCATATACTCTGAGTATTACTGTACTACACAGCTGAATAATAGGATTGTGGAAAAGGGAGCATGTTTCCCATTTCATGTATAATTGCTCTTAACCATTAAACTATATAGGAGTTCCTCTGGACCACCAATTTGGATCCAAGCCCCATAGAGAACCACATGTATCCCACTATCTTACTATAAACTATGGACATTAGAATGCTGAACCAGCGAACTGAGGTGCTGGGGAAAGGTCAGATGCATTAAATACATTGTCCTGCATCACTTTTAGTAACCTGCACTGTTAGCTTTTTTGTGCCCCTGGCAGGCTAAAAGGTGGTGAAGTGTGCTGAGGGGCCTCCTTCTGCTTCTGTCACCACAAACACATGCGCACAGCATGGGGCAGTTCTCTCTTACACTAAATGTGAGCATATCCAGAATGTCAGAAATGGGGAGTGGGGCAGATCTTGCTATTCCCTAAACCCTCATGCTCTTCAGCTGAGCAACATCAAAGTCCAGGGCCCCGGAATGTGAGCAGGCATCTGAGACTTACCTTGAGGTGCTGAGCTGACAACGAATAAGGGAGCCTTAGCCGTAGCCTCTTTATACACTGTCATCTGCCAACACAGCACTCTACCCCTCTATTTTTGGTGAATAATAATTTACTCTTTAGTTGTAAATGTGTTGAAGCTCTGATCTCTCACTCTCTGTTAATTACTGAGAGACATGATTGGCTGAAGGTTGCACCGAGTCAGCTGCCCTGAGATTTTTTTTCTTAGTCACACGCATTGCCCTCTGAAAGGCTGAGACCGGCCTTGGGGATGGAGGAAGCTGGGAAAAGTCTCTGATAATCCCAAATAAGGGAATCGTCTGCACCCGACTTTGGGAGATTACATCATCCAGCAAGAGATTTCTTTTCAAAATGTAGACTTCACAGATTGTAGCTGTCCAGTGCAAATCACATCTATCTATCTATCTATCTATCTATCTATCTATCTATCTATCTATCTATCTATCTATCTATCTATCTATCTATCTAACATTGACAGTGATAGAGAAATAGGAAAAAACAGCATGTGAGGCCTGATTCTCATGTACACTATTTCCCCTTTTCACCTGTCTGCCAGGGTGAAGCACTTTGACTCGTTCACTCCCATGTTAGGGCTCCTTTACACATACCACATACCCTGCCCCCCCACACTTGGATTGATAGTGGAAGGGAGCCCCTCCCCTCCTGCAGATGCAGGAGTCTCAGCATGGGGTCCCCTCCTTCATCCAGGAGTGGCAGCAGGGCCCACCTCCTCTTAGGAACAGGAAGGGAGGCAACAAGGGGTCCCCTCTGCCCCTGGAGAGGCAGGGAGCTCCAGTATTTACCCAAGCTACCATGATGTATCTGCTTGGGTGAGTGAGTGGGCTAGGCCTGCTGCACCTTCTCCTCCCACCCCACACAAGGTTCCCTGCTGTGGCACCCCAGAGCATGAAGGGGGCTGTTTTCCCCTCATAGAGCTATTGTTTCAGGCTCTCTGCAGATGCAGGCCGTTGTCACTACATTGGTTACACTCAGGTCTTATTCTCAAACTTTTGTTTGCAAACATGAGGGCTAGAATTTACTTTTATTTATTTTTTTAATGAAAGCTGAGATTCAGCCGGAATCCCTAGCCTTGTGTCTTAATCCTAACCTGAAAATATACCGAGAAGATATTTTCCTATTCCTACAATGTGATGTGGTGAGGACCTTCTAGTAATGACATAAGAAAAAGATGTAAACTAGTAAGCGTGTGTGTGTGTATATGTATGGAGTGTGTGTGTGTGTGTGCGTGTGTGTCTGCTAGTTTCATAGAGTTTAAGGCCAGAAGGGACCATTAGATCAGTGCCCTTCTCTGCATCACTGTTTTCCAAGACAGAGTCTCCCATCCTGCAGGTATAACCTGTGTTCTTGGTTCCCAGATGTATTATTTGGCTATATTAAAACACATTTTGTTGGATTGTGACCACTAAACTAGGTGACTCTAATCATTCTGTGGCAGTAACCTGTCCTCATTATTTGCTATCCCACCAATCTTTGTGTCATCTGCAAACTTTACCAGCAAAGGTTTTATATCATTGTGACGGTGTACCCCATAAAGCTTTATGGGGAGAGGCTTATAAACGTATACATGATGTAACTGGAATATGTTTTATGTTACATGTGCCATGTAACATATCTCTGTGAAAGTTATGACCTACTGAATTTATTCCTCCTGTTTGTACGCATGTATCATTGTTGTAGCTGGAGTTATGAAGATTGGTTTTATATTTGCTGGTTTTGTACATAGCCTTTGTAAGTGCCTGGGATCATGTTTGAAGGAAAGAATGTGCAAGTTAAGTACAAGCACTTAACAGACAAAAGCAGTTGCAGACCCCAATCCACATCGGGGCCTGGTCAGGAATGCAACTGGTTGGACTGGTTACAGAGGGGTGCATGGACATGTGACTTGCCCATGTGATCCCAAAACTCCATGATAACATGATGTTACACAGAGAGGGGGAAAAGACTATAAAAGCCCTTGGGAGACGCTTCGATTTTGTCTTCAGCTGGCTAAAGAAAGAGACTCTCCACCCCCCAAGGACACACCTGAAAAGAGACTGAACAAAGGACAAAGACAATAGGGGGGTGAGTGATTGCTGGACCCAGGCTAAGAGGAAGATAGCCTGTTTACTGGACCTAGTGAGGTTGTTATCTGTACACAGGGTGATTAGACACAGAACTGCATGTTCTATTTTACTTTATTTGGTAATTCACTTTGTTCTGTCTGTCACTACTTGGAATCACTTACATCCTACTTTCTGTACTTATTAAAATCACTTTTTACTTATTAAGTTGCTTGGAGTACGAGTTGTTACCTGGGGAAGGCAAACAGCTGTGCATATCTTTCTATCTTTGAAATAGAAGGCGAACTGTTTATGAGTTTGCCCTGTATAAGCTTTATACAGGGTAAAACGGATTTATTGAGGGTGTGAACCTCTTTGGGAGTTGGGCACCTGGGTGTCAGAGGCAAGAGCGCTTCCAGGAGCCTTACAGTTGTTAGTGGACTTGGTTCGGACCTGGGTCTGCGTTTGCAGCAGATCAGTGGAATCTGGCTCAAAACAGACAGGATTCGGGAGTCCCAAGCTGGAAAAGGCCTGGAAGCAGGGGCAGAAGTAGCCTTGGCACACCAGGTGGCAGCACCAAGCAGGTCTCTGTGATCCCAACCCGTCACAATCATCATCTAGATTGCCGATAAAAATATTAAATAGTGTTCAATCAAGAAACAATCCCTGGGAAACCATGCTAGAAACAGCCAGACTTATTGATGTCTCCCCATTAACAACTACATTCTGAGATCTGTCAATGAGCCAGGTTATGTTTTATCAATTTTATGTGTGCCCTGTTAGTTTCATATAATTCAACCTTTTTAATCAAAATGTCATGTGGTACTAAGACAAATGCCTTGCAGAAATCCAAATATACTACACCAACACAGTTACCTTTATCTACCAGACCTGTAATCCTGTCAAAAAAAAGGTTAGTCTGACAAGTCCGACTGGCATTGATTATATTTGTAGCTGCAGTGAGGCAGAGTGGCTTCCCGCTGGACTTGAGAGTGAGAGACCACTACCCTTCCCCTGATGGGTGGAGCCAAACTCTCCCCCCTCGCCGGATGTTCTGGGGTGGGGCAGGAAGTATAAAGGGAGGGCCTTGCAGTTCAGTGAGACCTGAGCAGACCAGTGCCCTACTGCCTAGGGGAATACCTGGGGACCTAGACATGGTGGGGAAGTCTCAGACCTTGGGTGAGCCAATGCACTTGCCCAATTCCAAAGACAGGCTCGGGCTGCCCAAAATTGTTTTATCTGTGACTGCTTCGGGCACCTTTGACAAGCGTGTCCCATGATGTACTGCCAGGTATGGACCAGGAAGTCTAGGGCCTGTAAGCAGCCCTTGGGTAAGGTGACGATTCCCCTCGATGTAGAGAGAGTCTGAATCTCCGGCTTCATTGACTCCGAATGCGGGCAGACTCTCATCCACCAGGACTGCATCAAGCCCCCAGACCCGCCACTGGGAGTCATCCGGCTGCAATGCATCCATGGGGATGTGATCTCTACTCCAAAGTGTATGTCACCATAATGGTGAAAGGAGAGACACAGGTGCTGAGACCAGCATTGCCCATTATCTTGGGCCATGACTAGAGAGGGTTTGCTGCAAACGTTGGGTCCCAACATCCTGAAGTAGCCTTTGAGGAATAGCCCTTTGAGAAAGTGTACGAGGCAACCGAGGACCCCGACCCAAAAGGCCAAGAAAATCGAGATCCTGACTGCAAACTCCCCCCACCCCACACACACACTGATGAAGAGGTCACCCCTGGGCAGCCTGTTCATGAAGAGGCCTTGAATTTGGGGGCAAACTTCAGCCAGGACCAAAGGGAGGATCCCACACTGTCTGGTCTATGAGCAGCTGGCTCGTGTCAAGGGGACCATGACTGAGCCCCATCAAGTGACGCTGTATTCCCCACTTTGAATTGACCAGTTACTGCCTTTACAGAATTGACCACAACCCTTCTGGGCTCAGCTCGTGGTACCCCAATGCCACCAATGTGCAGTCTTGCGACTCGCCCATGACATTCCAGCAGCTGGCTACCTAAGTCATGAGAAAACATTAGCGCGAGTCCTGGCCTGGTTCTTCTGGCTCAGGGAGCACCAGGAGGTGAAAGATTCTGCGACTCCCATTCCGAATGCCAGCTCGTGGCCCCGCGTGGAGTGCCAAAGGCTCCCCTCAGCCTGTTGTCAGTGATCAGCACCTCATTCAAGAGGTTCACCAGGGACCTTGTGGGGCCCGTCACAAAGAGCATCATGGAGTCCAAATATATCCTGGTGGTTTTAGATTATGCCACCTGGTTTCCCAAAGTGATCCCACTCTGAAACATCATGGCATGAACCATAGATGAAAAAACATTAAATCAGTTTTTGGTCCAACAGGGTTCAGTCAAATCACTGCCGATAAAGTCTGTTGAAGACACAAAGATCATTGGGGCCCTAAATAACAAACCTCTGATGCAGAACAATCTGGATCACTTTGAAAGCTGGGCAGTTAAACAGCATGAATTTTAAGGCAGCCATATGCAAGGTTATAGATCTAGGAACAAATAGAGTAGCTCACAACTGAAAGGCTGGGGACCTGTATCCTGGGAAGCAGAGACTTTGAAAAGAATGTAGGGGTCATGAATGCCTGGTGCGATGCTGTGGCAAAAAGACTTAGTGTGCTTCTTGGTTGTATAAACAGTAATATCGAGTAAGAGTCGGGAGGTGATATTATCTTGTATGCAATGCAGGGGAGACTGTTGCTGGATACTGTGTCTAATTCTGGTATCCACACTTGTTATGTTATCCACACTTGGATATTAAAAAACTGGAGAGGGTTATAAGAAGAGCTGTAAAAAACTTCTGGAGAATAAGCCTTATGACAAGCGATTTAAGGCATTCAATCTGTTTATCAGAAAAAAGGTGCTTACCAATTGCTTGCTGTTCATTAATTGCATAGTCAATTGCTTGGCCAGATGTTGGTTTGTTATAAAATATATTCAAGAGACCAAATGACCAATATCAGTCAGGTTTATTGCTATAAGCCAGTAATAATATAGTGCAGGAAAAAGGTTCTATATGATACCAGTCTCCAGGAAGCTGTCTTATGCAGCGATGTTTCATTCACCTTACAGAGAAGGGGTGTGCCCAGAGATACACATTTCAGTCAGTATTATTTATATGATGATTTTACAAGTTACGCATCTCTTTACACATCACTAAAATCCAGCCCATCAGTTTGTCCCAGTTACCGACATTGTTGTTCCTTCCTTTTCTTTGTTTTGAATACTAGCATTCTAGGTACTGGTCAATGTACCTGTGATTCATAACAGCTGCCTTGACTGAGGACTTTTGCTGCTGGATAGAGATAGTTGGACAAGTAGGATTTTGCTTCCTTGAATAACCCCACTTGCTGAGGGACCATTCAAAAGGAATAAGCATCTTGGCTAAGCATCTTGGCATTATTTCCAACCACACCATTTCAATGGACACTGACAAGGTACAAAAAAATGTCAGCTGCAAACTGTGTGCACTTGTTTGTCCTACAAAGCCATTGCCCTTGTGGGCAAAAGAGCTGATCATTCACTTCCCTGTTTACAGGGCTGTCAGCAGGACTCCACAGTTGCTTGAAGATGGTGCAGAGTACAGCGGCACACCTGCTCGCAGCACGAGCCGCTTTGATCACATTACAGCTACCCAGTATTCTTTACACTGCATGCATGTGATGAGATGGCTGCTGGACTTTATGTTGACCTTTTTTATTCTTAAAGTAGGTTCTGGCACTGTCCAAGACCACTGTTCCCTCTAAGCTGTGCGCATGTGCGCGCGCACACAGATCCTAAACCCTGTGCACACGGCAAAACACTGCGCGCACAAAAATTTGCACAGAAGCACAACAATTTGTACGGAAGAATTTTTTTCTGCACACGGCCTGTCAAAAATTTCCACAGAAGAAATTTTTTGCGCACACGGCCTGTCAAAAATTAGAGGGAACATTGTCCAAGACCTCCTTTTAGAGCTTAGTCCTGGTGAGTATCTGCATTCTCCCCTCCCCCACACCTTTCAGGTGTGTCAGGATTGCACCATCGTGCTTGTGCGATTACTGTGATGGCACCTGGGGATAGTACTGCCCTCCTCCACTTGCATCCCCCCTGCCCAGTTTTTAACATAATTGGAAAACCACATTTTTTCAGTGGTGTTTTCCATGTTCATTGCAGTGGAATCCGCGCCGCCCCCCCGCCCGCCCCGCCTTCCCGCTCCCATTTTTAACAATGCAGCATTTTTGGCCTTTTAAATAATTTATCTGTGTTATTTGTATTGTATCTAGCACTGCTTGTGCATGGGCCTGAGTGCCTCACTGCGGGCGCTTTATAAAAAACATCACTGTTTATGGGGCAAACCAGTGCACCATGAGTAAAGGAGACGTGTGCTGGGGGTTCTGTAGGATGGGCTCAGGAGGAAGAACTCCTCCCGCCAGGACACAGGGCAGCAATATGACCTGACTGTAGCTTCAAAGCTCCAGTAGTCCCCACTATACCACTTGGCAAAGTCCTGCCTATTGAAGGCTTAGAATCTTAGGACTGTTGGGCTGGAAGGGCCCTGGAGAGATAATCCAGCCCCCTGTGCCAAGGCAGGACCAAGGGTGGCTAGAGTTTCCAGAAGGGCTGAACACCTGCAGCTCCTGTCCGGGGCTTTGTGTAGAGTTATGAGTTCCAAAGAGGATGGAGCTAGACTGTTCTCAGTGGTGGCAGATGACAGAACAAGGAGCAATGGTTTCAAGTTGCAGTGGGGGAGGTCTAGGTTGGATATTAGAAAAAACTATTTCACTGGGAGGGTGGTGAAGCACTGGAATGGGTTACCTAGGGAGGTGGTGGAATCTCCATCGTTAGAGGCTAAGGCCTGGCTTGACAAAGCCCTGGCTGGGATGATTTGGTTGGGGTTGGTCCTGCTTTGAGCAGGGGTTGGACTAGATGACCTCCTGAGGTCTCTTCCAACCCTAATCTTCTATGATTCTATGATCCTATGCACCCAGGACAGACCACTATGGTCACCATATGATACTAGTCTCCAGGAAGCCATCTTATGCAGTGATGTTTCATTCACCTTACACAGAAGGGGTGCACCAAGAGAGTTACACATTTCAGTTGGTATTTATATGATGATTTTACAAATTATGAATCTCTTTACACATCACTAAAATCCAACCCATCAGTTTGTCCCAGTTAACTATGTTGTTGTAACTGCATTTGAGTGTACAATGTCCAGTTTTGTGCCTGCAAATGTTCATTTTCTGAACATAGTAGGCATTGCTGTATTTTTCTAAGATAGTTGTATTCAGCTTTGAAAATGTGATGCTCAAAATTTTATCTGATATGAGAAAAGAATCTGTGTGTTTGACTTAAAATGATTATCTTTTTTCTTTCTGAAAATAGTATTTTAAATTGTTCAAAGACGGAGAGAAAATCAACCAAAAGGTAAACAACATACATTTCAAGAGAGAGAGCTTGGATCATTCTCGCTGGTTCTCTGCACTGCAGGAAGCTGTTTTTGACACTCCTATGAAGGGCAGATTGACTTCATAATACACTTTGATAGATTCCTTTCTAAAAATATATTTGCATACTTATTTCACAGATGCCATCACTATCCTGAACCCCAAAATAGTGTCCACTGTAAGAGCAGTATGGGCAGGAAAAGAGTCTTACAGCTGGTTGCTAAACACTGCAAAAGGTAGTCATTCTGTACATCACAAGTTATCGGGAAATGATGCTCATGACAATAAATCTGTCATTTTGTTATCTCCCAGCACAAACCTGAAAAATAACCATGATCATCTGTCTTTAGAGCTGTGTGAATAACTGCTTTTTGATTTGGTGGCAAAAAAAAACAAACAAAAAAGCATTAGGTTCAGGTCAGCCAAATCTTTCTTTTTTACTTTCAAGGTTTTCTAATATTTTTAAATAATAAAATTGAACTAAAATTCAAAACAAAACGTTATTTTGACTTAAAAGATTGAGACATTTAATTGAAAAAAAAATTGACTGAAACAACTCCGTGAATTCAATACAAATTCACAAAATGTTTCATTTGACACAAATCTGCATTCTTTAGCCAAAAAAAATTTATCCAAATTTTTTTGTTGAGCTCTAACAATCTCGTTAGGTATTCTAAAAAGACAGTAACACCAATTGTTGTTTGAAGGTGGAAGCTTCAGTGGATTCACTCTTAGATCCATGTGTAAACCCCTAGGCTTAACCATCTGTCCCACCTAGTAGTTAGCTTGGACACTCTGGTTACCTTGTCCACAGAGCTCTTCCTATGGTCTGAAGCTCAAAAGCTTGTCCTTTCCACCTACAGAAGTTGGTCCAATAAAAGCAATGGCTTGCCCACTTGTGTCAGACACAGATTTTAATGCATTTTAAATGACTGAAACTTGTCAATGGGAAGTGGGAAGTCTTAATACTACAAATGTGTTAAAATACTGGACCACTGAGCTTGGAGAAAGCCTAACTACACCAGGGTAACAATTCCAATACATACTGCAGGCCAATGCGCAAACATACATGACCTTCTTGCTGTCACTCAAGCAGATTTTGAACAATTTTCTCACAGGGTGAGCAGAGTGAAAACTGTTGGAATGCAAAGGGAGCCATGTATGTGATTCTCCCTTAGGCTGTCATTTACAGTTGTGCAAAATGAGTGTAAAATGCTTCCAGCTCAGAATGATAGCACTTTAAATACTCTTGGCTCCACCTGACTCCTCCCTATCATCCTTCCTCTCTGATTTCAGCTCCTCTCTCTCTCACCCTTTCCTCACATTCTCCTGCTATTGGTACCTGGTGGTGTGGTCTCTGCTGAAAGAGCCCTAGACCCTATTTGACCCTTCCCTTCTGCACTGTTTAATGACTGAGCTGATTAGGGATCTGGGGCAAAAATTGGGGATTGGTCCTGCTTTGAGCAGGGGGTTGGACTAGATGACCTCCAAAGGTCCCTTCCAACCTTGATATTCTATGATTCTATGATTAGACTCAATGATTCCTGATGTCAGATTTATGTCCATTTATTCTTTTGCATAGAGACTGTCTGGTTTGGCCAATGTACATGGCAGAGGGGCATTGCTGGCACATGATGGCATATATCACATTGGTGAATGAGCCCCTGATGGTGTGGCGGATGTGATTAGGCCCTGTGATGGTATCACTTGAATCGATATGTGGACAGAGTTGGCATCGGGCTTTGTTGCAAGGATAGGTTCCTGGGTTAGTGTTTTTGTTGTATGGTGTGTGGTTGCTGGTGAGTATTTGCTTCAGGTTGGGGGGCTGTCTGTAAGCAAGGATTGGTCTGTCCTCCAAGATCTGTGAGAGTGAGGGATCATCTTTTAGGATAGGTTGTAGATCTTTGATGATGCGCTGGAGAGGTTTTAGTTGGGGGCTAAAGGTGACGGCTAGTGGTGTTCTGTTATTTTCTTTTGCTGGCATGTGCCAGCAATGCCCCTCTGCCATGTACATTGGCCAAACCGGACAGTCTCTACGCAAAAGAATAAATGGACATAAATCTGACATCAGGAATCATAACATTCAAAAACCAGTAGGAGAACACTTCAACCTCCCTAATCACTCACTGACAGACTTGAGGGTAGCAGCGTTGCAACAGATTAACTCGAAAAACAGACTTCAAAGAGAAACTGTTGAACTCGAATTGATATGCAAACTAGATTGCATTACCTCAGGATTAAATAAGGACCTCGAATGGCTCGGCCATTACGTTAATTGAATCTATTTCCCTTAAATTAACGATCCTCAGTCACACCTGTGTGACCATCTTGTTTATCACTTCAAAGGTTTTTCTTCCCCTGCTGTTATGGTTCCTCTCAATTAATTAGCCTCTTAAGGTTGGTCTATGCACCTCCACCTTATCATGTTTCTCTGACTGTATAAATATCTGTCTACTGTATGTTTCATTCCATGCATCCGATGAAGTGGGTACTAACCCACGAAAGCTTATGCTGAAATAAATTTGTTAGTCTCTAAGGTGCTACAAGTTTTTTTTTCTTTCTTATTTTCATTTTGCTGACACAGACTAACACGGCTACTACACTGAAACCTTCTGTTTTATTATGGATCACAAGAGCTGAAATTGCTGATAACCAAGTCCAAGCCAGAAGCTGGGAATGGGTGACAGGGGATGGATCGCTTGATGATTACCTGTTCTGTTCATTCCCTCTGGGGCACCTGGCATTGGCCACTGTCAGAAGACAGGATACTGGGCTAGATGGACCTTTGGTCTGACCCAGTATGGCCACTCTTATGTTCTTAAGTGCTAAACCTTAAATCTGCTGTGGGACAGTGTCTCCAGTGAAAGAGACTGACCAGCCTGCTCTAGTAGTGAGGTTCTTGCTTGTAACTACTAAAATCACTGAGAACTGTGTTAAGTGGAAGGACCTCAAGACACCACAGAGGTTGTAGTAGAATGACACAGCAGGTGATAGCGCAGTGGTAGAGTGATTGGTGACGAGCAGTGGAGTGGATGATGATGCAGTGGGTGACGCAGTCTCAGCGTGATCGACAGCAAGCGGCCAGCACTGAAATGGATGACGACATGGTGGCAACAGCAGGCAGCAACACAGAGTGACCAGTACAGCAGCAGCCGCTAAGGCATTGCTCAATGCTTCCCATCCCTCACCTCCCCAGCATGGGCGGTGAACTCCTGTGAATGCAACTCTGAACTCTGGGCCTTTGCTGACCAAGGACAACTGTGAGTGGGGTGTGGTGGAGGGAGAGGGGAGTGGTCTATTTAAGGAACCTTTGTTTGTCGGACTTTCACACTGCAAGATGAGAATCTGAGGCAAAGGACACCGCCCAATGTACTCTGGGGGTGGGTTGCATATGCTTGCAAATCACATTTGTGTCATTTTCCCAAATTAATGCTTGGTTCCTTTCTCCTTTTTTTTATTAAAAGTTTCATTTGCTATACACAGATTCAGTGCTTGCGAGAGGGGCAGTATTGCCTCTTAGAGGCACCCGTGGGTGGTTTTTACTTTTCCCAGATTACTGGGTGGTGGTTTGAGCCAGTTCTGTGTTATATGGTTAGGAAGAACCCCTAGATACTGAACCTGGCCCTCGTTGTTGCCGACTCCACCTGGCAGAAGGGTCACTGCGCATAGGTGTAAATGAAGGTCCGATGAGCAGGGCAGTGGAGTATAGTCCTGTTAGCTCAGTCTGTCTCCTGTCTTAGCTTACCTTTTTATGCAGAATTAACTGATTTTGTAAAAAATGCTGTCAAGATAACACTGGGCTACCTTGGGGGATCACAGGTGGTTTAAGATGCACCTTTCATTCATACATGCATAGTGATCCAAACTGGAAGTAACTTAGGGCAGCCAGTCCATCTCCCAACGTCATTGCAAGAATCTTTGCTTATCAGTTAGCATTTTAAGATGATCACTTGCCTGTTATCAAGAATCAGGGAGGAAACTCTACCTGACTCTGACTTTTACTACCGCATGTCCGGGATACAATGTATTGGGGGAACTGCAAACTGGTAATTAAAATAGAAGTCAGCCAATATAGAAGTGAGATTTTGTACCTTCCACTTCATCATTTAAAAATCACTGGTTAGGGTACTTTCCTGAGGGGCCTGATTCAAACTCTTTAAGTACCTATTGTGCTACAGCAGGTCCAGAGGGAAGCAGGAGAGTGATAGATGGGAGATACATTAGCCCCAGGATGATCAGAGCCTTATTCCCTGTGGACTGGGGTAAGGCTACTACAGGTTAATTAGAGTACCTGGGGACAATTAAGGCCCTGCCAGAGACCTAATAAAACCCCCTGCTTCAGTCAGACAGGGAGTGGAAAGGAGAGCTGACTGTAGTTTGGAGGAGTACTGTTGTTAACCAGAGGATCAGAGTACCAGGGCAAGGGAAACCCTGCTCAAACCAAACAGATGGACTCCCCAGGCACAGAGGACTGAGAGAAACCCTGCCCAAGTGGCGGGGAGGACAGGAAGCCCATGAAGCTGAAGGGGCTGGGCCCCAGAGTAGAGGATGGGCCCAGGTCCCTTCTCCGCTCCCCTTCTCTCTCCTACCAGGGTACTAGTGGAGCCCTCGACATCCAAGAATAGAGGCAAGAGGCGGCGCCCTGACTCATCACACGAAGGGAAAGCACAGGACCCACCATAATAGTACCAGCCATTTGCCACACTACACAGGGAGCAGATCTGATTTGTGGGGTCAATTTAATGTAACACAAATTCCAGGAAGTTGAATTTAGGAAAAATTCAAATTGGAAATAAGATACAACTTGTTAACAGTGTGAGTAATTAGCCAGGGAAACAGATTACCAAGGGATGTGGTAACTTCCTCATTGCTTGGTGGCTTTGAATTAAGACTGGATGGGTTGACAGCATTCACTTACATGACTTACATTTGGGGGGAGGGATAGCTCAGTGGTTTGAGCATTAGTTTGCTAAACCCAGGGTTGTGAGTTCAATCCTTGAGGGGGCCATTTAGGGATCTGCAGCAAAAATTGAGGATTGGTCCTGCTTTGAGCAGGGGGTTGGACTAGATGACCTTCCAACCCTGATATTCTATGATCATACAGAAGAATAATTTCCTCTACTCTAGAAATTCCTGCATGAATTCTGTGGCCTTGTATTTGCATGAGGTCAGATTGGATTATTATAACGGTTGCCCAAATTCTTTAAAAATGTAGAGATGACAGTTTACAAATATTTAGAGTATGTTTAGTTAGAAAAATATAAGTGCACAAACCTTAATAAGACTCTAGAGCTAATGAATACAACACAAAAAACACTTCTGGTTCTTTGTATGCAAAGCTCTCTACAATCTTTATTTACTAGACACTGAGGACAGAATAAACAATAATTACAAAGCAAAGTGACAAAGTGATTCACATTTTGTGCATTTCTTCAGTCACTTTGCAGCATGGTGACATCCTCACTCTTCTCCTTCAATCTTCTTGTGAACCTCTCGGCTCTTCACCCGGAGCTTATTGACCTGAGACTCTGCAATGTCTGCCCGCTCCTCAGCCTCTTCCAGCTCGTGCTGGATCTTGCGGAACTTGGTGAGGTTGACATTGGATAGTTCCTCCTGAGGATGGAGACAGAGTGTTGTGAAAACCAAAAGGCTAACAGTTCACCTTCTCGCACATTTGGGAATTGATTGGGTACAATTGTTTGCCGAGGGGAAGGCCCAGACTCTGTCACCCACTGGCCACTTCTTACCTCATCATTTTCTAATTTAGAAAATGTATTTAAAACTAATTGAAATACCTTTGCAAACATTTGTTATGTATCTTTAGCTCTGTATGTTCAGTGATAATACTGCAGTCTTTTGCATATGCTTGTTACTAAAAGTTTATCCTAAGGTGGATGGGACAGTGAAGAAATCCAAATGACAGATGCCATACCATTCTAGCTCATAAGCATTTTAAGGGGAACACTTTAGATGAGCAGTCTAAAAAATCTCCTATTTGCTAGCTTTTTATTAGATTCCCCAAAAAATTACCTTTCATACAATTAGAATGTGTGCTCATGGTTTTGCAAGAAAAGGGCAATTGGTACTTTCTAGTGAGATGCATCTTACAAGGAAGAGGAAGACAGAACTGAATGAAAGTAACAGATCAGTTGTGTTATATCAAAAGCACTATAAGCCTGTCACAACAAATTCAAAAAAGTTTTAGTTCCCTAGTGCAAATCGATCTATCGGTGTCTCTCTCTCTCTCTCTCACACACACACACAGGCTCCTTATTTATGGGTATTGTTGCAGGGAAATCAAAAGTATTCTGACAGATAGTGTGGATTTAAATAATTAGAAGATCTACTGGACAGGTGATTTACATTCTGGGACAAGATAAAGGAGTTTATTAAAAAGACTTTAATGTTATTTACTGGATGTACTTAATACTTGAGTAGGTAATGTATACTGTAGTTCAGGTAACTTCCATTCTAACCTCTTTCTCAGTTGCTCATAACTTTCTGTTACAATTTTTTTTCAAGAAATGTATAAGCACCCTTGAAAAACAGGTGGAGTGTAAATATTCCACCAGACTGATAACACCATGCTAAAGAATTTACAAGAGTGGTAAACCGAACAGGTACAGGCCAAAGGATGTGCAACCTATGCTATGATTTGTTCCAAGACCAAAGTACCTCAGCCATTGCCCCAGGGGATGAAACACTCTTTGATAATGTGACAGCATTTTCTGGCTCTGGCAAAATTGCAACTTAAAGGAATTATTTGTATCTGAATGAAATTGTGTTTACTGCAGTCTCCCAGATCCAATGCTCTGGGTTGGCACTGTGCTGTGGGAAGCCCTCTCCCAATAATGTTGCTCTGAACCCATCCAGGTGTCCACAAGGGATGTTACAATGGCCAACACAAACTAATTCTCTGTGTAGTTGAGCTGTCGCGCAAAAAACAACTACAAGGCAACAAACAAATTCCAGGGGCTTAGATAGGCAGACATACAGACAGACAATGAGTGGAAAACAACTTAATATCATTCTCCTCAAAGTAGCATAATTTCTATCCCATCAGAGGATGAATATTCGCCCTCCTCAGAATGATACTTACAGATTCCTCAGCTTGTCTCTTGTAAGCTTTCACTTTCAGTTGTAGTTTGTCTACCAGATCCTGGAGCCTGAAAACATTCTTGCGGTCTTCCTCAGTCTAGAAACAGTTTGGAAAAGAGTCATTTCATTTCCAAATTATTTGTCTATTTCCTTCATATTATACAGTGAAAACAACATTCCATCTAAAACATTTTGGAAAGTAGGATAATAAAGATTATAACATAGATATTTTAACATTCTCTTTCAAATGATTTCCTGGTGAACTCTTTGTTTTTCCATAGTATTACTGTTAACAGTCTTGCTGTTTGAGAATGACAATAAAAATTGCCCCCTGCAGGTTCAGGTACAAACAATTTGTGCTCCCAGGAGAAGGATGTGACAGCACAAAGGGCCTCCCTCCTTACCTGATAGGTCAGTTCCTTTACTCGTCTCTCATACTTGCGCATACCCTTGATAGCATCAGCGCTGCGTTTCTGCTCATTGTCAACCTCACCTTCCAGCTCACGCACCTGAAATGAGAAACAGATCGTTGAGTTTCACTGTGACTGGACATAGAAATGTTCCTAAATGCACAAATATGGGGAATACGCACTCTGGCCTCCAGTTTCTGGATTTGCTTCTTGCCACCCTTCAATGCCAGCTGTTCTGCCTCATCTAGACGGAGCTGCAGGTCCTTCACTGTCTGGTCCAGGTTTTTCTTCATCCTCTCCAGGTGGGCGCTGGTGTCCTGCTCCTTCTTCAGCTCCTCCGCCATCATGGCCGCCTAGTGAGTAAAGAAAGGAAACCGGTCCAGAAAACCAGCCATTTCAGGTGCAAACACGGCCATGTTCTCCAAAGAAAAGTGCCTTAAGCTCACATCAGTGATTGCCTTCTTGGCCTTCTCTTCTGCATTACGCGCTTCCTGAATTGTCTCCTCCATTTCACTCTGGATTTGGGAAATGTCAGTTTCCAGCTTCTTCTTTGTGTTGATCAGGCTGGTGTTCTGTTTAACAACAACAGACAAGACGTTCTTACAGTTAGTCCCGAAATATTGATTCTGGAGCATGAACTGAATATTTGTATTTAATGTACGGCTTACTATTAAAATTTTGTAAAACAGAACTCTCTTCTAAATTAATTATAATTGAAGAACATTGGCAGATGTTTAGCTGATCGCCATATTTGGGGTCAGGAAGGAATTTTCCTCCAGGGCAGATTGGCAGAGGACCGGGGGGGTTTTCGCCTTCCTCTGCAGCATGGGGCACGGGTCACTTGCTGGAGGATTCTCTGCACCTTGAAGTCTTTAAACCATGATTTGAGGACTTCAATAGCTCAGACATAGGTTAGGGGTTTATTACAGGAGTGGGTGGGTGAAATTCTGTGGCCTGCGTTGTGCAGGAGGTCAGACTAGACGATCATAATGGTCCCTTCTGACCTTAAAGTCTATGAGTCTATGAGATAGTCAGTGACGTGCTGTGAATATTTTGAGCAACAACTCTCAAAAACATTAACCCCCATCCCCAGTTTGTGACAAACCCTGTATTCCAAGGCTGTGTGCTTGCAGGAAGGAGAGAAGTAGTGAGTGAATAAGGACTATGTTAATACCAAGAAAAATCTTTCTCATTGCCTTAATAAAGGTAGTGGTAAGTAGCACTTGGCAAACAAACACAGAAAGCACCTCACACAAGTTTGATATATATTGCCATGTATTGACAATTTAGTATAGCACACACTTCAATGTGTGTCATTACAGAAGGGTACAATGGGAAGATCATCTTTTAAGGTCTACTGGTGATATCATCCCTTGTGAAAATAGGCTGGGAATACCTGCAATCTGATCAACTCCAAAAGCAAAATAATTGCTCTTGAGAAACACTTTCTAAGCCCCAAATATCACCTCTGGCAAAGATGATTTAACAGTATCCATCGACAGCAACTACGTCTGAGGCAGGAAACCCACAAGCTCTCCCTTTAGACTGGTTCAGAATGATTCCAAAAGGCTACCTGAGGCCCCTGATATCCCCCTCCATCACTCAGCTTCAAGTATTGCTGTAATTGCCTCTGACCTTCACAACCCCAGTGTAGGCTTCAACACGGACTTGCAGTTTTCTGCTTCCATTTCAGCAATGGTCCATCATACTGAATATTGCCACAATGCTCATTTCAGAAAAGGTCTTTACTGCTTCTTAACACTGCCTGTCTCTGCTCTTTGGAGAATATGCTGTGAATATTTTAAGAGCTCTCACAAAAATTACCCACAAGCCCTATGTCCCAATAGTTGTAAATCTGGTCCAATCCAAAACAAAATAATCACTGTATAGAAATACTTTCTGAGCCCCAGGGGACTTAAAAGTATCCAATGATTGAAACTGAGAGGCAAGAAAGCCACTCCCAGAGCCTCTGAGACACTTGCCCACCTCCATCACATCACTGCAATTGTAACGTTCATCATCCCTCTGTCACCTTCAACACAGCAACATGAGGAAAACCAAGGATGGCCTTGCAGCTTCATGCTTTCTATTTAACAAAGGTCCATCCTATGGACATTAGCATAAAGGCCATTTCAGGAACAAAAATCTTTTAAACAACCCCTAGTGCTGCTCTTTGGAGCAGGGTACGTACAGAGCAGTCTCCTGCTTAGGGGTTTGTGGGATTTCTTTTCACACTAGACCCTGACCTGGGTGTGCAGGAGCTGCACTCGTTCACTTGCATCCAGAAGCTCCTGTTCAGCCACTTTCCTGGCCCTCTCTGTCTGTTCCAGAGCTGCCCTCAGCTCCTCAATTTCAGCCTGCATCAGATTAGCTCTGCGCTCAACCATGGCCACCTGCTCCTTCAGGTCTTCTTGGCTTCGGAGAGCATCATCCAAGTGTATCTGGGTATCCTGTAAAATGAGTGAGAGAAATTACCTGGAGGCGCAGACTCCTTGGCACGCTGAAAAGACCAGCTGAGCTATCGCACTAGGCATGTGTGGCTTAGTGTACCTTGAGCACTCCTTGTGTGTTTCGCAGATTCTTCTGTGCCTCTGCAGCCAGGCGGCTGGCATGGCTCAGCTGGATCTCCATTTCATTCAGATCCCCCTCCATCTTCTTCTTTAGCCTCATGGCTTCGTTTCTGCTCCTGATCTCAGCATCCAGGGTGCTCTGCATGGACTCCACAACTCTGATATGGTTTCTCTTCAGCAATTCAATTTCCTCATCTTTCTCAGCAATCTTCCTGTCAACTTCAGACTTTACCTGGTTCAGCTCAAGTTGGATGCGGAGGATTTTGCCCTCTTCATGTTCAAGTGAAGCCTTAACAAGAGCAAGTGAAGCGTCAATAAAGGGACAAACATTTTTTCCTTTCAAATACAGTGTTAAATGCTCCCACAAACTGGAATGTAGTGCTGTGGGAAGTATGGACACTGAGTACATAGCTTCCAGCACAGCATGTGCTGTCCTCCTGTCCCTGTGAATTATCCCACCGTGTTTACAACAGGATACAGCTCCAAGGTTTTCTGACTTTCTCTTTGTAAAGCAGTGACTAATGGCATGTGTACCTCAGCTTCCTCCAGAGCGGACTGGATTTCTGATTTCTCTTGCTCAATCTGCTTCTTCACTTTCTCCAGCTCATGGAGAGCCTTTCCCCCCTCTGCAATCTGCTCCGTGAGGTCAGAAATCTCCTCTGTTGGGTTACAGACAAATAACATAGTCAGACAAAGGGCCCAAAGAGAGATAGACACCTTAGCAATGCCACAGGCACAGACAGATTCACTTTACAGTGTTGACAAGCTTTCCAGAAGCCCCACGTTAGGAGAAGAAATCCGGGGACTTACGCTGCAAGTTCTTGTTCTCACGCTTCAGAGTTTCAAGTTGATCCAAGGTTTCCTCATAAGCATTCTTCATCTTAAACAGCTCTGTGCTGAGCGAGCGAGACTCCTTCTGGGAAGCTTCCAGTTCAGCCTGCGTTTCCTCGTATTTCTGCTTCCATTCTGACAGAACCTGAAGAACAACAAGACCTTAGTCTAAGCAATGGAGATCACTAGAGGATGCTCCATCCAGGACCCACAAGGCTGAAATACCTTATCGAAATTCTTCTGCTTCTTATCCAAAGCTGCGCAGGCAGCATTAGATCTTTCCACATCAATCATCAGGTCCTCCACTTCATTCTGTAGCCTCTGCTTCGTCTTTTCAAGGGAAGCACATTTGGAATTCACAGCTTCAACATGTTCTTCAGCATCTTGCAGACGCTGGGCAAGCTTCTTCCTGGAAGATTGTAAATACAGCTCCCATTTAGTGAGTAAATACAGCTCCCATTTAGTGAGTAAATACTGCTCCCACTTAGTGAATAAATACAGCTCCAATTTTGTGAGCAATATGGGAAGCAAGCTGTGTGCCACTGCTCTGGGATTCGTGAGAGCACAAGTCACCTTTTCTGGATTGTGACCACATTGCATACATAGTATGTGCCCTCTCCTTGGAGACACTACTGAACTTGGACTTTCCCCCTATTGTTTCCCAGGAGGTATATACACTTTAGTTTTTCTTTTTCTCTATCACACATGACAGCTGGGCCCCATATACTCCGTGTTCTGGGCATATTGTTGGCCTCTTCCCATTTCCAGATTACATTCTTGGTTTCTTCCAGCCCTTCCCCCATCCCAGCACGTACTTCGCCTCTTCCAGTTCCTCTGTGCGCTGAATGGCGTCTGTCTCGTATTTGGTTCTCCACTGGGCAACTTCACTGTTGGCCTTGGACAGGGTGCGTTGCAGCTCACCCTTGGCTTCCTGCTCCTCCTCATATTGCTCCCGGAGCAAGTCGCAGTCATGGCGAGCAGACTGTAAGGCGTGGGCCAGTGCATTCTTAGCCTGGAGAAACAACAGTGTAAGTACAGTGTTGCTAAATATCCTGGGAATCCTACTGACAGTATCCACTGTCAGTCGATGAAGTGGTAGAAACCCCATTGTATAGGGGCATTTAAAGTTGATCTGAATAAATATAAATACACTGCAGGGAAATTACCTGCATTGGAAGGGGCTGAGCTAGGTGACTTAATAAGTCATTTCCCTGTCTATTTTCCAAACTGGTATGATTTTATGAGGTTAAAGCACAAGTCTTTGTAGACGATGAATCAGGCATCAAATGAAACCCCCAACCTTCAGACGAAGACAATACTGTTGGAAAAATCCTCACCTTTATCTCCTCCTCTAGGTGCCTCTTCAGTTCCTCAATCTGTTGGATAAAAGCCTGCTTGCCTCTTGAGAGCTGAGAAACTAATGTATCTTTTTCCTCTACCTGGCGTGAAAATTCACCTGAAAAGGACAAAGTGAAATAGGAGGGATTTAATGAGACTCAACTGAAAATAATGAAAACAATGTTTTTTCACAAATGAGACAAAATCATGTTAGATATGAGAAACTCCTGTTACATCATCCAGTCTATCTCTCTGCCAATCTCTTGTTCCCTACAGTACATTTTCTAGTAGATTTTTCTAGTCCACTTTTCTAGTCCCATATAATTTTACAGACTCGTCACCTATGGAAGTCTAATACAGCTCACTGTCAGGAAGGTTTTCTTAATAGTGAGTCTACATTTTCTTTTCTTAGTTTAATTCCAGTAGTCCTACTTATACCCTTGGTGCATCACACTAAACAGTCTTCCACCCTTCGTATTTCCATTAAAATAAACTAAGTTATCTCTTAGCCACCTTGTATGTTATTATCTTATTAAATCATTTCTCATTACTAGTTCCTTCATCCCCTTGGTCAGGTTTGGATTAAAGAATTTTGGAGCTTTGTGCACTGTGGAAATTGGGGGCCCCTTATCTTCCTTAAACCCTAGACACAGCACGTGATATACAGTCCGTAAATATGACAGCGTGTCTCAGTTAGCTTGGCATGGTGCCAAGACTCTAATGATCCAAATGTGTATATAAAGAGAGAGAGAGAGAGATAGCCTTCTGAGAATCAGGGAGTGAGCGCCTGTATCCCAATCATTTTCCTCTTGCACCTATTGATTTCAGTGTAGGACAATGGATTTGGTTTCAGGACTCACAGTGGAAGCTTGCAGCTCACTGTACAGCCACACAAGTTTGAGCTCAGTCTCCCAGTACTAAAATGAATGTCTGTGTCAGCCAAGCCCAATAACATGGTAGCTTTGCAATGAGATTTGGTTGCTTCCTTTTACTCTTGACAATAAAGATGTCTTCAGAACCTTAGGTCACCATAGGACTTAGCATTGTTTTTTTCATGTACAGGACAGGAGGAATAACTTATCCACCTTTCACTAGGGGTCTGTCTACACTGCAATGTAAGCCCAAGGTTAACAGAACTCAAATTAGAAGACCTTGGGTTTGTTAACCTAGTTTACAAGTGGAAGATTGGACAAACAACCAGGGAGGAGTATAAAAGTATTGCTCAGGCATGCAGGAGTGAAATTAGGAAGGCCAAATCACACTTGGAGTTGCAGCTAGCTGGAGATGTTAGGAGTAACAAGAAGGGTTTCTTCAGGTATTTTAGCAGCAAGAAGAAAGTCAAGGAAAGTGTGGGCCCCTTGCTGAATGAGGGAGGGAACCTAGTGACAGAGGATGTGGAGAAAGCTAGTATACTCAATGCTTTTTTTGCCTCAGTCTTCACAGACAAGGTCAGCTCCCAGACAGCTGCACTCCGCAGCATGGTATGGGGAGGAGGTGACCAGCCCTCTGTCGAGAAAGAAGTAGTTCGGGACTATTTAGAAAAGCTGGACGAGCAGAAGTCCATGGGGCTGGATGCACTGCATCCGAGGGTGCTAAAGGAGTTGGCCGATGAGATTGCAGAGCCATTGGCCATTATCTTTGAAAAATCATGGCAATCGGGGGAGGTTCCGGATGACTGGAAAAAAGCTAATGTCGTGCCCATCTTTAAAAAAGGGAAGAAGGAAGATCCGGGGAACTACAGGCCAGTCAGTCTCACCTCAGTCCCTGGAAAAATCATGGAGCAGGTCCTCAAGGAATCAATTCTGAACCACTTAAAGGAGGGGAAAGTGATCAGGAACAGTCAGCATGGATTCACCAAGGGCAAGTCATGCCTGACTAACCTAATTGCCTTCTATGATGAGATAACTGGCTCTGTGGATGAGGGGAAAGCAGTGGATGTGCTATTTCTTGACTTTAGCAAAACTTTTGATACAGTCTCCCACAGTATCCTTGCCAGCAAGTTAAAGAAGTATGGGCTGGATGAATGGACTGTAAGGTGGATAGAAAACTGGCTAGATGGTCGGGCTTAACGGGTAGTGATCAACGGCTCCATGTCTAGTTGGCAGCGGGTATCAAGTGGAGTGCCCCAAGGGTCGGTGCTGGGGCCGGTTTTGTTCAGTATCTTCATCAACGATCTGGAGGATGGTGTGGACTGCACCCTTAGCAAGTTTGCAGATGACACTAAACTGGGAGGAGCGGTTGATACGCTGGAGGGTAGGGATAGGATACAGAGGGACCTAGACAAATTAGAGGATTGGGCCAAAAGAAATCTGATGAGGTTCAACAAGGACAAGTGCGGAGTCCTGCACTTAGGACGGAAGAATCCCATGCACTGCTACAGACTAGGGACCGAATGGCTGGGCAGCAGTTCTGCAGAAAAGGACCTAGGGGTTACGGTGGACGAAAAGCTGAATATGAGTCAACAGTGTGCCCTTGTTGCCAAGAAGGCTAATGATATTTTGGGTTGTATAAGTAGGGGCATTTCCAGCAGATCAAGGGACGTGATTATTCCCCTCTATTCGGCACTGGTGAGGCCTCATTTGGAGTACTGTGTTCAGTTTTGGGCGTCACACTACAAGAAGGATGTGGATAAATTGGAAAGAGTCCAGCGGAGGGCAACAAAAATAATTAGGGGGCTGGAGCACATGACTTATGAGGAGAGGCTGAGGGAACTGGGATTGTTTAGCCTGCAGAAGAGAAAAATGAGGGGGGATTTGATAGCTGCTGTCAACTACCTAAAAGTGGGTTCCAAAGAGGATGGATCTAGACTGTTCTCAGTGGTAGAAGATGACAGAACAAGGAGTAATGGTCTCAAGTTGCAGAGGGGGAGGTTTAGGTTGGATATTAGGAAAAACTTTTTCACTAGTAGGGTGGTGAAGAACTGGAATGGGTTTCCTAGGGAGGTGGTAGAATCTCCTTCCTTAGAGGTTTTTAAGGTTTGGCTTGACAAAGCCCTGGCTGGGATGATTTAGTTGGGATTGGTACTGCTTTGAGCAGGGGGTTGGACTAGATGACCTCCTGAGGTCCCTTCCAACCCTGAGATTCTATGATTCTAATAGATCTAGAATATTTAATTTAAATATACATGGCCATTTAAAAAAAATTTAATACCAGCTCTCTGTTTCTTCTTTTGCTCTGGAAAACATTTGCTAAATAAGCTAATTGCTGGGGTGTATTTATGAAATGTTATTTAGAATTTAACATGACCATGCCCAGTTGGCTGTCCAGCTAGAGGGGGAAAGTTCCTGATGAAAGCAAAACTTACCAGAGACCATACAAATCAGAAAAGAGCAAGTACATTAGTGCATTGGAACCTGAGAGTGAGCCTCCTGAGCCTCAGACACTTCACTGCCTTTGAAAAACAGGCAGGGCTCAGAGAGGAACTTTGCCAGCTCCTCAGGGAAAGGGGCTCTGAGTCTCAGTTGGCTCTGGACACATGTTGGATCCAAATCAATGCAAATAAGGGACTGACTCAGAGCACCAATTGTGGGATTGGGCTTCACCAGCCGAGCAAGCAAGAAAGCTGGTTCTTTTCCCCTGAGAAGAAGGGTGGACTTGAGTACCAAGATGCCCAGGTCCTAGGACCCAAAGATGACAAAGAGGCAGAAGGAGACATGGACAAGCTGAATCCCAAAAAGCAACCCAAGAAACCAGACTCCTCCCAGAAGCCCCCTCCTCTTAGGTGTCTCTGATCTCCATGGCCATTCGGGAGAGTGCTAAGAAGAGACGCAGTGCCTACGGCGCCAGACCTGCCAGTTCATCTGCCTACAGTGACAAACCTGGGTAGCCTGCAACCCCATGCACCAGGTCACCACACCACTCACTGAAGTCTGGCACAGCCGCCCCTGTCATGACAGCGAGGGCAGCTGGGCCAGATTTAATCGGCCCCAAAGGGGATTGCCATTGCCGAGAGTCAGAAACACCGGCCATTGACCTCCCATCCCTGGACACACACGCCAGCCTGTCCCTCCTCTTCCTTACATAGATACCCCCCACCAGCCTGACCCCCCCTTCTCCTCCCAGGCTTCCCCCAACCAGCCTGATCCTCCTCTTCCCCTCCCAGACATCCCCCACCAGCCGGACCCTCTTCTTCCCCTTCAAGGTGCCCCCCACCATACCACCCTGACCTCCCTAGCCCATGAGCTCCTATACCCATCCCCTCCTAGAAGCCTCAGCCAGGTAGCTTCCCTACTCTACCCTCCCAGGGACCCCTGCCATCCCACCCTGGTCCCTGCTCATTATCCCTCCCTGCTTGCAGAATAAAGAATGCAGTGGTTTAAGGTCTATGGATGCTGGACAATTCCCATGGGATTGTGGGAAGTCTTTATTTCCTTGACAAGAGTCGTGCCAAAGAATCTGATATACTCAAAGGCCTTGCATGTAGTTAATAAACGTCTACATTGGGGGTCTCAAACGTGTGGCCCGCGGGCCCCATGCGGCCACGCGGAGTTATTTCCTGCGGCTCGCCACAGCTCCCCTCACGCCCCGCCCCTCCGCCCCCCCGAGCGCACCACGTCCCTGCTCCTCTGCCTACCTCCCAGTGCTTAAGATTTTCCAGGAGGGAGGAGAGAAGAGCGGGGACGTGGCACTCACGGGAGGAGGCGGAGAAGAGGCGGGGCAGGGGCAGGGATTTGAGAAAGGGGTTGGAATAGTGGCAGGGAGAGAGTGGAGTTTGGGCAGGGACTTTGGGGAAAGGGTTGGAATGGGGGCGGGGAAGGGGTGGGAAGAGGCGGGCAGGGGCAGGGCCTCATGGAAGGGGTGGAGTGGGGGCGGGGAAAGAGGTGGGGCTTTTGTATCTTTGAATGAAAAGGTGTCAGTGATGCAGCCCTAGGCCAGTGTACAATGTACTCATGTGGCCCTTGTGGTTATTTGGGTTTGAGATCCCTGGTCTACATCATGTATTGACATTAAAAAGTTGAAGCCTAAAATTATTTAAAAAAACCCTAAAGTATAGTCCTAGCTCTGATGTGCAAAGGAACATCCAAATTAACCCTTTGCTGTAAAAATGGTCCCCACAATTTTCAATAGTGTTTAGAACCGCCCTGTTTTGTGACGTGATGCATTTGCCCATGCAGCACAAAACTGCACTGAAATTCTTTGTTGTCATATTCCTGTTGTCATATTAGTTGGCAAATCTAAATCTAGTCTGGGGTCCAGTGTATCTCCCAGACCTCTCTCAACATTCCTGTTTCTCAGAGTTCCCCCTCCCATCAAGTACATGTACTTTGGTTCATTTCTCCATAGATCTATTAGTTGTCACTGTCATCGATCAGTCTATCAGCCCTCACAGAGAGAGCACCGATCACAACATGTCAGAGGTGTTGTTCTAGCCAGTGCTCCAACTACCCGCTGGCCAAGCTGTCAGTAGCACTGGACACCTGATTGACATAGCGCACAGCAGCCTAGAACTCCTGAGCGATCTGCCAACTGCAGCCTCCCAAGCAGCTGAGATTACAGGCACGTGCCACCACACCGGGCCTATTAGTTGTATCTTTCCAAAAAGCATCTTGTGTTATTATTTTCCTGCTCATCTTCCTAATCGCTCTAGGTTCCTTTCTATTAATTTATCTTTGCTGGGTTTTGCAACTTTCCCCATATAAGTATCCTCTGCAAATTTCATTAGTGTGTCATTTCCCCTCTTCCTTATTATTCTTAGCAGTAGTGGCAGTAGCAATGCATTCAGTGATGTGTTCAAAATAAAACAAGAATCTTTCAGTCTTTATTCTATTAGCATGAAGTATTCAAGAAGGGATTTCTATCTGGTAATGATCTGACATATGGTAATCTAGAGTGTTTATAGGCATCACATTAGAATGGCAGGTAGATTCTAAGCTATAGAGAGATAAATTCACCATTGTCAGAAGTAAGGTATCCCAATTCTCAGGCATAGACTGGTCAAATTTCTACCTTAAAGCAAACACTTAGAAGTGTCTTACCTGCTTCTGTCTGTAGACGAGCTCGTTGAGTGCTCAGGTCATTGATCAGGCGCTGGTGCTCCTCTTCCTTTGTCTTAACCTCACTAAGCTGATCTTCCAGAGTGCGGCAAATCTTCTCAAGGTTTGCCTGCAATATGTGAAATGGACAAAAGGAAAGAGGCTACACAACTGGCTCTGCTGTGTTCTGAGATCACATGAGATGCTAAGCATCAGCAACTCTTACGGACCACAAAATGCTAGCCAATGTTTAAGAGGGAAAACAGTTCTACAGTAAGGACTTATATCACTAAGACTGCAGGACTTATAGAAGATATGCACCACGATTTGTAGTAGTGTGAGATAATGTATTCTCATAAATCATTCAAATGTTATCTCACTTTTTAAAATAAAGGAACAGATTGTCAGTTGAGATGCAGAGTCCTTGATTTTTATTTTAAATCATGATTTATTGCATATTTATTATTCACAAAACTCATCACTTTACAGTGATCAGAGGGAGGGAAGGGAGGGCAGAAGAGAAAAAGGCAGGAAAGTAAAAAAGAGTGATGTTGAGATAATTAATCTGTCAGAAGTTTTTAATGTTTTTCTTTTATTATTTAAATTTTAATAATTTAATTGAAGTTCCAGTGTAACAATAATTGTGAAGGTCTTTCCTGCTAATGTGGTACTAACCTGGACTAATAAAGGTAGAGGCCTTTGGATTCCAAGTTTATTTCCTATCAAAACATTGGCCATCAGCCTTAGACTTTATTCAATCCTGCATTTGGTTCTTATCTTATAAACCAAAAGTACCCATTATTTATCATTATATTAGTGCCAAAATTACTAAACACCAGCTCATAGTAATACATGTACAGCTCTTACCCTTCTTTTACACCCTGCTTACATGTAAATTTGATATAATTAAATATAAATCCTCTGTTCTTTTCATCTGCAATAACACTTAGGATAAAGACAGCACTTTCAATACACAGCTCTGTACCTTGGCTTTGGAGACAGTCTCCATGTTACTAGCCAGGTCGTCAATCTCCATCTTCAGTTCACTCTTCTCCTTCTCCAGCTTCTGCTTGACTCGTTGCAGGTTGTCGATTTGCTCCCCAAGCTCTGCTGTGCTGTCCGCGTGCTTCTTCCGGAGGGCAGCGGCTGTGGCTTCATGCTGCAGAGTGGCCTCTTCAAGGTCTCGGCGCATTTTCTGGAATTCTGCCTCACGCTTCTTGTTCATCTCAATCTGAACTGCTGTGGCTCCACCAGCTTCTTCCAGACGCTCACTGATCTCCTCGAGTTCCCTGGAGAGATCACCCCGCTGCTTCTCTGCTTTCGCCCGAGAGGCACGTTCAGCCTCTATCTCCTCCTCCAGTTCCTCAATACGAGCCTAGAGAACAACAGGAAACACTAAGACTGTGGCTTCATTCTGGGGTCAACACCAGTATGGCTGTTTGCAGAGTACAGCTGGCATAACACCGTAGCATAGATGCAGCCTACACTGACAACAGGGGATTCCGGTGGCAAGGGAACACCACCTCCCTGAACTGGGGTAGCTACATCCAAACCCACTGAGAAATTTGGGTCCCTGGTACATCATGTTCACTGAGTCCACCTCTTTCCATTTCACTTTATTTACACAGATGTTAAAGATGTTCTGGGATCCCATGACCTCAGGGCCCTGGCACAACTGTCCCTCCTTTCTCCCTCCTCTAGACTGCCTACGTTGACGGAAGCTTTCTTCCACCAACACAGCTGGTATGCATCTACACTGGGGCAAATTGATGACAGTCAGGGATGTGGTTTTATCAAATACCTGGCCGACATGACTCTGACAACCTAATTTAGACCAAGCCTAAGAAAGATGGCTTCCCTTTAACTGAACTCGTTCTGAAAGCCAGAAGAGAAAGAATTTATGACTAGCCTGTAATTCTTTGATCTTCTTCTGCAGCTGGACGCCCAGGACTTGCTCATCCTCAATTTTGCTTTGGAACTGACTGATTTCGAAGTCTTTCCTTTTCACGTAAAAAAATAAATATAAAAGTGAGTGCTGGAACAAAATGTATCTGCAGGATACCCCCTACAAACCATACCTACTTCTTCAGTTTTTCCTCCAACTGCTGTTTATCATTTTCTAAATCCATTGTGGATTCCTGGGCCAGCTTCAAATCTCCTTCAAGTTTCCTCTTAGCTCTTTCAAGGTCCATGCGAAGCTTCTTCTCTTGCTCCAGCGACCCTTCAAGCTAAACAGAAAAAAGCCATAAATTCTCTGCTAACAAAAGCCTAACTTCACACTGGTTTTGTTCTCTCCATATGTTATTGTGCCTACATCGTCCACTTGCTGCTCCAGCTTGGTTTTAGCTTTGCTCAGTGTGTTCACTTTGTCCTCTTCTGCCTGCAGGTCATCCAGGGTCTGCTGATGGGCCTCCTGGAGGGCTTTCTTTTCCTTTGTCAGTTTAGCGATGGTCTCATCCAGGACTGCCATCTCCTCGGTGAGGTTTTTCACCTGCAGAGTTGAACAAAGGTAGTTAAAGAAAATGGATACAAAACGCTATTGTCTGTGAACCAACAGTGTCATATTTTAGAATGTTTGTTAGAGATTCTGCCTTATACCTTGTTTTCTGTGGCATGTTTTTCCTTTTCAACCTTGGCTAATGTTAACTCAAGATCATCAATGTCTTTCTTCAGCTCTGAACACTCGTCCTCCAGTTTCCTCTTTTTGGCTGTCAGCTCAGCGTTCATCTCCTCCTCATCCTCTGCTCTTTCAGTCAGCTCCTTAATTTTAGCTTCAAGTTGAATTTTGGTTTTGATCAGCTGGTCACATCTTTCCTCAGCATCAGCCAAGCCATCAGATTCCTACAGTGAATCCATTATTAGGATCTTTTTTAAAAGGTTTGGTTTTTTTACTGGTGTTTGTCTCATAATGACTTTTACTGCATCTTTTATAGCATGGAATAGGTATTTTATAGTTATGGTTTTGATGACACTCCCACTTGTAGCTCATATTATCAGTCACTTACATTTTTTCTGGAAAAAAACAACCATTTGGCCTGAAATTTCTCTAATTTCAACACAACTCAGAAATGAAAAACAAATATATTTCAAATATCTGGCCATAAATGAAGCATCTCTCACCTGTTCATATTTTTGGCAAATATTTTTTAGTGCTCAGCTACCTCAAGTATGGCTTGACTGAGAATATCAAATTTGGGGATACATCCTGCAAATGGATCTACTCACATGGAGCCCATGTCTTCCATATGACTCCACACAGCTGGACTCTGCACCCACACAGAGCCCCACTGACGTCAGTCAGGCTCCCTGGAGGCAGATCTTTTTGCAGGGTCTAGCCTTGGCATCCATATAGTGTTAAAACTGAGGCCTAATCCTTCAGAGGCCTGGCTGAACAATAGTGGAGTTAAGCCAGTGCAAAATCATCTACTGAGTGATTTTTTTAAAGAAAAAAACTGAAATTTCCTTAACTTTTTATGCACATCCTGTAGCTCATGCTCCAAAATTTTCTCTAAGAGTCATTATTTACATAAGGACAGATTAAGGCATAGGCCCTATACGCCTATATGTAGGGCTTCAACTCTGCAGTCTTGTGTCTGCAATCAAACCTCAGCATGGGGTTATGAAGAACAATTTGAAAAGGTGACCATGTGTAACTGATGCAGTGACAACTGCCTGAGTTTGCAGACAGCCTAAAACAATAGTTCCGAGAGGGCAGAATGGCCCCATTCATCTCTTTGGGATGTGAGCTCCAAGCCCTGCTGCTTTGATGGGCAACAGACACCACCCAAGCAGAGGACTCTGTGGGGCCAGAGTGGAAGGGTGCATGGATAGACACCCTGGACAGGGGCGTGTGCAGGAGTAAAAATCTGACCCCTTTTAGGGGGCACATTCTGTGCTCCGCCCCCCCCCACCCGGTCCAGAGGAGCTCGCTGTCCCCCCAGGCACCACTGGGAACCCTGTGCTCCTCCCTCCTATCCCAGCCCTGCCATGGGGTAGCCTCTGCGCCCACCAACACTGTCCAGGGACCCTGTGCTCCCTCCCGGACTGATCCCTTCCTTGTATGCCCCACCCCCAGAGGCTCTGCTCACTGCCACAGTACTATTGGTTAAAAGGATTGTCACTCCGTATCATCTCAGTGCTAATTAGTGGAGGCAGAGAAGGGGGCAGGGTGAGTGAGCTCCAGAGAACGCTGGCTCCTGGAAGAGGGGATCTGGCTGCCCAGCGCTGCAGCAAAGAGCTCTGCATTGCAAGCAGCCCTCCAGTATCAGACTCAGAGGGCAGGTCCCCACTCCACCCTGGGGGCAGAGGAGCTCGCTCTCCCTCCACTGCCCTGGGGCCGCCAGAGGAGTTCTCTGCCCCCAGCAATTCCTGGGGGACCGTGCCCCTGCTTTTCCCCCTTGTACACACCCTCACTCATAAAGCAAGTACTCAGGGTGCTGCCACCTTTACTTCTGTGGAGGGAGAGAGGGAACCCTATGTCCACCACTGCTGAGCCAGAGGAGAAGAGGACCTTTCTGCCTCTTCTTCTGGGAAAAGAGGACCTCCTACTGTGGCCACTGCTTCCCTGGGAAGTGAGGAGACCTGCTGCCACTGCCATTTCAACTGTGTGTGTTGGAGGGGTGGGGGGACCATATCACAGAGCTGGGCTGTGCGGGTGGAGCCACAGACGGCCCCTTGTCATGGTGTGTGTGAGGCTCCAGATTGCCTTAATCCAGCCTGGGATGGCAACATCAGTGGCATAATATATTTAAAGGGTACGGCAGATGTGTAAATTCATCAGGGCTTGTGAATACATTGGCATTGTCACCGTAAGTTGCCATGGGTGAGGCAGGAGTATTTAAAGAGCATAACTTTGCTTCTCCGAATTTGCTTGCTCTCACCTTGGTTTAGGGCATGACCTGTCATACGTGGCTGGGACTATTGTTATTTATTTATTTATACACCTATACTTTCTTTTTGATACTTTATATTTTAAACACAGGGAATATTTTATCTTGGCCAAACACTGATCCCAGTGCTGTTAATGGGATGCTTCATGGGAAAGCTGCATTTGGAACTTTCAGCTTGGAGCTTTCTACTGTGCAATAAGGGTCGAATGCACTGGTGATACTCACAGACTGCACTTGGAGCTGCAGGTCGTTTTTCTCTTGCAGCAGGGTCACCATTTTTTCCTCCAGTTCTTTCCTTTTTGCCTCAGACTTAGCAAGCTCCTCCTTTGTTTTCTCAAACTCTTCCTTCATGTTGGCCATCTCCTTCTCAGATTCAGCACTCTTCAGCAACGGCTTGATCTTGAAGTACAGCTTCATCCAGGGCCAGTGCTTGACATTCATGAACGAGCGAACGTTGTATTGGATACAGAAAATGGACTCTCTATAATGTCATCAGAATATATGGTCAGTGTTATGGGCCAAATTCGGAGTTGAAATTCCAACATTATGGGCCAAATTCCAAAGGCCAGATACTGCAATGCTACTAATTGCGAGTTGCATTTATTCAGCCAAGTAGCCTCATTTGAGTTCAAATGGGGCCACTCACATGAAAAAGTATTACTCTAAGGGTTACAGACTCTGGACCTGCTCGAGCCTTAGAAAGTTTAGGGGGACTAAAACTCCACTGTCAGTCTCCTCAGTGTGCATGTTGAACTAATATCTGTTCTCTGTAGACTCACGCTCACAAGCCGGGATCAACTTTCCCTCTTTACACATCACATCTGTAACTGACTCACTCCCTCTGATGAGCGTTTTGGAGTCTAAGGGTCTCTGAACTGGTGTAACTCACATGCTGAGGAGCCAAAGAGAATTTAGCATAAAAGTACCCAATTGGAAGGTGTAAGTTAAAGTTGGCCACCCCTAGTCTAACACACACTTTATTACACCTTCTTCTTGTTCCTTGGTATACCAGTTATACCAATATGCACTCCCAGATAGAGCTGGGCAAATAATTTATTTGTTGGTACACTGGCAGTTCTGAAAAATAAAATAAAATAAATCCGTTTGGGTTGAACCAAAACTAATGTTGAAGCAAAACTAACTGACAGGTATTCTGGGGCTCCTCCTCTGGTTGTTTTGTGAATGGCACCTAAGTCCCCTTGTGAATCTTGATCAGACGTTTTCTTGGGCCTAAACTACGAACAAATTCATTAATCATTCTGGTTGACCTAAAACTGCATTTTTCAGAAAATTAACTATTTGTTTGAAAATTTTCACCCAGCTCTACTCCCAAGAGCTCACACATCGATACAGTAGATTAATGAGATCTAAATCAGACTGAGTCCACCCCTCCAATTCTGTTCATTTCACCTCTGTGGGGTGACACAGACCCAGCAGACATACAGTACATTGCTACCTTCTTTCCATCATTTTCTTGAACTCTGCTCTCATCAGGAAGCCACGACACATGGCTTGTGTGCGGGTGATAAGCTGTGCCAGTTTATCATCTCTCATCTCCTCTAGAAGACCCAGAAGTCCTGCTTTGAAGAACACCTTGAGAAAGAGAATGTTACAGAACATCACTTTCATTCTGTACAGAATCCAAATAGACGGTGTTTGAATCAAAGAGTGTTTGTACCTTGGTGTGACCAAATTTATACTGGGTCTGATCAATATCAATGGACCCAAGTAGTTTCTCAGAAGCCTTCTTGCTGTCCATGAACTGTCCTTCTGGAACGGCGCTTGCATTTAAAATCCTATATCTGTGGAAAAAACAAAATATGAAGAAGCTCACATTGCTCACAATTCTGGCCACACTGGCCATTCCTCTGTCACTGCCTTTGTCCACCCATGAAGCCCCTATTCTGAGTTCCCACAGACAGACCAATCATGAAATTCAGCTTTATGGTATTTAAAGGGCTACATAGTGACCTGGCATGGCCACTCCACTGCTCACCCAGCCCATTCCCCTCCCCCCACACAGGAAAAGTGTGGCATTTTTGTTGCTTTTTGGACTACGCCAGTTTGGTCCTAAATTTCTTCTATACACACAGCATGTGCTGGGTGCTACAGTGACTACAATAGTTAAAGTAGTTAGGAAATGCAAGCAACTCAACACAGAGAGAATGGAACAGGGACTGGAGGAGTCTGACCTCTGTTTAAAGTCTGCGTAAATGACTCTGCTGGGGAATCCTTTCCTGCAAATTCTGATCCCTTCCAGCACGCCGTTACACCTTAGCTGGTGCAGTACGAGTTCATGTTCCATGGCACCTTAACAAATTACAGCATGAATTAGTACCTTATTGTGCTGCCCAGAGGGAATGGCTGCATCTCACTAAGATCTCTTACCGGGTGTCTTCGTTTCATTGGGAATGAGGCATCGCACAAAGTGAGGATGAGTGCTTCTCAGATTGCTCATCAGCTTGTTTAAATTCTCCTGTGAGACCATAAGCAAAGGTTTAGGTTAACCAATGTTACTCCTATGCAGATGTATGCAGATCTATGAAGTGATAGATACAGTGAAATGTTTATAATGGGGTCATGATTTGTAGCAAACTGTTGAACAGTGTTTGAAATTCAGACAAATGGGCTGTCAGGTCTTACCAGCTGGAGCCATTCTAACCTATGCCCCCCTACTTCTTGTAATTTTGAAACTTGTTAATAAATTGAAATTAAATAATTAAAAATAGTACAATTGAGTCTATGGGAAATGGCCATTATGACTGGCAGAAGAACTATTGGAGTTGTTGGAACATAAGAAAATTTTCAAAAATCTGGGACAAACAGAAGTTTATTCTGAACTTAAAATGTAATGGACTGTATATGAGGATAAAACACTGGATAAAACACAGACTCTCCACTGCCCATCACCTTGTCTAGTCATTGACACCTGAACAAAGTGAGTGCGAGGTGGGTGTCAGGCACTGCCACTCATGGGAGGGAGGGAGGGAGGGAGGAAGGAATTCTGATTTGGGAACGTTGTACACCCTGTTTGCACTCCTTTGCGCCATTGAAAGTGACACCCAAGGTGTCAGGAAGGGGAGAATCAGTACACTTAAGAGGATGAGAAAGGAAGGGGGTGAGAGGCAGAAGGGAAGTGAGACACAAGTGACGCACTCGTAATTTTGTCAGCTCTTCTGTTATAATCAGAGACATGAAGGGCACCTATAGATCCGACCCCATTGCAACATGTGGGGGGAGAGCTGCACAGTTTATGGCCCTGAATCAATCTCCTCTGAAAGGGTAAGTAGAGGGAAGGAACACGTTAAGCCCCATATCAGAGAATGATTTTGTTTTATATCATTTTTTACATCATCCAGCGGCGACAGTGACTCTGACATCATCCAGAGGTGACAGTGACTCTGGCCCTTATTCTCGTGTCATTAATTAGGCAAAACTCCTAATGACCTGCCTGGAAGTTTTGTTTGATTGAGGACTGCAGCCCTTTGCTCTTTTTGAGCAAGGAGGCTTGTGCATGTCAGAACTAACTGGAAACCAGGCTTTGCAGAATTAAAGGGGGTCTTCTTTCCTCCTTCACATAGAAAAGAGATTTATAATGACCACTGTACTGTACCCTGAAAAGAGCAGAGACGGTCTGGAAAGAAGAACCCTTCTTCTTGCCTCCCTTCTTGCCACCACCACTCTCTGAATAATACAAGGAAAGGATGCAATTAAAATGTAAGGATCTCATGAAGATGAACATTTTGCATATTTTTGAATTCTATAGGAGCCACCTGCTGTGTGTCAAAGAAAATATTAGGTTTCAGTGTAGTAGCCGTGTTAGTCTGTGTCAGCAAAACGAAAATAAGAAAGAAAAACTTGTAGCACCTTAGAGACTAACAAATTTATTTCAGCATAAGCTTTCGTGGGTTAATACCATCACAGAAATTACCTGCATCTCCAGCAAACACGGCAAAGAGCAAAGCCAGTGTTTTCAGTGACGATTTCTGGTACAGCCCAATGACAGTTTCATTCAAGGGATCTTTGTTCTTCTCGAGCCAGCCAGTGATGTTGTAGTCCACAGTGCCAGCATAGTGCACCAGGGCAAAGTGGGCCTCAGCCTTTCCTTTGGCAGGCTTGGGCTTCTGGAAGTTGTTGGACTTGCCAAGATGCTGGTCATAGAGCTTGTTCTTGAAAGACACATCAGTTGCCTTGGGGAACATGCACTCCTCTTCCAGGATGGAGAAAATACCCATTGGCTGAAAGAAGATCAACAGATGAGAGAAGAGAGGAAAAAGAGATATTACAAATCAGCCTCCTAGACAATGTGAGCATCTCCTGGTTGTGTTCAGGAAGGATATTGTGTCAGTGAACATGCCTTTAACAAGATCAAATTAGGGTAACCTACCTATGGTATCTATTTGTAGGTTTGAAAATAATAAAGATATAGCTCATGGAAAGTCCCCTTGCGGGTCCTAGACAGATTTTCTGTGTGCTAGAGAGATAAAGTGAATGAAACAGGAATCATTCTAAAGCTCTATGTCTAGGGGTGAGGCCATGCAGTTCTTTAGATGTCCTTCAAATAGTGACTGTGTCCCAGTAACTGAAAAGAGTTCTAAAACTTACACTGTCCTTTTCTTTGTGAAAATGAGCAGGGACAGGGACTGTTGCCATACAGTTAAGTATGGCTGCCTTGTGACCCTATCCCAAAGTTATGGATTGAGACCTTTTCACAATCAATGTCCAGTATAGTTATTTAATTATTCAGAGTATATTAAATCATTTACATGCACTTGAGCATGCATTTATTAATTATCTTAAGTATAGCAAAATCCTTTAGAAGCTAAAGAACCCTTGAGCACAGAAACCATAAGAACCTTCTCAATGAGCTCAATGCACGCAGCCAGGTCCATTCCAAAGTCAATGAACTCCCATTCGATTCCTTCCTTCTTGTACTCCTCCTGCTCCAGCACGAACATGTGGTGGTTGAAAAACTGTTGCAGTTTCTCGTTGGTGAAGTTGATGCATAGCTGCTCCAGGCTGTTGTACTACACAAAGGGAAAAAGAAGATATATCTAGTTGTAAAATTCTGTGCACACCTGATATACATTACTCTTCTTTCAGCTCATCATGTCTGTGTAACTAACCTGGGCTTCAGTGGGATTCTGAGTTCTCTTCCCTAAAATTAGCCAGATGTTTGGGGATTCAATCCTCAGCTCTTCATAGACATTTCTGCAGTGTAAAGCCCAAGCTTGTCCAGCTATTTCTGTGCTCTGGGGCCCAGGCCTACTCAGGCATTTTTAAGCTCTTGGTCCTAATCAGATATTAGGATCTGGGCCTGCCCAGCTCCTTCTGAGCTCTCAGTCCTCTGGCCTACTCAGACATTTCCAGATACTCAGCTGCAAGCCTGCCTGGGAGTTAGTGAGCTGTTCTCTAGGTGCCATGAACACCTGCAATAATTTGCGTTAGGTGCAGGATAATTTCTTTGCTATTAGGCACTACCTGTTAACAATTTGAAGGCACTTTCAGTGTAGTTGCCATTTCTGCATGTACCACACAAAATCTACCCAAAAATGAAATCATTGGAGGGTCATACTACTGTGAGGGAAGATCAAGAGACACCTGTTTCTGCAGAAAAGTCAGACTTTTCCAGGAAATTATTTAAATAAAAAAATTGTTAAAAAATAGCCCTCGAAGTTCTCAGAACCCCTGAGCATCCCTTCCAAGAACCTGCTGTCAAATCCCTGCTCCTTACATCGAAGATCTCAAAGCCAGCAATGTCCAGGACACCAATGAAGTACTGTCTGGGCTGCTTGGTATCCAGCTGCTGGTTGATACGAACAACCATCCACAGGAACATTTTCTCAAAGACAGCCTTTGCCAGAGCACCCACCGAATTGTGCACCTAAAGCAGTGGGAGAAGGACTGGAGTTACCATACAAAGCAGTGGACGAAACCCGGGTGTGTTAATTCAAATCACAAGTTCTAGATCACCAATTGTTACCTGCTGCACAGTTTGACCTTTGGTCACATATTCATTCCCAACTTTGACTCGGGGGTAACACAGGGCTTTGAGCAGGTCAGCTGAGTTCAGACCCATCAGGTAGGCAGCTTTGTCAGCCACTAAACAAGGAGAGGAATGAACTAGTAGCTCAAAAATAGACTTGGGTGTCTTTTATAGTGACTAGAAAAGAGCAATGAGATCTGTTTGTGTTTCACCAGCTACCACATACTATTAATAACTTCAGTAATTATGGAGTTTAGAGCTTCCTTTATTTCTTGATTAGTTAATTAATTGTTTTGCACTTGATTGAGAGTGTCTGCACATCAAGTAATTGTAAGAATTTGTTCACAAATACCTCATAACGGCCAGATAAAAGCAATTTTTAAGGAGAAAGAAGCAGATGAACAGACAGAATGAAAAGATGGCTTTGAAGTTCTTTCTTTGCCACTTTACTGTGCAGCTTGTCTAGGGATTCTAATTTCGGAATGATCAAAAGTAAACAGGCTAATGACCAAACACTGTCCTGACCTAAACCTGTGCAATTCCTTAACTTCAGCTCCCAAGCTCCTACGGCCTCCAGCATTGGCTGAAATTACTTAAATGATTGTATTATTAATAACAGCATGTAATGCCATTATTGAATATATCATGACCAGGTCAATAATCGTCATGTTTCCTTACAACTGTTTTCTTTAGTTCTGTTTGCATTTGCCCTTAGATCCTAATCCTCTCAAGAAAATGAAATGTTTTCACTCTTTAAAGAGCAGTTAGCTTTTGACAAAATGAACAACTGACCTTATAGACCTTATAGAACCATTCCTACATTTCCTTCCAGAGACATACATCCTAGAGACCTCTCCCTCTTCAGAGACAACAAGTGACTTGTATCTTTTTATCTAACGGAAGGATCTCAAACCCTAGGACCCCAATTCTGGCCTCAGCCTTTACACCACCTCTACTGGAATAAAATGCCATAAACCAGACAGTTTAGATACAGATTTTGCCAATACCTTCCGTGCCATCTGGCTCTGCCTGCTCTTCACGCTGCTTCTGCTTGAATTTCATGTTCCCATAGTGCATGACTGCCCCTGTCAGCTTGTAAATGGCTGTTTTTTCCTCAGAAGTGAAGCCTAAGATGTCAATGGCGCTCTGTCAATAGAATCAGTAAAGTAAAGATCTTATCTAGTAAAGTTAATACTTCACATAATAATTATCATGTGTTACTCACATCTGTGGCCATGAGTTCTTCCTGGTCATCGATGCTGGCTACAGTGATCTCACCTTGACTCACAAAGGGGAAGTCATATGGGTTGGTGGAAATCAGAAGCATCTCTGAAAACAAGCATAGGATATACATGGGTATAATTTAATTGACCATGTTACTGAGTTCATCAGTGACCGGTTCCACCAAAAGAGTTAAAACGTTTCTTACCAATTAGTTCTGGCTTCTTGTTGGACATGATCTGATAAAATATGTGGTAGCTTCTTTCTGCCTTGAGCTGGAAAGTGACTCTAGATTTCTCCAGCAGATCTGGCAAGGCAGGTAAAGCACAATTAGCCACAAGAAAACACAACGAGAAAGAAAGAGAGACAGAGAATTGTGACCCTTAAAGGGAGGTCCCTTACATGTTTCAATGTCAGCAGAAGCCAGTTTCCCTGTTGTACCAAAGTGGATTCTGATGAATTTACCCTTTAAAGGAAAAAAGTCATTTCATTTAAAACCCTCAGAGGCAGACTCCAGAAGTGGGATTTGCAAAGATGCCCTGGGGATATCCTTCAGCAGGTTTGAAAACTCAGCCCAGATTTATATTATCAGTCTAATGATAGGAACATATATGGCCCATCGTTGCACTTGTGACTAGGAGCAATTTTGTCAAAAAAAACTTACAAAACGAGAGGAGTTGTCGTTCCTCACAGTCTTGGCATTCCCAAAGGCCTCCAGCAGGGGGTTGGCGCTGATGATTTGATCTTCAAGGGTCCCCTACAAAGTAACAGTTATTGCCAAATTAAGGTTGTTTTAAACCACGTGGCAGTTTCAGAACAGAACATTTAATCCCATCTCTAGTGACCAACTCACGTGCATTTTGCCTGGCTCTTCCTTCTTCTTCTCCCCAGAAACGGCAATTGTTGCAAAGTACTGGATGACACGCTTGGTGTTCACAGTCTTTCCAGCACCAGATTCTCCGCTGTCAAATCAAACAGAGAAGCAGAGAACACATAACCAAAGAGTTTCTTCCTGCAGAGCACAGCAAAGCCAGCAAAAACCCAGGCAGGGAAATATACATACGTGATGAGGATCGACTGATTCTCCCGATCTGTGAAAGAGACAGAACCAAAGAGACTTTTAAAAGAGTTACTGAGTAACATTGAACTCACTGAAAACTGAGTGAAACAAATAAGTCCTGGGATTTGCAAAGGGGCCTCAGGGCATCAAGCAACTAACTAAAAGTCCATAGAAATTTGGCATCTACCTCCCTTAGGCCTCTTTGGAAATCCTTATCCATAATAAATAATAATATAAGCTCATGCAGATCAATAGACCATCAGAGGATACTTATACCTACTTCCCTTTCACAGAATTCCCTCTTACAGAAATCTGATGAAGCTACTTATATCTCTGGACAGGAAAGGGTTATACAGAATAATGACCTGAGCCTCAATTTATAACCATCTGCATAGCACTAGTGCAAAAAGAGTGCAAAGTGTGTGTGAATTACCACGCAAGGTGTAGTGGAGAGGAGAATTCTGATGCACCACTTCGCACAAGTGTAAATGACACACACGATGCAAAGTCAGGAAGAATCAGGCTTCCTGAGAACAAAGTGTCATGATTTTTGACAGTTGTTCTTTGGGACCAGCTAGAGCCAGAATGTGCAGAAGCAGATATGGACATTCTGTACTTTTTCCGTTAACCAACCGCTTGTGAACTTCCAAAAAGGTTTGCTTTGGGTTCTCTGAGAGCTGGGCTAATATTTGGGTCAGGTTCAGTTTGTCTTTGGATGAATTCGTGTTTGCACATTGCTAGTCTTGAATGTTTTTGATGTCTTTAGCTGCATGTCATATTTCCTGGAAAGAAGATTGTGATTCCTCATATGAAATTTTCACTCTATAATCACTTTTCATTAATTGAGCCACTCACCAGTTAACATGAACTGATAGGCGTTGTCAGAGATGGAGAAGATGTGGGGAGGGGCCTCTTGACGCTTTTTGCCCCTGTAGGCAGTCACAACTTCTGGGTTGTACACTGGCAGCCACTTGTAGGGGTTGACAGTGACACAGAAGAGACCTGAGTAGGTCTGAAAGAAACGGAGATAATGTGATTGGCTTCCACGTGATTTAGTGTAGCTGTTAATTTGGAAGTCCAGGAAAGACTTCGGCCTGTACTTACATAGATCATCCAGGCTGCATAACGCTCTTTGAGGTTATACAGGACACCAGGTTCATGGAGATGGGTCATCATCGCCATGTCCTCGATTTTATCATATTTGGGAGGGTTCATGGAGAAGACTTGATCTTCCTTAACAGTCAAAGACTGGAAGGAAAGAAGAGACCCATTTCTATCAGCTAAGAACAGAGGAGGAACAAAATGCTGTTCCTTACTCCTGGTTTTTACTCACTTCTCCTTTGTCAGTCTTGACTGTGACCTTCCCTCCTTCCCTGCTCTGGATTACGCTTTTCACATAGGATTCCTTGGGATGCACCACAAAGGCTGCATTCTTAGCATCGAAAGGCTTGTTCTGGTCCTCAATTCTCTCCTTCTCTGTTTTTCGGAGGAAAGGAGCTGCCACCCCAAAGACGGCCATCTCAGCATCCGACGACATGGCTGCGGTTTATCTAGGGCAGCTCAGCAGTGAGCTCTGATGGGGAGAAAATGTGTGAGATTGACTCACATGCTGCTTCATTTAGAATACTCTGTCATGTCAGTTTCTTACACTTGTTTAACTGGCCACATCACTCCCAACCGCCCCTCCTGAGATCTGGGTGAAAGGCTTTCTCAGCCATTTAGATCCAGACACTAATTTTAGATAACTCTGTTATCACACTGTTAATTCCTTCCCCTATTTATATCTCTCCTAATCATATCTATAGAACCAGAGGTCCTGCAGTTCCAGTGGGATGCACACCATTGTCCACTCACATTTGTTTTTAGGAACCGTGTAGGTAGATCCCTGCTTGGGGGACCAGGAAGACCCCAAAACATACCAGGAATTTTGAAAGCCCTCTTAGATTCTCTTTCCTGGGTACATTTTAGACTGTGTGTTGTAGTTACCATGAAAGGGTTGTTGAGGGCACTGGAAAGTGGGTGTGGGGAGAGGGACAAGGTAGAGGCTGCTATTGTCAGTGCTTTTGATACAGAATTTTCTTGCATTGAATAATAAAGATACTGATTTTGATGTAATTTAAGCTTTTCATTCAGGATTCCATTCCCCATCTTATAAGTATGACCTCCCTTCTTTGTATTTGATTTTGTGTTTGGCTATATTAAAACACAAGTTAATCAAATGAGCTAAGCTTTACAAGTGATCCAGTTTAGTCTGTATAACTGACCTGTCCTCATCATCATTCACCACTTCACCAATTTTAGTGTCATCTGCAACCTTGAGCATTGATAAAGAGATTGGATAGCATTGGGCCAAAAGCAGGTCCCCCTGAGCCTCCATTAGAAATCTGCCAATGGATGATGATCCTACATTTACAATCACTTCTTGAGATATATCAGTTAACTAGTTTTTATTTCATATGGGCTACACTGATAGTGCTTTTTTTGTTTTAACAGAATGTCATGTGGAACTAATTCAAATACCTTACTGAAGTCTATTATGTGAACAGAGTTATTTTAATCAACCAAATTCATGATCTCCTACAAAAATCACAAGTTTGTTTAGGAAGATCTATTTTCTATAAGACCAGATTGACTGGAATTAATGAATCTTAATTAATTAATTACATTGCTTACTGACTGCATTCCACACCAGCTTTTCCATGATTTTTCCTGGGATCAGTGTTAGGCTATCCCATAGGCGCTAGAACTAGGGGTGCAGGGAGTCCTGCAGCACCCCGTGGCTTGAAGTGGTTTTTATCATATACAGGGTATAGCGTTTGGTACCATGGCTCTCAGCACCCCCACTGTACAAATTGTTCCAGTGCCCCTGGGCTAACCAGGTCATCTTGTTTATCCTTTTTAAATATTGGCACAACATTTTTTTTCATTTCTCTGGAATTACTCCAGTGTTCCAAGATTTGTTAAAAATCATCATTAGTGGTTCAGAGAGGTCCTCAGTCAATTCTTTTCATACATTTGGGTACAAGTCATCCAGTGATTCCAATTTAAGAATGGTTACTTTAATAGTTACTCTGTCTGCCTGCCTCTCCCACGCCAGTTAATCAAATATTATCAATATGCCTTTATTTGCCGTTACTCCTTTTATAGTTTCCTTATTTAACTATATAAGAACTATATGGTGCATGCGTGACACTGTCAGACTGGTCAAGGAGTCAGTGTGAAAGAGCCACCAGTTGCCTTAAACGCTGCCTGAAACCCTCTTCTGAAGGCATTTTTACATATATAGCATCTAAGTGCCTCTCATTAAGCTACTCTGAGCAGTAAGAGATGAAAACTTGATTAGCATATACCAGAGAGATGTGTGTCTCTTTCAGCTGTGGCACAATTATTGTCAGTGATGTCTGAGGAAAAGCAAAATCTGGATACATGCTCATTAAAAGAATAGATTTATTCTGTGGACAAGTAGTTAGATTCTATCCCCTGGTGGGTCTCCTTTTTTGGGCAACTCTGTCCTGGTTTACTAGAGACCTACAAGCTGGGGTGTCGGAGCTCACTGTGTACAATTACCTTGTGATGTGTGTATTCAGGAGAGGTATCTCAGAGAGGGCACTGGCTGGCCCAGCATTAGTGGTCAGTGGCTTCAAGTCCAGCCACTTTGGCGACCTGCCTGTCATGGGCAAGAGAGCCCAAGCACAATATACAGTGCATTTACACAATGGGCATAGATATTAGGGGATACAATGACTGCCTATTGAGTTATATAGAAATTCCATCCTAGAGGGTACTCACCATCCCCTGGGAATTAGTAAATCAGGATCTTACCTCTTTCGTGATACCAGGTGGATAGTATGCAGACTGGAAGCTGGTCAATATTCTAAAATAGAAATAAAAATGTCTTTCTTATTGCTGCATAAAACTCCAGTGATAAACTGGAGATAGAAAATGTATAGATGTCTCGAAACGTAGATTTAAAAGTCCTGCTGTCATAGGCAATCCCTCCTGGAAATGAGTGCTAGCGGCAGCAGGAATGCAGTGGGATGTGTGGAATGCAGAGTGGGCTCCCCCTCCCTTCAAACCCAAGTCCCTTACACTCTTACCTTAGAGCTTTCTGTGAAAGGACAAGACAGACTGGTCCCAGGGGCTTTTATAGGGTGTGAGCTGCAAACACAGCAGCCGCCTCCTCTTTCTTAGGTCAAAATATTTTTGGCAATCCTGTCTCCTAACATAATTCCCATTCATATTAGATGTGAATGGATATAATTAGCCATAGGTCTGTGAATCAATCTCCTATAAATACTTTGACAAGGGAGCTGGCAGGGGCAGTTGGGGAGGTGAAAGGGGCTGCCTGGAGTTTGTGCTTTTGGGGATCCTGAAATCAAGCAGAAGAAGAGACCCTGGGAAGAATCCAGTTCCTGTAATGGGAGACAGTTCCTAGCAGAGGGAGTGAGGAGCGAGACAGAGAGGGAAGAGAGTTCCAAGGGCAAGTAGCTGGAGAGGAAATTGGGGTCTCAGGGACAGGCTTCTAGCAGTGGAAGAGGGTCCCTGGGTCTAGCAGGAGCGAGTCTGGGAATGGGGGCAAACCTGAGAGGAGCAGGGGACCAGAGAGGATACGGATGTCTGGGGAGCAAGGGATCTGAAGGCTCAGGGATGAGGAAACAAACAAGAACGGGGATCCTTGGGGCAGTGGGATAGGGAGAAGAAGTAAATCAAGGGCCAGAAGGGATGGCAGTAAGTGCAGGGGAATAGCTAGGAAATGGGGGCCAGTGGAAGGGAAAGAGCAGAGAAATGGAAGTCCAGAGTCAAGAGACTGGAGCAGGAGTCTTGAAGAAGGAGGTCCCCACATGAGTGAGTCCAAGGGGAAGGACCCTAGAGATGATGTGGATGGGAAAAGTTAAATGGATGCAAAAATTATACTTTCTACTGAAAAGGGGCAAGGAACAGCTACCCCCAGACTGTGATAGGTAGCCAGATTCCACCACTCCTGATATGGGGAGGGTACATGCATCCCACATTATTATGGAGGGAGCAGATGCATCCCAAACTGATATGGGAGAGCAGGAGCACCCCACATTGATCTGGAAGGGGAGGTGCCTCCTGCTATTTTATGGGGAGATCATATGCATCCTCCCATTGTTGTTGGGAGTCAGGTGCACCTCACATTGTTATGGAAGGGCAGATGCCTTCCACACCATTCCTGGGTGCACTGGGGCTGCTTTTGCATACACCACAGAGTGACGGAGAGTCCCTCTCTTTCTTTCTCATCTGTCATTCCTCACTTTCAAGGTGTCAGGCAAACTATTGTGTAACTGGGATTAGTGCTGGGAACTGTATCATGGGAACTGCATACACCCCCATTAGCGCTTCCAGCTTGGGCTGCACACCCCATTAGAGCTGCCTGCCTAGATGTCTAGCTATGAGGCTGAGGAAATGAATCATAGAATATCAGGGTTGGAAGGGACCTTAGGAGGTCATCTAGTCCAACCCCCTGCTCAAAGCAGGACCAATCCCCAATTTTTGCCCCAGATCCCCAAATGGCCCCCTCAAGGATTGAACTCACAACCCTGGGCTTAGCAGGCCAATGCTCAAACCACTAAGTTATCCTCGCCCACACCCTTTCCTCCCAGTGAGCTGTCTGCCTGGTATAGCACAATAGTGCTGGAGGTGGGGGATGGGTCCTAGGAGCCCTGCAGAGGTCAAGTTTCACATTTGGCATAAATCCACTTTGAAAATGTGCAGAAGATATTGCGCTCCAAGACCTTAAAGCCTAAGAGCCAAGTTCTCAGCAGGTGTAAATCAGCATTGCTTCATTGACTTCAATGGATTTATACCCACTGAGAATCTGGGCCTAAAACTGCTGTAGGATTTCAGTCAGCATATCAATCACTGTGAGCTGTCCTCACGTCTGTGCTGGAATGAAAATGATTAAAACTAAATGAAGCACATGTGTATCTCAGCACAAACATACTGCTGACACCACCGTAACGCTCACACACCTGCAGAAACCCTACAACTGGGTGAAATTCTTCGGTCAAAACTTTCTTTTAAAACAAAAAATTACTGTTTTCAAAGCCAAAACTTTCACAAAAAGCCTTCTGTTTTTCAAAGTTTGCTGGCTTTCCTTCAAAACTGGACATTTTATAAAATTTCAAAGTTTGTTTTTTGGGGTTGTTTTCCTTCATCCCTTACCACTTTTCCCCCTTTTTTCCTGTGTTCCTTTTTCCACTGAATGCATTAGAATAAATTATATCTAGGGACTTGGGATTTTAGGGGTTTATTTATTTATTTGTTTGTTTGTTTGTTTTTCTTTTTGCCACTCTGGAAAATTTCCACAAGAGCAAAAGGAAAAATTAACTATAATTTTTTCCAAGTTGGAGAAGTCTGAAAAGTTACAGAGTAGGAAAAGGAAAAACTGCAGGGTGCGGGGGAACTAAAACATTAAGTGGTGGTGCGGGGAGAACCTGGATACCATATTTTTTGTTGCATTAATAGCAAAAAATGAAATGTCATAAATTGGAAATTTCAGCTTTGTAAATTAAAAATTTCAAGATTTTCTATAAAATATTTCAGAAAAAATCAAACGATTAAATATTGTTACATGTGGAACCCTGCAAAATGGAAACATCTTCAAAATTTCAAAGTCTTTCACAAAACAGTATTTCCATTTTTCAGCCAGCTCTCATCATCTCCCTGCTCTCTTCTGTATGCCCTCCAAACCTCCTTTCCACACATTACGTACACACAGCCACATACACCGCAGCAGAGACCCACAGGGCCAAAGCCTCAAAGGGCTAGATTCACCAAAATACATAGGCACGTAAGTCTGGGTTTAGACTCCAAAGTCCCAGCTTTGGTTCCCATGCAATCCACAAAACTCCTGCTGAACCCACCTAAACTCACTACGTTTTTGCAGTGAAAGTTCCCTAGGCACCTATCTTTCTGGCACTGGGCACATGCATTGCTGCCTCCTTCTAGGTGTCTGTCTCCCACCTAAGCCCCAGAATGATCCCAAAGCCAGGGAAGACAGGTGGCTGGCTGCCTAAGGGCTTGTCTTCACTATGGCACTTCTTCTTTCATATGACTGGTGTAGAGCAGCAACTACAATTTCACCTGAAGTTGATTGAGCCAAATGGCTACATCAGGAGTAGCAGAATTTATTGCAGTAATGCCTCCTTCATATTTATAAATTGGGCAGTAGGTAGTGATATGTTCGATGGTCTGTCATGGAGAACCACACTCACACACCAGGGAGTCCTTGATTTTCCATTTATCCACATCTACCATGGTTGGTTTGAATTCGGTTCAGAGTTGACCAAGATGACCGTGGAAGGTCAAACCCAGGAACCTTCTGCATGAGATCTGGCACAAGGTGCTTCTTTTTTAGTCTTGTTTAGCCCAATCTGCTCTCCAAGCCTCCTTCTGATCATAGCCTGATTGCATGAGGCTAAATGAACGTTCTCAGAAAGGCTTGCAGGACTTAAGACATTGCGGTGAGGAGGGGCATTGTTAAGGTCTTGGTGACTAGGAGGATATCTGTTTTCCTGGATTCTCTGAGCTTTACAGAATGTTGCAGCAGTTCAGCGTATCAGCGGGGGAGCGATGTTAGAAAGGACAGGTAGCCATGGTGTTGAAGTTGACTGTATTTAGCTGGGTATCCACAAGTCATGTGTGGCTGCATCTGCTCCTGTCAGGGTTCCCCCCCACCACCACCTCTGAATCTGGGATACAGATGTGGGGACCCGCATGAAAGACCCTCTACGTTTATATTCTACCAGCTTAGGTTAAAAACTCCCCAAGGCACAAATTCCTTTCTTTGTCCTTAGACAGTATTGCTGCCACCACCAAGTGATTTACACAAAAAATTAGGGAAGGGTCACTTGGAATCCCTATCCCCCCAAGCCTCTTCACTCCCTTTCCTGGAGGCTTGAGAATAGTATACCAATCAATTGCCTTAGCAATATGAGTACAGACCAGACCCTTTGTCTTCAGGACACTGAAAATCAATCAGGTTCTTAAAAGAAGAACTTTATTTAAAAAGAAAAAAATAAAAGAATCACATCTGCAAAATCAGGATGGAAGGTAACTTTACAGGGTAAATAAAAGATTTAAAACACAGAGGATTCCCCTCTGGCTCAGCTTCACAGTTACAAAAACAGGAATACAACTACCTCTGTAGCATAGGAAAATTCACAAGCTAAACAAAAGATAACCTAACACATTTCCTTGTCTTACTTACAATTTATGTGATTTTAGATGGCATATTCTAGGTATATTTTCAGGAGATGTAATTGTTTGGCTTCTCCCTCCATCTCCATCTGGCAGAGGGAACAACAAAGAAAAAGCCCAAACAAAACCTTCCTCCCCCTCTCCAGATTTGAAAGTACCTTCTTTCCTCATTGGTCCTTCTGGTCAGGTGCCAACTAGGTTATTTGACTACTTAACTCCATACAGGTAAGGCGATTCAGTACAGCTGCCAAGGAGGGATTTTATGCTACCCTTCTTATATTTATGACAGCTCCATACCAGTGCACAATATTCAGCTACAGAATATACAAATGATATTATAGATGTTCACAACACTGATGCTGATGCACCCCAGGTTGTACCTGTTATATTCTGGATTATGTTGGCTCTTGTTTTTATCTTTGCAGCTACATTCTCAAGATGATCATGGAAGGAGAGGGTGCGGTTGAGTTTCATTCCGAGATATGTTGTAGTGTAATCATGTTGCACATTTTTACGACAGAAAGCTACTTTCAGTGTGGTTTTGGCACTCTTATTATCAAGATGAAATGTGCTTACTATTGTTTTTCCAGGGTTTGGTTTGAGCCTCCATTTCCGGAAATATTGTTCCATATTTTGGAGGTCCTCAGTTAATGCTTCCTCAATTTGATTTGAGAATTTGATGCTTGGATTATCATGGCAAGATCCTCTGCATATCAAAATTTTTGTGATTTAGTTGGAGGCATGTCACTTATGTATACTGTATATTAAAAAGGGTTGGCACAAGTACAGAGCCTTGTGGTAGCCCATTGTTTATGATATGGGGTGAGCTGGTCTTATTACCCAGGTACACCCGAAGGCATCTCTTACTCAGCATGGTCCACAGCAGGCGAAGTGTTTGGTAGCAAGGTATAATTTTAGCAAGTGACTATGGCACTAAGTCAATGTAAATTATGCTGCTTAAGTTACGTAAACTAAGTAACTTAAGTCAAGTAACCTACATCAACTTACTGTGATGTCTACACTGTGCTGTGTCGATAGGAGACGCTGTCCCATCAACATAGCTTCTGCCTCTCGTTGAGGTGAATTACTGAAATCGACAGGAGAGCACTCTCCCATTGACTTAGCATGTCTTAACCAGACCTGCTAAATTGACGCTGCTGCATTGATGGCAGCAGCGCCAATTTAGCGCCTTAGTGAAGACAAGCCCTAAGTCACAGGTGGGACCTGGTCCGGAAGGTGTGCTTGAAGGCCATCTATTGGACTGAGCCTTTCACATGAATTCACACCAAAGAGCTGGGGGGAGAGGAAGAGGACCTCCCTCATAGCTTTTAGTGGTTAGGGTGCACCACCCAGAATAGAGGAGACATGTGTCAAGTCTCCCCTCTGCCCGATGAGAAGGGATTTGAACAGGGATCTGCGCTGTGGGACAGTCTGACATGGGGATCCCACAATCTCTCCTGTAGAAGCTGTTACACTGTGGATAAATCATTTTAAAAAGTCATTGGAGCAGGGGGAGTGGATCCCAGGTCTCCCACATCCCAGGTGAGTGCTCTAACCACCAGGCTTTGGGGTCATTCTCATGCCTGTGCTCTCTCTCGCAGATCCCTGTTCAAATCCTTTCTCCCCTCCGGTGGTTGGGAGACATGAAGTGGGGGTTTCCCACATCCCAGGGGAATGCCCTAATCACTGGGCTAAAGCTTATGATGGAAGTCTTCCTCATCCCCCAGACCCACAGCTTGTTAACAGTGTAGGCACATACCGCGAAGAGAAAGTTTGAAGCTGAGACTTCCAAGCAGAGCTAGGACCTCCCTGAAGCCTGGACTTAGGTATCTATCGCTGAGAAAGGGGTGGGCTTAGCACACACCCCTCTTGTTGGCATCTCCCATTGGCTAGTTTAGGTGACTCCCTGCCTAGCACGCTGCCTTTTGTGATTCACAGTCTAAGATGCGTGCTTCTCCCCCATTCATTGTATAGGAGCTTAGGTGCTTAACTCAGCTTTTGGAATCACAGTGATTTTCAAGGCACCTTATGTGCACTCAGGTCTCTATTCCTAGATGTATACATTTACATTTGGCCATATTAAAATATCTATTGTTTACTTGCTCTGTCAGTGACCTGTCCTCTTCATTATTTGTCATTCCCCCAATCTTTGTGTCTTCTGCAACCTTTATCAGTGATGATTTTATGGTTTCTTCTAGGTCATTGATAAAAATGCTAAATAGTGCAGGGCCAAGAACCAATCTCTGCGGGACCCCACCGGAAACATACCTGCTCGATAATGATGCCCTGTTTACAATTGCTTCTTGAGACCTGTCATTTAGCCAGTTGTGCGCAATGTTAATTTTAATGTTAAATGTTAAAATGTATCATTTTAGTTTTTTTAAATCAAAATGTTATGCTGTACTAAGTCAAATGCCTCACAGAAGTCTGACTATATTATGTCAACACTGTTACCTTTATCAACCAAACTCATAATCTCATTTTAAAAATATCAAGTTAGTTTGACAAGAACATTTTCCATAAACCCATGTTGATTGGCATTACTTATATTACTTCCCTTTAATTCTTTATTAATAGAGTCCCGTATCAGACACTCCATTATCTTGCTCAGGATTGATGTTAGGCTAACAGGCCTATAATTACCTGGGTCATCCCATTAACCTTTTTAAATATTGGAACAAAATTAGCTTTCTTCCAGTCTTCTGGAATTTCCTCAGTGTTCCAAAACATATTGCAAAATCAATATTAATGATCTAGTGAGAGCCTAAGTCAGCACTCTTAGAACTCTTGGATGCAGGTTCTCCAGACCTGCTGATTTAAAATGTCTAGCTTTAGAAACAGCTGTTTATCATTTGTCTGAGTTACTACTGGAATGGAAATACTGTTTCAGCATCATCATATGATGTGACTACATATACAGAACAGAAATATTTATTGAACACTTCTGCCTTTTCTATATTATTATTGACAATTCTACCATTTCCATCTAATAATGGACCAATAACATTATTAGGATTCTTTTTGTTCCTAATATACTTTTTAAAACTCCTAATTGTCCTTAATGCTCCTGGTCATAGATTTCTCTTCATGTCCTTTTGCTTCCTTATTAATTTCTAAATTCCTAGCTTTTGAGTTATATTCTTTACTATCAATTCTCCTTTCTTCCATTTGCTATATAATGAGGTTTTTATTATTATTCCTATCATTTTATAGATGCTTCCTGTCTAAGCCAGATGTATTTTTTAACCAAAGAGTCTTTCTCTGTCAATTGTGGGATTGTGGCTTTTTGGGTATATAGTAAAGTCTTCTTAAAGAATTCCCAATTATCTTTCTAATTTTTCTGTTTAAATACTCTTTCTCACATATTTTCATAGAATCATAGAATCATAGAATCTCAGGATTGGAAGGGACCTCAGGAGGTCATCTAGTCCAACCCCCTGCTCAAAGTAGGACCAACCCCAACTAAATCATCCCAGCCAAGGCTTTGTCAAGCCTGACCTTAAAAACCTCTAAGAAAGGAGATTCCACCACCTCCCTAGGTAACCCATTCCAGTGCTTCACCATCCTACTAGTGAAAAAGTTTTTCCTAATATCCAACCTAAACCACCCCCTCTGCAACTTGAGACCATTACTCCTTCTTCTGTCATCTTCCACCACTGAGAACAGTCTAGATCCATCCTCTTTGGAACCCCCTTTCAGGTAGTTGAAAGCAGCTATCAAATCCCCCCTCATTCTTCTCTTCTGCAGGCTAAACAATCCCAGTTCCCTCAGCCTCTCCTCATAAGTCATGTGCTCCAGCCCCCTAATCATTTTTGTTGCCCTCCGCTGGACTCTCCAATTTATCCACATCCTTCTTGTAGTGTGGGGCCCAAAACTGGACAAATTTTGGCTCATAATTGTTTTCAGCTTTGTGAAACTGGCCCCTTTAAAGCACCAAGTATATATATTTCCAGTTTGAACTTTATTCTGCTTGCACATAATGAGTGTAATCAAATCATGATCATTTATACCTAAGCAATCGCTAAGTTTTAGTGCCGTGATCAATTCCTCTTTATCTGTCAAGATGAGGTCTGTGTTAGATGTAACACTTTGTGAGTTAGGAAATTGTCATATATAACATCTAGAAATTCCAAGGATATTTAAATACTGGCCGCATAAGATCTCCAGCATACGTCACTCAGATTGAAGTCCTCCATGATCATGCAGCCTTTTTTCCTACACATTAGATAAATGCTTAAGGAGACAGTCATCCTGTTCCCACTGTCAGTAGAAATTAAACCCCCTATAATTCAACTATATATGTTAACAAAATCCTTTCTATGTATAAATCAAAGTGTTTTGTATCTGTAAAATCTAGTGCTCTGAAAAGTTCTTTGTACTCAGGTTAAACCATAGCAGGTGACCAAAAGAAGTAATATATGTAGTCAATAATGGAATGTGGAATGGAATTACTCTGACTGCAATGACCTGTGGATAATTGTATCTACATGTTGCGACAATCTATACCTTGGGGTACTCTAACCCCCATATTCCTCATTTTCATATAATCGTGATCTTACATATAAAGCATACCTTGTAAGGTATCAGGAAAAGGTCATGATCTGCTGAAAGTCATTTCTCTATCCATATATGTATATCATTAATGCATATGAAGTTATGAGAATTGTATTATATGGTGGTCACTAAAACATGCTGTAAGTTGGGGAATCAGCCAGATATTAGCTCCCCAGAGGCAACAACAAGGAAAGTATCAGAGGGGTAGCCGTGTTAGTCTGGATCTGTAGAAGTGACAAAGGGTCCTGTGGCACCGTATAGACTAACAGAGGTATTGGAGCATAAGCTTTCGTGGGTGAATACCCACTTCATCAGATGCAAGCAGTGGAAATGTCCCATTTGCATCCGATGAAGTGGGTATTCACCCACGAAAGCTTATGCTCCAATACATCTGTTAGTCTATAAGGTGCCACAGGACCCTTTGTCACTTCAACAAGGAAAGTAGTCAATACCCAGGCAGGGTGTCAATCAACCCATCAACAGCCATTGTCCAGAAAGGGAGCTACAATGCGATGACTCACCTTCACGAGGCCATACCAGGAGAATTGCTCAACCTTGTTTGGAAAGACTCAGCAATGCCCCACAGATATGCCTGGACTTGTGTTCTACAAGCACACAGACTGAGAGTATAAAACAGAGTGGACACATACTGGCCCTTCTCCTGCCCCCATCTATTCTGCAAGCAACCAAGACACTGAGAAGAAGACAAGACTCCAACACAGGAGACTGGCCCAGGTTTAAGGAACAAGCCTGTATATTAAGGACTGCAATATCCAGTGGGGTGAGAAAAACTAGCCGTACTGAAACATACTGTTTCCTTGCACCCACTTTAGCAAGTGATCCAAATTACTCTGAATCAGTGACCACTTTATAAGTGATGATTTTATGTTTTCTTCCTGGTAATTGGTAAAAGTATTAAATAGTGTAGGGGCCAGAATTGATCCTTTCAGGGCTCCTCTGGAAAAAGACCTGCTCAATGACGATTCCCTATTTACAATTATCTTTTCAGACCTACGAGTTAGCCACTTTTTAATCCATTTAATGTGTGCCATTTTAATTTTATATCATTCTATTTTTGTAATCAAAATGTTATGCTGTACCAACTCAAATACCTCACAGAAGAAGTGGGTATTCACCCATGAAAGTTTATGCTCCAATACATCTGTTAGTCTATAAGGTGTCACAGGACTCTTTGCCACTTTTACCCTTATCAGCCAAACTCATAATCTCAAAAAAAGATAGCAAGGTAGGTTGACCAGAACATTTTCTATTAATCCATGTTGATTGGCATTACTTATATTACTCTCCTTTAATTCTTTATTACTCGATTCCTGTATCACCTGCTCCATTATCGTGCCAGGGATTGATGTCAGGCTGACAGGCCTATAATTATCCAGATCATCCTGTTCACCCTTGTTAAAAATTGGCACATTCGCTTTCTTCCAGTCTGCTGGAATTCCGCAGTGCTCCAAATCTTATTGAAAAATCAACATTAATGGTCCAGCGAGTTCCTCAGACAGCTTTTTTAAAACTACTGGATGCTAGTTATCTGGACCTGCTGATTTAAACATATTTAACTTTGGTAGCTTCTCTTTAACATCCTTCAGAGATACTAGTGAAATGGAAAAAAAGCGTTATCATTATATGATGAAAATGTATCATCTGTTTTTTTCCTCTAAATACAGAACAGAAATATTTATTGAACACTTCTGCCTTTTCTACATTATTATTAACAGTTCTAACATTTTCCTCTAGTAATGGACCATTACCATTGTTTTTATTCTTTTTATGCCTAATATATTTTTAAAACTCCTTCTTATTGTCCTTATCTCTGCTGACAGTAGATGTCTCCTTGTGTCCCTTTGCGTCCATTATCAATTCTCTACAATTCCTAATTCCTGATTTATTTTCCTTACTATCATCTTCCATTTGTGTATATATATAATTTTTTATAGCTGCCTTCACTTTCCCTCTAAACCAGGTCAGTTTTTTTTAACCAGCACAATCTTATTCCTCACTTGTAGGATTGTGACTTTTTGAGTATATAGTAAGGTGTTCTTAAATGATTCCCAATTATCATTCACATTTTTCTCATTAAATTCTTCCTCACAGCTGACTTGGCTCATAATTGTTTTCAGCTGGTCTGGACTTTATTCTGCTCGTACATTATAAATGTGATCAAGTCATGATCACTTATACCTAACCCACAATTAATTTTTAGTTCTATGATCAATTCCTCTTTATGTATTGGGACAAGGTATAATAAAGAATTTCCCCATATTGGCTGCAACGCTTTTTGAATTAGGAAGCTGTCATCTGTATTGTTTAGAAATTCCAAGCATGTTTTAGTACTGGCAGCATGAAACCCCCAGCATATGTCACTCAAATTGAAGTCCTCCATGATCACTCAGCCTTTTTTCCCCTACCTATTATAGATAGGTGCATAAGGAGGCAGTCATCTTGTTTCCTAGCATGATTTGATGGTCCGTTGCAGACATCAACTAGTACCCCATCTTGTGCTTTGTCTGTTAGGCCATTGATCCATAATCATTCAAGATAAGTTTCTTCCAAGTTATCAGTGACTCCAAAACAGGAAATGCCATTTTTGACATAGAGTGCCACTCCCCATCCCCTTTTGCCCACTTGATCTTTCCTAAATAGGTTATAACCACTGATTTTAACATTCCGATTGTGCAAAGCATTCCACCAGGTTTCAGTAATACCAACTAGATCAAACTGATGCTCATAAATGAGCAATTCCAATTCCTTTTGTTTGTTACCCAGACCCCTAGCATTGGTGTATAGACAATTCAAGAATTTCTTCTCTTCATGTCCTTTAATTTCTTGATTAATTTTTTCTCAACATCTCAATTTTGAGCTAAGTGCTCATTTCCCTCATAGGATCATAAGAACGGCCATACTGGGTCAGACTAATGGTGTAGCTAGCCCAGTATCCTGTCTTCTGACAGTGGCCAATGCCAGGTGCTTCGGAGGAAATGAACAGAACAGATAATCATCAAGTGATCCATCCCCTCTTTTTACTATGCTCTTTTACTGTTAGTTTAACCCCCTCCTGACTACTCTAGCCAGCCTGTCTCTGAAGAGATTGGTCCCCCTTCTACTGAGAAAGAGGCCATCCAAACTATACGGCCCCCTCGCTGCATAGAATGTGGACCAATGTTCCACAAAACCAAAACCTCCACCCTACAACACTTACTTAGCCAACAGTTCACTTCTAGAATCTTCTGCTTTCTGTTTTCCTTCACTCATGGGACAGGAAAAATCCCAGAGAAGATTGTTTGGGCATTCTTCTTCAGCATGCTTCCCAGTTCCCTGAAGTGATCTACTATTCTCAAGACATCCCACAGTGCAGCATCACCTGTGCCAATGTTAACTGTCACCAATGGATACTTGCCCTTTGACTTCAGAACCCTATCTAATCTTAGAGTGACATCTCGTCTTGGCTCCAGGAAGGAAGCACACTGTCCTGTTATCCACCTATCCTTTGCAGAATGTTATTTTGATTCTTTTGAGTACTGAATCTCCAGTAAGGATCATCTGTCTCCCTTGCGCAGCTGGAGAACACTTTGTGGGCAAGTTTGATTGTTTTATAGGTTGGGCAAAGCTGCAATCCACAGGAATGTCTTGTACATCCCTCCATTCCCTTGGGCATGCTGGATTTTGAGAGGTATCTTCCATAGTTTCCATGCTGGGGGCCTGGTATCAGTTTGAAACTTCAAGCTGTTTGGAATTCCTCCTGGTCCTCTTCTCTCTAGTGGCCACAGCCTGTCCAACCTTCATCTGTCTGCAGCCGTGTAGAATGACACTGTGACCTCTTGCTTTTGGTGTTTATAAACTGCCAGGCCTCCTCTCTGATTTCCTTTCTCTCCATTTCCTTGGTGGTCAGCTCCATTCTTTGTTGAACCTGGGGTACCGGGGTTTCCTGAACATGGTTGTCTAGGAACTCTTCAGGTTCTCTGATTCTCAATAATGTCTCAACTTGCCCTTTTAATCCATAAATCTTTTCCTCCAGCACAGCCATCAACTTGCACTTCATGCACAGGAAATCCGTTCTGGCTTTAAGCAGGAAAAAGAACATGGCACATCCTTTGCAGGTCACCACCACTGGCCATCGTGATATCACACGTAGTGCTGAACCTGGAAGGAAAGCCTTTCCCACTCCCTCTCTAAACTTCCTCTGAAACTCTCCTGCTAGCTGCCTCTTTTCGTGGTTCTGGAGTTTGTCTAGCAAGTGACTTTTTATACCAATTCTTCCCTGCTTAGCTCAGCTCAGCTCTACCCCTTACCACCAGGAATGATTAACCACTCAGAGACTCCAAACAGCTGGACTGATCAAAGCTCCAAGGTTTAGAGCCTCACAGTCTTTAGCAAGACACTCTGCTTATGCTGCGTACACCTACATAGCCTGTACACAGAGAACAACAAGCAGTCAACCAAACAACCCACAAACAGACCACTACCACCAAGTCCTGCTACCTCCAAGCACAGAGTCTGCAGTTACTCCCTTCAAAACTATCCTGTTAGCTGCCACTCTTAAGCTCCTTGGGATGAGAAACAGATTGGGAAAAGTCCATCGTGGGATGCACATTACATGGCCTGTAGAATCTAAACTCCTGGTAATCTAAACTCCACACACACATGCCAGAGCTCAGGACAGTACGCTGGACCACCAAGGCCTTCCTCCCATCATTGCAACATCAAGAAATGCAAGTTCTGACAAACAACACCATGGCTATGTACTACATAAATACACAGGGAGGAGCAAATTCACTTAAAAGCAATGAAGCTGTTGCTGTAGTATCTAAAACACTGGATATACCCCATAGCTCTCCACTTATCAGGGAGACAGAATGTACAGCAGACTCACTAAATAGAAGAATACAAGGCCAAAATGAGTGGTCCTAATATAAGCAATAATTGAATAGCTCCTCTATAGATGGGGACATCCAGAAACAGACCTCACTCTGTCCTGGGCAAACATCAAATGTCCCTTATATTGCACCAAATCAGGAAGCGATAAAAACTCCCTATCAGACACATTCCTCATGCCTTGGAGTTCACACTTCCTGTATGCCTGCCCTCCAATATCTCTGATCCCCAATGTCATATGGAAGATCAGGACAGATAGGGCAAACAGTGTGCGTCCTCATGTCCTCCATGTGGGAACCAACTGGCTAACCAGCAGTTCTGCAGAAAAGGACCTGGGGATTACAGTGGATGAGAAGCTGGATATCAATCAACAGTGTGCCCTTGTTGCCAAGAAGGCCAAAGGCATATTGGGCTGCATTCATAGGAGCATTGCCAGCAGATCGAGGGAAGTGATTATTCCCCTCTATTCAGCACTGGTGCGGCCACATCTGGAAGGATTGCTTCCAGTTTTGGGCCCCCCACTACAAAAAGCATGTGAACAAATTGCAGAGAGTCCAGTGGTACAGAGAAGGGCAAGAAAAATGATTAGGGGTATGGAACAGCATCCATGTGAGGAGAGATTCAAGACTGGGACTGTTCATCTTAGAAAAGAAGTGACTAAGGGGGATATGGTAAAGATATATAAAATCATGAATGGTATGGAGAAAGTGAATCTGTAAATGTTATTTATCCCTTCAAATAACACAAGACCCAGGGGTCACCCAGTGAAATTATTAGGCAGCAGGTTTAAAACAAACATAAGGAAGTATTTCTTCACACAACACACAATCAACCTTTTGAAACTCATTGTGAAGGCCAAAAGTATAACTGGGTTCAAAAAAGAATTAGTTAAGTTGCCTGGAGTGTAAGGGAGGGCTTTTTATTATGCATGAGGCAGGTTAGAGGCACAAATCAAGCAGAACTGCCTGAGTTACTTGGTCTCATTCTCTGAGGCACAAACGTAGCACCGTGACTGTGTAGTAAAGTTGTTAAACTTGCTGTTGGTGGTTAATTGATCTCATTCTCTGAGGCAAAAATGTAGCAGCATGCCTACTGTTCTTATTGTTAGTTAGCTTTTCCCATTCTCAGTCAGTTCCCCCAAGAGCATTAAAACCTGTGAAAGGTTTAAGGCCCCTACATTGCCAGACTGATGTAAAGGAGTCTTATTATAAATGACAGTAAGGCAATCCTCAGCTAGGAAGATCTATGTGCTTTTTCATTTTTTTTCCTGTGCCAAAGTGGCACAATGGGGTTTGATTACAGCTCAGGATTTATTTTACTTACTCGTTAAAAAAAAAAAAAGACTTTGAGGGCAAATAAAACATTTACCAAGCAGTCAATAAAATGTCAGGACAATCAGAACCAAGCACTTCCCAAAGTACCCAGCCAGGTCCAGGACAGTGATTACTTAAACTGCATGACTTTCATGTGTGAAAGTCTGAGTAATTTAAAATAACATTCTGCTTTATTTGTTTATTTATTTATTTATTTAGTTTGCCGTTTGGTGTTTTGTAATGTAATTTAAATGAAAACCCAGGATTATAACTGGAATACAGTGTATTAGTTACCAAGTGTTTGTAACTTAACTTTCATGTGTTTAGGAAATGCTGAATAGTTATTGTGACTTTTTTCTGTATTGTAGTTTAAATAAATTATAAAACAATTGAAACTGGTGTGATTATATTGCATTATTTTGACAAACACAATATGCATAATTTTGCAGAATTTTGAATTTTTTGGTGCAGAATTTTGATGAATTTTTTTGGGGGGTGCAGAATCCCCCCAGGAGTAATCAATGGCTATTAACTAAGGTGGTCAGGGATGCAACCCCATGCTCTGAATGTCCCTAAACCTCTGACTGTCAGAAGCTGGCCCTGGATGACAGGGGATGAATCACTCAATAATTGCCCTGTTCTGTTCATTCCCTCTGAAGTATCTGGCATTGGCCACTGTCAGAAGACATGATACTAGGCTTCAGAGTAGCAGCCGTGTTAGTCTGTGTCAGCAAAAAGAACAGGATTACTTGTGGTGCCACAAGTAATCCTGTTCTTGATACTAGGCTAGATGGACCATTGGTCTGACCCAGTATGGCCGTTCTAATGACAGTACACAAATTAAAGGGACAAAAACTGACTGGTCAGTAAATGAAGAACAATAATGTTTCACAAACACAAGATAAAGAAAGATGATGATGACCAAAATTACTCAAGATGACTGAACAGCAAAAGAAGTACAGGGCCAATCGCATATAAGAAAAAGGACAATGACGACCAACTGAACAAAAACAGAATAACCCCAATGACTGGTTGCAGAAAAAGGAGGATGACAATAACCACCAAAAGAAGAAAGGCTATGACAATGAAAATGACCAAGCATGAAAGGCAGAGAAAGACAATCAATAAAAGAACAAGGATGGCAATGTTGACTGAATACAAAATAGAAAATGATATTGGTGACAGGCCACAAAGAGACGAATAAAAAGCATAATGTTGACCACTAGAGCAGAAAAAGAAGAGCGAAAGGTGACTGGAAACTTTAGTGGATCATCATGGAGGTTTCTGAATGTGACCTGGAGTGGGAAGGCAAAACGCATTCTACTATAATTGTATAAAGCTCAGACTTTTCAAGAGTGCAATGATAGTGGTATGAGCTTATATTTCCTAGTTTGTGTGATTTTGACTTGGGTGCCATTTGTCCTTTGGAACTTTAATTGTTTTCTAAGGAATTTTTGTAATATTGGATATTTGAACTACATTGTGTCACTATTAGTGAGGAGCACTGAAGTGTTGCTACATGGTTTATAAAGCACTTGTTATTGTTTATTAGGAAAGGGAGAGCTACCATAATTTCGCATTATTGGGTTAGGGTTGTCTGGACATCATGTTGGTGACCCTGGTTGGTTACTGTTGATTTTTTTGTGGTAATGATGATACAGAGTTGTGAGTGGGTTTGGGTGCGTATGTGTGAGAAGGTGATGTATGTAGCTATATGGCCTTATGCTTTATTTCGTCATTTTTGTGGTTTTGAGCTGGACATATGTTACCCATAACAACCTGAAACTGTTTGTAGCAATTTTTTCTGTATGTTTGAATTTTGTTGGATTCTTTACGTTTTAAAACGGAAGACATTGTAAAGACGACACAGAGACCAACTGTAAAGTTTCAAGTTGCCTGCATGTGGCCCCTCATGCTGCCATCCCCATCACAAGTTTGGCCCAATAAACCATATGGATTAGACAGACTGAGGCTCTCCGGCAATTTGCTGTCTGGATCTGCTACACTTTTTCACATGACATTGCACTGTGATATTATTCGGTTTCTCTCCACTGTCCCCCTTAGGTGTCTTTTGTCATTATTTCCTACAAGAAAATATCTGTTCTGTACTTTTATTCAGATGTGTTAGATTTCAGCCCATTGAATCTCATTTTGTTATTTCCTACCCATATTTCTAACCCTCCCTGTAATCAGGTGGGACTCACCCCTGTGGCACCTCCTGCTGGTCAGTCGGGAATTAGCTCATCCAGCCTCCAGAGCACCCCCTGCAGGCCAATGTCCCACCTGTCTCACTGGCCCCAGGTCCCTCCCAGACCCCAGTGCCCCTTCTTCTTGGGTGCTTCCCCCCCTGGCAGTACCCCCACTCTCAGGATCTCCCCACCCACTATCCCCATATCGCCTCAGTCTTGGCTACTGCCAGTCACCATCTAGCCCCCGCTCCCTGGGACAGACTGCAGTCTATAAGCCAATCATCATAGGCAAAGAGGGGTTTGGACCTGCTACCTCTGCCTACCCCTTGGGCTGCTCCTTGCAACCCCAGTACTCCTTTGGCCTTCCACTAAGCCTGCAACCTGGGGGTTTCCAGGCCGGAGCTCCCCAGCTCCTCTGGCCTTCCCCCAGCCCTGCTCCACCTCAGGTACTCTGGTATCCTCCCAGCAGCCAGGTCCCTCCCTCTCAACAGGTTAGAGAGAGAAAGTGTCTGTTCATGGCCCACTGCCCTCTTATAGGGGCCAGCTCTGGTCTGTTTGGGGCGTGGCCCCAGCTGTGCCTACTTCCCTCAATCAGCCTGGGAACTGCTTGCTCCCAGCCACAGCCCTCTCCTGGGCTGTTTTAAGCCCTTTAAAGCCGGAGCGGGTGACCACCCCACTACGCTCCCAATCCTTTTGTATTGTAATCTCTCCCACTTCAGTATCCTGTGTAAAGTTCCATTTGCCCCATCTCTCAGTCATTAATAATCATGTTTAATAAAACCAGGTCTTACACTAATCTCTGTGACGCCTCACCTGATACCTCCCCATCCCAAAGTTACCAATGTATAGGTTTAGCATCACGCTGCACTGTGTCAAATGCCACACTAAAATGCAGAATTACTGCATTTTTGTCTCTAATGCTGTACCTTCTTAAAAAATTCAGTCATATTTGTCTGGCATTGGCTTGTACTTTATCATCTGTGCTGCTTATTATTATTGCACAGCAAATTCATATCCTTTAGATGTTTGCAATTTTAAAAAATATGTATTTATTCCATTGTTTTGGAGGAAATTATATTTAGCTTACCAGATGGTAATTGTCAGGGAAATTTCCATCCTATTTTAAAGCAAAACTGTCTCTATAATTCTATCTGGAGTGCTGCTTGAAACGGCTTGAAAGAATAAAGCCATGAATTATCTCAAAGGACCTTATGCCCAAATAAATTTGTTAGTCTCTAAGGTGCCATAAGTACTCCTCGTTCTTTTTTCAGAGGGCTTTGGCATCTTTCTCCATACAAGAGGTCTGATTCATTCAACTGACAGGAGTTCTGAAACTAAAACCTGTGCAATTAGAAAATTTAAGGATAAGTGTACAAATATAAGGATAAATGCACAAACCTTAATAAAGCTCCAAAGCTAATGAGTACAACACAAAAGCCACTTCTGGTTCTTTGTATGCAAAGGTCTCTACAATCTTTATTTACTAGACACAGAGGACAGAATAAATAATAATTACAAAGCAAAGTGACAGAGTGATTCACATTTTGTGCATTTCTTCAGTCACTTTGCAGCATGGTGACATCCTCACTCTTCTCCTTCAATCTTCTTGTGAACCTCTCGGCTCTTCACCCGGAGCTTATTGACCTGGGACTCCGCAATGTCAGCCCGCTCCTCAGCCTCTTCCAGCTCGTGCTGGATCTTGCGGAACTTGGTCAGGTTGACATTGGATAGTTCCTCCTGAGGATGGAGAGAGAGTTGTAAACCAAAGGTCTGAGGGTTCCCCTTTCCCTGCATTTGGGACTTAATAGGATGTGCTTGTTTGCTGAGGGGACAGGGAAGGCCCAGACTGTTACCCACTTATCATTTCATATCTAAAATCTAAGCACAGACCTTTTCACTCTTGCCCTTTTCTAATTTAAAAAAAAATCATTAAAAACTAATTGAAAATAGATTTCTAAACATTTTGAAGTGATTTTTCTTTAGGTTCATACAATCATTTATAACTCCTTTTTCCCAATCAGGCCACATTAATGCAGTATTATATATTATTTTAAATTTAAATAAATGACAGTGAACACTTATTTGTTACCAACAATATGCTTGATAAATAAGGAAATGAAAGCATCCAATTTAGGAAAGCAACAGCATTCTAGTTTGTGAGTCTTTCAGGTCAGCAATTTCACAGGCTTAGAGTTCAGGGTTAGACAATCAGAAATTATTCCTCCTCATAACAAAAAACTCACACCCAGCTTCTACCAACTGTAATGAGGGGCCTCATACAAAGGGAGAGGAGAAGAAGACGGCATTGAATTAATGGAGCTTGTACAGTATTAGAGGTTCTCTAACCCTATCACACAAGATAGAATCAAGCAAGAGATGGGGGGGAGGGATAGCTCAGTGGTTTGAGCACTGGCCTGCTAAACCCAGGGTTGTGAGTTCAATCCTTGAGGGGGCCATTTGGGGTTATGGGGCAAAAACTGGGGATTGGTCCTGCTTTGAGCAGGGAGTGGGACTAGATGACCTCCTAAGGTCCCTTCCAACCCTGATATTCTATGATTCTATGTACATTTTAACTGGGCGTGTGCATTTATTATATAGAAAGACAATGCTAGTAGTTTAATTGCAATGTGAATTTATTGTAAGGGGGTTTCTCCATCCCATGAGTACAGAAACCCTGACCATGGGCAATGAGTTACCACAAACTGGCAGGGCTGGTATCAATTGAGCTCAGTCTGCCAGTGGGGCTTGGCCCTGCAGTTGACATGAGTACATCCCTTCCCCAGAAAGCTTTCTCTTGAGATTGGGGGTCACTGGCCCTTTTTGATGGTTCCCTAAAAATTGGGAGATGGGGAATGTAGCCGGACACCCGCTGAAGCCAGTGGGCTGGGAGCAGAGAGGCCATCGGGTCCCCCAGAAGTGCCCTGTGGTCAGGGGGGAACTGGGACCTGGGAGTAGGTATGAGACATTGGAGAGACAGCAGCACATCAACATGGGTCATGGGACATCATACCAAGAAGGGTAGAGGCAAGACATGGGGTAAATAGGGGTAGGGCCATATGGGGACAGCATATGGGTTAACGGGGGGAAGCAGTACATTGGGAGAGAGGCAGAAAATGCGGGAACAAACTCTGTATACATCAGCAATCAGCTAGTCACCAAAACCATGGTCACAGTCATAGCAAAAGCTATTAAGAAGTCAAATCAGCATGATCAAAATGGCCAGCTGAGTTTAATCACTCTCTTCCTCTTCTCCTCCCACCCCTGCTAAATTTAAAAGAATCAGTGGAGTTCTATTTAATATAATGAGCAGAGGGATGCTGCTCTTCCCTTTGGTGAAGAGATCCCTGTGAAGGACTTGGAAAACACCAATATCATTTTATGACCATTATATGTTCATCTGTTTGTTTGGTTGTGTTTGTGTTGGTTGCTATATGATTACTAAAGGGTTAAACCAGGCATGGCTCACATGTAAGCAGGAAGGGAGACAAGAGTTTCAGCACCATTCACCAGTACTTAAAGCAGGTGTCAGTCCCTTTGAAGTTTCACTCTGACCATGCTGAGTTCAACATCCTGGCTTGGTACAGAGGAGTGGGTAACCCAGTCAGGAAACTGAGGCAACAGGGCTTAGGAGGGCGGGGGGGGAAACTGAGCAACTGCAGCGCAGAGAGAGAGGGTGACACAGGGATTGTGAGAAATCAGGCTGTGCCCACCCCTATGCCTAGAAAAGGGGGTGTCTGCGTAAGCTAAGCCTACCTACATTTTGGGTAACAGCTCTGCGTGTAGACTGTTGTGTTAATAACCATTTGCTCTTGTTACTTTGTGTTCCTTCTGCTGAGATTAAATAATATATTGTTTTGAAAAGGCTGTTTTATGTCCTTTGTGTTTGCACCGGTCACAGCTCCTGAAGAAAAGACTTGCAAAGCAGCTGACTGGGTCAGGCCTGATTAAGAATCTCAGTTGGTTGTAGTACCGTACCCTAGGACCCAGTCTGGGAGAAACTTGAAATTCTGCTGCAGAAAGGTGAAGTTACAAGGCCTGTCACCCAAAGGAGTTGCACTCAGATAGACCAAAAGGGGTCAAAGATGCAGTTAGCCCTGAACTGTGACAGTCTGACAGCTGTGACATCCCAGAAGATTCCCAACCAGACTACCAGAATGTAAGTTTGAACTAAAAAAAAAAATCCATATCCCCACTGGCCACCTCATGCATTTCAAGTAAAAGAGGTACAATAGCTGCTTCCTCATCTCTCAATTCTACATGATTTGTAGTAGCAAACAGAGCCTGCATCTCCAACCATGTCTAAGTGACATATGCAGATCTAGATAGCGTGTCACTATAGAATTATGAAAACTGTCAAACTTAGTCAGATCTTTTATTACCCTACCAAAAAGTGATAGAGAAAGTCAGAGTTCCTGACTAAGCTCTGCACACATAAGTATTTGTTAATGAGAGCCAACCATTTTTACCAAAGGAGACTTAGAAAAGGTGTATTCTGACATCCCCAAAACATCCTGAATTATCAAAGGATGCATATCATCCCTCCTCAGAATGATACTTACAGATTCCTCAGCTTGTCTCTTGTAAGCTTTCACTTTCAGTTGTAGTTTATCTACCAGATCCTGGAGCCTGAAAACATTCTTGCGGTCTTCCTCAGTCTAGAAACAGTTTGTAATGGAAAAGAGTCATTTCATTTCCAAATTATTTGTCTATTTCCTTCATATTATACAGTGAAAACAACATTCCATATAAAACATTTTGGTAAGTAGGACAATAAAGATTATAACAGATATTTTAACATTCTCTTTCAAATGATTTCCTGGTGAACTCTTTGTTTTTCCATAGTATTACTGTTAACTGTCTTACTGTTTGAGAAGGACAATAAAAATTGCCCCCTGCAGATTAAGGTACAAACAATTTGTGCTCCCAGGAGAAGGATGTGACAGCACAAAGGGCCTCCCTCCTTACCTGATAGGTCAGTTCCTTTACTCTTCTCTCATACTTGCGCATACCCTTGATAGCATCAGCGCTGCGTTTCTGCTCATTGTCAACCTCACCTTCCAGCTCACGCACCTGAAATGAGAAATGGATCGTTGAGTTTCACTGTGACTGGACATAGGAAATGTTCCTAAATGCACAAATATGGGGAATACGCACTCTGGCCTCCAGTTTCTGGATATGCTTCTTGCCACCTTTCAATGCCAGCTGTTCTGCCTCATCTAGACGGAGCTGCAGGTCCTTCACCGTCTGGTCCAGGTTCTTCTTCATCCTCTCCAGGTGGGCGCTGGTGTCCTGCTCCTTCTTCAGCTCCTCCGCCATCATGGCCGCCTAGTGAGTAAAGAAAGGAAACCGATCCAGAAAACCAGCCATTTCAAGTGCAAACACGGCCATGTGCTCCAAAGAAAAGTGCCTTAAGCTCACATCAGTGATTGCCTTCTTGGCCTTCTCTTCTGCATTACGCGCTTCCTGAATTGTCTCCTCCATTTCACTCTGGATTTGGGAAATGTCAGTTTCCAGCTTCTTCTTTGTGTTGATCAGGCTGGTGTTCTGTTTAACAACAACAGACAAGACACGTTTACAGTTAGTCCCAAAATATTGACTCTGGAACATGAACTGAATATTTGTATTTAATGTACAGCTTACTATTAAAATTTTACTGCAGCAGAACTCTCCTCCAAATGTATCATTACTGCAGGACATTGACAGCTAGTCAGTGATGTGCTGTGAATATTTTAAGAGCTCTCACAAACATGACCCCCATAGCCAGTGACAAACCCTATGTCCCAATGGTTGAAAATCTGGTCCATTTCAAAACAAAATAATCACTGTATAGAAATACTTCCTGGGCCCCAGGGGATGGCAGAGATGACTTAAAAGTATTGAATGATGGAAACTGTATAGGAGGCAGGAAAGCCACTCCTAGAGCCTCTGAGACACTTGCCCACCTCCAACACATCACTGCAATTATAACCTTCATCATCCCTGTGTAGCCTTCAACACAGCAACATGAGGAAAACCAAGGATGGCTTTGCAGCTTCTTGCTTTCTGTATAACAAAGGTCCATCCTATGGACATTAGCATAAAGGCCATTTCAGGAACAAAAATCTTCTAAACAACCCCTAGCGCTGCTCTTTGGAGCAGGGTACATACAGAGCAGTCTCCTGCTTAGGGGTTTGTGGGATTTCTTTTCACACTAGACCCTGACCTGGGTGTGCAGGAGCTGCACTCGTTCACTTGCATCCAGAAGCTCCTGTTCAGCCACTTTCCTGGCCCTCTCTGTCTGTTCCAGAGCTGACCTCAGCTCCTCAATTTCAGCCTGCATCAGGTTAGCTCTGCGCTCAACCATGGCCACCTGCTCCTTCAGGTCTTCTTGGCTTCGGAGAGCATCATCCAGGTGTATCTGGGTATCCTGTAAAACGAGTGAGAAAATTTACCTGGAGGCGTAGACTCCTTGGCACGCTGAAAAGACCAGCTGAGCTATCGCACTAGGCATGTGTGGCTTAGTGTACCTTGAGCACTCCTTGTGTGTTTCGCAGATTCTTCTGCGCCTCTGCAGCCAGGCGGCTGGCATGGCTCAGCTGGATCTCCATTTCATTCAGATCCCCCTCCATCTTCTTCTTTAGCCTCATGGCTTCATTTCTGCTCCTGATCTCAGCATCCAGGGTGCTCTGCATGGACTCCACAACTCTGACATGGTTTCTCTTCATCTGATCAATTTCCTCATCTTTCTCAGCAATCTTCCTGTCAATTTCAGACTTTACCTGGTTCAGCTCAAGTTGGATGCGGAGGATTTTGCCCTCTTCATGTTCAAGTGAAGCCTTAACAAGAGCAAGTGAAGGGTCAATAAAAGGACAAAAATAGTTTTTCCTTCCAAATAAAGTGTTAAATGCTCCCACAGACTGGAATGTAGTGCTGTGGGTAATATGGGCACTGAGTACATAGCTTCCAGCACAGCATGTGCTGTCCTCCTGTCCCTGTGAATTATCCCACCGTGTTTACAACAGGATACAGCTCCAAGGTTTTCTGACTTTCTCTTTGTAAAGCAGTGACTAACGGTGTGTGTACCTCAGCTTCCTCCAGAGCGGACTGGATTTCTGATTTCTCTTGCTCAATCTGCTTCTTCACTTTCTCCAGCTCATGGAGAGCCTTTCCCCCCTCTGCAATCTGCTCCGTGAGGTCAGAAATCTCCTCTGTTGGGTTACAGACAAATAACATAGTCAGACAAAGGGCCCAAAGAGAGAGAGGCTCCTTAGCACTGCCACAGGCACAGACAGATTCACTTTACAGTGTTGACAAGCTTTCCAGAAGCCCCATGTTAGGAGAAGAAATCCGGGGACTTACGCTGCAAGTTCTTGTTCTCACGCTTCAGAGTTTCAAGTTGATCCAAGGTTTCCTCATAAGCATTCTTCATCTTAAACAGCTCTGTGCTGAGCGAGCGAGACTCCTTCTGGGAAGCTTCCAGTTCAGCCTGCGTTTCCTCGTATTTCTGCTTCCATTCTGACAGAACCTGAAGAACAACAAGACCTTAGTCTAAGCAATGGAGATCACTAGAGGATGCTCCATCCAGGACCCACAAGGCTGAAATACCTTATCGAAATTCTTCTGCTTCTTATCCAAAGCTGCACAGGCAGCATTAGATCTTTCCACATCAATCATCAGGTCCTCCACTTCATTCTGCAGCCTCTGCTTCGTCTTTTCAAGGGAAGCACATTTGGAATTCACAGCTTCAACATGTTCTTCAGCATCCTGCAGACGCTGGGCAAGCTTCTTCCTGGAAGATTGTAAATACAGCTCCCATTTAGTGAGTAAATACAGCTCCCATTTAGTGAGCAATATGGGAAGCAAACTGTGTGCAGCTGCTCTGGGATTCATGAGAGCACAAGTCACCTCTTCTGGGCAGTGACCCCAGTGCATACACAGTACAGGTCCTTTCTCAGTCACTCTTATCAAATTCATATACAGTACATTGTCTCAGATAATCCCTCTGCCATCAGCTCACATGCATTATCAACAGAGTATAGGGCCTCTTTCAGTCTTTCTAAACCTAAGGAGCATATTTGTCATTTTCCAACCCATAGCACTAAATGGATATACTGCATCTCCTCTAATCACCCTCCCCAAAGCACATCCTTGGCCTCTTCCAGTCCCATCCTGAGCATATCACTGGCTTCTTCACATTTAACCATTTAGTTCTTGGCCTCTTCCAGTCCTCCACCCCAGCACATACTTGGCCTCTTCCAGTTCCTCTGTGCGCTGAATGGCATCCGTCTCGTATTTGGTTCTCCACTGGGCAACTTCACTGTTGGCCTTGGACAGGGTGCGTTGCAGCTCACCCTTGGCTTCCTGCTCCTCCTCATATTGCTCCCGGAGCAAGTCACAGTCATGGCGAGCAGACTGCAAGGCGTGGGCCAGTGCGTTCTTAGCCTGGAGATACAACAGGAGTAGCACAGTGATGTAGCTAAATATCCTGGGAATCCTCCTGACAGTGAACTCTGTCAGACTGCGGAAAGCTATCCCAGGGAAGTGATGCTAGATTCGATGGATGGCAAATTTAAAGCTGGGACTGAATAAAATATTCTTACATATACTGTAGGGAACAATCCTGCATTGGCAGGGGCTGGGTTAGGTGAACTAACAGGACCTTTCCCCCTCTATTCTCTAGGGTCCTATGGTTTCATTTGCGGTTAAAGCATCTTGCTCACAACAAGAATCCAGCTTCATAGAAAAGGCTGTTGGAAAAATCCTCACCTTTATCTCCTCCTCTAGATGCCTCTTCAGTTCCTCAATCTGTTGGGTAAATGCCTGTTTGCCTCTTGAGAGTTGAGAAATCAAAGTATCTTTTTCCTCTACCTGGCGTGCAAATTCACCTAAAAATGTGAAAATGAAATAGGAGGGATTTAATTTCACTGACTGGAAAATGATATAATCATTTATTAACTACAAATGGAAATGCTTTAAAGAAAAGCAAATAACTTGAGTTCTCAATTCATCCAAGTCATCGTTCGAGAACTTCTAATAGCAGGTGTCAAGCAGCATGGTGGATATGCAGTTTTTCCATAGAATGGCAATTTTCTCCCTTTTGCACCTCATCTCTCCTCCATACACTCAAAATGTCTACATCGAAAACCATGTATGCATCTTACCTGATTCTGTTTGTAGACGAGCTCTTTGAGCACTGAGGTCATTGATTGTACGCTGATGCTCTTCTTCCTTTGTCTTAATTTCGCTAAGCTGATCTTCCAGAGTGCGGCACAGCTTCTCAAGATTTGACTTTGTGTAAAATGGACAACAAGAAAGAGGTTAAACACATGCGCTCACCAGCATTCTGAGATAATTGACAGCTTTGTCATGACAAACACACATGGGCTCAATTAGTGAGGAAACCTCACCCTTCATAAATCTGTGTACAAAAAAGTGTGCAAAAGGTAAAATGAGAGGCACTTTGTAGGGGAAGGAAGCAAAGAGGGGGCCTGGGGAGAGAGGGACAGGCTGAGACATAGTGGAATGGGGCAGAAAGTATAGTAATGGGAAGCAGACACAGGATGGTAGAGGCTGCGTCAGCCCTATCACCACCCCAGGAACGTCCCTGGTCTCTCTCCTCTGCAGACTGCCCGAGAAGCCTCTCCAGCCATCCCCTCTGATGTGACAAGTAGGCTCCTGCCTCCCTCCACCCCATCCCCGTGCTCTGGGGTGCCCTGGGGCTAAGTGATTAAATAAGTGACTATTTCTCACTGGCAGGAAATGTCACATGGAGCCACACAGAGCTTGACGATTGTGCTCAGGGCTATGGGCTGTGATGCTGATCTGGGAGGCAGGAGTAGGCCATGAGTTCTAGTTCCAGGTCTTTTACTGGCTGATGTTAATGTTCCATGCATTCCATAGCCCTTATTAATGAACAAGGATTCATGCCCTGACTTCGGGAGTCAGGCAAATATAATTTCCCCCCATTTTACAGATGGGAACTATGAGGTTGTACAAGTCACTTCCAGCAGACTGTGGCATGGAATCCAGTGTGCTAACATGGAAAATCCAAACTCCAGCCACTCTACTTTGCAGAATGAATGTGGCAAACCTATATGGTTGGCTGTGCTGTCTGTAACTGCTAGCCCACACTCCCCTCCAAAATCAGGAATACAGCCAAGAAATCCTTACACCTAAACTTGGAAGGATTAGATTTTTATCAGTAAATGTCAATAATCATCGATGTCACCATGCACACAAACCAACAAAAAAATTTCTATTGATAATAAACGAAATTTACAGATAGGAAGAGTCAGAAAAATGCTGTCTGAAAACTTCTTAGAGTTTGATTTAAGGCTTTTTACTTTGTATATTTTGACATGTGATGCTGTCAGTTTGTGTCTTAAAATTGAAAAAGCTTTAACTTTTTGAATCTCAACCTCTACTGTCATTGAATAATTGTCTGATTCCCTACATTGTCTGACCCCTCATAATTTTGTGAAAATGTGAACATCTAAATACATAAAAATGCTTTAAACCATAATTTTGTACAACTGTGAAAAATTAAATAGATTAAAAAAATTTATAAATGCTTCAAAATAAACATCAATATTATCCATCAAAATTATAAAAAAATAAATATTGAATTCTGCCAACCCTACTTATACCTAACATTCCTCAGTTATATCACAAAGTTGTATGACCCACTGATAAAACATGTGTGTCATCCCTCTCTAGAGGCTGGTCCACATAGAGGATAAGAGCTTAATACTCCTACCAGTTATTCATTTAGTTCACGTTGCTGTGGATCTAAAGGTTTCAACCCTACTGATGACCATTTTAGGGGGATCAACATGATTACACTTGATGAAATTTCTGTTTTTTCAGTCTGCTTTATTTAAAAAAGCCTAAAATTTTGTATAACACCATCTCCCTACTTTAAAAGAGCTTTACGATTGCAAACTGAAGCACTCAAAAGCTAAGTGATACCAGAATTAAGTTTGCCTCCCCATGGGCAGCAATAATTCTGTCATATTCATTGCTGTTAGAACATACTGGATCAGACCAAAGGTCAATCTAGCCCAGTATCCAGTTTTCCGACAGTGACCAATGCCTGGTGCTTCAGAGGGAATGAACAAAACAGGTAATCATCAAGTGATCCATCCCTTATCGCTCATTCCCAGTCTCTAACAAACAGAGGCTAGGGTCACCATCGCTGCCCATCCTGGCTAATAGCCATTGATGGACCTATCCTCCATTACTTTATCTAGTTATTTTTCGAAGCCTGGCATAATCTTGACCTTCACAACATCCTCTGGCAAAGAGTTCCACAGGTTGACTGTGATTTGTGTGAAGAAATACTTCCTTTTGTTTGTTTTAAACATCCTGCCTATTAGTTTCATTTGGTGACCCCTAGTTCTTGTGTTATGAAGAGTAAATAACACTTCCTTATTTACTTTCTCCTCACCAGTCATGATTTTATAGACCTCTATCATATCCTCTCTTAGTCATCTCTTTTCCAAGCTGAAAAGTCACAGTCTTATTAATCTCTCCTCATATGGAAGCTATTCCATACCCCCTAGTCATTTTTGTTGCCATTTTCTGAACCTTTTCCAATTCCAATATACCTTTTTTGAGAAGGGGCGACCACATCTGCACACAGTATTCAAGATGTGTGTACCATAGATTTATATAGAGGCAATATGATATTTTATGTCTTATTATCTATCCCTTTCTTAATTATTCCCAACATTCTGTTTGTTTTTTTGACTGCCGCTGCACATTGAATGGATGTTTTCAGCGAGCTATCCACAATGACTTCAAAATCTCTTTCTTGAGTGGCAACAGCTAATTTCGACACCATCATTTTGTAGGTATAGTTGGGATTATGTTTTCTAATGTGCATTACTTTGCATTTATCAACAGTGAATTTCATCTGCCATTTTGTTGCCCAGTCACACAGTTTTGTGAGATCTCTTTGTAGTTCTTCGCAGTCTGCTTTGGACTTAGCTATGTTGACTAGTTTTGTATCATCTGCAAATTTTGCCACCTCATTGTTTACCCCCTTTTCCTGATCATTTAAGAATATGTTGAATAGGACTGGTGCCAGTACAGACACCTGGGGGACACCACTATTCACCTCTCTCCCTTTGTTTCCTATCTTTTAACCAGTTACTGATCCAAGAGAGGACCGTCCCTCTTATCCCATGACAGCTTACTTTGTTTAAGAGCCTTTGGTGAGGGACCTTGTCAAAGGCTTTCTGAAAAACTAAGTACACTATATCCACATGCTTGTTGACCCCCTCAAAGAATTCTAGTAGACTGGTGAGGAATGATTTCCCTTTACAAAAAACATGTTGACTCTTCCCCTACAAATTATGTTAATCTATGGGTCTGACAATTCTGTTCTTTACTATTGTTTTAACGAGTTTGCCCGGTACTGAAGTCAGGTTTACTGGCCTGTAATTGCTGGGATCACCTCTGGAGCCCTTTTTAAATATTGGTGTCACATTAGCTATCCTCCAGTCATCTGGTACAGAAGCTGATTTAAATGATAGGTTACATACCACAGTTAGTAGTCCTGCAATTTCAAAATTTTCACATTTTACAGTCACTATCACCATCCTGGTCAGATGGTCGGTAGTATATCCCTACCGCTGTATTCTTATTAATCAAGCATGGAATTACTATCCTTAGAGATTCTATGGTACAGTTGCATTCATTTAACATTTTTATTTCATTTGATTCTATGCTTTCTTTCACATATAGTGCCACTCCCCTCCAGCACGACCTGCTCTGTACTTCCGATATATTTTATACCCTGGTATTACTGTGTCCCATTGATTATCCTCATTCCACCAGGTTTCTGTGATGCCTATTATATCAATATCCTCATTTAATACGAGGCACTCTAGTTCACCCATCTTATTATTTAGACTTCTAGCATTTGTATATAAGCACTTAAAATAATTGTCACTTTTTAGCTGTTTGCCATCACATGATGTAATTGAATAGGACTCTTTTTCATTTGACTGTTTTTCATCAGATCCTACCCTTTTTATCATCTTCCATACTCTCTTCCTTACTAGGACATAGAGACTCTCCATTAATAGACCCTGCCCTAAGGGATGTCTCTGTCCAAAAAAAGTGCTCCTCCACACCTGTCAGCTTTCCCCGAGCCCTTAGTTTAAAAACTTCTCTATGACTCTTTTAATTTTGTGTGCTTTTGCTTGACTCTGCAACTTTAATATTCTTTTAAGGTAATTTATAAATGTAATTCTATGTAGACTTGCATATTCAGTACTCTATGGTAGAGTAATATGTTTCATATACATTTTAATAATTCAATTTAAAAAACAATATAATGCTAATTATTATCATCCTCTAAGTGTGATGGCTATTAATTCAGTAATAACTGTATTTAGAGCTTATCAACTTCTTGGTCCTGTTTGAGATTTTATATATGTTTTATACAAATTAAACTGTAAATAATTCTGTTAGAATCCAGCTTACAGTCAGCTCATATCCTGCTCTTACAATCTTTTGTATAATTAAACATGATAAAATGATTATTAAAAATGTTTCATTCTTTTACACTGCAATAACACTTAGGCTTAAGATAGCACTTTCAATACACAGCTCTGTACCTTGGCTTTGGAGACAGTCTCCATGTTACTAGCCAGGTCGTCAATCTCCATCTTCAGTTCACTCTTCTCCTTCTCCAGCTTCTGCTTGACTCGTTGCAGGTTGTCGATTTGCTCCCCAAGCTCTGCTGTGCTGTCCGCGTGCTTCTTCCGGAGGGCGGCGGCTGTGGCTTCATGCTGCAGAGTGGCCTCTTCAAGGTCTCGGCGCATTTTCTGGAATTCTGCCTCACGCTTCTTGTTCATCTCAATCTGAACTGCTGTGGCTCCACCAGCTTCTTCCAGACGCTCACTGATCTCCTCAAGTTCCCTGGAGAGATCACCCCGCTGCTTCTCTGCTTTCGCCCGAGAGGCACGTTCAGCCTCTATCTCCTCCTCCAGTTCCTCAATACGAGCCTAGAGAACAACAGGAAACACTAAGATTGTGGCTTCATTCTGGGGTCAACACCAGTATGGCTGTCGGCAGAGTACAGCTGGCATAACACCGTAGAATAGATGCAGCCTACACTGACAACAGGGGTTCTGGTGGCAAAGGAACATCACCTTCCTGAACTGGGGTAGCTACATCCAAAGACCCATTGAGAGAAATGTGGGTCCCTGATACATCATGTTCACTGAGTCCACCTCTTTCCATTTCACTTTATTTACACAGATGTTAAAGATGGTTTTGGGGTTCCCTGACCTCAGGGCCCTGGTACAAATGTCCCTCCTTTCTCCCTCCTCTCGTCAACATGGTCTATATCGAGGAAAGCTTTCTTCCACCAACACAGCTGCATCTACACTGTGGGGCAGGTCGGCAAATCTATGTCAGTCAGGGATGTGGTTTTATCAACCCCCTGGCCGACATGACTATGTCAGCCTAACTTAGACCAAGCCTAATAAAGATGGCTTCCTTTTAACTGAATTTGTTCTGAAGGCCAGAAAAGAAAAAATGTATGACTAGCCTGTAACTCTTTGATCTTCTTCTGCAGCTGGATGCCCAGGACTTGTTCATCCTCAATTTTGCTTTGGAACTGACTGATTTCGAAGTCTTTCCTTTTCACGTAAAAAAATAAAAATAAAAGTTAGTGCTGGAACAAAATGTATCTGCAGGATACCCCCTGCAAACCATACCTACTTCTTCAGTTTTTCCTCCAACTGCTGTTTATCATTTTCTAAATCCATTGTGGATTCCTGGGCCAGCTTCAAATCTCCTTCAAGTTTCCTCTTAGCTCTTTCAAGGTCCATGCGAATCTTCTTCTCTTGCTCCAGCGACCCTTCAAGCTAAACAGAAAAAGACCATAAATTATCTGCTAACAAAAGCCTAATTTCACACTGGTTTTGTTCTCTTCATATGTTATTGTGCCTACATCATCCACTTGCTGTTCCAGCTTGGTTTTAGCTTTGCTCAGTGTGTTCACTTTGTCCTCTTCTGCCTGCAGGTCATCCAGGGTCTGCTGATGGGCCTCCTGGAGGGCTTTCTTTTCCTTTGTCAGTTTAGCGATGGTCTCATCCAGGACTGCCATCTCCTCGGTGAGGTTTTTCACCTGCAGAGTTGAACAAAGGTAGTTAAAGAAAATGGATACAAAACGCTATTGTCTGTGAAAAAACAGTGTCATATTTTAGAATGTTTGTTAGAGATTCTGCCTTATACCTTGTTTTCTGTGGCATGTTTTTCCTTTTCAACCTTGGCTAATGTTAACTCAAGATCATCAATGTCTTTCTTCAGCTCTGAACACTCATCCTCCAGTTTCCTCTTTTTGGCTGTCAGCTCAGCATTCATCTCCTCCTCGTCCTCTGCTCTTTCAGTCACCTCCTTAATTTTAGCTTCAAGTTGAATTTTGGTTTTGATCAGCTGGTCACATCTTTCCTCAGCATCAGCCAAGCCATCAGATTCCTACAGTGAATCCATTATTAGGATCTTTTTTAAAAGGTTTGGTTTTTTTACTGGTTTTTGTATCATAATGATTTTTACTGCATCTGTTGGGATGACACTTCTATTTCTAACTCATACTATCAGTGACTCATAATATTCTTTAAAACAACAACCATTTGGCCTAAAAGTTCTATGTCTTCAACACAATTTGGAAATGAAAAACGAATATTTTTCAAATATCTCACCATAAATGAAACATCTCTTACCAGTTGACATATTTGGTAAATATTTTTAGTGCCTCAAGTATGGCTTTACTTTGAAGATCAAATTTGAGGCTAGATCCTGCAAATGGATCTACTCTCATGAAACCCATGACTTCATAGGCGTCCACATGGGTGGACTCTGCACCCACACAGAGCCCCTCTGAAGTCCATGAGGCTCCCTGGGGGCAGATCCATTTGCAGGGTCTAGCTTTTGCATCTACATAGTGTTAAAACTAAGGACTAATCCTTCAAAGAACTTGCCTGAGAAATAATAGAGTTACAGCTAATGCAAAAATCATCTACTGAACATGCACTCATCTACTTTCCTTAACATTTTATGCAAATCCTGTGGCTCATGTTCCAAAACTTTCTCTACAGTTCATTGTTTTCACGGTGGTAACTGAGACAGATTAAGGCATAAACACTATAAACTCATGTATAGGGCCTCTACTCTGTCATGTGATTACAGGAAAATCTCAGCACACAGTTAGGAAAATAAAGTAAGTTTCTAGCCCTTATGGTTATGAAGAATAGGTTGAAAATGTGACCCAAGTTTATCTGATGCAGTGTCAACTGCATGAGTTTGCAGACAGCCTAAAACAAAAGTCTGAGAGGGCAGAATTGCCCCATTCCTCTCTATGGGGTGTGAGCTCGAAGACCTGCTACTCTGGTGGGCAACAGAGACCCTGCCCCCAGGGAGTAGCCTCCCTGCCGCTGCCACTCTAAGAGTGTTTGTGTGGGGAGACCACATTATGGGGTGGGGATGTAGGGGTGGAGCCACAGAAGGCTCCATGTCATGGTCTGTGTAGGGCCCCCAACTGCCTTAATCCAGCCCTGAATGGTAACATCAGTGGCACAATAAATATAAATAGTACAGCAGATGTGTGAATTCATCATGGCATGTGAATACATTGGGATTGTACAGTAAGGGTATGTCTCCACCGCACGCTTCTTTTGGCTCTATGTAGTGCACACATCCAGGTAGCCCCTAGCATGGGTAACAAATAGCAGTGTAGACGGGGAGGCCAGACTTAGGCAAGTAGAGTACAGGCATCCCTGAAGGGTGTGGGTATGTACTCACGCACATACATGGCTCTCTACTTGCCCAAGCCGGGCCTCCCTGCCTACACTGCTGTCCTCTGCTTTCCCCTGCGGGGAAAGGCTCTGGCAGGGGAGAGGCAGCTGAAACCTTTTCCTGCTGTCTACTCTCTGCCAGAGCCTTACACGACACACGTAGCTGCACACTGCAATGTGGCCATAGCCTGCTTTTCCCTGACGTGGGTAGCCACAAGTACCCTACAGGCCACCAACCATAGTTTGTACTGTAAACGTAGCCTAAGTTGCCATGGATGAGGCAGGAGTATTTAAAGAGCATAACTTTGCTTCTCTGAATTTGCTTGGTTTAGGGCATGACCTGTCATACGTGGCTGGGACTATTGTTATTTATACACCTATACTTCCTTTTTGATGCTTTATATTTTAAACACAGGGAATATTTTATCTTGGCCAAACACTGATCCCAGTGCTGTTAATGGGATGCTTCATGGGAAAGCTGCATTTGGAACTTTCAGCTTGGAGCTTTCTACTGTGCAATAAGGGTCGAATGCACTGGTGATACTCACAGACTGCACTTGGAGCTGCAGGTCGTTTTTCTCTTGCAGCAGGGTCACCATTTTTTCCTCCAGTTCTTTCCTTTTTGCCTCAGACTTAGCAAGCTCCTCCTTTGTTTTCTCAAACTCTTCCTTCATGTTGGCCATCTCCTTCTCAGATTCAGCACTCTTCAGCAAGGGCTTGATCTTGAAGTACAGCTTCATCCAGGGCCAGTGTTTAACATTCATGAACGAGCGAACGTTGTATTGGATACAGAAGATGGACTCTCTATAATGTCATCAGAATATATGGTCAATGTTATGGGCCAAATTCGGAGTTGAAATTCCAACATTATGGGCCAAATTCCAAAGGCCAGATACTGCAATGCTACTAATTGCGAGTTGCATTTATTCAGCCAAGTAGCCTCATTTGAGTTCAAATGGGACGACTCACATGAAAAAGTATTACTCTACGGGTTAGAAACTCTGGACCTGCTCGAGCCTTAGAAAGTTTAAGGGGACTAAAACTCCACTGTCAGTCTCCTCAATGTGCATGTTGAACTAATGTCTGTTCTCTGTAGACTCACGCTCAAAAGCCGGGATCAACTTTCGCTCCCTCTTTACACATCACATCTGTAACTGACTCACTCCCTCTGATGAGCGTTTTGGAGTCTAAGGGTCTCTGAACTGGTGTAACTCACATGCTGAGAAGCCAAAGAGAATTTAGCATAAAAGTACCCAATTGGAAGGTGTAAGTTAAAGTTGGCCACCCCTAGTCTAACACACACTTTATTACACCTTCTTCTTGTTCCTTGGTATACCAGTTATACTGATTTACATTCCCAGATAGAGCTGGGCAAATAATTGATTTGTTGGTTCACTGGCAGTTCCGGAAAAAAAAATAAAAAAAAAATCAGTTTGAGTTGAACCAAAACTAACTTTTTTCTGAATTTTCAGTGGATTGAAAAAGTCAGAAAATTTCATTTAAGATTGAATAAAACCTTTTGTTTTGAGTTCAGGCTTTTTAAACTTTCATTTAATAAAAGCAAAGGAAAAGAAGGGCTAGATTCCCCAGACCAGAGGGGAAGGTGGAGGTGGTGCTATGTCTCTACCTTCTCCTCTGGTTGTCTATATATAGCGTTTAAGTTTCGTTGTGATTGTAGCCCCAGTTTTTGGGACTAAACTATCAGCGATTTTGTGGCTAGTTTAGGTCAACTTGAAACTGCATTTTTCAGCAAATGAACTATTTGTCTGAAAATTTTCACCCAGCTATACTCTCAAGTGCTCACACATCGATACAGTGGATTAATAAGATCTAATCAGACTGAGTCCACCCCTCCAATTCTGTTCATTTCACCTCTGCGGGGTGACACAGACCCAGAAGACATACAGTACATTGCTACCTTCTTTCCATCATTTTCTTGAACTCCACTCTCATCAGGAAGCCACGACACATGGCTTGTGTGCGGGTGATAAGCTGTGCCAGTTTATCATCTCTCATCTCCTCTAGAAGACCCAGAAGTCCTGCTTTGAAGAACACCTTGAGGAAGAGAATGTTACAGACAATCACTTTCATTCTGTATAGAATACAAATAGACGGTGTTTGAATCAAAGAGTGTTTGTACCTTGGTGTGACCAAATTTATACTGGGTCTGATCAATATCAATGGACCCAAGTAGTTTCTCAGAAGCCTTCTTGCTGTCCATGAACTGTCCTTCTGGAACGGCGCTTGCATTTAAAATCCTGTATCTGTGGGAGAAAATAGACTATGAAGACACTTACATTGCTGAAACCATAATCACATGTGGCACCAACAAGCCCCATTGTTAGGATTCTCCACAGTAGAATACAAGGAATGAATGGAGCTGTGAAGAATGAATTTCCTTCTCATGCTTTGAGATGACATTACAGGTCAGAAGGAAGCACATTTTCAGGGCAAAGTGAAAAAGCTTGCACTATGACTGCTTGCAATGTATTTACATTAACTATTCTCAATGCAGAGAGGAGACTGGTCTCCAGGGATGTCAGTCTGATACGTTTCACCAACTCCAAGGGTAAAAGTCTCATCCCCAAAATAAAGGACCTTGTGTGCAGGGAACTATGCAAGCATGTATGTGGAGAGAACCCAAACCTGAGACAGGAAACAGTGCATCAGTGTAATCTAGCTGATACTGCTAATACAGCCCATGAGAATTAGTAGTAGCCATGTCCCACTGCACCTACACTATCCACAGCTGTGACTCAGTGGGCCATAGAATTCTTGGCCACACTGGCCATATTTCTGTCACTGCCTTTGGCCACCCATGAAGCCCCTATTCTGAGTTCCCACAGACAGACCCATAATGAAATTCAGCTTTATGGTATTTAAAGGGCTACATAGTCACCTGGCATGGCCACTCCACTGCTCACCCAGCCCATTCCCCTCCCCCCACACAGGAAAAGTGTGGCATTTTTGCTGCTTTTTGGACTACGCCAGTTTGGTCCTAAATTTCTTCTATACACACAGCATGTGCTGGGTGCTACAGTGACTACAATAGTTAAAGTAGTTAGGAAATGCAAGCAACTCAACACAGAGAGAATGGAACAGGGACTGGAGGAGTCTGACCTCTGTTTAAAGTCTGCGTAAATGACTCTGCTGGGGAATCCTTTCCTGCAAATTCTGATCCCTTCCAGCACGCCGTTACACCTTAGCTGGTGCAGTACGAGTTCATGTTCCATGGCACCTTAACAAATTACAGCATGAATTAGTACCTTATTGTGCTGCCCAGAGGGAATGGCTGCATCTCACTAAGATCTCTTACCGGGTGTCTTCGTTTCATTGGGAATGAGGCATCGCACAAAGTGAGGATGAGTGCTTCTCAGATTGCTCATCAGCTTGTTTAAATTCTCCTGTGAGACCATAAGCAAAGGTTTAGGTTAACCAATGTTGCATCTGTATCTGCACCGATAGATGCAGTAAACCCATTACCAATGTAGATAGACTAGCTTGCAAAACTTCCCAGCTGGGACATTCTAACCTAAGGTGGCCTCTTTCTTTTGATCTTGAACACGGTCATTAAAGTGAGATATAAAACTCTGAAAGTAGCACTACTTGAGCAAGCTGGAAAAGGCTTCCAAGACAGGACCAAAAACTAATGGGAAATGGCCACAAGGGTTGTTATGGAAACCAAAGGAGGAAATTTTCAAAGAAAGATGATTATCTGTAAACATCAGGCCGTCATTCTGAACAAGGTATTTCTTTCTGTTGATTATATTAGAAAATGCAGAGGGGAGGAGAGAGGAAGGGGGCAAATGCAGTGGCAGAAGAGGCTAACAAATGACACACTTCTGTGTTTTCAGGTCTTTGAAATTTAGGCAGTATGGGCCATTAACATCCCTGAAATCCAGAGCTGAGTGGAAGGCTGCACATGACCCTGTAACAATTTCCACTGAAAGCGAAGGAAGCAGGAAGGGGAATATTAAATCCATTAACAGCATCTTGGGGAGGGTTGGGGGGTTCTCTTAAGACTAATTTGGTTTGACATAATTTTTTCTGACATCTTCATCCTGGGAGAGGAGACAAAAGGACAGACTCTGCTTTCCGTTACACGTAGGTATATTCAGAGTAACTCTGCCACGGAATAGAAATGGAGTTACTATGAGCCACCTCCTCAGATCTGACGCTGCTGCACAAATCAGGAGGGAGGCTGCATTGTTAGCTATAAAGGCTGCCCCGAGACCCAGTTCTAAGCAATCCAAGGCAGTTCTAAGATGTGCCTACTGCCTATAGCACCAACAGCCTGTTCTGACTTCCAGACATTAGCTGGAGCATGGTGCTTTCCCTCTTCCATATCCCCTGTGCCAGTTGCTGGAAAGCAGGTGGTCTTGGACCCACTGTGCTGGCCCTACTCCTTCTGCACATTCCCCCATGCTCGGCAGGCAGCCAGCCAGACCCACTAATACTAGTACATAGTGGCCACAGTAGGGGGCAAATTCAGCCCTATTGGTTTAAACCTGTGTAAATGAGAACAGAATCTGGCCCAAGTACTTTAGACATCATCCAAAGTTGGGTGAGTTTCCACTGATTTCGATGGGCTTTGGATCAGGCCCTTTAAGAGCAACTGAAAGAGCCTTTTTGACTTAAAAAGTTCACAACTGAGACCACTGGGAAAATAGACTTTTTAGATGTAAAGGGAATTTCCAACCCACCATCACAGAGAACGCAATAATGAACAATGTACTGTACCCTGAAAAGAGCAGAGACGGTCTGGAAAGAAGAACCCTTCTTCTTGCCTCCCTTCTTGCCACCGCCCTCTGAATCACACACAAAAAAGACAAAATTAAAAGGACGCACTTTGGGGTTTGAACTGTTACTCTCACAGGCAGGTGGTGTTTGCCTGTAACAGCCAACCCTGTTAATAAACATTGGTCATGCTGATAAAGGGCTAATGGTTTCTGCTACAGCAGACAGCTCATTATTAGGGCTGTCGATTAATCGCAGTTAACACATGCAATTTACTCAAAATAATTAATCGCAATTAAAAAAATTAATCACGATTAATCACAGCTTTAATCGCAGTGTTAAACAATAGAATACCAATTGAAATGTATTAAATATTTTGGATGTTTTTCTACATTTTCACATATACTGTATTCTGTGTTGTAATTGAAATAAGTGTATATTATTTTTGATTACAAATATTTGCACTGTAAAAATGATAAACAAAAGAAATAGTGTTTTTCAATTCACCTCATACAAGTACTGTAGTGCAATCTCTTTGTCATGAAAGTGCAACTTACGAATGTAGATTTTTTTTTTTTGGTTGATAACTGCACTCAGAAACAAAACAATGTAAAACTTCAGCACCTACAAGTCCACTCAGTCAATCGCTAAGACAAACAAGTTTGTTTACATTTACAGGATATAATGCTGTCCACTTCTTATTTACAATGTCACCTGAAAGTGAGACCAGGCATTTGCATGGCACTTTTGTAGCTGGCATTGCAAGGTATTTACAGCCAGATACGCTAAACGATCATATGCCCCTTCATGCTTCGGCCACCATTCCAGAGGACATGTTTCCATGCTGATGATGCTCATTAATAAAATAATGCGATAATTACTTAGTGATTGAACTCCTTGGGGGAGAATTGTATGTCTCCTGCTGTTTTACCCACATTCTGCCATATATTTCATGTTATAGCAGTCTCGGATGATGACCCAGCACACGTTGTTCATTTTAAGAACACTTTCACTGCAGATTTGACAAAACGCAAAGCAGGTACTAATGTGAGATTTCTAAAGATAGCTACAGCACTCAAAAATAAATATAAAGTGAGCACTGTACACTTTGTATTCTGTGTTGTAACTGAAACCAACATATTTGAAAATGTGGAAAACATCCAAAAATATTTAAATAAATGGTATTCCATAATTGTTTAGTAGATTAATTTTTTTAATTGTGCGATTAATCATGATTCATTTTTTAATTGCTTGACAGCCCTACTATCACACCCATATGTAAGGGAGGTAGGAGTGGCTGACTGGAAAAAGAGGATCTAGCGTGTGCAACGCACAATCTTGACAATACTAAGGAGGAGGCTTGAGCTACACTTGGTCTGATTTTTTATTTCCTTGTTAATAAGACCAAGCCACAGGCAGAAGATGACTTTTCACTCTCTACAGTGTGCTGCTAGATCAGAACTGGTAGGGATTCTAGAGGAATCAATTTATTGTGAATCAATTAAAATACTGATTTTACAGAAATTACCTGCATCTCCACCATACGTGGCAAAGAGCAAAGCCAGTGTTTTCATTGACGATTTCTGGTACAGCCCAATGACAGTTTCATTCAGGGGATCCTTGTTCTTCTCGAGCCAGCCAGTGATGTTGTAGTCCACAGTGCCAGCATAGTGCACCAGGGCGAAGTGGGCCTCAGCCTTTCCTTTCGCAGGCTTGGGCTTCTGGAAGTTGTTGGACTTGCCAAGATGCTGGTCATAGAGCTTGTTCTTGAAAGACGTATCAGTTGCCTTGGGGAACATGCACTCCTCTTCCAGGATGGAGAAAATACCCATCGGCTGTAAGAAACAGCAACAGATAAGAAGGGGGATAGGAGAAGAGAGAGAGAGAGATTACATGATGTTTTCTGGATGCAACAATGTCAGTGATTTCCCTACACCCCCCCTGAATTTTCCCAACACCCCCCCCCCACAGTTTTGTGAACTAGTTACATGCAGTGTTACCAATTTAGTGATTGTTTGGGAATTTGAATTTAAATTGAAACATTAATACACACTTTAAAAGCATATAATGTATATGATAAAATATGTGTATCTGAAAATGTATAATAGATTTGAAAAGTATGAACACAGACTAGCTTCCTTATACAGCTTTTGTTTTTTGTGACTGTCAGTGCATTCATTTCGGTGATGTTGGCTAACCTAATAATTTCAAATGATGATTTGTAAGCAAAGTCTAAAAGAGCTCTCCCTGACAGCTAGTGATGAGCTGGGAACTGAGGGGAAAGGCTTCAGGACCAGATTGTATTTACATTCACACCTAATCTACCTAGGTATCCACCAAACAGAGCTGTGTTCCCCAAGTGATAGATTTTGGCTGGGGTTGGGTTACAAATCACTTGAATGCGGGGTGGGGTGGGGTAATGAAATGTTGTTGTTTTTATTGTACGAGTAAAGGGCAGTAGAACTGTCCTTAGCCTGTGCTGATTGAGGGCATCAAGAGAGAGGGTGGGGACAGGTGTTTTGCTTTATGGTCTGCCTGAGTCACAAGTACTATTTGACCTGCGCCTCTCCACTGTTTAAAGACCGAGCTGATTAGGCTTCATAGAGAGTCTTTTGGTTTGTTAAGTGACCACTAGAGTGGAAATCTCTGATAATCAGGTCTAAGTGCTTAGACCTGCTGTGGGACAGTGTTTCTATGGAAGAGATGCCCCAGTCTGCACTAGCACCGAGGTTCCCCCCACCCCGAAGAGCTGAAATCACTGAGAGTCAGGTAGAACCACGAGAGACCGACTCACAGAGGTCACAGTGGCAGGTGGCAGCAGAAGGTGACAGTGTAGGGCTATTGGGGCACAGCAATAGAGTGAACGGTGGCATGACAAACAACAGCGGCCAGGAGCATTGGACTTAGGGTGACCAGATGTCCTGATTTTATTGGGACGGTCCCAATTTTTGGGTCTTTTTCTTATATAGGCTCCTATTACTCCCCACCCCCGTCCCGATTTTTCACACTTGCTTTCTGGTCACCCAAATTGGACTATGTTTTAGTGACCTTTCTCCAGAAGCTATATTTGTGACTGGGAAAGTTATATAAATATATGTTTCCTAGTAGGCCAAGATTTTAAAAATGCATTATTTGCCAAGATCATTATCTCACATCATCACTATCTCAAGAGGTCGTTATCTTGGGGAGTTTCTGTACTAAACTTTTTTATTATTATAATTTTTTATGTAAGAATGGCTATATTGGGTCAGATCAATGGTCCATCTATCCCAGTATCCTGTCTTCCGAAAGTGACAGTTCCACGTGCTTCAGAGGGAATGAACAGAACAGGGAATCATTGATTGATCCATCCCCTGTCGTCCACTCCCAGCTTCTGGTCAACAGAGGCTAGGGACTTTCAGATCATGATGTTGCATCCCTGCCCATCCTGGCTAATAGCCATTGTGGGCCAATCTTCCATGAACTTATCTAGTTCTTTTTTGAACCCTGTTATAATTTTGGCCTTCACAACATCTCTGGCAAAAAGTTCCACGGGTGACTGTGCGTTGTGTGAAGAAATACTTCCTTTAAAACTTTGTTTTAAACTTACTGCCTATTAATTTCGTTGGGTGACCCCTGGTTCTTTTGTTAAGTGAAGGGATAAATAACACTTCCTTATTCATTTTCTCCTCACCAATCAAGATTTTATAAGACTCTATCATATCCACTCTTAGTCGTCTCTTTTCGAAGCTGAAAAGGCCCAGTCTTCTCTCCTCGTGTGGAATCTGCTCCATACCCCTAATCATTTTTGTTACCCTTCTCTGTACCTTTTTCAATTCCAATATATCTTTTTTGAGATGGTGTGACGAGAACTACACGCAGTATTTAAGATGTGGGCATGTCATGGATTTATATAGTAAAAGTGGAGGAGCTTGGTTTGCCACACTGATCAGCTAAGCCAATACTGATAACCTATATGAAAAGGCTGCAAAACACCATGCCTCTGGACTGCATCAACATGCAGAAAGCTTTATAAGCCAGTCACTGTCAAAGCCAATTTTAGAAGAACTTAATGAGGCTATTAAGAATGCTGGAGACACAACTCAGTTTATGTGAACCAACATGGCTATTGCATCATACTTGCTATTTAAGCAAGAGATACCACACACTACACACTAGAGGCCTATGTTAAGTGCATTGTCACTTGTTAATCCTGAAGTTGGACACTGGTTCCGAACAAGACTGGCAAATGCTCACTATCTTTCTGCAAAAAACTCAGCTGACTCTCTTGAAACATGTGGTGCAACAGTGAAAGACTCAGGAGTTGAAAAAGTGAAGAATTCTCTCACTATATTCAAAATATGTGCATACATGGCCGACAAATGCACCAATGCAAATAGGCATCAAGTATTAAGTCATTACGTATGTTATCTTGATGTCTGTGGTAGGCCAGTAGATGCATTCTAGATCTTCAGTTATAGAAGACACATCAGCTGCATCTGTGACATCTTAGAAGAGTTAAATGCTTGTAAATTGAAACCCAAACAGATGGCTGCTTGTGCATTTGATGGAACTACAAACTTCTCTGGAAGACATAGTGGAGTACAAGCTTTGCTCAGAGAAAAGTGTAACCCTAATCTCTCCTATACACACTGTAGAGGCCATCTACTCCTAGCATTAGTACAATCTAGTAGAATCTTCAAAAGACATTAAAAAACCACAAGTTTAATGGCTTTTTTATACTTTTTTTTTTTTTCAGCAAGAGTCCAAAAGGACTGAACATTTTGGAAACAAATAGAAGATACACTGGGATTGAAGTTCAAATGAGTCCAACCTGGGAAAACCTGCTGGCTTTCTCATGAGTGATTCTTGGCAGTTGTCTTAAAATTACAGCAACCGTTATTACTGGCTTTAGAAAGTATCCACCAAGATAGGACAGATCTAAGTAGTGAGGCTGGTGGACTACTTTTGTTACTAAGTTCAGAGAAGACTATGGCAATTCTCTCTCTTGTAAGTCTACTGTTGAAACCACTTGGGTCATTAAACAATGTAATCCAGGCATCTACTACAACAGTAGTAGATCTTTGTCCAGAAATAGAAGCTATCCTTGGATCAATCAGAGATATCCATTGAAAATGTACTGGAAGAAGCAAAGACTTCAGTCCAGAAGTTGACTAATGAAGGTACTTATATTGACTCCATAAGTGAAGAGGACAAGAAGTGTTTGTTAAGCCACCTGAAAAAGTACAAAGACTTGATTCTTACAAATCTACAATAGAGATTTCTGGATTCTATTCAACCTCCACGTAGCTTTTACAGATGCCTGTCTTATAAAACACCTACAGTTGAGTGGAGTGAGGCACTACCAGCAATGGGGCTGCTATGTGATCAAGGCAGAATAGAGAATTTTGAACACAGAGTGGAATATCATAAGATGAACGAATGAAGATTTAACTTCACTTCTTTATCATCACTAGTGGTTCGACCCAATCTTTGTTCTATGTTTCCTGCCATGAAAGTAGGAATTCATCTCTTGCTAATCCCAGTCACAACAGCTACAGCTGAACATAGTTTTTCCTCATTGAATAGAATTTTGTGTTCTGAAAGAAGTCACCTTCTGCCTGATCATGGGCATATCATGAAGGACTGGAAGTAACGGACACACAAGAAGACACCAAGGAGTGCAAAATTACAACAAGAAACCAAGACTGATGTACATGTAGTGCTTCATAGTAGGCTTGAATAGCCAACTTTAATTTTTGTGATGGGTTTAAAACATGAGTTAAATCTAATAAAATGGTCGTGAAACATTTTTCAGTTTTTACTATAGTGCCATACAGTCCACTTTTGCCCTCACGGTCTCAGCCCTCATCGGCCCTGACACCCCCCCTGAATATTTCAACACCCCCCCTAATTTCAATTCCTGGGGAAGACACTGAACAATGTGACCATCTTTTGGTCTAGTTAAAAAGAGGATATTACTAGTGCTGTAGAGGACAGGTAATAGTGTTGATGTAATATACTTATATTTCTGTAAGGCATTTGGTTTCGTACTCATGACATTTTGATTACAAAACTAGAAAGATATAAAATTAACATGGCACACATTAAGTGGATTAAAAGCTGGCTAACCTGATAAGTCTCAAAATCTAAATGTACATGGAGAATCATCATTGAATGGGTGTGTTTCTAATGGGAACCCACAGGGATTGGTTCTTGGCCCAACACTATTCAACATTTTTATCAATGACTTGAAAGATACAGAGGGACCTAGACAAATTAGAGGATTGGGCCAAAAGAAATCTGATGAGATTCAACAAGGACAAGTGCAGAGTCCTGCACTTAGGACGGAAGAATCCCATGCACTGCTACAGACTAGGGACCGAATGGCTGGGCAGCAGTTCTGCAGAAAAGGACCTAGGGGTTACAGTGGATGAAAAGCTGAATATGAGTCAACAGTGTGCCCTTGTTGCCAAGAAGGCTAACGGCATTTTGGGCTGTATAAGTAGGGGCATTTCCAGCAGATCGAGGGACGTGATTATTCCCCTCTATTCGGCACTGGTGAGGCCTCATTTGGAGTACTGTGTCCAGTTTTGGGCCCCACACTACAAGAAGGATGTGGATAAATTGGAAAGAGTCCAACGGAGGGCAACAAAAATGATTAGGGGGCTGGAGCACATGACTTATGAGGAGAGGCTGAGGGAACTGGGATTGTTTAGCCTGCAGAAGAGAAGAGTGAGGGGGGATTTGATAGCTGCTTTCAACTACCTAAAAGGGGGTTCCAAAGAGGATGGATCTAGACTGTTCTCAGTGGTAGAAGATGACAGAACAAGGAGTAATGGTCTCAAGTTGCAGAGGGGGAGGTTTAGGTTGGATATTAGGAAAAACTTTTTCACTAGTAGGGTGGTGAAGCACTGGAATGGGTTACCTAGGGAGGTGGTGGAATCTCCTTCCTTAGAGGTTTTTAAGGTCAGGCTTGACAAAGTCCTGGCTGGGATGATCTAGTTGGGGTTGGTCCTGCTTTGAGCAGGGGGTTGGACTAGATGACCTCCTGAGGTCCCTTCCAACCCTGAGATTCTATGATTCTATGGAAGAAACCATAAAATCATCACTGATAAAGTTTGCAGATGACACAAAAATTGAGGGAATGGTTTATAATGAAGATGACGGGTCACTGACACTGAGTGATCTTGATCACTTGGTAAGCTGGGCTCAAGCAAATACTATGCATTTTAACATGGCTAATTGTAAATGTATCCATCTAGGAACAAAGAATGTGGGCTACACTTACTGGATGGAGGACTCTATCCTTGGAAGCAGCGACTCTGAAAAAGATTTAGGGGCCATGGTGGATAATCAGTTGAACACGAGCTCCCAGTGCAATGCTGTGGCCAAAAGGGCTAATGAGATCCTGGGATGCATAAACAGGGGAATCTTGAGTAGTAGTAGAGAGGTTATTTTACCTCTGTATTTGGCAGAACTGCCCAGAGATTGCTTAGAACCGCTGCTGGAATACTGCACCCAGTTCTGGTGCCCACAATTCAAGAAGGATGTTGATAAACTGGAGAGGGTTCAGAGAAGAGCCATGAGAATGATTAAAGGATCAGAAAACCGGCCTTATAGTGATAGACTCAAGGAAGCCAATCTACTTAACTTAACAATGAGAAGGTGAGGAGTGATGTGATTACAGTCTATAAGTATCCACATGGGAAACAAATATTTAATAATGGGCTCGTCAGTCTAGCAAATGGCTGGAATATGAAGCTAGACAAATTCAGAGTGGAAATAAGGTGTAATTTTTAAGAGTGAGGGTAATTAACCATTAGAACAATTTAACATGGGTCATGGTAAATTCTCCAGCATGGATAATTTTTAAATCAAGATTGAATATTTCTCTAAACAATATGCTCTAGGACAGAGGTTCTCAAACTGTGGTCCATGGACCACCAGTGGTCCGCGAGGTCCATTCAGGTGGTCCACAGATAGTTCCCTCTAAGGTGCATGCCTGGGTGGCTGCACATGTGAAAATGAAGGGCCACTCACCTAATCAGTAGAGCCGCGAAGGCGTGGCTCCACTAATTAGGTGCCTCAACCCTGGAGAAGATGCACATGTAAGGTGACGTGGTGGCCTTAGGGGGAATAGGGGATAGGTGGGAGGGGCTGTGGGGTGAGAAGAGGGGCTGCAGTGGCCAGAGAAAGAGGCGACTTTCCCCAGCTCCATGGCTGCGGCTGCTGGGAAGAGGCGGCCCTCCTTCCCAGCCTCAGCTCTGTGGCTGCGGTGGCAGGGGGGAGACCCCTCCTCCTTCCCAGCCCCAGCTCGGGGGCTGCAGCGGCAGGGGAGAGAGGGCACATCCAACGCATTAGAAAGGTAAGACTACTGAAATATTAAAATATGAGTTGTGTGCTTTTATTTGTAGAACAAATAAACATTAATTATTATTAATTTTTTTATATAGCGCTTTTATCCAAAGCGCTTTACAATAGTTAGCTAATGGTACAAACAACATTTGGAAAGATCATTAAGTGGTCCGCTGAGACCCTCAGCAATTTTCAAGTGGTCCACAGAAAAAAACATCTGAGGACCACTGCTCTAGGAATCATTTGGGGGTAGTTCTCTGGCCTGTGTTACACAGGAGGTCAGACTAGATCATCACAATGGTCCCTTCTGGCCTTGGAATCTATGAATTTATTAACTTTAATTCAATGAAACTGCCATGCACAAAGCAAAATTAAACCAACTGAGTACTGAGATATTTTCAGCTTTGCATGTAACATATAGAACTGAGTGAAGAATTTTTTTTAAATAATCAAATGATTCGTTTGAAAAATGAATATTTGCTGAATAAATTATTCATTTGATATTTTTCAGTCAACCCTAGATACATTAATGGCTCATGAAAATTAATGTTATTTATGCTAGAAGGGATGTGAAAAATAAAATAACTACATTATGACTTAATTGGAATCACAGAGGCTTGGAGAGATAAATCTGACTGGAATATTGGTCCAGAGGGGTGCAGCTTGTTCAGGAAGGACAGACAGGGGGAAAAGGGAGAAGGTGCTGACAAGAATATATTCATTTGCTCTGAGGTCCGGAAATAGGTGGGAGGCAGACCAATTGAGAGTGTCTGGTAAAAAGAAAAGGGGTAAAAATAGGGATGATGTCATGGTATGGGGTCTACTATAAACACTCAATCAGGAAGATGAGGTGAATGCAGCATTTCTAGAACAAAAAACAGAAATAACCAAAACACAAGACCTGGGAGTAATATGGCAAAACACAAAATGTCAGGTAAGATCTAGGGCTGGGGGCAGCCAGGATAGCTCAGTGGTTTGAGCATTGGCTTGCTAAACTCAGGGTTGTGAGTTCAATCCTTCAGGGGGCCATTTAGGGTTCCAGGGCAAAAATTGGGGATTGGTCCTGCTTTGAGCAGGGGGTTGGACTAGATGACCTCCTAAAGTCCCTTCCAACCCTGATATTCTATGTGCTGTGTACAACTTTTGGTTCTAGAAAGTGGAGGGAGTAACCACAGGGACAGCCATTTTAGATTTGATTCTGGCCAACAGGGAAGAATTGGTAACGAATCTGAAGGTGGAAGGCCATTTGGGTGACAGTGATCATGAGATGACAGATTTCATGTTTCTAAGGAAAGAAGGGAGTGAGAGCAGCAGAATAAGGACAATGGACTTCAGCAAAGCAGATTTTAAGAGACATAGAGAAGTGTCAGGAGAGGTCCCATGGGAAGAAAATCTAAGGGATAAAGGAGTTCAGGAGAGCTGGCAGTTTCTCAAGGAGACAACGTAAAGGCACAACTGTAAACTATCCAAATGAAAAGGAAAGACAGGAAGAATAGTAAGAGGTTTTCAGGTCCTTTAACGACCTGAAAATTAAAAGGAATCCTACAAAAATGTGGAAACACAGACAAAATCCTCATCTTCACAACCAAAGAGGCCATAGAAATGAAAGAGCATCTATATTGGCCCAGGCTGATTGTCACCTTATAAGGTATACGGTACCTAGCACAATAGGGTTTCATTTAATGATCTGGGAGCTCTTGCACTACAAATAATAATAATGATTAATAATGCATGTGCATTACAAACATTCAACTTCTCAAAAATGGTTACAGTATCTGTGAAGAAGGACGTCAAAATAATCAGTATATATTTCAGTGTGAAAACTGAGTTCCCAGCAGGTTAGCTGTCCTATTGACAACAACATGCAGAAGCAGACCTTTCATAACATAAAATTGGCATAAAGTTCCTGGTATGTGTACAATAATCACAGCAAGACTGAAAAAATTACATCTTTTTCAGGAATTATTTCTGTTTTTCCTGAGAAGAATGATGTATACTATTGATAAAAAGTAGAGAAATTTAACTTCCAGGATACTATCTCTGCGTTGTGATAGTGGGGCTTTCTGGTATGCTTTAAAATTAAATTTGTGTCCAGGATTCTGAAAAGAATCCTGCTAAAAGTAAACAATGCCATCTTTCCACTCTTGGAAAGAAGATGGTGCAGGACTGTTGTCATAAAGCTATGTGTGGTCATCTTAATGTTTCAGACTAAAAAATTAGAACATTATGGGTCAAGATATTTATGGTCCTGAGCTTGGAAAATCCATCTAAAATTCAACGCAACCCACAGTAATTAAAGAATTCTTGAACATGTAAGGCATTTGAATTGAAAAGATACCTTCTCAATGAGCTCAATGCACGCAGCCAAGTCCATCCCAAAGTCAATGAACTCCCATTCGATTCCTTCCTTCTTGTACTCTTCCTGCTCCAGCACGAACATGTGGTGGTTGAAAAACTGTTGCAGTTTCTCATTGGTGAAGTTGATGCACAGCTGCTCCAGGCTGTTGTACTACAAAAATGCAAAGAAACTGATTACTTTCAATGTATATGTGAAAAAGCTAAAGTATGAAGAACAATGCAACTATTGTTCAGCAAATCCTGGGAGACTTTCTGAATTCTTCTCCCTAGAGCCAGCCAGATGTTTTGGGATTTCTATTCTCAGCTCTGGCAAGACATTTCTGCAGTGTCAGGCTCAGGCTTCTCCGGGTATTTCTGTGCTCTGGGACCCAAGCCTACTCAGGCATTTCTCAATTCTTGGCCCTGATCCTTGACCAGGCATTTGGGTCTGAGCCTGGCCAACTCCTTCTGAGCTCTCAGCCCTCTGGCATACCCAGACATATCCAAACCCTCAGCCCCAAGCCTGCCTGGGAGTTAGCGAGCTGCTCACTAGGTGCCATAAACACCTACAATAATTTGTGTTAGGCACACAACCATTTCTCTTCTATTAGGCACCACCTGTTAACAATTTGAATGCACTTTCAATGCAGTTGTCATTTCTACATGTGCCACACAAGTCTATCCAACAATGGACTCATTAGAGGGACATGCTGCCTTAGTGGAAGATTAAGAGACACCTGTTTCTGCAGAAAATTCAGGCTTTTCCAGGAAATTACTTAAATAAAAAATATATAATGTTAAAAAAACCCTCAAACTTCTCAGAACCCCTGAGTGTCCCTTCCAGGAACCTGCTGTCAAATCCCTGCTCCTTACATCAAAGATCTCAAAGCCAGCAATGTCCAGGACACCAATGAAGTACTGTCTGGGCTGCTTGGTATCCAGCTGCTGGTTGATACGAACAACCATCCACAGGAACATCTTCTCATAGACCGCCTTTGCCAGAGCGCCCACCGAATTGTGCACCTAACCAGTGGGAGAAGGACTGGAGTTACCATACAAAGCAGAGGAAGAAACCTGGGTGTGTTAATTCAAACCAGGAGATCTAGATCACCAATTGTTACCTGCTGCACGGTTTGACCTTTGGTCACATATTCATTCCCAACCTTGACTCGGGGGTAACACATGGCTTTCAGCAGGTCAGCTGAGTTCAGATTCATCAGGTAGGCTGCTTTGTCAGCCACTAAACAAGGAGAGGAATGAATTAGTAGCTCAAAGATAGGCTTTGGTGTCTTTTATAATGACTAGAAAAGAGCAATGAGCTCTGTTTGTGTATTACAGCTATAACTTCAGTAATTATGGAGTTTAGAGCTTCCTTTATTTCTTGATTTCTTGAGTAATTGTTTTGCATTTGATTGAGAGTGTCTGCACATCAAGTAATTGTAAGAATTTGTTCACAAATACCTCATAACGGCCAGATAAAAGCAATTTTTAAGGAGAAAGAAGCAGATGAACAGACAGAATGAAAAGATGGCTTTGAAGTTCTTTCTTTGCCACTTTACTGTGCAGCTTGTCTAGGGATTCTAATTTCAGAATGATCAGAAGGAAACAGGCTAATGACCAAACACTGTCCTGACCTAAACCTGTGCAATTCCATTGACTTCAGCTCCCACAGCTCCTCCAGCCTCCAGTGTTGGCTGAAATTACTTAAATGATTTTATTATTAATAACAGCATGTAATGCCGTTATTGAATATATCATGACCAGGTCTATAATTGTCATGTTTCCTTACAACTGTTTTCTTTAGTTCTGTTTGCATTTGTGCTTAGATCCTAATCCTCTCAAGAAAATGAAAAGTTTTCACTCTGTAAAGAGCAGTTAGCTTTTGACAAAATGAACAACTGACCTTATAGACCTTATAGAACCATTCCTACATTTCCTTCCAGAGACATACATCCTAGAGACCTCTCCCTCTTCAGAGACAACAAGTGACTTGTATCTTTTTATCTAACGGAAGGATCTCAAACCCTAGGACCTCAATTCTGGCCTCAGCCTTTACACCACCTCTACTGGAATAAAATGCCATAAACCAGACAGTTTCAGGAAACTGTCTGGTTCATAAACCAGACATCCTCAGCATAAGGGACTTCCTTGGAAAGTGTAAAGCAGCTGGAACAACTCTTCAGTGCTCCCCTTGCAGCCCATAAACTTTGGGGCGTCCCAGTAGTGCTCCCGACAAAGGGATTATGGTAAAACTGCTGCAGGACTGTAGATCGTCTCAGCTGAAAAAACAGCCCTTGGGGGCTGGTATAGTTGAGTATACATTACAGCAGCTCTCTGGCCATACCAGCTTATGTTAGTCAGCAGGGTTGGCCTCAGCAAGCTGCAGAATCCCAGGGACTGCAGAGGGGGTGCACTGCCACCATTGCCCTTCCTGAGATCTGCCAGGCTCAGCCCAAATGAAGCTCAGAGTCAGGGCCTAAAGGTCTCATTCTACACTGCCTGCCACCTCGTACAAAATGAGTGCAAATTAGATGTGACACCCTGCTAGTTCTGAACTCTCTGCTCACATATCCTGGAAGCAACATTTTATACACACTTTGCAAGGCATAATCATAGACTCATAGAAGATTAGGGTTGGAAGAGACCTCAGGAGGTCATCTAGTCCAACCTCCTGCTCAAAGCAGGACCAACACCAACTAAATCATACTAGCCAGGACGTTGTCAAGCCGGGCCTTAAAAACCTCTAAGGATGGAGATTCCACCACCTCCCTAGGTAACCCATTCCAGTGCTTTACCACCTTCCTAGTGAAATAGTTTTTCCTAAAAGTCAACCTAGACCTCCTCCACTGCAACTTGAGACCATTGCTCCTTGTTCTGTCATCTGCCACCACTGAGAACAGCGGAGCTCTATCCTCTTTGGATCCCCCTTCAGGTAGTTGGAGACTGCTATCAAATCCCCCTTCTTTAAGTGAGGGACTAGGTGCCAGGCCATGTAAAATTAGGTCCTTTGCATCTCGGTTTCTTCATCACTGTTAGGCGGAGACTTTGGAAGGACTCTTCACTGCATTACTTTAGCTTTACACCAGTGCAACACCATTGACATTAGTGGACTTACATCAATGTAAAACTGATGATGGAGTGGCAAATCAGTGTCTAATATAGCGGCAGCCATAGGGACAGATTCACTAGCAAGCTCTGGCTGTTATGTGCTGTTCCAGTGATGCAAAGCAGGTCGGAACTCAACTGAATTATCTGCTTAAGCCAAATTAATGTTGGATTTGCAATGCCAGAGTTGCATGAAACATCCAGAGCATATCTGTAAATCTGTCCCTAAGTTATTGCTTGAGAGTTTAGATACAGATTTTGCCAATACCTTCCGTGCCATCTGGCTCTGCCTGCTCTTCACGCTGCTTCTGTTTGAATTTCAGATTCCCATAGTGCATGACTGCCCCTGTCAGCTTGTAAATGGCTGTTTTTTCCTCAGCACTGAAACCCAATATGTCAATGGCGCTCTGTCAAAAGAATTAGTAATGTAAATATCTTCTCCAGTAAAGTTAACACTCCACATAATAATTCTCGTGTGTTGCTTACATCTGTGGCAATCAACTCTTCCTGGTCATCGATGCTGGCTACAGTGATCTCACCTTGACTCACAAAGGGGAAGTCATATGGGTTGGTGGAAATCAGAAGCATCTCTGAAAACAAGCATAGGATATACATGGGTATAATTTAATTGACCATGTTACTGAGTTCATCAGTGACCGGTTCCACCAAAAGAGTTAAAACGTTTCTTACCAATTAGTTCTGGCTTCTTGTTGGACATGATCTGATAAAATATGTGGTAGCTTCTTTCTGCCTTGAGCTGGAAAGTGACTCTAGATTTCTCCAGCAGATCTGGCAAGGCAGGTAAAGCACAATTAGCCACAAGAAAACACAACGAGAAAGAAAGAGAGACAGAGAATTGTGACCCTTAAAGGGAGGTCCCTTACATGTTTCAATGTCAGCAGAAGCCAGTTTCCCTGTTGTACCAAAGTGGATTCTGATGAATTTACCCTTTAAAGGAAAAAAGTCATTTCATTTAAAACCCTCAGAGGCAGACTCCAGAAGTGGGATTTGCAAAGATGCCCTGGGGATCCCTTCAGCAGGTTTGAAAACTCAGCCCAGATTTATATTATCAGTCTAATGATAGGAATGCATATGGCCCATCATTGCACTTGTGACTAGGAGCAGTTTTGTCAAAAAAAACTTACAAAACGAGAGGAGTTGTCGTTCCTCACAGTCTTGGCATTCCCAAAGGCCTCCAGCAGGGGGTTGGCGCTGATGATTTGATCTTCAAGGGTCCCCTACAAAGTAACAGTTATTGCCAAATTAAGGTTGTTTTAAACCACGTGGCAGTTTCAGAACAGAACATTTAATCCCATCTCTAGTGACCAACTCACGTGCATTTTGCCTGGCTCTTCCTTCTTCTTCTCCCCAGAAACGGCAATTGTTGCAAAGTACTGGATGACACGCTTGGTGTTCACAGTCTTTCCAGCACCAGATTCTCCGCTGTCAAATCAAACAGAGAAGCAGAGAACACATAACCAAAGAGTTTCTTCCTGCAGAGCACAGCAAAGCCAGCAAAAACCCAGGCAGGGAAATATACATACGTGATGAGGATCGACTGATTCTCCCGATCTGTGAAAGAGACAGAACCAAAGAGACTTTTAAAAGAGTTACTGAGTAACATTGAACTCACTGAAAACTGAGTAAAACAAATAAGTCCTGGGATTTGCAAAGGGGCCTCAGGGCATCAAGCAACTAACTAAAAGTCCATAGAAATTTGGCATCTACCTCCCTTAGGCCTCTTTGGAAATCCTAGCCATAACGAATAATAAATATAAGCTCATGCAGCTCAATAGAGCCATAAAAGGATACTTATATCTACTTCCCTTTCACAGAATTCCCTCTTACAGAAATCTGATGAAGCTATTACATCTCTGGACAGCAAAGGGTTATACAAAATAATGACCTGAGCCTCAATTTATAACCATCTGCATAGCACCAGTGCAAAAAGAGTGCAAAGTGTGTGTGAATTACCACGCAAAGTGTAGTGGAGAGGAGAATTCTGATGCACCACTTCGCACAAGTGTAAATGACACACACGATGCAAAGTCAGGAAGAATCAGGCTTCCTGAGAACAAAGTGTCACGATTTTTGACAGTTGTTCTTTGGGACCAGCTAGAGCCAGAATGTGCAGAAGCAGATATGGACATTCTGTACTTTTTCCATTAACCAACCGCTTGTGAACTTCCAAAAAGGTTTGCTTTGGGTTCTCTGAGAGCTGGGCTAATATTTGGGTCAGGTTCAATTTGCCTTTGGACGAATTCGTGTTTGCACATTGCTAGTTTTGAATGTTTTTGGTGTCTTTAGCTGCATGTCATATTTCCCGGGAAGAAGATTGTGATTCCTCATATGAAATTTTCACTCTATAACCCCTTTTCATTAATTGAGCCACTCACCAGTTAACATGAACTGATAGGCGTTGTCAGAGATGGAGAAGATGTGGGGAGGGGCCTCTTGACGCTTTTTGCCCCTGTAGGCATTCACAACTTCTGGGTTGTACACTGGCAGCCACTTGTAGGGGTTGACAGTGACACAGAAGAGACCCGAGTAGGTCTGAAAGAAACGGAGATAACGTGATTGGCTTCCACATGATTTAGTGTAGCTGTTAGTTTGGAAGTCCAGGAAAGACTTTGGCTTGTACTTACATAGATCATCCAGGCTGCATAACGCTCTTTGAGGTTATACAGGACACCAGGTTCATGGAGATGGGTCATCATCGCCATGTCCTCGATTTTATCATATTTGGGAGGGTTCATGGAGAAGACTTGATCTTCCTTAACAGTCAAAGACTGGAAGGAAAGAAGAGACCCATTTCTATCAGCTAAGAACAGAGGAGGAACAAAATGCTGTTCCTTACTCCTTGTTTTTACTCACTTCTCCTTTTTCAGTCTTGACTGTGACCTTCCCTCCTTCCCTGCTCTGGATTACGCTTTTTACAAAGGATTCCTTGGGATGCACCACAAAGGCCGATGTTTTAGCATCAAAAGGCTTGTTCTGGTCCTCAATTCTCTCCTTCTCTGTTTTTCGGAGAAAAGGAGCTGCCACCCCAAAGACGGCCATCTCAGCATCTGACGACATGGCTGCGGTTTATCTAGGGCAGCTCAGCAGTGAGCTCTGATGGGGAGAAAATATGTTACATTTTTGACTCAGGACCTGGAATGAAAGAAACCCCAGGCCTGGGTGATAGGATCTCTCATTCACTTTAGACCCAGACACTCATTTGGGGCTTAACTTTATCACAATTTTCATTCCCACCCCTTTTTCATCTTGCCTCTTCAGATCTCTATAACTAGGGGCCATGCAGTTCCATTGGGAAGAACTCCATTGTCCACCGCATTTGTTGATAGGACACCTCATTGTCCACTGCATAAGCAGATCCCTTCATGAGGGACCAAGAAAAGCCAAAAACATACTAGGAATTATGAAAGCCCTCTTACATCCTCTCTTCTGGCTACATTTTAGACTTTGTGGTGTGCTACAATGGAAGGGCAGTGGGGGAAAGGGAGCAGGAGGGTGGATATTGGGAGAGGTGCAAAGGGGAGGCTACTATTGTCAGTGTTTTGATAAAGAATTTTCCAGCATTAGAGAATAAAGCACTGGGTTCTCATGTAATTTAAGCTCTGTCTGTCTGTCTGTCTTTCCCACTCCAGTTAACCAAATATTATCAATATGCCTTTATTTGCCATTACTCCTATTATAGTTTCCTAACTTAATTATATAAGAACTATATGGTGCATTAATGGCACTGTCAGACTGGTCAAGGAGTCAGTGTGAAAGGGCCACCAGCTGCCTTAAACGCTGCCTGAAACTCTCTTCTGAAGGCATTTTCACACATGACATGTAAGTGCCACTCACTAAGCTACTCTCCGCACTAAGAGATGAAAACTTGATAAGCATTTACCAGAGAGATGTGTGTCTCTTTCAGCTGGGGCTCAATTATTGTGAATGATGTTTGGAGTGTGGGGGAAAAGCAAAATCTGGATACATGCTCATTAAAAGAATAGAAGCGACAAAGAGTTCTGTGGCACCTTATAGACTAACAGAAGTATTGGAGCATAAGCTTTCGTGGGTGAATACACTTTCTTTGTCGCTTCTACAGATCCAGACTAACACGGCTACCCCTCTAATACTTAAAAGAATAGACTTATTCTGTGGACAAGTAATTAGATTCTGTCCCCTGGTGGGTCTCCTCTGTTGGGCCACTCTGTCCTGGTGAATTAGGGACCTATGAGCTGGCGTGTGGGAGCTCACTGTGTACAATTACGTTGTGATGTGTGTATTCAGGAGAGGTATCTTAGAGAGGGCACTTGCTGGCCCAGCATTAGTGATCAGTGGCTTCAAGTCCAGCCACTTTGGAGACCTGCCTGTCATGGGCAAGAGAGCCCAAGCACAATACACAATGCATTTACACAATGGGCATAGATATTAGTGGATACAGTGACGGCCTATTGAGCTATATAGAAATCCCACCCTAGAGGGTACTCACCATCCCCTGGGAATTAGTAAATCAGGATCTTACCTCTTTCGTGATACCAGATGAATAGTATGCAGCCTGGAAGTTGGACAATATTCTAAAATAGAAATAGAAATTCCTTTCTTATTACTGCATGAAACTCCTGTGATAAACTGGAGATAGAAAATGTATAGATGACTCGAAAAGTGGATTTAAAAGCCCTGATGACAGAGCCAATCCCGCCTGTAAATGAGTGCTAGCAGCAGCAGGAATGCAATGGGATGTGTGGAATGCAGGGGTACTTTCTCCTCTCTGCAAGCCCAGAGCCCCTCATACACTTACCTTGAAGCTTTCTGTGCAAGGACAAGGCAGATTCATCATAGGGGCACTTTTATAGGGTCTTATCTGCACATGTAGCAGCCTCCTCCTCTTTCTTAGGTCAAGGCATTTTTGGCAAAGTATTGTTTGGCAACCTTGACTGAAAGCATGATTGTCATTCATATAGGACATGGATATATATAGAAATATTTGTTGTCTTACCAGCTATGTGAATAAATCTCCTATAAATATTATGACTGGGAATTTGAAGAGGAAGTGCTCTGTTGGGCACTGTTGGGACTGCTGGCTTCTAGTTCTGGCTGGGCACTGACTTACTATGTGACACTTTAGATTTCTATGTCATAGAGCTTGGTAGAGATTAAATTGTTTATTATTAATTAATTATTATTATTATAAAGACTTTTGGCAACTATGGTCTGAGAAATCCTGCAATAAAACAAACAGCGAGAGAGATTTGGAGTAGTCCTGATCCCGGAAATGGCAAACAGTATATCTACACTTTGAGCTGGAGCTACAAATTCCATTCCAGCTCGAGGTAATATACCCACACTTGCACGGCCAGTGCACTAATCAGAGCAGTGGTTAGCTGTAGCTGTGGCAGCCAAGTGGCGGGAAGGGCTAGCCACCCAAGTGCATGCCTAGTATCGCAAACAGATACTTAAATAATAATAAGAAGAATGTTTTGTGTAGATTTTGAGCTTTATAAACATTTTTTAATTTTTCAAAATACAATTTAAGAAAATTTTGAAACAAAAAATGTAAACCTTTTCTTTAGAAAAACGTCCAATTGAAACATTTCCGGTTTGTAAGGGTTTCTTTTGACCAAAACAATTCAGCAAAATTGACATGAATTCACAAAATTTTTGGTATCAAAGAAGCTGCATTTTTGTGCCAAAAAAAACCCATTTTGGTAGAAACATTTTGCCCAGCTGTATTTGGGAGCCACTTGCAAACACATTGAAGGGTGACGGTAACTTTATTTTAATTCCACATATTGTTCCTCACGTTTTAGGTGTCAGTCTGTGTAGTGTGTTGCATTGCAGAGACCAGCCATGAAACAGTATCACATCCCAGCTAATCTCTTCTCCTGTCTTCATTCTGTCTTTCTGAAACTAAACTCAGAACGAAAGCAGTGCTCTTGTTCTCCCGACTTTCACCTCACTGCACATGGTGTGGCTCTGTTGTATCCAACTATGCCATCATGGCATCCCATGTGTTCTCTTGTGGCTGTATAGTCTGATCTGTAGGAAGCAAGGTCGTGAACAGATATCACATAGGACTGTGAAGGCTCCCACTGAAGACTTGGCATGATGCTTGGCCCTTTTTTCAATCAGTTTTTCATGTCTGTCTTTCTTAAACTGCTTACAACCTTTATTGATAGTCGTTTTCCATTCAGGCCTGGCCTCAGCTGTGTCTCTACAATTATCATGGACGCTACATGCACAACCCCCACATCACTCCATACCCTCCCTCCCAGGCCTGTCAGTATAGGCAGGGCTTTGGATGCGCCATCTTTCCTGTCCGCCACAATTGAGGAGGCATTACTGTGAGCCACCCTATTGCACCCGCCTGAGAGCTCAGCTCAGCCATCCTGGAGCCTCCAACCTGTACCAACTCTTCCCTCTTCCATCAACAGACACACCTGTTAATGCTGAAGGACCAGACATCTGGAGGCTTCATGCAAATGACTAGTATATTAATTCACATATTTGAAAAATATGCTTGTGCTTTTTTACATAAACAGAAGAAATAATGCAGGTTATAATCCACCAGGGTTCAGAATACACTGCTATCTACCTATCCCCAGATGTTTCTACCTCTCCATCTCATTCATAAGCTTTTTCCTTACAATGGGAGTCATTCAAAAGTGCTGAGGAGGAAGCTACTGCTCAGTGAGGAGCTCAGCATCATGTCCCCTCCGGCACCTGGCCAGCTTTGGAGCGGGAATCATGGCTTGTTCAAAACATAACAAAACTGGATTGCAATTACACACCTCAAAAATATGTCTGTGTTGCCAGGTGAGACATAAAACCAAGATGCTATGCAGCTATGTGGGATATTCAAAGATCTTGTGTGTCTTTTAACTCCTTCCATACAAAAATCAGGGCATAAACATAAGTGTCGCGGCCAAAACCCAGTCTCAGCAAGTCTTCCGCATTCCCACATTTCCTTCAAATTTCCTCTGCGGTTAGAATAGTAGTTACCTTCCCCTTGCCCTCCTGATGTGCCACCGCTGCTCTGAGTGACCACCCCTGTTGCACACCAGCTGACCAGCTTGGAATTGCTGATTTGGAGAAACCCACTCCCACCAGTAGGGGCTGCTCTCCCTGTTTCCTCCCCCAGTGTGTGTCTTTCCTGCTGCAGGGACTTTGCTGGGGTTGCTCTCTCCAAAATCAGTTGCTCTGTGGTTCCCTAAAGCCGCTCCCCATCATGTGAATGAGGCAAAGTCACTGAATGGTGTCCCGCGGGCAGTGCAATTACCCCTTACACTAATAGACAAGGAAGGGCAGCCCAATATGGGACCTAGTGAGCCTCGGCCTGATAAGATCCTGGAGGAACAACCGTCACTCAGTCCATGCCACTGGCAGCCACCCAGTGGAGGCAGACTGGGGCATCACCCTTTAGTGCTGCTTTTCAAGTTGCCATGTGACAGAAGACGTCACTGCCTGCCAGTAGCAACGAGAGAGGCAGGGGTCTGATTGGGAGGCCTAGAGAGGGAGCCCAAATCCAGGAGTCTCCCAAGAAACCAGAGTCTTAGAAGGTCTATTGTCTTCGACTCCTCCCCTCCCACAATGTCCCAGCCCACTTCCCACTTTGCTGTCAGACAGGGAGGTTCGAATAAGTCGACCTGAGTACAGCCCCTGCCAGGCCACACTGCCTGGTGGTTGGAACCAGCGTCACCATCCACCTGAGCCCCTGCCCCGTGGCCAGAGCCAGCGTCACCACCGGCCTGAGCCCCTGCCCCGTGGCCAGAGCCAGCGTCACCACCGGCCTGAGCCCCTGCCCCGTGGCCAGAGCCAGCGTCACCACCGGCCTGAGCCCCTGCCCCGTGGCCAGAGCCAGCGTCACCATCCACCTGAGCCCCTGCCCCGTGGCCAGAGGCAGCGTCACCACCGGCCTGAGCCCCTGCCCCGTGGCCAGAGCCAGCGTCACCACCGGCCTGAGCCCCTGCCCCGTGGCCAGAGGCAGCGTCACCACCGGCCTGAGCCCCTGCCCCGTGGCCAGAGCCAGCGTCACCACCGGCCTGAGCCCCTGCCCCGTGGCCAGAGCCAGCGTCACCACCGGCCTGAGCCCCTGCCCCGTGGCCAGAGGCAGCGTCACCACCGGCCTGAGCCCCTGCCCCGTGGCCAGAGGCAGCGTCACCACCGGCCTGAGCCCCTGCCCCGTGGCCAGAGGCAGCGTCACCACCGGCCTGAGCCCCTGCCCCGTGGCCAGAGCCAGCGTCACCACCGGCCTGAGCCCCTGCCCCGTGGCCAGAGCCAGCGTCACCACCGGCCTGAGCCCCTGCCCCGTGGCCAGAACCAGCTTCACCACCGGCCTGAGCCCCTGCCCCGTGGCCAGAGCCAGTGTCACCACTGGCCTGAGCCCCTGCCCCATGGCCAGAGCCAGCGTCACCACCGGCCTGAGCCCCTGCCCAATGGCCAGAGCCAGCGTCACCATCCACCTGAGCCCCTGCCCCATGGCCAGAACCAGCTTCACCACCGGCCTGAGACCCTGCCCCATGGCCAGAGCCAGCGTCACCACCAGCCTGAGCCCCTGCCCCGTGGCCAGAGCCGGTGTCACCTGGTGCTGGTCACCTGGTGTAGGTGTCTCTATCTTATTCTTGACTGCTAAATTGCATTAAAAGTAGCTAAAAATACATGACTTTTTTTTTTTACTATTTCTCTTCCCTGTCAGCTATTGCTGTAGTTGCCACAAGACTGTTACGCAATGGCAAAGAGGAGACAGTACTTGTGGTTGTGAATGTAAAGGGAGGATTCACTATAAAATCCTATTAATATATGGCTATGAAAAAGTTTAGCAACTCTTAGTCTAGGAAGAAGCTTTGTCGTGAATCAGAGAGAAAGGGAGGATATCAGTTTTTTCCTTATTCTAATAAAAATGTCTTGTTCGGTGTTAAAAGAACATGACTGTGTGATTCTTTGCCATTGTCACATGACAGTAACATTAAGTGGGCTTTGTAATTTCTTGTATAAACCCACATCTAGACTTTTGATCTAATTCCTGTTCAGGTCACATTAGAATTGAAATTCTCCAGCACTGCATGAGGACTGTAAGGAATAACTTCCACTCTTATTTTAATTTTGGTGAGGCGCACTGCAGTGCTCATCTCTCCCCAGAAGCATCAGTATGATGATTTACAGTATGATTATTTACAACGAGAGCACTGGTCTCCTCTTACACTCCTTCTTGGGTGAAACAGTTGTTAATCTGTGGAGCTCCGAAGCTACACACTTTGGACTGCTAATCTGTACTCTACCTTTATGTTTAGTTTTAGCTAGAAACTGTCTCTTATTTTTAAGATTCACTTCTGGACTCCCTATGATAGACATTGTGTGTGTTAACTGAGGAGGATTATTCAGATTCCATTACACTGATTCAGAGATCCCACTAATATATCTTCTGGGTCAATTTTAAATCTGATATGTAGCTTTACCTCCCAGGGCTAACTGAAATCATCTGTGAAGGCAACAGATCCAAAAAGGAATGATGGATGCCTTGTCATTTTCTTGTGCTCCTACTCTCCTTCTGTGACACGTAATAACAAAATGGGCATATTCTTGCATGGAAGCCAGCACCTTGTGCATGTTCCTTGTACACTGAGTACATTAAAGAATTTGCTGTTGATTGTAGCTGGCTTACTACGCTGTGATCTGCAGGATGGATTTTTCCATGCTATCACATCTAATCCTTTCCTGGCTCTGTGGTTAGGTATTTAGCTATTCATAAGCTTTGATTTACATGCAGTGATTTAGCTTTGATTTAGGTATGACCCTGAGCAGATCAGCAATGACTACAGGGCTCTGGGAGCGAGGGTGAAGGAGTTGGGGGCACAGGTTGTGTTCTCATCTATCCTCCCAGTTCAAGAAAAGGGCCCAGGAAGGGATATGTGCATCCTGGAAATTAATGTATGGCTGCGCAGATGGTGTTGACAGGAGGGATTCGGCTTCCTCAACCATGGGATGCTTTGCCAGGAAGGATGACTGCTGGAAAGGGATGGTGTTCACCTGACCAAGCAGTAGAAGATTTTTCATGCACCAACACACCAACCTGCAGAGGAGGCCTTTTACTTAGGTTCAAAGGGGGCTGGTAATAAAAGCCCACTGGTAAGCATAAAAAAGGTAACTTTAACAGACAGCTAGATGTTGGGGGAGAAATGGAAAATTACAGTAGGGTCATAGGAGCAACAAGAGTGAAATCAATGGGAAAATCTGCTCAACATCTTAGATGTCTACACAAATGCAAGGCATATGGGGAATAAACAGGAAGAACTGGAAGTATTAGTATATAAGCTAAATTATTACTTAATTGGTATCACTGAGACTTGGTGGGATAAATGTCATGACTGGAATATTGGTACAGAGGGGTATAACTTGTTCCGAAAGGACAAGAAGGGAGAAAAAGGGAAGAGGTGCTGCATTGTACATCAAGAATATATCCATTTGTTCTGAAGTGCAGGAGGAGGTGAGAGGTAGACCAGTTGAAAATCTCTAGGTAAAGATAAAAGGGGAAAAATAGGAATTATGCCATGGTAGGAGTCTACTATAGACCATCAAATCAGGAAAAAGAAGTGGATGAGGCATTTCTAGAACAAACAACAGAAATATCCAAAACACAAGACCTGGTAGTAATGGAGGACTTCAACTACCCAGCCATCTGTTGGGAATGTAATATGGCAAAACACAAAATGTCCAGTAAGTTTTTTGGAAAGTATTGTGGACAATTTCTTCTTTCAGAAAGTGGAGGAAGTAACCAGAGGAACAGTCATTTTAAACTTGATCCTGACCAGCAGGGTGGAATTGGTAGTGAATCTGAAGATGGAAAGCAATTTGGGTGAAAAGTGATCAGGAAACGATAGATTTCATGATTCTAAGGAAAGGAAGGAGTGAGAGCAGCAGAAAAAGAACAATGGACTTTGGAAAAATAGACTTTAACAAATTCAGAGAACTGGTTGGTGAGGTGCCATAGGAAGAAAGTCTAAGAGATAAAGGAATTCAGGAGAGCTGGCAGTTTCTCAAGGGGACAATATTTAAGGCACAACTGCTGAAAAAGACTCTGTGTGGCTTGAAAGCTTGTCTCTCTCATCAACAGCAATTGGCTCAATAAAAGATATTACCTCACCCACCTTGTCTCTCTAATATCCAACACGGCTACAACTACACTGCATACAACTATCTCGATGTTAAGGAAAGTTACAAGAATAGCAAGAGGCCAATCTGACTCCATCAGGGGCTATTTAATTACTTGAAAATAAAAAAAATCCTACAAAATGTGAAAACATGTACAAATTGCAAAGGAGGAGTACCAAAGAATAGCACAAGATTGTAGGAACAAAATCAAAAGGCTATGCCACCAAGTGAGTTATACCTAGCAAGAGACATAAAAGGTAATAAGATGTTCTTTAAATACATTAGGAGCAAGAGACTGACAAAGGAAATGTAGGTTCTCTACTTAGCAGGTAGCAACGCTAACAACTGATGACATCAAGAAGGCTGATGTGTTTAATGCTTATTTTGCTTTAGTCTTCACTAAAAATGTTAATGATGACCAGATACTCAGCACAGTTTAATGTTAACAACAAGGAGGAAGGAATTCTAGGCAAAAAACAGGTTAAAGAATTTTTAGATAAATTGTGTGTAGTCAAGTCAGTGGGGCTTGATGAAATTAAATTTAGGGTAATTAAGGAACTAGCTGAAGCAACCTTGGAACCGTTAATAATTATCTTTGTGAACGCCTGGAGGCTGGGTGAAGTCACAGAGGACTGGAGAAGGACAAATATAGTACCTATCTTTAAAAAAGGTAACAAAGAGGACCTGGGGAATTACAGATTAGCCAGCCTAACTTCAAGACCTGGAAAGATACTGGAACAAATTATTAAACAATCAATTTGTAAGCACCTAGAGGATAAAGCACCTAGAGATTATAAGGAATAGCCAGCATGGATTTGTCAAGAACAAATCATGCCAAACCAACCTGGTTTCCATTTTTGACAAGGTCACTGGCCTAGTGGATAGGGGAGAAGCAGTAAGTATGATGTATCTTGATTTTAGTTAGGCTTCTGTCTCAGTCCCCTATGACATTCTCATAAGCAAACTAAGGAAGTCTAGATGAAATTATTATAAGGTAGGTGCACAGCCAGATGAAAGACTGCACTCAAAGGGTACTTATCAATGGTTCAGTGTTAAACTGGGATGGTGTATCTATTGGAGTCAGTCTTGGGTCCAGAGCTAGTCAATATTTTCATTAATGACTTGGATAATAGAGTGGAGAGCATGCTTATACAATTTGCAGATGACACCAAACTGGGAGGGGTTGCAAGGTTTTTGGAGGACAGGATTAGAATTTAGCATTACCTTGACAAATTATATAATTGGTCTGGATTCAATGAGATGAAATTCAATAAAGGCAAGCACAAAGTACTTCACTTGGAGAGGAAAAATGAAACGCAACAACTACAAAATGGGGAATAATTGGCTAGGTGACAGTACTTCTGAAAAGGATCTGCGGGTTCTTGTGGATCACAAATTGAATATGAGTCAACAATGTGATGCAGTTGAGAAAAAGGCTAATATTCTGGGGTGTATTAACAGACGTATCATATGTAAGGGAGGTAATTGTCCCACTCTTCTTGGCACAGGAGAGGCCTCAGCTGGAGTACTGTGTCCAATTCTGGGTGCCACACTTTAGAAAAGATGTGGACAAATTGGAGAGAGTGCAGAGGAGAGCAACAAAAATGATAAAAGATTTAGAAATCTGACCTATGAGGAAAGGTTAAAAAAACTGGGCATGTTTGGTCTTGAGAACTCCTGGAGGAGTGCTAGTTCCAGACTATGGAACAAACTGCCCAATGAACTAAGCACCATCACACACATCCCCACCTTCCACTCCAAGTCCCAGAGGCACTTCTCCGACCTGTATTACCTAATGTAAAAACACCACCAACAAAAAACCCTACCAAAAGTAAACACTCCTCTGCACAACAATTCCTTCCTGGAGAGAAGCTGAGAGAAAGAACAAACCACATGTGACAAGAGTAAATCACATTGCTTAATACACTACTGGAAGGTGCTCAGATACCACGATGATGAGGATGGTATAAGAACCAGAATAGAATAGAATAGAACAGAATAGGGGTTTAGGCTGAACTTTCAACATTAACATTTAGAATTTCTTACTCTTGAGCACTCACTTTCTCAATCTTTGTGTCACATTTAACACTATTTTTCCTCTCAGCGAATAATGTAATAATGTATAATGGAGAAATACTGTGATAAGGTAATTAAAGACTGTGTTGTAATGGATATGGATGCATGCAAAGGACAAGAGTTAAAATTAAACATGCAATAATGCACAAACCTTAATAAGACCCCCAAAGCTAATCTGTAAAAAAACGAAAGCCTCTGGTAGTTCTTTGTACACAAATGTCTCTACAATCTTTATTTCCTAGACACTGAGGACAGACTAACCAATAAATACAACAAAGTGACAGAGAGATTCACATTTTGTGCATTTCTTCAGTCACTTTGCAGCATGGTGACAGTCTCACTCTTCTCCTTCAATCTTCCTGTGAATCTCGCGGCTCTTCACCCGCAGTTTGTTAACCTGGGACTCCGCAATGTCAGCCCGCTCCTCAGCCTCTTCCAGCTCGTGCTGGATCTTGCGGAACTTGGTCAGGTTGACATTGGATAGTTCCTCCTGAGGATGGAGAGAGTGTTGTGAAAACCAAAGTGCTGACAGTTGCCCTTTGTCAGGAATCAGGATCTGCAGCAGACCCACTCTGGAAGCAGTGCCTGCAGTAGAGCCAATCTCCGGGCAACCTTAATAAATGCAGCTGGCCTAAAGCAGGCTGCCTGATTGGCTACACACCCTGACTGGTTGGAAGGATCAGCAGACCTGCTCTTAAGCCCAGCAGCAGCAGCAGTTGCTCACAGCATTCACCTATATCTATGATATCTCCTGTTCGTTCCCAGCCCTGCTCCTGCCTTGCCTCACTCCAGGTAACCTGGACCTTTGGCTCCGATTTCTGACCTCAGACTCTGGCTCTGACCCTGGGCTCCAATTCCTGGCTATCAAATGCTGTTCTAACCACTAGACCTGACTCTTGCTCTGACCACTAGGCAGCGACTGCTCATATTCCAGTCACTGACAGTTTGAGCAGCCCAGCACAAAACAAGAACTAGAGCTGATACAGGGAGCATGAATTCCACCAAGGCCAATATCTCTCTGAGCGAGATAGTGGGAGCCCTATACCTTGCAGGCCCAAGTTGCCACCCTGTAGGTTTAGCATGCAGTCCTGCAAGCTCAATCTGTGCTGTCTTCAGCTCCAACCCCCCACTCCCTGTGAGAGCAACCTCCCCCTGCATGACAAGTTAAATGGCAATTGCAACACATTTTGTGGATTTCTAAATCAGTGGAGGCTCCTATTTCTGCTATGCCCACAGTTGTACCCCACTGACAAAGCCTCTCACCTGCACCAGGAGCTCAGGGAACATTTCCAGTCTGCCAATAAGTATCATGCTGACTGAAGCCATCGGGGCCACCCCCAATCTGGTCATAGGGGACAAGGTGTGGCTCTCGGCCTATAACTTTAAATTTAGCTGCCCATCTGCCAGACTACCAATACCTGAGCCCCTTCAGTGTTATACAATGAGTGAATCCAATGCCTTTTAGGTTACAGCTGCTCAAGTCCTTGAAGATATACACTTTCACATCACACTTTTAAAGCCCTACATTGAAAACACATACGCAAACCACTCTGACCTTCCACTGCCCACTGCCATCCATAACAGTCCATGGACAGGAGGAGTACTTAGTCCATTGAATCCTCCACTCTTGGCAAGTTAGGGGAAGTAAGGGGTGGACTGGGAAGGCTACAGAATGGACTAGCGGTCATGGGAATGAACATTCACACCCTGGCCCTATTGCAAGAGTTTTTCAGTGGGCCCATAGGAGGTGCACTCGAAAGGGGTGGTACTCTCAAGAATCAGGGCTTGTAGCAGAGCCAGTCTGGAAGCAGGGCCCAAAGCAGAGCCAGTCTCTGGGCAATCTTAATGAGCACAGCTGGCCTATAGTAGGCTGCCTGATTGGTTGGAAGGTTCAGCAGATTGGCTCTTACTCCCAGCAGCAGCAGCAGTTCAACAACTGCTCAGAGCATGTACCCAGAGCTGCGGTAGTGCTTGCTCCTGCTATGTTCCCAGGCTTGCTCTTGCTTTGTTCCTGTCCTGCTCTGGTTCCAACCTTGTCCCTGCCTTGCCTCACTCCAGGTAAGCCAGTGCTGCCCCTGGACTCCGACTCCTGACTGATGACTTTGTCCCTGACCCTTGACTCTGGCGTCTGGACTCTGGCTGTACTCTGATCCTGAGCTCCAATTTCTGGCTACCAACTAGGCTATCTAACCACTAGGTCTAACACCTGCTCTGACCACTAGATGTGACTGTGACTGACACCCTTTTCCTGCATTTGGAACTTTATGGGATACAATTGCTTGATGAGGAGAAAGCCCAGACTCTGTCACTCACTTGCCATCTCTTATCTGAAAACCAAGTACAGACCTTCTCACACTCACCATTTTCTAAGTTAGAAAATTCATTAAAAGCGAGGTGAAATCCTTTTTAAATGTAGAATGATGCTGCACATGTAATTGCTACCAGAAGTCTATTCACTTAGGGACAGGGAAATGACAAAAATCCAGAAGAGAAGTGCCATCCATTCTAGCTTGTGAGCCTTTTGGGAGCCAGTTTTAGGTCTGTAGTTTGTATGCTCCGAGTTCAAGATTGGACTATGAACAAACCACCTTTCACTACATCGTAGAACCAACAACAAGAGTGCATCCACCCTGAAGCTGAGTTCCAGGAGACACAGCCTTGATAACACAGTGTGTTTCAGTGAGCAGGACGGGGAGTTAGCGTTGCATCCACACCATTAATTTACCATTTGAATACTGAGCTCCATAGAGTCAGATATGCCATGTATTGTGTGCACACAACTGCAATTTATGAAAGTGATATTTTGATTGGCAGTCTGGGTACGTTGAACCATTATGGGATATTCAAAGAATCAGATTGCACTGAACAGAATGAGAAAATGAGGAGCAGTTTCAAGAGAAAAGTAGGAATTGCTCATTCTGTCACAGTCCTATTCCTCCCTAAGAGCCTGATCCAAAGTCCATTGAAGTTAACTGGAGCCTTTCCAGTAATTCCAGTGAGGTTTGGATCAGGTCCTCACAGAGGAAGCACTTGCCTCCCACTCATTTTCCCTCTTCCCTCTCCCAGTCAGGCAGCATAGACTCAGATCAGACAACTCCCTATTTCCTTCCTTCTCTTCCAGCCAGGCAGATCCCTCTCAATTGCTAACTATCCTCAGGCAGCTGTCTGGGTTACCAAGGCAGCAGCATAATGCTTTTTCTTAGGAAGGATGGATCTTCGCAGAGGAAAATAAAATTTGATTCTTTGTTTAGAATGAAAGCTGAGAATTTGCATAAAATTGTGGAATGATGAAAAAATTCACAGAGAGCTTAAATCATGGGATCCTCCATTCTGCTTAACATTATTATCCTGCTGCCCCTGAGGTGAAGGCAAGGATTTGGAGGAGTTGGTGAGTAATGAGACACTTACAATCTCCCTCTTGCAAATTGTCCCATCAGCAGAGACCAGACATCCTTATCTGTACCTATTTCATAGGCGTGCACACGGGGTGTGCCAGGTGTGCCCAGGCACACCCTAATCAGGGCCGCCCCAAGCACACACACACACACAAAAATGGCGGCCGGACTGCCGGAGATGGGGGGAGGGGCCCAGCCTCTCTTCTCTGCCCCCGCTCTCCTCTGCGGGGTCAGAAGCTTGCTGGTGCTGGGTCCGGAGCTCTGTCCTGCTGCTCCACGGCAGCCAAGCTCCTGCCTCTTCCCACAGCCTGCTGAGTACTTGCCCCTCCTCCCCTCTCTCTCTCTCCCTGCCCCTGATCAGCTGTGTGCCGGGAAGAGAGAGGAGGAAGTGGAGAAGAGGTGGGGGCAGGGCCTTGGGAAAGGGGGTGGAATCGGGGTATACCCCCTCTCCAGCCCCTTGCTGTGAACCGCTTAGGGCAGGGGGCTGGGAGCACCCCCACGACTCCAGGCTGCACTCCTGCACCTCCACACATACCCAAACCCCCTGCATATGCAGCCCCCCAGGGAGTTGGAAAAGGGGCAGCAGGGGGTTTCTGGAGGGGGCAGTCAAGGGACAGGGAGTGGTGGAGGTTGGATGGGTTGGGGGCTCTGGGGGGGCCTGTCTGGGGGCGGGGGTGTGGAGAGGGGTCGGGGCAGTCAGGGGCAGGGAGGTTAGATGGGTCAGGGGTTCGGGGATGCTGTCTGCAGGAGGGGGGTGTGGAGAGAGTCCAGGGCAGTCAGGGGCAGAGAGCAGGGGGGGTGTTAGATGGGTTGGGAGTTTGGGAGGGGGGCTGTATGTGGAAGGGGGTGTGGAGAGGGGCCGGGGCAGTCAGGGGCAGGGAGCAGGAGGGTTTAGATGGGTCAGAGGTTCTGGGGGGGCTGTCTGGGAGAAGGGTGTGGAGAGGGGATGGGGCAGTCAGCAGCAGGGAGCAGGAGGGGTTAGATGGGTCAGGGGTTCTGGGGGGGCAGTCAGGGGACAGGGAGTGGTTGGATAGGTGTGAGAGTCCCGGGGGTCTGTCGGGGGCGGGGGTGTGGATGGGGTCAGGGCAGTCAGGGGACAGGTAGGGGGTAGGGTCCTAGGGGGGGCAGTTAGGGTGAGGGGGGTCTCAGGAGGGGGCAGTCAGGGGACAAGGAGCAGGGAGGCTTAGATAGGGGGTGGGATCCTGGGGGGCAGTTAGGGGCAGGGTCCCAGGAGGGGGCAGTCGAGGACAAGGAGCAAGGGAGGGTTGGAGGTTCTTGAAGGGGGCAGTCAGGGGGTGGGAAGTGGAAGGGAGTGAATGGGGGAGGGGCAGGGCTAGGGCGGGGCTCCCTGGGTGCACACCGTAATGAAAGGTGCTGCACACGCCTATGATTTATTTGGGGAGGAGGGATAGCTAAGTGGGTTGAGCATTGGCCTGCTAAACCCAGGGTTGTGAGTTCAATCTTTGAGGGGGCCATTTAGAGATCTGGGGCAAAAATCTGTCAGGGGACAGTACTTGGTCCTGCTAGCAAAGGCAGGGGATTGGGCTCAATGACCTTTCAACAGTCCTTCCAGTTCTAGGAGATTAGCATATCTCCATTTATTTGTACTGGGCCTGGGACAGGCAACACAAGGAGCATGTTCACAGAGGCAAGGTCTCATCAGGCCATGCTAACAACCTTGGTAGCTGAGTTGCCAGCTGACTCAGGTGTGCACTTCCAATCATTTAGCACTTTTTGTTATTTTTAAACTTCCCCTCACAAACCCAGCAAGAAAATATGCCTCATGGTGGCCTAGGCACATGCTAAATCTGGAATATTTTTTGTGCAACTGCGATTGAGTTAGTAGTGGAGCTAAGCAAAGTATTCAGTAGAGTTGCTAGAATTTTTTTCATTTCAACGAAAAATAGTCTTTTTTCTAAACAAATTATTTCACAGATACCTTTCAAAACAGTTTTTCATTGAAACTGAAAATTTCAAAATTTTGAATTTCAAACTGTTTCATCCCATCCTATCCATTTTTTTCCCTTTTTCCCTTTTGCAAAATGAATGTGATCGAATGAATGACGTTTCATTTGTCTTTGTTTCCTTTTTCCTTTTCCCACTAGGTAACTTTTCAAAATGTTCTCACCTATGGCAAAGTTGCACAATAGCAAAAGGGTAAAGGAGCTCTGTAACTTTGCATTCTGTAACTTTTCCAAGGCTGAGAAGATTTGAAAAGTTACGGAGTCGCAAAAAGAAATTTTCAGTGAGGTGAGAGCTCTTTTGGGGAGAGATGAAAAAATGCATGTGCTTAGCACATATGGTTTTCATCTACACGAGTCAGTGATTACTGATTTAAGCACTGGTCTCTAACTAGCATAAACAAAAAACGGCAATATTTTTCCACTTTCAGCAAAATTTAATTGCAAAATGCTGTAGAAATCTTATATTGCTCAGTTTTCTTATCATTTATTAAATCCTTTATATAATGTACTATGAACCTAAACACTGACAAACTATGCTTATCAAATGTACTTATACAAATTATTCTTTTATGATTTTTTATTGTGTCTTTGCTTACTCTTTCAGTAATTAGTTCCTCAGATATAAGCATGAATTATCAAGGTTCTGTTGATCCTTAAACCTTGTTCTGCTGAACAAATGCAACTTCATAATTTCTTATATCCACTAGTTAGCATGGGCGGCATGTGAACCTCCCATTTGCGGAGGCTAGCCTCTGGCCCCACCCCCGCCGCCCCGAGTCCCGCTGCACCACCCCGCCCAGGCCACCGACCAGCCCGTCCTGGCCAGCCCGCCTCGAGTCCCAGGCCGCTTCAGGGAAGAGGAGAAGCCTGGGCTGGGACCAGGGGGAAGAGCGGGAGGCAGGAGGGGGCCTCAGAGTGGAGCGTGGGAAGGGCCACGCCTGTCTCTTTGGGGAGGCTTAGCCTCCCCAAGCCTGTGATACCCGCCACACATCCTATGCTAGTTAGTACACTTCCCACCTCGTTAGCAGGTAACTATCATCCCTCCTCCGACAGATACTTACAGACTCCTCGGCTTGTCTCTTGTAAGATTTCACTTTCAGTTGCAGTTTATCAACCAGATCCTGAAGCCTGAGAATATTCTTCCGGTCTTCCTCAGACTGAAAGCAGTTAATAAAGAAGAAAAGAGGTGAGTTCGTTTGCCCATATAATAAAATAAAATGACCCCCTGCAGGTTCAGGTACAAACAATTTGTGCTCCTCGGAGAAGGCCTCCCTCCTTACCTGATAGGTCAGTTCCTTTACTCGTCTCTCATACTTTCGAACACCCTTGATAGCATCAGTGCTGCGTTTTTGCTCATTGTCAACCTCACCTTCCAACTCACGCACCTGAAATGAGAAATGGATCATTGAGTTTCACTGTGACTGGACATAGGACATGTTCCTAAATGCACAAATATGGGGAATACGCACTCTGGCCTCCAGTTTCTGGATTTGCTTCTTGCCACCCTTCAATGCCAGCTGTTCTGCCTCATCCAGACGGAGCTGCAGGTCCTTCACCGTCTGGTCCAGGTTCTTCTTCATCCTCTCCAGGTGGGCGCTGGTGTCCTGCTCCTTCTTCAGCTCCTCCGCCATCATGGCCGCCTAGTGAGTAAAGAAAAGAAACCGGTCCAGAAAACCAGCCATTTCAAGTGCAAACACATCCATGTTCTCCAAAGAAAGGTGCCTTCAACTCACATCAGTGATTGCCTTCTTGGCCTTCTCTTCTGCATTACGCGCTTCCTGAATTGTCTCCTCCATTTCACTCTGGATTTGGGAAATGTCAGTTTCCAGCTTCTTCTTCGTGTTGATCAGGCTGGTGTTCTGTTTAACAACAATAGATAAGACTGTGTTTACAGTTAGTCCCAAAATATTGATTCTGGAACATGAACTGAATATTTGTATTTAATGTACAGATTACTATTACCATTGTTCTGCAGCAGAACTCTCCTCCAAATGTATCATTACTGCAGGACATTGACAGCTAGTCAGTGATGTGATGTGAATATTTTAAGGGCTCTCACTAACATTACCCCCATATCCAGGGGTGGCACCAGCTTTTTTGCCACCCTTGGCAGCGGCGAGAGAGGCTGCCACTGATATCCCCAGCAGCCGAAGAAGTTGCCGCCAAAGTGCCGCCAAACTCCTCAGCAGCACTTCAGCGGCAGCCTCTCCCACCGGCGGCCGCTGAGGGACCTGAATTGCCACCCCCCAAATCCTGGCGCCCTAGGCAACCGCCTAGGGTCGCCTAATGGTAGCGCTGACCCTACCCATAGCCTATGACAAACCCTATGTGCCAATAATTGTAAATCTGGTCCATTCCAAAACAAAATAACCACTGTGTAGAAATACTTCTGGAGCCTCAGGGGATGGCAGAGATGACTTAAAAGTATCCAATGATGGAAACTGTATAGGAGGCAAGAAAGCCACTCCCAGAGCCTCTGAGACACTTGCCCCCCTCCATCACATCACTGCAATTATAACCTTCGTCATCCCTGGGTCGCCTTCAACACAGCAACATGAGGAAAACCAAGGATGGCCTTGCAGCTTCATGCTTTCTATTTAACAAAGGTCCATCCTATGGACATTAGCATAAAGGCCATTTCAGGAACAAAAATCTTCTAAACAACCCCTAGCGCTGCTCTTTGGAGCAGGGTACGTACAGAGCAGTCTCCTGCTTACGGGTTTGTGGGATTTCTTTTCACACTAGACCCTGACCTGGGTGTGCAGGAGCTGCACTCGTTCACTTGCATCCAGAAGCTCCTGTTCAGCCACTTTCCTGGCCCTCTCTGTCTGTTCCAGAGCTGCCCTCAGCTCCTCAATTTCAGCCTGCATCAGGTTAGCTCTGCGCTCAACCATGGCCACCTGCTCCTTCAGGTCTTCTTGGCTTCGGAGAGCATCATCCAAGTGTATCTGGGTGTCCTGTAAAACGAGTGAGAGAATTTACCTGGAGGCGTAGACTCCTTGGCACGCTGAAAAGACCAGCTGAGCTATCGCACTAGGCATGTGTGGCTTAGTGTACCTTGAGCACTCCTTGTATGTTTCGCAGATTCTTCTGCGCCTCTGCAGCCAGGCGGCTGGCATGGCTCAGCTGGATCTCCATTTCATTCAGATCCCCCTCCATCTTCTTCTTTAGCCTCATGGCTTCGTTTCTGCTCCTGATCTCAGCATCCAGGGTGCTCTGCATGGACTCCACAATTCTGATATGGTTTCTCTTCAGCTGATCAATTTCCTCATCTTTCTCAGCAATCTTCCTGTCAATTTCAGACTTTACCTGGTTCAGCTCAAGTTGGATGCGGAGGATTTTGCCCTCTTCATGTTCAAGTGAAGCCTTAACAAGAGGAAGTGAAGGGTCAATAAAAAGACAAAATAGTTTTTTCCTTCCAAATAAAGTGTTAAATGCTCCCACAAACTGGAATGTAGTGCTGTGGGAGGTATGGACACTGAGTACATAGCTTCCAGCACAGCATGTGCTGTCCTCCTGTCCCTGTGAATTATCCCACCGTGTTTACAACAGGATACAGCTCCAAGGTTTCCTGACTTTCTCTTTGTAAAGCAGTGACTAACGGTGTGTGTACCTCAGCTTCCTCCAGAGCGGACTGGATTTCTGATTTCTCTTGCTCAATCTGCTTCTTCACTTTCTCCAGCTCATGGATTGTCTTTCCCCCCTCTGCAATCTGCTCCGTGAGGTCAGAAATCTCCTCTGTTGGGTTATAGACAAATAACATAGTCAGACAAAGGGCCCAAAGAGAGAGAGGCTCCTTAGCACTGCCACAGGCACAGACAGATTCACTTTACAGTGTTGACAAGCTTTCCAGAAGCCCCATGTTAGGAGAAGAAATCCGGGGACTTACGCTGCAAGTTCTTGTTCTCACGCTTCAGAGTTTCAAGTTGATCCAAGGTTTCCTCATAAGCATTCTTCATCTTAAACAGCTCTGTGCTGAGCGAGCGAGACTCCTTCTGGGAAGCTTCCAGTTCAGCCTGCGTTTCCTCGTATTTCTGCTTCCATTCTGACAGAACCTGAAGAACAACAAGACCTTAGTCTAAGCAATGGAGATCACTAGAGGATGCTCCATCCAGGACCCACAAGGCTGAAATACCTTATCGAAATTCTTCTGCTTCTTATCCAAAGCTGCACAGGCAGCATTAGATCTTTCCACATCAATCATCAGGTCCTCCACTTCATTCTGCAGCCTCTGCTTCGTCTTTTCAAGGGAAGCACATTTGGAATTCACAGCTTCAACATGTTCTTCAGCATCTTGCAGACGCTGGGCAAGCTTCTTCCTGGAAGATTGTAAATACAGCTCCCATTTAGTGAGTAAATACAGCTCCCATTTAGTGAGCAATATGGGAAGCAAACTGTGGATTCACGAGAGCACAAGTCACCTCTTCTGGGCTGTGACCCCAGTGCATACACAGTACAGGTCCTTTCTCAGTCACTCTTATCAAATTCATATACAGTACATTGTCTCAGATAATCCCTCTGCCATCAGCTCACATGCATTATCGACAGAATATAGGGCCTCTCTCAGTCTTTCTGAACCTAATGAGCATATTTGCCATTTTCCAACCCATACCACTGAATGGATTTACTGCATCTCCTCTAATCACCCTCCCCAAAGCACATCCTTGGCCTCTTCCAGTCCCATCCTGAGCATATCACTGGCCTCTTCACAGTTCCCCATTTAGTTCTTGGCCTCTTCCAGTCCTCCACCCCAGCACATACTTGGCCTCTTCCAGTTCCTCTGTGCGCTGAATGGCGTCCGTCTCGTATTTGGTTCTCCACTGGGCAACTTCACTGTTGGCCTTGGACAGGGTGCGTTGCAGCTCACCCTTGGCTTCCTGCTCCTCCTCATATTGCTCCCGGAGCAAGTCACAGTCATGGCGAGCAGACTGCAAGGCGTGGGCCAGTGCGTTCTTAGCCTGGAGAAACAACAAGAGTAGCACAGTGATGTAGGTAAATATCCTGGGAATCCTCCTGACAGTGAACTCTGTCAGACTGTGGAAAGCTATCCCAGGGAAGTGATGCTAGATTCGATGGATGATAAACTTTATGCTGGGTTTTGGTAACTGCAGGTGCCTCAGGCATTAGTGCACCTCGATCTTGTCTGTTACAGCTGTCCCCCTGCTGCATTCCCTTTTCCTCTCTCCTTTCTGTTGGTACCGGGTGTGGCCGCCCCTCCCGGCCATTGTGCTAACTAAAGTCATAGCCCTATTCATAGGAATGGCTTGTACAGACTGACTGGAGCCATTGCTCTGCCTAGGGAGGGGGCTTCTTGGTTTGGTTCCTTTGTTCAGGCCCGGGCTCGGTGTAGGGGGCGCTGTCCAGGTATGCAAGACCTAAAGTGGCCACATAGCTGAGCATATGAGTCATACCTGTGGCTCAGAACATGCCCAGGCATGCCTATGCTTACCTGTAGTTTTCCCTGCCTTCTCTCCTCCCCTGTATCCAGAGAAGCCAATCAAAAGTACTGGTGGGAAACTGCCTAAGTTTGCCTTTAAAACCAGACATTTTCTGATCAGACCCCTGGAGAAGTTCCTTGCCTTGCCACCTGGTCTGATCAGCTAGGGGTCTTTGGGAGGCCCTCTCCCCGCTCTCGTTTGTTTTTTGAGCGTGCCCCCGTTTTAAACTCCCCTCCCACGAACAACGAATTTGTGCCTGGAGATCTCCTGATTATTGAAAGCGAATCAAGTCTGATGCTAAACCTGCCGTTCCTGTCTCTGTGCGTGCTGCTGTCTTGGGGATTGGTAAGAAAAAACCTCTTGCACACTCCCCTTGTTTTAATTGCTGGCTTTCTTTCCCCAGCAGGCAGACCCAAGCTAACTCCTTGGTCTGTATTAGGTTTAGTCTTTAGTCTAGATAAATTGTAATTTCATTTTGCATAGCTGTGGTTAAGTAGGTTTAAAGAAATGTTTGTATTGTGTTCTGTTACTTGCTAACTTGTGTAGTCTTGGTTAAGTTAAATCATAGATAAGATTTTGCTGTGTTCTGTATAATTGTGGTTAAGTCTGTCTTCCCCCACCCCCCAACCTCATTTCTCTCTCTCTCTCTCTCTCTGCTGTTTAAACTTGCAGCCTGTCTGCTCTCTGTGTCTCCCTCAGTTCAAATCTCCCTCCGCAGCGCCTCTGCCTTTGGTCTCTGCTCCACCACGTGTCTTCCCCCACCCCACCCCCAACCTCATTTCTCTACCACTGCCTTTCTCTCTCTCTCTCTCCCCTAATCCCTTCCACCACGTGCTCACCCCCCCCTTCCTATAGCTGCCAAACCTCAATTGTCTAGCATAAAAACCCCATTGGTTACTTTCCTTTTTCTCTCTAACACACCTCACATTTTACATTTACACCACTGTGACCCATTTTTACCTAAAGTTGTTGGTTATTTAACACATTTTACCCATAACTGTTAGTTGGTTATATGCTGCTGTGACACACCCTTTACATAGAAATTGTTAGCTACCTGTTACATTTATACTTCAGTGTTAATTGGTTACCAACTGTATTGTACCCCACTGTATTGTACCCCACTATTGAAACCCCCTATACTGTTTACTAAAAGAAACCCCTCCCCAATTGTCTACCTTAACAAACCCCATACCCCTCACTATTGAATTTTCCCTGTTTTTATATTCTCTTAATAAAGTTTATTTTGCACCCCACCCGTGCAGTAATTGTCCCCCAAGATCCCCTACCTGCTGGCAGGGACAGATCTCAGGCATTAGCACCTCAGGTGCGCCTCAGGTGTTAGCGCACCTCAGTCTCTCCTATTCTCTGCCTGTGTAACACTTCAGTCTAATTTTGGATGATGGGCTTAGTATGTGATTGCTGATTTGTGTTGGGGGCCTCTGATATGCAGGTCAGATTAAATGATCCAGTGGTCCTTTCAGGCCTGAAACTCTGTGACTCTATGAAAACATTCATAAATATATTGTAGGGAACAATCCTGCATTGGCAGAGGCTGGGTTAGGTGACCTAACAGGACCTTTCCCCCTCTATTCTCTAGGGTTCTATGATTTCATTTAGGTTAAAGCATCTTGCTCACAATAAGAATCCAGCTTCACAGAAAAGGCTGTTGGAAAAATCCTCACCTTTATCTCCTCCTCTAGATGCCTCTTCAATTCCTCAATCTGTTGGGTAAATGCCTGTTTGCCTCTTGAGAGCTGAGAAATCAAAGCATCTTTTTCCTCTACCTGGCGCGCAAATTCACCTAAGAAAGATTCCAGATAGATTATATTAAATGGCAATTAAGTGAACATAATAAAGTAATGTATTATTTTAAAACAGATTAATTTAGGAGGGTCTTCTAGAGGATGATAATTTGATGTAATCAGTGCTAACAGCAGGCGTCAAGCGGAAACTTTTTTTCATGAGAAACCGTCAAATGAAAAAAAGTCTCATTCAATTACATCATGTAATGGAGACAGCTAAAAAGTGACATGACTTTAAAGTGCTTATATACCAATGCTAGAAATCTAAATAATAAGATGGGTGAACTAGAGTGCCTCGTATTAAATGAGGGTATTGATATAATAGGCATCACAGAAACTTGATGGAATGAGGATAATCACTGGGACACAGTAATATCAGGGTACAAAATATGCCGGAAGGACAGAACAGGTCATGCTGGTGGGAGAGTCGCACTCTATGTGAAAGAAAGTGTAGAATCAAATGAAGTAAAAATCTTAAATGAACCAAACTATAATATAGAATCTCTATGGATAGTAATTCCATGCTTGAATAGTAAGAATATAGCGGTAGGGATACTCTACCGGCCACCTGACCAGGATGGTGATTAGAGAGGCTATTAAAATAAAAAACTCAGTAATAATGGGGGATTTCAACTATCCACATATTGACTGGGGACATATCACCTCAGGACAGGATGAAGAGATAAAGTTTCTTGACAACTTAAATGACTGCTTCTTGGAGCGGCTAATTCTGGAACCCAGAAGAGGAGAGGCAATTCTTAATTTAGTCCTAAATCGAGCACAGGATCTGGTCTAAGAGGTGAATATAGCTGAACTGCTTGGTAATAGCGACCATAATATAATTAAATTTAACATCCCTGTGGCGGGGAAAACACCGCAGCAGCCCAACACTGTAGCATTTAATTTAGAAAGGGGAACTACACAAAAATGAGGAGGTTAGTTAATCAGAAATTAAAAGGTACAGCACTAAAAGTAAATCCCTGCAAGCTGCATGGAAACTTTTTAAAGATACCATAATAGATGCTCAACTTAAATGTATACACCAAATTCAAAAACATAGTAAGAGAACCAAAAAAGTTCCACCATGGCTAAACAACAAAGTAAGAGAAGCAGTGAGAGGCATAAAGGCATCCTTTAAAAAGTGGAAGTTAAATCCTAGTGAGGAAAATAGAAAGGCGCATAAAGTCTGACAAATGAAGTGTAAAAATATAATTAGGAAGGCCAAAAAAGAATTAGCAAGTAATAGCAAAAAATTTTAAATACATCAGAAGCAGGAAGCCTTCTAAAGAATCAGTGGGGCCACTGAACAATCGAGATGCTAAAAAAGCATTCACAAACGATAAGGCCATTGTGGAGAAACTAAATAAATTTTTTGCATTGGTCTTCACGGCTGAGAATGTGAGAGAGATTCCCAAACCTGAGCCATTCTTTTTAGGTGACAAATCTGAGGCACTGTCCCAGATTGAGGTGTCATTAGACGAGGTTTTGGAACAAATTGATAAATTAAACAGTAATAAGTCACCAGGACCAGATGGGATTCACCCAAGAACTCTGAAGGAACTCAAATGTGAAATTGCAGGGCTACTAACTGTAGTCTGTAACCTATCATTTATATCAGCTTCTGTACCAGATGACTGGAGGATAGCTAATGTGACGCCAATTTTTCAAAAGGGCTCCAGAGGTGACCCCGGCAATTACAGGCAAACCTGATTTCAGTACTTAGCAAACTGGTTGAAACTATAGTAAAGAACAAACTATAGCAGGGGTAGGCAACCTATGGCATGCGTGCCAAAGGCGGCACGCGAGCTGATTTTCAGTGGCACTCGCACTGCCCGGGTCCTGGCCACCAGTCCAGGGAGCTCTGCATTTTAATTTAATTTTAAATGAAGCTTCTTAAACATTTTAAAAACCTTATTTACTTTACATACAACAATAGTTTAGTTATATATTATAGACTTATAGAAAGAGAGCTTCTAAAAATGTTAAAATGTATTACTGGCAAGCGAAACCTTAAATTAGAGTGAATAAATGAAGACTCGGCACACCACTTCTGAAAGGTTGCTGACCCCTGAACTATAGTAAAGAACTGGTTGAAACTATAGTAGAGAACAAAACTGTAAAACACATAGATTAAAATAATTTGTTGTGGAAGAGTCAATATGGTTTTTGTAAAGGGAAAGCATGCCTCACCAATCTACTAGAATTCTTTGAGGGGGTCAGCAAGCATGTGCACAAGGGGGATCCAGTGGATATAGTGTATTTAGATTTTCAGAAAGCCTTTGACAAGGTCCCTCACCAAAGGCTCTTAAACAAAGTAAGCTGTCGTGGGATAAGAGGGATGGTCTTCTCATGGATTTGTTACTTGTTAAAAGATAGGGGGAAAAGGGAAGGAATAAATGGTCAGTTTTCAGAATGGAGAGTTGTGTCCCCCCAGGGGTCTGTACTTGGCCCAGTCCTATTCAGCATATTCTAAATGATCTGGGAAAAGGAGTAAACAGCGAGGTGGCAAAATTTGCAGATGATACAAACTACTCAAGATAGTTAAGTCCCAGGCAGACTGAGAAGAGCTACAAAAGGATCTCTTAAAAGTGGGTGACTGGGCAACAAAATGGCAGATGATATTCAATATTAATAAATGGAAAGTAATGCACATTGGAAAACATAACCCCAACTATACATATAAAATGATGGGGTCTAAATTAGCTGTTACCACTCAAGAAAGAGATCTTGAAGTTACTCTGGATAGTTCTTTGAAAACATCCACTCGATGTGCAGCGGCAGTCAAAAAAGCAAACAGAATGTTGGGAACCACTATGAAAGTGATAGATAATAACACAGAAAATATCATACTGCCTCTATATAAATCCATGGTATGCCCACATCTTGAATACTTCGTGCAGTTGTGGTCGCCATGTCTCAAAAAAGATATATTGGAATTGGAAAAGGTTCAGAAAAGGGAAACAAAAATGATTAAGCGCATGGAACGGCTGCCATATGAGGAGAGATTAATAAGACTGGGACTTTTCAGCTTGGAAAAAAGACGACTAAGGGAGGATATGATTGAAGTCTATAAAATCATGACTGGTGTGGAGAAAGTAATAAGGAAGTGTTATTTACTCTTTCTCATAACACAAGAACTAGGGGTCACCAAATGAAATTAATAGGCAACAGGTTTAAGACAAACAAAAGGAAGTATTTTTTCACACAACGCACAGTCAACCTGTGGAACTCCTTGCCAGAGGATGTTGAGAAGGCCAGAAGCTGGGAATGGGTGACAGGATGGATCACTTGATGATTACCTGTTCTGTTCTTTGCCTCTGGGGCACCTGGCATGGGCCACTGTCAGAATAGAGGATACTGGCCTAGATGGACCTTGGTCTGACCCAGTATGGCCGTTCTTATGTTCTTATGGTGGATCAGATGTTGTGCATACAATGGAAATTTCCTCCTATCCCAGCCTCTCCTGTATGTGCTCACAGTTGTATATGCATGTTTTACCTGATTCTGTCTGTAGACGAGCTCTTTGAGCACTGAGGTCATTGATTGTACGCTGATGCTCTTCTTCCTTTGTCTTAATCTCGCTAAGCTGATCTTCCAGAGTGCGGCACATTTTCTCAAGGTTTGCCTTTGTGTGAAATGGACAAAAAGAAAGAGGATTAAACACATGGGCTCTCCAGCATTCTGAGATCATTGGGATCTTTGTCATGACAAACTACATGTGGGCTCAATTTGTAAGGAAACCTCACCCTTAATAAAACTGAATATTATGCAAATAGTAAAATAAATATTGTATTATATATGTGACATAAGAACAGCAATAACATCAGTGAATTTTTCTTCTTTATTATTATTTAAAACTACTAATACAAAGTGCAAATCTGAAGGTGCAGTCTGTTTTCTGCAATAAACAGATATATGTGTGTGTAAATATATATATATATATATACACACACAGTTTCTGTACCTTGGCTTTGGAGACAGTTTCCAGGTTACTAGCCAGGTCGTCAATCTCCATCTTCAGTTCACTCTTCTCCTTCTCCAGCTTCTGCTTGACTCGTTGCAGGTTGTCGATTTGCTCCCCAAGCTCTGCTGTGCTGTCCGCGTGCTTCTTCCGGAGGGCAGCGGCTGTGGCTTCATGCTGCAGAGTGGCCTCTTCAAGGTCTCGGCGCATTTTCTGGAATTCTGCCTCACGCTTCTTGTTCATCTCAATCTGAACCGCTGTGGCTCCACCAGCTTCTTCCAGACGCTCACTGATCTCCTCGAGTTCCCTGGAGAGATCACCCCGCTGCTTCTCTGCTTTCGCCCGAGAGGCACGTTCAGCCTCTATCTCCTCCTCCAGTTCCTCAATACGAGCCTAGAGAACAACAGGAAACACTAAGACTGTGGCTTCATTCTGGGGTCAACACCAGTATGGCTGTTTGCAGAGTACTGCTGGCATAACACCGTAGCATAGATGCAGCCTACACTGACAACAGGGGATTCCGGTGGCAAGGGAACACCACCTCCCTGAACTGGGGTAGCTACATCCAAAGACCCATTGAAATAAATTTGTGTCCCTGATACATCACGTTCACTAAGACCGATGCCTTCATTTAAACTGAACTTCCTCTTGGGCTGGAACTAAGATAAACTATGACTTGCCTGTAACTCTTTGATCTTCTTCTGCAGCTGGATGCCCAGGACTTGCTCATCCTCTATTTTGCTTAGGAACTGACTGATTTCAAAGTCTTTCCTTTTCACACACACAAAGAAAAAAGAGTTAATGCCGGAACAAAATGTATCTGCAGGATACCCCCTGCAAACCATACCTACTTCTTCAGTTTTTCCTCCAACTGCTGTTTATCATTTTCTAAATCCATTGTGGATTCCTGGGCAAGCTTCAAATCTCCTTCAAGTTTCCTCTTAGCTCTTTCAAGATCCATGCGAATCTTCTTCTCTTGCTCCAGCGACCCTTCAAGCTAAACAGAAAAAGGCCATAAATTCTCTGCTAACAAGAGCCTAACTTCACACTGGTTTTATTCTCTCCATATGTTATTGTGCCTACATCGTCCACTTGCTGCTCCAGTTTGGTTTTAGCTTTGGTCAGTGTATTCACTTTGTCCTCTTCTGCCTGCAGGTCATCCAGGGTCTGCTGATGGGCCTCCTGGAGGGCTTTCTTTTCCTTTGTCAGTTTAGCGATGGTCTCATCCAGGACTGCCATCTCCTCTGTGAGGTTTTTAACCTTCAGAGTTGAACAAAGATAGTTAAAGAAAATGGATACAAAACATTATTGTTTGTGAAACGACAATGTCATTTAAAATTTAGATGTATTAAATTTGATGTTTTTATCCAAGATTTTGTAAGATTCAGGCAATAGATACTGGCTGCATGGAAATGTAGTATAATAAGCAGAAAGAACTGTCACGTCTGAAGTCATAGCTACTTCATTATATTTTCTCTGAGTGAACTCAGAAAAAACTGGGAAGAGATTCTCATGAAACTGTAGTCACTTATAGCTGAAAACTCCCACATCTGCCCTACTAAGGTCTGGACTTGTCCCATTTCAGTCAGTTTGTTCCCTCAACAATAAGAGACCAAATAACTTTAATGCATGCGTTTCAAAAGAGGTCACTTCTCAATTTTTAGGCATTGAAATATATGTTCAGATTTTTAAAAATACTAAGTACTCAGCATTTACTCGTGTTGTTTTAGCCGTTAACTTCAAGCCATCCCACTGGCTAGGTGGGCAGGCATGCGTATCTCCTCAAGGCTAGCTAGCCTTCAACCGCTAAGGAGAAGGAAAAGCGCTCTTTCCTCTGAGAGAGCAACCCGCCTCCCTGGATTGGATAGTCCGACACCTTTGTAGCATGGTAAAACCTACCAGGGCATACGCCCCGCTACCATAGCTGTCAGATGCCAGGGTCACCGCTGCGCCATGTTGAGGCGCTGAGGTAGGATTTTGCAGAACGTGGAGAAGAAAGGCAAGAGTGCAAGAAGAATGGCAGACGTGTTGTGATCGGCGCAGTCTTAACGACAGCTGAAGACCGATCGATCCAGGTGATCCAGGTGAAGTACTCAGCAACAACCTTTGTTCTCAGTTGACAGTTTAGAGTTATGAGGGCTTTAGAAATTTCTACTCCAATTGGGGGTTCTGGGCAGTTTTGAAAATCTGTCTACCACTGAAATATAAATTAGAATGGAGCCTACTCAATTGGTGGCATATCATACCTCATAAGTGCATTAATGTATTTATTATTCCTTACTTGGAGAGAAAATGATAAAGATAAATGAATACATTATTATCTATTGATCTTCTTATTAAATGAATTCAAAGTATAAACTAAATATGTAAATTAAGAAAGTGTGTGTGTATAATTATCTCACACACAAAAAAAACGTTCAAAGAAAAGTAAGGTTTCAAAGTCAAGCACTCCAAGGTTAGGAAATTCCTGAATGAAGATTGCCTGTGCAACATATCCATTATGATACAGTTTTTAATTAGGAGGGGAGGGATAGCTCAGTGGTTTGCGCATTGGCCTGCTAAACCCAAGATTGTGAGTTCAATCCTTGAGGGGGTCATTTAGGGATCTGGGGCAAAAATTGGGGATTGGTCCTGCTTTGAGCAGGGGGTTGGACTAGATGACCTCCTAAGGTCCCTTCTAACCCTGATATTCTATGATTACATACTATTGTTTACCATAGGACCCCCTAGGACTCCTGCCTCATTCAGTAAACAGAATAGATGGTGCACTGTCTCCTTGCCCAGACAGTCCCAGTTCTTCATCTGATCTGTCTTACCCTTGTTCCTCCTGCCCACACTCCTCATCCTACTGGCTGCTAGTCCCAGGCACACATGCACAGATCTCTCTCTCATTCATATATATATATGACCTTTACCTTATTTTCTGTGGCATGTTTTTCCTTTTCAACCTTGGCCAATGTTAACTCAAGGTCATCGATGTCTTTCTTCAGCTCAGAACATTCATCCTCCAGTTTCCTCTTTTTGGCTGTCAGCTCAGCGTTCATCTCCTCCTCATCCTCTGCTCTTTCAGTCACCTCCTTAATTTTAGCTTCAAGTTGGATTTTGGTTTTGATCAGCTGGTCACATCTTTCCTCAGCATCAGCCAAGCCTTCAGATTCCTGTTGGGGAAATGTAGTTTTTCCATTTATTTGTGTTTTGTTGACTTTTAGCTCTATCTTATATCACACTAAATAGTGGTACTGTACTAAAGGCTGAAAAAATTATATTTAATCTCAGCACAAAATAGGATTGATTTTAATTGTTTACTTGTTGTTGAGAGGGTAGGTCCATCAATGGCTATTAGCAAAGATGGTCAGGATTGCTACCCCATGTTCTAGGTGTTCCTAAGCCTCTGATTGCCAGATACTGGGACTGGATGACAGGGGATGGATCACTTGATGATTGCCCTGTTCTGTTCATTCCTTTTGAAGCACCTGGCATTGGCCACTGTCAGAAGACATTATACTGGGCTAGATGGACCATTGGTCTGACTCAGTTTGACCATTCTTATGTTCTTATGAGATGTCTGATCATGAAAAATAGCAACTAGATTCATTTATTTTTAGTCATTCATAGACAAAAATTAATGTAATAACTACATATGAATGTATATAATCTGTCCCTAAACCATTAAGACCCAGATCCTGCAAACAATTTTGCACATGTTCAACCTGAAGTATATGAGTATTCCTCCTGACTTTCCATTGCTTGTATGGTGGTTTATGTTAAGCATGTGAGCAGGGTCAGAACCTAGACATGCATATAAACATCCTATATAATTGCATACACTGATTTGTTTTTAATTTTATCTTCTCATCACTGGTTTCTTACCCCACTGTTGGTTGGTGTCACCTGTTGTATTTGCATATGATTTGGATTTTAATGGCCTAATTTTCTAAAATGCTGAGCACCCAGCAACATTGATTATTCTCAGTAAGAAGGCTGTCAGTTGAGAACAGTGGGAGCTTTTTTGAATACTGACCTCTTTTGAAAATCTGGCTCTTTGTGTCAGGGGTCTTGCATTTTTTATATGTTTGTAAAGTACTTCACTCATATTTGAACATTGTATAAATAAAAATTACAATTTTACCAGTTAAAAAGACTGTAGACACTCTTTTGTGCTCAGACACCTCAAAAACAGGTATGCTTTAAAATATCATACTTGACATATACTGTACATAGTATTATTTGAAGATGAAAGGCTGTTATTGTTAAAAGAATTTAATTTAGAAATAACTAAATTATAGCTACATAAAATTACTATACTTGATATATGCAGTGTTGTGGTAGCCATGTAGGTCCTGGGATATTAGAGAGACAAGGTGAGTGAGGCAGTATCTTTTATTGGACCAAATTCAGTTGGTGAGAGAGACAAGCTTTTGAGCTTACACAGATCTCTTCTTTAGGACCCAAAGAAAAGCTCTGTGACCAGAAGTTGGTCCAATAAAAGATATTACTTCCCCCACCTGGTTTCTCTAACACACTTGAAATAGGTGACTTTCTCTTTTAGCCACTTAGTTGTGTTTGATGCTCTCAATATGTAGTTTTTTATGGGAGAGGGTGGGTTTGAACTATGCATTTTCTTAATGCTGGGCATTTTGTTTAGTAGTGTGCTGATGTGCCCCTTAAAGAGCTTGGCGATCTCACTCATTGTGAGCAAAGCAAATCATCTCTTCTTGTAAAAAAATAAAAAAACCCACCCTTCTTAGCTTTCAAAATGCTACTTGTCTCATGGTCTATAGAGTAGTATAACAAATAGAACTAACAGTACAGCGGAAGTCTAAAAATCTAGGATACAGTCCCAAAAGTTACACCATCCAAAACAAAAATAGTTTAATTGGTCTGAATCAAGAAAATACAAAGAATTTGGAGGTCCCAAGTTCCATACCCACAGATGACCCACCAAGTGGCATCATTATATATGCTTACATATGTGTATACTCCAGATATTTGGACCCATACATTTTGGATAGTGCCCAAATGCACATGCTTAAATTTGAAAATGTAACATTTAATCCTTGTATTTTAATTTGACTTGCAACATTTTTCTAGTGGAAAGTAACCATCAGTTTGTGATTCTCTTGCTGGGAAAGTTATATTTAGAAATTTCAGGCTTAGTTTCCCCCTGTGCAATAAGGGTCGAATGCACTGGTGATACTCACAGACTGCACTTGGAGCTGCAGGTCGTTTTTCTCTTGCATCAAGGCCACCATTTTTTCCTCCAGTTCTTTCCTTTTTGCCTCAGACTTAGCAAGCTCTTCCTTCATTTTCTCAAACTCTTCCTTCATGTTGGCCATCTCCTTCTCAGCTTCAGCACTCTTCAGCAAGGGCTTGATCTTGAAGTACAGCTTCATCCAGGGCCAGTGCTTGACATTCATGAACGAGCGAACGTTGTATTGGATACAGAACACGGACTCTCTACAATGTAATTAAAATATATATTAAGAGTTATTCATAGAATATCAGGGTTGGAAGGGACCTTAGGAGGTCATCTAGTCCAACCCCCTGCGCAAAGCAGGGCCAATCCCCAATTTTTGCCCCAGATCCCTAAATGGCCCCCTCAAGGATTGAACTCACAACCATGGGGTTAGCAGACCAATGCTCAAACCACTGAGCTATCCCTCCCCCCAAATGTGTGTGATGAATATAGATGCAATAGCCCAAACACAACAAGTCCCATGAAAGATGACATATTGCTACCTCCTTTCCACCATTCTTTGATACTCCACTCTCATCAGGAAGCCACGACACCTGGCTTGTGTGCGGGTCATAATCTCTGCCAGTTTATCATCTCTCATCTCCTCTAGAAGACCCAGAAGTCCTGCTTTGAAGAACACCTTGAAAAAGGGAATATTACAAAACATCACTTTCATTCTGGACAAAATACAAATAGACGGTGTTTGAATCAAAGAGTGTCTGTACCTTAGTGTGACCAAATTTATACTGGGTCTGATCAATATCAATGGATCCAAGTAGTTTCTCAGAAGCCTTCTTGCTGTCCATGAACTGTCCCTCTGGAACAGCACTTGCATTTAAAATCCTGTATCTGTAGAAGAAAACCGAATATAAGGATGTTCCTATCACCAAAACCACCATCACCATTGACACTAATTGGCTCCCATGTTGTAACTGGAAGCCAGAAAAAGGGCTGACTGGACCAGTTCTCATGCCTATAGGCTGTCCATCTGTTTGGATGAGGAACAATTTTAGGATAGTCTGAGGGTACGTCTATACTACAGAATTAGGTCGAATTTATAGAAGTCGATATTTTAAAACCCGAATTTATGGAATCGATTGTGTGTGTCCCCACTAAAGAGCATTAAGACCATGAGGTCGATTGACTGTGTCCACAGTAGCGGGGCTAGCATCGACTTTCGGAGCATTGCATTGCGGGTAGCTATCCCACAGTTCCCGCAGTCTCCGCCGCCCATTGGGATTCTGGGTTGCGATCCCAAAGCCTGATGGGGCAGAAAACATTGTCGCTGGTGGTTCTGGGTACATGTCATCCCTCCCTCCGTGAAAGCAATATTTTTCGCGCCTTTTTTCCGGGGTTTCCGTGTTTGCTACGGAAGCCTGCTCAGCTCACAATTACCGTACATCTCCAGCGTACGCCTGGACATTAGGTCTAGTGGGGATTCAGTCACACTATAATATGGGCAGAGGGATAGCTCAGCGTTCTGAGCGTTGGCCCGCTAAACCCGGGGTTGCGAGTTCAATCCTTGAGGGGACCAGGAGCTGATGATGGATATCAAGCATATTGTACCATCTGCTGCTAGAAGGGAAGGCGCCTCCTTGCTCACCGCATATTGTACCATCTGCAGCTAGAAGGAAATGAGCCTAACCCTTGCTCCCTCCGTGAAAGCAACTGAGGGGGGAGCAAAAAATCCTTTTGATGGGACTCCATCATGGTCACCTCTGCTGATGAGATCTGCGCTCACCTGCAGCTCACCACGCTGGCCAAACAGGAAATGAAATTCAAAAGTTCGCGGGGCTTTTCCTGTCTACCTGGGCGGAGCATTGGAGCTCAGACTGCTGTCCAGAGCAGTCAAATGTTGCACTGTGGGATAGATCCAGGAGGCCAATACTGTCGAATTGCGTCCTCACTAGCCTACATCGATTCGGCAATATCGATTTAAGCGCTAATCCCCTCGTTGGGGGTGGAGTGGCGAGATCGATTTTAAGAGCCCTAGAAGTCGATGTTAAGGGCTTCGTCGTGTGGACGGGTGCACGGATCAATCGAAATAACGCTAATAAATTCGACCTAAACTCGTAGTGTAGACCAGGGCTGAGAGAGCTTATACTGCAATTATATCCTACCACATATGTTCTCTGGAGAGAGGACCTTAGACTCCAAAGATATCAATCTCATTGTTAACCCACAGTAAATTACTTTAATTTGGTATTTACAACAGAGTTAAGAAAAATATATGCTAAATACTTTGGTGAATATAGTATTTGAAATAATTAGGAAATACACGCTGCTCAGCACAAACATAATGGGGCAGTATAGTGGAGCTCTCTGACCTCTGTTTAAAGTCTGCATAAATGATTCTGCTGGGGAATCCTTTCCTGCAAATTCTGATCCCTTCCAGCACGCCGTTACACCTTAGCTGGTGCAGTACGAGTTCATGTTCCATGGCACCTTAACAAATCACAGCATGAATTAGTACCTTATTGTGCAGGTCAGAGGGAATGGCAGAAATCTCACTAAGATTTCTGTACACTGGCACTTCTTACCAGGTGTCTTCGTTTCATTGGGAATGATGCATCGCACAAAGTGAGGATGAGTGCTTCTCAGATTGCTCATCAGCTTGTTTAAATTCTCCTGTGAGACCATAAGCAAAGGTTTAGGTTAACCAATGTTACACTGCATATGCACTGAAAGACACAGTAAACTCATTATAACGGGATCATGCACATTACTCCTGGGAGGAGGGGGATTCTGCACACAAAAAATTAAAATTCTGCAAAATTCTGCAAATTTTATTTGTCAAAATAATGCAATATGATCACATCCGTTTTAATTATTTTAGTAAGTTATTTAAACTACAATACAGAAAAAAGTTAATAACTATTCAGCATTTCCTAAACACATGAAAGTTAAGTTACAAACACTTGGTAACTAATACCCTGCATTCCAGTAATAATCCTGAATTTTCATTTAAATTATATTACAGAACATCAAACAGCAAAAAAAAAAAAAAAAAAAAAAAAAGCCAGAATGTCATTTTAAATTGCTAATCATTGTCCCGGACCTTTGGGAAGTGCCTGCCTCTAATTGTCCTGACATTTTATTGACTGCTTGGTAAATGTTTTATTTGCCCTCAAAGTCTTTTTTTTTTAATGGGTAAGTAAAATAAACCCTGAGCTGTAATCTAACCCCATTGTGCCACTTTGGCACAGGAAAAAAGTGAGAAAGCACATAGATCTTCCTACCTGATTCCCTATACCTGTCATGTATAAGGATTTACATCACTCTGGAAATGTAGGGGCCTTAAAACTTTTACAGGTTTTATGCTCCTGGGGGAATTGACTAAGAATGGGAACAGTTAACTAACAATAGGAACATTAACAATGTTACTACACAGGCAGGCTGGTACATTTCTGCCTCAGGGAATGAGATCAATTAACCATCAACAGCAACATTAACAAAATGTGTTTTTATTTACAAAAGCAATTTTCTTTAATTTAAAAAACAAACAATTTTCAGTAACATGATACTAATATTTAATTAAATGATTTTTTGATTCTCAAGAAGTTACAGACATGTTACTAGGCAGGCAGGCTGCTACATTTCTGCCTCAGAGAATGAGATCAATTAACTAGCAGGCAGGCTGCAACATTTCTGCCTCAGGGACAGAGCCTTCCTCATGAAAAATAAAAAGACACCCCCCCCCCAATGGTGATCAATGTCTCCCCCAGAGGCATGCATGCCCAGTCCCCCTTCCCCCACAGAGATTTGCATCTCTGAAGCTGCTCCAGGCATGCTGGAACAGATGTGCTGCTCGGGAAGAGGCGCGTGTCCCCCCGCAGAGTTATTTTGCATTTTTATGCATGAGGGGGCACAGAAATATGCGGACCATATGAATTCTGCGCTCCCACATCGGTGCAGAATTCTGTTAGGAGTAGCACATAACCAATGTAGTTAGACTATCTTGCAAAATGTCCTGGCTAAAATCATTCTAACCTAAGTTCTCTTCTTCCTTTGGATCCTGAATATGGTCATTAAAGTGAGGTATAAAACTGTAGAAGTAGCGCTGCCTAGAAGTGTGGAATGTAATGTTCCCGTCTCATAATTTTATAATGAGTCTCACTATATTTGGTGTTTTTCTTATGCCCCAGTTCCTGGAATCAATTGATTTGGGGGGGAATGTCAGTTTTTAACTGAAAGATAAAAGTAAGTTTCTGAACCTCAGGGTTGAGGAGAAAAGCTGGAAAATATGACCTACGTGTGCACTAAAGGCTCAGAGAGCAGAGAGGAAGGAAAAAAGCCAACACTGATTATTTCTTGAAATCGTATTTCACTCTCATGAGTTTTGGGGGCCCAACTCATGGCTTTTGAATGCCATAGGTTGGCAATACTGAAAATGTTCACCAAGACAGGACAGGAAACCAGTGTCAGAAAGGGCATCATATCCTGGGAGCCCTGGAGATCCTTTGTTTTTTATGGGACATATGTGAAGGAAAACACAAAGAGTATGAGAATGGAAAGGGGCAAAGCAGTGGGGGAAGTGAAACATTTCTAAGTTTTCAGGTGGCTTAAATGTAAGCAGTCTGGACCTGTAACAATAGGATGCTCCTGGGGCACATGCATGTATCCAAGTACCCTGGTTTAAGACTTTGGCCAGTAGATGGGTCAATGTCACATGAAGGTGGCCTGTGAGTGGTACTTAAGAGGGAGCCAGTTCGTACAGAGGAGTGTGACCCAGAGTCAGGAGAAGGACCTGGCAGGAGATATCTGCAGGGAGAAGGAATAGAAGCCTTGGCTGGGAAAAGCTTTAGGAAAGGCCAGACAGCTGAGGCTGGGATTGGGAAGGAATTGTAAAGTCTGTGGGGAAGATTTGTGGTGAGTTAAGTTGAAATGATGTGTTATAAACCACACCTCAAGAAGGAGATGAATTTGAATCACATAAGTCTATATGCCTTCTTCAGGGAGCAGATTCAGGGAAACTGAGGCAGCAGGCACCTAACCAGATGGGAGAAGTGAACCCCATTACAGGGCCACATACAGCCCTGAATCCAAAGCTGGTGCAAGGAGGGCCTGTAACAATCTCCTAGCAGCATTTCTTAGAAACTACTTTTGTTTAACATCATTGATTATTATATCATCCTCGGGGAGGGAAAAATGAACAGACTCTGCACTCAATGAAATGGAGATACAGCAGGTTAACTTCCCATAAGAATCAAGGGGCTTTTACCACAACTGAGCCAGCTGGAAAAATGACCTTTTCAGATTAAAAGTGAAATTTCTCATTATCTTTACAGAGAACGCGATAATGAACACTGTACTGTACCCTGAAAAGAGCAGAAACGGTCTGAAAAGAAGAACCCTTCTTCTTGCTCCCCTTCTTGCTGGTGTCTGCATAATGAAAAAGAAAGAAAACATGTTTTAGATTTTTTATGTTCCCTTTTGTGATTCTAGAAGAAGTATATCTGTGTATATTGGATATTGTGGATGAATACAAGTACCTGCGTCTCCACCATATGTGGCAAAGAGAAAAGCCAGTGTTTTCATTGACGATTTCTGGTACAGCCCAATGACAGTTTCATTCAGGGGATCTTTGTTCTTTTCGAGCCAGCCAGTGATGTTGTAGTCCACAGTGCCAGCATAGTGCACCAGGGCGAAGTGGGCCTCAGGCTTTCCTTTGACAGGCTTGGGTTTCTGGAAGTTGTTGGACTTGCCAAGATGCTGGTCATAGAGCTTGTTCTTGAAAGACACATCAGTTGCCTTGGGGAACATGCACTCCTCTTCCAGGATGGAGAAAATACCCATTGGCTGAAATAAACAGCAACAAATAAGTAGAAAGAGGGAGAGACTGATTACGAACTGCCATCCTGGACAATGTGGCCATCTCTTGGTCAGAAGACTGACAGAGTCCAGAGGTTGAGAAACAGGTCAGAAAAGGATGTACTCTAAGTACATCTCCTGACAAAATGGGAGATTAAACAAGCTGAATTTTATCTATTTCAGCTTTGAATGTAACATAATGGCTCATGGAAATTTTATTTTTTTGTAACAAACATTTTGACAGGTGCAACAATATTGTCGTGTTTACATAAAAGTCTTTACCCAAATGAACTCACACAACATGGAGATATCTTGCTAAAAGAGCCTGTCATTCTCCAGAACTTTCAGAAAATGTTCTAAATTCTATGTGCCCTACATTCAAAATCACCGCCTCCTCATTGTTGCACTCAGAAGATGTATACATTAGAGAGAGATAATATATTTGCCCAGGACTGTATTTTTCCATTTTCTATTTTCACCATGCACAAAATTTCTTAGCTACGACTGTTGAAGATTATGTCAAAGTGATCAGAATATTATATTTCTGCCTTCCTCACCAAATCAACCAGGAAATGATTAACTGGATATGACACTGAGGGCCTGTAGAGCACAAATGTAGAACATTATTTTAATGAAGTTAGCATACTGATATAATCTTCATGTTACTTGGGCAATAATATCAAGAAACCAAAATATACTTCTTTTTCATATTTATCCATGGTTTGCTTTGAAGAATGAATTATTTCAGTACTAAAGAGTACAGAAGCATGCTTTAAATTGGAAACTGTGTCCAGTTTTCTGAAAAGGGTCCTGTTATAAGGTAATTTAGGTCATCTTTCCATTCTGGAGAAGGACAAACTTACTACCTATCTTAAAAAGGGGACCAAAGAGGACCTGGGGAATTGCTGAACTGTCAGCCTAACTTCAATACCTGGAAAGATATTAGAACAAATTATTAAACAATCAATTTGAAAGCACCTAGCAGATAGAAGGGTAATGAGTAATAGCCAATATGGATTTGTCAAAAAACACCATGTCAAACCAACCTCATTTCCCTCTTAGACAGGGTTACCAGCCTAGTGGATAGCAAGGAAGCTGTAGACAGGATATATCTTGATTTTAGTAAGGTTTTGACACTATCCCACATGACCAAACTAGGAAAATGTGGTCTAGATGAAATTACTATAGGTAGATGCAAAACTGGGTGAACAACCATTCTCAAAGAATAGTTATTAATTGTTCCTTGTCAAACTGGGAGTATGTATCTAGTGGGCTCCCACAGGTGTCAGTCCTGGGTCTGGTACTACTCAATATTTGCATTAATAACTTGTATAATGGAGTGTATATTATGCTTATAAAATTTGTGGATGACACCAAGCTGGGAGGGGTTGCTAGCACTCTGGAGGACAGGATTAGAACAAGAAGTGACCTTGACAAATTGGAGAACTGGTCTGGAACCAACAAAATGAAATTCAATAAAGACAATAAAGGTGCAAAATACTACATTTAGGAATTAAAAATCAAATGCACAATTAAAAAATGGGGAATAACTGGCTAGGCAGTAGTACTGCTGAAAAGAATCTGGAGGTTATAGTGGAACATAAATTGAATATAAGTCAACAATATAATGCAGTTGCAAAAAAGGCTAATATTCTGGGATGTCATATGTAAGATACAGGAGTATGGTAGGTAAAACGTGGGAAGTAATTGTCTATTGTCTATGCCACTCTATTCAGCATGGTGAGGTTTTAGCTGGAGGCCCACTTCTGGGTACCACACTTTAAGAAAGATGTGGACAAATTGGAGAGAGTCCAGAGGAAAGCAACAATAATGATAAAATGTTTAGAAAATCTCACGTTTAGCCCTGAGAAAAGAAGATGAAGAGGAAACCTGAAAACAATGTTCAAATATGTTCAGGGCTGTTACAAAGAGGATGCTGATCAATGTCCACTGAAGGTAGGACAAGAGGTAATGAGCTTAGTTTGCAGCAAGGGAGATTTAGGTTAGATATTAGGAAAAACTTTCTAACTATAAAGGTAGCTAAGCTCTGGGATAGGCTTCCAGGGGAGGCTGTGTAATTCCCATCATTGGTCCTGCCTCAGCGCTGGGAGCTGTACTAGATGACATCTCGAGGTCCCTTCTAGCCCTACATTTCTATGATTCTATGACTAATGTTTTTATCCCAAAATATATTAAATTGTGGGTCAAGGTATTTTTAATAACTAAGGCTGAATGTATGCACCTGAGCAGGGAAGAGTCCCTCTAAAATTTAATACGACCCCCAGCAACTAAAGAATTCTCGAATGAATCAGGCACTTGAATTGAAAAGATACCTTCTCAATGAGCTCAATGCACGCAGCCAGGTCCATCCCAAAGTCAATGAATGTCCATTCAATTCCTTCCTTCTTGTACTCCTCCTGCTCCAGCACAAACATGTGGTGGTTGAAAAACTGTTGCAGTTTCTCATTGGTGAAGTTGATGCACAGCTGCTCCAGGCTGTTGTACTACACAAAGAGAAAGACAAATGTATGTGTATTAAAGCTTTTAAAGATGTAACAGCAACTGTGAAGCTGTGGTGGCACTTCTAATCCTAAAGTAGGCTTCCCAGTGTAAATGTAAAGGGTTGTATTGACAGAGCGCCACCAGCTCAGGCCCTGTGTGCAATTCCCTCAATGGGATTTGTGCATGAATATGGGAGAGCAAAAAGACCTTGAATTCATTGTTCCCAGGAGAGCTCTTATTATCCTTTGAAGTCAATAGTAAGGTAAAATCTATTATTTACTATACTATCATATCTCCTGGGACATTTCAACATTTTCAGTGCCTGCCCGCACCAGAATTTCTATGCTTTCAGATCAAGGCCATGCTTGTTTCCAGGCTCTGGCCCAGATAAGCTCTCTGCACCAGTATTTCCTCACTCTCGTTGCAGGCTGTTTGTGGGGTCTGGCCCCCAGTACTCACCCATCTGACCCAGCATTTATGCATTATTGACTTGGCTCACCCAGGAATTCCCATTCCCTGACCCAGGCCTGTATGTGCCTCAGCCCTCGGGCTTGCCTTTGTGTTTATTGCCCCATGCTTGCTCAGGTGCTTCTGAGCATTCACCTCATTACACAATAGTTTCTTTGATAATAAGCTCAACCTGTTGAAAAGCTGAAAGCACATAATGCTGCAGTTGCTATTTATTTCTACATACAAACCTAATTCCGTCTTTTTAAAAGTGAAGCCCTTCGAGTGTCATGCTCTGCAGAAGCTGAGACAGGGCACTTCTCCAGAAAAGGCAGGCTTTTCCAGGAAACTGTAAATGACTTGAAAAGTTCTAAGATCTTCAGAAAAACATATTTCTCTGAATTTTCACAGCCCCTCAGTGTCCCTTCTAGCAACCTCCTGTCAAATCCCTGCTCCTTACATCAAAGATCTCAAAGCCAGCAATGTCCAGGACACCAATGAAGTACTGTCTGGGCTGCTTGGTATCCAGCTGTTGATTGATACGAATGACCATCCACAGAAACATCTTCTCATAGACCGCCTTTGCCAGAGCACCCACCGAATTGTGCACCTAAAGCAGTGGGAGAAGGACTGGTGTTACCATACAGAGCAGAGGAAGAAACCCTGGTGTGTTAATTCAAATCAGGAGTTCTAGATCACCAATTGTTACCTGCTGCACGGTTTGACCTTTGGTCACATATTCATTCCCAACCTTGACTCGGGGGCAACATATGGCTTTGAGCAGGTCAGCTGAGTTCAGATTCATTAGGTAGGCTGCTTTGTCAGCCACTAGAAGGACAGAGTCAGAGGAATCAATTATTGGACATCAAATAGAATGTGGTGTATGTGAGATTCTCTCAAAAGCAAATGTAATGTTAAATGTTCTATTCATGCAATTCTATTGATGTAATCTTATAGTAGAGATTTTGCAGGCATAAAAGACATGAAATTCAAAATTAGGCTTTTCTGAAAGTCAGTGGGAGTTAAGCACCCAGTGCCTTTGAAAATGTATCCCTAAGCACCTAAAAATAAAGGATAGTTTTAAAAGAGACTCCTCAAACAGAACTGAAAGCTAAAGCTTGACATTTTGACATAATTCAATTTCTACGGATTGATTTATTGCTTGCATTATTGAGAGCATAATTTCTGCTAATACCTTCTGTGCCATCTGGCTCTGCCTGTTCCTCACGCTGCTTCTGCTTGAATTTCATGTTCCCATAGTGCAGTACTGCCCCTGTCAGCTTGTAAATGGCTGTTTTTTCCTCAGAAGTGAAGCCTAAGATGTCAATGGCGCTCTGTCAATAGAATCAGTAAAGTAAAGATCTTATCTAGTAAAGTTAATACTTCACATAATAATTATCATGTGTTACTCACATCTGTGGCCATGAGTTCTTCCTGGTCATCGATGCTGGCTACAGTGATCTCACCTTGACTCACAAAGGGGAAGTCATATGGGTTGGTGGAAATCAGAAGCATCTCTGAAAACAAGAAGAGATCCCCATTTTTACCTGCTGCAGTTTTGTCTTTGGTCACACATTTATTCCAGACCTTGCCTCAGGGTAATACAGGGCTTTAATGGTATGTCTACACATCCTAAACCCTGGGCCCCACACCTACAGACTCAGTGTTTCCAAGCTTATGCATGTGCATCATGCTGCATTATAAACCCAGATTTACAATTGATGGACCCAGTTCTCAGAACCATGCTAATGCATCCATACTGCTCGCAGACCCGAGTCAAACCTTCTGCTTCTCATAGACTCATAGACTTTAAGGTCAGAAGGGACCATTATGATCATCTAGTCTGACCTCCTGCACAATGCAGGCCACAGAATCTCACCCACCCACTCCTGCAATAATCCTGTCAACTATGTCTCAGCTATTGAAGTCCTCAAATCATGGTTTAAAGACTTCAAGATGCAGAGAATCCTCCAGCAAGTGACCCGTGCCCCATGCTGCAGAGGAAGGCAAAAAAAACCCAGGGCCTCTGCCCATCTGCCCTGGAGGAAAATTCCTTCCCGACCCCAAATATGGCGATCAGCTGAACCCTGAGCATGTGGGCTTCTGGAGACCCAGGCTTGTGCTGTGTCCACACTGCGAAATGATGGAGCTTGGACCCAAATCACAATAGGATTTGGGGTTGGACCTACCACCCCACATGGGTCCTAGGACCCTGGCTCTGAGGACTTACTGACCCAAGTCAGATTGATTTCTGTGTGAATTGTAGAGGAGGGGTTGGGCTCAAACCTGAGTCTGAGCCTGGGTTTACAATGCAATGTAGACATGCCCATAATTGCCCATGTAACAAAGTTCATCAGTTGGTGTTACTCAGTGACCAGTTCAACCAAAAGAGTTAAAATGTTTCTTACCAATTAGTTCTGGCTTCTTGTTGGACATGATCTGATAAAATATGTGGTAGCTTCTTTCCGCCTTGAGCTGGAAAGTGACTCTAGATTTCTCCAGCAGATCTGGCAAGGCAGGTAAAGTACAATTAGCCACAAGAAAACACAATGAGAAAGAAAGAGAGACAGAGAATTGTGACCCTTAAAGGAAGGTCCCTTACATGTTTCAATGTCAGCAGAAGCCAGTTTCCCTGTGGTACCAAAGTGGATTCTGATGAATTTACCCTTTAAAGGAAATAAAAGTCATTTCATTTAAAACCCTCAGAGGCAGACTAGGGATGAAATTCTGGCCCCATTGAAATCAATGGGAGTTTTGCTTTTAACTTCAGAGGGGCCAAGGCTTCACCCTAGATGTATTTTATTAATATCTAATGAATTTTTTAGCCTATGTCACTGCTAAATATTTAGGTAAAGACCTATGCTAAATTATTAACATCCAACGTGACCAATATAGCCACAATTGTACAGTTCACATAAGTTGAATGCACGGGAGGAAGGAAGGCCTGAATGCACAAAAGTACCCAGGTGCCTAAGTCCCTGTTTTAGGCACTTAAGTCCTGGTTTCATCGCACTGTGATGCATAAAACTCCTGCTGAACCCTGTCGGTGCCTAAACTCCCTTGACACCAATATTTTTGCAGTAAAAGTTCCCTATCATCTGTGTTCTTGCCTCTGGGTGTGCGCACTTCTGCCTCCCTCTAGCCATAGGTTCCAATCTCCTGCCTAAGCCCCAGAACGACTGAAGTACCAGGGGAAGACAGGCATTCAGCTGCCTAAATCGCATGCGGGGCCTGATCCGGCAGGCATGCTCAGAGGACTCCTCCTGGATCAGCCCCCTCAGATGAGTTAACACAGAACAACCAGGGATGAAGGACTTCCCTCATAATCTCTAGCACAGTGGTTAGGGTGCTCATCCGGGATGTAGGAGACCCCCCACCCCTGCCTGAGGGGAGAAGGGTTTTGAACAAGTACCTCCGTTCAAGTGAGTATGTTAACCACTGGGCTGTGGGCTCTTCTGATGTGGGGCTCCGTCAGTCTCTCCTGTTGTCGCTGTTGCACTCTGGATAAAATTAAAGAGTCACTAGAACAGGGTAACTGGATCCTGGGTCTCCCATCTCCTGGGGGAGTGCACGAACCACCAGGCTATAGAGTGATTCTCATCCTCCTTCCCCACCCAGAGAGCAGAAGCATGAGAATGACTCCATCGCTGGGTGATTACTGCACTTACGTGAAAGGAGGGGGACCCATGGTCCCACTCCAATGACTCTTTAATTATTGATCCAGAATGAGACAGCTTCAACAGGAGAAACTGAAGGCGCCCCACATCAGAATAGCCCTGAGCTAAATGATTAGGGCTCTCCCAAGTGGTGGTAGGTCCTTTTCAAATCCCTTCTCCTCATCCAACGGTGGTGGGACTTGAACTGGGGGTTGTAGTAGGAAAAGAGCATGAGACATAAGCCCTTGTATCAGAGGCCTGGTATGAGACCTGAGGCCTGGGCTAAAGTAGTGGTCAAAGCTTTGCTGATATCAAGCAAAGTCAGGCTGTGAGCTAGATGCAGGCCCTGCTCACAGAATCTGGCAAGAACAGGGCTGACACTGCAGAAACACACATTCCTAAGAAGTGCAACGCACAGGCCATGAACACAAACACATTCCAGAAGGTGGTACCAGAACACATTCACCAAGATAACAGGAACATGCTGACCCATCCTAAAGATAACATCAGGATGACAGCATAATGGCTAGAGATGTTTTGATTGAACCAACAGGTACAAGGTGGTGGTTAGCTATGTCAGAGGGCAGTATCTAACCACATCAGAGGGGCAATACATAACTTGTTTGTATTGGTGTATAAAATGGAGTCTCAGAGGGAGTGCCTTTGGCCAGCCTAGGGGGGAATAGAAAGTCCTGCCATTCACTGAGCTGCATCCATTGTCACAGCATACATGCATTGAGTGTACTTGTAGCAAGTTTAGGGCACCAATACCGTGCTTTGTCAACAATAAACCTGGCTGGTCAACAATAAACAGACCTTAACAGATACTATGGTCATTGGGCGGTATGCTCGAGGTCTGCTGCCCCAGCTCTGTGCACTAACTGCCCCAATAACAACTATGTGGATGAAACCAGACAATCACTAACTCTCAAATGAACACTCACAGGAAAATGATAAAAGACAAAAACACTCTATCACCTGTGGGTGAACACTTTTCACAGAGTGATCACTCTATGTCTGACCTCTCAGTGCTCATCCTCAAAGGAAACCTGCACAACACTTTCAAAAGATGAGCCTTGGAGCTTAAATTCATCACTCTGCTAGACACTAAAAACCATGGACTGAACAGAGACTCTGGATTTATGTCTTATTACAACAATCTGTAACCCACTAGCCCCCATTTTTGTCCTGTGACTGCAGAGGTGTTAATGGGCCACTCTACCTTGAATGGACCCTTACAATATATGTTAACTACTTATACTAAACAATCTGTTCCATCTTGCATTTAGCTGTGATGTTCAAAGTACCTTTCCCAGACCTGAAGAAGAGCTTTGTGTGGCTGGAAAGCTTCTTTCTCTCACCAACAGAAGTTGGTCCAATAAAAGATATTACTTCATCCACCTTGTCTCTCTAATTTCTGTTATGTATATGTATGTTTAATCTGTCGTTCTTTGAAAACCAGTAAAGACATGATAAAAAATTCTAATTATATGAACATAAATTGTCCCATCACTGCACTTGAGAGTGGCAGACACCGTACCCTCATATTTGCCTAGAACTAAGAGCATTTCTGACAAAAAGACTTACAAAACGAGAGGAGTTGTCATTCCTCACAGTCTTGGCATTACCAAAGGCCTCCAGCAGGGGGTTGGCGCTGATGATTTGATCTTCAAGGGTCCCCTACAAAGTAATAATTATTGTCAAATTAAGGTTGTTTTAAACCAGTATATACGTGGCAGTTTCAGAAAAGAGCATTTAATCCCATCTTTAGTGACCAACTCACATGCATTTTGCCTGGCTCTTCCTTCTTCTTCTCCCCACTAGCTGCAATTGTTGCAAAGTACTGGATGACACGCTTTGTGTTGACAGTCTTTCCAGCACCAGATTCTCCGCTGTCAAATCAAACAGAGAAGGAGAGAACACATAACCAAAGAGTTTCTTCCTGCAGCACACAGCAAAGCCAGCAAAAACGAGGGCAGGGAAATATACATACGTGATGAGGATCGACTGATTCTCCCGATCTGTGAAAGAGACAGAACCAAAAAGACTTTTTAAAGAGTTACTGAGTAACATTGAACTGACTGAAATGTGTATGAAGTAAATATGAAATTGTCAAAAATTTTATCTGAAACTTTTTTCAACAAAAACTAGCCTTTTTTCAAAACTAGAAACTTTCTTTAGTAACTTCTGATTTCTTGAGATTTTTTTTTTTAATCAGCATTGGAAATTTTTGAGTTTTTACATCATCTTTTTTTTCCCCCTTTTGTTTTCTTTTTTGTCACTGAATGCCAATAGAATGAATTATGTCCAGAGTAGGTTGGGAGGGTTTCTGGTCACTTTTTCTGTTTTCTTTTTCTCTTTTTTTTCATTTTACCTATTCTGTAAATTTCCAGAGTTGAGGAAGTTTCGAAAAGTTACAAAGTGGGAAAAGGAAAAAACAAAATGAAAATGTGAACATAAAATAAAGCTATGGGCATCATCCATTCTACTGCATTCAGTGGTAAAAGGAAAAAAAGAGAAAGGAAGAAAACAAAAGCAATATTTTAAAAATCATTTCATTTTGTAATGAAATTACTTCAAAATTTTTATTTTTTTCATGAACTATTTTATATCTCTGTCTCTCTTGCTCTCAAACAATCAATGTATCAATTCCATGATATTTAGGTTTTGAGTTAAATTCACATGGATTGACAGAACCACAGGATACGTGGACTTCAGACCAACTTATACACATTTTCCTTTCACCAAATTTTATTATTCTGAAATCTGTTCAAGTCACTTAAATCGCTGTAGGGCAAATGATTATATAAACAATACTCTTAACTAAAAGACAACTAAATGTTTGCAAGTTCATCCGAACCTCTTGGAGCTGAAATTTCATGAGATCATAGTAGTTTCTGAATCCAGCTGGGCTGGAAATACCATGAGATCAACATTTTATCAAAGCATTTTGCACTTTTGTTCTAGGCCTAGTTGAAACCTGGGAACAAAGAACAGTTATTTTTTTAGAAAAATTAACCAAACTTTCCAGAATATCAAAAAGGATTTGTGTGAAATTTTGGGTCAGGTTTAGATTCAAGTGCTGGATAAAGTTTTGGGTCAGTTTCAGTATAGGTTTCAATGAATTCTTGTTTCATCTGAACCACTTTACCTATCACTATTCTTAGCATTTTCAGTGTCTTTGGCTATATGTTATGGGTTTGATTTTTAGAAAAACTAAGTGCAAAAATATGTGTCATTTGCACTGGTACTGATGATGGCTGTGAAGGAAATAAGGCTCACAGATATTTGTTCACCGCTGCATGCCCCTAATACTGCTAAAACTCAGCCACTGTGATTCCTCATATGAAATTTTCACTCTATAATCACTTTTCAGGAGTTGAGCCGCTCACCGGTTAACATGAACTGATAGGCGCTGTCAGAGATGGAGAAGATGTGGGGAGGAGCCTCTTGACGCTTTTTGCCCCTGTAGGCAGTCACAACTTCTGGGTTGTACACTGGCAGCCACTTGTAGGGGTTGACAGTGACACAGAAGAGACCCGAGTAGGTCTGAAAGAAACGGAGATAACATGATTTGTTTCCACATGATTTAGTGTAGCTGTTACTTTGGAAATCCAGGAAAGACTTCGGCTTGTACTTACATAGATCATCCAGGCTGCATAACGCTCTTTGAGGTTATACAGGACACCAGGTTCATGGAGATGGGTCATCATCGCCATGTCCTCGATTTTATCATATTTGGGAGGGTTCATGGAGAAGACTTGATCTTCCTTAACAGTCAAAGTCTGGAAGGAAAGAAGAGACCCATTTCTATCAGCTAAGAACAGAGGAGGAACAAAATGCCGTTCCTTACTCCTTGTTTTTACTCACTTCTCCTTTTTCAGTCTTGACTGTGACCTTCCCTCCTTCCCTGCTCTGGACTGTGCTTTTCACAAAGGATTCCTTGGGATGCGCCACAAAGACGGATGTCTTAGCATCGAAAGGCTTGTTCTGGGCCTCAATTCTCTCCTTCTCCGATTTTCGGAGGAAAGGAGCTGCAACCCCATAGACGGCCATTTCAGCATCCGACGACATGGCTGCAGTTTATCTAGGGCAGCTCAGCAGTGAGCTCTGATGGGGAGAAAATGTTACACTGATGAATCAATAATATTCTGCATCAGTTATATAATATATAAATATTGGGACACTATTGGGACAATATTGGGATATATAAATGTTGGGACACCTCTGACATTTTCTACCCTTGGGATGGTTTAGTGGGGGTAAATTGTAAGGCATCTGTTGAAAATCAGTGGGAGTATGGCTCCTCATGGGTGTGAGCAATGAGAGGGTAAGGTTCTGAACTACAGTCCTGAAGGTTTGAATCTTGCCTGCCTCACACTAAAAGACCACCTTGAGTTCACTTAGCTGCAGACTGATTCCCCATTCCGTTGCATTGGTGTACCCCAAAGTAATCAGACATGATGCTGTCACATTGCTCCCTTGTGTACTGTTAGCTATGAAACTAACATACTTTAACTACATCAGCCTGATGAGCCATTGGCTTGCGGGATTTTGACTCCTAATTCAGTTAGGCATTTCAGAGCAGAACAATAGTTTAACAATCTGGGCCTAAATCTATGGAGAAGACACTTGCTATTTTGCACTCAGTGATTCAAACAATAAAACAAAGTGAACAAACAATAAAAACCATGGATAACACAACTTTTTAATGAATTTCAACTGTTCAATTTTAATTATTTATTACAATTATAACAATTGTAAATGTGCTGGAATATAATTTATTAAAATAACTAAGGCCAAGATTTTCAAAAATAGGAGTTGGAATTCTAAACCCATTATTAGGTTCTTAAATAAACTATGGATTTATAACAGGGAACTGCTGAGTTCTCTGCAGTATTGAAAATGAGGCCTTTGTATTCATAGAACCATAGAATATCAGGGTTGGAAGGGACCTTAGGAGGTCATCTAGTCCAACCCCCTGCTCAAAGTAGGACCAATCCCCAATTTTTGCCCCAGATCCCCAAATGACCCTCTCAAGGATTGAGCTCACAACCCTGGGTTTAGCAGCCCAATGCTCAAACCACTGGGCTATCCCTCCCCCCATTTTGTATTACATGTTACAAAATGACTTGTATGTTCAGATGACAAACTTCTTCAATAAAATTTGGTACAGCAAATTCCTGACAAAATGATCATTACAATAATACATATGTCTGAGGAAAAAGAATAAGATTTTGCAAAATTCTCTCAGCTGGTGGGCTCTAGCCACCTTGGATACAATCATATCAAAGACCTAAAGTCTAGAACTGATCAAACTGATCGGTTAGAAGTGAGGATCTAGGATAGGGCACTGGCCGGCCCAGCATCAGCGGTCACTGGCTTCAAATTCAGTCACTGTGGAGACCCTGGCCGCCATAGGCAGCACAGCCCAAGCACAATATGTAATGCATTTGCACAATGGGCATAAATATTAGGGGATACAGCAACTGTCCATTCAGCTATACAGAAATCCCACCCTAGATAGTCTCTTATTATCCCCTTGGAATTAGTAAATCAGGATCTTACCTCTTGTGATACCAGATGGATAGTATGCAGTCTGGAAGCTGATCAATACTGTAAAATAGAAATAGAAATTCCCTTCTTATTGCTGCATGAAACTCCAGTGATACATTGAAAATAAACAGGCACCTTGAAAAGCAGATTTAAAATCACTGCTAACAGACCCAATCCCTCATGGAAATTAGTGCTAGCGGCTTCAGGAATGTAGCTGGATGTGTGGAATGCAGGGGAAATTTCCCCTCTCCACAAACCCAGGTCCCTCCATACGCTTACCTTGAAGCTTTCTGTGCAAGGACAAGGCAAATTTTTTCCCAGGGGTCCTTTTATAGGGTCTGATCTGCATCTGCAACAGATCTTCAGTCAAAGCATTTTTGGCTAACCTTTCTCTGGCAAAGTATTGTGTGGCATACTTAACTAAAGGCATAATTGTCATTTGACATGACTAGATATAATTAGAAATTTTTGATGTCTTACCGGCTATATGAATTAATCTCCTATAAATAATTTGACAAGGGAATCTGGCCTAATGGGTCAGCTAGAGAACTGGATCCAAGGCTCCAAAGTTCCATTGCTGGCTTTCCACTGACTCTTGGAATGTCCTAGGGCAGATTATTTAGTATTGCTTTGCCTCAATTCTTCTAGCTATAAAAGTGCCATAATAATATTTATCCACATCAAAGGCTGTTGTGAAGTTTATGAAGAAATGCTTTAAGACTCTTCTGGCCTTAACCTTGAAACTCTATTAATCTAAGTGTTCCTGCCCCTGGCATTGTGATAGGGACCTCCTTTCTTTCCCTTGTTCTTTCCCCCCCAAAACATTCCTGGTGATCTCTAAAGTAAATAGAACAAATACTTGAGTTACAGAGCTCAGCCCATAGAAATGTATCACATCCTAAAAGCTCATGTTACTTACTAATGGAGGATGTTACACAGGGACCATATCAGTGAAAATTCTTTCTGCTGCCTCTCCTCCTATCCTTGTATTGTCTTTCCAGAGGAAAATCGATTCAATCATAAAGATGACTCATGCAATGGTACAGACAGTCCCCAAACACATGCTTAATCCACAAACACATAATAACATAATCTCCTCCTAACACACACAAACACATCTACTCCCTAAGCCTCGATCTCACACATCTACACTCCCACTGTTAACCCACACAAACAACTCCCTCAGGCAAATCACCAAACACCAAAATCACATATACCCCATCCCTACACCCAACACTCATCCATCCCTACATGCACACACACAAACACACAACTCCTAGTATTAATACACCCTCAAGCCAACACTTCTGCCCCCCCCACCACATATACCTTGCAGACTTACTCACTACTTCACACAATCCCATAAACACATACACACATAAGAAAGCTTGCCATATTGCAGGAGTATACTACCTAGAGAGCAGGATTAGAGTAGCACTGATCCTTCAGAATACTAATACTATAAGTGAGGGGCAATTTGAAGACAGAACATGAGAGTACTGCTGTAGTTTTAAGAAAATGGCAGACTTGCTTGAGCGGTTTTAATTCCTGTAAACAAGTTATTCTCCTGCTCATTAATTGTTAGGTTATTAAAATAGTTCCAAAAACAAAACAAATACAAGATAAGAACAATTATCTAGCAAATCTAGTACAGTATTACAGTGCTTTGGCCCTACGTTTCAGAAAAACCTCCCACATTACTCCCAATTGGCCAATTGTCAAATGCTGCACATAGGAATGGGGCTTGAGAGCTCATAGGACCATGCACTGCTAGGTTTAGAACAAAATTAAATTAGCTATAACTATGAGCAGTGCAAAATTCAATTAATGTCAAGATCCACACTTGAAGCTGAATGTGGTGTATATCTGTGTACAGTTAGTTACGTTTTTTTGTGAAATGCCTGTAAACTGAGCTCAGCTAAAACTATGAAGGCGCCTTGTAAAAGAACGTGCCCTGCTGCTTCCTCCAAAAGCCTCATAGTGTGTACAGGACTGCACCACCACTGGGGTCTGACCTTGAAGTGAGATGCTTGCTGGGTTAGGCCCTGGGGGCTGAATGAAATAAGCAGCAGGATCCACTGTTGCCAGGACCTAACAGAGGCCAGACAGGGGAAGGAAAGAGCAACTCACTCTCTCTGCACCCCTTTCCCTGCTATTGCTAGACCACTGCTCTATCCCCACTCTGTGTCAGAGCAACTCTTTTCTTACCTTCTCCCCATCCACACAGCACACAACAGGGGAAACAACACTTCCGAGTAGATACGTGTGACTGCATAATCACAGCAAGTCTGAACAAAACTATTAGTGACTAGCTAATGGTAAAATAAAATAGAAATGAAGCTTCTTTCATACAAAATGAGCCCATGGGGCAAAGCTACTGTGCGCACTGGTGTCTCTCTTCAAGGACAGATACCACTTAGAAAAATGTGGAAGAGTGGAACTGGGAGTTGCTTAGGTTGAAGAGCAGTCTGCAAACGGATGTAGAACCTGTCTACAGCATAGGACACAAAAGACAGAGACTATGATGAGGTGTTTAATTGACGGGGTTGCACTAGGGATATGATACATAGTATTGAGGCAATCCCCCAAAATCATGTTCACTTCAGTCAGATTAGCACTGAAAGAGAAAATAAAAACTGAACCTGACCAGGTAAAATTAGATATTAGTGAATGAATTCAAACACTAGCTGAGTGGGTCTAGCACTATTGTCATTGTAATAAAATCAGAAGAGTTAAGGATTAGTATAGATCCAAATATTGTGAATAAGGCTATCAAAGTGAGTGCCTGTCCATGAGAATAGTTGAGGAGGTCATACCAAGGTTACAAAATTCAAGAGTATTTTCAGTTTTAGATGTAAGGGTTTAGACATGTCTGATTTGACGGAGAAAGTCTAAACCTGTGAGCCTGGACTCCCCTTTGGATCTATGTGTGTGTGAGAAGCCCCTTTCTCCACATGTCAGCAGCAGTGCTGTGAAGACCTGAAACCCTGATTGGTCAGGAGATGGACCTCTTCCCCCAACCCACCCCCTAAGCCCCTGGGTTGGTCATGGAGCTAGCAAGAAATTCCACTCCTAGCGCCTGCTGCCAGCTTCCCTCCCCCATCCCCTGCAGGATAGGAAAGTGAAGCTAGAAGAGAGGGCAGGCATGAAGGTCATCATTTCTGAGGCACAGAACAGATGGACACTGGCTGTGCCTCACACACTTCCAGCCTGACCCTCCTCTCCCCACTCAGGTGTCCCCACCACCACCACCAGCCTAACCTTCCCCGCCCATGAGCCCTACATCCACTCCTTCCCAGGAGCCTCAGCTCTTGAGGGAGCGCCCTACTGCTGGGAGGGCATGGTAGGGGGCTCCCTTGAAGGCTTCAGGAAGTGGATCAACCTCAGCCTTGCTAACAAGAAGCAGTAAGGAGCTGGATGGGTGAGACTGGAGTTCCGGGAGCTCCTTGCCCCTCCTTTGGTGAGCCTTGTCCCACTTCCCAGAGCCCTCAAGGGAGCCCTCCCTGTTGCCATCTCGCACAAGCCCCCACCCCTCTTCCATCCTGCTCCTTACCTTACCCTCCCTGCTGGTGAGCCTTGCCTAGGGTTGCCAACTTTCTAGTCGCACAAAATCAAACACCCTAACCCCGCCCCTTCTCTGAGGCCCCACCACCCACTCACTACATTCCCCTCGCTCTCCCCCACCCTCACTAACTTTCACTGGGCTGGGACAGGGGGGTGGGAGTGCGTGAGGGGATGAGGCTTTTACTGGGGGTGTGGACTGTGGGGCTGGGGATGAGCGGTTTGGGGTGCAGGAGGGGGCTCTGGGTTTTGGGGGGCTCAGGGCTGGGGCAAGGAGTTGGGGCTCAGGGTTGGGGGATGGGCTTACCACGGGCAGCTCCCGGGCAGCAGCGCAGCGGGGGCGGCTAAGGCAGGCTGCCTGCCTGTCCTGGCACCATGCTGCGCATGCCCCAGAAGCAGCCAGCAGGTCTGGTTCATAGGAAGGGGGGCCAGGAGGCCCCACATGCAACTCTCGCCCGCAGGCACTGCAAGTCCCCAGTTTGGAGACGGTGCTCAGGGAGGGGGCAGCGCACGGATCCCCAGGTCTGCCCTGTCTAGGAGCTGGACCTGCTGGCTGTTTCTGGGGTGCAGTGCAGTGCCAGCCAGGACAGGTAGGGACTAGCCTCCCTTAGCGCTGCAGCACTTTGTGGTAGGTGCACCACAGAAAAGTCATCTAGGAACAAAGAATGCAGGCCATGTCTACAGGATTGGGGACCGCATGCTGGAAAGCAGGGACCCTGAAAAAGATTTAGATGACATAAATGGCAAACCCAGTGTGTTGCTATGGCAAAGAGGGCTAATGCGATTCTTGGGTCTATAAACAGGGGAGTAATGGGTAGGAGTAGGAAGGAGATTTTACCTCCTTATACAGCATCAGTGAGACCAATACTGTTATGCTGCACCCAGTTCTAGTGTCAACATTTTTAAAGGGATGTTTAAAAAAAAAAAAGAGCCACAAAAATTGTCTGAAGGCTGGAGAAAATGCTATATAGTGGGAGATGTACAGACCACAATCTGTTTAGTTTTATCAAAAAAAGAGATGGAGCGTGACTTGATTACCGTGAGTAAGTACCTTCAAAGTGAGAACCTATCAGGTACTAAAGACCTCTTTAATCTAACAGAGAAAAGGTCTAACACAATCCAATGGCTGGAAGCTGAAGCCAGACACATTCTGATTAGAAATAAGACACAAATTCTTAACATTGAAGGTGATTAACCATTGGAACAAATGGCCAAGGGAAGTGGTGGATTCTCCATCTCTTGACCTCTTTAAATCCAGACTAGGCACCTTCCTGGAAGATATACTTTAGCCAAACTCAAGTTACTGGGCTCAATGGAAGGGTGTCTGGTTGAAATTCTATGGCCTGTGTTGGACAGAAGATCAGACTAGATGAAGATCTTAATAGTCCCCACTAGCCTTAAAATCTATGAATGTATTAATCAGATATTTGGGCATATTAATATTTCTGTGCAAATTTGTAAAAAGTTGTCAGAAACATTGGCAATGTAGTGCAGGGGAGTGTGGGACGGAGGAGGCACCAAATGTATCGACTCCCATCCTTCCTTTGGTCCAAAGCAGTGAAGTCAAGAGGGGGACGCTGACACATGGGCAAAGCAGCACCTCCATATCAATTTCCCAGGCTATTGCAGCCACATTACATGGAGAGAACACTCCATCCTTGCTGAAAACATGGACACAACATGGAAGGTGGAAGTTACAGGTTATAAGTTCTTACTTGAATGGCGTAGAGGAGGGTGCTATGGGTCACCTTCAATGGTGGGAAGAATCACTGCGTTCCATTGGTCAGCCACCACCCACCACAAAGCCAGGCAGCCCCCGGACAGTTAGGTGCTGACCTGCTATCATCTGTCCACCTCATGGGATGCATGGGGCTAGACCAAAAGTTGAAAGGCAGACAGAAACTTTGCACCTGGCAAAAATAAGAAACCAAGAACTTTCTGGCTTGGAAGCTGGAATGTCAGGACCATGTGTCCAGGATTGACAGGCAATGAGGACCTACAATACATAAGCAGCATATGGAGGTCTGCTTTCATAGACCGTGAGCTGTATAAATTCAATATTGACATTGCAGCACTTCAGGAAACAAGACTTGCAGATGCTGGTTCTGTCTAAGAGGCCAATTACACCTTCTTTTGGCGAAGTAGAAGCAGCAAAGAAAATCGTCTGCATGGTATCGGTTTCTCTGTGAGAAACAAGTGCGTAAAGCTCCTAGAAACACCCATTTGGAAGTCAGACCATATCATCTCATTTAAACTTCAGACGACCATCAGCTCTGTGAACGTCATTATGCCTATGCACCAACACTCAAATCTAGCCCCGAGGAAAAGGATACATTTTACGACTCTTTTCATCAAGCTGTCAAAAGAATACCATAAACTGAACAACTTTTCCTCCTTGGTGACTTTAATGCAAGAGTCAATGCAGACACCAACTCATGGCCAGATTGCCTAGGACATTCTGGCATTGGCAAGATGAATGAGAATGGCCAACAACTTCTTGAATTCTGCACCCAAAACCAAATGTGAATTACCAATTCATATTTTTTCCGGAAAAGATCACCACAAAGTGTCATGTCAACATTCACGATCAGGTCACTGACACCAATTAGACCTTGTTATCATCAGGAGGAAAGACCTACCCTTAGTGCAGAACACTTGTACGTTCCACAGTGCTGATTGTGACATTGAGCACTCCTTGATTATTAGCAAAGTGAAGATTACAGCCAAGAAACTACATAAAGCAAAACTTAGGAGCAAGCCCAAAATAAATTCTATTAACACTGAAATCCAGAGGAAACGCCAGGTGTTTGTGAAGGCTTTTGAAGTTAGCATGCATGGGAAGTCATTACCAGAGAAGGCAGAGGAATTTGGGGAAGATTTAAGAACAACAATCCATGAAACAGCTTTAGCTGCATTTGGGGGAAAGAGACCATCAAAAAAGGACTGGTTCAAAGAAAATGAAGTGGAACCTCTCATCAACATTAAGAACACAGCCTCTCTGGAACACAACAAAAAGCCAAAAGAGAGCACTAAAGTGAGACTTCGACATGCAAAAACCGAGATACAGCGAGCAAGCAGACGCTGTGCAAATCATTACTGGATCAAGCTCTGTGAAGAGATACAGACAGCGTCAGACACAGGAAACCTCAAAGACATGTATGATGGCTTGAAGAAAGCTCTAGGTCCCACTGTCAACAAGGTTGCCCCTCTCAAATTTTTGTGATTGAGATTTCGCACAGTAGTGAAATCATTACCGATAAAAGCAAGCAGTTGTCTCGTTGAGTTGAACACTATTCAGAGCTATACGCACAAGAAAGAAACATCACCAGTGAATCACTGAACCAAATACCAACTCTACAGGTCATGCCAGAGCTAGATGTGGAGCCCACTGTAGAAGCGCTAAGCAAGGCCATTGATTTACTATCAAGTGGCAAGGCTCCTGGAAAAGATGGCATCCCAGCGGAAGTCCTCAAGTGCGGGAAAGACAGCCTATTACCATATCTTCATCAGCTGCTACTTAAATGCTGAAAAGAGGGTGAGGTATCACAAGAGATGTGTGATGCAAACATCATCACTTTGTATAAAAATAAAGGCGAAAAGGGCAACTGCAACAACTACAGGGGTATCTCGCTACTAAGTGTAGCAGGAAAAGCTTTTGCAAAAGTCATCTTAGTGCGCTTACAACAGCTGGTGAATCATGTCTACCCTGAATCACAGTGTGGATTCAGGGCTGGAAGATCCACTAAGATATTTTCTCTGCGTCAACGCCAAGAAAAGTGTAGAGAGCAAAACCAACCATTGTACATCGCCTTTGTGGATCTAACCAAAGCATTCGACAAAGTCAGCAGAGCAGGGCTATTTGCAATACTAGAAAAGATAGGATGTCCACCAGTCCAGTTAAGTCTTATACATTCATTCCACAATAACATGAGACCAACTGTCCAGTTTGATTGGTTCACTTTGGACAGCTTTGAGATGCAAAACAGAGTGAAGCAAGGATGTGTTCTTGTCCCTACACTCTTTGGAATCTTCTTCTTGGAACTCTTGAACTGTGCGTTTAAGGACATGAAAGATGGAGTGTACCTCCACACAACATCAGGTGGGGAATTCTTCAATCTGTCCTGACTTAAGTCAAAGACCAAAGTCAAAAAGGTGCTAATCAGGGAACTTCTATTCGCTGATGATGCTGCCCTCATAGCCCACAATGAATATCTACAAGAACACATGGACTGCCTTTCAAGTGCCTGTCAGGCATTTACTCTCACCATCAGCATCAAGAAAATGGTTATATTAGGACATGGGGTTCCACAAGATCCTTCCTGGATCACCTGGATTGATCGGTCTTCAGCTGTCGTTAAGACTGCGCCGATCACAACACATCCGCCATTCTTCTCGTACTCTTGCCTTTCTTCTCCACATCCATCCGAAACATTTAACAATGTCATCTTCCCATCTTCTTGGAGGCCAGCCAAGTGGTCTTTTCTGTTCTCGCGGGTACCACTCAGCAATAATTGCGGTCCACCTGTTGTCCGTGAACCGTGCCGTGTGGCCCACCCTTCACTTCTGGTTATGTCTGCTTTCCACGACAATATCTCTCACCCCACTGCGTTCTCTGATCATTTTGTTTGGGATGCGATCCAGAAGGGAGATTCCCAACATAACTCGTTCCATTGCCTTTTCAGCTCCTGACAGCCGCTGCTCTTCTCTTTTTGTCAGTGCCCACGTTTCACTGCCATACAACATGGCTGGCAGCACTGTTGAATTGAAGGTATTTGTGCATGTGGTCTTGTCGATTTTTCCTTTGAGGAAGTCCTTGATGGATTTGAATGCACACCATCCTGCTTGAATCCTTCGCGACAGTTCTCCGTTCAGATCTTGACGCATGTTGACTTCTTGACCCAAATATATGTACTGTTCCACTTCTTTGAGGTACGCATGCCTGCCTGCCCAGCCAGTGGGATGTCTCGAAGTCAATGGCTAAAACAACAACAAAAGATCCTTCAATTACCTGAAATACAAACCAGCTAGAAGTAGTCCAAAAATTCAGCTATTTAGGTTCTACATGACCACCAGCCTGTCACTGGATGAAGAACTAAATGTTCGCATTGAAAAGGCTGCCACCAGCTTTAGCAGACTAACTAAAAGAGCATGGAACAACTCAAAGCTGACCATCAAGACCAAAATGCTAGTGTATCCAGCCTGCATCCTCAGCACTTTCATGTATGGTGGGGAAACATCGACAACTTATGCTCATCAGGAGAAAAGGTTAAACAGTTTCCAGTTGTTTACGGCACATACTCAACACCAAATGGCAAGATAAAGTCACCAATGCAGAAGTTCTTCAAAGGGCAAATTTACCAAGTGTGACAGCCCTGCTCAAGCAAAGACAACTGCTCTGGCTGGACCATCTGAGTAGGTTGGAAGACGGATGCATACCCAAGGAAATGCTATACGGGGAGCTATCAGAGGGAACAAGAACAACAGGACGTCCCAAGCTTTGCTATAAAGACACATGGAAGCATTATATGAAGGAATTTGGAATTGATCCTGACCAATGGGAAATCTTGGTAAGTGATCATAACAAGTGGTGCCATCATCTCCATCAGGGTATTAAAGTCCATGAGAGAAGCTGGCTCCTACAGCTTGAAGAGAAAAGAGCCTGTAGGAAGCAAGCAGCTTCCAACCAAGATACATACATTTGCAATAACTGCCAAAGACCATGCAAATCTCGGATTGGACTATTCAGTCACATGAGACATTGAAAACCATCTACATCATAGGCTGCAATTCCTATCGTCGCTTGCAGACAAGGATGCCAACATCCTTTAAGTAACACATTTTGCTTGATCCCTTGAGCCATTAACTTAAGACAATTGTCCTTGTCTAGTTGGTTGAACTATTCCCCCAAACAAGACCCAGGCATTCTTTTAAATGATCCTACCTCTTAGATTTATGTGTAGCAGATAAGGGCTTGTCTATAATGTGCATTAGGGCATGGCAAGCCAGGGTGTAAAACTAAAGCACACCAGTCTGCCCTGCAGTAACTCACTGTGTGGACACTGCTCCAGTGCAGTGAAAGGCCTGGGGTGTGGCTTCTAGGTTAAGCTGCACTCTGGGACTTTCCCTGCACTGCAGCAGTGTTCAAATGGGCCGTTACTGCATGGGCAAGCTGGTGCTCTATAGATTCACACCATGGCTTGCCATGTAGTAACTCACCATGTAGACAAGTCCTAAATGAGAGGTAGCATCAGATTCTGGAGAGACTTGATCCATACTTCATCCCCAATACTAAATCTAACATGTTTCCTGCCTATTGTAATACTGAATTGGCTTTGTTTAAACATATGAAATATTTTCATTTACTTTATAAATCATTACATTTAAAAAAAGTCTGATGATGCTCACATGGACTCATATGGTGGGGAGTGGAGGCTACTGTCGTGTGTCCAGACTTTGTGTTGTGTGATTGTGTAAGAATGGAAAAAGGAGAGAAAAATATTAACAGAGCAAATAGAATAGACTCAAGAAAAAATGCTTTTGACCAGCCTGAGGAAACTACCTGTGTCACTGACTCTTCTCTCCAGAAGTGCTCAAATAACCAGAAAATGGATCTGTGAGGATTTTTCTAAATAAAGGTCTCGTTTTGGCTCGCTCTGATTTGTGGAATGATATTATTTGTTTTTACAAGTATTTGGACAGTTGCTGAGTATTTGTGAAAGTCTCTGTGAATCCTGAAAGCTTCATTCCTCATTGCCATAGCTAAACTGAAATAGGCTCATTTAAACTGGAAACAGAGCATACACACAGGGATAAGTGTCAGTGCCAGAAATCAGGTTTAAAATCTCACCTTTAGTGAAACAAGTGCAACTTTTTCATGTAGCCCCAAAACTGAAGGACTCAGTGTGTCCACGTGCCCTCTCGGCCCTGGGAAGAGTTATGTTACCCTCAGTGGGGAAAGTGCAAAAATAGCTGGATCGGATGGCACAGTGAGGTGAGACAGTTGCATAGAGGTGCCCCTAATCGGTCTGCTGCCATACTCATGATATGCAAAGATGGTGAAAGCATAAAATCCTGGGTGGATGTAGCTTAACTGAATGAAAATGTTTGTAGGACAAGATACATTTGCTTTGCTGTTGATGACATGTGGGCCCAGCTGGCGGGAACAACCAACTTTACTAAAGGAATTGCAACAGCAGGGGCTTTTTCAAATACCACTGCACAAAGAGTCAGAGCTGCTCATTACACCCCTCTGCCAATAGCATTTCCACCTGTGCCCTGACCCCACCTCCAACTCTCATCTCTTCCTTGGTCCGGTCTTGTCAGCATTTCCCCAGGTGGTTGCCCACTGCAGACCAACAGTAACACAGCTCATGGGAAGTGAACGTCTTTGCCCAGGCCTTACAGGAGAGTGGGGATTCAGGCTCCAGAACCTCTTTTGCCTTCTGTTCTGCTCTTTTCAAGGTTGCCAGTGGCTTATCTTCTCAAGGATGGACTGGATGAAGCTTCTACACACACAACAACATATCTCTTAATAAGAAAAAGATTTAGTAAAAAACCAAAGGAAATTGAGCAAGAACAAAATAAACAATGTGCTTAACATACCTAGTTTTACACTTCTCTTCAAGTAAATTACGGAAAAGGTCCCTTGGCTTTTAATTCCACAGTGAAGTGGAGAGTCTGACATATCCAAAGAGCCATTCCTGCATCTCACCTTCTCCTCAAGTATTCTACCCGCACTGTCCCAAGAGCAAATGTCCCTTAGCTGTGTTCAGAGATCTCCCACCATCCCTCCAACCCTCACTCTGTATCAGGACAGCCACCACAGGAGAACCAGGAAATGCAGAGTTAAGGAGACACTTTGCACCCAACATGGCTTTAACAAACTTCTTGCTGAAACAACATGTGCTTCCATATGCCCTCTTCTGCTGCCTGCACCACAAGAGAACAGCTGTCTCTTCCCTCTCCAGCCTCTTGTACTGTACTTCTTCCTTTTCTCCAGTGAGAGCCCACCGCCAAGCACTTGCAGTCCTGCAGTTACACAGAACAGCTCTAGTTTAACTAACCTTCAGAAACATGTAAGAAGAAAATACGAAACTAGCGAGCTATGTAATACGAACACTAAGAAATCAAGTGATCTCTGTTGCATCCCTTACTGCACATGCTCTACTACTCCTGCAAAAATCACTTGGTTCACAACCATGTATGACCTGTAAAAGGGTTAGTTTGTTTGGTTAATTTATTTCTCATTAATTATTTGACCAATTGTCCTTATGATGAAAAATTAAAGTATTTAAAGATTAAAAATAGCTTGTGGGAGCAACGAGTAAAGGGTGGGCATGCCAGTCTGCAAGTATTGTATTAGAAAGGTGCAAATCCAAAGGAAGGAGAAAAAGTATGGAGTGTGAGATATGGGGTTTAATTGAGAGTAATGGGATGAAATAAAGGAGGGGGGAAATTACGCTGATTAGCATTAGGGGTTAAAATAGTATAAAAATTAGTATAAGCAATTTTCATTAATATTTTAATGTCATATTCATTGTATTTCACGTGACGTAATGCAGGCTTGAGTACAGGCACAAGAATTCTAATAAATCTATAGAAGCGACAAAGAGTTGCATCTGAAGAAGTGGGTATTCACCAGGCCTGCACAACTCGTAAAGCGGCGAGGGCCATATTACTCCAAAGAAAACAGCTGAGGGCCGAAACCCCCCGGCCCCGCCGAAACACCCTCCCACCCAGCACCGCCCGCCCCATGGAAACAACCCCTCCTTCCCCAGCGCTGGGGGTGTGGAAGCCTGTAGAGGGGGAAAGAAACGGCGCAAATAGGGTGACCAGATCACAGCAGTAAAATAGGACCCGCCCCCTCCCCGCTCGGCCCCACCATCACCCCCCTCTTCACCCCCCTAGGGGTCACTATATTACTGCACACAGCAGTCAATCAATGCAGTTGCAGATAAATCTCTACATTATGCATTTTTGTATAACTTTTATATGACTTTGTATTGAATCTTGGTAATATGTTATAGCGGGCCCCTAAGGTAGTATAATTAAGGTAAAAGAAAAATGTCTTTTTGCTAGAAGTAGAATAAGATCTTTCCCCCACTTTGTATTCAATTGCCCTGTTGAATGAATGAGGTGTGAATGAGGAAGGCGTGGAAGGCAGGCACCTCCAGACAGCTGCAACCCTTGGAGAGGGGATGGGAGCCAGACAAGTGTCAAGTGGGCTGACTAGAGAAGAGCAAACATACTGATGGCCTCGGGGGTTGGAAGCAAGCACCTTCCTTTGGTAACACCCTCTTTGCAGCATTGGGACAACCCCCAGGCCAGAGACAAGCAGCAAAAAGGACCAACGGACAGAGTTCCAGATTTTGAATCTGGGACATTTGCCCCCATCCAGCCACCGACTCACCCCCACCCCAGTATAAAGCCTCGCCGCCACTGCCCGCTCAGCTCGTCATCCCTCCACCCCCTCCGGCTTACCTACTCACCCCCTGCCGCCCACTCTCTTCCTCAGCCCCACCATTCCATCGGCTCACCTGCCCCCCTGCTACTGCTCGCCCGCTCAGCTCGCCTACTCACCCCCTGCCACCCACTCGCCTCCTCAGCCGCCCCCGCCGCCAGCTCACCTGCCTGCCCGCTGCTGGCCTCTTACCTTCTGCTGCTGCCCCCGCCCCCTGCCGCTGGCTCACCCTCACTCCCCAGCCTGCTACTGGCCTCTTCCCCACCCTGCCCACTGGCCGGCCAGCTGGCCGTTGGCTTGCCCCACCCTGCCTCTTGCCTACTCACCCCCCGCAGGCCGCACAGTGAGCCCACATGGGCCGCATGCGGCCCCCGGGCCGCATGTTGTGCAGGCCTGGTATTCACCCACGAAAGCTTATGCTCCAATAAGTCTGTTAGTCTATAAGGTGCCACAGAACTCTTTGTCGCTTCTACAGATCCAGACTAACACGGCTACCCCTCTGATACTTAATAAATCTACGTGTTATTACTCAAAATAGAATTTCAAGTTAAATAAGAAATTACAGAAAATAAAATAAAAATGGTTATATTATAGTGTTTAAAAGTTGCAAACCTATTAATTTAACATTAAATTTATGTTAAATTGTGTCAAGCACTAACAGATCAAATCACAGTAACCCTAAGTCTTAGCAAAGTGGTAAATTAATGCTAATTCTATACTGTTTGGTTCCGGAGAGGTCATTTTGATACCAATATGGAGCTATGGATCTTTAATATAGACCTATATGGATTTGCCAGTCATACTTTATCATAATCAAAAGTAATGAGACTGTCAGTTACAGTTAAACCAAAGACAATACTAAATTAGAATTTTAGAATTAAACTAATTACCTAATGACTGGAATGTTAGTCTAACCCAACATTGCCTCCCCAGATAATTACACAGAGCCCAGCCTTTCTCATTCCCCTATCTACATAAACATCACACACAACCTCCAGCTGTGCACTTACACCTGGAGCTTACAAAGACTTGTACACATGCTGAACTTTATGCACGAATACAATCGCTGAAGTCAATGCACAAAGGTAAGCACACATGTAACTCTTTGCAGGACTGGATGATACAAACCCACCTCCAAATTATCTTGAAATCCACCAATAGGTGTATCTGTAGGTAATTTGTAACCCTACCCATAGTTTTCTATAAGATCTTATGATTACTGTAACCAAATGATAAAACAACAGGTAACTCTTTATCTTGTAGCTCATTACACACTAATTCAAGCATGGGGTTTTTTGCCTTAGAACCTCTCAATATCATGTGACATCACAAAGCATGCGTTAGCTGAAAATCCGTAGGCTCCAGTGTATATAGGCAGTTATGCTTTCTTCCAGCTCATTTTTTACTGCATGTGAACCTGTGGAAGGAATGCCATGCTGAACAAATGAGATAAAGCTTCTCATGTCAGCACTCTCAACTGCGTATGGACTCAAAGTTATTTCTGGGCAGCTGAGGGAAACGTGTGAGTGAAACACAGGTACCCATTGGGGGAAGTAGGGAGTGGGGATTTGCCAAAGGGTTCACCCTTAGCCTTTCTGCTCCCACTGAAGTCAATGGTAGATCTCCCATGGACTTGAATGGCAGCAGACAGGCTGATGCTGCACTTTGGAGAATCTCAGCCTGTACACTGAACGCAGTTACAGGCTGGTTGCAGCTCAGGAACACTCTTTGGTTCAGCTAAATGTATTTGTTATTCATTCCCATCCCATTAGCCAGGGAAGAGGGGTGGCCTAGGGAAAATCACCACAAAGGCAGTAGAGACAAGATGGAGTTATAGCATCCCCACTCTCTGCATCAATTCACAGAGCTAGATCACCACACAGGGCGCAAAGTGTGCCTTTAGAAGGGTGGGGGCAGCGGGTGCATTCCTGCAGGGCACTTGGCCCCATCTCTCCCAACGCTCACCCTATGGTGCGGCTCGACTCTGCACTATCCCTCACACAGGCACTGTGTAAAGTACACAGCCTGGCCCAATGCAGAGAGATTCTAGTGCCTGGTTCCACCTCCTGCCCTTACCCTAGCCACATTCTTACAGACCCACCTCCGTCACCTTGCCTCTACTGATGCTGGTTCATTTGTAGATACATCATTTATAAGCTGCTTATTTTTATGCCGCTTCCCTGAGCTCTGTCTTTAGATTGTGACTCCTCAGAACAGGGACTGTCCTGAAGTGTTTGAAAGTGCCCTGTGCATAGTGGGCACTATGCAAATACATAGTAAATAATGTTCATTCTACATTCTGTTTGACCTAGTGGTTTTCATGGTAGCTGTTCTCTGCCCATTGCAAACTGTAGGTAACTCCAAACAGGAGAAACTGATACTTTAGTAGGTTGCATTGAACTTATCTTGGGTGTAAGCTGTTGACCTTCTAATGCTGAAAATTTATTTTAGCTCCTTGTCAGTGTCTCTCACCAAAGAGCTATAAGTTACTGTGCATCTTATCAGGTGTCCGTGGCTATGCTCAAGTTACCCAAAGCCAAGTTACGCAGAGAACCTAGGAGATCTGAAAAGCTCCTTTAGTTAGGGACTTTGAATGTGTCCAACCAGTTTAAAAACCTAAGGCAAATTTTCTGATAGAATCTCTTGTCCCTTTGAGCAAAATACTCACGGCCACATTTGCTGAGATAATTTTTAGCTGAAATGGAGACATTATTCCATTCTTTAAGAACAGCACCAGGCACACTGAGAGTGGAGTATCAGTTCAGTATCGTCTCCGGATAGCATAATTATTTGTATTGGCACACACTGTGATAAAAGTAACTGAGTAACAGCATTAGATCTCTTACTCACTTCCAAATACTACACCAGCTAATTAGAAGCTGATGTTTTAGCAGCTACACCATTAGTCCAATACGAATGGACATGTGTTTAGAAGGCACCATCTGTGTCTATCAGTTCATTGCACTTTGAAACAAACTAGAACAGAAATTAGCTGTTATTCAAAATATTTTTAAAAGCCTAAGAAAACAAATTCCAAACCCATCAGAAAAATGAGTGCCAAGGTTACGGGACTTCTTTTAAGGACTGACCGGTTTGACCCCTGATGTAACCCGCTTGCTTCCCCACCACAGTGAGAAACCCATGACGCAACTCACTTACCCCATTGATAAATCTTCTCAAAGCTATACCCCACCCCATCGATAAACCTCCTCAAAGTTATCCCCACCCAAGCAACAAGATTGCAGAACCCTTCATGCTTCCATCCATCCCTGCAATACCACATGATGCTTGGTTGAAGTCTCTTGCCTGTTTTAAAACATACAGACTTCCTGTCAGACCACAAGTGCCTTGCTGGAACAGCGTACGCTCGACTTACTAATGACAAAGTGCAGATTATGCACTGTCAGATGTCCGTAATTTTATTTCAAAGCTGATGCTTTTTAAGCCTAGCAAAGACCACACTGCTCAATGGTTCCAAGGCAAAGCCATTCTTGAGTCATCTGAGAGGAAAAAGTATCTGAACAATTGGGTTCTAAGTAGGAAATTCTGCTTCACCCTTTCTCAGGTAATTCTGTTTGGATTGAGACCAAATATCTCATCCTAAAAGAAACACCTGAAACAAATGCATCAGAAGCTGAAAATAGGTATTTAAAATAGAAAGAATGGTCTCCACCTTAGCTATAACAACACAATCAACTGGGCTGCCTATAGGACACCAGGGGAGAACAGGACTTTACCATTTTTCATGAGGGGAAGGCAGCTGGAGACTCTGGACTCTCTCGATTCACAAGAGGGACTTTGTTGTCTAATTGCCTCTTTAGGTGCCTAAATCCAACATCTAGGTGCCACTAATATTCACAAAACCTCTGCTCAGCTACTGCCTAACCCTTTAGGTGCCTACATTTCTTCCTGTAAAGTTCCCCAAGTGCCTAAATTTCTGTTGGTGGGCATATGCAGACCTGCCTAAATCCAGACGGCACCAAGCATCTCACAAAGTAGCCGTTCCTCTGCCAATCTCCTCAGCAGGGCCCAATCTGGTAGGCATACTGAGAGGCCACTTCAGAGCATGCCTAATAGATTGGGCTCCATATAAAACATAGTTATCATAGCAGTGCCCACCCCTTCCCCCTGCAGCCCAGTGGTTAGTGCACTGATACACGTAGACCCAAGTTCAAATCCCTATTCTGGCTGATGTGGTGCAGGAAGTTGAATAGATAAGCTATTCTGAGTGGGGTCTCTTTCAGCCTTTCATGTTGAAACTGTTCCAATTTGTATAAATAATTAACTATTCATTGAGCCAGAGGAAGATTGACTCTATCGATCAGTGGTTCAGGTGTTCACCTGAAAGGTCAAATCCCTACTCCAAATCAGGCAGAGTGGGGTTTGGAACCCAGGTCTCCCACATCCTCAGAGAGTGCGTTAATCAATAGGCTATTGGTGTAAGGCGGACACAGTCAACAGGGCCTCAGTTTTGTGAGAGTGTGAGAAAGGGCTGATCTGGCTTAGATGCTTACTCCAGGAGAGAGCTCATGGCTGAGAATCCCATGTAAGTGGTGGACCTCCATCTGGCCCAGACTTAGGTATCTAACTCACTTAGTCCACACCCCTCTCCTCGGCATTTCCTACTGTCTAGCTTAGGTGGCTCCCTGCTCAGCATGCTGGGTTCTGTGAGTCCCTCTTTTGGGTACCTAACCCTCCCAATACATTGTATAGGGAGCTGTGTGCCTAACTTGGGGCTGAGGATTCCACCGAAAAGTTAGGCATTGCAATGCTGAGTCTGAGTCTCCTTTGTGAATCTCACCATGGGCATATAGGTAGGAACAAGTTCTGTGGTCAGGGTCAGCGACTATAAAGCTGCTTAGTCCAAGTTCCTCTTGCACTTGCAGGAGATGTAGCTCAGCAACCTCTGGCCAATGGAATTGCAGATTCCCTTGGGGTGATGTTCAATGCAATGTTAGTGGGTAGTAAGACAGACCCCCTGATCTGGATCAGATCCCCTGATCAGCTTGGACATGCTTTGGGCCAGTACTGGCACATCTTAATCTGAATGAGTTAATTCTTCATCAGACAAGGGGGAATTATTTGGGTAATGGTGCTGCTGTGGTTTTCTTCTGAATACAGCCTCATGAGACATGGGACTTAAAGAACATGATAGCCTCGTAAAGCTCCTAAGACAGGTTTGTATTCAGAATGCTTTTCCTGTACCAACCTGCTCAGTTCACCTCAAATTTCCTAAAGAAATCCAGGAGCTACTTTCTGTTTTGATGGTGGAGCCTCCTGGGAGACTGTGACCTCTGTGTAGATGACGGCTCATCTTCATTGGCCCATATGTTTATGAATGTCATGCCTCTATGCACTGTGATTGGCGAGGATGTCCCTTTTCCATGGCCAGCTTATTGTCGCACGTTGACAAGAATCAGGACATCACACCTCCTAAAATGCTGGCTTTTGAGCCAATTCTCAGGCACCTATCTCTTGCCCCATAGGGAACCTGGGTGCCTATCTCAGCCTTTACGGATCCCACTGATTTTCAAGGTGTCTAAAAGTTAGGTGTGGCACCACCTAAGTCCCTTTGTTGACCCAGAGCTCAATGTTAGATTATGCTGGCCATGAATATATATATAAGCCTTTGGTCTTTCCTATGGAGGAGATGGCATCTAGGAGCCCCTACCCTTCCTTTAGCCTCTGAGAAATCATTGGTTCAATGAACAGCAACAGGAGAAGAATTTTGGGACAAGGTGCTCAAGAGACAGTGCAACGTAACTGCTCAGAATCTGGTCATATACTCTGTTTCAAGTCCATGCAGATGCATTTGTGTGCATGGTGTCTACCTGCTTATGTGCCTGTCGAAGATTTTTCTATATCGATCATATAAATGTGCCATGAGAATGTCTGGCCTCCTCACAAAAAGGGCAGTCATCCATCTGGCATGTCTGTTTTGAGCTCTGTGCACTCTGCTCAGTCCCAGCAGCTTATGGTCTGGGCTCTGAGACTCGCTGTCATGGCCTGCCATGCATTGTGTACTTTCTCACTCAGAGAAAGTAGTAACTGGGCAGCTCCAAGAACACCCAACTTAGTGAACATCCATCTTTTGAACAGTCTGAAGTGTGTGCCATGGCACCGAGAACCCTGATTCGCATGGCTATAAATCCCTGAAGGCAATGGCCAATAAAGAACCTGCTTCCATTGGCTGCTTCCATTAGCTATTTCTGCACTCTTCTGTACCATTGACTATTGGGGGTTGATAATAAAACAGGAGTCCGTGCCAGGTGATCATGGGGCTGTTCTCAAGTGGCTGTGCTCTTTCCTGGAGGTGGGTATGGGTGCTTGAGAGATTTTATCTTCAGAGTTTTTCCAGTGCAAAGTGGTGGGGTTAGAATAGTAGAAATATGTTCCACAGAAAATTCCCACCAGGGCTAGCACAGGTGCAGTTGTGCTGCTGGAGTAGAGTAGGTGCCACTAGTGGTTTTACCATTGTGTTGTCTAACACCAGCACTCTTACCAGGGCTGCACTGGGGATAGCAATATCTAGAACAGAAACTTTGTGCCACAAAAAGTGGGGTGTTCAGTAAAGTGGCCACTCTACTGAAGATCGCCTTGGGCTGCCAGGCTGCACAGTCCTGCTGTTTTCCAGGCCTACTGATTCACAACAGGGAAGAATCTGGCCCAATATCTCCACATAATGTATCCAGGTGAGGGATGGGCCAGTCACTGCAGGGCCCATCTCTTAGGTAGCAAAGGGAATCCAAAAACAAAAGAGGCATGGTTCCTGACAGCCACTGTCTGTGTTCCAGCTCTTGTTACTTATGTCCAGGCCAGATATTGGCGCTCTGCTGATGCTGGCACTCAAAGCACAACAAACGTTAAAACAGAAGTGGCAGAAGAAAGGCTATGTCTAGCGATAGAATGTCCAGCAAAGCAATGCCATGTGGGCAAGTGGCTGGAATGCTGACATTCTCCACAGAGGAGAGGGGATTCAGATGTGCTGAAAATAGATCCTTCCTTGAGACGGAGATCAGCCAGCTGCTTTGCTTACTGCCTGCTGTAAGATGAGACTTCCCCCTCCCCCAAGCCCTTGGATTACAAGGGAGGCTAGGGGAGAGTCACATTTGCTAGCATGGAGGCAAAGCATAAGAGGGAAGGTGGATATATCTCCAGATTCCCAGTCTGTGGCCTTCTCCTCAGCCCTGGCCCATCCTGAGTGTTTGTTAGGTATCAGTCACCATTGGAAGGAACCCCTCTATTGATAATACACCTCTATGGAAGGAGCTTTCACACACTGACACTGAGGGGATGGATCAGTGTGCCACAGCTCTAATGCAGTGGTTCGCCATATTTTCCACACCAGAACCTTGCTGATACTTCCAACTCTTCTAATCAGGACGTCCGTCCCATTTAGCACCATGAGAAGGGCAGGGTGATCAGAACTCTGTGACTCCTGTTTCCAGCCCCATGGCATAGTCTTTGCCTGGAGAGACGTATTTGGAGTAAGCCAGCACTGGTCAGTGATGCATTCAGCAAGGGAAGAATCATAGAATATTAGGGTTGGAAGGGACCTTAGGAGGTCATGTAGTCCAACCCCCTACTCAAAGCAGGACTAATCCCCAATTTTTGCCCCAGATCCCTAAATGGCCCCCTCAAGGATTGAACTCACAGCCCTGGGTTTAGCAGGCCAATGCTCAAACCACTGAGCTATCCCTCCCCCACATTCAGAACATCGTTCAGCCAGGGAAATCCTTGCACCTTCTCTGAGCTCAAATATGTGGTTCAAGACTCTGCCCCATGAAAGAACTCCAGCGTGGAAAAGGAGCTGCCAATGAGCACTCATTTCTTCTCATCTAATAGTTCCTCAGGCTCACCTATAAAGATCACAACTTACATAGCTTCATCACGTACCTTGTTCAGTCCCCCAGGCATCCTCTTTCCACCAAAGCTTTCTGGAGAGTGGGTTGGAAAAAAGGACAAATATTTCACAAAAATGTTTGTGAGGTTTTGTTTGTTTGTGGGTTTTCTTGCCCAGTGGACATCCTGTCAGTAATAGCAAACCAGGAACTCTTTGTGTATGGATGCATCCCACTCAGACTGGGCAAATATTAAAGTTAGGCAGAAGAAGACATCTGCAGTTTCATCCCAATGCCTCGAGAAGTACTGGCTCTACTGAACATCGGCACCTATGGCATCAGTTTGTCACCTGACTGCATCTTCGAAGAGGAGAATTGATGTGTCTTGACTAGCAGCAGCAGACCCCAGCATAACACTGATTTATGCCCTGTATCTCAAATGTCATATCACCACTTTCCCTAATTACAATCACACTTGGTGGCTCTTGCCATTCATAATAACACCAAGTCTGAGCTCAGAGGACCTTCCTGTTTGCATCATTGCCGCAATAAAACAGTCTCCTGATTTTGAAAACTTTAAGATTTTGTTAGAGGAATTCCATGAGGTATTTGTGCAAAGATGCTTGGGCTCAAATGACTAGTGTCCCTCCATCTAATGGCTGCATGCGTGTCCTGTACCAGCTACTGCAACAACGCTTTGAAGTGCCATGTAGCTGACAAGCATTCTGAGGTGTGTTTTGATCTGATCCACCAGTAGGAAAATCAGGCTGCAAGCAGTGGCTCAGATCCACAAAAGTATTTAGGCTCCATTGATTCTATGATTTTGGTGGAAGTTAGGAGGCTAAATACCACCTTTGTGGTTCTGGTCCAATGGCACCATCGGAGAGGGAAGAAAGCAATAGCGCAGCCAGGTCCGGAGCGCAGGGGGAGCGGCGCTATAAAAAGGCGCCTCCCCCTGTACTCACCCGGCGGTGCTCCGGGTCTTCGGCGGCACTTCGGTGGCTCACTCCAGGTCTTCGGTGGTACCCACTGCTGAAATGCCGCCAAAGACCCGGAGCGCCACCAGGTGAGTGCAAGAAGCGGCACTTAAAAAGAAGTGGCACCTTTTTTCAGTGCTGCTAAAAAAAGGCGCCGCTTCCGCCACTTTTGCTCAAGGGGGAGCGACCGCTCCCCCACTGGCTATGCTACTGGAAGAAAGGGTAAGATAGGGAGAGTAGAGGTGACCCACCCTGCTCCTGACTTCATGGATCAATGCAGGGAACATGCATTGTGGGAAAAGCTGGAGGGCAAGAGTCGGCTGCAGGCAGGTCCCAGCAAGGCAGGGAAATAAACCAAAATGTTGGGCTCCCAGTATTGAAAAATGCCACATTCCACGGGGTGGGGGGGAAAGCTCAGTTCCACATAAATGAAAAATGCCACATTTTTGGGCTGCAAAATGGCAGAGTCCAGAGGCATTTGAGTGAAAAGAATGGAGCAGTTCGCACCTCTTAGAACTATTGTTTTAGGCTCTCTGCAGATTCAGGCAGGGATCACTGCATATGTTAAGACTGAGAGTACTTATCAGTAACAGAAGGGTAAAAAAACATTACAGGGCTATTGTTTTTAATCACAAAACAAGCATTACAGATGCAGGAAATTCACAGATATGGTTACATTTAAAAGAAACCCAAACAAGTTAAGCTCCTGAAATGCACAGTTACAGTCTCCAGACTAAATTAACTCTGCCCTAGAGTGATGCCATACAATAACTGTATGATTAAGGCTGGAAGGGACTTCGAGAGTCACCTAGTCCAGTCTCCTGCACTCATGGCAGGACTAAGTATTATCTAGACCATCCCTGACAGATGTTTGTCTAACCTGCTCTTAAAAATCTCCAAAGATGGAGATTCCACCACCTCCCTAGGCAATTTATTCTAGCGCTTAACCACACTGACAGGAAGTTTTTCCTAATGTTCAACCTAAACCTCCCTTGCTGCAATTTAAGCCCATTGCTTCTTGTCCTATCCTCACAGGAGAGATTTCTGACAGTAGAGCGCTCTTGAATGTAGCAGACAAAGACATATTAAAATCCAATGGCTGGAAATAAAAATTAGATACACTCAGATGTGAAATACAACACAGATTTTTAAAAGTCATCGGAGGAGTGAAGCTCTGGAATAGCCTTCCAAGGGGAGCGGTGGAGCCAAAAAACCTAACTGGCATCAAGACTGAACTTGATAAGTTTATGGAGAGGATGGTATAATGGGACTGCCTACTAACTATTATCATGTCCTGTCTCAGTCTTCTCTTCTCCAGACTAAACAAACCCAATTTTTTCAATCTTCCCTAATAGGTCATGTTTTCTAGACCTTTAATCATTTTTGTTCCGCTTCTCTGAACTTTCTCCAATTTGTCCACATTTTTCCTGAAATGTGGCACCCAGAACTGGACACAATACTCCAGTTGAGGCCTAATCAGTGCAGAGTAGAGCGGAAGAATTATTTCTCATGTCTTGCTACAACACTCCTGTTAATACATCCCAGAATGATGTTCACTTTTTTTGCAACAGTGTCATACCGTTGGCTCAAATTTAGATTGTGGTTCATTATAAGCCCCAAATCCCTTTCCTCAGTACTCCTTCCTAGGCAGTCATTTCCCATTTTGTATATGTGCAACTGATTGTTCCTTCCTAAGTGGAGTACTTTGCATTTGTCCCTATTGAATTTCATCCTATTTACTTCAGGCCATTTCTCCAGTTTGTCCAGATCATTTTGAATTATAATCCTATCCTCCAAAGCACTTGCAACCCCTCCCAGCTTGGTATCGTCCACAAACTTTATAAGTGTACTCTCTATGCCATTATCTAAATCATTGATGAAGATACTGAATAGAAACAGACCCCAAACTGATCCCTGTGGGACCCCACTCGTTATGCCCTTCCAGCATGATTGTGAAGGTTTTCTAACCAGTTAGTAGGCAGTCCCATTATACCATCCTCTCCATAAACTTATCGAGTTCACTCTTGATGCCAGTTAGGTTTTTTTGGCTCCACCGCTCCCCTTGGAAGGCTATTCCAGAACTTCACTCCTCCGATGACTTTTAAAAATCTGTGTCGTATTTCACATCTGAGTGTATCTAATTTTTACATCCAGCCATTGGATTTTAATATGTCTTTGTCTGCTACATTCAAGAGTGCTCTACTGTCAGAAATCTCTTCCCCGTGTAGGTACTTATAGAACATGATCAAGTCACCACCTAACTTTCTTTTTAATAGGTAAATAGATTTAGCTTCTCACATCCATCATAGGAAGGTGAGTTCTCCAGATCTTGAATCATTCTTATAGCTCTTTTCTGAACCCTTTCCAGTTGGTCAACATCCTTTTGAAGTGTGGACACCAGAACTGAACACAGTATGCATGAATAGTAAATTGTTCCAATGGTTAATAGCCCTCATTATTAAAAAGGTAAGCCTTACTTCCAGTCTGAATTTGTCTGGCTTCCACTTCCAGGCATTGGATCATGTTAGACCTTTCTCTGATAGATTGAAGAGCTCATTAGTAAATATTTGTTCCCCATGTAGATACTTGTAGACAGTAATGAAGTCTCACCTTAACCTTCTCTTTGTTAAGATAAAGAAATTGTGCTTCTTGAGGAAGGGTTTCTAATCCTTTAATCATTCCCATGGCTCTTCTCTGACCTCTCTCCAAATTATCAGCATCCTGCCTGAATTGTGGACACCAGAACTGAATACACTGTTCCAGGAGTGGTTGCACCAGTGTCAAATACAGAGGTAAAATCACCTCTCTGCTCCTACACAAGATTCTCATGTTTGCACAGCCCAGGATCACATTACAGCATGACAGGTGGCGATAGGGGAATGCAGGGCAGAAGCAGCAATGGAGGAGTGTGGGGTGGGTGAGGGGATAGAAATGGGGGAGTGTGGGTTGGGTGGGGGTGAGGGGATAGCAATGGAGGAGTGTTGGGTGGGTGAAGGTGAGGGAATAGCAATGGGGGAGTGTGGGTTGGGTGGGGGTGAGGGGATAGCAATGGAGGAGTGTGGGGGGTGTGGGGATAGCAATGGAGGAGTGTGGGGGGTGTGGGGATAGCAATGGAGGAGTGTGGGGGGTGCGAGGATAGCAATGGAGGAGTGTGGGGTAGGTGGGGGGTGAGGGGATAGCTATGGGGGTGTGTGGGGTGGGTGAAGGTGAGGGGAAAGCAATGGAGGAGTGTGGGACCGGTGAGAGGGTGTGTGGGTCAGAGGGATGATTGAGGAGGTGATGATGGGGGAGTGTGTAGCAGGCGCAGGGTGTTGGGCATTAAGGCTCTAGCTCAGATTTGGTGTGTGGAGGTCTCTGAGAGGTAAATTGGTTACAGCACTGGTGGTTCTAAGATGGAGCAGGAATCCTCTCTGCAACTCTCTGGCTGTTTCCCTTCTGTTAACTTGGCCATGTCTCCTGTTCCCAAGGAACAGAAATACCTAGTGGAGCTGTTTCCCTTTGGAGGTGAACTCTTGACTTTACACTGACGCTGTAGCCTGCCCTGTTTAATGTGTGAGTTGGAGGCCTGATGCAGCTCACGCTTGTCACATCAGTGACCTTGAGGAGATCAGCGCTGCCTCTCCCTGCAGTCCCAGCAGTCTGCCAGAGTCTGTTTAAAAGCTCCTTTACCTGGCAAGGGAAAATGAGAAAATCTTCCCTGAAATGAGAAACCAGGACTTGAAACTCAGTGTGCTTCTTCCAGAAACCCGTTTCCTTCAGTGACCTACTGTGCAGTATCCCTTTCACATGCCCCACTGCGGTTCCTCTCCTGATATATCAGAGCCCAGGAGCACTTTGCAGAGCATTTTCCAGTGGGGCTCCAGCTACACTCCCCTCTAAGAGCTTGGGGCCCTGGAGCGAGAGAGGCCATTGACACCTGTACAGAGTGCCTAGGAAAGGCTGTCGTAGTTGTGAATGAGGAAGGAGCTCCGCTTTAGGAGCATTTTATGCCCAAATTGCACAGGTGTCAGCGAGTATACAAACTAAAAGCCAGATGCAAATCAGGCCCTACATGTCCCAGGATACAATTGGAGAACCTTGATCAAAAGGGACAGAGCTATCCGGTCAAAACACAGAGCCTCTAGGGGCCACCACTCCCTATTAAAAAAAAGGGTTGGCTTCCCTCTGGCCCAAGCTATGCATATCGGGCAGAGCACTGAGGCTGCTGGACAGCTGTGAGTGCTCTCAGTTGAGCCAAGCTTGGGCAATAGATAATGAGCAGAGTGATAAAGAACACCACTGCTGAAGATGTTAATTCTCTGTCTGCCCAGGGTTTGTGACAGCTGCCCTCAACCATGCACTCAAGGCAGGGAGAGGCTCAGCACAGAAAAAGCAGTCAGAAAAGCAGATTCCAGGTGTAAAAAGGTAGTGGGGGTAAATTGTATTTTCCCTGAAAGCCTTCCAGACTCTGGGTCTGGGGAATGTAACCCCCCCTCTCCTCTCTCAGGGCCTATCTACGCTTCCAGCTTTCGGCATGGCAAGCTGCGGGTTTTTGACCCTACCTCCCCAGAAACCACACTGGAAGCCCTTAGCCACACATCCATGGGCATGTAAAATGTCAGGTAGCATACCTGCCCGGGGTCTGGGTCAGACTGCACGTCAGCATATGGCCCACCTCTATACCCGCCCATTTTGTGATGTGGATGTAACCCTTCTGCCAGGTCGAGCTGACAGCAGCAAGGGCCAAGTTCAGTACATAGGGGTTCCCTCTCAACAACACAATGCAAAAGCGGCTCGAGCCCCCACCCAATGACATGGGAAAATCTTACACACACCCCTGGGCGCCTCAAAGAGGCAATACTTCCCCTCTCGCAAGCACAGAGCCTTGGTGTAGCAGAAAATCTTTAATAACAGGAGGTAAACGACATCAGCATTAAACTGGGAAAACACCACAACTAGGATTCATAAACCAAACTGTGAGCAAAGACCCACCCCAGCAAATTAGGCCATGTCCTCTCCCTTTGGTTCTTGAGTCCAGCAACCCAAAAATCACCCAAAGTCCCAAAAGTCCAAGAACCCAAAAGTCCAGCCCCAGAGTTCAAAAGTTCACCTGCAGAGTGTTACACCCCCTGCACCCAGTCTGGGTGGAAATGGGGAGGGGAGAGGTAAGGGGCACCTTACATGGCTCAAAGATGACTGCCTCGCCCCTTCATGGGGCTTTGCTCTGCTCTGCCAGCCGTCCCACGAGCCACTCCACTCTGCAAGCTGTCCTGCAAACTGCTCCGCTCTGCCAGCCATTCTGCAAGCCGCTCCGGCTGTCCCACAAACTGCTCTGCTCCACCAGCCGTCCCGCCAACGGCTCCGCCAGCCGCTCAGCAATAAATCTTCAGGCTCCCACACTACTTAACACAGTGCTCAGTGATTTCAGCTCACTGAACTGGTGGTAGTGGTGGAGGGTCAGGACAAACTCCTCACACAGTTCCAGGAAGGTCTGTTCCCTCATGTGGAAGTTCTGGCCCCGTGGCTGGTCATCCCAGGCCTGATGAGGTCCCACCACAGTATTCTAGTTATCCTGCATCAGAAACACCACTCCACACATAGAAAATCAGTTGTAATTGCTGCATTCAATAGGTCTATGCAGTCTGATGTGAAAGGATCCCGCCCCTGAGTCCTTCTGCCTTCTTTGTCGCAGAAACTGTTCCTGAAATGCTAGCCAGCGTCTCTTCAAACATCAGCGCTGCTGCATAAACCAGTCACTTGTAAACAGGGGCAGCTGATCAAATGGATTCCTGGCTCATCCCTGGGTAAGAAGCAACAAGCTGAACACATTGCAAAGGCAGGAGAGACCTACAGAATGGCGGGCTGAAAGCAGTTCTGCACAGGTGTTGGAAAAGCACAGACAAGTTGTAGTAATAGAGTGGCTCCACGGGGCGAGGATGCTAAGGACTAAGGGATAGGCACCTACAAAGCTAGGTGCAGAACAACTTATAGCTCCAGTGTCAGCGTGGAATGTGGCGTACACATGTCTCTGCAGTGTGGACTCTGGCAGCAGGGTTAGCTAACACATGGATGCATGCCCGCAAGCCAGGACATGGCTACACTCCTAATGTAGCGATAATGGAGTGACTTCAGTCCCCACACTTTCTTTGACACTTGATGATATACTCATATCCCAGCCACTTTGAGGGTAAACTCTTTCTGCCAGGACACCAGTGATCCCACCACGTAGCCGTCAGAACACCAACCCAGTTCTGCAGTGGATATTGGCACTCAGGGCTGTGTGCATGGGAACAAACACCTTCCCTCCCTGTTCCTCTTCCCTGGAGCCATTGCTAGAGAAGGGGCAGACTGTGCAGTACTCGTATTGTGTCTCTGAACCTTCCGTGTCCTCCTGGAGACCCCTCTAGGCCCTGTTCACAGGATGGCAGACAGCAATTGTGAACAGAGAGTTTTGACAGGGTTCTGTGCAGGGCTGGCTCTAGCATGGTTTTACCACCCAGCTACAAGGGGGTTCTCAGTGCTAGGAGGTCTGCAGGTCAGCCTAGGGGGAGCTGTCAGGCTGCCAGTTGCACATGAGGGCTGAGGAAACATGCACTAGTTTTCCCTAATTGTCACAATTGCCCTGCCCTTCCTATATCTCACACTACAGCAGTCTTCTCCCCTCTGCCACTTGGGCTTGGTACAGACAGAGTTTGTACAGTCTATCACAATGTATGGGTCTGGTTTAAAAGTAGAGTAGGGGCTTGTCATGATGGAGAATCTACTCCCGTTTCAAACAGCAGTACATAAAAAATTAGTAGGCAACTTTTAGTGCATGGTCGCAGAGCCCACACAGCCAGCTAGTGCACGGCAGGCTGGCGCCCGTAGATTCACACCCCAGCTGGCTGTGTGCTAATTCTCTGTCTAGCCGAGCCCTTACAGTGGCCTGTCTGGTTTCCTGACGTACCCGAGCAGGCACCAGGGCCATATAAAACAACTAGCAGCAAACTCCACTTTCCTCAGCTGGGAACCTGGGCTTCGAACGGGAACAAGACCAAATAGCTTTTATCACTGGCTTCCACCATAAAAAATAAATCATGATATGAAACACTAAAAGAGACCCACAGAATGAGGCCGCCATGTTGTAGGTGAGGAGTGACCTAGTTGTGCTCTTGTATCTCCACAGGCAGCTAGGGGGTGCAGATGTTACCAGCTATTTGGGGGGATGGTTTCAAGACAGCTGATGTCATTCCCCCTAATGATGAAACAGTGGTCCTCATTAGAAAAATAAATGAACAACTCTTTTCCAATGGGAAACAAGGGCATTGTTCTCTCTTCTGTGGCAGCTCTTCCCCCACCAGGGCTGACAGACATGCAGAGGGCTGTGCTTAGCAAACAAGCAAGGAAGAGATGAAGTGCTCAGCCTGAGATAAGAGCTACAGCTCCCAGGCACACGCCTCCCCCTCCCCCACGCTTGATCGTGAAACTAAAAACTCAGCACGGATGCCAAAATCTGGGAAGAAACTGTTCCTCACCACAGCCCCTGGCCCGCTCTCCTTCCAGTCACTCATCACACACACACATGCAGAATCCATCCATCATCTCGCGGGTAATCAGGAGGTATATCTTTAACACCAGTAAGTGGGGGAGCATTACCAGAGAGGCAGTCTGAGCATGTGCAGAAGATTAATTTAAACTGGAAGAGATGCAGAGAAGAGCTCCTAGGATGGTCAAGGAAGTGGAGGGCCTGTCTTATGACAGGAGCCTGGAAGAGCTTGGCTTGTTTAGCCTGGCCAAAAGAAGGCTGAGAGGAGATGGGATTGCTCTCTAGAAATACTTTAGGAGGGTAAACACCAGCAGGGAGGGTGAAGAGTTATTTCAGCTGGCGGCCAATGCTAGCATAAGAACAAATTTAAACTGGCCATGAACAAATTCAGGCTGGAAAGTAGAAGCTTTCTAACCATCAGAGGGGTGAGGTTCTGGAACAACCTCCCAATAGCAGTTGTGGGGCAAACAACTTAAGTACTTTTAAAAGAGAGTTGGACACATTTTGAGTGCAATTGTTTGACGAGGTTGTTTGTGATGGTGGGGGGGGGGGGGTTGTATGTATTATGTTCCTAAAACTCATGTTTCAGGGTGTCAGCTGGCCACCAGCAGGGGTCAGGAAGGGACTCTCTTGCAATGTATTCGGAGAGGGTATTTTTTATCTTCTTCTGAAGCATCAGGGATGACCATGGCTGGAGATGGGACATTGGATGGGGAGGGCTATTGCTTTGAGGTGGCACCGTGCATTCATTCTCTCAGGTGCTTGCCTGGTTCTACTCACATGCTCAGGGTCTAACTGATTGCAACATCTGGAGTTGGATGGGAATTTCCCCCAGGTCAGAGTGGCAGTAACCTTGGAGGCGATCCGCCTTCCTTTGCAGCATGTGGGTGCGGGACACTTGCTAGGCTTATCTGGGTTCATCTCACTTAATCATTTCCCTGCCCTAGTGGGGGCCTAGGGCACTGGTGCACCTCAGGCTCTCCTATTCACTGCCTATGGCACAGACTAGTCTAGTCTCCCATGGGCTGCGATATTTTGGACTCATTTCCATTGCTGGGTTTAGTGTGCGGGGGCTGGGCGGTGGTGGTGACCTGTGATACACAGAAGGTCAGACTGGATGCTCTAGTGGTCCCTTCTTGCCTTAACTCTATGAGAAGACCCCTGGTTATGACTGGTACTGGGGTGCCTGGCATCTGGCAGCTGGTTTGATCTCCTCTGAACCCCAGATGCCAGCAGAGGAGCTTGGCGGGGAAGATCCGGGCTTAGTGTGTTTGTGCCACCTGCCCTCCACACAGTGGAATGTCCCACCTGCACAATGGAGTGTTGAGTCGTTTGTAACTGCCTTGCCCAGTAGGGTACCGTTGTGCCACAGCGGGGATCGAGCCTCCCAGCCCAGTGGACAGACACATGCTAGTGGAGTTTGAGCTAGAGCACTAAGAGCACTAATGTGGATGTTGTGGCTGGGGCTGGTGCATACCCAGGCTGCCAGCTGGAGTGCAGACATCACCTTAGTGGCTGGAGGCCCAAGTGGGTATAACCATGTCCTGCATAGGAGCTTTTAAACACTGGATTTGTGTCCCGTTTTGCTTCTCTTTGGCTCAGAAAGGGGTGAAAGGCAATGGGGAGGGAGAGGTGAAACCATTACAATCTACTCGAGTCACTCTGAGATTCTCACGAGTAGCAAGCCTGGGCTACCAGGTGGTTCTCTGAGGATGCTCTTGGGACCTCCCCCAGAGTGGAGCTGAGGAGGTGCTGAATATTTCTGAGCCATCATTTCATCCTCGCCTCTACTGGGCCCTGCAGTTTAGTAGGTGTTAACAAAACCAATCAGTCCCCAAGGTGTTAAAGACTCTGACAGCAATCCCTGCCTGCTCATGTCTCAGCCTGCACTCTGCACACTTGTGGTGTCAGAATGTCACTGGCTCTACAGCTGCCAGAGAGCTGTCCAGCACAGACTATAGCTTTTAAAAAACCTTTAATACTGCAAACACCACGAGGAAGAAATAACGAGCACAAAGCCATTCATAATACCACCAGTGCATGCATCTTTCAGCTCAGGTGAGAGAGGCCTGTATTTTTGGAGCAGAAAGTCATGTCTAATGTGCACAGTTAGCTGACAGCCAGGGTGTCTGACTATGACAACAGAAATGATGGGTCCCCTCATTTAAATACCTGCACACATATGTGGAAATACTGAATGTCCAGCTACAACCGGAAGGGATAAAACACTCTGGCTCCCAAACTAAAGACAGGGGAGGGTGGGATTCTGCCAGAATGAGAGGTGACCATAGGAACATCTAGTCTGAATTCTTCAGAAATATTTGCTGTGGGTAAAACCAACTGGTATGTTGGTATTTGCTCCGCATCTGTTGTGTTATTATTCTGGTTAAGACAGGAATTCCTCATCATCTTAGCTACTTTCTGCAGTTGGCGAGAATAAGAGAAAGCTGCCCTGTTTCTCTCATGGAGTATGTGGCTATGGGCCCCCGGATCTGTGCATCGTGTACTTCACCTGACAATGTTTACACCTGTCTTGGAGCCATTCACAGCCGCTGTGTCTAGACTCAGCCTGTTCTCAATGCCCGGTCTGCACGCCCCATGAAAGGGGAAGTATATTCTGCCCTTCTCTGAAACCCAGTGGAACAATGTCTCCCTCAGACTAATGAAACAGCAGCAAGTAGATCTTAAGCTCTTTGAAGTAGGGTCTGTCTCTTTGGCTGTGTTTGTCCAGGGCCTAACACTGGCAATGGAGCTTGATCCTAAGGGGCGTAGGGCTTGGAGCACTGCTGCAGTGTTGGTGGTAATATTAATAGTAACAACAGCAGGAGCATTTTCAAGGGAAATATTTGTCAATACCCCATCGTCGCCCCACTTTCCCCAGACACACACCCTGAGAAAGCTGACCCTCTGTCACCAGCATGGCGGGATGTGCAGGGATCTCCCACACAGGGAGCATTCCAAGATCAGAGGTACCCACCATGGTCTGATTTGGTATAAAAATCTGTGTTCTATCCTGGGCTCAGCAATTCCTTCATAAGCACGTCTCAAGGAACCAGAAAGCTATTTTTATGTGCAGTGGTATCCCTGCTCCCTGGGGTTAGGTTTCAGCAGAAAGAAGCTAGTTTTTCGCTGACATCTTAATACTTGTGGGGGAGTTTGGGCTTCTCAGGGGAGTGAGTGAGTGCAGCATATGGCTTTGCCAACTGCCGAGGGAATATGAGCTGGGCCAAATATATGAACTCAGGGATTTATACATTTGTTTTAAACGTTACAAGTTCTTTTTAAGTAATGAGTCTCTCTTCACCCACACACGCACCATTTATGGGGCTTCCAAATATTCCCCTTGAATAGACCTTGCTGGGCGGTGTAGACTGTGGAGTCTACTTGAGGAAGAAATCGCTTAACAAACATTGCAGACAACAAATATTCCTCACTCCAGGCAGCAGCATTGACTAGCAGAATTTATTTCTTCAATTCAGCTCCCCATTTCTCATTCCTAACTAAACACCTGAAATTAAATGTCCAAACTAGCCTTTGGAATGAAAGTGTGTCCCTTGTCTCAGAGGAGACAGCTTCCTGGGATGACCTGACCAGAAGATCTCTTACTTAGAGACATTTTTGATCAGTGACTCTCGAATGTCAGAAGGATTTATCTTCTTTATTTGAGAAGGGTAGAAAATGCCACCCCTACAAGCTTCTACTGAGGACCAGGGAAAGGTATAGTATGTTGGGTCAATGGTAATTAGGAAGGCAAAATAATTATCTATTAAAGACAATATCGGTGCCAGAGACAAATTGCTGCAATGGCTAATCTGTCATTCTGAGCTCAAATATCAATGTCCTTGCCCCTAATTTAATAAACATTAACTAAGTAAAATGCTATGGAAAGTTTTCTTTATTTCAAAATGATGGACTTCAGTTATTGACCTGCCTCAAGAGACCTGCATGTCCTGCCTCTCTCCGGTGGTGTTACGCCATTCACTCCCTCAGTGCTTTTTGGGACGAGAAGACCAGGGGCTAGGGAAGTAAGGGAAATCAGAACAATCCTTTGCCCCCATGTGTTGGCTACCAAGACCTTGGGTCCAGATGTGCAGCACCCACTTACTCCCACTCACCCAGAGCAGAGAGTGGGCAGGGAAGAACAGGGAATGCAGGAGGCTTGGCTGCTTCTTCCCCACCCCAGCACACAGGACAGTGCAGCAAAATCCATGCAGTTGGGGTAGGCCAGCAACAAATTACTTGCCCCAGGAACAAGGTGGAAGCAGAGAAGGGAATTGTGCATCAGAGGGGTGTCTGAGAGCTTGTCTATACTTAAAACACTTCAAAGGCACCACTGCAGCTACTCCCAGAGAGGGTTCAGAGAAGAGCCACAACAATGATCAAAGGACTGGAAAACCTGCCTTATAGTAATAGATTCAAGGAGCTCAATCTATTTAGTGTAACAAAGAGAAGGTTAAGGGGTTATTTGATTACAGAATGTAAGTATCCACATGGGGAACAGAATTTGATAATAGAGGGCTCCTCAAATTGGCAGACAAAGGTATGTAACACATAACATAAGAACCCGGGATCATTCGATGAAATTAATAGCAGCAGGTTTAAAACAAACATAGGGAAGTACTTCTTCACACAATGCACAGTAAACCTATGGAACTCATTGCCAGGGGATGTTGTGAAGGCCAAAAGTATAACTGGGTTCAAAAACAAACTAGATAATATCATTATCAATGGGGTGTTGGTGCCTGCTGTTATTTTTGGGGGATCCTGGCAACCTGCTGCTACCATGGCTCATGAAAGCATACCCCAGCAACAAAGGACCTGGCAGGTTCAGGTCAGTTACATGCTCAGCAGGTGCAGGGTGACTGTGGAGTGTGCTTACAGAACAGTTTGGATGCCAATGTCACCAACTCTGTCCGTATGATTGTGGCCTGCTGTGCCCTCCACAACATCTGTGAGGCTAAAAGCATTTTCATATGGAACTGGATGCAAGACAAAGCTGGTTTGCAGGCCAAGTACATACAATCAGAAAGTGCACCTGTCCTTTCTGAGGCTACTTCCTAGAGTGCAAGGGAAATAAGGGATGCACTGTGGCCCACATGTTTGCAATACAGGGTAAAGTTAATGACATTTGATGATGTAATGGGATCTGGAACTGTTTTGACTGTTAATAAATGCCAGTTTTTCCATTTACATATTACATCAATATATGCTTTAATTGGTACATGGTTGACACTCTAATGCTGGGGAGGGTGCATGCACCACACATCATGGGTTCATGAGTGGATGGCCAAGCAACATGCACTGTGTTGGTGGATAGATGGCACAGGTGCTCAGGCACCTAAGTAGTGAACAGTGATGGATGCACCACACACATGGTTGTGTAGCTGTCTGGTGACTTACAGGATCTCAGATGCAGCCATATGTGTAATTTCCCTGAGTGTGAATCTGCACCACTTTATTATGATCCCTCCAATGTCTCACTGTTCACTGCAATAAAGCACAAGTGTGAAATACTTCCATCAGTGCCAAACTACAGCTATAATAGCAATCAAACAAGGGGAAAACAAATACATAACTAAATGTTTAGTAAAGCATAAGTGCAACGTAACTTCCAGCTGTGCAAAAAACTCAAATAATAAATAACCAAGTGAGCAATATAAACATTCAACTGTGCACAGAACAACTTTTATAACTATCAAAGACAGGGAAAAAACAAATAATACAAATTTTTCAAAGGTGCAAAGTAAACTCCCAACAGTCACTATCAATGATGATAGCCACTGTCTATAGTGCTGTTTCTATTCTCTTTTCCTCCTGTTCACCTTGACATCATTCCACATGGTTGCACAAGGGTTCAGGTTTGTACAGGAATGAAATCAATGGAGTGGTCATGATTCTCCAACATCTGCAAAACAGCAAACTAAATACAATACAAAAATCAACCAAAGCAGCAGTGTTTTCTCTGCCCTGGTTATCACATAGCAATCAGCAGTCAGCAATGTTCCCTCTAATTTTTGACGGGCCGTGTGCACAAAAATTTTCTTCTGTGCAAATTGTTGTGCTTCTGTGCAAATTTTTGTGCGCGCGGTGTTTCACCGTGTGCGCGTGGTTTAGGATCTGTGTGCGCAAGCACACGCGCACAGCTTAGAGGGAACAGTGGCAGACAGCACTGCATTCCAGTTTAAAACTCCCACCCCTTCCTAGCTCTGACAAACACCGCAACTGACATCTGGACCAGTGGATGCGCTTGTCACCAGGGTGGTTAATTACTGGAGAACTACACTATTATTGGATTCAGCTTCCCAAATTAACTTGATTCCTGGAGAACCCTGAGTGCTGAAGGGGAAGAGAACCATTTCCACAGGAGTAAAGTAGGTGGCCAAATCAGCCCAGGAGAAATACAACAGGTTCAGCATATTAAAGAACACTTCGTAGCAACAATTATTTCTCATGCTGTTCCTCTGGGAGCAGACTTCAGAGCCCAGTACAAGAGCCCTTGAGGTATTAATGACTCAAATCTTGTCTTGGACAACAAATTCTGTAGGATCTTGGTAGGTAGAGATGTGGCTCCTGGGATGGGGGGACATCTCTTGAAGCCTTAGAAGTGCCCCTGCTATCCTAACAAGTGGACAGGGAATTCCTCCCTGTGGTGGTCTTGAGTAAATGTGTACCCAAATTATTATGCACTAGTAGCTCTGACAGTAAATAATGGCTGCAGTGGACCTGGACAAATGTTAAAGCTCTGAATTTGTAGGCCCATCTTCTACAGACAAGAGTTCTGTTTCAAGCAGAGTCATAGGAAGGCCCACCTACAAAAGAAAGACTGGAGAGAGAGACAGCTAAAAGCACAAGCTGAAAGCATGGTGGCTGACCCTGGAGGAAACTTGGAAGAGATTTTTGGTTTGGGGTGCCGGCTGAAAAGCCAGCTCTTGGTGCTGTGGGCAAAAGAAACTGTTTCTTGCTATTTGATTCCTTCTGTGTTCAGAGACACAGAACTTTGCAGATTCTTTGTAAATAAACACAATGGCATCAAAGAAAACATCAGACATCATCAGTTTCCACTTCCAGCTGGAATATCCCACAGAGCCCCCAACTTTGAATAGTCACTCAGGTTGAAAGTGGCAACATTGCTGTTTGTTAAAGGATGGGTTTACGGAGCAATCTACTTTCTCCAAGCATCTCCAGCTATTGTAATGGTCAGAAAGTCTAATACAGACCTAAGTATCTGAGTTAACTATAGGAGACTTAATAGCCAGACAGTTTAATAGTCACTAACTTCCTACTGCAGCTCCCTAGCACACCTGGGTAAGGTGGAAAGAGTACTTTATTTTGGTAGTTTATATGGCATCCACCTATCATCATGCTGCAGTGGAAAAAGAAGATTGAGGGGAAATTGCTTTTCTGACACGGGAATGTTACAGTATCAGAGAACGTGGGCTCCCTCAGAGCCTTGGATGGGCGTTCTGTCTATGGAACAGCTGCTGGGTGGTCCCATCACATCAGCAACCTAGGGATTCCCTGCTGATTTCCCTTTGACTGAGTTTCTAGTGGTCTTTATCTCCATATTGCCTGCAAATGTCTTTTGACCTGAGAGCCTCTTGGAGGGAAGGAAGTAGTCTCCCCCATCTGATCCTAGATATAACATGAATAGTTTCCCTAAGTGTTTCCTCCAGGTTTTAACCACTTCACCAGCATTCCCTGCTGCCGTTGGTATCAGCAGCTTTTAAGGTAACAGCAGTTTCTACTCCCACATTTACAATCCTGCAGAAGGTTCACCCATTGTGGACCAGCTTTTGATAACTTTACTCTTTCTAAAGTACTGCACTCCCCGGGGGCTACTTGTGGAAAAAGATGTTACCCGGCATGAGTACGGGCATCAGAATCAGCCCTCTGTGAACTTCCTTCACTCTGAGATCAGGAACTTTCCCTGCTGAGCCAGTTATAAACACCAGTTTGCCTTTTGGCAGAGCCCCCGTCCTAAACTGATGAGGGGAGTGTAGCAGCTTCTGCTTCCCTTGGGTCACCTCCTATTTGGGGCAAAGGCAGGAGACGCTCTGTAAGGCTCTGGCTACACTGGGAAGCTTACAAAAAGTCACACAGACCCTAACATTGGTTCAAATGAACTGTCATTAAGACAGTGGGAGCCACAGTAAAGATAATTCTCTGGCAGCCAGACTTGTGTTGCCACCACTTTAATTACTCCTACTGAACAGAACGCCAGAAAACAAGTGTAAAAAGGGGTCCAGCCACCCGAGCCTCATCAGCACCAGGATCCTCAGTGGCTTTAGCACAGCTTCAGCTGAACCAGTTTTAGTTCAGTGCCATTACAGAGAGTTCTTGGAATGGGGTCAGTGTTTTCCCAAAGTTCAGAGGGATACATATCAGGCATTCTGGTTCAGGCTTCTCTCTAAGAGAAAATCAGTGGCACATCAGACTGTGTACAGAGGGTCTAGGTCACTGAGTGGCAGCCTCACTCCAGGCCAGGCTGTCCCGATTCTGGATCCAAATCACCCTAGTTCCACCTCTATAAAGATCTTGGAATTTAAACTTATATTTAATTCTGTTTAAAACAATTGTTTTGTTTCAGTGCTTTGACACTGACCCAGCAACATGAACTTCCCAGTGAAACCAAGTTACAAAAAGCCTGAATTTCTACTCATTTGGGCCTGATTTTGCTATCCTTCCTGACATGGAGTAGTACTTTATGCCAGTGAAAACAATGGAATTACCCCTCATCATGAGCAATGGGATCAGGACATGTTGTTTTCCAAATACAAGAATAAAACCATCATCCAGTAAGAGCAGAGGCTGGGACAGCATCACACCCTTTATCAGCATATACTAAAACATCACCCAAAACAGAGCAGAACCACCCAAGGTTTCCAGTGAAACTCTGAGACACTGGCCAGATTTTGTACTGCTTCTGGATTAGCTGGTACATTAATTATATTCTAAAAACATTCCCTGTGGGATTTTCAGTTTGCAAATGCTGCTGTCTGCCATGCGGTCAACATTAGTAGGACGTGCCTGGAGAGATTTCTTTGCCCTGCAGGTCCCCTATGGAGAGTGTGAAGAGGAATGCACAGCCTCAGATTGCAGCAGCATTTCTGCTGCACTCCCTGTAAAGTTAGAGCTACTAGGAATCTTGGCACAAAACAAACAGAAATGCTGGCATGGTAATCCTGCCGGCAAAACGTCTCATCCCTACACTTCTGCTAAGACATTGCTGGGCACTGGACCCTGGAGGTGGTAAGAATACATTTTCCATACTAAAAGGCTCTTTTTATGCTGTTGAGATGTCCTGGGTCAGATTAAGTCATATAAAAAGAGTGCTTTGTGCATTCCATGCAGCACTAACCTATTCCGTCTTCTGCCAGAATGATGTATTGTCTAGTTAAGAAATGTCCTTGAGGGGTCTGATCTACCATTATGAGTAGAGTCCCATGCTGGTGGGGTGAGAGCAGAGTTGGAACCATTAACTGATTTCAGAGGACAACAAATTGATACTCATAACTGACAAGAGACTTCAACTAATCGTCCTGACTGAAGGGCAATTTGGGCCAGCCATTGCTCTGGCTTATAGCACATGGAAGCTAAGGGTTCTGAGGCTAAATGTAATCCCATGGAGTGTTTAGCTGTTGAACCCTTGCTTGTGTCAAATGGGCTGGGCATGCAGGGAACTGACATGGCCGCCTTCTCTTCTAATTCTGCCCCTGGCCCTACGCTCTCCCAGGAAAGGGCTGTGAGCACTCTGCCTCGGCCCCACAGCCAGGCGGATGAGGCATTTTCATGTGAGTGATGTCTTGTTTCCAGTTATGACATCTGAGAGGTTTCTCTCTGGAAGACATAGAGTGGGAGAGAGTGAAACGCTAGGAGGGGCCCAGTGGCAACTTTCTGAAGAGTAGAGAGGTAGGTAAAACACCCGGCTAACAGGGATTTTAGGGTAGGCAGCTCTTGATCATGCATCAGAGTTTCCTGGTTAATCAAACTTCTCCTATCTCTATAGTAAACACCAGAGAAAACTATCTGGGCAGCGAGTCCTAGCAGAAGAGGATGAAGTTCCAAAATGCCCTTCCCATCACACAGCAGAACAGCTGATGAGCTCCAGTTACAGAACAGGTGAGTAAGAAGCCTATGGGTAGGAGAGGGAGTGCAGACAAGGAGGAGAAGGAAGAAGGAGAGGGACAGTGAAGTGACAAGGAGAGTAAAGGAGGCTAGGAGTATAATATTAGCAACAGCAGGTGCTGGCAACTGGCTTCTAGAAAAAAAGTGAGAAGGTGACACGTTCCTTCCCTGACACTCCATCTGGGACAGAAGGAAAGAGATCCCAGGCTGAAGAAAGCTTAGTTCAACTTTGATGTCTGACTGGGGATACTGTTAATGGATGGTATACCTATACTGTAACTTATCCAGGCCTTTAATGGAGGGGAGGGATAGCTCAGTGGTTTGAGCATTGGCCTGCTAAACCCAGGGTTGTGAGTTCAATCCTTGAGGGGGCCATTTAGGGATTTGGGGCAAAAATTGGGGATTGGTCCTGCTTTGAGCAGGGGGTTGGACTAGATGACCTCCTAAGGTCCCTTCTAACCCTGATATTCTATGATTAACATACACTTGGCCATACTGAATCATAGGGAAAATACCTGTTATACTACCCAGGCCACTTCCGAAGTGGCAGAGTAGATTGTCCCTATAGCATATTTCCTAATGTTTGCTGCAGTCTAGTTTTTACAGTTGCAAGCAATGGGGCCCCTATCACTTCCCTGGGAGACTCATCCACAGCCTCATACTTCACACTGACAGGCAGCATCTCCTGGTATTCAGCTTAAATGTTTCCTTATTTAACTTCACATCATTATACTCATTGTATCACTAAAGAATTTAATGCCCACGACACTTAGTCATCCCTTTGCCAAGCTGGACAGATTTCTCTCTTTCCCTCTAAATCAGTCCCTCTCTCTTCAGAATTCCCTCTAGTTTCTCACAATATTTCTGGAAGGCCGTGCCTAGTACTGAGTTTAATATTCCATTTGACGCAGCACCAAAGTTGCATAGTGAAGGACTCATAGCCTCCCAATTCATGAAGGATGTTTCATAGATTCATAGTTTCCAAGGCCAGAAGGAACCATTGTGATTATCTAGTCTGACTACCTACAGGCCATAGAACTTCCCCAAAATAATTCCTTTTTGAAGCAGAGCAGACCTTTTAGAAAAATATCTAATCTTGATTGAAAAATTGCCAGTAATGGGAAATCCACCAGAGCCCTTGGTAAGTTGTTCCAATGTTTCATTGGCAGGATGCATCTCATTTTATTAGTTTCTGCCCATGGTTCTCCTCTGGCTAGGCCCCTTGGATTGTTTGTTGCTTGGAGCTACAAAATGAAAATTAGGTATTGGGTGCTGTATACCCAGCTTTAACCCCTTGAATGCCGAGAGAAAGTACACATTCCGAAACCACATTTGTTTCCAAACGTACTAGTCATCTGAAGGCAGGATATGAATCCAGACATCATGGTGATGGGCACAGAATAAAGGGTCAGAGAGACAGTATAGCCAAAGACCCAGATAAATCCACTTGCCCAGATGTAGAGGACCCCATGGGCAGATGTTCCCAAAGGTTCCTCTAGGTTACTGGGCTCTCTCAGTTACACATTTTGCCCTTCAATTTTGCCCATTAGGGACGTGATTCAGTAATCTCTTCTTATACTGAATAGCATTTACTCACACCAGTATCCCTATTGACTTCAAAGGGACTACTCACATGTGTGAATGCTACCAGATATGAGTAGGGATAGCTCTAAAGTCAGACAAGACAAGAACAAGCCTTTCTTTCTTTTCTTTCTTTTTCTTTCATGCATGAGAGAGATCAGCTCTTGCAGCAAGCAGGTTTGTTGAGGTACTAGCACACTGTTTAGGCAGTGTATGGAGAACTGAATCATTGAATTTGGCTTTGTAGACAGGAAGCCTCTGAAGGAAAATGTCTTTCTGCAGCTATGGGGCATTGTGTGAAATTCTGGTGATATTAGTGGGAATGATGCTTTGGTGCATCAGTAAATACACACCACTCTCTCTTGTTGACACTGTTTAAAAGCTTCTGTAGTGCAAATGGTGCAGCAGTTTTGGGTGCAGCACATTAGCTGCATCTATTTTAAACCTTCTCCCAGTGGTGTTCCTTTATGGCCATTATGGACCAATGTTTTCTCAAGATCAGTTACCTTTGCATCAGCACTTACCAGCTGACGCACAGCCTGAGTCCAGAAATAGTGTGTTGATGCAAAGTGACTCTTGTCCTCCATGTATGGCAGCAAATCACAAACCGAGGAGAAATTAATTTTCCGTTCCCCTCTCATTCATGTTCCACTTTGATCCTGATAATCCATCATGGTTTATGAGATCCTCCATTCAATGGCACAACCAGCTCAGCACAGAGAAACACATGGGACTAGTGTGAATTTTCTAAAGGTGACATTTAGCATAAAATATCTTGACAGATTTTTAGCTAAAGTTAGTGAAACTACAATGTTTATATTTTCCAAGTTAACAATTAGAATGAATTTCTTCTAAAACAATCACATTCTGAAAAATAAAAGAGCCTACATTTTTCCAAGCAGATTTCAAGATCATTTAAAAGTTAAGTCACATATCTGTCAGTTCATCAACTCCAGATGGTCACTGAAACTTTATCCAAAGTTAATATGAATTAATTTGTCTTAAAATATATTCCACAAACCTTAATCAGTATCTTTTGTATTCAACTAATTAAATAAATATACCCCTGAAATTATTTCCTCACTAGAAACTTTTACAGATTCACAACAGCAACGCATACAGAACACTCCAAGATTAACATTCCCTGGGAACAAAACATCCCTATTATTTGGGATTATCAGGCATAGTGAGACATTTACAGCCTCCCACAAACAGGAACACTGGTAACATTCAGGACTGAGATCTGGCTGTCAAAAATTGTCACCAGTGTCTAAATAGATGTGAACTTTATCATTATCTTCTTTTTGCTATGTGTTTCCTTAGACAAAAAGCAAACCTGTACATTCCAAGAGGATTAGTCTTATTTTAGATTCAGAGAAAAAAACAAAGCAAGAAAAAACTTGTATAAAGTCTCTGTGAGAGAGCACAGTGTGTGTGACTCACTCTGTTATAGCAGCCATCTTAAACAGACTCAGTGGATAGTATCCCTACAGACCGGCTAGTGTGTCTACTTTATACTTAAAGTGAAGTTCATAGAAAATAGCCTTATAGTTAAACAGCTAAACATACTACACATCACAACAAGTTCAGTAGCAGCCCTACAAATTTCACAGCTAGAGATGAAAGCTAAATCTAATGTAATTTCAATGTATGGAAAACATGTCTTATAATAAGACGCTAAAGAAACATAATCAATTTAGTAGATAAAAGAGAAGTTTAAGGGAGGAGTTGCCATGGTTTATAAGTACCTACATAGGAAGATGATATCTGACACTGGAAGGCTCTTTAATCTAACAGACACTAAGGCATAATCCACTGACAGGAAGTTGAAGTCACCAAAGTGTACCCTGGAAATAAGATGCAAATATTTAACAGTAAATGTAATTAACCATCGAACAGACTATCAAGGGAAGTGGTAAATTCTCCCATTACTTGGAGTCCAGCACTAGTACAAGTAAGGGGTATTTTTATAATACAATTTGACTTGTATTTTGAGTAATTGGCCTGGTATCTCTTGAACAAATACATTAGCAATGCTAGGTGGCAATATCCTTCTTGCTATTGTAAGCAGGCGAGTGGGGGGGGGGCGGTGTCTCTACATTAAAAAAAATTACTGAAATGGAGCATGATTCAGAAAAGGTTGGGAACTCCTGAATTACAGCAGATTGTAGAACAATAGCCAATATTGATTTAAAATTTGCACTGATGAAGAATCCACCACGACCCTTCTTCTTAGAGACTGCTGACTTGATGGGTGGGTTTCTGTAGTGTAGTGGTTATCACGTTCGCCTAATACGCGAAAAGTCCCTGGTTCTAAACCAGGCAGAAACAACTCAAATAATTTTTGGGGGAGGGATAGCTCAGTGGTTTGAGCATTGGCCTGCTAAACCCAGGGTTATGAGTTCAATCCTCGAGAGGGCCATTTAGAGATCTGGGGCAAAAATTGGGGATTGGTCCTGCTTTGAGCAGGGGGGTTGGACTAGATGACCTCCTAAGGTCCCTTCCAACCCTGATATTCTATGATCAGGTCCCCTTCAAAATCTAGTTAGAGAAAGAGGAGTTGGCACCAGCTGCCCTCTAACTTTTAGCCCAGCGATTGGAGCATTCACTGGGGATGTGGGGGACCCATGTTCAGTTACCCCCGTGTCAGAAAGGGAGAAAGGATTTGAACAGGGGTCACCTGCATCTCTGAGATGAGTGCTCAAACCACTGAGCTGTGGGGCACTCTGACATGGGAGCTCCCTCCACCCCTCCTGTTGAAGTGATTCCACTGTGGATAAATGATGGAAGCATCACTGGGCCAGTGAAGGGGGAAATAACTCTGTAGCCTGGTGGTTAGGGCCCCCACGTAGGAGGTAGGGAACCAACAGGCCAGTCCGTTGCCCCACCGACTCTTTAATTGTTTATCCCCAGTGAAACTGCTTCAACAAGAGAGATTGCTATCTTGTAGTTCCGTGGTTAGCACATGCTCCTGTGAGCCCATTCCAATCCTTTCTCTCCTTCAGCAGAGGAAGGAATTGAACCTCGGTTTCCTAAGCGCCAGGTGAGCATGCTAACCACTGAGTCAAATGTTATAAACTGGGTTCCTCCTCCAGACATTTTGTGTGGAGCTAGGCACCTCCCTCGCTTAGTCTCACAGCCTAAGCTGCCTGATTCTCATTTGCGAATTGGCACCTCCCTGCAGCCTGGCCTTCATGAGAGGTGGGGCTTAGCACACACCCTTCTCAACGGCATCTCCTATTGGCTAGCCTAGGCAGCTCCCTGCCTGGTGTGGCTGTTGTGAAAGGCAGTCTAAGGGCTGGTCTACACTGGGGCGGGGGATCGATCTAGGAAACGCAACTTCAGCTACAAGAATAGCGTAGCTGAAGTCGACGTTTCCTAGATCGAATTAAAAGTACTGCGGATCCACGCGGCGCAGGCAGGCTCCCCCGTCGACTCCGCTTACTTCTCGCACCAAGCTGGAGTTCCGCAGTCGACGGGGAGCGCTTCTGGGATCGATTTATCGCGTCCAGATGAGACGCAATAAATCGATCCCAGAAGATTGATCGCTACCTGCCGAATCGGGCGGGTAGTGTGAACGTACCCTAAGGCACCCTGTCTCTCCCCATGCATTGCATAGGGAACCCAGGCTCCTAACTCAGGCTTTGTGAAATTGCAATGTGTTCCTGTGATTTTCTAGGTGCCTAAAAGTTAGGTGCTGCAATGCTGAGTGTCACAACACTAACTAAAGCCATTGCAAAAGGCCTTACGTATCTGTTAGAGAAACTGCAGACCCAGGGTGCAACATCTCTTTGCACTTCCACTGCTCACTGAAGGCCACCAACCAAGGGATAAAAAGTGCAGACTAATCTAGGCTTTGACCAACACAGCAGATCCTTAGGGGGATATCACCACCCAGCACAAGTCAACATTTTATACAGGGAAACATTTGTTTGATGAAGAGAACGGTCTGCGTGAGATGGCTTAGGGCAGAAAGAAGGGGGAGCACAAACCCAGGGCATCTATCTATCCTCAGGGTTCTGAACTCCCACCCAGCACTGTCGCATCTGAGCACCTTCCACATAAAATCAATTAGCAATAGTGAAGTCCTTCATGAACTTGATAGTCTTTAGCTCTTCTCTCTTCATGGAATGAAAACTGCTTGGGTAGGGTTATGGTTTTCTTTGGCTGGTTGGTTGGATAGTGTTCTGGGGGAGATTTTTTGGGGGGATCAGGTTTTTGTGGGGAAGAAAGGTGTTAGTGCTGTGAATGTAATTTTTGTTTTGGTGGAAAAGCTTTGTCAAAGAAGGCTTTGCGACCTTCAGCAAAATCTGGTTCTCATTGGAAGCCCTGCTGAGGGTTCATGAGTTATTCCAAACCTACATCTTGGAGGTGGCCAAAAATTTTGCTGAGTGCATTTTTGGTGTCCCTGCTAGTGTTGTTATAGTGCATCACATCAAAGGGCACTTTATTACTATTATTTATGTAACAGCTGTCTCAGTGGTGCAATTACTAGGTTCATTCAGCTAATAAGAAATAGGTTGGTGATTTGAGCCTACCCAGGGATGGTGTTATCTTATGTTTTTTGAAGCAAAGAGACTTTGTACATCGGCCATTATTCATTTAAAACTAAAATTGCTCCAGCACTGACTGGAGAAAGTAAATAAGGAAATGTTATTTACTCCTCATAACACAAGAACTAGGGATCACCAAATGAAATTAATAGGCAGCAGGTTTAAAACAAACAAAAGGAAGTATTGCTTTACACAACACACAGTCAACCTGTGGAACCCCTTGCCAGAGGATGTTGTGAAGGCCAAGATTATAACAGGATTCAAAAAAGAACTAGATAAGTTCATGGATGATAGGTCCATCAATAGCTATTAGCCAGGATTGGCAGGGATGGTGTCCCTAGCCTCTGTTTGCCAGAAGCTGAGAATGGGAGACAGGGGATGGATCACTTGATGATTACCTGTTCTGTTTATTCCCTCTGGGACACCTGGGACTGGCCACTGTCGGAACACAAAAAAGCAGCTTACAAGAAGTGGAAGATTGGACAAATGACTAGGGAGGAGTATAAAAATATTGTTCAGGCATGCAGGAGTGAAATAAGGAAGGCCAAATCACACTTGGAGTTGCAGCTAGCCGGAGATGTTAGGAGTAACAAGAAGGGTTCCTTCAGGTATGTTAGCAACAAGAAGAAAGTCAAGGAAAGTGTGGGCCCCTTGCTGAATGAGGGAGGGAACCTAGTGACAGAGGATGTGGAGAAAGCTACTGTACTCAATGCTTTTTTTGCCTCTGTCTTCACAGACAAGGTCAGCTCCCAGGCAGCTGCACTCCGCAGCACGGTATGGGGAGGAGGTGACCAGCCCTCTGTGGAGAAAGAAGTAATTCGGGACTATTTAGAAAAGCTGGACGAGCACAAGTCCATGGGGCCGGATGCACTGCATCCGAGGGTGCTAAAGGAGTTGGCTGATGTGATTGCAGAGCCATTGGCCATTATCTTTGACAAATCATGGCAATCGGGGGAGGTCCCGGATGACTGGAAAAAAGCTAATGTAGTGCCAATCTTTAAAAAAGGGAAGAAGGAAGATCCGGGGAACTACAGGCCAGTCAGTCTCACCTCAGTCCCTGGAAAAATCATGGAACAGGTCCTCAAGGAATCAATTCTGAACCACTTAAAGGAGGGGAAAGTGATCAGGAACAGTCAGCATGGATTCACCAAGGGCAAGTCATGCCTGACTAACCTAATTGCCTTCTATGATGAGATAACTGGCTCTGTGGATGAGGGGAAAGCAGTGGATGTGCTATTTCTTGACTTTAGCAAAGCTTTTGATACAGTCTCCCACAGTGTTCTAGCCAGCAAGTTAAAGAAGTATGGGCTGGATGAATGGACGGTAAGGTGGATAGAAAACTGGCTGGATGGTCGTGCTCAATGGGTAGTGCTCAATGGCTCCATGTCTAGTTGGCAGCCGGTATCAAGTGGAGTGCCCCAAGGGTCGGTGCTGGGGCCGGTTTTGTTCAGTATCTTCATCAACGATCTGGAGGATGGTGTGGACTGCACCCTTAGCAAGTTTGCAGATGACACTAAACTGGGAGGAGTGGTTGATACGCTGGAGGGTAGGGATAGGATACAGAGGGACCTAGACAAATTAGAGGATTGGGCCAAAAGAAATCTGATGAGGTTCAACAAGGACAAGTGCAGAGTCCTGCACTTAGGACGGAAGAATCCCATGCACTGCTATAGACTAGGGACCGAATGGCTGGGCAGCGGTTCTGCAGAAAAGGACCTAGCGGTTACAGTGGACGAAAAGCTGAATATGAGTCAACAGTGTGCCCTTCTTGGCAAGAAGGCTAACGGCATCTTGGGCTGCATAAGTAGGGGCATTTCCAGCAGATCGAGGGACGTGATTATTCCCCTCTATTCGGCACTGGTGAGGCCTCATTTGGAGTACTGTGTCCAGTTTTGGGCCCCACACTAAAAGAAGGATGTGAATAAATTGGAAAGAGTCCAGCGGAGGGCAACAAAAATGCTTAGGGGGCTGGAGCACATGACTTATGAGGAGAGGCTGAGGGAACTGGGATTGTTTAGCCTGCAGAAGAGAAGAATGAGGGGGGATTTGATAGCTGCTTTCAACTACCTGAAAGGGGGTTCCAAAGAGGATGGATCTAGACTGTTCTCAGTGGTAGAAGATGACAGAACAAGGAGTAATGGTCTCAAGTTGCAGAGGGGGAGGTTTAGGTTGGATATTAGGAAAAACTTTTTCACTAGTAGGGTGGTGAAGCACTGGAATGGGTTACCTAGGGAGGTGGTGGAATCTCCTTCCTTAGAGGTTTTTAAGGTCAGGCTTGACAAAGCCCTGGCTGGGATGATTTAGTTGGGGTTGGTCCTGCTTTGAGCAGGGGGTTGGACTGGATGACCTCCTGAGGTCCCTTCCAACCCAGAGAATCTATGATTCTATGACACGCTACTGGGCTAGATGGGCCATTGGTCTGACCAGTATTGCCATTCTTATGCTCTTATGACTACCTTATTGTCCCATTGGGGGTGTTGGCCAGCTTGGTCCCCAAATGATCCAAAGGAACTGAGCAGCATCTCCTTAGCATGTAAGCAGCTAGGTTGAGGCATTATGAATGGTGCACCCAGAAAACCCTGGATTTAGTCAATGAAATGCTCTTTTGTTGAGAGTTTAATAACAGAATAAGATTAAAGCAATGCTGGAGAAATGCAGCCAGCAATGGTTGATACTACACGATGCATCCCTGCTAACATGTACTTAGTGTCCAGGTAAGAGTTGACACTGTGGGAGTCTCCAGTCAGTGTCATGATATAAGAAGGTTCAAGGTGGGGGGGAGGGATAGCTCAGTGGTTTGAGTATTGGTCTGTTAAACCCAGGGTTGTAAGTTCAATCCTTGTGGGGGCCATTTAGGGATCTGGGACAAAAATTGGGGATTGCTCCTGCTTTGAGCAGGGGGTTGGACTAGATGACCTCCTAAGGTCCCTTCCAACCCTGATATTCTATGACCCTGAGATTGGTTTTTGAGGCACCTCACTAAAATATGACATAATTATCACATTAGAAAGTAGTCAGCACCCACTCTCTGCAGCCCTCTTCATGCTAGAATTATTTCCTCCAGTATAAGTGATGCTGTCGAGCCCTTATGAGTGTCTCATCACTAATACAGTCTTATATTTCTGCCTTAAAAATAGCCCTCAATACAGATTCTCCTGATACTAAGCCCATGAAACAATTCTTCTGGTCACCCTACATCCATTCCTGTTACAATTTCCGGCATCCTCCTCCCACCTTTCTGTTATCGGTATCTGTATACCCCTCCCACCTCGTCACCTTTACTCACGTCCTCCCTCCTAACTCCCACCTTCCTGTCACCATTACCCACATTCTCCTTCCCATCCCCACCTCCCTGTCACCGTTACCTGTATCCTCCCTCTGACCCCCCACCTCCCTGTCACATTACCTGCATCCTCCATCTAATGCCACACCTTTCTGTCACTATTATCCACGTCCTCCCTCCTCCCTCCCATCTTCCTGTCACCATTACCCGCATTCTCCTTCTCACCCCCACTTCCCTGTCACCATTCCTGTATCCCCCCTCCAATCCTCCACCTCCCTGTCACATTACCTGCATCCTACATCTAACGCCACACCCTCCTGTCACAATTATCTGCATCCTCCCTCCTACCTCCCACCTTCCTGTCACCAGTACCTGGATCCTCTCTCCCACCTCCCTGTCACATCCTCCCTCCTAACTCCCACCTTCCTGTCACCATTACCCGTATTCTCCTTCCCACCCCCACCTCCCGGTCACCGTTACCTGCATCCTCCTCCCACCGTCAACCTTCCTGTCACCCGTTAACTGCATCCTCCCTCCCACCTTCCTGTCACTGTTACCTGCATCCTAGCTCTCCACCACCGAACTTTCCGTCACCATTACTCACATACTCACTTCCAACCCCCACCTTCCTGTCACCATTACTCGCTGCCTCCCACTCACCCCCCACACCTTCCTGTCACCATACCTGGCTCCTCCATCCTCACTCCCCAATGCCTACCTGTTATTGTTAATTTATCTCCCTACCACCTAAGCTCTTTAGGGCAGGGACTGTTTCTCACTCTGTGTTTGTACAGCACCTAGTTCTGTGGGTTCCCAATTCTGATTGGCCTTTGGGGTGCTACTGGGGTGCTTTCCAGGACATAGTAAAATGGTCTCACCCCCAGTCTGACAGCCTCTGTGCTGTTGAGGAAGATGAAAGTTTCAGGGAAGGAGAATATCCAACTGGAGCAGAGGGAAATCATCCCATAGTTGGGACCCTCCTTCCAGATGATGTTGTGGTATCCTCTCGCACTGAGGTATCCTCTCCGGGGGAGGGAACTCCAGTTATTAGGAAGATACAGGTATTAGTAATGGGTGATTTGATCATTGGGAACATAGATAGCTGGGTTGTGATGACAGGGAGAACCACATGGTGTGACGGTTGCAGATCTCTTGAAACATCTAGATAGACTTATGTGTAGTGCTGGGGAGGAGCCGGTGGTCATAATATATGTAAGTACCAATGACATAGGGAGGGATAGGAGAGAGTTCCTAGAGGCCAAATTTAGGCTGCTAGGTAAGAGATTGAAGTCTAGGACCTCCATGGTGGCATTCTCAGAAATGCTTCCAGTCCCATGCCCAGGGCCAGTTACACAGGTAGAACTGCAGAGTCTCAATGCATCGATGAGACGATGGCGTAGGGAGGAGGGGTTTAGATTTATTAGGAACTGGGGAACCTTTTGGGAAAGGGGGAGCCTATACAGGAAGGATGGGCTCCACCTAAACCAAAATGGAACCAGACTGCTGGCACTTAAAATTAAAAAGTTCGTAGAGCAGTTTTTAAACTAAGGGCTGGGGGAAAGCCGACAGGTATGGAGGAGCATGTGGTTCGGACAGAGACATCCCTTAGGGGAGAATCTATTATTGGCGATTCCCTATGTCCTAGTAAGGAGGAGAGGATGGAAGATGATAAAATACAGGTAGGATCTGATGAGAAACATTCAAATGAAAAAAAGTCTCATTCAATTACATGATGTAACGGCAGATAGCTAAAAAACTGATTTAGTCCTAAGTGGAGCACAGAATCAGGTTCAAGAGGTGAATATAGCTGGACCACTTGGTAATAGTGACCATAATATAATTAAATTTAACATCCCTGTGGCGGGGAAAACACCGCAGCAGCCCAACACTGTAGCATTTAAGAAAGGGGAACTACGCAAAAATGAGGAGGTTAGTTAAACAGAAATTAAAAGGTACAGCGCCAAAAGTAAAATTCCTGCAAGCTGCATGAAAACTTTTTAAAGACACCATAATAGAGGCTCAACTTAAATGTATACCCAAATTTAAAAACATAGTAAGAGAACCAAGAAAGTGCCACCGTGGCTAGACAACAAAGTAAGAGAAGCAGTGAGAGGCAAAAAGGCATCCTTTAAAAAGTGGAAGTTAAATTCTAGCGAGGAAAATAGAAAGGAGCATAAACTCTGGCAAATGAAGTGTAAAAATATAATTAGGAAGGCCAAAAAAGAATTTGAAGAACAACTAGCCAAAGACTCAAAAAGTAATAGCAAAAAAATGTTTTAAGTACATCAGAAGCAGAAAGCCTGCTAAAAAACCAGTGGGGCCACTGGACGATCGAGATACTAAAGAAGCACTCAAGGACGATAAGGCCATTGTGGAGAAACTAAGTGAATACTTTGCATCGGTCTTCACGGTTGAGAATGTGAGGGAGATTCCTAAACCTAAACCATTCTTTTTAGGCGACAAATCTGAGGAACTGTCCCAGATGGAGGTATCATTAGAGGAGGTTTTGGAACAAATTGATAAACTAAGCAGTAATAAGTCACCAGGACCAGATGGTATTCACCCAAGAGTTCTGAAGGAACTCAAATGTGAAATTGCAGAACTAGTAACTGTAGTCTGCAACCTATCATTTAAATCAGCTTCTGTACCAAATGACAGGAGGATAGCTAATGTGATGCCAATTTTTAAAAAGGGCTCCAGAGGCCAGTAAGCTTGATTTCAGTACAGGGCAAACTGGTTGAACCTATAGCAAAAACCAAAATTGTCAGACACATAGATGAATATAACTCATTGGGGAAGAGTCAATATGGTTTTTGTAAAGGGAAATCATGCTTCAGCTATCTATTATAATTCTTTGAGGGGTTCAATAAGCATGTGGACAAGGGGGATCCAGTGGCTATAAATGGTCAGGTTTCAGAATGGAGAGAGGTAAATAGTGCCCCAGGAGTCTGTACGGGCCTCCCAATGTTCTTGTTTACCAGGCATGATCTTAACACAGTTCTTTATCAAGAGGCTTTTTTGTTTTGACTAATGCAGTCTATCTCCCATTAGTACTTTTTCCCATCAACATTTGTTGTTATAGGTAACTGTTTTACTTGAATGATATAAAAATCGCCCCTCACCCTTCACCCGCACCTCTGTGCTACCAGGGATGCTCTCGCCATTAGTCTGAGGGATCCTTGATACCCCAAACCCCATTCTCAGTCAGGTAGGGGGATCTTTAGGAACCAGTAGTCTCCTCTGCAAACAATTTCCAATGCTGCAGAAATGGGAAATGCCATTTGTTCCTGGTGTAAGAACCTATTCCCTGTTGTTAGTTTGGTGCCAGGTTTTATCTCCTTTATGTGAATATGTCGAGGTAGTTTTTGACTCCAGATGGGTTATATTCCTATGTACTTGAAGACTTCCTTGTTCCAATCACAGCCCATGAGTTCCCAAATTCCCAAGAGTGGTGTCCTCGTCTTCATATAGCCATGCACTTGGATCTGAATATTTTGTAATCAGGCTAGCCAGCACAGCTCGGTTGGCTCAGGCTGGCCCAGTGCTCAGGCTAGCCAGTGCGACGGCTCTGGCGGGTGGGGGGGCTGAGCCTCGGGCGAAAGGGCTGGGGGCTAGCCTCCCCGAACTGGGGGGTCCACACACCACCCGCGATGGAGCCTCTTTGTCTGATGCCTTTCGGAGGAGTGTCCAGCAGGGGCTGATGAGAAGGATTTCCTCTATTATATGAACTCATCTGTGAATCTAACGTACAGCTGCATTGCAAATCATTCCCTAGCTGTAAATGTCTTGGGATTGGTTTCAGTGCACCTGGCTGTCGCTTCCCTGCTTGGTCTCACAAAGCATGCTGCAAGGACATCTGTCCTCTCCAGCATTTTTGTGTGGGAGGGAAGAACAGGGAAGAGTCTAGTGGGCTGGGGACTTGGGCTAGATCCACAAAAGCACTTAACTACCTCTTTAGGTGCCTGGAGCCTGGGCTGCTGCCTGAGCCTAAATGTCTACACTGCAATTTCACCACTCCACAGCTTGAGGAGGGGAAGGGATAGCTCAGTGGTTTGAGCATTGGCCTGCTAAACCCAGGGTTGTGAGTTCAATCCTTGAGGGGGCCATTTAGGGATCTGCGGCAAAAAATTGGGGATTGGTCCTGCTTTGAGCAGGGGGTTGGACTAGATGACCTGCTAAGGTCCCTTCCAACCCTGATATTCTATGATTCTATGAGCCCATGAGCTGACATGAGCCAGCCTTGGGTGTTTAATTGCTGTGGAGACATCAGGGCCAGCTCTGGCTCTTTGGCCGCTCCAGGCAAAAAAAAAGCAAACGGCCAGAGCGCCGCCGAAGCAACAACAAAAAACCAAAAAACGGCTGGAGCAGAATGTGCCGCCCTAAGATTATAATATATGGAGATATGCCTATCTCATAGAGCTGGAAGGACTTTGAAAGGTCATCGAGTCCAGTCCCCTACCTTCACTAGCAGGACCCAGTACTGTTCCCTGACAGATTTTTGCCCCAGATCCCTAAATGGCCCCCTCAAGAATTGAACTCACAACCCTGGGTTTAGTAGGCCAATGCTCAAACTGCTGAGCTATCCCTCCCCTCTAAGAGTGGCCTGAATGCTGCCCCTTACAATGTGCTGCTCCAAGCATGTGCTTCCTAGGCTGGTGCCTAGAGCCAGCCCTGGGAAACATACCCTAGGGGTACCCTTCTGTTGTCCACTGGGGCCTTCCTGTCCTGGTTACTAAACGGCCTTTGCATTTATATCCCTTCCTTTGCCTTCTAACCTTGTCCCTCCATTCTCATCCAGTTTCCCAATGGACTTGAATCTTATGTTTGGTTGGGTTGGGTGACGTGTATCAGGGATTTTTCCCTTGTGTGCACTAGATTTTTACATAGTTTCTGTATGAATTAAGCCTAGTTCCTTTTCCTTATGCTTCTGTCCTTCCCAAGACAGAGTCGGCTCCATAGCTCTCTGTTGCCAGTCCCTGGCATTTCACACCTGGCATAATATCCAGGTTCCATCTTGCTAAGATGATTTGACTATGAGGAGACCTCTGGGGAACCCAGTGTTACACTGAGAGGTATAGACTCTTGGTTTTGGTGTGTTAGGGGATGTAGACCTCAACACCAGAATCTGAGAGGGTGTGTGTGTACCCAAAGACCATCCTCCTACTCAGTGTCTCTGGACTGAGGTGGCCTCTTCTAGTCCCATCTATAAAATCTCTGACTTTACCCCCAGCCCATATAGGGGAATGTCCTGTTTCACAAAGAAACTGAGACGCATTAAATTAGTTAAGACCTATGGCAATAGCCTATTCTCGATCTCTGTCCCACTGATTCAGTATCTAGCCCACAGACCTTAATATGTCCGTCTTCATAGAATGAGTTGGAGTCCGTGCACTGATCCACTCCGATAGCAGAATTAGGGGAAGGGGAAAGGAAAAGAAAACTAAAACCTTGCTGTCAATCTTTCTGACCACAAGATGTCACTATCTAAATATCAGTGTTTCTCAACACCCGGTCCAGGGACTGGCACCAGTCCTTGAGATCTCCCTGACACAGTTTAGCAAGGCAGCAAGCTGGTCCCTGGTATCAAAAAGACTGAGAAACACTGGTCTTGATAATAGTCTTACCGTAGTGCAGAAGACTGGACTATATGACCTATCGAGGTCCCTTTCAGTCCTACATTTCTATGATTTCTATGATCAGCTGTCACAAATATTTGGGTAGCTCTTCTCTCCTTGAAGTGAATACATAGCTCTCAGTTTTGTAAGCACATGGAAGAGAGCATGGATAGAGTCCTCGCCAGATTATGCACTGACAGGGGGTGTCATTCCTTTGACTTCAAAGAGGTCACTCCTGATTTACAGTTAGGGGACCGTGAGCACAACCAGGCCTGTTGCTAATTTACACCATCATTTCAGCTGGGGAAGGAACTGTTAACTTGTAAATCTTTCTGAGATAAGAATAGAATCTGCCATTTTAGGGCATGACACAGTTGCCAACATCTTGACATCATGGTACATTTCAGTGTGATACAGGAGGCAATCTAGCCCCTGCAGAATGTCTTCCATGTTTATTAGGAGAACAGTGTCACCAGCACAAGCAGACATGAGCCAGCTCAGGAGTCTTGTAAGGGACAGTTATTTTTAACCCTCAAGCAAGCCCTTTGCAGAGTCTGAGAACACAGGCCAGACACCCCTCCGAGCACAGCGACCTCCCCTCGTCATCGTTGTTCAGCCATTCCCAACATGCTCCTTTTTGCACAGAACTGATCATGGCTTTGTAAAGCAAATTAAGAATAGTACAAACATTGTTGATAACGAGTCTGCATCAGAGCCCCAAGGAAGTGCCCTGCCCCAACCAGCCAGAAGGGAGCAAAGCAGGCCCTGATTTGGCTTCCCTTCTAGGTGTATGGCTAGCAGGGTTAGGAGATGTGCTGGTGAGCTGAGTCCTCCCACTGCTGCAGGAGTTAAGAGGCTAGTATACAAGTCTGTGAATTTGCATGGAAGTCAAAGCCTCAAGTCCACAAGACTTTGCTTGCGCTGCAGGCAGATGCTGACTGATTATATCTTCCCAGCTCTGGGATCAGGGATTCTTGGCTACTTTGCTCCCTTTGTTACATCACAACAAAACCTCTGGAACTATGATATAACTAGTGGCCATATTATTTAATGTATTAGGAACACAATGTAAATGTAAGTCATAATCTGGAACTAAACTATCCCAAAAAATAGAGATGGAAAAGATCTGCTAGGTCAGCTAGTCCCTCCTCCTGCCACCTATTGTACTTTTGCTAGTGCTTTCTCCATTCTTCATTCAAATAGCCAAGTCCATCCAGCACTTCTGCTGGGAGACTATTGCATAATCTGATATAGCGCCACTTATATGGAACCCACAAAGAAAAAGAGAGCTAAGCACTGGAACATCTGCTGAATTCTGCACAGGAACCTGGCTTTGAGAGACAATAAGCACAGGCACAAGCATTAGAAACCATTTAAAATAATTATTTATAGGCCCTGTAATAAGTTCCTCTAACTACTGCCAACTTTGCCATAGATGCTTGAGACTGCATCATTCTGAAACATCTATAAAAACAGCATGGCATGGTCCTTATGCCCGCAGGGAATTGCATTACCTATGTCTGGGGTGCAATTTGCAAAGTTTCCTTCTTTAAATGATTATTGTATACATTAGTCTGTCTCCCAAATGAAAACGCTGCAACTTGCCTGGGGCCTGAGGGCCAATTCAGCTCAGCTCATCTGAGTTATTAGGCCTCTGCTAGCTCACTGTGATGATGCATCCTTAGGCATCTTCACCAGGCAGAAGGCTGTGTAGGATTTATAAAGCATTATTTAAAAGTCCTCGCAGCCTGGCTAGCAACTGTTCCTGTGCTTCTCTCTATTCTGACTTTTCCTTGGCCCGTCGCCTCCAATAGCAGCCCTTTCTCATCTGTGTATAGTTGGGCTTCTGACACACAGGGGCTCTGTGACAGAGGTATGCTTAATAAACTGCAACACAAATACACACAGTAAATATAAGGCCAACTCCCATGGGGTTTAATTGGGATCGTGGATCTTTCTGACCATGGTACCAGATTTTTCATGTGTTTTCTAATTTCATTCTTACTGACAGAATCATAGAATCACAGAAGATTAGAGTTGGAAGAGACCTCAGGAGGTCATCTAGTCCAACCCCCTGCTCAAAGCAGGACCAACACCAACTAAATCATCCCAGCCAGGGCTTGTCAAGCCGGGCCTTAAAAACCTCTAAGGATGGATATTCCACTACTTCCCTAGGTAACCCATTCCAGTGCTTCACCACCCTCCTAGTGAAATAGTTTTTCCTAATATCCAACCTAGACCTCCGCCACTGCAACTTGAGATCATTGCTTCTTGTTCTGTCATCTGCTACAGTCTAGCTCTATCCTCTTTGGAACCCCCCTTCAGGTAGTTGAACGCTGCTATCAAATCCCCCTCTATCTTCTCTTCTGCAGACTAAATAACCCCAGTTTCCTCAGCCTCTCCTAATAAGTCATGTGCCCCAACCCCCTAATCATTTTCATTGCCCTCCGCTGAGCTGTCTCCAATTTACCCACATCCTTTCTGGAGTGGGGGGCCCAAACTGGAAACAGTATTCCAGATGTGGCCTCACCAGTGCTGAATAGAGGGGAATAATCACTTCCCTTGATCTGCTGGCAATGCTCCTACTAATGCAGCCCAATATGCCATTAGCCTTCTTGGCAACAAGGGCACACTGCTGATTCATATCCAGCTTCTCATCCACTGTAATCTCCAGGTCCTTTTCTGCAGAACTGCCGCTTAGCCAGTCGGTCCCCAGCCTGTAGCAATGCATGGGATTCTTCCATCCTAAGTGCAGGACTCTTCACTTGTCCTTGTTGAACCTCATCAGATTTCTTTTAGCCCAATCCTCCAATTTTTCTAGGTCACTCTAGACCCTAGCCCTATCCTCCAGCGTATCTAACTCTCCCCGCAGCTTAGTGTCATCTGCAAACTTGCTGAGGGTGCAATACATCCCATCATCCAGATCATTAATGAAGATGTTGAACAAAACTGGCTCCCGGACCAACCCCTGGGGCACTCCGCTTGATACTGGCTGCCAACTAGACATTGAGCCGTTGATCACTACCCATTGAGCCCAACAATCTAGCCAGTTTTCTATACACCTTACAGTCCATTCATCCAATCCATACTTTTTTAACTTGCTGGCAAGAATACTGTGGGAGACCATATCAAAGCTTTGCTAAAGTCAAGATAAATCACATCCACCACTTTCCCCATAACCACAGAGCCAGTTATATCATAGAAGGCAATCAGGTTGGTCAGGCATGACTTGCCCATGGTGAATCCCTGTTGACTGTTCCTGATCACCTTCCTCTCCTCCAAGTGCTTCAAAATGAATTCCTTGAGGACCTGCTCCATGATTTTTCCAGGGACTGAGGTGAGGTCTGTAGTTCCCCGGATTCTCCTTCTTCCCTTTTTAAAGATGGGCACTATATTTGCCTTTTTCCAATCGTCCGGGACCTCCCCCGATCACCGTCGGTTTTCAAAGATAATGGCCAATGGCTCTGCAATCACATCATCCCACTTCCTCAGCACCTTCGGATGCGTTAGATCTGGCCCCCATGGACTTGTGCATGTCCAGCTTTTCTAAATAGTCCTGACTCCTTAACCTGTTCTTTCACCACTCAGGGCTGCTCACCTCCTTCCCATACAGTGCAGCAGTCTGGGAGCTGACCTTGTTTGTGAAGACCAAGGCAAAAAAAGCATTGAGTACTTCAGCTTTTTCCACATCATCTGTCACTAGGTTGCCTCCCCCCTTCAGTAAGGGTCCCACACTTTCCCTGACCTTCTTCTTGTTGCTAACATACCTGTAGAAACCCTTCTTGTTACCCTTCACATCCCTTGCTAGCTGCAACTCCAGTTGTGCTTTGGCCTTCCTGATTACACCCCTGTATGCTCGAGCAATATTTTATACTCCTCCCTAGTCATCTGTCCAAGTTTCCACTTCTTGTAGGCTTCCTTTTTGTGTTTAAGCTCACCGAGGATTTCTCTGTTAAGCCAAGCTGGTCGCCTTGCTATTCTTTCTGCACATCGAGATGGTTTGTTCCTGCGCCCTCAATAGGGCTTCTTTAAAAATACAGCCAGCTCTCCTAGACTCCTTTCCCCCTCATATTAGTCTCTCAGGGGATCCTGCCCATCAGTTCCCTGAGGGAGTCAAAGTCTGCTTTTCTGAAGTCCAGGGTCCATATTCTGCTGCTCTCCTTTCTTCCTTTTGTCAGGATCCTGAACTTAAATAAGTACTTGCCAGCAGCAAGCAGCGTACAAATGCAGGCTTCTCATCACTTGCAAAGCCAAATAGAGGCTTCTTCGGAAGAAGAAGAAGTGGGTATTGACCCACGAAAGCTTATGCTTCAATACCTCTGTTAGTCTATAAGGTGCCACAGGACCCTTTGTCGCTTCTACAGATCCAGACTAACACGGCTACCCCTCTGATACTTAAAGCCAAATAGAGTAATTCATGGTCACACCCCACAGTATTATTTATTATGTATGCAGACAAAATGGGGTTATCAATCATAGTCCCATTTTTTCAGAATTCTTATTATAATTACAGAGCTGTTATTTTAAAATATGGGAGCCAGGGTATTTTTATCTTCCCCTCTCTTCTTATGTCCCCTCCATCCTGGTTCGGAGACCCACGCAGGAGAAAAATGGGAAGGTTCCTTCCAGCTAAGTAATCGCAATGAGCCCAGGGAAACGCCCGGCTTCCCTTTGGAAAATACAGAGCACAGGTACTTATTTGATCTCACTGGGGACACTAGTTCTCTCCTGTATGGTGGGAGCTGTACTGAAGGCTCAGTTGTGCTGCCCAAATCAAAGGCCCCAACTACTATTTCACCCTTTACACTGTGCTAACCTCCATGTCCCGGGGTGTGTGTGCTGCAGCCAGGTGGGGTGAGGGGCCAGGGAATCTCACGGAACAAAACCACTTTACTGCAGTCAAAAACAGGGAGGAAAGCAGCAGCATGGACAAGAGAGCCTTAACAAAGGTGACCTGCTAAGAGTAAAAGACTGAGTTTGCATTGTGCGTCCTTAAGGTATGGAGACAAGGGCCTGAGAGGTTTGTTTCAATAACAAAAAATGTAAGGTTTCAGAGCAGTTCTACATTAGTTTTGGATTCTGTCAGCCCTGCCTTTCCTGGAAATCTCTATGTAGAGCCAGTGGGACTAGGCATCAAAAGTGCCAGGGAAGTGAAACTGAGCACATGATTAGGGAAGGGATTTTCAGTTGGGTTGTTTACAAGTCTTTGGTTTTCTTGTCACCTATTTAACTCAAATGTCTGAGAAATACTGGGGAGAAAAGCTTTTTGTTAAAGATTAAAACACCTTCTGCCTCTTCAGTTAAGGGCTGAGAAATCTACTTAGCTCTTGGGTCTTCCAAAGAGGTCTCCAGCAAAAAGGGGAAGACATGATGATGTTGCTGCTTTTTTTAAAAGCAACATTTTTAAAAAAAAAATCAGTCCTTCTTTCTAGGTGATAAAGCCAACAGGAGCAAAACCCTTCTTTTTTCCTTTGCTTGGTTACTTGTTAGTGCATATTTTATAAGAGACAAAAGGAAATGGACTCTCCCCTCAGATAAACGTTCAACCTCCAGAGCCTGAGAATACAGACAGAAAATCAAACCTTGCACTGATACTCTGAAAGATAATCCATATGGGCTCCATTGCTGCAGCAGATGCACTGGGCTACCGAGCACCAGAGCAGAGAATTCTCCTGAGCACACTCTGCTCTCAGCCCCAAGAGGGTGAAATCTAGGTAAAGCCTAGAGTTAGTTGGCAATTTTCCGATAAAACAGTTCTCTGTCAGAAAATGCTGATTTGACTAAATCGAGATGTTTTGTGGTAACACTAATAAAATCAAAACAAAGTGCTTCAACATCTTTGAAACAAAGTGTTTTGTTAAGACAAGGTGGCAAGATTATATCTTTTATTGGCCCAACCTCTGTTGGTGAGAGAGACAGAGACAAGCTTTCCAGCCACACAGAGCTCTTCTTCAGGTCTGGGAAAAGTACTCCCAGGATCACAGCAAAATGCAAGATGGAACAGATTGTTTAGCGTAAGTAGTCAGCACATACTATAAGGGTCCATTCAAGGCAGAGACACCTCTGCAGTCATGGGTCAAAAAGTGGGGGTTAGCAGGTTATAGATTGTTGTAACAAGCCATAAATCCAGTGTCGCCTTTTAAAGTGTTGTGCAGGTTTCCTTTCAGGATGAGCACTGAGAGGTAAGACAAAGTGATTGCTTTGTGAAAAGTGTTCACCCACAGGTGATAGGGTAGTTTTGTTTTTTTATCAGTTTCCTGGGTGAGTTCATTGGACAGCATAGTGATTGGTTTCACCTACATATTAGGGTAGTTCATACACTGGATGAGGTACATCACGTTGTGATAGGCATGTGTAGGATCCATGGCTCTCCCACCAACAGAAGGTGGTCCAATAAAATATATTACCTAACCCACCTTGTCTCTCTAATAACCTGGGACTGACACAGCTACAACTACACTGTTTTGTTAAAGTCATTTTGATATTACCTAAATTTTTCAGAGCTGTCCTTTAGCAGAACATTTCAAAACTGTGATTTTCATTTCAATTTGGGATGAAAGGAAGTTTCAAAGTGTTGGAATTTCCTGCAGAATGGAAATTCTATGTTTTGACCAGCTCTAGTAGAGCCCCTGGGTAGGGGAGAGGGAGAGTGATGGCTCTCAGATACCAGGATCCACACTATGCAGACCAACATCTGTCACTGGAGATCATTAGGAAGCCAGTGGAGTTCCTTGGCAGCAGACGTATTTATTCACAGCAGTCACATCCTGCACCAGCTGAAGTTTGGAGTGGTTTATAGGTGTTGCCTCTGTGGAGTACATCACAACACAGGTGCTGGAACTAGGGTGCAGCGGGTGCTGCTGCTGTCTTGAAGTGGTTTCCATTATATACACAGTTTACAGTTTGGTTCAGTGGCTCTCAGCTCCCCACTATAAAAACTGTTCCAGCCCCCCTGCATTACCCCATAGGATCATTAAAGTTGTAGAAGGTCTAGGACTAGTAAACCTCAACAGCAGGGAAACATTCAGTGATATAACAAAGCCACTCTGACTCCTGAGCAAGGAACTAGAGTGCAGAGACAGCTGTGGCACCACTCAGGGGTTTTATGGCTGTAGTAGTGAGGCAGGCTCTCTAAACGTTAATGGAAAGGGAAGTGCATGCCAACTGGCCGTGTTAGGTGTCTCACTCCTGAAAACCTCTGGAATCCCAAAAAAGAGCCAGTTCTTCATTGCTCTTTCATACAGTAGTGAATAGCTGCAGAGGTCTGTGTTCTCATATCGGCTCTGCTGATCACACTATAACAAATCAGCTGCATAGGTAATGCTACACTGTGGAGTCAGGTAGCCTGAGCAATAGTTTCGATAAATCTCTTTTAGGTATATGACCATATAGCATCATTTTGGAACTTCCTGGCAATAACAGTGTCCCTTTCGCGGGAACCAAAGCCGTGATGGCTCTCTGCTCACAGACTGCACCTGCACTGCTCTCTGGTGGAGGGATGCAGAAGTCAAGCAATGAAATGAATTCTGCGTGCAAAAAAACCCTGTACTCTCCCCAGAAGTCACTTCTGAGCAACTCAAACTGTAAATAACTGCTTTATTGACACATGTACATCAGCAGAGACAGACAGAAGAAACTGGTCATCCCTATAAGCAAAGGGAACTTTATTTTCTGTAAGTGTAAGAGAGGGACGACCACACAACAGCTGCAAACAGTCAGCAACAGGGGAAATATACATTATGCAAATTTCCTGTTTCTGTCCTGAAGGAAGCTCCCTTTTCCCTTTCTATTACTACCTAGAAAGAGAGAAACATTGTTTATTCCTTTTAGACATTAAGATTGGATTTTCAGCTGCCCTCAGCCAATTTCTAAAATGGCACCTGCAAGTGTTTTGCACTCACTTGTTTGCATATTCAAAAGCCACATGAGGGCGCACAGTGAGGCTTGATGGAACTGTCTAGCTTTGCTAAGAGACAGCAGGAGGAAACAGGACTATAATCTATGAGTTTCTGAACGGTGCAAGCAGCTGAGGGGGGCGGGGTTATTGAGTATGATACTTTTCTCCATTACATTCCATCTCTCATAGGGTATTTGTTGACTTTTCTGGAGTGCTACTCATCACTATAGTATCTGAGCATGCCACTGATCATTTAATTATTTATCCACAGTGGAACAGCTTCAGCAGGAGAGACTGAGAGTGCCCCATATCAGCCTAGCCCATAGCTCAGTGGCTAGAGCACTCTAAGAGGAGGGAAACTTGTGTTCAAAATCTTTCTCCCCTAAGAAGGAATTGAACCTGGGTATCCCACATCCCAGGTGAGTGCACTAACCACTGAAGTAAAAGATATAAGGCGGGCACTGCTATCACCACCTCCTTCTCTGGCAGCTGGATTTTGAATGGGGCCTGATCCAGCAGCCAGCCTCAGCCTGGATCGTGCCCCACACAGAGAAAAGGCAGCCGAACGCCTCTTCCCTCCATTCGTGAATCACTCTGTGGCTTAGGCAGAAGACAGGTGTCCAAGCACATGCCCAGAATCAGACTCCTAGGCACCAAGGGAACTTCTACCCTGAACATATAGGCTCTGACTGCATTTAGCACCGACAGGGTTTGACAAGAGTTTTGTGTATTGCAGTGGAGGCTAAAACTGGGAATTAAACACCTAAGTACCCTTCTGAATCTAGTCCTAAGTGACTTGCCCAAGATCACACAGAAAGCCTGTGGTAGGGCCAAGATTTGAACCTGACTGTCCTGAGTCCCTGTCTGGTGCTTTAGCAAAAAGATCATTTTCCATAAAACTTCTGTTAAGGCAAAATTTCAGCTAAATAGCAGGATAAGATTTCCAACAATGAGATCTATTAGGCTGTGGAATAATCTCCACAGGGTAGATGGGGAAGTTCCACCACTTGGGAATAATTAAAGAGGCTAGGACTTTTCAGCTTGGAAAAGAGGAGACTAAGGGGGATATGATAGAGGTATATAAAATCATGAGTGGTATGGAGAAAGTGAATAAGGAAAAGTTATTTACTTGTTCCCATAATATAAGAACTACAGGCCACCAAATGAAATTAATGGGCAGCAGATTTAACACAAATAAAAGGAAGTTCTTCACACAGCACACAGTCAACCTGTGGAACTCCTTGCCTGAGGAGGTTGTGAAGACTAGGACTATAACAGGGTTTGAAAGAGAACTGGATACATTCATGGAGGTTAAGTCCATAAATAGCTATTAGCCAGGATGGGTAAGGAATGGTGTCCCTAGCCTCTGTTTGTCAAAGGGTGGAGATGGATGGCAGGAGAGAGATCACTTGATCATTACGTGTTAGGTTCACTCCCTCTGGGGCACCTGGCATTGGCCACTGTCGGCAGACAGGATACTGGGCTGGATGGACCTTTGGTCTGACCCAGTATGGCCATTCTTATGTTCTTAATCCTGCCCTGGCCCCCATGAGATGGACTGGGTGACCTAATGGTCTTTTAAATTTCTAATATCAGTGATTCTGTGACAGCTTCTGTAACTGCCTGAATGGGCATGCAAAGGCAGGATTTAGTACTTAAAACAGTTTCATTCATAAAATTATAACCCTAATTATACAAGCTACTTCTGAAATTCATCCCTAAAAATGTGCAGAAGAAGGGTAAACTTTGGGAATATAACAGTAACCTTGTGGGAAATATCCAGCCCTAAAAGATGAGTAGAAATTTTTCAGCAAATAATAAATTCGCTTAAAAATGCATTTTCCAGGGCACTGAAACTATTCACAAATTCAGGTTAAATCCAGCAAATAGTTTTGTGCAAAACGTTTTTTTTCTTCAAAAAAAAGTTGAAATGTTTTGTTTCTGACCATTTCAAAATTAGAAGTTTTGACTTCATTTTAAAATGGTTTTGTTTAGCATTTTAAACAAATAGGGGGTGAAAAACACCCCCAAACAACTGAAAACTAAATAAAGAAACTGGAAAAAAAAAACAACCCACACCTTTGGAGTCAAAGTAAAGATTCATCTGAGCCAAAACAATTTACTTTTCGGTTTTTCATTTCAGCCCCTGAACCCTTTTTTTTTTTTCAGGGTGAAACTTGAACTGAAAAATCAGTTATTCGCTCAGCTCTACCAGCTCAGGTTTTCTAGTGTTCTGAGAGTGCTGAAGAGGTGAGAGAATTGAAGGAGCAGCATGAATAGGCTCCACTAGGGGTCAGTCCCTCCCATCCACTGCCTCTTGCTAAGAAGATTGGACGTGGAAGGTGGAAAGCAAGTAGGAGATACTAAGAACAATTAGGGTGACCAGATGTCCTGATTTTATAGGGACAGTTCCGATTTTTGGGTCTTTTTCTTATATAGGCTCCTATTACCCCCCACCCCCGTCCCGATTTTTCACACTTGCTGTCTGGTCACCCTAAGAACAATGCAAATTTCCACAAAATAGGAAAACTGTTTCCTGCCCAGTTCTAATTATGAATACCAGTCTGGATTTGACACTCAGGCTACGTCTACACTACCCGCCCGATTCGGCGGGTAGCTATCGATGTTCTGGGATCGATTTATTGCGTCTCATCTAGACGCGATAAATCGATCCCAGAGCCGCTCCCCGTCGACAGTCGACACCGGAACTCCAGCTCCGCGAGTGGAGGAAGCGCTGTCGATGGGGGAGCCTGCCTGCTGCCGTGTGGACCAGGGTAAGTACTTTTAAAAATCAATCTAAGATATTCGACTTCAGCTACATTATTCATGTAGCTGAAGTTGCGTATCTTAGATCGATCCCCCCACAGTGTAGACCAGCCCTTAGTGTCTACAAACAGATCCTATGACTGATACAAGATTTAAAGCATGAGACTTCCTTTGGAAATCGATTCTCCTGAAACATTACACATGACAGCCACTATTGGACTGCCACCATAAGAAATAACCCTCATAAGGAATAAACCTCAACAGCTGAGAATGAAGGTTAAATTCTACCAAGACACAAACATACACAGTGCAAACTGATCCAAGGAAATTCTTGGTGAGCACTTAAAACAGAAAAAATCTTCTTTAATCTATCTGGCATTTCAGAGGCAGGAAAGATATCTTAGTTCCACAAGAATCTTCTTACATTAGAATGCACCCGCTTGACAAAGATCTGTTTTAGGCACATTCCAAACGAATACTCCTTTCTGACATGTAACTTGTTCTAAACAAAGTAACCTTTTCACTTCCCCAAACCCTCCGCAGTAAAGAAGGGTCTAATACGCATTGCCATTTCCCAGAGCTTTGCAATGGCATGTCTATTTTCTAAGTTTAGTTTTCATCCAGTTATTCAGGTTTTTTGAAAGATTAAAAAATACATATTAGACACAGCACTTCCCCGTGAATCAGAAAATTGACCATCTACTCCTCTTCCTAGGACCAGTACAAGACTACTACTGATTGTACCTAAAATCATAGAAAGGTAGGGCTGGAAGAGACCTCAAGAAGTCAAGTCTAGTCCCCTATGCTGAGCCAGGATCAAGTATACCTAGACCATCCCAGACAGGTGTCTATACAACCTGTTCTTAAAAACCTCCAATGATGGGAATTCCACCACCTCCCTAGGAAGCCTATTCCAGAGCTTAATTACCCTTATAGTTAGAAAGTTTTTTCCTAATATCCAACCTAAATCTCCCTTGCCAAGGATTAAGCCCATGACTACTTCTCCTACCTTCAGTGCACATGGAGAACAACTGATCGCTGCCCTCATTATAACAGCACTATATTTGAAGACTGCTATCAGGTCTCTTTTCAGTCTTCTTTTTACAACACTAAACATGCCAAGGTTTTTTTAACCTTTCTTCAGAGGTCAGATTTTCTAAATCTTTAATAATTTTTGTTGCTGTCCTCTATACTCTCTCCAATTGGTCCACATCTTTCCAAAGTGTGGTGCCCAGAACTGGACACAGAACTCCAGCTGAGGCCTCAGCAGTGCCAAGAAGAGTAAGACAATTACCTCCAGTGTCTTACATACAACACTTTCGTTAATACTCCCCAGAATATTAGCTTTTTTTTTTTTGGCAACTGCATCACATTGTTGGCTCATATTCAATTTGTGATCTACTATAAACACCAGATCCTTTTCAGCAATACTACCAGCTAGTCAGTTATTCCCCATGTAGTATTTGTGCATCTGATTTTTCCTTCCTAAGCGTAATACTTCGTACTTGTCTTTATTGAATTTAATCTTGTTGATTCTAAACCAATTCTCCAGTTTATCAAGGTTATTTTTCACTTTAAAGTGCCCGCAACCCCTTGCTGTCATCCACATATTTTATAAGCATATGCTCCACTCAATTATCCAAGTTATTAATGAGAATATTGACTAGTACTGGACCCAAGACTGACCCGTTAGACCTCACTAGATACGTTCTCCCACGTTGACAGAAAACATTGCTAGCTAATCTTTGAGTACAGCCTTTCAACCAGTTGCACACCCACCTTATGGTAGTTTCATCTAGAATGTCATGTGGAACTGTGTTAAATGTTCCTCGAATCAAGATATATCATGTCTACTGCTTCTCCCTTTTCCACTAGGCCAGTAACCCTGTCAAAGAAGAAAATCAAGTTGGTTTGGCATGATTTGTTCTTGACAAATCCATGTTGGGTATTCCTCATAATCCTATTACCATCTAAGTAATTACAAATTAATAATTTCTTGCAGTATCTTTCCAGGTATCAAAGTTAGGCTGTCTGGTCTGTAATTTCCCGGGCTCCTCTTTGTTCCCCTTTTTAAAGGCATGTACTGTGTTTACCCTTCTCCAATCCTCTGGAACCTCAACCAGCCTCCTAGCAATTAGATAACTGCTAGTGGTTCTGAGATTGATTCAGCTAGTTCCCCAAGTATCCTAGGACAAATGTAATCAGGCTTAGCCAACTTGAATATATCTAACTTATCAAATATTCTTTAACCTGTTTTTTGCCTTCCCCTTGTTGTTAGTATTGTGTTGAGTATCTGGTCACCATTAACCTTTTTCGTGAAGACTGAAGAAATATAGGCGTTAAAAACTCAGCTCTCTCACTGTCAGCAATTATTAGCTAAGTAGAGGACCTCCACTTTCCTTCACCTTCCCCTTGCTCCTAATATAGTTAAAGAACCTCTTATTGTTTTTTATGTCCCTTGCTAGGTATAACTCAGTTTTTGCCTGAATGTGCTATTCTTTTGTACTACATGTACTAAGGTTTTGTGCAGTCTAGTTTTGTGCATCCTATGGCTTGAGATTTCTACAACTTGGGAACAATTCTACAGGTTCATAATTTTTGCACTAAAGGAATTTTTGATTTCATTCCATAATTCTTGGTTAAACCATCCATAACTTCTTCCTGGAGAGGTAAATGGCCCAGTCTGATTTGCTGCTCAGGACTGAGAAGCAGGAGGCCTGGGTTTTACTGCCAACTATCATAGCCCTTGAGGCAGGTGCTGATTTGCTGTAGGCACAAGGAGAGCTAGGAGATAGCACTGCTAGCAACTGAAAAAAGGAGTTTACTTGGACATCATCCAGGTGCTGCTCGGGTTTAAGGCCATTTCATTCATCTCTCTGAACATTTTTGTGTACTCGGAGGATTGAGATGAAAAGCCCACATTATAGATCATAGGTGGGATCTTCGGAGACTCACAGGTTATGCATACCTGCTTTGTGAAGCAGACTCTGTCTACACAACTTCAAACTGCACTGACCCTTTGCACTCCCCACAATATCCCATTGCAAACTCATATCTAGCATGCTTACTGCTATTACTAAGTCTCTTTCAGCATGGCTGGCTTTCATGTTTCTGTCTCTCCCTGGACATCTGTGGCTCACTTTAGCTCTAGAAAAGTTAAGTACAGTAAAAGCTATGTTAGCCAGTACTTTACCAGCTGGAAAGCTCTAGAAACTGGCATTTCAGGGTGCCAAATCGGGGGGGGGGGGGGGGGAGAAGGGGTAGGCACTCACCTCGGGCAGCTCCCTATAAGCGGTGACATGTCCCTGCTGCTCCTAGGCGGACGTGTAACCAGGCAGCTCTGCATACTGCCTCCATCCATAGGCACTGCCCCCGCAACTCCCATTAGCCAGTCCCCAGTCAATGGGAGCTGCGGAGCCAGCGCTCTGTGTAGGGACAGCGCATGGAGCCCCCCCATGGCCGTTCCTCCACCTAGGAGCAGCAGGGACACGTCACTGCATGCAGACAGCTGACCGAAGTGAGCGCCCCCCAAATCCAGCACCCCAAAACCCCTCCCATGCCCCACACCTCCTCCTGCAACCGAATCCACAGCCCTGAGCCCCTTCCCACACCCAAACTCCATCCTTTTAATTACCCGGAATTTCTGACTTACTGGCACACACACCCCTTCTCCCAACATGCCGGATAACAAAGCTCTCACTGTATTATATATTTTATTTGAATTTCTCTCCCTGCTTCTAAATCAATGTATTTCTCCACCCAAGTAATATTTGCAATTTTTCATTTAGAAGCAGCTGTGATTTTAAAGAGGCGTTTCCTCTTTCAGATGTTAACATAGACTTGCCAGACATCTAAGCTACTAGCACACCTCTTCCTATGCCTCTCTCCCTGACACCTTACTATGGCCTGGTCCACACTGGGAGTGGGGGGGTGGGGGGGATCGATCTAAGATACGCAACTTCAGCTACGTGAATACCGTAGCTGAAGTCGAAGTATCTTAGATCGAATTACAAATTACTCCTCGCGTCGAGCTGGAGTTCCGGAGTCGACGGGGAGCGCTTCTGGGATCGATTTATTGTGTCTACATGAGACGCGATAAATCAATCCCAGAACATCGATCGCTACCCACCAAATTGGGCGGGTAGTGTGGACGTACCCTATGTGGAAGAACCTCCTGCATACAGGCCTTCAGCCAGCTTTTAAACCATGTGACAGCCTTTGTAGCCAAGGCAACATGAATCAGCTTTTGAAATCACAGGGTACTGTACCAAAAACATTTCTATTACATCCACTACATTTCCTTCATTCACTGGTCTTCTAATTCTATAATAAAAAGCAATAAAGCTTTTAGCATTATTTGTCCCACACAAATTCATGTTTACTGCAGACAGCATATCTCCTGGATGATATTCCTAAAAAGGGCAAAAAACCGAAAACAAATGTGAACTTGGACTAATATTTGGATTTTTCATGGTAATTTAATGAAAATTAGATGAATACAGAGAGAATAAGCCTCAAACTCACCACTGTCATTTGAACTAGATGGTCCTGTTTTTTTCAGATTCCCTTCGCATGAAATCTGAAAGTCTGGGCTTTGCTTCACATGCTGCTTCTCTTGTCCTGATTAATTCAGTCACAGAAGTGGTGTGGATAACACTCCCTCCAACCATCGCCATCACACAGTAATGCAAAACCATAATCATGATGTCAGCTATGTTAAGGCAGAGTAACTAACTTATTTAGAAAAGCTGGACGAGCACAAGTCCATGGGGCCGGATGCACTGCATCCGAGGGTGCTAAAGGAGTTGGCCGATGAGATTGCAGAGCCATTGGCCATTATCTTTGAAAAATCATGGCAATCGGGGGAGGTTCCGGATGACTGGAAAAAAGCTAATGTAGTGCCCATCTTTAAAAAAGGGAAGGAGGAAGATCCAGGGAACTATAGGCCAGTCAGCCTCACCTCAGTCCCTGGAAAGATCATGGAACAGGTCCTCAAGGAATCAATTCTGAACCACTTAAAGGAGAGGAAAGTGATCAGGAACAGTCAGCATGGATTCACCAAGGGCAAGTCATGCCTGACTAACCTAATTGCCTTCTATGATGAGATAACTGGCACTGTGGATGAGGGGAAAGCAGTGGATGTGCTATTTCTTGACTTTAGCAAAGCTTTTGATACAGTCTCCCACAGTATTCTTGCCAGCAAGTTAAAGAAGTATGGGCTGGATGAATGGACGGTAAGGTGGATAGAAAACTGGCTAGATGGTCGGGCTCAAACGGGTAGTGATCAATGGCTCCATGTCTAGTTGGCAGCCGGTATCAAGTGGAGTGCCCCAAGGGTCGGTTCTGGGGCCGGTTTTGTTCAATATCTTCATTAACCATCTGGAGGACGGTGTGGACTGCACCCTTAGCAAGTTTGCAGATGACACTAAACTGGGAGGAGTGGTTGATACGCTGGAGGGTAGGGATAGGATACAGAGGGACCTAGACAAATTAGAGGATTGGGCCAAAAGGAATATGATGAGGTTCAACAAGGACAAGTGCAGAGTCCTGAACTTGGGACGGAAGAATCCCATGCACTGCTACAGACTAGGGACCGAATGGCTGGGCAGCAGTTCTGCAGAAAAGGACCTAGGGGTTACAGTGGACGAAAAGCTGAATGAGTCAACAGTGTGCCCTTGTTGCCAAGAAGGCTAATGGCATTTTGGGTTGTATAAGTAGGGGCATTTCCAGCAGATCAAGGGAAGTGATCATTCCCCTCTATTCGGCACTGGTGAGGCCTCATTTGGAGTAGTGTGTCCAGTTTTGGGCCCCACACTACAAGAAGGATGTGGATAAACTGGAAAGAGTCCAGCGGAGGGCAACAAAAATGATTAGGGGGCTGGAGCACATGACTTATGAGGAGAGGCTGAGGGAACTGGGATTGTTTAGCCTGCAGAAGAGAAGAATGAGGGGGGATTTGATAGCTGCTTTCAACTACCTGAAAGGGGGTTCCAAAGAGGATGGATCTAGACTGTTCTCAGTGGTAGAAGATGACAGAACAAGGAGTAATGGTCTCAAGTTCCAGAGAGGGAGGTTTAGGTTGAATATTAGGAAAAACTTTTTCACTAGTAGGGTGGTGAAAAACTGGAATGGGTTACCTAGGGAGGTGGTGGAATCTCCTTCCTTAGAGGTTTTTAAGGTCAGGCTTGACAAAGCCCTGGCTGGGATGATTTAGTTGGGGTTGGTCCTGCTTTGAGCAGGGGGTTGGACTAGATGACCTCCTGAGGTCCCTTCCAACCCTGAGATTCTATGATTTTATGAACTCCTTAAATCAATGAAGTGTGTGATAGATATGCTACTGATACAGAAGTGTATAAAGCCACCATTAAGGCCCTGTGGAGTGGTGAAGTGTGTTACTGACAGCATTGTAGAGGATGTCAAAGTAGCAACGAATACAGGAGACTTTCCCCTTAACTTCTGCTTTAAGACCTGAGGAATCTTTAATTGTCATTGATAAAGTTTTAGTTTGTGTTATTTTGCTAAGGATTGAAGCTCTCCTCAGAGCAGTTGGCTGGATCATACACAAACCTTGATAAGACTTGGCAAACAGTTCTCAGGCTCTTTAAAACACAGTAACTGTACAAGACAGCTTTAGATTGCCAAGCTAAGAGAGCAGCCTCTCTGCTGATATTTCCCAGCATTATAATCAGAAATAATTTGGCCTCTGCTGTACTTCCATGTTTTCTTACTAGGGCCTTTAGCAGGAAAGTATCAACTTAAGCCTTGCCTGAACTCCTGTCATCAGAAGTAGTTGCTTTGAAGGTGATTGTGGGATCATAGATGGAGCTCTAGATGCAGGAGGAGGGGAGTAAGTAGCAGGAGCAGATAAATTTCAGAATAGTATTACCACCAGTTTTAGCCTATTCAAAGCAACTGTCAATGCACAGTGAGAAGTCGCTGCATTCTCTGCTCTTAGTCTGCTGCACTGGATATACATGACACTCACTCGGCTCCCTTTGAAGGTGGTGTTCAGATTTGATAGCTGCTGTGAGGTCCACAAAAATCAACTGCATGCAACATAAGATTCATTCCTTTATTTTACAATCAGAGCATTGCACACATTTTACCTGATTTTACCTTGGGCACATACAGCAATCGCTGATCACTCCTCCACTCCATTATTCAGTGCTTCATAACTGTCAGACTAAAAAGCTGCAGGTGGCTGGTTACACCAGAAGAAACTGCATCCCCAACTCATAATCTATTTCATTACTAGTAAGAATAGATTCTACATTAGGACATTGGCAAGCTTGCCTGGAAGTGATGCTGCATCCCTGGGCTCAAGCCCAAAGATACTCAGTCATTGTACAGGGAGGATGTGCCTTCAGTGCTCTCCAGTAAACCACAGAGAAGGACTGCTATTAAGGCTCATTACTGTAGACAAAACAGTCTGTGCAAGAGCGAAAGGCACTGCAGAAAAGAGGGGGGAAGAGACCTTTGGGATGCCGAAGTCTCTGCAACTTACATCAGAGAACAGCCTTCCCTGCAGAGAGCAGTTCTCACTTATCTCTTGCCAAAAGTGAGTGCATAACTGATGCAGAGGTACCTTCACCAACAAAAATAGTTTTGTAAAAATTTTAAATTCTTTGCTCCCGTGTTCCATAAGAGTCCCAAACAAGTTCCTTATTCTGCAGCATGGTCATCGCTGCCAAATACACCCAATGAGAAAGGTTATGTACAAATTTCTGATAAGCAGCGACATTTCACAGAAATAAACACAATGTACCTTTCTTATTTGGAGAGGAAATGTGTGACATAAGGACACAGTCTTATAAGTTCAGTGCAGTTGAATGCAAAGACATGTCAGTCCCGTTGGAGCCTGCCTTACAGTTTGACTTTGCACCATTCTTTGCAGATCTTGTATTTTAGCTGGGCTTATACTGTCTCATGTGTGCAGCGATAGAAGCAGCAATCTCAGAATTCTTCTTGTTCTGGCCATAGTAGTCCATAAAGCCTCCATCTGGTCCAATGAGGTACATAATAATTGTGTGATCCACCTGTAAGACAGCAGAGAGCAAATTGGTGCTGAGGGCCTGAGTGTCACTCAGAGGGCAGTAAGGGTTAGTGCCCTGATTAGCCTTTCAATCCAATTATCTCTGACTAGAGATTTACCAACAAGGACAGACTCTAGTTACAGACTAGAAATGGGCCAAGAAGGAGGAAATTTGAGAACAAGCTATAAATAGACAGGGTGAAGAGGCACTGCAAGTAGGAGAGCCTTGCAGGAGCTGTAGACAGCTTCCCCCATTCCAGTTCTCAAGCAGGGTTAGTACAGAGGACAAGATAGGATAAGAAAATGAGGCTTGACCTGTTTTCCCCCTAACTTTCCCTCCTCCCAGCTCTTCTGATGCCCGGATTAAGAGGAGAACGTCTTCCTGCCCCTGCCAGCCTAACATCTCAGAGCTCAACGTGTGCGAGACCCTCTCACTCCTTGCTGTCCTACAACCCCGGCTCCTGCAGCAAGACAGGCACTCAGGATCCAGACCTTCACCTGATGTAAATCAAAGGGATATGGCGGTGGGGACGCTCCAGTAAACCAAATTCACTCTCAGAACAGATAGTGAGGGCAATAACGTTACTGAGAAAAGAGCTATGGAGAGAAGGGCTTGTGTGTAGGGGAAAGGCATGTGTACTGTGCTATAGGGCTCCCTCTGCTGGCTACACTGTGCTAGCATTCAAAGAAGCTTCAGCAGCCTTTCAAGCAGGGTGGAAAGATTTAAATCAATGTAATATAAAATGGTTTAATTTTTTTTAAAGCTCATTTATGTAAATTAGATTGAGACTTTACAAAAGTCTTTAAAATACGTGCTATTGCAATTTAAGATTTAAATGTATAATTAACTCAGTTATAAATATTTTAAATATCACTCTCCTGGTAGGGTCTCTTCTGAGCTTTACAAGATTGCTATGAGCAAAAGTAGTATTGAAAATTAAGGCCCTGATCCTGCAAACACTTACGAGGGTACCTAACTTGATTTACATGAACAGTTCCACTGACTTCAGTGGGGCTACTCATGTGCTTGAAGTTAGACGTGCACATAAGTGTTAGCAGCATCAGAGACTAAAATTGTACTTTTTATTAAAAACTTCTCGTAGCTGCGTAAAATCTTTGAAACGTCAAAACAAAACTGCTGTTGTAGCCGTGTTAGTTGCAGGATATTAGAAACACAAGGTGGCTGAGGCAGTATCTTTTACTGGACCAACTTCTGTTGGTGGCAGATACAAGCTTCTGAGCTACATAGAGCTCTTCTTCTAATCTAGGGAAGGAAGAAGAGTATCTGAGCTAAACACAGGTTGGGACAGATTGTTAAGGAGGCCACGTCACTTGATATGAAGTGGCTAACTGGGGGTTACACTGTTATGCATAAAGGGTTTGGAGTGTGGGTGAAAGCAGACAATCGCTACACTCTAGAATGAACTCTCACAGAAAAAAGATAAAAAACAAAAACACCACATCACTTATGGGCAAACACTTTTCACAAAAAGATTACTTCATATCTGATTTTTCAGTACTTGTCCTTAAGGAAAACTTGCACAACACCTTCAAAAGATGAGCCTGGGAACTTAAATTTATGACAATTCCATGGGACAACGTCCTTAGCCCTCTCTATCCCAACAATCTGCAATCCACTCTATTGAAAACGGAAGCCAACAACCCTTTGCAAAGGGCAGCAGCTCAGGTCAGCATCAACCCATTTTCTTCTGATCACCGATCTGCAAGCACACTGTCACAAGATCCTCCTGGGTTTGCAATGGAGAGCAAACTGATCAAGCTTTTTGCAAAGCAAGCTGCTTCAAACTACTTGTAACTTGCAGGGCAGGCAGTAAAGTTTTCCCACAGTCCTAGGACTAGAGTGGCCACATTTGAATGGAGGGAGAACGGTGCTGCTAATAACTCTGATATGGTTACTTTGACTTGGGTCTGCACTCTGCAGTGTGGACGCCAGAGCCATAGGTTCGAGCATGGGTTAGGAGAAAAAAAAAATCTTAACGTAGGGTTAAAAAAACAACAAACAATGTAGATGCTCAAGTCCAGGGTTCCCTAACACAGGTCAGCTGACTCAATTTCCACTAACTCTGGGCTTACACTGCAATGCAGACATACCCCCTGCTACCTTACACAGATCTGAAGAAGAGCTCTTTGAAATTGCTCTCACCAACATAATCTAGAGTATGTCCACACAGCAATGTAAGCCCAGGCTTTAGCCTAAACTCAAGCCTAACCCCCCTTGCGTCCACACACCAATTGTGTTAACCTAGGGCCCAAACCTAAGGTCCCAGGATTCTGCAGGACTGGAGGATCTGAGCCAGTGTTAAGCTGGGATCTAGGGTCTGAGCCTTATTGCTTTCCTGTGTGCACAGCCCCAGAAGTCTTCCAGATGTATCCCAGAGTTTCTTGGGGCAACTTCCTTAGTCCTCTCTATTCCGACAATCTGTGGTGCTCTCTATTGCAAACGGAAGCCACACCTTCTTTTGCAAAGGCCAACACCCAGCAGCTCAGATCAGCGTTAACTCATTATCTGCTGAACACCACCAGTCTGCACACACACTACAAGAGATCTTGCAGAGTTTTTCCATGGAGACTGATCAAAACAAACTTTTTGCAGAGAGCTGCTTCCTGGTGACAAGAGCACAGCCAGATATTGGTGCACGCTGCTGGGGCACCCCTGCACATGTAGCCCCAGGGAAGGCAGGGAGGGCCAGAGAGCAGAATGGGGACTCCCCTACAGGGAGGGGGAGCAGCAGAGCTCCCGGCTCAGCATGGTGATAGAAGGGATGACCCCCAACACCTCGGCTGCTTCTGCAGGGCAGCCACTTGGTCCTAACTCTGCTCTCTATCCCATGTTCCCAGGCCCCGCTGCCCTCCCTGTGGCTGCGTGTTCAGAGATGCCTAGGCAGCGTGCACTGTCAGGGTGGTGAGTGGGAGCCAGCCCCAAAACTTCCCCACAGCCTCCCAGGGATCTCTTATCCCTGCCTTCCAGGGTACGGCAGGGGAAAGGATAAGGGATCCCTGGGGGGTGCTAGAGCACACTACACCCCAAGTCCTAGGGATACCCTTCATACCCAACTAACCAAAAACACCTTCATTCAACAGCCCATTTTAAAAATTAAAAGTTGCAAAGTTTCATTTTAATAATTTGGCAGCCCTGGAGGCAGATGTCCTAATTATCCTCAGAACAGGTGCACATGGGCATTTTCCTGCCAATGTGACTCAGCATAGAGGAGAGCCCAATTCTCAGACTAGATGGTAGAGTTCAGTATAAAGCTTTCTACTGACACAGCCACCAAAGGAACTATTTATGCAGTTTATGTGCTCCTTACGGACCCGAGTCCCATCAACAGCACCGTCATGGTTAGGAAAAAGGGTGGGCGCTAATGTTTTCCTACGGCGCAACACGTGCATCGGGCTCGAGTGACGACAGAGCCCAGGAAAGGGGGGGGAACACGACGCTAGGCACTGTGGGACAGGGTTACTTTGACTCAGGTCTGTGCACTGCAGTGTGGATTCCAGAGCCCTAGGTTTGAGCACAGGTTGGAAAATCCTTAACCAGGGATTAAAATGCAGTGTAGATGCTCAAGCCCAGGGTTACCTGACACAGTTCAGCTGACTCATTTCCCACTAACCCAGTGGTTCTTAAATTATGCATCAGGACCCCAAAGTGGGTTGCAATCCTATTTTAATGGGGTCACCAGGGCTGGTGTTGGACTTTGGCCCTGGGCCACAGCAAGTCTAAGTCCCATCGCCTGGGGCCAAAGCCTTTGAGTTTCGGCTTTGTCCCCCTCACCTGAGGTGGTGGGGCTTGGGCGGGCTCAGGCTTCAGTCCCCCTTCCTGGGGTCATGTAGTAATTTTTGTTGTCAGAAGGGTTTGAGAACCCCTGCAAACCATAGCCTTGCATTGATGTGTAGACATACCCCTAGTGCAATCATCCTGGTCAGGTCTCCTACTCCATCCTCTTGGCTACTGATACCACTTCCTACTTCTTGAAATCCAGCTCTGCACTGGCACCATCTTCTCATGATTTCCCTTCTACTTCTCTGATCACTCCTTCAGTATCTCATTCAGTGCATTCTCCTCCCACAGTCATTGTTCTTGGCCCACTCTTCTCCCACTGCCTCTACATGCTCTTATCTGCAAGCACAACCTTAAATCATCTCTCTCTCTGTGGGGAAGCTCTCCACCTCCTTTCAATCCCACATCTCAGTAACTGATATCTTTGTGGATACCCAGCTGCCAATTTAAACTTAGCAGACAAAACCAAACTCTTGATCTGCCACCTCCTCTTCCCACCACTACAACTGAGGACAGCACCACCTTCCTCTAAGTTACTCAGGCCTGTAAATTGGGTGTCTTCTTTGACTTCTCTGTATTCAGGCCATCTCTAAAGCTTGTTGATTCTTCCCATACATCCCTTAGATCCACCCTTCTCCTTTAGCCCATATTGCTGAAACTCATCAAAGCCCTTATTTAGTATCTTGACTACTATAATCCCCTCTTCTCTGGTCTTGACTACTGCAATCTCACATGCCTCAAATCCATTCAAAACACTGTTGCAAAACTCTTCTTCCTGGCTCATCACTCGGACTATCTCACCCGTTGCTGAGTCCTCCATTGGTTCCCCATACTTCCACAAACACAAGAATTTTGTCTTCACCTTTAAGATCTTTCACAGCACTACCCTGCCCCACCTATCTAATTTAGTCACTTGTGGTGTCGATCCCCTCCCTTCACAATACCAAACTTCCCAGGCTTTATTGCGCACCATCCTTAAACAGCTCCACATTTTCTCCCATGCTGCAATTTACATACGCAGAAAGTCTCCTATTGACTGTAGACACGGACTTATCTTCCTTCAAATCTCACCTCCACCTACAAAACCCTGCCAGTTGATCATAGCTAGGCAGTGATGAGCTGACCATCCCTCTTCCTACTCCCTTAATCCCCAATTCCTGCCATTCCCCCTCACCCTACCTCCACTTCCAATTAAAAATGAGTCCAAAACAATACAACGTGGAATTAAATTCATGTCAATTCATAACCATGAACTGTATGTTACTGCATGTTATTCCCCAGGCCCACCTTTTGTATGCCTCCTTTAGAACATGAGCTCACTGGAGCAGAAAATACCTCTTTGGGTATGTCTACACAACAAAGAAAAAACCACACCTGGCCCATGCCAGCCAACTCGGATTCATGGGACATAGGCTGCAGAGTGGTTTCATTGCTGTGCGGACTTCCAGGCTTGGATTCTCTGAGACCCACCCACCCCACAGTGTACACAGCAATAAAATAGCCCTGCAGCCCAAGCCCTGCAAGCCTGAGTTGGCTGGCACGGGCCAGCCGTGTGGTTTTTTTTTGCTGTGTAGATGTACCAATTATCTGTGTTTTACAGTATCCAGCACAATGGTGCCTTGGTCCCAGGTTAGGTTTTTGGGGCTAACCCCCCTAATTTAAACATTCAGTAGTAGCAATAAATAGGCATTTGTTATGCAGGATCTTAGATTAGATTATCAGAATGATCTCTTCTGACTTTAAAAATCAGTGAATGAATCTGTGAATAATAGAGCATTCGGGCACAGGCCCTGCTTTTACTCACTATGTAGTCATTGTCTTCATCCTTGGGGCCTGAGCTGTAATACACACGATATGCTCTGGCCACCTGCTCAATCTGATCTTTGGTACCAGTCAGTCCAATCAGTTTGGGAGAAAACTCTAAACAGAAATGCAACACATTAGCCATGCTAAGGTTCCTGTCACCCAGAACCAGCTTTGGTAGAGCCCACCCATCATTTTAGTCACAAAAGAAAGCAAAAAGTACAGAACAGCTACACAGTGCAAGGAAGAGGAGGCAAATGGTACCTTTAACATATCTGGCAACAGCTTCTCCGGTGTCCCTCTCTGGGTCGATGGTAATGAAGAGTGGGGTCACATTTGGCAGAGAGGGGATCTGGTCTGTCACCAGAAAAATTAGCAGTTAATATTGCTCTCAGCGAGTATAGGGTATAGAGTAATGGGGGCCCTTTTTGGCACAGACTGAAATGGTGATCACTTTGGAATGATATTGGGCAGGTTAAACAACACCTAATGAACTTTTTAAAAGGCCAGGGAGCAAGTGCAATGAGATAAAATGGAATTCTCCAAACCCTTGTGTCTGCCCTGGGGTTCCATTCTCCTCACATGGAGACCCTACCTCTATTTACTAGGGCTGACAGGCCAATTGAGGTGCAAGGAATGCAGGTTGTAACCAAGATCAGGCAGCTTGAGAAATAATAACTACTTCTCCCTGTTGAAAGGAGATGGTATTTTGCATTTCACCACCTATCCTGCTATCTCCTCCTTCCGAGGGAGCAATGCCACATCACTGAGACATCAGGAAAGGCTCCTCCTGCAGCAGCAGCACAAGTAGCAGCAAAAGCTACTTGCTGCTGCAGCATTGCACATTCCTAGAGGGGAAAGAGTTATCTGCCACTCCTCACTCTCCTTATTAGGTTTGCTTCTGGATAAACTGACAGAACCCATTGTCAACAGATCCTACAACCCACTTGGCCCAGAGGCCATCTTTCAGCAATCCCCATTGTCACAACAGAGCTGGACTTAACTTTCTGCCTTCTTCCTTCCTCCATCCCTTTGACCAGAGCAGAGTTTCTTTCCTGCTAGGAAAGCCTCCAACCTGCCAGCAGTTACCATCCATGCTTTTCCTCCTTTACTCAAGGTGCTGCTGGAGGGCCCAGATCTCCCTCCGCAACAAGCAGATGTGGACCTCACTCAGCAATGCCATCTACAATCACACCCTATCAAGTGGCCCAACTTCATTGGTGCTGCGAGTGCCACACAGGGACAAATAGCTGGGATTTTAAACATTCTGCTAGACTTCTTCTGTACCCAAGAAATATTGAAGACTGTAAAAGAGAGCATCCATTGCAGAACCTTTCTGTCTGAAAGGAAGTTTTGAGCATGCAGAGTATTGGAGATAATCCCTGTCCTACAGAGCCAAGATCTTTGCCACAGGACTCAGAGCATGCCTTATAATATGAGGCTTCCCCCAAGAGCAAAGCATGAGGCCCAGTTTGACCTGGTTTGCTATAACATTGCATATAATGTGAAGCACTGCAGAGAGATAGCCTAAAAAGGCTGACATTTTCACATACATTAAGGAGCTGGTCCCACTGCCATTTAGTAACCTGGGGGAAGCACTGTAGTATTTCACTACATGAAGTGCAGCCTTTAAGTAGAGTTAGGATTCTGACTGGATTCATTTACCAATTTCATCCACCGCTAGAATCATTTTCTCCAATTCCTCTGGACAGATATCGGGGCAGTGCGTGAAGCCGAAGTAGATTAATACCCACTGGCCCAGGAAGTCCCTGTTGGTCCTGGGCTGTCCCTGGTGATCCACAAGTGAGAAAGGGCCTCCCAGCAATGGCTTCCCAAGAGCCCGCTTCTGCTCCTTCTCCAGCACTGAAACCAGACAGCAATAGGAGATTACTACCAGCTGTGCCACACACGAGAGGACAAAGGATCCCAGAAACCATTCAAAGACAGTTTGAGTCAGAAGGCTCTCAAAGGCAAATATGCCTAGTAGGACAACAGTAATGTAACACCTTGAATTTCAAAGCCCACTGCAAAATATAAGCTCAACATAGACAAGACGACTTTACAGTAAACAAACAGTTTTACATTGTGATATTTTTCCATATAAACTATATCCTACTGTGCTCCAAAAGGAGCTTATCATCAAGATAGCACTTGAAGCTCATATGCTGAAGTCAGGAAACATGAATTGGGATGGGACACCTGCAGTTAAGAGTCAGGCATCTTTTAGAGACTTAAGGGAGGAAGGGAATTTGCTGTGCTGCCACGGTCTACCTGGGTTTCAGTATCAAGACAAGGAGAAAAGAATTAGGTAAGTGTTCATTATAAAAAAAAGCATTAAACAGTAAGTGGTTAAAAAAAGCATACAGGGGTTAAAATCAGAATTGGGAATCTACGCTCTTAAAAAGTCTTACACATACTTCCACACCCTGGGGAAACAGACACATACTTTCATTCTGGGCTTTTATTCTCTAATCTTGTGTAATGCTTGCATACCACGATAACAGGTGCAATATAACAACTTAAGATAAACCAACAAAATTATAAATTTTAAAAGAGGACTTTAAAAGAGCAAAACGAAATCAAAACAAAAAGTAGGAAAAGTAAAATATCAAATAAACTGAAAACACATAACTGTATAAAATATGTATATATTCACACGGGGTAAAAATACAAACTGACAATCAAAGAGCAAATGGCCATGAATTGAATAGCCAAAGGAAAAAGATGATAAAACTAAGTGGGTAATATAGGCCTTAACAGAAAAAACAACATGCAAAAAGTTTTGTGCTGCATCTTATTTCCATGTATATTTAGACCAGAATCTCTTTTGGACAGGGAGCTGTCATCTCATGTGTTTGTGAGGTGTCTAGCACATTGTGCTAAAAATAAGCATTATCAATCTCTCCTAGTTTGTCACCCTTCAGAGCAGCAGTACCACAACCAGCATGGTCACAAGATATTTTTATCTGCACAGCTATAAAGGCTTGCAGGGGAAATTACAAAAGTTTTGGGATGATAATGTAACACATACATACTTTCTTCCTTTTTTTTCTTGAAGTATTTCATTCCTCCCAATAAAGCTCCACCAATCGCAAATGTGAGTGCCAAAGACTTCCAGGAAACTGGCTACTAGGAGAGAGAGATGCCATAAAAATTAAACTTCATCATCTTCAACTAATTTTTTTTTAAAAAACACAGGAAGGTGCTAAGTATGCATTTATGAAATAAACCCCCAGCTCTTGCCATAGGACAGAATACCTGTATGTGAGATCAACCACATTCCTGTTTGAAGAACAAACCCACAAAAACCAGACCTGGGTACTTATGTAAATACAGCCACTGCACAGAGACTATCAACACAGGGGAGACATTCCAGCTATGGCTGCCACAGAGGGATCCTCCACACCCTGGCTTCCCCCTTGACCAGGGGGTAGGGCACCACTTGCTACACACAAGGAACATGAAGGAGTTTTAGGCCTTAGCTCTCTGAGTTTAGATGAAGGCCATAGCTATGGCCGCCATTGGGAACGTGGCCTCCTTACCCCGGGCTTCGAGAGGCCCGTCTTCGCTGTGTCTCCCTGAGGTGCAGTAGCCAGGTGGCGAGTCAGCGCCAAGGAACCGTGAAGATCCCAGCATGATGAGCGGCGAGCAAGGCTGACGGCGAGCAGCTACAGAGACAGGAGGGAACCAGGTTAAGGCGCGAGGCTGCTCGGGGTGGTCTGAGCCCGGCCGGGGGACGCTGGGTCTGCCGGGAAGGGAGGGGGGCGCAGGCGGGGGTCGAGCCCGGCCGGGAAGGGAGGGGGGCGCAGGCGGGGGTCGAGCCCGGCCGGGAAGGGAGGGGGGCGCAGGCGGGACATGGCGGGGCGGGGGCCGTGGACACCCGCCCCCAGGCAGAGTCGAGCCGGGTCAGGCTGCTCAGTGCCTGCAGCAGGACCCCGCCAGGCCCCAGGGGACGCGGCTTCCCGGGCCGGAAGTTCCCCTCACCGGTCGCCTCCACGCGCCACTGCGTCCTGGAACGTGGAGTCCCAGCGCCCAGCACAAAGAAACCCGCCCGGCCACCGCCATCCTGCAACTGGCGTCACCGCCAACTAACCCCGCCTCCTCGCGCAGCTTCCGGCGTCACCGCCAACTAACCCCGTCCCCCCGCAGCTTCCGGCGTCATCGCCAACTAACCCCGCCTCCTCGCGCAGCTTCCGGCGTCACCGCCAACTAACCCCGTCCCCCCGCAGCTTCCGGCGTCACCGCCAACTAACCCCGCCTCCTCGCGCAGCTTCCGGCTTCACCGCCAACTAACCCCGTCCCCCCGCAGCTTCCGGCGTCACCGCCAACTAACCCCGCCTAGCTTCCGGCAGCGTCCTTTAGTTCCTGTCCGCGGGTGCGCACGCCGGCAGGTGCTCGCTGCCGGGTTGGGAGCGGTGACCGGCCAGGGTTCCGGTTGCTCGTTCCTGGAGCTTTCATCACATGACAACTGCCCATTACAGATTAATCTTTAGTTCCAGGAGGCTCCAGGCAGTCATGGCGCGTTGGCAACCCTAGACCCGGGCCAAGCGCGGACAGAGCCAGGTTCGTAGTTCGCGGACTTGCTCAGTGTGAGGGTGGTACCGGAAGTGGGATAGGGGTCCGGGCTAGGGCTGCCACCTCTGTAATTGCTGTCCGCCCTTGTCCACCTCCATCCCCCCCACGTCCAGCTGGGCTCCTTCCGCCCTGGGGCTGGGAGGGGAGCTGCTGCAGTCTGACAAGGAGCCTGCCTGCAGGTAGGCGGTGGCCCCAGCAGGATGGCGCTGGGGGGAATGACCAGGCATCTCCCTACAGTAACCGGACTTTTGGTGTCCGGTCAGTACATCTGACCAGACACTGCCAGGTCCCCTTTTCGACCGGACTTGCCAGCTGAACACCTTGCACCTGACAAAACTTTCCTCCTCCGGAAATGGGTTAGAACCAGAAACAACATCAGTTGAAGGGTGATGTCACTGTTCCACATTATGATGGGTATGATGATGTCACACCAGAGATTCAGAAGTGACATTATAGCATGGCGACTTGTGTTACTGTGACAACCCCAGACCCTCCCTTCTGGCCCAGACCAGATGACTAGCCACTGCCCCCCACCAGGCCCTGCTCTTTCCCAGAGGCCGCCCCTGCCCCATGCAGTGCCTGGCACCAAGCCGATGCCAAGCTTGTGGTAAATGAGGCTGGAATTGTGGTTCCAGAACTGCTCTGGGGCCCTGGAGAACTGGGCTCAGTGCCCTGCCTCTGCCAGAACCTGGCTCAACCAGTCAAACTAAACCCTCCACGGCTGGCCCCTGGCTGCATGATGCTCCTTTCTGAGTGCCCAGCTTCAACCGCCGGAGCCCTGGTTTATAGAAATTCTGAATACAGTACTGGGAACCTTGTGTGTTCAAAAATGATGAATCGGCCCTCAGAAAATCATGAAATTGGCCAAAAAGCTTGAGAGTTTTAAAAATAAAAGTTGGATTCTTTTTGCCTTTTAGTTTTCAAGCCTTTGGGATTCCCTTAACTCTGAATTTCTTGGGTTGGTAGTGCTTATTTTGGGGATAATTACAACATCCTTACAATGTTTTTACCCTAAAATTACTGATATGTACTCCTAACTTGAATTTTAGTTTAACATAGTTTTTAATCTGGGAATGTCACATATTGAAGGCATATTACATAACTGTTACTATACAAATGTGCAGCCCCCTGCCCCTTTGCCTTTTTCAAGTGTGGCAGGCTCCTAGTGCGTCTGCTTTTTTCTGAAGTGACAACTCCTGCCAAAGAGTTCTGCAGCTCTCTAGCTGTATAAAAAATGAATTTGGAGAGATTTCCCTATTTCTTCTGGGTGTTGTAGCTGATTTTTTTTTATTTTTTTTTAAGCACCCAGCTTTGTTTGAACTGAGCCTTTCTTCTCTTTTTTCCTGCATTAGATTTTGGGAGCCTGGTTGACAGTTATGGATGAAACTCCTACCTGGAGACCTGGCGCCTTGACAGGGAACTCTGAGCTGTGCTTTTCCTTTGGAGTTATATCAGATATTCAGTATGCTGATCTAGAGGATGGTTATAACTTCTGGGGGTCCCGGAGGAGATACTACAGACACAGTCTTCACCTTCTCCAGAGCGCAGTTAATGAGTGGAATAAGGAAGATAGTCAACTTGAGTTTGTTCTGCAGCTTGGGGATATTATTGATGGTTTTAATGCCCAACATAAAACATCAGAAAGTGCTCTGAGAAGAGTTATGAACAAGTTTAAAAAGCTTAGAGCCCCAATCCATCACACATGGGGAAATCATGAATTGTACAACTTTACTAGAGACTATTTAACACAGTCTGAACTGAACAGCAAGTCTTTAGAAGACCAGATCTTTCTTGGCTCTGCTGCCAGGGGCCAGAACTCTCCTGGAGACACTGCTGAAGAACATTACTATGCTTATCATTTTAGCCCAGTCCCAAAATTTCGGTTCATTTTACTTGATGCTTATGATTTAAGTATCCTTGGGAGGGATAAATCCACCCAAAAATATCAGGATTCTTTGAAGCTGCTGAAGGAGAAAAACCCAAATGAGAATCTGAATAGTCCCACAGGTATTGCACTGCCTGAGAAAGGTTAACATGAATTCCCAAAATTCTGCTTCAGATAATATTCCTCTTTATAGTAGAAAGACTTACATTAAATTATAAGACATGTTACTAGGTGGTAAATCAGTGTGAGCTTCGTTGCCCTTGATCCTACAGACCACAGGGTACATTGTTTTCTCATAATATACACACACAATTCCTACTCTTGGGCGTCAACGTCTCAGCGCAAGAAAAGTCAGAACTTTCTTAGCTCTTAGACTTGTCCTGTGAGGTACTGGCCATTAGGCACAAGTCTCTTCTTCAAGTTCTATGCCAATTTTCTCATCTAGGTTCTTATCGAACAGAGTCAGAAAAAGAGCTCCACACCTAAACTGCATGCCAGATTTTTTCTTCCCCAGTGCTGTTCTGGTGCTCCCTAAGTCTTATTTTAGGCACCTCCACATATCTTCTCCTGATCTCTCAGTCTTCTGTGGGGCTCATCAATACTAAACCACATGACCATGGAGGGGCTTTGGGGGCATGCCTTGACAAACCCACTGATGACTAGTATGAGGACGGAACTATTCTGCTCAACATAAATGCCTTGTTTTGGTTACACTGTGAGACTTTGTTGTCTAGGCCAATGCAGAGGCTGCAAGCCTAATATAAGGTTTCTTGGAATAAACCCATTTCTATACTTTAGAGGTGTTGTCTTCCAAGGCAGAATGAAATAATACAGATTTGTATGGTTTACAAATCTACATTCAAACAGTGCCTTGGGAGCACAGTTCACTGGTGAATTTGGCAGTCCAACTCTGGGCTTTGTGGACACGGGTTTGGTGCTCCTTTGTACCTTTTAAAGTTGTTGGCTCTGCTTCTTCAACACTAAGCCAGTCTGTTCCAGGGAACTTTTTGGTGGGGAGTAACATAGATGGTCCTGCTTACAGGACCTAAGCCAGACAGAGCTCAGGAGCAATCTGCCAGCTAGAACTCAGCAGCTCTATGTTACCTGTTCTGAGGCTTTCCACGTGCCAGATTTTGGGGCAACAGTACCCTGGGTGAAGTTTTTTCTTCAGGCACTCAGGGACAGACACCTTTTTGCAACACCAGATGCCTTAACACTGTAGGCCACTAACATTCTGGGACTGTTGCACTTTTCCCAAAGGTCTAGCTCACTGATGTCAGCTCCAGCACCTCCAAATAAGATGAATTTCCTTGAAATGGGCTCATCCACTGAGCCCTGGAATAGGAACATTTATCTGAAGTGCCAACAGCATCTACATTACTCAGGGAGTTGAAAAATTCACACCCATGAACACTGTAATTAAGCTGACCTAACCCTTGGTGTAGACATGGCTACGTTGATGGAAGAATTCTTCCATTGACATAGTTACCACTGCTCAGAAAGGTGGCTTAACTACAGTGATGGAAAAACCCCTTTCGTCGCTGTAGGAAGCATCTACGCTACAGCACTACAGCAGCATAGGTGCAGCGCTCTTGCTGTGCCACTGTAGCGCCTGTAGTGTAGACGTGGTTTAGTGACGTGCTTCATGGACAACAGCTCTCCCATAGAATGCAGTAATACTTGCCTATTCCCGTGTTCTCAAGGCAACCCTCATTTTACCAGATTTGTAGGAGATGCTGGTACGTTCACCCCCGCTGAGGCATAATTCATCGCAGTCTGCCTCTGGACGCTGTCTTCACAATTAGCGTCTCTGAAAAGAAGTCAGCTTCACAAGGTCTGCAACCTCAAGAACTAAGAAACTGAGGCACCATCTGCATCATTGCATTTCTAAGGTATGCTAGTTGTGACAGTTTCGGAGTGCAGTGCACACTTGTCAACAGCATAATGCAGCTCACGATTTTTGGCTCATGGAAGTGGACAAGCAACTGAACTACTTTTCAGCTGCATGCCCTCATTGTTCTGAGACCCTGATGGGATTTTTAGTTCATAAAGAACCTAAATCCACATCTTTCAGCATTGTAAAGGTTTTGGAACTCCAGTGTAACAAAATTTCATACAACACTGTATGGCTTGGTCCAGCAAGGAATGCAGGAGCCCAGCACACTCACATGTGGAAGCTTTCAGATGAGTGATTTCCTTCTCCTGGGTCTGGGTCCATTAGCCATCCTTACGAAGGCACTCCTTCGTAATGTAAGTTAAGTATGTTAAGACGTCGTTACCTTTTTTCTGTCAGGAAAACTTTGGGGCAAGAGCCTAACAGGGAGGGATAGCTCAGTGGTTTGAGCATTGGCCTGCTAAACCCAGGGTTGTGAGTTCAATCCTTGAGGGAGCCATTTAGGGATTTGGGACAAAAATTGGGGATTGGTCCTGCTTTGAGCAGGGGGTTGGACTAGATGACCTCCTAAGGTCCCTTCCAACTCTGATATTCTATGATTATAACATATGCCATTGTACTCACCCCTATGTTTAGGAGGCATTGTCTTTGGGCCACCAATACAGTTTCCAGAGCAAACTGATTGGGTAGCGTATGTTCAATGCCGTCTGAATAAGCTGTTTCATTCAAATAACTCTCCAAGGACTAGAATTTCTATGACGATAGAGGCAGAACTTTTTATCAGTGACAGTTTTGTTGCTTTTTTGACTTGGAGAACCACTGACCTAGATCTTGATTTGGAACTGACTGTAGTCCTTAGACTATGTCTCATTTCTTTCCACACACAGAAATGTTTGAAGGTCATAGAGGTACTTTTTCAACTGATACTGCTTGACAATGCTGCAGCAAAAACCTTGGTACAAGCCTTGTGTGTTTCCAGTTTGGAGAAGCTGCATACTTGTTCTGACACACATTTATTGCCCCAGCCTGTAACCAGTCTCCTGGAGTGACCCCTTTAGTGGGCCAGGCCTCAAGGACTGACAGTCTACAGGGGCAGGCCTATGCCCTCCTAGACTGGGCCTTCAGCACCAGCTAACCCTGTCTCTCTACATGGATTTGCTTGTCCCTGCAGCAAATCCAACCAAGCCAGACTCCTACAGGAGGCTTGTACTGTCCCCTTTAGGACACAGGGCTGTCAGTGAGTTTACAGCGACAGTAATTTCAACACAATATATTAGTCACCTGGCTACAGAATCTAGAAGTCCCTAGGTCAGCATAGAGAAACTAAAGCATAGCCCATTCTGGTTACCCCAGAGCACAGCCAAGCTGTCATGAACCCCAAGTTCAGGCTCTGTCTCTCCCTCTCAGGCCGTATCTACACTACAAAATTATGTCAACCTAACTTATGTGGGCATACAGTCACTGCAGGTATTAAATTGCTTGTGTGTGTGCACACTTGGCTCCTTGTGTTGGAGGTGTGTGTTCATACCAGGAGCACTTGTATCAATTGTATTATCAGTGGAGGGCATTGTGAGATGGGTCCTGAAAGCCAGTAACAGTCAATGTAAGCAATGCAGTGTCTACACTGACATGTTGTCGACCTAATTACATCGACCGCTACTACATTGCTCGGGGAGCTGGTGTTATTAAATCGGCATAGAGAGGCATTTATATCAGCGGGAGTCACATTTACGTGAAGACACTTCCATAGCTAGGCCGACACAAGGCAGCTTACATCGATCTACCTGTGTAGTGTAGACCAAGCCTCAGTCTGATGTCTTTAATCAGTTCCCAGATGAGAGTCCAGACTTCTTCCAGAAACTAACCCTTTATTCCTCATCTCACATCTCTCCAGTCCTTTGTTCTCGAGCTGTGATCTTTGCTCAGCTTCCCAGCTGAGAGGTGAGAAAATCCATCTCCCTCTGGGTCATTGGTTGCTAGGTGCCAGCGTCCTAATCGGTTTTTGGAGATTGGGTTTTCTGTTGTCATCTTGGATTTTCCATTGATACGGGGTCAGCTTCAGCAAGTCCTTTTTAATGGACTATTCAGGTAGGCAACACACACATACACCTGTGTCTCTTAACCTGCCCTGAGAGCAAACTTAGTCCCTTTTCCCCTACTGGGTAGCCATGCAAAATGTAGGGGAAACTGAGGCACACACAGGATTTATAAAAATATTTCAAAAAAGTCTCACTTTGTCACAACTTAACTTTAGCTTTGAAAGAGAATATGGGATCCCTCTTAGCACTTCAGAGCCTATAGGTCAGCTACAGAGTATGCCCTGTCTTTGTGATGTTTCTTGATTGGGCCTTATTTTTCTTTGCTGTACCCTCTGTGGCAAATTGCCGGCACTACTATGATGGGTCCCGCACTTTCTCTTCTTGTGGGGGAGTTTCAGGGTGCCATTTCTTGCCCCTGAACTGGGGTAACAGCTATCCTACTAGTATCCCAGGGAAGGGGAGTGGAGAGGGAGGGACCCAGCCCAGGGGCCCTATGATAGCAGGTGAACCACTTGTACCAGTGATTCTTTCCCCTGGGCTACTTCCCTCTCCTGACCCTTCAGCTTGTGGGGCTTCCTGCCTTCCCTCTGCACAAGCCAGGTGTCCCTTTACCTAGGATCTTGGTCGTCTTAGCCCACTGCAGCACTTCTCAAAACTCTCCTCCACTTTCCTTCGAACTGCTCTTTGTTCCACCACCAATCCACTCTGCTTCACTCCTCCAAACTGCTCTCTGCTCCACCACCAAACCACTCTGCTCCAGCTCCTCCTCTGGCTGATTGAAGCAGGGGGATTTTATCAGGTGACTGGCTTCAGGTGCTCTAATTGGTTTCAGGTGCTTTTAATTAATCTACAGGGAATAAGGCTTCTCCTCATCCTAGATCACTCTCCTGCTGGCTTCTGGCCATGCTGTATCACACCTCCCACTGTTCTTACTGCTACTTGCAATACATTTATCAGTTTAGCATGAGAGATCCTTGAGCTGTTTACTGTTCAAGAGTGGGAATCCTGTGTGTAATATATCTTTAAAGATGGGCAAATTACTTCTGTAATTCTGCTTTTTTGAATATATCACACCAAATTCACCCTTACCTCCCCTAGGTTTGCAAGTCTGTTCTAAAAGGGTGTGTTGCTGTCACACCGTAAAGTTATTTCGATCCAGGAGATGGCCATTATCTTTTGAAAAATTCACACTTGTGCTTTTGTTTAGTTTGCATTTTAGAGGAGCCCTTGCTTCTCTCCTGTAGAGGGTACTAGACTATATGGTTGTCAGGCGTACAGTTTTCGACCGGAATTCCTGGTCAAAAAGGGACCGGGCCGCTGACCGGGCCGTTAAAAGTCCAGTCGGTGGCATAGCGGGGCTAAGGCAGGCTCCCTGCTTGTCGTGGCTCTGCACAGCTCCCGAAAACAGTGGCATGTCCCCCCCTCTGGCTCCTAGGTGTAGGGGCAGCCAGGGGACTCCACGCGCTGCACCCGCTCTAGGCACCAGCTCCACAGCTCCCATTCGCCAGGAACTGCTGCCAATGGGAGCTGTGGGGGCGGCGCCTGCGGATGGGGCAGCGCGTGGAGCTGCCTGGCCGCGCCTCTGCATAGGAGCCGGAGCGGGGGACATGCCGCTGCTTCCGGGAGCTGCCTGAAGTAAGCGTCACCTGGAGCCTGCACCCCTCACCCCCTTCCCCACCCCAACTGCCTGCCCCAGGCCTGATCTCCTGCCCCTCATTTCTGACCCCACCCTGGAACCCCCAACCCAGAGCCCGTACCCCCTCCCACACCCTCACCCCCACCTCAGCCCGGAGCCACGTCCCATACGCCGAACCTCTTGGCTCCACCCCCCAGCCCAGAGCCCCCTCCTACACCTCAAACTCCTCATCCCTGGCGGCCACCCTAGAGCCCGCACTCCCAGCCAGAGTCCTCACCGCCTCCTGCATCCCAACCCACTGCCTCAGCCTGGAGCCCCCTCCCACACCCTAAATTCCTCATTACTGGCCTCACCCCAGAGTCTGCACCCCCAGCCGGAACCCTCACCCCCTCCCACACCCAAGGCCCCTGAGCCAGCACGGTGAAAATGAGCGAGTGAATGAGTGTGAGGGAGAGCGAGCGACAGGGAGGGGGGATGGAATGGGCGGGGGTGGGGCAAAGGTGTTCAGCTTTGTGCAAGTGGAAAGTTGACAGTCCTACTAGACGAAGCTGTGGCAGTTGGAATTCAACACAAGCAAGGGACTCGTCCAACTGCCAGCTCAGAAAACCACTCATGAAGTTCTAGCCTGTGTTCTGCTAGGCTGCTGTGGTGCAAGAGTGGGAATCCTGCGTGTATGGCATTGTCAACGCAAAATTACTAGTAAATCACTTTCCCTCATTTATTCGTGAAGACTGTGAGGAGGCACAGGATACATAAGAGCCTGTCGGGAAAGGAAGCTGTTTATCCTAAGCACGGATGTACATAGAAAACCAAAGCAGTTGGGAAGTAGCTATTTGCGGGTGTGTGTGTGTGCTTGACCTTCTTTCTTCATTACAGGACTTGCTGAACCACAATTTGTAGAGTTCAATGGAGGATTTAGCCAAGCACAGCTGGATTGGTTCAATGAGGTTCTTACATTCTCTGACACTAATCAAGAGAAAGTTGTGGTTGTGGGTAAGTCTGCTTTTTTTATGTGTGAATGGATGTGAATTGAGACATCTGTGAAGGAATAAACCCCAGTAATAAACTGATGGGATGCTTCACGTACTCCAATTTTTCCCACTCATAGGATTTCCTACCAATACCTTATATTCTAGAGTCATTCAGTTTCCCCCTCACGCATACATTTTTTCCACAACAGGAGGAGGAGACTGTGCTGGACAGGCGCAAGAAAGGAGGTTGCAGATTTGAGGGGGTCCTAGGTTGGGGAGCAGTAGGCTACTGCAGTGTATTGGAAGTTGCTGTGTTAGGGGAGCAATGATGCTGGCATTTGGGGGAAGGAACTATTAGAGACTTGGGCAAGGGAAAGATCTTGCACTGGCGGGTGTCAAGATCCTGGAACTCCTTGATCCAAGTGGCAGGGATGTTGTTTTTGGAGCCAAGTGCCCTGGGCGGTGAAAGGCACTGTGCACCAAAAACACCTGAGCTGCTGTGGGCCATGGAACAGCAGTAGCCACAGTGAGAGCTCTTTTCCTCTCCTCTCCCTGGGCTTTAGTTGACACCTCCACATAGCCATGCAGCTGGGCTGTGTGCCAAGCCAGCTGAGCAAGGGCATGGCAACTGAGCTGGCTGCCCAGCAAAACCAGGTACACTCACTGAGGACGCTTCATAACCGGAGCAAGGACATGTCCCACCTGAAGCTAATAACTATTTTACATCTGGTAAAGAGCAATGAGAACATTTTACACTACATGAGCTTTGTTAACAGAAGTGTAAATCAGAATGTTTTTCCGGCAGTGAGTGCTGTAGGCCCCACTAGAGGCTGGCATTATGATGTTCAGGCTATGTCTACACTGCATCATTTACAGGAGTGAAGAGGCTCTACGGCTTAATAGCTTCTGCCTCCGTGAAAGGTGGTCGCTGTGTTGGTGTGAGAAGCTCTCCCGCTGACATAGTGCTATCTACACTGGTGCTTAGGTCGGTATAATTTACATCGCTCAGAGGTGTGGATTATTCACAACGCTAGGCAATGTAAGTTATACTGAGGTAATTTGTAGTGTAGACATAGCCTCAGTGCGCAGTTTTAGATTTGATGACTAGCGAGGTGGCCACCCGCTCCAGCCCTGACAGGGTCAGAGTCAGCCCTGGGGGAAGGACTGGAGAGCTGCAGCTCTGAAGGCTAGGCTGAGTGGGGAAGTAGCCTCAGCTGGGGGCTATGGCCCAAACAGATAAGCCTGGCCTTATAAAGGCCAGGGCAGCCAGGAGCTACAGACACAGTCTCCCTTTGCTTGTAGAGGGAGAAGGGCTTGGCTGCAGGGACCTGACCAGGTATCTAGGGTGGAGCAGGGCTGGGGAAAGATCAGAGAAGCTGGGGAGCTCCTGCCTAGGAAAACCCCAGGCTGTGGCCTAGGGTTAGGCCCATCTAGGTACTGGGGTTGCAGGGGCAACCCACGGGTAGGCCGAGGCAGCAGGTCCAAACCCCCTTTGCCTGTGATGAGTGGCTTATACTGCAGTCTGCCCCAGGGCGCGGGGGCTAGCTGATGACTGGCAGTAGCCTACAACTGAGGCAAGGTGGGGATAGTGGGTTGGGGGGGTCCCCTGGGGAGGGGAGACCCAGACCTGTGGGGTACCGCCAGAGGGCAGCACCCCAATTAAAGGGGCACTGGGTCCCGGGAGGGACTCAAGGGCCAGAGAGTGGTCAGGCGGATCACCGCCAGAAGAGGGCGCTCTGGAGGCTGATGAGCTAATTCCCAACTGAGACCAGCAGGAGGCGCCGCCGGGTGAGTCCGAGACCTGTTACAATGACCCAAGGCAGTGGTCTTATGAGCATAACTCAGCTGGGATTCAATACCTAGATACCTTAGAAATATCTGAGAGATAGAGAGCGTTCTCATTATTCCATATGACTGGACAACTTGTGTGCAAAACCCCAAACTTAAAGAAAAGTTCTAGGGGTTTCACTGCACCCCAAACCCCTAAGATTCCAGCATCCATAAGCGATTTCCAGATGGGGAGATGATATAAAACACTCTAAACTGTGGTTGTCATCAGTGACGTCTCTTACCATTATTCTGCTTTTTTTCCAACTGCAGGTCACATTCCTGTTCATCCAGGTTCTACAGAGAGTGTTTGCCTTGCTTGGAATTATAAAGATGTCCTTTCTGTCATCCATTCTCATCAGTGTGTGGTGTGCTTTCTCGCAGGGCACCTCCATGATGGTGGTTACTATTTAGATTCTCATGGAGTCCACCATCTTACTTTGGAAGGGATTGTTGAAACTCCACCACAGAGCCAGGCCTTTGGAACAATATATGTCTATGATGATAAACTGGTATTAAAGGGAAGAGGTAGAATTCTAGATAAAGTAATGTATTACACAAAACATTAGGATAGTTGTAAATACAGTTGTGCGTGATCCAGACAGTGCTCCGGAAATTAGTTAGTTTAATAAATAACAGCTGACCATTGCAGCAATGGTGTTTCTGTTTATAGAAAATCTGCACAATGATGCTTACAGCTTCAAGCCTGATAAATAGAGCCTCAGTGCTGCCCACCTTCTCCTCTCTTAGCTGGTATCTTAGCTTTACTTCTGCAAGAAACAAGGTCTAGCTTCCTGCTGTAGGGAAAAGGAGGGACAGCCAACAACTTAACTCAGTCTGAAATAAATGCAATTTGATTTGGACAACTTCTTCGTGAAACAGTTAGAGTGACCACTTTGTTATTTATTGTGGCACAAAAGCCACAAACCACATTAAAAGGTATATGATAATACTAGCAAGGAGTTATTAGTGCATCTTTATTCGTCACACTGTGTTATGAAATGCAAATCTTATCCCCACCAGGTGTGATTCAGCTTCTTTTCAAACACTGACATTGACGATATTCTTCAGCCTGCCAGTAGTTTGCTTCCTGAAATCAGCAGAAGTTGTAGATACTCTGCACCTCTAAAAACCAGATTCCTTTGAATGTTTTTGGTTTTTTGTCTAGGGGGTGGATTTATGATTTTATAGATGAAATGCTCAGGGAGATTATCCCTGTATTGACTGGATACATGTTACGTCAGGAGAGGTGCAGAAATAAAATTTCTAGATGCCATTAATGACTACTTCTTGGATCTGCTAGTCCTGTAACCCACAGGAGGAGCGGCAAGTCTTGATTAAGTCCTAAGTGGAGCACAGGGTCTGCTCCAAGATGGGAATATGAGGGAACGTCCTCTCATGGATCAGTAACCGGTTTAAAAGATAGGAATCAACAGGTAGGAATAAATGATCCCATAACTGCTTACTTTGCTTAAGAGCCTTTGGTGTGGAACCTTGTAAGTTTTCTGTTCCCCCCCCTAGAGTTAGGGCACCCCCTGTGGCAGCATTGGGGGGATCTATATGCCTGCCGGTTGAAGTGGTCGGCGGCCTGGCTTGCAGTCACGCAACTGTGCAATTGACAGTTCAACCTGCTAGGTGCAAGTTCAGCACGTTAACAGGCAGTCTATATCTCAGGCCTGCTAAGGTGAGGGCTGAGCAAACAAGCAGGCAGCATTTTCAGCCTTCCGGCCAAAAGGTTAGTGTGCACCCAGCCCCACATACAGGGCCAGGGATGGGGGACCCAGGCCCATCCTGCTCGACTGGGTCCCAACCTAGGGCCCTAGAAATGATGGATAATCCTACCATGGGGTCAGTCGGGAAACATGTTGTAGTAGGAAGAGGGCCTGAAACATAAGCCCATGTATCAGAGGCCTGGGCTAAAGTAGTCACCTGATATAAAGCAAAGTTAAGTTTTGAGCAAGAGGCAGGCCCTGCTCACAGAATTTGGCAAGCATAGGGCTGATATTGCAAAAACACATATTCCTAAGAGGTGCTAGGCACAAAACACTCATGCAAGCACATTCCAGAAGGGTGGTACCAGAACAATCCAATAAACATTCCCCAAAGATAACAGGAACATGCTGACCCATCTTAAGGATAAGGTCAGGATGACAGCATGGTGAATAGAGATGTTTTGGTGAACCCTACAGGTACAAGGCAATGGCTGGCACCCTAATATGTAGAGGGTGGCACCCTGATACATCAAGGGTGACACGTAACTTGTTTGTATCAGTGTATAAAGATGTATCTCAGAGGGAGTGTCTTTGTCCAGCCGAGGGGGCAGTGGAAAGTCCCACCACTGACAGCTGTGTCCACTGTCTTGGGCATATGTGTTAGTGTACCTGTAACCATTGAGCCGGGGCATTAGCACTGTGCTTCGTAGGTAATAAACCTGGCCAGGCCCTTCGCCACTAAACCAAGTCTGGTGGTCGTATTGGGCAGTTTGATCGGAGCCTCCGCTATGGGCTATCTGGCCAGAGCCAGTGCGGCACGCAGAGAGAACAAACACACGCCGAACATCTGACAACACATGCGACTGTTGCCTCACGTCTCAGCAGTACAACCAGACCAACTTCTTGTTTCTCTGGGCTACTTCCTACGGGCTCCTGCTGGCACTGCTCCATCGCCACTTGGACCTGGCTCTCAGACTTGTGGTCAGGCAGCCCTTCTTCCTGTCTCTCTCCAGGATCTTCTGTCTCCTGGGGCAGTGGTTTGCCTTTTCTCTCTGCTGCTGGTCGCAGGCTCGGCTGCGGACTCAACTTCCTGGGAGGGACATCTGCCTCCTTCTCTGGTCCAGCCCCAACTGAGCTACAGGGCCCTGCTTTTATACTTCCTGTCCTGCCCCTGCATTTCCTGTGAGCAAGGTGAGGTTAGCTGTGCCCACCAGGGGGAGTTAACCCCCTCTGTACCAGAGGGAGGCTATTCTGCCTCACTACAGACCTTGTCAAAGGCTTTCTAAAAGTACAAGTACACTAAATGAACTGGATCACCCTTTCCTCATGCTTTTTATACACTAAAATAATGCTAATAGATTGGTGAGGCATGATTCCCCTTTACAAAAACCCATATTGACTCTTCTCTAATGTAGTGTGTGCATTTGTGTGTCTGATAAGTCTGTTCTTTACTATAATGTCAACGAATTTGCCTGACACCGAAGTTAGGTTTACCGGCCTGTAATCGCCAGGATCACCTCTGAAGCATTTCTTAAAAATTGCCATTCCATTAGCTTTCCTCCAGTCATCTGGTAGACAGGCTAATTTAAGTGATAGGTTACATTACCACACTTACAGAATTATAGAAATGTAGGGCTTGAAGGGACCTTGAGAGGTCATCTAGTCCAACCCCCTGCACTGAGGCAGGACCAAGTCTACCTAGACCATTTTTGACAGATGTTTATCTAACCTGTTCTTAAAAGCCTCTAATGATGAGGATTTCACAACCTCCCTTGGAAATCTATTCCAGTGCTTAACTATCCTTATAGTTGGAAAGTTTTCTCCCTAATATCTTACCTAGATCTTCCTTGCTGCAGATTAATCCCATTCATGGAGAACAATTTATAACATCACCTTTATAACAGCCACAGGGGGTGCCCTAACTCAAGCGGGGAACAGAAAACTTACAAGGTCCCACACCAAAGGCTCTTAAGCAAAGTAAGCAGTTATGGGATAAGAGGGAATGTCCTCTCATGGATCAGTAACCGGTTTAAAAGATAGGAATCAACAGGTAGGAATAAATGGTCAGTTTTCACAATGGATGGAGGTAAATAGTGGGGTCCTCTGCTCTTTTGGGACCTGTTCTGTTCAACATATTCATCAATGATCTGGAAAAGGGAGATAAAGTGAGGTGGACAAGTTTGCAGATGATACTAAATTACTCAAAACAGTTAAATCCAAAGGAGACTGCAGAGAGTTAAAAAAGGATCTCAGAACGGGGTTACTGGGCAAAAAAATGACAGATGAAATTCAATATTGATAAATGCAAAGTAATGCACATTGGAAAATATAATCCCAACTATATATACAAAATGATGGGGTCTACATTAGCTGTTACCACTTAAGAAAGATTTTGCATTCATTGTGGACAGTTCTCTGAGCACATCTGCTCAATGTGCAGCAGCAGTCAAGAAAGCTAACAATGTTAGGAACCATTAGGAAAGAGAGAGATAATAAGACAAAATATCAGAATGCCAGTCTAAATCCATGGTATGCCCACACCTTGAATACTGCATGCAGTTCTGGTCGCTCCATCTCAAAAAAAAAAAAAAAGAATCAGAAAAGGTACAGAGAAGAGCAACAAAAATGATCAGGAGTATGGAATAGTTTCCATACAAGGAGAGATTAAAAAGACTGGGACTGTTCAGTTTAGGAAAGAAACGACTAAGGGAGAATATGATAGAGGTCTATAAAACCATGAATGGTGTGGAGAAAGTGATAGAGAATTATTTACCCCTTCACATAATACAAGAACTAGAGGTCACCCAATGAAATTGATAGGCAGCAGGTTTAAAACAAACCTAAGAACATCTTCACATAATGCACAGTCAAACTGTGCAACTTATTGCCAGGGGAAGTTGTGAAGGCCAAAAGCATAACTCAGTTAAACAAGCATTAGATACATTCATGGAGGATAGGTCCATCAATGATTATTAGACAAGCTGGTCAGGTATACAACTCCATGCTCTAGGTGTCCCTAAACCTCTGCCTGCCAGAAGCTGGGACTGGAAACAGAGTGGATCCTGTTCTGTTCATTCCCTTTGAAGCATCTGGCACCGGCTACTATTGGAAGACAAGATACCGGGTTAGATGGACCTCTGCTCTGGCCCAGCATGGCCATTCTTATGGATTTAAGTACTTAATGTTAGGCACCTTGTTTTGAACATTTTTGTCTTTGTGGATATGGGCACTGAAACAGGAGTGCTAGAACAGAGGGGGCTAGAGAGCCATGGCCCCATCACTTTTAAACATGGGAGGGCTACATCCTCCCTCTTTACTGGCTGTAAGGGCAAGCAATGGGGGGAGGAGAGGAACGACCGGAGGCAGGGCCTCGGAGGAGAAGGGGTGGTGCAGGGGTAGGGCCACGGTTTGGGTGCCAGTGTGCCCTCCCCTACTTTTAGGGAGCTTCCACTGCTCCTGCACGGAAAGATCTCTGACTTTGTAAGGGAGCCTGCTATACTTGTGCCACTGTGAGATAATGGAAATCTTGGCAGGTGCCAGAGAGAGTGGAGGGAGTCCAAACCCACCCCCCTTGGTGCAGGACGCATGTTACTGCATGTCAGAGTCCCATTCGAGTTTCCTCAGTATATTGGGGAAGAGGAAAATGGGCCAGATTCCCACCAGATTCTTATCCTGGTGTAAAACTGGAATAAATCTGGATCTTGCTGCATTTACTCCAGATTTACACTGGTGTATGCAAGATCAGAAGTTGGTCAATAAGCATGTTTATAAGTCTAACAAAATTCTGAGCTAAGCCAGTGGTTCTTACACTGGGTATGTCTATACTGCACTTAAAAACCCACGGCTCACCCATCAGCTGACTCAGGCCTATGGGCTGTTTAATTGTGGTGTAGACGTTCAGGCTCAGGCTGGAGCCTGATCCCTTGAACCTTCCCCCTCCCAGGGTCCTGGAGCCCAGGCTTCAGCCCACACCCAACTGTCTACACTGCAATTAAACAGCCAGAGCTCATCAGCTGACATAGGCCAGCTGCGGGTGTCTAATTGCAGCATAGATATACCCACTGAGCTATGCACAGCTCCTTTTTCAATGAAGATGTGACAACTGGGGGATTGTATCTATGTACAATTTATGAATTCCCATTTGATATTATAAACTCTCCATTGAGATTATCAATCTATAAATGCCATTTTGATTGTGAGGCTACTCTGCCTTCTCTGCTGACCTTTTACCTCCATCTTGGACTCAAATTCCAAGGAGGAGTGACACAGACTAACAATGGAGGGTTGTTAAACCTTGACTATTCTCTATGCACATGGAAGTACCCTTGGAGCTGTCTGAGCCTGAATGGATCACTAAAAAGGACTGGCCAAGGCCAACTCCATGTCAGTGGAAAATCTGAGAAGCCCAGGCCAAACCCAATCCACAGCACACTGACACCTAGCAACCAACAACCCAGAGGGAGATGGATTTCCCTGCCTCTCAGCAGGGAAACTGAGCAAAGATCCCAGCTCGAGATCAAAGGACTGGAAGATGTGAGATGGGGGGATAAAGCACTGGTTTCTGGAGGAAGGGATAGACACCTGGGAACTAAGAAGGTGAGAGAAAGTGCATGAGAGCTTGAACATGGGTTCATAACAGCTTGGCTGAGCTCTGGGGTAACTAGCATGGTCTATGCTTTAACCTGCATTCTCTGTGCTGACTTAAAGATTTTCAGATTCTGTAGCCAGGTAACTAATAAATGGTACCTTGTTTTGCAAAGGCTGCCTGTGTCGCTGTAATACTGACAGCCTTGCACCATGAAGGGGACAGTACAAGTCTACCACATGAGCCTGACTGGGCTGGATTTGCTGCAGGAGCCATGGAGGGACAGGGATTGCTGGTGCCAACAGCCCAGTCTTGGAACCCAAAAAGCCTGTGGACTGCATGCATTCTTGGGGCCCAGCCCACTAAAGGAGTCACTCCCAGGAGACCTGTTACAGGCTGAGACACAGACCAGACCCTGTGACTCCATGATGACAAGGGCATAGAAGTGTTTTATTGTTTTTGTCTAAATCTGTACATATCTTGGGGTATCTAAAGAGTGTAACCCTTCTGCCAGTCAGAGTCGGCAGCAACAAGGGCCGGGTTCCGTATCTAGGGGTTCCATTCCAATAACACAATGCAAAACCGGCTCGAGCCCCCACCCAGTGACCTGGGACAAATATATATCACCCCCCCGGGCGCCTCTAAGAGGCAGTACTTCCCCTCTCGCAAGCACAGAGTCTGAGTGTAGAAAAACCTTTTAATGACAGAGAGAAACAATGCAGCATTTTGTTGGGGAAACACCACATCTAGGATTTGTAAACCAAACTGTGAGCAACGACCCACCCCAGCAAATTGGCCATGTCCTTTCCCTTTGGTTCTTGAGTCCAGCAACCCCAAAAATCACCCAAAGTCCCAAAAGTCCAACAACCCAAAAGTCCAGACCCAGAGTTCAAAAGTTCATCTGCAGAGTGTTACACCCCCCCAGTCTGGGTAGAAATGGGGAGGGGAGAGGTAAGGGGCACCTTACGTGGCTCAAAGCTGCCTTCCCCATCCCTTTGTGGGGCTTCACTCGGCTCTGCTCCGCCAGCCATCCCACGAGTCACTCCGCTCAGCCGTCCCGCAAGCTGCTCCGGCTGTCCCGCCAACCGCTCCGCTCCGCCAGCAGCTCCGCTCCGTCAGCCACACAGCAATATATCTTCCAGCTCCCCCACTACTTAACACAGTGCTCAGTGATTTCAGCTCATAACAATTTCAGTTTTTTAGTGATTTCAGCTTGTAGTTAGGGGAGCCTGTGTGCTCATTTGCACACTTGGCCCAGAGTGATTCCAACTCAGCAGCCTGTGGTTAGACTCCTAAGGAACTCAAAATTAGCTCTGATATTCCACAGTGGAGAGAGTAGAAGGAAGTGCAATTGACATTTGAGGCCCATGCCACCAGACACAAATACCTGCCCCCAGCCTCTCTCAATTCACTGGGTCTTGGAATCCATGTCCCTTGCCTAGCAAGTGCTGCTTAGCTAAGGGCGAGTCCCTTCATCATAACAAAAGCCCACTGTCCTTGATTCACATAATCAGGGTAACAACACTTTATTCTTCCTGCCCCAATAACAGAGAAACTGGGGCTCCCACAGCAGTCAAGGTGACCATTTGGGCAAGCGGTCCATCATGCTTTGCGGGGGGGGGGGGGGGGGTGTCCATGCAAACAAGATTAGCCCCTGACATCCCTTTCCACAACTCACCACCAGATGTCAGGGTAGAGCTCATCCTGACTCTGCTTACAAGAGTAATTGTGTTAAACCTTTGCAAAGCCTGTGTGTTACACGCATCAATTATTACATAGCCCTGGAGAGAGAAACTGTAAACCAGACTGCCCACAAGGTTGGAGCACTGGGAAAAGGTTTGCTGAGGTTATCAGTGTGTCTTGTGGAGTCAGAACCAGCCAGGATGGGGGGCTGGGTCAGCTGGACCACCAGCTCCACTTATGTAAAGGGGCAATAGGTAGAGACTGGGCCCAAGAAGCATGCCCAAGGGGCCAAAGACTCAGAGACAAACCTTGCTGGATCTTTCCCAGACCAAGGGAAGCTTAAGAGCACATGGTTCCCCACTAGGACCCAAACAGCAGCCTGGTGAGCATCCAGCAGGGGGAGCTGTACCAAAGATGGGACAAAATATCAGTGTTCAAACAGTGACTCTTCCTGTGAAGTGTAGCCAAAACCAGGACCCTCTTAGGGCCTCATGACCAACTACAAAGTATCTACCTGCCCCCCTCCTCCCCCCCCGACACCACCACCTCTGCACAACTGACTTGTGTTCTCCTTTGTTGAGTGACTACTTACTGAAAATTAAGCTATGCTCAAATTTGCAGACAACTCCAAAATTAAAGGAGGGGAGCAAATGCACAACAAACAGCAAAGTGAGCTGCGGAGAAAAGAAGAGACTGCCCCTCAAACAAAATATTTTGGATTAATGAGCATTGTTTGCCATTATTTTTCACAGCTGAAAGTTTGTCAGTAGAGAGTGAGACTTGAAGTCTTCTCCTTCAGAGAGACTCACAAAGAGTTGTCCTTTTTTCAAAACAGCCACCATCTCCCGTTATTCTCAGAAGGACAGAGGGCAAACATTGCCCTCAATTAGGATGTCCTCTTTAAAAATGGCGACTGCCTCCCATTGTTCCCAGTGAGAATTAATCAAAACAGAGCTCAGGGAAGATGGTATGCAGGCTTTTGGGAGGCAGAGAGGAAGCTGTGAGGAGCAGTGGCAGTGCCATATTTCCTGAGGGCAGCTTCTGGCCTCAGTCCCATTGAAAACTATAAGATGGCAACCATTTTAAAAGACTGTAGGACTTAATGGAAAATGCTGTAGAACATTTATCAGCACTGCTGAACTTTCAATTATGAAGAACAGCAAAAAGTGACCACTACCCTTAAAATATTTCTCCAAATGTAGTCAACCTCCCTAAAATCTCATGCACAAAGAGTCGGTGTTATTCCATTAACAACATCTCTAGGGACAAAAAAAAAGTCTTGACATAAGATGCTAAAAATACCCCAATTAACTCTGACATAATTACTTGTAAATGCTTAGAAAATTCATTCTATATTCAAATGGCAAATGATTAAGCTTGGAGAGGACATACTGTATTTGTCACAGAGAGGCTGAATCCCTGCTTTTAGTACAAAACCAAACTTAACCTTAGTATGAAACTGCAATTGGTGCCTCCATAATAGACGAAGCAGACAAATGGTAGGAAGGGAAATAAAAGAACAGCTTGGTGTAATGACTTGGTTAAGGTCACACAGGAGGTCAGTGGTGGAGTTGGGAATAGAATGCAGGCCTCTGACTCCTAGGCTGGTGTCCTAGCCACTGGACCATAGTACCTGTCAATCCTTCCCATAGTCCCATGTCTTAGCTGGCCCATCAGTCATTAATAAAGACCACAACAGCCATACTTGACACCTTTAATACTTTGTGGAGAAGATTTCTAAGAAATTTGTGATTCAGCTGAGAAGCAACTCTGCAGTTATGCAAAAACCTTCCGAATTCCTTGTCCACTTTCAGCCTAGGTATGGTGGAGACTGAGCTATTCTCATTGACTAAACAGACAGAACCGCTATCCGGGGTAGTTGTTTCAGTCTCCCAGCAGCCATTGATATCACTGCCCATAAGAGTATGGCTGCTCACCTGCAAGCCCTGAGGGAGGAGAGGATCACATTTGAATGCTTCTGTCCTTTCTAGGAGTTCCTAGCAGATGCTGCTGTACAATTGTTCATCCACACTAAGGGCACATATTTACTGGGATATAGTCTGCCCCTGCTCCTGTTCATTGTGGTACTGGAGGAGACAGTGATACAGGGGCTGTGGTGTCATCACAACATGAAGGCTACTGTTTGAAATCCACAGGTTGGTCCATGGAAAGAGGAGATGGCTGGATAATAATGACAACAAATCTCAAACTGCATTGTTTGAGGCAGCTACGTGCTCTTGGTCCATAGCTTCAGTTCCTGTTGGTCCGATACCAGTTTTCAACTGAGAATCGAAAGCTGAAGGCAAATAGCTGTTACAATAAATATTCTATGTGTTTGTTCCTGCCTGGTTAAATCACAGTTTTGCAGTGAGTTGGCCAGGACGATCGCATCTCTGAGTTCATGTAAATGTAAAGCCATGTTACAAAGGGGAAGAGAGAGAGAGAAATTGCAACCATCAGACGAATTCCACTCAGGGGATTTCTAGAAAGAACAAAAGACAGTGGTGTTATTTCAGATCAAACCCAGCTAACAACAAAGGTGCCTGGGCTTGGGGTGAGACCGAGGAGCCTGGAGAAAAGCAGTGCTGATGAGCTGCAATCAGCGTGCCATAAAGTCTCCCTGGCCGCTGCTGCTATAGGTGGCTTCTCTGAAGCTTTTGTGCCTGCTCCCAAACCCTGCCTTTACTGTGACAGGAGGACAGAGCAGGGAGCAGAACGTGTCTGGGAGCCTGCCCACTTGTTCCCCTTCTCTGCTCCTTCCCAACCAGCACTAAAGAGCTGCCCCAAGTTCATATGGCTACATCCCCCTCAACTTTTAGAGATGGACATCAAAGACCCCCTTCCTGCAGCAGCAGCACAGAGCTAGACCCCTGTTCAGCAAGTAAGAATCCAGGCAGTGTCAGAGCAATGGAAGGAAGAAAGGCAGGGATTTCAACCCAGGGGCAGAAAGCAGCCACATTTTCCTAGACTGATAATTTGGGAGTACTACTTTTTTTCAGATTCCCCAGACTATATTTTCACTAGGCACGTACCAAAGTATAATTCTTAGTGACCTGGTGTAAATGAGGTAAATGGTGTCACATGCTGCACCTCCATTGCTGCATCTTTACTGACCAGGGAAGTGACTACCACAAGAACAAAGACTGAGTTAAGAGTATTTTTGTGTTTATTTCTTTTTGAAATAAGGGTATATTTTAGTCCTTAAAGTGAAGTCTAACAGCACGCCCGAACGGCAGGCATACTCTTTGCACCCTTTACTATGCTAGGTCTGGGCCTTCCTTGATTTGAGGAACTGCGCTGAGATTTTGTGGTGTGTCTGGATTTGATTTTAGCTCACCAGAAAAGCTTATGTAGTAACACACTGTGCCATTTAACCCTTCTCTAGACAAATAACGAAGCAAATGGATAGTCTCTATTGCTACTTTCCTTTAAACACTGGCTCCTGGCCTATTACAAAAACGGTTTCCTTGCACTGCATGGCACGCAGGTACTGCTCTCTAAAGATAACATCTCTGCAGAGTTCCTGGATCTCTCTCTTTAATTCTAATGGAACAGCCCTAGCTCTTAAGGCTTTCTGATGGATGAGAGCAGTATTAGTGGGACAGAGCACAAGACAGAGTCCCTACTGGGCATCACACACCACTCTTTTTAGGGCAGTGGTTCTCAACCAGGGATACATGTACACCTGGGGGTACGCAGAGGTCTGTCAGGGGGTACATCAACTCACCTAGATATTTGCCTAATTTTACCACAGGGTACATAAAAAGCACTAGCAAAGTCAGTACAAACTAAAATTTCATACAATTACTTGTTTATACAGTTCTATATACTATACACTGAAATGTAAGTACAATATTTATATTTCAATTTATTTTATAATTATATGACAAAAAGGAGAAAGTAATCAGTTTTTCAGTACTAGTGTGCTGTGACACTTTTGTACTTTTATGTCTGATTTTGTAAACAAGTAGTTTTAAAGTGAGGTGAAACTTGGGGTACACAACACAAATCAGGCTCCTGAAAGGGGTGCAGTAATCTGAAAAGGTTGAGAGTCACTGCTCTGGGGTTCAAACACTGCCCTTGAGGTGCTCAGAGAAGGAGCAGGAGCTGCAGCATGTTGCAGACTGCTCCGGATCCTAGCAATGTTCACTGAGTAGCTGCTCATTTTCCAAACCCATCTTACAGTCAGAGCTGGTACAATTTTTCCAAACGCTGAGGTCTTTGCTTTGATGCTGGTTTAGTGCCCAGCACAATTTTGTCATCTCCCTCCCAGGTTCCAGGCCCTGTCTCCCTCTCCTCCTAAGAAGACTGCAGGCTGCAGAGAATCTGCGTATGCTGATGGCAGCGGAGTAGGCGGCACACTCCTTATTAGGGTCTTTTCTTACATATGTTATGCCCTATTACTAGTGTGCGGAGTGGGAGGCTGGCTGCACTGGGCCAGCTACCAAGCACTCTCCTTGCTCCACCAGGAACTCTCTCGCTCAGCAGGGACTCAGAGTGGATAACACGGGAATTGCTGCCTGCATCTGGCTGCTATGTGCATTCCATCTCAAGGAAACAATCAGACAGCACTCCACTCCAAGGATGTGGGCTGGAAACCTAAGCAACAAAAGGATATTCCCAGTAGGGTGACAGATAGCAAGTGTGAAAAATCAGGACAGGGGGTGGGGATTCATAGGCACCTGTATAAGACAAAGCCCCAAATATCAGGCCTGCCCCTATAAAATCGGGACATCTGGTCACCCTAATTCCCAGTGAAGGCTGCCATAGAGCAAATGCCACTGTGTGGAGGTGCTGAAGCACATGCTGAGGTCTAGCAAAGAGGCTCTGTGCAATGGGATAGGCAGATCAAATTACAGTCACATTAAAAGGAAAACACATTAATACAACAGAAAGGTAACACAATTGAAATAACGTCAGGGGATACAAAAATGAAGGTTCCCATAGCAATCATAGAATATCAGGGTTGGAAGGGACCTTAAGAGGTCATCTAGTCCAACCCCCTGCTCAAAGCAGGACCAATCCCCAATTTTTGCCCCAGATCCCTAAATGGCCCCCTCAAGGACTGAACTCACAACCCTGGGTTCAGCAGGCCAATGCTCAAATCACTGAGCTATCCCTCCCCCCTAACACTGACCTCAGCATAAAGCACTAGTCATTGTGCTATCTGGCCACCAACTCAGCTCTACTGCATTTGATTAGAAACATTTAACAAAAAACATATTAAACAAGAAAACATATTGAGTGAGAGGGGGACAGACAACATGGCTTGTGCACTCCAACCAAGTTACTGTTCAGGTTTCTACAGCAACTTTTGCAAAGGGTGCTCAATTTAAATTCAAGAACTACATTTCCATGGTCTTTTGCAGTTAATTCCCTACACTTGTTTTTGGTTTGTTTGGTTTTTTTTAAAACAGAAAACAACAAATGGACATTTCTCAGTTACATGGCCAGAGTGTTGTCTCTGGGGGGGGGGGGGGGGGGGGGGGGGGGGGGGGGAATTCAGCCTGTGGGCTGGATCAGGCCTAACATTTCTTTTCCAGCCCGCCATGACTAATATTTCTGTCCGGACTCCTCTGCCCCATCGCAATCTCCAAGTCCAGGCCACTAAAAGTCCCACAGCACAGCAGGGCGCTCAGACATGCTGCTGCCTGCTGTAGCCCCACGCTGCTCCGGGAAGCGGCCGGCTGCTGCTGGCATGTCTCTGCGTGCCCCTGGCGGGGGAGGGAGGCGGCTCCGTGCGCTGCCCCCGCTCCGTTCTCACAGCTGCAGGGGCAGTGCTTGCGGGTGCAGGCAGCACATGGAGACCCTCCAAGGGGTGTGCAGAGATGTGCCAGCAGCAGCCGGCCACAGCCGCTTCCGGGAGCGGCGTGGGGCCACAGCAGGCAGGCAACCTCCCTGAGCCCTGCTGCGCCGCCCGTCAGAAGCCACCTGTGGTAAGCGCCTCCTGGCCAGAACCTGAACCTCGCACCCCTACCCCCCTGAACCCCAACCCCAGGTCAGAACACCCTCCTGCACCCAAACTCCTTCCCAGACCCTGCAGCCCCTCCTGCATCCCAATCCCCTGCCCCAGCCCGGAGCCCCCTCCTGTACCAAACTCTCCCCCAGACCCTGCACCTCCTCCATTAATATAGTAGAAATGTGCAGGCCGTGGCGACTTACCAAAATTCGTGGAGTGGCGCCCTTGCGAAAATTATTGCCCACCCCTGCTCTAGTAACTATCAAAATATTTCCCAAACTGTACATTTATATGGGGAGCAGGAACCAATAAGCCACAGGCTGACAAGTGCCCAGTAGCTGCTGAGAAAAGCTGTGCATGGCTACAGTTGTGGTCCAAGACGCATTTTAAGTGTGTACCTGGAGAGCAGCATTTTCATGTGCTAATAAGAAGTACTTATATAATTACTGAAACTGTCAAAATGCTGTACAAATAGTCAAAACAATATTTTTCTAACCTAACGGGCACACTCTGCTCGACAAGGTATTTGACATTTCAAGAGCCCAGTACTGAAGAGTCTTGCTTACGTGAGTCCTCTCTATTCATCCAAGTAGTCACATAAGACTTATAGAATTATTATTATTCACTGATTTTTGACCTGTGTATGTGGAAAAACTGGTGGTCAGATTAGGGAATTATTATTTTTTTATCTTCATATAACAACATCTGACCAAAATTTGCTCATTTTCAAAACGAAAAAAAAAAAAATCACCTTGGGAATAAAAAACAAAACAGACCATTTCGGCTTAAGTTCACTTATCAAAAAGTTCTGAGATCATGTAAACAATGTTCTAATGGAAACACTTTTGCCACCTTGGTTTTTGCAGTTACTGCCTGCATCCACTATGCTACCTATATACAAAAGATAGAGTCTCTTTTTATGAAGAAACATCCCCACCTTCAGACTCTGCAGGAGGAGCATAAGATTTCCTTCAAGTTGTCCTAAGGACAAGGCTTGCCTCACCCTTCTTCCCTTTTGCTTTACGCTGCTTATGACCAGCAGACCTTGTCCTTCCAGAAACCCAAATGAACATGATGCTGTGCCCAAGTCTGAGCAGGATTTAGACAATAATCTGCAGCAAGGCAGCACACAGCCAAAATCATCTATGGATAGGAAACAGCTAGCTGCAGCCAGCCCTGTAATATATACCCTTTTACTATCACTAACCATGAGTATACAAATGGATTAAGACTTACTTTGCTGAATTGCGGCAAAGGTTCATCCATATTGTAATAATCACCAGACCAAACAACTCCCTATACAAAATAAATAAATAAATGAAAAATAAAAAATCAGAATACAATGTGCACAAGTATTTGTTTACATAAAGGACAAATTCTCTGCAAAAGTAAAGGGTAGCCATGCAAGCTCCCCCTTAGAGGAATTAGAGTTACTATTAAAGCAGGATCTGAGCTAACAGAAATCTGAATGGAATTCCTACTGCTCACTCCACATGCACACAACCAATTTACAGAATCTGCAGAGATTTCTGCTTCTATTTTCTATTAGACTCCTTTTAATACTAAATATAATTATGATAGCTGAATATGTACAAACTCACACCATGGCCGTTGAACCAAAATGTTTACAGAAATACAGATAAACCCGTAAACTACACCTCAGGGTGTCCACTTAAATAGCAACATATGCCACCATCACTTTTACCTTGTACACAAGCAAGCACCTTGCCTACTCAAACAAACAAAGTAATATCTGAGTCTCTTCCTAGTGGGAGTTTGCCTCCTTCACTTTTAACCCCCTGCCCCCCAGGCTTGGCAGCAGTGGGGATTGTGCTAAAAATTGATTAAAAAAAAAATTAACGTTTTCTATTTTGTTATTTAAATTATAATACGTTTTTCTTATTAAAAATAAACCAGTTTAAAATGAAATCTGAATTTAATACAAAATATGTTAAGGCCTAAACTACTTATATCTTTGAACATTTAAATAAACAATAAATATACTGAATCCATGAGCCTCTATGAATTAAAGGCTGCTTTTCTATAGAGAAAGATGTTTTGCCCCTGAGTCTAACTTTTAAGGTCAAGCTTTATAAATATGGCACAATAGTTCAGCCTAAATAATTTAGGAGACACTCTCACTTTCAAGAGTCTTAGGTGAGAGTAGGAATTTAAGCTCCAGTCACTTTTCAAATATGCTTGTGTAAAACTTTCCCAGGCTGACCTGAAATAATCCATTTAATTCACGGACCACAGTTAATCCCTTTGTTTAATAAATCATTTAGCTGTGAATGTGAAACATGTTTTGATATGGGAAGTTTATTTATCCAAAATATTTTTGTTTTAATATAATATAAATTGTATATGTTGTGTGTGTTTAATTAAATTCCAGTTACCATCCTAATGAAGTTATCTTTTTGCTCATGATTTGTTTAACTATCTAGTAAATAAGCAATATATCATTTGCCCTTTTCTGACGTACTAAAATGTATAGTTAATAAGAATTTGAAAATGTTAAGCTATATAATTGTTTACATAAATGTATATAGTTATAGTGTACCCTCTCAGGTAGCAAAGAGATGTACCAAATCTAGTGTAAAGGCTCTATTTAGTTGTAAATCAACACATTGTAATGGTTATATCAACCAGTGAGAATCCACCTTTCTTCAGAAAATAACTGAAGTGCAAATGGAAAAGTTTATTAAAACTGATTATTTAAATCACTTTATTTACATCAATCCACCCTGAACACAATACTGAAAACTTACCCAATACCTGCCTCTAAAGCTCTGGAGTCAGAACACTGGGGGCTTGCAAGGTGCACAGTGCCAGTCTTGCGAGTTTTGAAAGCCAGTACCGACCCCTACCCCATCCCCATCTGTGACTGACCAAAGCAAAGAGAACAGGGGATTCAGCCAAGCTGCAACCTGTGCTCACGGGCCCCTTCGTCAATGGTTTGTCCAACATACTGCTGGACTAGCAACGCCCAGGCTGAGTTCCTTACTAGCCTGACTCCCTTCTTTTTAGGGCCAACCCACTCACTACAGCAACCAAAAACTGAAGCTTGGTCTGCCTGGGAGTGAGCTGCCAGAAGGACAATCTGCTTCATGCATTGGCTGTATGGATTAGGACAGAACAGATGCATTACTCACCTTCCTTCCTCTTCATGCAAGATGTTACTTTTTGCATAAGCGAACAAAGAGCACCCCAAGGCAATGGTCCCAACTAAACAAGCAGCAGAATGCAGATCCGATAGGCTCCTCCAGACAACATTATCTGGGGAAGAACAGACTGGAGCTACTAAATGTGTATGAACATACTACATGAAGTACATCCCAAGTCTTCCAGACTGTAAAGAAGCTGCGTGAAAATGGACCCTTCCACAAGCACGAGGAAGGAGGGATGCAGGAGCATCTGCTGCAATATTAGGCAGGACTTGCTCTTTTATGTATTCAGGTGTTTGGAATGGTGAAGGAATTCTGCTCTAGAAATACTGTTGACAAATGCAAGCTCTGGGTGGATTTCAGATTCTGAGTTCCTGGGAAACAACTCCTTGGCAGCTCCACAGCTATGAAGACCATCACAGATCCTCCCTAGGAAACAGAAACATGCTCCACTGTTCAATGGCTTCAGAAAAGGCGATGGAGAATTACAAACTGAAGCCTCTACATAGCAAGGAGCATGACTTCCTGACACCCTATGCCCACTATCAGGCTCTTGGCACTGACATCAGGGTGCTCCCCAAAATTCTAGGGCATGAGCTGTCCCTGCCTCAAGCAAGGCAAAATATTCCAGGAAAGATTAGAAGGGGCCCGGACACAGGCTCTTGTTTGTGGCTTACAGGTCCATGCTGGAGAGCTATGGGAGGCAGAGGTAAGTGAATAACAAATTGTTCTCAGCTGACCTCCATAATGACAAGTCAACAAATGGAAAACCAGAAGGCTTAACAAACAAAATCTCTTCAGGGCTGAACCCTCCAGTGGATGGAGAGCTCCAGGCAAGAGCTGACCATTACAGGCTCCCAATATAGAAGAGAGCTGTGTATGATTTTTTACTTTGTAATAAGTCTACATAAAAGGCTGATGGCTGGCTGCAGCTCAGGGCCTTTCACAGACATAATGTGAAATGTTTCTTATTGATTTGGCAATATCAAGATAAAAATAATTAGGAAAAACAAATATCCTTAAAATATACAAGTATGCTGAAAATAAACTCTAGGCTGTCTAACCCAAAAGAATCTAGAAAAATTATTTCCCTTTCCAATACTCCTGTTTGTTTACTTTTGGCATTTATTTCAATTTGGGCATTGAAAATAGACTTTCAATTTCACTTTCAGGCTCTCATGCACTAGCAAAATGCTGCAATATTGAGGTTGCAAATGCTGCAGAGCAAGATTTATTTATGAGCAGTGACTGTTACGCTTTTATTTAACAAAGCCAGCGTTTTAGGAGGCCGAGTTGATGCAGCATGTTACAGAACAGACACTGTGCTCTCTCATGGAGACTTTACTTTGTTTTTGTCGAGATTTTCCTTAATCCAAAATAAAACTCATTCGGCATATATGGTTTAGCATACAGAAAACAATTTTTCAAAATTCTTTCCAATGAGAGAAAAAAATCAAGGAAACACTTCTAGTGATCTTAGATTGTATAAATCTTATTTTTATTTTCTGGGCCAAATTTGGCCTGACAGGGTCCCTGTAAATACAGCCGCACCAGTCTCAGCCAGCAGATAACATTCCCCAGTGACTATACAATCTTAGAACTCTTACCATGCCATATTATAACCACTAAGAATACTACACTGCTGTATGTGCACATTGTGTGGAATTCACAGTATTTGGTAGTTATACTTTTATCTCTTCAGAACACTGGACAGACATTAACCCCTCAGCCCTCCTAGGAGATAGGTAAGAATTACGCCAATTTTACAGATGGGGAAACAGAGAGAAGTTCAGTGATTTGCCAATGGGAGTAGCAGAGCCAAAGACTAGAACATGGAAGTTTCTGGCTCGCAGTCTCATGCTCAGCCCAACAGATCATCATTCTGCACTAGAACCAGACTGTTGCGGCATAGGTGCAGTTATAAGGATGTCTCGGGGCGAGGAATTTATGCAGAGACAATGGACTAAATCCATTTCCAGGACGTCCACCTGCAAACAGGAAAGCAGTCACCATCACTCCTGTGAATGGGCACCTCACTACCTGTAGTCGTGGACAGCTGAGCACATTTCCATGCAGCCCTGGGTTTGCATCCTACCATCACAAAAAATGAAAACCAATCTCTTTGGGGTGAATATCTGACCAGTGAGTCCATTTAGAATGCCAATATCATACCTGTAATTGACGGATTAAGGCCAACAAGCAGTGTAAGGACAGCAGGTACAATGTAGACCACCTGTTAGTGAGATATTGCAAGTCCACTCTGTAGCATGAGAAGGCACAGCACAGAGAAGCAGCCACATCCCATCCAGATCATTTACACAATGCAGCAGAGCAGGTGATCTGGAGCGATTACAATACAGAGAGGTGATGTGGAGCCCAGAGGTACTCAGGTCAGGAAGTGTGAGCCCCAGGGAAGGAGGAGAAGAGACAGTTGGTGCCTGCCCTAGACAAAGATGGTAGGGGGTGAGGGAAAGCAAAGTGGAATAAAAAACCCTGGAAGTGCCATGCAGGTAATCAAACTTGAGTAACCTGTCCACCGCCTCCCCACACCCAGGTTACTATTCAGAGGGAAGATGATGTTCCCAAAAGGCGTCATTTTAAAAAGCTGCTTATTTTATCAAGGATGAGGATTTAAAGCTCATCCAAAGCAGGCTTCAGGTTTTATCTGCTCCAGGCAGAATTACAGAACCCATTCAGATGGTTTGAAGTCACCCACATGTTGTGAACTTGTGCGCCACAGGTCAGGCCAAAGCTAGAAGAGCCATTGTAAACCTTTCAGAAGGGGGTTGTAACAGAAAAAGAGGGCAGATGTCCAACAAAGGAGCGAATTTAGGATTCTCTCCTATAAAATGCTCAAGATTCTTCAGCAGCTAGGAAAGTCTGCAGCCATACTCACTATCCACAGTCCTGCATCAGGGTCATTTATCTGGAATAACAAAGAGGTCAAAATGAGCACTCAGACAAGATTTTACAGGCTTTCACCTAGTGTCAGGATTCTCAAACCTATATTTATCCTCCTGGCTGGGACAAGAATAAAAAGTTCTTTATTAAAAGGATCCTCCTGGTTCAGATTTCTCTTATTTTGGAGGAGACTTGGTTAGAGCCAGCATGTGTGCATAAGCACCCTGAACTGCTGTTGTCATCATCTGGATGCACGTGATAGAGAATCCAGAGATCAACATTTTGTTGTGCAGGGGAAGCACATTTTCCCCAACTATGCCAACTGTCACCCATTTAAACAGAATTATGGGTGACAGTTTCTTCTTGATAACACCAAAGAATAAGAGCAGAGGGCAGCTTTCAATGCTAACACTAGGGCAAAACTGCCAGTCTGAGCCAGCTGGAGTTTGGACTCAATCAAGGAAGATTGTACTTTGCGTTCAGTACTAGCTTGCGAATAAAGAGAAGGGGTTGGGGGGAGGAGGGTGACTGACCCTCAGCCTGACTGACCCCATCCCCATTCACCCTCCTCCTTCCCCCAGCCCCTTTCCCCATTCACCCCCCAGCCTGACAGACCCCGCCCCCATTCACCCCCCAGCCTGACAGACCCCACCCCCATTCACCCCCCAGCCTGACTGACCCCATCCCCATTCACCCTCCTCCTTCCCCCAGCCCCTTTCCCCATTCACCCCCCAGCCTGACAGACCCTGCCCCCATTCACCCTCCTCCTTCCCCCAGCCCCTTTCCCCATTCACCCCCCAGCCTGACAGACCCCGCCCCCATTCACCCCCCAGCCTGACAGACCCCACCCCCATTCACCCCCCAGCCTGACTGACCCCATCCCCATTCACCCTCCTCCTTCCCCCAGCCCCTTTCCCCATTCACCCCCCAGCCTGACAGACCCTGCCCCCATTCACCCTCCTCCTTCCCCCAGCCCCTTTCCCCATTCACCCCCCAGCCTGACAGACCCCGCCCCCATTCACCCCCCAGCCTGACAGACCCCGCCCCCATTCACCCCCCCAGCCTGACAGACCCCGCCCCCATTCACCCTCCTCCTTCCCCCAGCCCCTTTCCCCATTCACCCCCCAGCCTGACAGACCCCGCCCCCATTCACCCTCCTCCCCCCCGCCCCTTTCCCCATTCACCCCCCCAGCCTGACAGACCCCGCCCCCATTCACCCCCCCAGCCTGACAGACCCCACCCCCATTCACCCCCCAGCCTGACAGACCCCGCCCCCATTCACCCTCCTCCCCCCCGCCCCTTTCCCCATTCACCCCCCCAGCCTGACAGACCCCGCCCCCATTCGCCCTCGGCCCGGCCTCACTTGCACGGCGGCCGCCAGCCCGAAGAAAGCGGCCATGAGCAGGTTGCAGAGTCTCCATAGGCAGCCCGGCCCGGAGCAGCTCCCCGCCATGGTGCAGGCCGCGCCGAGCTCCACCTCCAGCCTGGGCGGGCCCGGCTCGGAACCGGGGCTAACGGGGCGGGGTTCGCTTCTGGTCGGGCAGGGGGGTGTAATGGGGCGGGGCGCTGTCCCCTAATGTGGCCTGTAACGGGGCGGGGCTCGGTCCCCTATGGTGGGGGGAACGGGGCGGCCGCCTAAGGGCGGGGCTCGGTCCCTTGGGGCGGAGGGCAGTAAGGGGGCGGCCTCGGTCCGCTGAGGGAATGTAGGGGGGAAGGGGCCCCCCCCGGAAAAGACACAGGACGGCACAAGCTGAGGACGGAAGCATAAAAGCCAAGGACGAGATTCTAAGGAGCCTGTGATCAGCTGCACAGAAAGCAGTCGAGAAGTCGGGGCAGATCAGAGCCCCTGTGATACAGCCAGGGGAAAAAACAATTAGAAATTTTGCCCATTCAAATGGTTTCACGGAAGTGGAGGGATCCAGGATGGAGCTGGAGGAGAGAAATCCAGGCGTTGGTTGCAAACAGTGTGTCCGAGTTTAAAAGTGAAAAGAAGAAGGGGGATGGAGCTGTAGGTAGAGAGGCAGACAGGGTCAAGGGTGGATTTTTTCAGGATGGAGAGACCAGATTGTATTTCTAATTTTAAGGGAAGAGGCCAAAAGAGAGCAAAGGGTGTAGGAAAGGAGAGAGTAGGAATGAAGAGGTCACTAGCTGGGAAGGATCGAGGGGGCAGGTGGAGGTGAGAGCAGATGAGAAACTTCTGCATCAGTGACAGGAGGAGGAGGGTGGTTGTGGCCAATCTTGTAGCTATTTTATTTGAAAAAGTAATCAGGATCTTTCACAGAAAGGGAGCAGGGGGAAGGATTTAGGAGGAACTCAGATAGTGAATAAGCAGCTGTGGTTATGGGTGTGGAGTCAGTGAGGCTAGAGACATAGTACTGTCTGACAAGAAATATGACGTGGTCACAGGACTTTCTCCAAAGGTGTCCAGTAGCACAGGAGCAGAGGTTGTTAAGGAGTCAGGGTTGTAGGGACAGACGTTCAAGCGGCAGAGAGGCAAAAGAGGCCAGTGGAGTGGAGAAAATCCAGAGCTGAGTCAGAGCAGAGGGCAGGGTGGGAAGGTAACTGAGAGTAGTGAGAAAAAGTCATGGATATGGATAGTCATGGAAGGGACTGGTAGATAATGTTGAAGGGGATGAGGTGACAGAGAGAAGGCAGAAATTGAGAGGTCAGAGAAGTTGTAGCGTTTAGTCAAGGGAGACTTGAATAAATTACCACCTTAGTGAATGGGAGAATTGTTACATTACTTGAAATCAAATCAGAAGTGGAAGGCAAGGAGATGGGCAGCTAATCAGATGGGACATCATCATGGAAAATGAAGTTACCTAGGATGAATATGGGAGAGAAGAGTCAAAGGGAGAAAGGTGGATGGGGAAGAGCAAGTGACCGCTACCTTGTTTTTGATTTCTTCCTCTCCAGCTTTTTCTACCACCTTACATATCCAGGCCACATCCAATTCCTTCCCACGTCTTTCACCTCAGCATCACCAAGATCTTTCCTTTCCTTCCTGACAGCCAAATCTCTTGGTCAGGGCCCCATTATATCCCACTTAAGCTTAGGAAAGCCTAGAAAAAGTGTAAATTGGGTGCAGGAGATGGTTAGGAAGGCAGCTTCAAAGAGAAGAGGAAGCAAGGCAGTAAGGAGGAACAGAGGAAAAGCCAAGGAGGAGGCCGTGATGACCTTTGCCCAAAGTGTCCAGGGAGCAGCAAAGAGGAAAACCTCATGGGGTTTCAATTTCCTATTCTTGGCAGATCTAGTTGAGAGTGGGGAAGACATGGGGCCCTCCAGGGCTGGTGAGGTAGGGATGCTGCTGGGCTGGGAGAAGGCTCAAAAACCTTCCTCTCTCTCCTTTTTAGGTGCTTATATGGCCACCATCCCCATAGTCTGAGTGCCTCCCATTAGTAAAACTACAACAAAGTCTCTCTTCCCTACCTGCTGGCAAGAAACCATCTTGAGTTAGTTTCCTGCTGTTTGGGATATATGGAATGATGAGAGCAGGGCCAGCTTTAGCAGGTGCGGGGCCCCACGCGAAGAACGACGGCGGGGCCCCGCACCCTCCCGCTGAACAAAAAAAATGTCCCGCCAGAGTGGGGCCCCCTGGGGCACGGGCCCCGATTCCGGGGAATCGGTTGAATCGGCTTAAAGCCAGCCCTGGGTGAGAGTGAGGGCTTTGTAGTGGGAAGGCCGGTGTGAAGAAGTGCATTTTGCTCAACGTGACGTGGTCATTCTGGTGTTTCATCTGCCGACAAGTTGAGTATTGCTAACCCCAAATGTTCAAAAATCATGAGTCAGGCTCACCAAAAATCATGAGATTGGGTTTAAAGTCATGATATTATGTAAAAACAATAGATGTGGTGTTCTTTTTAGTTGCCTTCTGCTTTTTTAACCCTTAGGATGCACTGGGGACACATTTTGAAGCTTTCTCCAAAGTCAATGGGCTAGACACTTACTTTTTCTTTAAGAGTGAAGGCTGAAATCATCACATACCCACTTGCCTCCAGGAGCTGGGGCTTTAAGGAAAACAATAATTATCATGAGACTCATGACAAAATCATGAGAGTTGGCAACACTGCAAGATCCATGGTTTGATCTGGCTCTTGCAAAGGCTGTGTCTCCCAGGGGCATGAGCCTCCCTTTATTGGTAATCAACGTCTGTGTTTCAGTGGAACGTAGCTGCTCTGGGAGGCTGTGATTTGGAAGGACGATGATGGTCTCTGTGGTAGCTGGGACAATTCTATGCAGGGTTTGAAAATCAGGACAGTGACCACAAACGATTCTGCTTTGGGAGGAGCCAGTGCAGACAGCAGTATATCAGGGTGGCTGGCATGTTCCCAGTGACCTCTGCTGCTGCTTTCCAAACCAGCTGGAGCTTTCTTAGTGCATGGGGCTTCATTCTGAAATACAGAGAACTACAGTAGCTGTGTATAGATTACAGAAGAATGGATCACTGAACAGAGCCGAGTATGATTGGACTGGATGTGAGCTGGCCAGCTGAAGCACCCCTTACGGAGGAAGAGGACAATCAGCTCTGTGCTGGCTCTGTCTTTCTCCTACAGCTTCTTTGATGAACTACAGGGCTCTCTCCTGGGGCGGGGGAGAGGTATAAAATGAGCAAGCTCAGAACTGCTGTGGGTCTGCACTGTGAACCGGAGAACACTGGATGGCAATGTTGTGCAGTCCTGTCAGGCACAGCCTTAGAGCAGCAGCAGTAGCTCTCATGCAGTACAAAGTGACCCTCCAGCGGGACACAGCAACCACCCAGCACAGAGCCCAGGAAGAGCAAAGCTTCCCCACACCCTGGGAAGGGAGAGCAGAGGGAGCAGTACCTGCACATCAAACTGCTGCCCTTCCCCTTTATCCTCTGACATTTACCTTTCAGGGGTGTTGAGAGGCATAATGTATATTAAATGTTCAATAACATACACTGATATCTACATGCAAGATGCTATATACAATACAAGGGCAAAGTATAGTGGCTTGTTTTATTTAGCCGTGTTTTTGCAAATCACAGAAAGACTAGTCCTTAATGTAGGTGCAATTATTGTTACTTTCACAGTCACATTGCAAATTTAGGCATTTAGGGTGTAGGTTCTTAAGATGTGAGTTGTGACAATGGTGTGTGTATGAGGGTGCAAATACAAGAAGAAAACAGCATCTACTAAAGGGCTCTTTAACATAGCAGGGAAAGGCATAACAAGAACCAATGGCTGAAAGTTACAGCCAGACAAATTCAAATTAGAAATAAGGCACACATTTGTAACAGTGAGCGTGATTAACCATTGGAGAAAACCACCACAGGAAGTTGTGTATGCTCCATCCCTTGAAGTCTTCAGATCAAGAGTGGATGCATTTCTGGAAGATATGCCTTAGCCAAACAAGTTATTGGGATCCTTACAGGGTAACTGGGTGAAATTCTACAGCCTGTGTTATACAGGTCAGACTAGATGTTGCCTTCTGGCCTTCAGTGGAAATGCTGTAAACATGAAGCATCAGACATGGTGTCACTGCACATAGAAAGCCTCTTTATGACTGGGGAAATATTGATTCCACTCTGTCTCAGATGTTGGGATGCATAGCTGCCAGTCAAGTGAGAGTAATTTCTCTCTCCAATGACGAAGTCAACTGACAAATTCCTGAGTTGGATGCAGGTGTTGTGAACAGGTGACCAGATGTCCCGATTTTATAGGGACAGTCCCGATATTTGAGGCTTTTTCTTGTATAGGCTCCTATTACCCTCCACCCTGTCCCAATTTTTCACACTTGCTGTCTGGTCACCCTAGGTGTTCATAAACATCTGTTTAGAAGAGTTCAGTACAACTATTACTTCTGCAGTTTCATCCAGCTGTACTGAGCTGTCTTCTGCTCAACTTGTAATATTTGTCCAGTATGAGCAGAAAAAATGGATTCATACAAAAGGACTTCCTGTTTTGCTGCCCATGGATAGGACATTGTACAGAGGAAAAAATCTTTGAAGTTTTCCAACAATCAGTTTTGAAGCTGTGGTAGACTGGCATAACTGCATTGATACTTACACTGATGATTAGAGCCTTGCACGGATACAAAATGCATATCCATATCCGATCCATGATCCGCAAACATGGTCCACAGATGTAAAATTAATACCTGCAGATTTGCAGGGCTCTACTGATGATGCTTAAGCTATGATAGGAAAACAAAATGGCTTTATGACTAACCAGTTGGATACACGATTCATAGTGTGGGCCGAGGAGCTTGCTGAACCATTAATGTTGATTTTCAATAAGTGTTGGAACACTGGGGAAGTTCCTGAAGACTGGAAGAAAGTTAATTGACAATATTTAAAAAGGGTAAATGGAATGACCCAGATAATTGTAGGCCTGTCAGTCTGACACAGATCAAAGGCAAGATAATGGAGTGGCTGATAGAGGACTCAATTAATAAAGAATTAAAGGAGGGCAATATGCCAGTCTGCTTTGTGTCATGGGTCATAGGGTCTGGTGTATGCCCCAGCCTGTAACCAGTCTCCTGGGAGTGAACCCTTTAGTGGGCCAGGCCCCAAGGAACCCCACAGTTCCACAGAGGCAGGTCCCCCGTCTCTCTCCGTGACTCCTTGCAGTGCCAGACTCCTGCAGGAGACTTGTATTGCCCCCTTCAGAGCGCAGGGCTCTCAGGGCTGGGCATCTCCTGCCTTGTTCACTATCTCCAAGACACTGGTGTCCCAGGGTCTGGTGAGGCAGCAATTCAAGGTGCTCCCCCACCCAGTAGCGTAGGCAGGTCCAGAGTATAGGGGGAGCGGAGCTATAAAAAGGTGCCTCCCCGCTCCCCCTGTACTCCCCCGGGGGCGCCTCCGGCGGTCCGGTCCGGTGTACCGGCAAGAGCCAGCACCGTGCTGGACCGTACCGGCTTCCCCGGTAGTGATTTAAAGGGCCCGGGGCTTCAGCCGCTGCGGGGAGCCCCGGGACCTTTAATGCGCCGCCAGGGTTCAGACGCGCTTTAAAAGGCCTGTGGCTCCCCGCAGTGGCAGGAGCACCGGGCCTTTTTAAGCACCACCCGAGCCCCGCTGCTGGAGCCGGGCTCGGATTTAAAAGGCCGGCGGCTCCTGCAGCCGCGGGCCTTTTTAAGCACCGCCCGAGCCCCGCTGCTGGAGCCAGGTTCGGGCGGCACTTTAAAAGACTCGCGGCGAGCCCAGCTCCGTCAGCGGGGCTCGGGCGGCGCCACAGGGGAGCGGCCGCTCCCCGTGCTCCCCCCCGGCTACGCTACTGCCCCCACCCTGGCAGGCCCCTCTGGAGCTGTGTCTCAGTCTCAGGGCTGTGTGTATGCAAGGAGTCCATCTCCCCTGTTGGGATTAACCTGTTGTCCTCCCTCCCCTCAACAGAGTCCTGCTGGGGTGACATTCCCCAAAAGGATGTCAAAGCTGATATCCTGGAGAACTACTAGCCAATCTGATCCTTCCTGTGTCTGCACAGAGATCTGAGCCATGGGTAGGGCAAATGGTTTTACATTTGTAACCTTATCCCAGGTTACACAGCCCTTCAGCATTCGATGGGGCTATACCACACATAATTTGACAAGAGTTCTCTCTGTCCCAGAATCTTTCTACCCCATGAATACCTTCCCGTTAGCTACCACCTTTCACTCTCATTGGGGATCAGACAGGTCTGAGGCCAGGAGAGTATAACAGGACAAGTATACCAGTGCCTGGAGCAGAAGCCGATCTGTCACCACCCTTCTTCCCCCCTGGCTGTGTAACTGATTTCCTCCAAATGTTCAGTCACATCGTTTGTTCTCTGCGCCTGAGATACTGGCTGCATTCTTCTTGTCTGGACAGAGGAAGAGTTAGCTGCTCTGTCCTGCGCAAACCTTATTTCATCAAGCTTTGGCCATCCTGCCCACTTATGCCCAGTTTTTCTACAAATGTTGCACCTCCAGTCCTTGCAATCCCTTGGGGATGGTCTATCCACATTCGCCATTTCCCCTAGGTTCATTTTACCTAAACCCCCATTTGGGTCTGATTCATAGTGCCCCCTTGTTGTGGCCCCAACTGAGGTCACTCCTCTTTGGGTCTCTTTTAGTGGCCAGACCTACTGTCCACACACTGATCCACCAATCAGCCCGTGCTATGTGAGTCCTTAGGTGCTTAATCCAGGAGCCACATTTTAAGCTCAAGGGGACATATTTCATAGACCTTCCCTAACTTTATCAGATCATACGATTCCAGGGTAGCCCCTTTACCCCACTTGTGGGGATACTCATCTATCCTGCTGCCAACCTCCATATACGTTGCCCCTTGTTCTTTTGCACACCCCAAAACCTTTTCTTATTAGTCTCAGGTGTTAACCAAAATATATAAAAAAGGCTCCTTTGACTGTTCATAGGTCCCAGTCTCAGTCCCACCCGGTTGGCTATACACCTCAATGGTTCTGGGACCCAACAATGGAGTGAGACTACACAGCCAGTCTGCAGGGGGAATTTGGTTTAGCTCACAAGCCTTCTCCAAGGTGGCAAGGCAGGCATCTATATCTCCCTGTTAGTATATATATAGGCTTGTTTATCAGCCCGAGATAGAATTTTGGGTTTAACTTTTTGATACTCTTATATCTTATACTAATATATGTGAACAAAGGGATCCTTACTAATATGTGTAGACAAAGACACTGTGTATGTTGCTTCTGCCTAGCCAAATGGGTTTGTTACAGATAAGAACAGTTAAAATGTTACTGGGCATGGTGGGAGTATAATATACCAGCGAGTGCACACCAGTTGGGAGGGGCAAGGGAGGGGGGGCAGGCCTATGAAATACTAAAAGCCAAAGAAAACACCTGGCCTTGGCCAGAACACAACCTCACTCCTTATCCCTCCCATGGGATACAAAAGAGGTGGGACGAAGACCCTAGACTCACGACCCTCCAAAATGGAACATGACCATAAGTTGTGAGGGGTGGGACCGAGGGTGTGCATTGTAGGTATATTTGGGTCTTCTAAGAAGGAGTGGGTGGGAATGGGGACACAGGCAAGGCTCTGCAGCATCAGAGCTGGAAAGGGGGACACGAGGTAAACGCTCTGCAGCGTCAGGGCTGGGAATGGAACACTGAGAAACAGACTCTGCTGGTGTGTAGAGCTATGGATATGCTTGCTTGGAACTAACCCCAATAAACTTCGGACTTCTGGTCTTCTGCTTTCTGCCTGCGTGACAAGAACCAGGGGAGAGGGTGAAGGGAAAGCTTTCTCACACTCCCCCTCCTGGAATGGGGCCAACAATTTATCATCTATGCCCCCTGCAGAGTGGGCACCCTGTGGTCTTTCTCTGCTGACTGTTCCCTCCTGTGTCTGTCTCCTGCTTCTGCACACAGAGGCTCCTTGCCTCCATCTCTAGCCTCTGCCTCTCCAACTCTCAAGATGGATCGAGGGCAGGGCTGTCCTTAGGCATACACAGCATAAGCAGCTGTGTACTGTACCCAGAAATTTGGGGCACCCCGGGATCTTAGCGTCCACCCTCTCGCCTCTTCCTATCCCTGTTCTGACTCTTCCTGCAGGCTCCCACCACAGCTGGCTGCTGCAGCCTGGTGAGTCTTCCTCCGGAGGGGATCTAGTACTTAAAAGTGAAAAAGCCTTCCAGCCTGCCAGACCTATTAGCACAACACTGAAACCGTTAAAGAGCCATTCAAGTGGTAATGAAGCCATTTAACAGGCATTTGCCAACCCCCAGGTATATACTGTCAGTTTCTGAATGTACTAACAAAAACAGTTGTGCATTACTGTAATATTTACTCAGAACATGTTAGTCTACAGAAACTTAATTTAAAATGTGCTTTAAAAATATTTCATTAGTATGTTGCTGAAGATTATAAAATAACATCTCTAAAAAATCCATGCATAGATGCACAATCTGAGTATTCATCTTTAGCCTTAAATGCTTAGATCTTCAGACATACAGTTTTTTAAAATAAATCCTTCAAAAGACCACCCTTATCTAAAATACACATGCGAGCCTGGGCTGCCGTTGGGCATAGGGGCAGCAGTTGAATAATATTGCATAGGGCCCCATAAATGCTAAGTTTCAGAGTAGCAGCCATGTTAGTCTGTGTCAGCAAAAAGAACAGGATTACTTGTGGCATTTTAGAGACTAACCAATTTATTTCAGCATAAGCTTTCGTGGGTTAGAATCATAGAATATCAGGGTTGGAAGGGACCTTAGGAGGTCATCTAGTCCAACCCCCTGCTCAAAGCAGGACCAATCCCCAATTTTTGCCCCAGATCCCTAAGTGGCCCCCTCAAGGATTGAACTCACAACCCTGAGTTTAGCAGGCCAATACTCAAACCACTGAGCTATCCCTCCCCCGTAGAACCCACTTCATCAGACACATGGAATGGAACATACAGTAAGCAGATATTTATACCTTCAGAGAAACATGAAAAGGTGGAAGTGCCTATATCAACTTTAAGAGGCTAATTAATTAAGAGGTAGGTCGGGTAGGTGGGGCTCGTCAGCCTTGGAAGGCAGCCCACCTAAGAGAAGGAAAACTCTGATTTAAAACCTCCGCTGCCTTGTGGCAATACCCACTCATGGGAAAGGCTAAGGGAGTTAACCCTGAAACCAAATCCGGTGTCGGAGTCCCGATGACGGTCTGACATTGTCCTCAACATCATTCCGGCAACTCCTGCGACGCCACTGGTGCCAAGTTGTATCGACATTGTCTTTCCCTTGGATCCATCAGTTGCGTGGAGAGGGGGGTTCTGCTGCATGGGCAACAGCTGTTCCTCCATATCACCCTGCCCTGGCTTGCACCCTGGAGAGGACACTCCAGTTAAACATTCCCCATGGGCGCATATCCATCGTCTCTCGAGACTAACGGATGCCAACAACAACAACAACAAATTAAGAGGAACTATATCAGCAGGGGAAAAAAAACTTTTGAAGTGATAATCAAGATGGCCCATTACGGACAGTTGACACAAAGCTGTGAGTGAGGATAGTTAACTAAGGGAAATAGATTCAATTAACGCAATGGCCAAGCCATTCCCAGTCTCTGTTCAAACCTGAGTTGATAGTATCTAGTTTGCATATTAATTAATGATACAACTGCAGAGCGATAAAGTGCATCCCCATGACTTGGGATGCAGTGTGCTCCAGCACCCCCGGGGATCCCTTTTGAATCAGGATTTTAGGAAAAGCAGTAAAATGCTCTCACATCTTACTTTGCAAAACTCTATCACTTATATTGACCTCTGGGGAAGAACCCTTCAGTCCCTCATGCACACAGAACTTGTTTCTGAGGTAGGGGAGCCTAAACTCTCCCATCAACTAGTCTTTGTGCCTTTTTTATTTTCCCTTGTACTGTATAGAGACTGGCGGTTGGGGGGAGGGGGGAAGAGAGTGGGATGATGACAGAGAGTGAAAATTCCTTGTGTATGTAATGCAATGTTTAGGGGAGTTCTTGCCTCCCACTCTTAAAAAGAATTGCTGGAACTATTTAGGGGCTGATGAGGTACCTGGGGTTGAAGTGTACTCAGTGGGGCAGATCCCAATGAGGCAGACACCAGAAACCTCAGAGATCCCCAAATCATATGAACTAAAGGAGTTTCCTGCAGGACTGAGGATGGAAACATGAGACCCACCCAGGAGTGAGAATCCTGTGAGGTAGCATCTTTAAGGAAGCAGAATTACCTGCATCATTATTTATCTCAGGCAAAAAAAAATCCATTAACATGGAAATAAGGGTGAGAGTACATATCAGTAATTGAGTATAATTAGGGCCCTACCAAATTCGTGGTCCATTTTGGTCAATTTCACAGTCATAGGATTTTTTAAATAGTTAATTTCATGATTTCAGCTATTTAAATCTGAAACTTCAAGGTGTTGTACTTGTAGGGGTCCTGACCCAAAAAGGAGTTGTAGGGGATCACAAGATTATTGTAGGGGGGGTTGCGGTACTGCTACCTTTACTTCTGTGCTGCGGCTGGCGGCGGAACTGCCTTCAGAGCTGGGCAGCTGGAGAGCAGCGGCTGCTGGTCAGGAGCCCAGCTCTGAAGGCAGACCCGCTGCCAGCAGCAGTGTAGAAGTAAGAATGGCATGGTATGGTATTACCACCCTTACTTCTGTGCTGCTGCCTGCAGAGCTGGGCCCTCAGTTAGCAGTCGCCACTCTCCAGCTGCCCAGCTCTGAAGGTAACACAGAAGTAAGGGTGGCAATACCATGACCCCCCTAAAATAACTTTGTGACCCCTCTGCAACTCCCTTTTGGCTCAGGACCCCCAATTTGAGAAACATTGGTCTCCCTTGTGAAATCTGTATAGTATAGGGTAAAAGCACACAAAAGACCAGATTTCATGGGGGAAGTCCAGATTTCACAGTCCATGATGTGTTTTTCATGGCTGTGAATTTGGTAGGGCCCTAAGTATAATACATTACGGGGCTGTTGTAATTATCCCCAAACCAAGTATTATAAAACTAGGAAATTCAGAGTTAATGTTAAACTTTTAAAAAATCTTACCACGTTATGGCATGGAAATGCGGTTGAGGGCACCCAACCAATATGATTCTGCCCTGTAGTTACACAATGAAAACAGCAAAATGATATATATGTAAATAAAGAGTGAAATGCCTCTACCCTTCCGTAACTTTGGCAGTAGTCTAACTCCTTTTCTAGCCTCCAAGCATCAAACTTAAGAGTTGACAGATGTATGGTTATCTTGAGCAGCTGACCAATTTCCTGCTTGTTTTTCCAACAGCATGTTATTAAACCAAACCAATATATTTGTACAGTAAACGTCCCAATAACTGGTCACAATACACTATGTATAAAGTATGACAGAGCAACCATACTTCTACCACAGCTAAATCTTCAGTGTATGCCACCTCTTGCCACAAAGGGGAGCCATGAGAGGGGAACCAAGACCACTTAGAACGCTTGCACTTGTCTTGGCTGCTTGGAAGTGAGTTCTTTGCCACAAGGTAGAAACTTTTCCCCTTCTCTGGGAGCCCACTATCCCCTCAAATCCAATTTTATGTATAGTTATGGTGACTCCCCATGTGTCACTAGGAACTGTGGATTGGTAGCCTAGGCAAATGAAGCTTTCTATGGCCACAACTTCTCTTTTCATCAAAAGGATTAGAGACCCCTTTCCCCTCTGTAGCTTCTGGCCATAGTTCTTACACTGATTATTCTGAATCCTCTCCAGTCCCAAGCATCTGCCAATTTTCTATTTAAAGAAGTCAGCACCAGGGGCGGCTCTAATGTTTTTGCCGCCCCACGCAAAAAAAACCCCAAAAACCCTAAACGCCGCCCCCCCCAAACAAAAAAACCCCAAACCCCAACACTCACCGAAACAACTCCCCCCTGCCTATCCCACTGGGAGCGCGGGCGGCTTGCCCATGGCCCCCGCTCTCCCTGGCCGGCGGGGAGCAAGCGCGGCATGCCTGCGGCCCCCGCTCGCTCCGGGGCATGCTTGGGAGGGAGGGGGAGACGCGCGCCGCAGCCGCTCGGGTTCTCTTCTCCGCCGCGCCAGCGCAAAGCGGAGGTGAGCTGGGGCGGCCGGCCGGGGCACATTTCTAGGGGCGGCATGGCCGGTGCCAGAATGCCGCCCCTAGAAATGTGCCGCCCCAAGCACCAGCTTGTTTTGCTGGTGCCTGGAGCCGGCCCTGGTCAGCACGATCCTTTGCAAGGAGCGTGGAGGGGGGACAGGTTGAAAGTAGGAGGCTAACAAGGAAGGAGTCAAAGACAGCAAATAATACATGGGGATTTTTTTCATGGGGTGCAGCGAGGGACAGGAAATGTTGTTTGGCCAGGGAGATGGTGGAGCTGAAGAAGGAGAGAAAAAAACTGGTAGAGGAGGAAGTCAGCATGGTCACAGGGCCTCTTCCAGCCAGGCCTGTTGCTTTATGGGATTTCCCCATGGACCAAACTGTTCCAGACTCTTCTAAGGGTCATCAAGGACTCCCCCTAGCTTATGGGGAAATTCCCACCAGACTTTCAGCAGCATCACCAACTCTTGTTACATTTGTGGGGCAACAGGATTGGTCATTGCTGGAGCCCATCTGTGATGAGACAAGGACCTCCATCCCTCTAGCAAATTTTAGCATGCTAATTGGCTGCCTGCCCCTGAGCAACCAATCAGAGCTGCAGCAGCCAGAGCTGTCCTCACAGGAGGGGTGGGGGAGATAAAGAACCCAGCTGCTCTGGGCAGCCCTGCCCTTCCCCCTGTGAGCAATAGGGACTGGACGGTTCCTCTTCCCCTCCCCCTGCCTTGCAGCTCCTGCCTGGGCTGCAGCAGAGGTGGGTAAGGGGCTCCTAGAGCCCCCAAGCCTGGAACAAGGAGAGGGGACCCTGCTACAGCCGCCAGACCTGGGAGGGCAAAGAGCCCCAGTGGGGTGAACTCCTGGGGTGAAGCTGCAGGGGGGCAGCATTCAGTGCTGGGCAGAGACGGGCAGTGTAGGGTGAGAGCTCCTGCATCAGGGGCCAAAATCCCCTCCCCAGTGCAGCTGGGGGCACTGGCAGCACTGACTGTCACCCCTCCGGGAGGGCAGGGGAGCGCCCAGCACACGACAGACCAAATACAAAGCATCAGTGCTATGAATGGCTCAGGGATTGGGGCTGACTCATGATTTCTGATCCCTTGCGGCCTGCTGTGCTGTGGCACTGTCCCCCGATCCAGAAGGGAAGGGCAGTCTGAGCCAGCTGAAGCAGGCAGCGCTTGCCCTCGCCAGGAAATGTCAGATGGGGATAGGCGAAGACAGCTGATTGGTCCGTACCATTGTCACTTGGGGGGTGGGGATTGGGGAGAGAAGCTGGGAAAAGGTCAGCAGTTTAGGACTCGCTCTGCTCTCTTCCCCTCCCTCCCATCATAGGATAAGTGTGTACCTCTGGCTCACCCACACTTCACAGGAGGGAAGCAGAAGGCATGAGCATAGCTGAACTGCTCAGTTCTTTCTGTGCCTGCTCCCCCCTTGGTGACAAGAACAGGTTGGCCCAGCACTCCTGCACCCATGCCTCAACCTGAGAGGGGAGTCACAAGGGCCTGCTGGCACTGCCCTCTGGCCTGGGAGGGGAGGAGAGAAGAGGCCCCTGGCGAGGAACTGCTTCCCCCAGGCAATGAGTAAGGGGGAAGGCACACAGTGAAATGCTGAGGTTCCAGGGACTGAGGGGCAGTGAGAGGTCAGGGGAACGAGTTGCAGAAAAGGTGATGGCCCTTGCGTCATGGCCAGGAAGGGAAGTAAGTGCCCCCAGTTAATCAGTTGAGTCCAGGCCTCCCACTCCTACAATTGATCATTCTTCCTCCTCACCTCATTGTCCCTCTGTCAGTTCCTTCTTGTCTCCCTTCCTGCAGCTCCCTTAGCAGTGGAGGAAGAGGATGCTGGGAGTGAGTTAATAATAATATCTAGGTCTTACATAGCACTTTTCATCAATAGAGCTCAAAGTGCTTTGCAAAGGTGGATAGCATAGTTATCCCTCTTTTATAAATGGGGGAATGGAAATACAGAGAGATACACTGGCTTGCCCACAATCACCCTGGGAAAGAGTTGGAACTAGAACACAGGTCTCCTGAGTCCTAGTCCAGTGCTCTAGTCACTAGGCCACACTGTCATCCCATGATAGGGCTATGGTTTAACAAGACATACTTTACAGTGAGTGAAGGGTGTGGAAGTCAGAGAAAACAAATAACAGTGGAATGAAGTAAAGAATGAGAGAGTTTGGGAGGAAGAGCTGAGGTTGGCAGAGAAGTAATGGATATCAATAGATTGGATCTCATGGAAGGCCTGATGGAAAGGGATGCTAAACAGGCAGTAACAGTGAAGGAATTCAGATATACCAGTTTCTGATTAAAATAAAGTTGAGTGGCCATTTTGAGTGTGGCAGAAAACATAGGTGAAGATTATAAGAGGAGATGAGGACAAGGAATTATGGTCAGGATCAGACAGGGTGTCAATACGGATGGGAGACTAAGAGAGGAAAAGGGAGCACTAGAAGAAAGGTGTCTGGGGAGAAATAGAGGGGAAGTAGGTGACAGCTACATGGAGAGTAGACCCTGGTGAAATCTTACTCCAAAGAAATGAAAGAAGAGATGGAGCAAGGGGCTGGAAGGGGGGAGGAGGGACGGGGAGTCTGACATCCATATAGTGTCCCTTAGGGGATGACATGCCGTATGTGTGAAAAAATGAGAGTGCAGCTGCAGAGGTAGTGTGTGTTGGGATGTGTGTGAGGTAGGTTCTCGTGAGTGCTAGGAGATGGAGGGAGCAGGGAATGAATAGGTGGTGGATGACAGTGACCTTCCTTGGCCATTCCAGAGGTAGCAGGAGAATGGGAAGGGAAAGGGGTAACAAGAAGGGCAGGGATAGCGGGAATATATGGCACCTAAGAGGTGAGTGGGTTGTTGAATTACAAGGTAAGCAGCTTCCCCTTTTCGTCCTCGGGAGTGACTTGGCCCAGAAGTCCTCTTGGACCATAACCTAGTGCGAAGCCCTCAGACTCGGGTCTGCAGAGGAATCAGCCATGTCCCCAGGGGAGGGATCACTTGCAGCCAAGATACCAATAACCGACCCTGGGCTAGGATCTGGCCAGGAGATTCTCCCTTCCCTGCGAAGGCAGTAGCAGGGCTCGGGCTCGCTGGGCGCGGCGGAAGCCCGGGCGCGCTGGCCGCAGATCCCTTTCGGGGGGCTCGGCGACCTCCGGCTGCCAGGGGGGACGAACAGGCCGGCTCAGCGCCTGCCTGGCGCCCGCACGGAGTCGGGCTCTAGGTGTCCTGCGTGGGACTGGGAGGGGTTAAGCCGGCAGCCCCAGCTCGGGGGACGGACAGGCGGACGGGAAGGCTCAGGCGCCTGCTATACGGAGTCGGGGCTCTAGGTGTCCTGCCTGGGAGGGTCCCTGCTGCATTGCAGCCTCCGCGCTGCTCCGTGTCTGGCGCGCACAATGGCGACTCCCAGCCCCAGCAGCGGCTCCGGCTCCAGCAGCGGGAGCAGCACTCCGGGCTCCCAGGCGCACACGGCGGTCAGCAGCATGCAGGGTGAGCGACCCCCGCGCCAGGCCCCGCCCGCTCGGTCCCCCCGCAACGGCGCGCCCGGCCCGGGCTCCGCACCTGGGCCCGGCCGCTTCCGGGCCGCCCTCGTCGGTCCGGTGGGGCCGGCAGCTCGGGTCCGGCTAGGCCCCGGCTCGGCCGGGCGCTTCCTTGCTCAGCGGCGGGAGCCGGGCCCGGGCCCGCCGAACCGCGATGGCCCTGTGAGACCAGGGCCGGGACGCCGCGCAACCCTCGCGACGGGCGCCCGGCCAGCGGCCCCGAGAGGGAACCGGCCGACTCCCGCCCTGGGGGCCGCGCTCTGGGCCGAGAGGCCTCAGGTGCTGCGGCGGCCATGGGCCTCTGATTGCGCGGAGGGGGCGGCGGGCTGGGGAAAGGGCGCGAGTGTGTGTAGGAGGAGTGTGCCCGCAGTGGGGGGGGGGCGGGAGTGTGCCCGCAGTGGGGGGGGACGGGAGTGTGCCCGCAGTGTGTGTGTGTGGGGGGCGCGGGAGTGTGCCCGCAGTGTGTGTGTGGGGGGGGGCGGGAGTGTGCCCGCAGTGTGTGTGTGTGGGGGGGACGGGAGTGTGCCCGCAGTGTGTGTGTGTGGGGGGGACGGGAGTGTGCCCGCAGTGTGTGGGGGGGGGGCGGGAGTGTGCCTGCAGTGTGTGTGTGTGTGGGGGGGCGGGAGTGTGCCCGCAGTGTGTGTGTGGGGGGGGGACGGGAGTGTGCCTGCAGTGTGTGTGTGTGGGGGGGGGGCGGGAGTGTGCCCGCAGTGGGGGGGGACGGGAGTGTGCCCGCAGTGTGTGTGTGGGGGGGCAGGAGTGTGCCTGCAGTGTGTGTGTGGGGGGGGGGCGGGAGTGTGCCCGCAGTGTGTGTGTGTGTGGGGGGGACGGGAGTGTGCCCGCAGTGTGTGTGGGGGGGGCAGGAGTGTGCCCGCAGTGTGTGTGTGGGGGGGGGCGGGAGTGTGCCCGCAGTGTGTGTGTGTGGGGGGGCGGGAGTGTGCCCGCAGTGTGTGTGTGTGGGGGGGAACGGGAGTGTGCCCGCAGTGTGTGTGTGGGGGGGGCGGGAGTGTGCCCGCAGTGTGTGTGTGTGTGTGGGGGGAACGGGAGTGTGCCCGCAGTGTGTGTGTGTGTGGGGGGACGGGAGTGTGCCCGCAGTGTGTGTGTGGGGGGGGACGGGAGTGTGCCCGCAGTGTGTGTGTGGGGGGGGACGGGAGTGTGCCCGCAGTGTGTGTGTGTGTGGGGGGGGAACGGGAGTGTGCCTGCAGTGTGTGTGTGGGGGGACGGGAGTGTGCCCGCAGTGTCTGTGTATGGGGGGGGGGGCAAGTGGGCCCGCAGAGTGTGTGAGGGATGTATGCCCACAGGGTGGGGGAGTGTGCCCACAGAATGCAGGTGTGTGGGATGGGCGCAAGTGTGCCCGCAGTGTGCGTGTGCGGAGGGGGGTGGTGCGAGTGTGCCCGCAGGGTGCATGTGCGGGGGGGGGGGCGAGTGTGCCCGCAGGGTGCGTGTGCATGGGCGTGAGTGTGCCCGCAGGGTGCGTGTGTGCGGGGGCGCGCTTGAGTGTGCCCGCAGTGTGTGTGTGTCAGAGGGGAGACTGGGGTGAGTGAGTGTTCCTGAAGCATGGAAGGAGGAGCCAATCTGGGGGTGGGTGGGTGAGTGTTCCGGGGGGTTGTGCAGGTGTGCTGTTTTCCCTAGGGATGGGGGTGCTCTGTGGCTGTGTTTGGTGAGTGCTTTGGGAAGTGATGGGGTGGTCCAGATGCCTGTCCTGGCAGTGCTGTGCTATTCAGTGACTGCATACCACCTCCACTTGCCTTCTACACATTAGTGACTAGCAGAAAAAATGCTGTTTTTACCATGTAAATCTGAGCTGCTGTTGGAGCCTTGTCTCCTATTCTATGGAGGTGGTGCTCAGAAATACACACTTAATGTAGCTTGAAAACTGTTGCCTATATTTGAACATACTTTAGGGGCAACTAGATCCTGCTAGTGGTGTTTTGACTGTCTCTGAAGCTCTCTAAACAATAAGAAAGCAGCCATTCTTCTCGGTCAGGCATTCACTTCTCATTTCAGACTTCTGCCCTTTTATTAGGTAACTACATGAATGGCAAATAGGCTCTTGATTTTTGTTTTAAGCATGAATGTGCAGGTTAGACAACGGGGTGTTCCTTTCCCATAGTTCGGCTGCAGCAGGTTATTTTGATATAAGACCGGCGTTTCCCTCCCACTAACACATGTAAGCTCTGCAGCAGAAGAGTCATTGAGTTAAAATATGTAAACAAGTGAACATTTGCCAAGGGTAGGCAAGTTTTAGTCTGGATTTTATACAGATTGAACCTTTCTAGTCCGGCACCCTCGGGAACTGACCGGTGCCGAACCAGAGAATTTGCCAAACCATGGGAGGTCAGTGCAGAGTGCCAGTGGGTCTCCATAGGCACGGGAAGTACAGGTGCGGGGGGGATGCTGCAGCACCCCCAGGCTTTGCACCCAGCAGGACCGGTGCAGCTGCCAGCCCCAGGTCCTCCCCCTCCCTCCCGGAGCTTGAACGCCGCAAATCAGCTGTTTGCGGTGCTCCGGAAGCGCTGGGAGGGAGGAGCAGGAGTTGGTAAGCGTGGGCACGCGAGAGGCGGGGAGGGGGAAGTGGGGAGCTTGGTGCCGGTGGATGCTCCGCACCCACTAATTTTTCCCCGTGGGTGCTCCAGCTCTGAAGCACCCATGGAGTCGGCGCCTATGCTGGACCACAGATGTTACTAGACCAGGGAGTGCTGGATTAGAAAAGTTTAACCTGTACCCTATTAAATCAGCGTTCTGTCTAAACTTCTTAAATATTTCTTGTGGCAAGTGACTCATCCCAGTCTGGCTGTTCTTTGCCCACCTTTCTGGGCAAAGGTTTAAACTGGGATTTCCCAGAATGTTAGGTTGATCTGATGCAGAGCATAAGGCTTTTCTTTTCTTGTGTTAGTTTAGGCTGCAGTTACTTCCTGTAGAATGTCCAGCAGTGTGTGTGCCGCACAAACTTTGTGGCTGGAAGGGAATAACAGGCATACATTTTTGCCTCTCCATGAGCATAGTTGGAAACTAGTACTGGGAGCAGTCAGGCTCAATGCATCCCTAATTTTCCAACACAAGGGCTCAGAAAACAAATGGTCTAATAGTGGGTACAGTTTTATTTAGAAACTGGTTTCTTAATAAAAAGCCAGATGAAGAATAGGTCTGTCAGTTGACCTAAGAACTGTAATCCTAGTAAATTGAACATTGTAAATGCTGATTTGTAGCCTCTGCCCAAATGTCACTTTCTGAGGGCATGTCCAAACTAGGCAAATAGGTTGTGTTTTAAGACGTTAGCTAGTGTGCTTTAAGTAACGTGTATTTACACACCACTTAGTATCTAGTGGGCACAAAGGCAGCGATGTTTAAAAACGTTAGCTGATCGTGGTAAATTCTGGGGCCTCTCTATGGTTGACCATAGGCCATTAATATGTTCTCAAACACAACATTTCGGCACTACGTACAAAATTGTGTTTAAATTTGCATTATCTAACATGTTTTGAAACACAATCTATTTTTGTAGCCCCAAGTTTGTTTCTGGATAGATACTGCAGTGTCTTGTTGTGTGTTAATTCAGTAACAAACCAAATGGAAACTGATGTAATTAAATTAGTGTAATTTCTGTGAGTAAACAAGCCTTGTGTCACACTTTATCAGCCAGTCTCTTGCTGGATTGGGGAGGAGAAGTTCTGATTTGGCTCCTAGTGACTACATCCCCATTCACTGAGCAGTTCTTTATTTCTTGATCTCTCTTGTGTTTTTTGTCTGTTACCTTAATATTTGCTTTGGGAAAACAGACTAAGAATACTTCAATGATCAGCTTATGGTTAAAATAGTAGCCACAACCAAAATAAGAAACTAACATTTCAGCTTTTCATAGTGTTACTGTAGGGTAAGGTAGCAAGTCTTTTCGTCAGTGTCTGAGGGATGACCCTCTACCCTTGCAAAAAATAGAGACTTGGGCAATATCTACACTATAAAGTTAAGTTGATTTAAGTTAGGTTGACATATAGCCACCGTTGTAATTAAACCGCTGTTGCATGTCCTTTTTTCTGAGGAGTGTGTCCACAGTATCAGCTCTTGCATTGACACAGAGAGCAGTGCACCTTGGGTAGCTATCACACTGCGACTTGCCACTGTCTGCCCCAGGGTGTTTTGGAAAGGGTTTGCAATGCCTCATGGGGGCAGTTTCAGCATCCCATGATGTAATTTTCTCTGTGCCATCATTCCATGGGCTTCCTAGTATATTTAATGCGACTTTTCAATGGCCCCTGTAACTTGTGCATCCGCCATCTCTCTCAGAAAGCATGGATCCTGCACTACTCTCCAGTACTGTGGTGAGCATTATGAACACAACACACCTGATCCTGCAGTATTTTATGAGCTGCATGTCTGTTGATTATGCCCTGGTGTCTGGCTTACAGTGTGCCATGGAAAGAAACAATTCAGGATTTCTGTTAGCATTCACGGAGCAGCTGCACATGGTGGACTGTTGGTGCTGGACTCAAGAAACAAGCGCTGAGTGGTGTGATTGCGTCGTTATGTAGGTATGAGATGGTGAGCAATGGCTGCAGAACTTTCGGATGTGCAAAACCACTTTCCTGGAACTATGTGCAGAGCTCACCTCTGCCCTCCGGCTCAAGGACACCAAAATGAGAGCAGCGTTCACGGTGGAGAAGCGAGTGGCAATCACTACATGGAAGCTGGCAAGGCCACACTGCTACCGATCAGTTGCGAATCAGTTTGCAGTTGGGAAATCCACAGTTGAGGGTTGCAGTGATGCAAGTGTGCAGGGCCATTAATTGCATTCTCCTACGAAGGACTGTGATTCTGGGTAATGTACTGAAATAGTGGATAGCTTTGCGGCCGTGGGATTCCCTAACTGTGGTGGGGTGATAGATGGCATGCATACCCCTATTTTGGCACCAAACCACCTTTTGATGGAGTACATCAACAGAAAGGGCTACTTTTCTTTGGTATTGCAAGCGCTGTGGATCACTGGAGTCGTTTCACTGACATCAGCATGGGCTGGTCAGAGAAAGTGTATGATGCATGCATCTTTAGAAACATAGGCCTGTACAGAAAGCTGCAAGCAGGAACTTTCTTTCCAGACCAAAGGATTACCACTGGGGATGTGGAAATGCAAATAGTAATCCTGGGAGACCCAGTCTATCCCTTGCCGCTGTGGCTCATGAAGCTGTACTCCGGCATGCCTGACAGCAAGAAGGAGCGCTTCAACAACAGGGTCAGCAGGTGCAGAATGACTATTGAATGTGCATTTGGCTGCTTAAAGGATCACTGGTGCTGTCTCCTCAGGAGGTTAGACCTTAGTGAGGGCAGTGTCCCCATGGTCATAGCTGCCTACTGTGAGCTTCATAATATCTGTGAAGCAAAGGAGGAGAAATTTCTCCATGGGTGGGGCGTGGAAGTTGAACAGCTGTCTGCTGGTTTTGAGCAGCCAGATACCAAGGCTCTCAGAGGGGCTCAACAGGGAGATATCTGGATCAGGGAAGCTTTGGAGGAGCATTTTAACAATGAGCCACAGTAATGTGTGTTGCTGTAATTTGCTGAGCGTGGAATTTTTTTTTCCCACTGTGGTATGAACCTTGTAATGATTGCTTTTTTTGCGCTGCTATAACAATGCAAATAAATCTGTTGCTACTGTCTCTGAATGTTAGCAGCAGTCACCATGTGTTGGAGAATAATAAAGATTCATTCACTTTGCATAAGTTGATTTTTATTCCACACCCATGGAAACATACCTATGTCATGCTCAGGTAAACTTAATACTCACAGTATCTTTGAAGGAGAAGGGACAGTGAATTCACAAGCACATACACCAATGAGGCTCTTGTGGCTGGCGGTATATCTAGCTGTCATTGTGCATAATCTCCTGCGTTGTGGAGTGCCTGGGGTACTGTTGCAGCAATGGAAGATACATGAAACATGTGTGGAGAGTGTAGAGAGGTCATGGAATGCAGTTCTCTGTGGGCTGCAGAGGGAGGTGAGCACGGATGCGCTCAGCCTGAAGTTCATTCGGAGATTGCAGCACATCTGTTTGCAGTGTTATCATCTGTTCCTGGCGGCCCTGCTTCCTTTCCTCAGTATCCTTCCACATTTTCTCATTGATTGTCTCTCTTCAAGCTCTTGGCTCACAATCCGAAGCACCAGTGGATTGCAGCACCTTGAACATGTTTTCCTTAGACCTCTTCTTTCTTCTCCTTATCTGGCCAAGCTGCTCCACCAGTGTGCATGAGGAGACCCTCAAGGCCACATCTGCTAAAAAAACAATGGACAGAGGTCCTATTTTCAGTGCACTTGCACCCCTTGATCCAAGCAAGTTACAAGCACAACTTTCTCACTTTCCCTTACGAGTCATACAGCTCGGTGGCAGCCCCAGCCATGCCCAGATTGGACAGGGTGAGTTGGGAAAAAGGGTAGGGGGTAGCACTGGGTTATCAGTACAAGCGCATAGGACTGTTGTACTGAATACTGGCACTGTTTTCCACAGGCGGTGGTAATTGTAGCTGATATCTCACTCCTGAGGGTAAGCAAGGCTGCAAGGGAGCACTTCCTGCATGCGTGTGGCTGCAGCCTGGATCCGTATGCTGCTAGCTTGTGTGCTGCAATGGTATCTGCTGAAGTAATTGCCCAGTTGTGTGGCAAAGTGGCCGACCACAGAGGAAGAAACAAAGCAGCTCTCCCAAGAAATCTTCGGCAGAGAATTGCAGATTACCTCTAAGAAATTTTCCTGGAGATCTCTATGGAGGATTCATGGGACATCCCAGTGTGCATAACAAACTTTTGTGCAGGGCTCCCTCTGCCTAGCTCTACAGGGAATGAGAAGCAGATAACCAATACAGGCAGAGTTGCTATTTCACTACCTTTTGTAGCCTGATTAAAAAAGCATTACATGAGCAGATGTGTCCCTATGGTATTGAAGCAAACTGAGTACATACCAGAGCTTCCATCCCCTCCATGAGGCTCAGCTCAGCTGGACTGTAGGGAGTGGCTAGATTGCTGTGGCATCAGAAAGAGGTCCTGGCTCCCCACGCCACCGGATCTCCTTGTTGTTTGTCCCCCATCCTCCTCCGCCTCAACTTCTTTGTCCAGCATGTTTTCCTCGAGGTTCACTCTGGTGGCCAGTGACTCCAGCCCCCCTCCCCCCCCCCGCCCCGAAGTATCCTCGGGGCTCTTGGCGGTGGAGGTGAGGTCGCCGCTGAGGATGGCATGCAGCTCCTTGTAGAAGTGGCATGTCTGTGGCTCTACACCAGAGCGACTATTTCCTGCCCTTGCATTCTGGTATGTCTGCCTGAGCTCCTTGAGTTTTACACGGCACTGCTGCGTGTCCCTGGCATAGCCTTTGTCCTCCATGGCCCAAGCGATCTGGCCTTTGATATCTAAGTTCCTGCTGCTGGAGTGGAGCTTTGACTGCACAGCCTCCTCTCCCCACAGATTGAGGAGATCCACCACTTTTTGTTATACTCCAGGCAGGAGTGCATTTACTGCGTGGAACTGGCCTAGTCAGTTGAGCAGTTGCTATGTTAGCTCACATGCCAAGCGGACAGGAAGAGCGGTTTCAGAACTTCTCCGAGGTTTTAAAAGGAGAGGGGTGCATATCTGTGTACCTGGCTGCAGGGAAGCAGAGTGGTCACAATGGGCATTGTAGCACACCTTCTGGAGGCCACTTAGGTCAACGCAAGCAATTCAGTGTCTACTCTGACACTGTGTCACTCTAACTATGTAAGTGTTACGCCTCTTGTCGAGGTGGTTTTATTAAATTGGTGTAGCAGGCGTGTGACAGTTGCGGGAAGAGCACTGTAGTGTGTACATCTCCATAGTTAGGATGATGTAAGCTGCCTTATGTCCACTTAACTTTGTAGTGTAGACAAGCCCTTGTTTAAAAAAAATCATTGTCTTTCAGTGCAGTTGGTGTGGTTTTTAAAGTTAAAACCTTTTAAAGTTTTAAACCTTTGAAAAATCCTCTCTGCATTAGCAGCTTTTATGACTGCTTAAGATTGAGACTATACTGTTTTCATACTGAGGAAACATTGTAATAAAACGCTATTTGCCCTTTTTTTTTTTTTTTTTTTTTTTGAAACCTTGCATTCATTTTATTTATAGCAAAAATTATAAACGATAGCTGTCCTTGTGATGGTGGCAATAGGGCAGAAGCAATAACTGCTATTTTTCTGCATGGGTGTGTCAGGGCTTATCTGCACTTAAAATGCTGCACCACTTCAGTGATGATATTACTTACAGTGACGACGAGAGGGGTTCTCCCCGCAGTGTAGGTACTCTACCTCCCCGAGAGGTGGCAGCTTGGTTGATGAGGTGTGCTTTCTGGCTAGGTCAGTTTAACTGTGTCGCTCAGAGGTGCAGTTTTTTCACACCCCCGAGCGAAGTAGTTATACCAACCTAATTTCCTAATGTAGACTAGGCCTCAGTTTGCACATGCATGCATAAAGTATTACATGTGTAAACTACTGTTGACAAGACAACTTGAAGTTTTAACACTTGGTTTATCCACACTCAGTTGTTACGTATATACCTTTTTTCTTAGCCCTGGGGCTACACTGGTGGGGGGGGGGGGTCGATCTACGATATGCAACTTCAGCTACGTGAATAACGTAGCTGAAGTCGGCGTATCGTAGATCGACTTACCTGGCCGTGAGGACGGCGGCAAGTCGATCGCTGCCGCTCCCCCGTCGACTCCGCTTCTGTCTTTCACCGAGATGGATTTCCGGAGTCGACGAGGAGCGCGTTCGGGGATCGATTAAGCGCGTCTAAACGAGACGGGATAAATCGATCCCTGATAGATCGATTGCTCCCCGCCGATCCGGCGGGTAGTGAAGACAAGCCCTTAGTGAAGGCAGAGTCCAAATGTGTTAGCTTGTCTTCAGAGCTGTTAAGAGGGCTTTCCAATTGTTATGTTAACTTGATTGAACTCATGAATAAAAAATACACTCTTTTTGTCTGTGAAGATGGGGCCATCTAAAGAAACAAAGTTGAACGGAGATTGTCTCCCTTCTTTTCCTCTATGTTTGTATGTTTCCTGTAAGTTTGGTGGAAACACAGTCACAATCACGAGTGTTTATAGTTCCTATATGTGTGGAATGTGGAGGGTTTGGGAGACATGATTGTAATTGGAATGGAAGCCTAATACCGCCACGGCATTTATAGAGGAGAAGAGAACTTGCTTATGTTTAAAATAAAGCCCACAAAATATCAAACCAAAGCGGACATTTAATGTCTACTGCTTTTGAAGCTCACAAGTTTTCTGTGGATTTGGGTTTGATAAGATATGTGTTTTTTAAACAAAACTTGAAGTTTGTGATAAATTTCAAATACAGTGTGCCTCACTAAAAAGTGAAATTAAAAGAGAAAAAGAAACTGTCCAGTCTGTTGGCATTTTGCTCAGCCTGGGCAGTGCAGGAAGGAAACAGCACCAATGGCAAAAATTCATGAGGGTTTAAATGAGGCTATGCCTTGTTATAGAGTTTTAGTCTCAATCTTTGGAGCAGGCCCTTGTGGTGTGAGATGTTGTGTCAGCAATTCTGCCCCATTCTCTACCTTGTGACTTCAGTGATGTGGTATGGTGGTGGCTTGGCGATACTGTCAAGTGACAAGGGAGTTCCACCCCTTCAGGGGTATCTATGTCTCGAATAACGTCTGATAAAGTAGTAGTAATCAAGACAGCATCTTCTGCCCCTCCTCGATTCCTCTTAATCCTCACTTTTCTTGAAGAGCAGTGACATGCAGGGCTTTTCCCTGGAGTCTCTCAGCAAAACCAAAAAACAGACAAAAATACAAACTAAGCAATGTCCACCCACCCTGGGCTTGAGCTGTAGTTCATCTCCAGTTCTTCCTCTGCCTGGCTTCTGTCAGGCGCTTGCCACAGAGAGGAAACTCCAAACCACCTCTTTTCTGGATTTCCTCCTCCCAGCTATACTGACTCTTTCTTTTAACTCCTCCCTAAGTCTAATGCACTCTTCAGATGTAACAAGTTGGGCTAATAGAGTTCTCAGGCTCTAGTTAACCTCTCATTCTGTGGGGGTTTATATACCCTTTCACATCTTGGTAAAGAGCTTTCTGAATGAGTCTTATGTTTCCAATGTTGTTTTAAAGTTTGGAGTATGCTGGTCTCCACCAGCCCTCAGAAGGAGTCAGCTGCTTTGTGCCCTGGATTAGAGCCCTGTGTGGATACAAAATTTATATCTGTAGATATAAATTGGATATCTACAGAGCTGCAGTGCTCTACTGAAAACCGCAGCGGCAAAAGCAGCAGCATGTCTGGCCCGGCCAGGAGCCAGTGCCCTGCACCGGCAGCTCCCCCGGTGCAGCTGTACCGCCCCCAGCCCCACCCACTGGGGCGTGCACCAGGCTCATCGGCAGCTGTCACTGGTTGCCGTAGTGCAGGGGTGGGCAAACCTTTTGGACCAAGGCCAACATCTTGGTATGAAAATTGTATGGTGGGCCATGAATACTCACGAAATTGGGGTTGGGGTGCAGGAGGGGGTAAGGGCTCTGGCTGGGGTTGTGGACCCTGAGGTGGGGCCAGAAATGAGGAGTTCAGCACGTTGGTCGGGGCTCCGGCTGGGGCAGGGTGTTGGGGTGCGGGAGAGGGATAAAGGCTGGGGCAGGGGGTTGGGGCACGGGAAGTGGTCAGGGTTGCAGACTTTGGGCAGCGCTTACCTGAAGCGTCTCCTGGAAGCAGCAGCATGTCCCCCCTCTGTCTCCTATGCAGAGGTGCGGTCAGGTGGCTCTGCGCGCTGCCCTGTTCACAGGCACAGCCTCTGCAGCTCCCATTAGCCTTAGTTCCTGGCCAATGGGAGCTGCGGGGGTGGTGCTTGGGGCGGGGGCAGTGTGTGCAGCCCCCTGGCTGCCCCTAAGCTTAAGAGCTGGAGGGGGGACATGCTGCTGCTTCTGGGAGCCTCGGTACGTGTGCACGGAGTGGCCTCTGCCCCTGCTCCACAGCTAAAGCACAGGAGTAGGGCAAGCTCCAGACCCTGCTCCCCAGCAGGAGCTTGAGGGCCGGTTTAAACTGGCTGGAGGGCCAGATGTGGCCTACGGGCCGTAGTTTTTCCACCCCTGCCCTAGTGTGTGCAAGTGGCTCTCATGCCCTCGGACAGGAGTCCCTTCCACGCAGCTAAGTCCCTTGTCCGGGGGTGTGCGAGCCGCTTGCACACACTAGTGTGACCAGGGACAGCTGCCGATGAGCCTGGTGCCTGTTCCAGTGGGTGGGGTTGGGGGCGGTATAGCTGCACCGGGGGAGCTGCTGGTGCAGGGCACTGGCTCCTGCAATTGGCAGCCAGGCATGCTGCTGCTTTTGCCACTGTGGTTCCCGGTAGTGCTCTGCAGCTCCGCAGATATCCAATTTATATCCACAAAGGGCTCTACCCTGGATCTTTTTTCCCCAGACTCAGCTCACTGTGTTCTATTAGTGAAGATAAACATTTCCTTACAAATATTTTCATGGCACTTCTGCCATGGTACTCTGTGCCCAGCTTCATCCCCAGCCTCTCTATTTAGAGTAGTAGCAATTGCAGCATAGCAGCAGCAGCAGTATTATGGAGAAGGCTGTCTGGTACTTTCTCACAGTTCTTTCAAGACTGGATCTTCCATGCATTTTAAGACCAAAAAGCACCATTATGATTATCTAGTCTGACCTTCCGTATAACGCAAGCTATTTATTTATGTTATTTGAGTTATTTTATGTGGCCGCTAAGCTCCCCGCCTCCTCTCCCCCTCGCACATGCTGCTCCCCGCTCCTCTACCTACCTTCAGGCAGTTCCTGCCGCCTGTTTGGCGGCTTAGCAGTTTCTGGGAGGGAGGGGGTAGGAGCAGGAAGCCGCGCGCACTGGGGAGGAGGGGGAGAAGAGGCGGGTATTTGGGGAAGGGATTGGAATAGGGGTGGGGAGGGGGTGGAGTTAGGGTGGGGACTTTGAGGAAGGGATTTGAATGGGGACAGGGAAGGGGTGGGAAGAGGCGGAGCAGGGGTGGAGTGGGGGCGCAGCCCAGTGCAGAGGTGGGGGCTTTAAAAGAAGTAAATCTAACTAGGTGCATGTTTTGTCCTTTGAGTGAGGTGCGTTACTGAGTGTATATATTTTGTTCACCTAAGGCAGGGGTCTCAAACACACAGCCCGCGGGGGTTATTTTCTGTGGCCCGCCCAGCTCCCTGTGGCCCCCCCCCCCCCGCATTATTTCCTGCGGCCGCCAAGCTCCCTGCACCCGCCCGCTCCGCCCATGCCTACCTCCAGGTGCTTCCCGCCGCCAAACAGCTGTTGGCACTCAGCGCTTTCCAGGAGGCAGGAGCGGGCAGCTGCGTGCTCAAGGGAGGAGGCAGGGCAGAGGCGGGGCCTCATGGAAGGGGTGGAGTGGGGGCGGGTCCGGGGGCAGTGAGGGGAGTGTCGTCGGTGATGCGGCCCTCGGACCAATGCACTAGTCCTCATGTGGCCCTCATGGTCATTTGAGTTTGAGACCCCTGTGCTAGATTAAAGAGCCATCTATCAGAAATCTTCTCCCTGTGTGTAGGTACTTCCAGACTGATAAATGCCTCATAACCTTGTATTGAATAAGCTAAGCAGAATGAGCTCTTTAAGGCAGGGCTTCCCAAAGCATTAGGCATAGCTTTTCAGGGGCTCTGACATGCCTCTCACTTGTTCTGGAGAGTCTCAGCTTTCACTTAAAAACTGTTGCTAGCTCATGGTTGTAGAGAAAAACCTTCAAAATGTGAATAGAGTGTAACCGATATATCGCTGTCTGCCTATGACTTTGTCCTCACTGCTAAAAAATTATATGTGTATGGCAAGATAACCCTCACATGTGAGTTATCTTGCGGTAAAATCCTAGTGGAGACAAGCTCCCTGTAGTTTTTACTGTGAAGGAGCAAGGCATGGGCAACACTATACCCCTCTCCTAGTTTACTTCTTGATAAAAGTAGAGTGCCTTGTTTCCACTAGGATTTTACAGAATGGTAGCTAACATGCTTTAGTTATCTTGAGATATAAACACCCTTTTTTACATTGAAGACAAAGCCTCGGTTTGCAGCGAGCCTAGAACAGTAGCTGTGAGGTATGAACCTCTACATTCATTTCAATGGCTATGGATGCCGAAGCCAATGTAGATACTTCAAACGTCGATATTGTTAACTGTTTCACTGCTCATGAAAGCATGTCAGAAATAAGTGGAAGTATCTTGTATTATAAAGATCTGTATCATCGCTTCCCAGAGTGAGGAGGGCAGGAGCATGTGCTTGTAAAGGATGCCTGTAATGATAGGTGGCTTTTGAGTACACATGGTGGAATTGCAAAGCAGGTGGTGTGATGGGGTTCATTCTCCTGAGAGAGGGGCTCAGGTTTCAGAAGTTTGGGACAGCCTGCTGCTCCGATTATTGGACATAAGTGCTCAAATCACTCTTGTGACTCTTTTCTGACTCTTTGATTTTTTTCAATGTTCTTTTTTGAAGTGTGGTCTGGACACAGTATTCTAGTAGTTGTCTCACCAGTATTATCTCTCTGCTACTGTTTTGTATTCATTCCTCTGTCCCATCTTCTAAGGTGTGCTCTCATTCATTATTGGAATTGTTTGGAAAAATTTGCTTGACATCTGTTTATCTGATAAATATTTTTGTTAGGTGAACTTGTCTTAAAAATTGGGCTTAGAATCATTTTGACATCATGTGCTTGGAAAACTGAAGCAGCTGATATTCAACAGAGCAGACTTTGCCTTGGTCTCATTCTCCACCGTCCAAGCTCGCTCATGTCCCCATCAGGACACATGGTCTACTTTATTTGTGGGTCGTCAGGTTAAGGGATCCACTGCAGTTACAGAATTCTTTGATAGAAAAACTTCTTATCCCTTGGAATTTGCTTTTTTTGTTCTTAGCCTCTGACACAGTGGCTCCCGATGATCTTCTCTGAAGTGAGCGTCACAGATCGTGTTGATATGCAGACAGCTTGTGGCAGATGAAGTGTGGAGAGGGAGAAAGGAGTTGTAGTGGGAATCATTTGCTTAGAATTGGAGCAATCAAATTTTTCCTGTCCCAGCCCAACGATTGTGATGGAAGCTTAAGCTTTTTGTGTTCCTCAAACATTCTTCTCATAGTTTAGATCAGCAGAACTGCCTTGAATGGTGGGCATCCTGATAAATGTAGGTTGCCTCCACTTGGATACAGAGAAGTCTGTTATGTGAAAATGTTCCATCTACTCTGTGAATATTGGACAATTGAATCTGAATCAATCTGGGGGTCTCTATGACAGCAATCACATTTGGACAGGACAAATACTCCCTGCCTTTTCTAGTTGAGTTTTAATCAGCCTCACTTATGGAGATTCTAGAGGTGCTATTAAGTGGGTAAGATTTGTGGTGTTAAGCCTAGTAAGGGATCAATGTAGCAGGTGCACTGGCAAATGTCTCAATTTCTTTTCCTCTATCTTGACTTTATGCATCTAGAGTAGCCATGGTTCTGCAGTGGGTGTCTTCAGGACTGATCCAGGGGCTAGGACCAGGGGCTGGGAGTCGGGAGACCTGTGTTCTGTTCAAACTCTGATACCAATCTGTTGTGTGACCTTTGGCAAGTCACTTAATCTCCATGCCTCAGTTTCCCCATCTCTAAACAGGGGATGTTACTTACCATCCTATGTAAAATGCTTTGAGATCTACAGAGTTCAGGCATTACTATTTTAATTGTCACTTTGTATTATTCCCCTTTCTGTTCAAAATACATACAAACAGATCAATCATTCCCTTATCTAATGGTAATATTGGAGAGAAGTAAAACACCTGTGTGCTGCTGCTTCAGTTCTAGCTTTGCAGCTGCTGTTACTGGTAAGCACTCCCTAGCAGAACATGGAGAAATGTATACATGTGAGCTACTCCAGAGTAGTGCAAGAATGATGTGACTGACTATGAATAAAACATTTATATGGCATGTACACAAAGTGGTGTTAAATGCAATAAGTAACTGAATAACTGAACTAGTTATTTCAGGGGTTACTTGTAACACTAATAGTTATAAAGTTTTCAGAGACAATCATGAGTTTCAAGTTGGTGTTCTTTCAGCACAGATTTTCTTCTCCTAAGTGTATTTAGTTAAATAGGTGTTAAAAAAACCAGAGTTTTAAACACCTGAATAACATCTCTTCCCACCCCTGTCAGGTTTCACTTCTTTGGTACTTTTGGTGTTATCATTTCAATTCATTAGCTGGAATCTTCTAAGACAGACAAGCCCTGCATTTCTAATAGGGGAAACAAGCAGAAAACTTCTCTTGTCTTAAGGCATGTTTGTAACAGGGAGTACTTCACTCCTGTGCTCCAGGATCTGCATTTGTTGCCAGTGTGTTGCCTCGTGCGGTTTTAGGATGTTGGTTTTAACTTATACAACCATAAATGGGTGGGATCCTGGTTTCTTCAGAGACCTGCCTGTCTCTTTGTGTCACGTGATCGTTTTTGCAGTCTGAGGCACTGAAGCTAATGCTCTCACTGCATTTAATTGTGAGGGGGCTGCAGGCAGGGCTTCCTGAGTGTAAGGCCTTGGCTACACTTGCGAGTTACAGCGCAATAAAACTGCCTGCAGCGCTGTAACTCACTAAGTGGCTACACTTGCAAGGCACGTGCAACGCTGTATCTCCTCAGATACAGCGCTGCTTGTACTTCACCTCCCCGAAAGGAATAACATTTGTTGCGTAGTGGGTGGAACGCTGCTGCTTCAATGTAGCCAGGGAATTCGCAGTAACTGACCTCCGGAAGCTCCCTTTGTTTTGAAACGGCACTTCCGTTTCAGAGCTCCGTTCTGGAGCTGCTTTACAAAAAAAAGCAAACAGCTACTGTTTGCAGGCGGGGGGGAGGAAGGGATTGAGGAATCCGTTAGGAATGCCGGCAGCAAAGTTGGCTTGGAGAGAGACGGCGGGGGAGGGGGAAGAACGGCGGGGGGGGAGGGGGAGGGCTCCGTTTCCCCGAGTTCTCTTTTATCTGCTCTTTAAAAACAAACAAAGCCCCTGCTGCTTGCTTTCAGTGATTGAGAGAGAGGAGGGGGATGTGGAGGTGTGTAAACTTAGGAGATAATGAGCTGACACTCTGTGGATACCCCAAAAATCCACTCTCTCTCCCAACACGCTCCCTGTCACACTCCACCTCACCCCCCCATTTGAAAAGCACGTTGCAGCCACTTGAACGCCCATAATGCACCGCTCCCAATACAGCTGCAAATGCCTGAAATGTAGCCACGTTAGTGCGCTGGCAGCTGCCAGTGTGGACAGGCTGCAGCGCTTTCCTTACTCAGCTGTACGAAGACGGGTTTAACTCACAGCGCTGTACAGCTGCAAGTGTAGCCAAGGCCTGTGTCTCTGTGTTTGGAGCACAGGAAGGGTCCATTTTAAAATCAAAGTAGATAAATAAAACTACATAAGCTCAGGGCAGCAAAATGCAGCCTGTGGGTTTTTACAGTGTAGCCACCCTCTGATTTAGTATCTGACTTCAGGTCCCAGCATGCAGTACTCCACATCAGTCTGAGCATTCTGGGACCCGTATTCTCCACAGGCTGCATTTCTGTCTTAAGCTTGAAGCTGTTTGCAACTGGTTTATTTTATCAGAATTCAATGCAGCTTTTGGGCTCCTGGTAAGCTACCAGCACAGCCTTCAGCTGGGCAAAATTTGGGCCTGCCTTGGGCTCTAGTTTTTGAAGATTCTCTAGTGCACTTTTCCTGCCATTTATAGGCTTACACTCTGCTCTGGGGACTCCAATGCTTCGGGTCGTTGCAAAGTGTCAAAAGCATAGATAACATTTGTGGCTCCTAACAGTCAAGTTGAAAGGCCTGGGCATGACTTTGCCATAACATATACAGCCAAGCAGCAGTTGACCTTCACTTGTTTAAAGAGGTTTATTGAGCTTTTCAGCCCCGACTGTCATTGTGTAAATGTCCTCACAGGAATCTCCTTCTGCAGCCTGCTTGCTTTCTACTCGCAAACCCCACATGAGGCATACGTGCTGGTGGCTTGAATTTATGTAAGGCCTGACACATGATGCTGCACAGTACTTCCTGAGCAAGGTCCCTGACCTGGGCATTCCAAGCTTTAGCCCTAGTGCACGGATGCCTGTGCTGGTGCAAGGACCCAGACTTAAGAATCATTTGATAACCTGTTATTGTTTGTAATGCAGTTGTGGTTGCTTGACAGCATCATGTCTGTCACTGTTTGACTCCCTCTCTGCGTCCTTGCCCATGCTTTGAATGGAGCTAAGCAGTCTTGCGCCTCAGCAGGTTAGTGGACATTAGCTGCTGCTGAATAAGCAGTAGGGGAGACAAAGTTTTTGTATACCTTACAAATGCTTATTTCTCACTGCTGCATTGATTGTCCCAGATGATACAAAACTACTCACGATAGTTAAGTCCCAAGCAAACTACGAAGAGCTACAAAAGGATCTCTCAAAACTGGGTGACTGGGCAACAAAATGGCAGATGAAATTCAGTGTTGATAAATGCAAAGTAATGCACATTGGAAAACAATCCTAATTACACCTCTACCCCGATATAACGCAGTCCTCGGGAGCCAAAAAATCTTACCGCGTTATAGATGAAACCGCGTTATATCGAACTTGCTATGGAGGGCTGGGTAGGGAAGGCTGTGCCACCCCAAACAGCCTGGCCCCGCCCCCTATCTGACTCCCACCTACTTCCCGCCCCCTGACTGACCTCTCAGAACCCCCGACCCATCCAACCCCCTCTGTTCCCTGTCCCCTGACCGCCCCCTGAGACCCTCTGCCCCTTATACAACCCCCCGGCCCGGCCCCCTTAACACGCCGCTCAGAGCAGTGTGTCGAAGCCAGATACGCTGCTGCCATAGGCGGCGACTCCGTGAGTGCTCCGGGTGCTGGAGCACCCATGGAGAAAAATTGGTGGGTACAGAGCACCCATTGGCAGCTCCCCGCTCTGCTCCCCTGCTCACCTCCCCTCCACCTCCTCCCCTGAGCGTGCCACTGCTGCTCCGCTTCTCCCCCCTTCCTCTCTCCCTCCAAGGCTTGCCGCAAATCAGCTGTTTGGCACAGCAAGCCTGGAACGGAGGGAGGGGGAGAAGCAGCGCGCTCCGGGGAGGAGGTGGAGGGGGAGCAGAGGTGAGCTGGAGCGGTTCCTCTGTCGTCTCCCCCCTGCCCCCGGTTACTTGCTGCGGCCCTCCTTGCGCAAGCCTGGGAGGGAGAAGGGGAAACGCTTTACCGCGTTATATCCGAATTTGTGTTATATTAGATCGCGTTATATCGGGGTAGAGGTGTATACATATAAAATGATGGGTCTCAATTAGCTGTTACCACTCAAGAAAGAGATCTTGGAGTCACTGTGGATAGTTCTCTGAAAACATCCATTCAATGTACAGCAGCAGTCAAAAAAGCAAACAATGTTAGGAATCATTAAGAAAGGGATAGATAATAAGACAGAAAATATCATACTGCCTCTATATAAATCCATGGTACGCACACATCTTGAATACTGAGTGCAGATGTGGTCGCCCCATTTCAAAAAAGATATATTGGAATTGGAAAAGCTTCAGAAAAGGGCAACAAAAATGATTAAGGGTATGGAATGGCTGCCATATGAGGAGCAATTAAGACAGGGACTTTTCAGCTTGGAAAAGAGATGACTACAGGGGGAATATGATAGAGATCTATAAACTCATGACCACTGTTCCCTCTAAGCTGTGCGTGTGCACACAAATCCTAAACCCCGTGCACACAGCGAAACACCGTGCGCACAAAAACCGAAATACTACATTGGAGCCAGGCTGAAATATCATTTACGGGTGACTTTTGACGTTGTTCGCCTGCCATCTGTCAACACAGCCAGATTCTACTAGCTGGCAAGGGGAGGAAAGGGAAAGGAGGGCAATGAATCGTACCCCTTCCCGCCAGCATTTCAAACGTGGAACGTTGATCATGTCGGGCCGGTTGGGACCCACACATCTCCTTGTATAAGCATTTTACTCGATTGGTGCATTTGCCTCATGGCACACAAATTTGAACTCTGCTTCAAAAATTTGCACAGAAGAAATTTTTTGCGCACACAACCTGTCAAAAATTAGAGGGAACATTGCTCATGACTGGTGTGGAGAAATTAAATAAGGAAGTGTTATTTACTCCTTCTCATAACACAAGAACTAGGGGTCACCAAATGAAATTAATAGGCAGCAGGTTTAAAACAAACAAAAGGAAGTATTTTTTCACACAACGCACAGTCAATCTGTGGAACTCTTTGCCAGAGGATGTTGTGAAGGCCAAGACTATAACAGGGTTCAAAAAAGAATTAGATAAGTTCATGGAGGATAGGTCCATCAATGGCTATCAGCGAGGATGGGCAGGGATGGTGTCCTTAGCCTCTGTTTGCCATGGGAATGAACGACAGGGGATGGATCACTTGATGATTACCTGTTCTGTTCATTCCCTCTGGGCCATTGTCGGAAGACAGGATACTGGGCTCGATGGACCTTTGGTCTGACCCAGTAAGGCCGTTTTTATGTTCCCCCTTTCCAAATCAAAGCCTTTGTATTTGCATTTTATTGAAGATGGAGGTTGGCACTTTCAAAAGCAAAATATGCTGCGCTGAATACAATGAGAAGAGAGTCCAAATAACAAGAACTGAAGCATTGAAAACATTTTCTATCTGGTCCTCTTTCTTAGGTGCACCAGGAGATGGCCTGTGACAGTCTTCATGAATCTCTTGCTGATTTCTCAAAATTTCTCCTTAGCATCTAAGAAACCCAATAACTTGCATTTCTAAGAAAGGGGAAGACAGTTGTTGGAAGTGGACACAGCCAAACTGGGAAGAGACCCAGTGAGCTCCCTTCCTGGGATTCAGAGTCCAAGCTGCAACTTCAAAGTGCTGTCTGCACAGATGTTTTTACAGTACTAGGGCAAGCTCCACTAGCCTGAGTCTGTTGAGCTGAGCTGGGAGGCTCGCTCCTGCTCAGTTGAAAATGCTCTGTAGACATCCTCTTAGAGGCCTTGGTTTCCCTGCACCTGTAAATAGAAATATTTCTACATCTAATCAAATTCTGTACCAGTTGTCTTCTCCAAAATGTGTCCCCAGTTACTGATTCTAATTTTTGCATCTTTTCATTAGGTGCTTCCCTGCCCTCTTTCTTAGGTCCAGTGTAATTTAGATGTGTGTTTGAGCACTTTGATTTCCCAGTCATTGATAGGGCCCTACCAAATTCATGGTCCATTTTGGTCAATTTCACGGCCATAGGATTTTAAAAATAATACCTTTCATGATTTCAGATATTTAAATCTGAAATGTCATGGTGTTGTAATTGTAGACCCAAAAAGGAGTTGTGGGGGGGATTGCAAGGTCATTGTAGGGGTGTTGCGGTATTGCTACCCTTACTTCTGTGCTGCTGCTGGCGGCGGCGCTGCCTTCAGAGCTGGACAGCTGGCTGGGAGCAGCAGCAGCGCAGAAGTAAGGATGTTCTGGTATTGCCACCCTTACTTCTTCACTGCTGCCTGCAGAACGGGGCCCTAAGTCAGCAGCTACGAGACTCTGGCTGACTGGCTTTGAAGACAGCAGCGCAGTGGTAAGGGTGGCATGGTATGGTATTGTCACCCTTACTTCTGTGCTGCTGCTGGCGGGGCATCGTCTTCAGAGCTGGGCACCTGGCCAACAGCTGCTGCTCACCAGTCACCCAACTCTGAAGGTAGTGGAGAAGTAAGGGTGGCAATACCCCTCTAAAATAATCTTGAGACTCCCCTGCAACTCCCTTTTGGGTCAGGACCTCCAATTTGAGAAACGCTGGTCTCCCTTGTGAAATCTGTATAGTAGAGGGTAAAAACACACAAAAGACCAGATTTCACGAGGAGAGACCAGATATCATGGTCCGTGACATGTTTTTCATGGCCATGAATTTGATAGGGCCCTAGTCATTGAGCTGTCCAGGGGGCTATTCCCCTAGGCAGGAGCATGGAGACTAAATGCTTATCGTGCTGGTACTTTGGGCACACTGGTGCCAAGCTCAGTTGTAGAATATGAGGACGTTTTATATCAGATGGTTGATACATAAAGTCTGATTGGTCTTTTGTTGGTGAAAGGAGCTGGATTACCATCCCTAGAGTCTGAAGTCCTCTCATTTGTCTGCATAACTGGTTATAACCAGGGCTTTGGAGCGGAGCCCGGAGCTGGAGCGCGGAGCAGCTCCGGAGCAGTGGAGCTGTAGGTTTTCGCCTGGAGCTGCAGCAGAGCCAGAGCACAGCTCCAAAGCCCTGGTTATAACAGAGCCAGTGACAAGATAAGCGTTCTGCATATTAAGCTTTGCCATTGTGCCTCAGCCCTAACCTAGAATACCTCTAGGGATCAAAGGAGAGTTCAGTCTCTATGGCCTATTCAATCTGTAGCCTCTCTGCTTAGACTACTGACAAGGATGATGGTTGGCATGTTTTTTCTGAGGGCAGGTCTATGCTAAAAACGTTCCATCAGTGCAGCTTCACCACTGTGGTACTTAAGTGAAGATGCTCCTACACTGATGGGAGAGAGCTGAGTTAATCCACCTCCCCGAGAGGTGGTAGCTATGTTGACAGGAGAAGCTCTCCTGTTGACATAGTGCTGTCTACATGGGAGGTTAGGTCGGTAGAACTATGTCGCTCAGGGGTGTGGATTTTTCACACCCCTGAGTGATGTAATTATATGGATATAGGTCTGTAGTGTAGACCATGCCTGATTTTGTGGGGAGAGTCAGGGAGAGGATGCTGAGACAGTGAATTATAAGTCGTTTGCCAGCTCAGATGTCTGGTGGAATTGGCAGCTCTGCTCTTCTTTCTCAACTGTCTTTCCCCAGGTTGCAGGACTGTTTGAAAGGTTTGTGCAGGCAGCTCTGTGCAAACTGGGGAAATGATTTGGGATCACTTGTTCCTTAATGCTGATAATTCAAAGTCTGTTTTGAATGTACCTTGGTGCCTTCCTTGCCCCACAAAAATAAACCCAGGAGGTGCTTTTCAGTTGATTGAGGGAGAGCAAATGTTTCTCGGCAAGGTACATTTCTTTAGTGTTGACAAGATCTTAGTCAACCTGACCTGGAGTCAAACCAGTGACCTAAGTGTGAGAGGCTTGATATTGTCAATGTCTTGAATCATTTAACTCCTTTAGTGTTTTTAACCGTGATAAATCCTGGGGTTGTCCAGCCCAATACTTTTGCAGTCCCTCTTGCATGGTTTTCTCAACCTTTTTCACAGTGATCCTGAAAATATATCACAATTACAGCTGTCTGCCTGTGCAAAGGGATTGGGTAAGAGACTGATTTCCTGGATGGCCTGTGCCAATCCTCTTCTGTGTTTGGTTAGGTAAATAATAACAACAACAATAATGCTTTGTACTTCTAAAGCTGCTTCTGTCTGACGATCTCTGTGGTCTTTACAAACAATTAATTTAGCCTAGAATTACCTCTCCTGAGGTAGACAAATTTGATTCCCATTTTTCAGATGGGGAAACTAAGGCTCTGAGATATGAAGTGACCCATCACAGCCTTGACAGGAAGTCAGTGTCAGATCTAGGAATGGAACCAGCATGTCTGATATCTCCCGGTCCTCTGCTTTACTATGTTGGGTATTGGTAAATTTCTGAGAAATAGTAATACTATAGCAGCACCAAGTTATCCATCTTTAGGCCCTAACGCCTGTTCCATTATTGCAGTATAACGTTCCTTTGAGTAAAGATGGTGAGGATGTGAAGAGTTTGTGCTCAGCATTCATTCAAAACCCAAGTAATGAGTATAGCAATGTGAGCAGGCTTGTGCAGGTGATGACGCAGAGGCTATACTTCTGAATAGCTGTCACAGAGCATGTGATTCTAAATCCCTTCTATTATGTGCCTTCTGAGTGTGCTTGTGCTGCATGCTAAGGTCGATCCAGTAAGTAAGTGTTTAAGCATCTGAACAGCAGCATAAGAGTATGTCATAAATATGAAGGGATTGAAAGGCTCTGAGACAGTACTATAAAATTCTCTTACCTGTAAAGGGTTAAGACTCAGGTAACCTGGCTGGCATCTGACCAATAAGGGGACAAGATACTTTCAGATCCTGAGAGAGGGGGAAAGGTTTTGTGGGTGGTTCTTTGTCTGGGGCAGTGTGATCTCTGGGGACTAAAAGGATTGGCAGAAAATCAGTCTCCTCCAACCCAACCTCATCAAACCTTCACTATTTCACGTAAGTTAGTCAGGCATTGTGAACAGGTTTTGTTTGTTTTGCTTGTGGAACTTTCCCTGTGCTAAAAGGGAGGTTTATTCCTGTTTTCTGTAGCTTGAACTTTCCCTGTGTTAGAGGGAGGGGTTATTCCTGTTTTTCTGTAACTTTAAGGTTTTGTCCAGAGGGGGAATCCCTCTGGATTTGGAAATTGAGTACCCTGTAAAATAGTTAGCATCCTGATTTTACAGAGATGATTTTTACCTTTTTTGTTTTAATAAAATCCTTCTTTTAAGAAGCTGACTCTTTTCTATTGTTCTAAAACCCCGGGGGTGGGGTTTTAGATCACTGTGTAGCCAATTGGTTAGGAGATTATTCTCAAGCTCCCCAGGAAAGGGAGTATATGGGCTTGAGGGGAGATCAGCGTGGGAAAGGAGAAGTTCAAGCGGTCCCTTTTCCTGGTTCCTGTTTAAATCACTTGATGGTGGCAGTGTACCTAATCCCGTGTCCAAGAAAACATTTGTACATTGGGGAGTTTTTAACCTAAGATGGTAAAAATAAGCTTAGGGGGGTTTCATGCAGGTCCCCACATCTGTACCCTAGAGTTCAGAGTGGGGAAGGAACCCTGACAGAGTACATGTAACTAAGCACTGTAGAGGGTAGTCAAGATTGTGATAGAGTTTTCGTTACTTTATTGTGTAGAAATATTAGATATGCAGCAGAAACATAGAAATTGTGCAGCATTTGAATTATTGAGGTTGGTTTGCTGATTGGGTTGATTAACATTGAAAAAGACACCTGCTTTTAAAAAAAATTTTGGTGTTTTACCTTTCTTTGGATCCTTTTGGGGAAAAAGTATAAGCTCATGGGACTTGATTTTTGTTTCACACATTACTCTGCATCTGCTAAGTCAGGGTGGGCAAACTTTTTGGCTCAAGGGTCACATCTGGGTGAGGAAATTGTATGCAGGGCCATGAATGTAGGGCTGTGGCAAGGGGTTGAGGTGTGGGAGGGAGTGCGGGGTGTGTGTGTGGGTGCAGTGTGCAGGAAGGGGCTCAGGACAAGGGTGCAGGAGGGGTGTGGAGTGTGGGAGGGGGCTCAGGGCAAGGGGTTGGGGTGCAGGAGGGGGCTCAGGGTACGGGGTTGTGGTGCGGGGGGTGGGTGTGTAGTGTGGGAGGGGGCTCAGGGCAGGGGGTTGAGGTCCAGGAGGGGTTTGGGGTGTGGGCTCTGGCCCGGCGCCACTTACCTTGAGCGGCTCCGGGGTGGCGGTGGTGTGCAGCGGGGCTAAGGCAGGTTCCCTTCCTGCCCTGGCCCCGCGCCACTCCTGGAAGTGGCCAGTATGTCCGGCAGTGGCTCCTGGGGGTGGGTTGGGGAAGGCGGTTCCGCTGTGCACTGCTGTCACCTGCGGGTACCACCCCCGAAGCTCCCATTGGCTGTGGTTCCCCGTTCATAGCCAATGCAAGCTGCGGGGGAGGGGCGGTGCTTGCAGGTGAGGGCAGCGCATGGAGGCCCCCCCCACCCCCACACACACACCCAGGGGCCGTAGGGACATGGTGCCGGTCGCTTCCAGGAGTGGCATGGGGCCAGGGCAGCCAGGGAGCCTGCCTTAGCCCTGCTGCACCATGGGGCTAGCAATCTCGCGGGCTGGATTGAAAGCCCTGACAGGCTGCATCCAGCCCGCAGGCTGTAGTTTGCTCTCTCCTGTGCTAAGTAGATACCACTTAGAAGTCGGTACCTCTTCTCTCTCTTGTTTTTTCTTCAGTTTGACAAGTTGCTCTTTTTGCATTATGTCATCTTAAAGCTGAGGTATTAAGTGCTGTCTAAACTAGTCATCCCTATAGCAATTCAGATGACAGTGCTGTCTGCATAGAATGACTGTGTTTCCATTGCTAGCTTCTACAACACAGCTAGTAGTTGACAGAGACAGACTCATCTGCACAATATTCCAGTAGCATAGGGAAAAGTGCTCACTGCTCAACCCCTGGCTCTGCCACAGGCCCTACCCCCTCTCCACTTCTTCCCGTGCCCTCTCCTGAGCCTGCAGTGCCCTCGCTCCTCCCCGCCCCCTCCCCCAGCCTCCTGCACACCTGGAAACAGCTGATTGGGAGGTGTGGGGAGGGAGGGGGAGGTGCTGATCCGCGGGGCTGCCGGTGGGCGGGAGGCGCTGCAGGTTAGCCACCCCTGCTCTAGAAGCTGGGGCTATCAGAAAAGTGCCAAATATTGCAAGACTCACAATAAAATCGTGCGTTGGCGACACTGGAGGTATGAGAAATTAATGCTACTTATCAGGTGTTTACTACAGTGCAAATGGGCAGTACTGCTGATGATTGGTATAATGTGAATGGACCAAACATATTTCATTGTTGAATATTTTGTTCAGTGAGAGTGAACTGGAGTAACATCAGTTCTCAAGTTCTTTCCATTTATACCCCAAAGGAACTGAACAGATCACTAGGACTGAGGAGAATTATTCCTGCTTGAAGCCTAGTTGGTGGGGGTGGGGGTGAGAGTGAGAGTGGAGGGAGAGGAAAGACTGCAACTTGCCTGCATAGAGCAGTATCTTGAAAATCAGAAATAGGATATAAATTCTTAGACTCACAAATGATGAGTAGGTTAGCCATGTAAATCACGTTTACATAATCGAAACCAGGGGGAGCACTGTCCGCCTCTTAAAGTAAAAATTTAATGTAATTTACCTTATTTCAGCTGAGCAAACTTGTTTGATTTAGTCTGATATTTTTATTAGTGCAGGTTTTAACAGACCTGGTCCTCCATTGTTGCACAGATGTTAACAAACTGAATGTTGCTTGTTGGGAAATGCTAAGTAAAATACTGTTTGACTTGATGAAATATTTTCAAATGTCACTTACCTCAGTCAGAAACTAATTAACATCTTTGGCTTCATTGGAACACAGTATCCTCCTTAACGTCTTAATAGTCAAGAATGTGACTTGCTACTGCAGAAAACCTATATTAGCAAAATTGTTTGAATGGATTTGCAAAGGTATCCAAGGAGTTATGACTGTTTTATTTTTATTAACATGACAATGAAACTAACACTCTCATAAACTGCTTCCCTCTTGACCTGATCTGGCCATTGATTGATTTCTTTCTTGGCATTTTGGACAATACAGAGCTATTGAAAATGCATGGCATGTAAATGAAGGAGATTGAGATGACTGCACTTCTTGTTAGTTTCTCGGGATAACACTTTGCCCATGAAACCAGTTTTATTCAGATTTTTTTTTACTCTAATAATGATAATTGAAACATGTGACTTTTAATAGTTATGCAATTCTGTGACTTCCAGTGAATGAACTAGAACTTATCTTTTTTGCTTTAGGCTTTCAGATAAACTTCTGTGAAAAGGCACAAAGTAAGCTAAAAATTTTATAGTATTATGCTACTTTTATTTTAATTTTTTTATATCAGTCTTGGTTCTGGGAATGTATCCACTGTTGTTCCAACTAACCAACCATGGCAATTATACATTGATTGAGCTTCCATTTTTCATATTGCTTAAAAAGTAAAAAAATACCCAAATGGTTTTCTATTAGGCCATTGGTTGTAAAAGTTTTACATGCCTTTTATACTTACAGGTCTGTAATAAGTTAATAATGAACGAGAGCTACACAGATAGTCCTGTTATTCACTGGAGTTTCACACACTGCCAAACTCCAGTGGAGTATGAGTCAGGTGGGATTTGACTTTTTGAATTGCAGGTGCTTTATTAAACTAGAAGTGTTCCTTAAAGAACACTTTGCTTCTTATGTAATTTTATATTAAGAAAAATGAATTAAGTTAAACAATGCAACATTTTTGGGTCTGAGCACCTTAAAAAGTTCCTTCTGTAGGTATTGGTCACATTTATATTGATTTGGATCATTGTTACTATCTGTGCATCTCTATGGGAGGAGGGGAGTAATGTAGATAACTTCTTAAACTTGGCTGGCTATTTCAATTGAGGCTAGACTTTTGGAAGGTGAGACTAAAATCAGTCATTGCAAAGCAATTTTTGATGACTAATGGAAGCTCTTTAGGATTAATTTTTTTATTGTTTCTCTCATGGCTTTTCATACTTTGCATTGCTATGTCACTCAAATCACAGTACCCTTCACAATTGCCTGTCATGAGTTAGTGGAGTTTTATTGGAGACCAAAACATAGTTTTGATGGCACCTCTATTTGGTAAATGTTCTGTAGTTCAGTAAAAATCCACTCTGCATCTCATTCTGCATTTTAAATATATATTTTTAAATTTTATTTGCACTTGATGAATATGCATATTTATTTTAACTGAATTCAGATATCTAGAGTTAATTGCTAATATTCAATAATTGGTGTCTTGGAATTTAAAGACTGATATCCAATGTACATGCTCACTAGAAAAATGAATATAAACTAATTTATTTTGTAATGCTCTAATGAGAATATCCTGCACTGTGGGATGACAGGGTTTGGTTTATATTTCTGTTAATGGCTATTTGCAGACCACTGTTTGGTCTGTTTGGAAAACTTTTACAAGAGGTACACTTATAAAGGTTCAGTGCATAGCAGGCCAATTTGTGTCACTACTGTGCCAGTGGGACTGAACTGGAGAACAATACATGTCCTTTAACAATATGGTTTGTCCAAGAGTGTGGCAAATACTAAAGTTCCTCTGGGAAGCAGTATTTTCAAATCCATTTTATAACATAAAAACTTTACACAAAACTTATGTAAAACTCCCAGGTCCTGGGTCTTCCTAGTGAAAGCCTAGCTGATTGCTGCTCAGATCAAAAAATGTTTTCTTAAAAACCAAAGAAGCAAACAAAGCCCCCATAACATATAGTTAGTTTACTGTGGTGATAAATGGGTGCTCCTGGACCACAGGTGAAAAAGAGTTTGTTACACAGGGAATTTGTTTCTGAAAAAAGCTGGCACACTAAGTTCTGACTTCAAAGGTGACATTTTAGGAAAGGTTGCCTTACTATTTGCTCAGGACACTGTTCTTGATCTTGTGTCAGCCGCTTACAGATCCTCTTCTGTACCACGGACACTGAAAACTTTCTGACCAGAAATACCTCTGCAGAGTTTGAACTGAATTAATTTCTCCACTAGGGACTCTTGCATAAAACCAGGATCTTTTTTCAGTCCACTTGCTTCAACTTCTTATTCCCCACCTGCAACCAGAATGTTCACGGGGACATAATCTTTTCCACTAGACACAGTCCTGCTGTGTCAGAGGAGTTTGGCTTTGTGAAGGGAATAAGCAGCTGAACTCTTAAACAGAACACAGGTCCCTGGTAATGAAATGAAACAAAAGTATGGGCTCTGCCAGCAGAATGGTTTGTATGCAGAGCAAGGGTGATTCCAAAATTTCACAGGAAGCACAAGCATGCAGACAAAGATCTCCCATCAGTGAACTGATGAGAGGACCTCAAAGAAGGAAGTTGTCATTGTGTTCCCTGAAGGAGTTGAGAGCTTCTAAGGTAGGAATATGCTAAGCACAGAGTAAACCAATGAGTAAGAGGCAGACATCTTTGACAACCCAGTGGGATAAAATGCATCTGTTATCCAAGAGCTTGGAAAAAATCATCTGGTCTGTGTTTCTGTCAATGACCTATGTACTGTGTATGCCAAACGTCCCAGGAACACAGTGCTAGGTCAGCCAGTGAGGACTCCAGAAGAAACGAGAGTTTTATCTAAAGTCATGTTATTGTATGTTTTGAGATCTGTACTTTGGGTGAAAGCTGTTTTGTATCAGCATCTGAAGGTTGAAATGTGATTGATTTTAGTACAGTCTTCTTTGGCAGTGATGTGCACTCACCTTGGATGATAGAGGGAGACAGTCTCCCTAGTATATTGTTGAGATGGAATGGATGTAGGGTTATCTGTTGTGAGTTGCTTAAGAGTTGCTGTGTGGAGAATTGACAAGATAGTGTTCCAGTTGTGCAAACACTTAGACATGTACATAATGTTAAGCATGTGAGTAGTCCCATTAAAGTCAATGGATCTGCTTACACATTTAAAGATTTTGCAGGATCAGGACCTAGCAGCAAATACAGAGGCATTCACAGGGGCTGAACTCAAACCTCTTGCCCGTTTATCAAAACACCTTAGTTCATCTTTAAATGCAGGTGGAAAATAATAGAAGTGGATTAAAAATAACTGATCTGTATTCAGAACATTTTACTAATGAATAACTATCCATGCAGACCTTTGGGTTCCTGCACACTCATCTGTTTTAATCATTACATATACAGGAAATGTTGGCAAAAAATAAATTGGAACTGAAAACTTCACATGTAAAACTTCCTTGGAAGCTTGTCACATCTGGCAAAAAGAGCCAGGCCAAGAAATGAGTTTACCTGCCTCCTTAATCTTGATCAGTCCTTGGAAAATTGAAAGTGATTTTGATCTTAGGTAAATTAAAATATTTATATTAAGATTACCGCTAGTGTCCATTCCTTAAATGAATTCAATTGGCTTACATAATTCAGTTCCTAATTGTTGTGATAGGGTGACAAAAATGTGAAAGGCTCAACAGTCTTCAGAGGGAAGTGTTTGAAGAGTCTAAATCCTGCCACATTATAGACTTCTAAATAAATTGTTGTACACAGCCCTCTCCACCTTGGAAATCTGTATACTAGAATGGGGAAAAAAAATTGTTCAGAGGTTGAGAATGGGGGAGGAAAACCTCTAATGTATTTTGTTTATACAGAAGTTTAACTTGTTAGCATAGCAGGCCCTCTGAGAGAAGATGTTTAGAAATACTTAAGGGTAAATATCTGCAGTGTTTATGTACTTCTGACAAATCATTGTTCATCATCTGAGGGGTATTTTGTGCTGAAAGGAGTTTGGGCTTGTGAGGTGAATATTTTAATAAATGAGTAGGTGAATAGTTAAAATATCAAAGGAACTTTTTGACCAACAGAATTTGCTAGTAATCGTAAAACAAGTTTTCAACAGAAAAGAAGTTTAGTGTGTAGTAAAAATGGCAGACTACTGAACTGAATGCTTCCCATTATAAACGCTGATTTTTAAATGGTGGCAATTTTGCTCGCTTGAACTTACCATTAAAATGGTTTCCATATGTATTTTCTCATCAAAATTGGGTTTAGAAGAATGTTGGCAGAAGTATTAACTGAATATTTTATGTGCATATTTAGCAGAAATGTCATGTCCTTTTAGAATTGAGTGTGTGTGAAAACATTTCAGTTGTTCTGTGATAGTCTTTGAGCAGGTAAATATTTGGCGTGTGCACAAATTTTTCAGAATGTGCCGCACCCAGCAGCTCCCATGGAGCATTAGAAGAGCTGTTGGGTTCTGAGCACTTTTGAAAATCTGACCCAATATTTTTATGACTACAATATAAGAATTAAATAAGAGGTAAGCTAATTGAATTTACAATTGTATTACAGCATTCTAGTTTGTTAGTCCTAAATAGCATGCAGCCCAGCTTCCCCTGGCCTCCTTGCAGATGAGCAACAATTTATACCGCAGATCTATTTTTCTGCCAAAGAAACACAAATTGGACTGTTTATTTGCAGATGTTCTCTCAGTTTTGCATGCTTGAGGGTGGAAAGCTGAAACAAATGGGTATTGATATTCCATGCTGGGCAAAAGTTGAGCAATCTGAGTTTATTTGCAGGTTCTCCCTTTTCAATCCGTGAAGCCAGACACCTGAATTCCTGTTGTATACCCACAGAAATTGGCAATATTTGATCTTAAATTCCCCACAATCCTTTCCCAGGATCTGTTTGTTAAATTCAATGTGTGTGCTGCACCCTGAAGAATTTCAGCTCTGCCTACTTTGGTGCTTTTTTTAAACTGTGGATTGCTGACTGAGGCATATGAGATAGTGGTTTTCTGCCGAGCTGTGTGTTAGACACCATTGTGCTAACCAGTCTTACTACAACTATTACTTGACGAGGGGGAAAGCTGCAGTGTGATCAACTTCCTAATCTCCAAAAAAAATAAATCCAACTTTCCTTTCCCAGCAGCTTGTGCCAGCAGCTTCTGTCTTGTGCACTCAGGCACAGCTCCAGGAAGTAACTGAAAAAGCAAGACTGAGCATGCAGCTTCTGTTTCCCCAGAGAAAGATAGCCTGTTTCCCTTTACATTTTTCTCCAAAGATGATATCCAAAATATTAAAATCCTCTAAGTTCCAAGGAGCAGGGTCCAGTTGAGGCTGAATGCACAGCCTCACACCTTCAGAAACCCTAAAGTTGACATCTGTTTGTTCTCTTGCTGTGTTGAAACTGTCAGAAGGGGAGGGGCCTGTGTTCCCCAGTCCAGTTCTTTTACACGCATTTTCCATTAACCACTGTTTGCTAAAACATCCTCTGCCTTCAACAGCCATCAAAACAGACCTTTTATATTTTTATCTGCATTTTGTCCGTTTCTGGGGTGATTGTTTAAACAATTTGAAGTACATCTCCTTTGATAATTAAGATAGTGTTCCAATTTAACTTTATTTTTCCTGGTTGAGAAGCTGTGGAGTTTGCTCAAAGCTGTTAGAAGCGTCGTCATCATCAAGAATTCTTTTTCAGGATAGCTGTTTTCAATTGTTGCTACTCTGTAGTTTCCTTCTTTAATACTACATCTTTCCCATATTATCTGATGTACTGTATTGTATTTATAAATTACCAGTCACCATAGAATCATCCTCCAAAAGCCTTCACACATGGTTCTAAATGACTACCTCTCAACATGTCTAGACGGCACCACAGAACAGTTACACTTTCCTGTAGTAAAAATAAAAACTTTGGTAACAGGTTAAGGCTGTTAGTTAGTTTTAACATTTGTATGTCTGAGTTTGAATTCTTCTACTGTTCTATATAACTCCAATGCAAATGAATTGGATAGCACTTACTGACTTTTTCCACCCTCAAGTTCCACAGCAAGGGGGTTACAAAAAGCTTTTAGGAGACTGTTCAGCAGTCAGTCAGATCCCCAGCTGCTACTCTGTCATTTACATTCAGATGTAAAGCATCTATTGTTTGGGGATTAGGGACAATTGGAGGAGGCTAGGAGTGGAGGATTTTATCTAGACTGTGGAATTGAGGAAATGCAAGAAGCTGGGAACTGGAACAAGAGCTGTCTTCTGATGCAGTTGTTTTTTTTAAAGGGCTTTAGGAGGTGATAATTTCCTAAAATTGAGGTTGGAGTTGGAATTTTGTGTGTACCAGGATAAAGGTCTAACCTTGCTTACCTTTTGTCGGGGGAATTGGTTATATTTGAGCACAAAATGGTGTGTTCCATGGGTTTTAGATTTGGAGATCTTCTGCAATGATTGTGTCAGTCAGTGAGATCAACTTACTACATCTTGCAATTCGATAGGAACCCTAATAGCTGCCTTCACCTTTTTCTTGACCAGAAGTGAATGTTGGAGGAACAGTAAATCTTATTGAACTAGATTCCGGAAGACGAGAATCCAGAGCTCTTAACAGAAGTCTACCTGCAGATTGCAATTTATATTTCTAGAGCCAAAACCTTCAAGGTGCCTCATGTAGACATCTTCAGAAGCACATTGGAACTTTGCATAATAGGAAAACCATTAAATCCCCATCTTCCTGCCTTGGTTTGCAATGTGACCTGACACTGCAAGCTGCACTTTATCTATGAACACTTATGCTTCAACTTCCTGTTGTAAATAGAAATATTTGATTAAGCTTTAAGACCAGTTGTGATAATTCCTTTGTTCCCAATTAGTTTCCAAGGTGCCTTTTTTCCTTGTCTTTTACTTTGTTTACCTCATTAACAACTTGAGAGTTCTGTTTTCAAAGGTGCAGTATCTGTAGAAACTGTACAATGTCTTGTGTTTGAGACTCAAAACAAAATGCCTCTGATGGCATCTCACAGTGACTGACTCTTCCATGCCCAAGAGCTATGTGAAACAATCCATTTAGTTTCTTGAAACTTTGTGTCGGAGAAATTTGTGCATTTGAACAAAGACTAAGCTATCATTTTCAAAGAGACTGGAAAAGCCTGGTGGCATGGATGAATACTCTCAGAAATCTGCAGTTATGGTGACAGCCAGTGATATACCCCAATTTGGAATGGAGGACAGTGCCACAAGACCTCAAGAACCATCAGTACCATCTATGAATTCTAAGGGAGAACAGTGACTGAAAGCTATCGTATCCTATTTCCAGCCAGACTGAGCAAGCACCTTGATATGCTGATTTATAAATAGTTAGTCAAATCCTTCCAGCAATGCAGTGCAGCTATAGAGCAGCAGGAAGCACTATTGAAATGCTGTTTGTTTCTTGGTGGTTAAGAAAAATGACTTCTGTCATGCGGTGGAGAACTCCTTGGTTTTTACCCATCCCACAACCATGAAGTTCCTGAAAGGCATCATCAGAACTTTTTCCACTGTTACTACAACTTGCACCTGCCTGGGACCTGAACTTGATACAGTACTTGTAGCACTTATGATTCTGCTGTTTGAGCCTTTGGCCTCCTGCTCTCTTTTGCACCTCCCTTTGAAGGTGCCCTTCTAGAAGAGTGGGTGAGCTTGGGGCCCTCTTGGCAGACCCCCCCTACACAGTGTCCTAAAGGAATACAGTATGCTTAAGAATTCATCCCAAAGGTTCCTTCCGATTTGCACCTGAATCAACCTGTTCATTTACCCATCTTCTATCCAAAACCTCACAATAACAGGGAGGACAAGAAGCTCCACTCTTTGGATGTCTGATGAGTTTAGCCTTGTGCTTGCAGAGGATGAAGACTTTAGGTCTCTGTGGCTATTCCTTTTAACCGCTGATAGAATGAAAGGAGAAGTGATTTCTTCAGAAAGACTCTTGAAATGGATTTCAGGGTGGTGTTCTCCTCTGTTACGAGTTTATGGAAGCCCCTGAGGGTGTCAGGGCTCTACTAGAGCACAAGCTGCCTCGATGGCTTCCCTGCAGGGAGTTTCCCCTCTCATAAATCTGTGGAATGGTGACTTGGGACTTCAGTCACCTTGACTAGGCGTTATGCTCTTGTTCAAGCTTTGTCTGTGATGCTTCCTTTGGTTCAGCGATCCTGCAATCTGTGATGCAGGATAAATCCTTATACCCTCCTCTATAATGAGTACTGCATTTCCCTGGCAGAACTGTGAAAAGACCTGTGCAATTCAAGGACTGCAAGTCCCCGAAAGCTGAATGGGCCATCATTGACAATAGCAGCTTGTATTGTAAGATTAATAAGAGCACTGATATTTTAGACTGAAAATTGTTTCCAGTCTCCAGTTACAGAGCATAGCAAAGAAAATATTTTACAGTTAATGTGAAAAATCGGATATTGGCTACTGGGATTGGTCTAGTGAGAATTGGTTGGGCCAGAAGGACCTAGAGTGGAACATCTAATAGTTCCTAATATCTCTCTCAGTAAAGAGGCCATTTTTAGCTAGGATTTGAGTATTTGTTTTGCAGTATTTTTTATTCTTTTTATGGCAGAAGGAATTATTATGATGAGGGCCCTACCAAATTCATGGCCATGAAAAATGCATCACGGACAGTGAAATCTGGTCTCCCCCGTGAAATCTGGCATATTGTAGGAGGGTCGCAATATTGCCACCCTTACTTCTGCACTGTCTTCAGAGCTGGGTGGTCGGAGAGCAGCAGCTGCTGGCCGGGTTCCCAGCTCTGAAGGCAGGGTCACCAATGGCTGGGTGGGTGGAGTGTGTCCTGATGTAAGCTTTAGTGTATCTAAGTTCTTGTTTGTGTTTATGTCCAAAAGTCCAGTTAGCTGTCTTTGCCACTGTGTTGCACTGGGATCTCGTGTTCAGTTGATTATCTGCCATGACCCCTGAGTCCTTTGCAGATTTGCTGCTTTCCAGGATTGTGTGTCTTATGCTATAAATATGGCCTACATATTTTGTACCTATATTGTAATACTTTTCATTTGGCTGTATTAAAATGCATGTTTGATCATTTACCAGATGATCCAGGTATTTGTTATCAGCGACCCAGCTTCATTATTATTTCTCATTCTGCTGATCTTTGTCATCTGCACACTTTATTAACAATCTTATTCTTATTATTTATTATTAATTATTTTTATCATGGTAGCACCTCGGAGCCCCAGTCATGGACCAGGACCCCACTCTGTTAGGTGCTTTATAAACACAGAACAAAAGGACAGTCCCTGTCCCAAAGAACTTACAATCTAGTATAAGAGGAGAGAACACTGATTTTATATTTTCTCCTAGGTCACTGATAAAATATTCAATAGCATTTGATAAGAACTAATCCCTGTGGCAGTCCACTAGAAATTGATGGTGATTCCCTGTTGAATTTATCATTCACAGCCAGGGCCTACCTTCCCACAGATCGATTCATAACTTTGTTGGGTCTGGTAGGGACAATTCAGGGGAGCCCTCGGACCACAATAAGAAACTGTTTGCAACTCCTGGGATTCATGGCAGCTTGCACCTTCATGACTGATCACGCAAGGCTACACCTCTGCTGCTTCCAGGGTTGGCTCAGAACTACCCATTGTCCAGTCAGAGACAAGCTGGACAGGCATGTGGTGTGTCCTCTCCAGGTGAGGAACTCCCTAGAGTGGTGGAAAGATCAACTCAACAGCTGTCATCCTACTCCTTCAGTACCTATGACAACAGATGCATCACTATTGGAATGGGGAGCTCACCTCAGTGCCCTCATGACTCAAGGCAGATGGACTTCTCTAGAAACCAGTCTCTTCATCAGTCTGTTGGAATTCAGGGCAGTCAGCAGCCCCTGCTTTCATTTCCTCCCCCTCATCAGGTGAAATCAATCAGGATCATGACAGATAACATATCCTGCATATTCTGTATCAACAAGCAGGGAGGAGCAAGATCCCCCTCCCTGTGCGCCGAAGCCATGAAACTATGGAACTGGTACATAGCTCATCAGATGCAAATTTCAGCTGTGTACCTCCCGTGTATTCAGAACACCACAGCCGATATTCTCAGCAGACGCTCCTAATAGGCCTATGAACAGGAGCTAGACTCTCAGGGCTTGGTTTTGCTACTGGGGTATGTTGACCTAAGTTACACTACTCCAGCTGCGTGAATAATGTAGCTGCAGTCGACGTAGCTTAGGTCGACTTACTCCGGTGTCTTCACTGCGCTGCGGCAACTTACCTTACTCTTCTTGGGGAGCTGGCGTAGTGGAATCGACCAGCGAGTGCTCTGCCGTCGATTTAGCCGTTCTTCACTAGATCCGCTAAATCGACACCCACTGCATCAATTGCAGCAGCGTCGATTTCCTGGGTAGTGAAGATCATCCAAAGATGGGGACTTCCAGAAGTGGATCTCTTTGCCACCTTCAGGGACAAGAAGTGCCCTCTATTTTTCTCAAGAGGGGTGTGGGCCACCTCTCTTTGGAGAACACCTTTCTTCTATCTTGGAAGAAGGGTCTGCTTTACATGTTTTCCCCCAACACTAAGGGTGATGAACAAAATCAGACAGGACAAGACCAGAGTTATCCTTCTAGTACTGGCCTGGCTTGGTAACCTTACGTGCTTCACCTATTTGTCCAACTGCTGTTCGAGCTTCTGACTACTCCTCATCTCCTCTCCCAGGATGAGGGTCATGTACGTCACCCCAACCTAAGGGTTCTCCACCTGAGGGTGTGGTTCCTCAATGGTTAACGAGGTTAGAATCCTCCTGCTCTGTAGATGTGCAACAGATGTTACTGAACAGTAGAAAATAGAAAGGAATCAACGTGTATTACTTATCTGTGGAAATGGAAGAGATTTTACTTGGTATTACCTTAAAGACTAACAGATTTATTTGGGCATAAGGCTACCCCTCTGATACTTGGTATTGTCACCATCATCTTTTGCCTGAATCTTTGTCACTCTCAAGTCATCCTGGATTACCTGGTGGATCTCAAGAAATTGAGGTTGTCAGCTTGGTTAAGATCCATTTGGCTTCAATCATCAGCTTTTCATCACCCTGTGGAAGGTGATGTTTCCATGTTCCAGTCTCCATGTTTGCTCACCTTGTGTTCATTAAGGGTTTGGGGAATCTATACCCTGATTAGAGACCCCATTTTGATCTCAATCTGGTGCTTAAATACTTTGAGACTTCCATTCCAACCAATGGCAACCTGCTGCCTGTTCCATATATCTATGAAGAATGCCTTTTTAGTAGCCATCACGTTGGCCTGTAAGATTGTGGAGATTGGAGCTTTGATGGCAGACTCCCCACCCCCCCATTACAGTGTTCTTCAAGAATAAAGTCTCTGTACACCCACACCCTAAATTGTTACCTATGGTCTTATCGGAGTTTCATCTTAATCAGTCCATTCATCAATCAGTGTATTTTCCAAAAATACATAAGTCCTCTGGAGGAGACCTGTTTTCATACGTTGGATGTAAGAAGGGTGTTGACTTTCTGCTTAGATAGAATCAGACAATTTCAAAAGTCCGCTAGACTGTTCATCACCGTCTCAGATCCAAGGAGTCCACAATCTCTGCTCAGAGGCTTTTGAGATGGATTTTTGGATGTATTGTCATTTGTTAAGATGCAGCTGGTGTTCATCCCCCCCCACCCCCCAAAAAAAGTGTGATAGCGCATTCTACACAAGCAACATCCACAGCATTATTCAAGAACATGTCAGTATCTGAGATATATAGGGCTGCTTGGTACTACAGTACTATCTTCAGTTCTGGACTCATTACCAAAGCTCCCTCCTCCCTTTGGGGATATTGCTTGGCAGTCTCCTGAAATGGAACACCCATAGGGACACTACTCAAAGAAGGGGCTGGTTACTCACCTTGCTTAGTAACTGCAGCTCTCCCTATGGGTGCTCCACTATCCATCCTCCTTCCCCTCTGCCTGTTCTCAGCTCCTTTCCCCAGTCTCAGCATATGTGCCTGTACAATGCACTGAGGATACCTTTTCCAAGTGCCCAGCACAGACCCTGTCCGTCATGCTTGGTGCTGCCCGGCAAAAGTTCAGCAAGTCTGTTCCAGCAGAAAACTAACTTCTCTTTTCTGGCACTCTTGTATTGGACTCTCTGATGTGATTTTCTAGTCCCTCTCAGATAATCCTAGATCCACAGCACAATCCAGATTCCAGATTCCCCCAGAACAGTACTGGCCACCAACCTGTGCATCAAGCGCTAATTTGTTAGTACTACCTGTGCTTAGACAGTAGGGACTTGTCTACATAAACAATTAGTCCATGGCAAGCTGGGGCAGGAAGCTATTGTGCATTAGCCTGCCGCAGACTAACTGTTCATGTGGATTTTGCTAATGCTCATTAACATTTCATTAATATGCTTTTCATTGAGAATTAGATCAAAGCACATTAATGAACTGTTAATGGACATCAGCAGAGTCTGTGTAGGCTAGGGTGGGGTAGAGTCACACCCCAGGTTGCCATGAATTAAATGTTCATGTATATAAGCCCTAAGACTTGCAGGTGATTTCCTCCTCAGAAATTTTTGTGTGAATGACACACTTAGGCCTCATCTACACTACATAGTTTTGTCAACAAAAGGCAGCTTTTGCCAACAAAACAGTGGAGGTGTACACACTGCAAAGCTACTTTTAGCAGCAAAACTCTGCTGTTTTGCTGACAAAATAAAACCACCGTGATGAGGCTATGTCTACACTACACAGCTTTTAGCGACACGGCTGCGTCGCTACAGCTGTGCCGCTAAAAGTCATGCAGTGCAGCCACTGTTTGTTGACTCTCCTGCCGACAAAAACCTTCTACCCCCAATGAGCGGTGCTTATCCCGGCAAAACTTTTGTCTTTTGGGGCGGGGGAGGGGTTAACACCTCTGAAAGACAAGTTTTGTCATTCAATTGCCAGTATAGACATAGCCTGAGAGAAATAAAGCTTTTTGCAGCAAAGTTAAAGCGACAAAGACACTGCCATTCTTTATGTTGATGTAATTGACCTCCCCCAGTATCCCACAATGCCCACTGTGACCGCTCTGCTCATTGTGGATCACCGTGGGCGTTTCATTGACATCAACGCAGGCTGGCCCGGAAAGGTGCATGATGCACGCATCTTTCGGAACACTGCCCTGTTCCGGAAGATGCAGTCCGGGACTTTTTTCCCAGACCGGAAGATCACGGTAGGGGAAATTGAAATGCCCACTGTGATCCTTGGAGACCCCGCGTACCCTTTAATGCTGTGGCTCATGAAACCCTACACAGGGAGCCTTGACACCAGCAAGGAACGGTTCAACTACAGGCTGAGCCGGTGCAGAATGACTGTGGAGTGTGCTTTTGGCCGTTTGAAGGGCTGCTGGCGATCTCTATATGGGAAGCTGGACTTGGCCGAACACAGCATCCCCACGGTTATATCCGTGTGCTGTACCCTCCATAATATTTGTGAAGGGAAGGGTGAAATGTTCACTCAGGCGTGGACCTCAGAGGTTCAACACCTGGAGGCTGAATTTGCACAGACAGAGAGCAGGGCTATTACAGGGGCCCAGCGTGGGGCTGCAAGGATCAGGGATGCCTTGAGGGAGAAATTTGAGGCTGAAAACCACCAGTAATGTGTGCTGCCCTGCACGACCCTGAAGTGAAGTGGTTCCAATGTTATCAGTTATCTGTCTTTGCTAAGCTGATTTGTGTTTGCTCAGCTCACTTGCGTTGCCTGTTTCTTTCCTGGGCTAAGGTATCTTTTTTCCTTATTCAATAATAAAGACTGTTTGCACATCCAAAGAATCCGTTTATTACAGAGAAAATACATGTATTAAAAAGAAACACAACTGCTTGTGAGACAGAAAGGGCAAGGGGCTGGTGGGTGGTGTGGGGAAGGGTTCAATCACAGGGTATGGTATGTCCTGCTTTCATACTCGGGCTTCCTGTCTGAAGTGCAGTGCAGTGAGTGCTGCACTTCAGAATGTCTATAATTCGGGATGGGAGTTGAGTGCAGTGGGTAAGGGTCATAGTTTCCAGGGCTGTCTGGTGAAGCTACAGGTGTTGGGGGCATCTGGTGTGGGCGATAAGAACCTGGATGTTGGGTGAAGTGGGCAGGTGGTGACATGGGGGCACAAGTGTTTTGGGACACTGGCTGAAGGGGGGTGCGAGTGCGGTACTGCTCCGCCTGCATGGCGACGAGCGCCTGGATAGAGTCTGCTTGGCGCGCCAAGATGCTAATCAGTTCCTTTGTGCTTTCGTGCTGGAGCTGCATGCTTTGCTGCCGCTGCGCTGCGTTTTCCTGGCGGAGCCTGCTTTCACTCTCCCTCCACTCCCTAGCCTTTTCATTCTCTTTAAGAGACTGTTTCATAACTTCCTGCAGCATGTCTTCTTTCGTTCTTCTGGGCCTCTTCCTGAGCCTTTGGAGTCTCTCAGCCGGTGATAAGAAGGATGGCGGAGATCTCAAGGTTGCATCTTGAAGGCAAAATGCAACATTTAACAGAGGCATCATTGTTTTATGCCAGACAGAGCAATGATTCCCCCACACTTAAGGAGGGCACACACAGTCTCCAAAACAGCACAATTTTCCCGTCCCAAACAGAGCGCACAGAACCCACGGGAGCCCCAAAATGGTGAGTAAGCACAGGGAAAAGGGGACTGATTGTTTCACGGATGTACTGTCCGACGGGTTTCTGTGCCTTGGGGAGAGCCAACAGCTGCAGGGGGAACCTACACTGAACACTATCCCCACATTTTCCACAGGAGTTCGTGCTGGAAGATATCTCGCTGCTGAGGGTGTCCGGGGAAGCAAGGGAGGGTCTTCTACTGCAATGCGGCTTCTGCCCTGGCCCATATGCAGCTTGCCTGTGTGCAGCAATGGTCCCCCCGCCCCTCACGGCACAGTGGCGCGGACACGTTACCCTGAATGGGACAAGGACCACGGCGGCTCTCCCAATAAACCTGCGCAAGTGCATTGCCCACGTTCTGGCTGAGACTTTCGAAGAGATTACAGTGGCCGATTTCTCCGATGTGATAGACCACATCAGTGCACTCTTCCGCATCTAGGCATGCATGCAGCCCAAACCCTCCTCGCCCAAGGACCCCACACCGAAAAAACTCCTTCCCGAAAATAAAAGCTGCTTACCGCGAACCTGTTCTTCTCTTTCTCTCCCAGCGCGTACCGGCTGCTGCGATTGGCTCCCTTCCTCCTGGCTCGAGAAGAGCTCCTGGCTGCATGCCCCCAGGGAGTCAGGGGTGTCTCCCCCAGCCACAGCACCCTCGCTTCTGTTTTCTTCTACCCCCCCCCCTCCTCCTCCTCATCCCGCTCTCCCGTGTCCATGGTGGTGCTCGGAACAGTAGTGGGGTCACCCCCCAAGTATTGCATCCAGCTCTTTGTAGAATCGGCAGGTTTTGGGGGGAGCACCCGAGCGGCTGTTTGCCTCGCGGGCTTTGCGGTACGCACTCCGCAGCTCCTTTACTTTTATCCTGCACTGCATTGCGTCCCGGTCATGGCCCCTTTCAATCATGGCCCTTGATATCTGGCCGAAAGTATCGAAATTCCTCCGGCTGGATCGCAGCTGGGACTGGACAGCTTCCTCCCCCAAACAGCGATGAGGTCCAGCAACTCGCCATTGCTCCATACTGGGGCTCGTCTCGCACGTGGAGGCATGGTTACCTGGAAAGATGCGCTGAGAGCACTCCACGCCTGGCTGAGCAAACAGGAAGGGGATATTTAAAATTCCAAGGGAATTTAAAGGGTCGGAGTGGCGGTTGGTCACCTGAGGCCAGGGCAGTAGAGTTCTAATTGATCACCAGAGTGGTTAGAACAGGCATTGTGGGATACTTCCGAATACTTCTGGAGGCCAATAACAGCGCATTGGGTGGCCACACTGTAGCCGCAGCGCACCAGCAGCAGCGCAACAAACTCTCGGGGAGGTGGAGTACATGCAGCGCCGTACCTGAGGAGATGCAGCGCTGCACGTGCCTTGCGAGTGTAGACAGTGAGTTACAGCGCTGCGGGCAGTTTTATTGCGCTGTAACTCGTGAGTGTAGCCAAGGCCTGAGAAAGCTGTGGGAGAGCTCCCGAGGGAATCACAGAACCATTAACATGGAATCTGCAGGCAGGCAGAAGCTGGCTGCTGCTGTGGGGTGGGGTGGGGAGAGGCAGGGCCAGCTTTAAGCCGATTCCGCCGATTCCCCGGAATTGGGCCCCGCACCCAAGGGGGCCCCGCTCGAGCGGGAGGTTTTTTTTTTGCTCAGCTGATCGGCGGCAGAGCCCCGCCGTCGTTATTCACGTGGGGCCCTGCACCCACTAAAGCCAGCCCTGGGGAGAGGAGACTGCTGTGTTGCTCAGGCTGCTGTCAGAACTTAGAGGCAGCATGCTAACACACTCTCCCCCAACACACACACTCCCCCGCCTACACACTCTCACACACTGCCCCAACACACACTGTCTCTGTCTCTTCCCCCCGCACCCTCTGTCACACACTCACCCCATTCCCCCTACATACGCTTCAGATGAAAAATGGCTGTTAATCTAGTAGGATGCCCATGGAATGATGGGATTGAGAAACCTGCATCATGTGTCGCTGTACCTGCCCCATGAGGCATTGCAAACCCTCCCCAAAGCACCCTGCGGCCAGGATACCTACCCACAGTGCACTGTTCTCTGTTGAAGCAAGAGCTCCTAGTGTGGATGCGCTCTGCTGACACAAGGGGCATAGCTTGGACATGCAACAGTGGTTTCATTAAAGCACTTTAATTAAGGTGGCATAATTTTTGTTGACAAAACTCTGTAGTGTAGACATGGCCATAGTGATTTAAGGGAACAAGTGCTATTCCTAGAACCAGGGACAATGAGTTCAAATCCTCTACTCAGATAACTTGCATGCTATGCACATTATAGCTTTCAATCTGCCTTTTTGCATCTCAACACTCCCTTCCTGCTTCCAGCTGAGTTATGCAAAAAATATGATCAGCTCATTTTAGGGGGGCTGTGTATGAGGGAAGCCTTGACCAAATGACCTGCTTTTCTCTGGTCCCACTCAATCTCGTTGTTCAGGAAAGTTGAGGAGCATGAATCATGACTACGTTACCCTGACTGCTTCCTAGAATCTTTCACCTTCCCTCTATTTAATTAATGGTATTTTCTTTGACAGTACTTTTAAAGTAAAATTAGAGTCAGCATGTGGATTTTGGAGCACTTTTAAACCAGAAGCTTTGGTCTCAGGGTAAATCTTCCAAAAGAAGCTCCCATACAATATAGGGGTTAAATGGACATATTGTGTCACCTTGAACAACCATATTATGTCACCTTGAACAGGCCTAACAAGGAAAATAACAGAACACCACTGGCCTTCACGTACAGCCCTCAGCTAAAACCTCTCCAGCGCATCATCAACGATCTACAACCTATCCTGGAAAACGATCCCCCACTCTCACAGGCCTTGGGAGGCAAGCCAGTCCTCACTTATAGACAGCCCCCCAACCTGAAGCAAATACTCACCAGTAACTACACACTACAGAAACACTAACCCAGGAACCAATCCCTGTAACAAACCCCATTGCCTTCTCTGTCCCCATATCTACTCTAGCAATACCATCATAGGACCCAGCCACACCATCAGAGGCTCATTCACCTGCACATCTACTAATGTGGTATATGTCATCATGTGCCAGCAATGCCCCTCTGCCATGTACATTGGCCAAACTGGACAGTCTCCACGCAAAAGGATAAATGGACACAAATCAGACATCAGGAATGGTAACGTACAAAATCCAGTAGAACAACACTTCAATCTCCCTGGACATTCAATAACAGATTTAAAAGTAGCCATTCTTCAACAAAAAAACTTCAAAAACAGACTTCAAAGAAACTGCAGAGCTACAATTCATTTGCAAACTTAATACCATTAATTTGGGCTTGAATAGGGACTGGGAGTGGCTGGCTCACTAGAAAAGCAATTTCTCCTCTCTTACTATTGACACCTCATCAATTATTGGGAGTGGACCACATCCACCCTGACTGAATTGGCCTTCAACATTGGCTCTCCACTTGCAAGGTAACTCCCTTCTCTTCATGTGCCAATATATATTTATGCCTGTATCTGTAATTTTCACTCCATGCATCTGAAGAAGTGGGTTTTTTACCCACGAAAGCTTATGCCCAAATAAGTCTTTAAGGTGCCACCAGACTCCTCCTCGTTGTTTTTGTGGATACAGACTAACACGGCTACTCCTGATACTTGAACAACCTGTGACATCAGGCTGCCTGCAAACGCTCTGGCTTTTAACAAAGACTGACTATTCCTGCTGCATGTGCAAATTTCAATCTCTGTAATGTATCAGTTTGGGTGGGCTTGCATTGGGGTTCCCAATTTTACCCTCAGTAACTTTTGAAATACTGCTTTTTCGAGTAGTTGCTGAGATGGGTGTGCCTCATCAGCATATGTGCTCTCCTGTGCGCTCTTGATTGGAGATTTTTGCCAGCAGTGTCCACACATGTGCCCCAGACACCTTCATGCCCCGATAAATATGTAAAGAGGGACTCACTGCCACTCAAATTCCTTCTCAATCACCTGTGCCTTGAGATGGAGCGTCATAGTGTCTGTTAGTTGAGCCACTCGGCTTGCTACACCTTACTTTATTTTATACCCTTTTCTCATAGTTTTTAGTTTTTTTATTTATTTTTATTTGGCACAGTTTGTCCTGAGGTCTCTTCCAACCCTAATCTTCTATGATTCTATGAAATGCTATCTTCCCAAGTCTTCCTTATCACCAGATGAGGTCATCATGCCTCCTGCACCATCTTATCCCAGTGAGTTAAAGGGCTCTCCAGACCTTATAAAAAGGGTAGCACACATTTTACAAGTCCTGTTGGAGGAGATTCAGGAGCCCCACCATTCCTTGTTGGCTATCCTTCATTCACCTTCTCCAGGCAAGAATGCTTTGCCTATCAACAAGGCTTTGCTTACCCCCTGCATGCACGATGTGGCAAACTCCAGATACTGTCCCATCCACATGTAAAATGTACTACATCGCTCCCAGAGGCTCAGATTATTTTTTTCCATCCTACTCCCAACTCTCTGGTTGTGGAGGCTGTCACACAATGGAACAGGTAATGTCAGTTCCATTCAACACCATACAATAATGAGCTAAAACTATTAGACCGTATGGACTGCAAGAGTTACTCCTTGGCCTCCTTGCAGTTCACAATAGCCAATTATCAAGCCCTGATGGCAAAATATGACTTCACAGTCTATTGAAAATTCTTATCTTTTATTGAACACCTGCCTTCATTCCCTTAAAGAATGTGCAATGCTACGATCTTTGGAGATCTATACATCAGTGACAAAAAGAAAACACAGTAAATTGCAGATGGCTCAACGGTCTCTCCCAGTCCACTGTCAATCCACCAGACCAGCTGAGTGCCTCCAAGAAAAAGCCCAGATTTACTAAGAAAGGGTTATCTTCTATGGCAACCTTTCACTTGGTGTCATCCTTGAAATGTCCATTTCGACCTATTTCCCACCAACACTCTTATGCTGATCGTCTCTCCCATTTCGTACCTTCCTGGGATTTCATCACTTCAGACAATGGATCCTAAAAATGATTTCTACAGGCTTCTCTATCCAGCTCAGCTCCATACCACCCTCTCTCCTTTCCCATCCCCCATCCCTCTTCAGGGATCCCTTCACAAAGACATCTTAAGGCAGGAGGTACACTTCCTCCTTGCTCTGGGGGCAATCAGACCTGTTCCACTGGACTTCATCAGGACATTATCAGTACCTCCTTGTCCGGAAGAAAATTCTGGACCTCGAAATTTTTTAATACCTTTGTCCACTCTCAACGCTTCAGAATGGTAACCCTAGCAACATTAATTCCCTTTCTGGATTCAAGAGATTGGTTTGTTTCCCTCAACCTTCAGGATGTTTGTTTTCATTGTGATACAGCATGGCCAGAAGGCAGCAGGAGAGTGATCTAGGATGAGGAGAAGCCTTATTCCCTGTAGATTAATTAAAAGCACCTGAAACCAATTAGAGCACCTGAAACCAATTAGAGCACCTGAAACCAGTCACCTGATAAAATCCCCCTGCTTCAATCAGCCAGAGGAGCTGGAGCAGAGTGAGGAGGAGCTGGAACAGAGTGGTTTGGTGGTGGAGCAGAGAGCAGTTTGGAGGAGTGAAGCAGAGTGGATTGGTGGTGGAACAAAGAGCAGTTCGAAGGAAAGTGGAGGAGAGTTTTGAGAAGTGCTGCAGCGGGCTAAGACGACCAAGATCCTAGGTAAAGGGACACCTGGCTTGTGCAGAGGGAAGGCAGGAAGCCCCACAAGCTGAAGGTCAGGAGAGGGAAGTAGCCCAGGGGAAAGAATCACTGGTACAAGTGGTTCACCTGCTATCATAGGGCTCCTGGGCCGGGACCCGGAGTAGAGGGCGGGCCTGGGTCCCTCCCTCTCCTCTCCCCTTCCCTGGGATACTAGTAGGATAGCTGTTACCCCAGTTCAGGGGCAAGAAATAGCACCCTGAAACCCCCCCACAAGAAGAGAAAGTGCGGGACCCATCGTAGTAGTGCCGGCAATTTGCCACATCATGTTGCCATTCATCCCTCACACAAACAACTCCTATGATTTGTAGTAGTCAGTGACCACTACCAGTATTGCATCTTACCATTTAGGCTTTCTACCACTGCAAGTGTCTTTACAAAAGATCCGTCAGCTTTGCTAAATGGGCATAACCACCTTTCCCTACCTAGACAGTGGCTCCTAAAAAGTCGCTTCTTGAAACACAGAAAGCAAGCATCAAGGCCCTGTCTCTCACTCTCTGTGCCTCTACCTCAGTGTGGAAAAGTCTACCCTAACATATAGACTTCATCAGGGCCACTCTGGACTTTTCTTCTGCCACAATATACTTATCCAAGGACAGATTCACCACAATGTCCAACCTTGTTTAAACAATTCAGAAGAGCCAACGAACAACTGCAAGGGCTTGCCTACAACTCCTGGGCTTTGTGGCAGCCTGCACATTTATCTTAGCAAGACTTCACTCTCAGTATCTTAGAATCATAGAATATCAGGGTTAGAAGGGACCTTAGGAGGTCATCTAGTCCAACCCCCTGCTCAAAGCAGGACCAGTCCCCAATTTTTGCCCCAGATCCCTAAATGGCCCCCTCAAGGATTGAACTCACAACCCTGGGTTTAGCAGGCCAATGCTCAAACCACTGAGCTATCCCTCCCCCCAAACAAACCAATCTTCAAGCATGGTTGAGAGCCATCTACACCCCCCAACAGACATAGTCTATGCAAGCAGGTATTTCGGAAGGTCCTCGCGTCCCTAAATTGGAAAGATCCACAAAACATGTGCATTCCTATATCCTCCTTCCACAAGGATTATCACCGTGGATGCCTCTTCAATAGGTTGGGGTGCACTTTTTCAGAATCTCACAGCTGAGTGACAAATGGATCCTTCAGGAGGCAATCCTCCATATCAACATAGTGGAGCCCAGAGCAATTCGTTACACTTGCCAACGATTCCTACCACGCATCAAGGGCCACCCAATATGAATAATGCTGGACAACAGAGCGGCAAGGCATTATATCCACCTGCAAGGAGGAGCAGGGTCCTAGTCCTTATGCAACGAATCCATAAAACTATGGAACTGGTTTATATCACTCTTCATACTGATCTCAGTGGTCTATCTACCAGTGCTACAGAACACAGTGGTGGATTTCTTCAACTCTGAAATGTTTGCTGACCACGCGTGGGTAACTGGAAGCACTCACCTGAACTACCACACTGCTCAGGGTACCTGGACCCCACAAGAGGCCAAGCTGCATATAAATGTATTGGAACCGAGGACAGTCTGCCTTGCATGCAAGGCCTTCCTTCCCTTTGTACGCTCGCTCTATGTCAGACAACGTCACATGGTGGTGTACATAAACAAATGAGGAGTGAGATTTCTTCTCTGATGCCTGGAAGCAGTCAGACTTCAGATACTAGTGTATCAGAAATTACAACACAATACAGGCTACATACCTCCCAGGTGTTCACAACTCGCTGACAGACAAACTAAGCAGAAGTTTCTCTTCAGACCACGAACGGGGAGATCTATGACACAGTCCTAACCAAGATATTTATGCAGTGGGGTACTCCATTATGTGACCTCTTTGTCCCAGATGAATAGAAAACTGCACCTGTATTGTTCCATGGGTGACGTTTTCCTGCACTCCTGGACGGATGGCCTCAGATACGCCATTCCTCCTGTCCCACTACTACTGCAAGTCATAGGAAAGATCCATTGTAACAGAGCTGTCTGGGTCAGTAGGGTGTTAGAAGAATGATGGTTATCCTTCTAATACCCTACAGACCCAGACAGTTCCAGTTCATGGAACTTCTAATGATGTATGTACACCATCAGGATCCACCCCTTTCTGGATCCACCCCTGTCTGGATCTCCCAGGAAATGGGAAAAATCAAGTACCCCAGCCCGGGATCATGTCACCTCACAGCCTGGTGTTTGGGTGGGCATTGGAAATAGAACACTCATACTCCGACCCATTCAGGAAATCTTTAACCAAAGTAGAAAGGATTCTACTAGATTCTGCTACCTAGCGAAATGGCCTGGGCACGACTCCACCAAAATTCACTAGATACCACGAGGATTCCAGTTTTTCTAGACTATCTCCTCTCCTTAAAGACTGCGGGTCTAGCCCTTTGTTCACTGCGGGTACACCTAGCAGCGATTAATACTTTCCTCCCTCTGATAGAAGGACATTCTGTCTTTACTCACCGAGTAACAGTACAGTTTATGAAGAGCTTGATCAGGACCTTCCCGCCAATCATTAAACCTATTCCTCAATAGGACTGTAACCATGTCCTGTCAACACTCGCAGGTCTGCCCTTTGAAACTATGGCAACTTGTGCCATGACCCACCAGGCCATGAAGGTGACAGACTTAGTGCCATCACTTCGGGAGGGGTCAGTGAGCTAGGAGCCATTATGGCAGGCTCTACCTATACCATGTTTTACAAAGAGACGATTTCCCTTAGGTTACACCCCAGATTTCTACCAAGATTGTTTCTGAATTGCACATCAATCAGAAAATACACTTACCTGTAATTTTCCAGAAATCCCATGCTTCTTTCGAAGACAATAGATGTCACTCCCTGAACGTCAAGCGTGCCCTGGTGTTCTGTCTGCAAAGAACTAAACCCATTAGAAAATCTCCAAGAATCTTTATTGTCCTAGTAGAAAGATTGTGTGGGCAAGCCATATCCTCCCAGAGGATTTCTAAACAGGTTTCGGGATGCATCTCAGGATGCTACAAAATAGCAAAATTCCCCCTCTGGCAGCTGTTACAGCTCACTCCACATGAGCACAAGCTACCTACATGGCATCACTATGAGATGTTCTGCTGCAGAACATTTGCAGGGCAGCAACTTAGAGTTCTGTCCTCATGTTCATGACACATTATGCCGTAGTCCAAGCAGCAACTGCAGACGTAGCCATAGGGATGGCAGTACTACAGGCATCTCTACTGCCACCTTCCTCGCACCCTCCTCCAGTCTGAATACTGCTTGCTTGTCACAGACATGTGGAATACACATAGAGACCATCACTTGAAGAAGAAATCAAGGTTACTTACTGTAACTGGAGTTTTCTTTGAGATGGTCCCTATATGGTCCCTATCTGTATTCCACTATCCACCCTGCATCCCTTCTGCTTCAGATCTGGTTGGATTGCGGTAAGAAGAGGAACTGGAGAGGTGTCGACCCACACTGCCTTTTATGCCCTCGGTCAGGAGCACAACGGCATCTACTGTGCGCATGTGGGTCAGCAGACACGGCTTTGAAGTATTTCTGTACTAAGGCTCATGGTGTGTATGTGTACCCACATGTGGAATACAGATAAGGACCACGTACCTCGAAGAACCTCCAGTTACAGTAAATAACCTCCATTTCTCCTTGCTTTGTAGTTAAAGGCAGGACAGGCAAAGGTAGCGTGTCTCGAGACACATTTCTCCAGATAGGAGATGGGAGACGTTTCTCTCTCTGGTGAATCGTGCATTGTGTGTCTCATTGTAACATTGCTTGGTGGTCAAACAGCCTCCTTGTGGCTCCTCTGGGCTCCTCAGCTTGCCATCTGCTCTGATGCCCCTTCCTGTGGTTGCTCAGCCCATCATCTCACTCACTCACTCTGTGGCCTCTCATGGTCCTGGAGCTGCAGTGCTTTCCTCTTCATGGCTTAGCCCTCCGGTCAAGTCACATTAAAGTTCTCCCCCATTCTGGGGCATTATCAAAGTCTGCTTCCAGTAGTCTCTAGCGTGCCACTCCCACAGTGGCTTGTAGGGGAACCTGCGCTTGCCTTCTACATTGGGTTCCAGTCCAGGGACCCTCAACTCTCAGCAGCTCTTGGCTTTACTCTCTGAGGCCTTACTGCTCCTTCCCTGGACTCCTTCCTGCTCTATTATTACAGATTCCTGCTCTTCCCCTTTATATTAGCGAACGTGACTGCAGGCTTCCTCACTGCAGTCCCCTGTCTACCACCAGTTTCCTCTCTTTATAAACCCCACCCAGCTCTTCTCCCAGCTGGACTTCCTCAGCAGTTTCCTCCAGGTGCAGCCTATAGGTTAACTGGCCTGATTTACCCCTTCAGGCCTTGTGAGGGGTGGGCAGCCCATCACACTCACAATAGAAGTCTATTAGCATACTGAGTCAAATGCTAATGAAGAGCTTGCAGAGATTACAGAAGAAAATTAACAGGAAGAGGTAACCAGCGGGGCAGGGGTGAAAGTTGGAACCCTGTTTTCAGTGAAGATCAGAAGGTCTGATCTGGTATATCTAGGGTTTCAGGGGAACCCTAAGGTATCCTTCAGTCTGTGAGGACAAGCCACCAGTGGGCTTGATCTTAGGGGTATTTCAGCCAATGTGGCTGAAAACACTGGGAAAAGGCCTTGGGGTAAGCTGCCTAATGGGAGTTGGGAAATGTCTTGTGAGTAACATTTTTTAGGCTCTAAGAAGCATGTTATGATTTTGTTTTGCATGTAACCATTTGTTTCCAATATTCTTTCTTACTGTCATTTGAATCTCTATTCTTTGATAATAAACTTTTATTCTTGTTTTCACTATAAATATTTCTAAGTGCTGTGTGTGTTTAGTGGAGTGGTGATCCTGAAATAAATTAGTATGCTGGTGTGTCCTCATTTGGGAGTAGTGAATCTGAGAGCTCTGTGAGCGGTCAGTGGAATGGGGCCTGGGCACTCCAGAAAGGCGCCCGGTGGACTTGGGGTTAATGTGCCCCTGTTGCTAACATGTACAGAGGGAGCGAGGCCTGGGGAAGCAATGCTTGTGTTGCCAGAGGCTGTGGAGTTAGGGATCTGATCCACAGCCCGCATAGGGGGCACCCGGGCTCGGGGGGCACTTTAAAGGGCCAGCGGCTCCCCGCAGCAGCAGGAGCTGCCGGCCTTTTAAAGCGCTCCCCCTCCCCCAGCCCAGCTCCGGCAGCGGGGCTGGGGGGAGCGCTTTAAAGGGCCAGCGGCTCCCCGCAGCGGCAGGAGCCGCTGGCCCTTTAAAGCGCGCCCCCCCCCCCCCAAGCCCTGCTGCCGGAGCTGGGCTGGGGGGGGGGTGCGTTTTAAAAGGCTGGCGGCTCCTGCCGCTGCGGGGAGCTGCGGGCCCTTTAAAGCGCCCCCCCCCCCCCGCCCCGCTGCCGGAGCCGGGCTCGGGCGGGGATTTAAAAGGCCCGGGGGCTCCGCAGCGGCTGGAGCCCCGGGCCCTTTAAAGTGTCGCCAGGTGAGTACAGGGGGAGCGGGGAGGAGCCTTTTTATAGCGCCGCCGCTCCCCCTGTGCTCTAAACCTGGCTACGCCACTGGTCACAAGGTGCCTTAACCCTGGGTCCTCCTGGGAAGTGTCACAGTAGTTCATCCTGATCTGTAGTCTGATTTGTTTGTCTGCAGCAAACCCCACCAATACCCCATCTCATGCTTTAACAGATAGAAAACTGATTCCCTAAATATTCAAGAACCTGTGTTCCTGAATTGTCAATAACTCTGTTGTAGCTAATGGTCCTATGATATAGAGTGTCACTCTTATCTCTTTTATCCACTTTGTCCTTACTAAATAAGTTCTAACAAGTGATTTGGACGTTCCAGTCACATTTGAATTATCAAAGATGTAGTAAATTTTTGGAGTGTCTAAATTGATATCAGATGTCTCTTTTAAAAGACATGTACTCTAGTTGAACCGCAAGTTATTGAGCAGATGTAGGAAACACTGGGTGAAATTATGTAGTCTCAGTTGTGAAGCAGGTCAAGACGACTAAAATCTGGTTTTAAAATCCATGAATCCTCAACTTGGTCAGATTTTTCTCATACATTGAGAATTTGCAATGCCTCCTGTTTATTAGTGAGTCCCTAGCATTGGTTTACTCAAATGAGTTATTACCTTTATGTCCTTTAACACCTTGATTTATTGCATTCATGACTGATTCTGGGTTACATGGCTTAATGTGTGCCTTGTGTTTGCACTAGGGCTGTCAAGCGATTAAAAAAGTTAATCGCGATTATCGCGCAAGTAAAAAAATTAATCGCGCAAGTAATCAATAATAGAAGCGGGCAGCATTATCTCCTGCAAATTTTAACCAAATTTGTTTGTCTGAGCGATTGGCTGAAGTAGGATTGAATGGACTTGCAGGCTATAAAGTTTTACATTGTTTTTTATTTTTGAATGCAGTTATTTTTTGTACATAATTCTACATTTGTAAGTTCAACTTTATTGATAAAGAGATTGCACTACAGTGCTTGTATTAGGTGAATTGAAAAATACTATTTCTTTTGTTTTTTACAGTGCACATATTTGTAATAAAGAATAAATATAAAGTGAGCATTGTACACTTTGTATTCTGTGTGGTAATTGAAATCAATATATTTGAAAATGTAGAAAACATCCAAAAATACTTAATAAATTTCAGTTGGTATTCTATTGTTTAACAATGCAATTAGTCGCTATTAATTTTTTAAATCATGATTAATTTTTTTGTGTTAATCGTATGAGGTAACTGTGATTATTTGACAGCCCTAGTTTACACCCTTAACACATGCCCCTTTTGTAGCTACTGAAGGCCCTTCTGACTTGTTTAGCTAGTCGGTCATCCAGAACATTGGATCTTCTACTACCGAGATAGAGGGTATCCAAACCATACAGCTCCCTTTCCCCGTAGAAGGTAGCCTAATGTACCACTAATCTGAAACCTGTGACAGAGTTTACCTAGTCAACAGTTGACGTCCAGTATCTTCTGCCATCTGTCCTCCCTGAATCATGGGAGGAGAAGGATTCTCTGAAAAGATCACCTGGGCTTTCTTTTCCTTCAGCTCTTTTCTGACTTGTCTGAAATGTTCACTGTTCTGTGGTGTTCTTGAATCCATGTCACTGGAAACAATTTACCTTGACACATAACACAAGAGGTGTAGGGTTCACCTGACGAAATTAGTAGGCAGCAGGTTTAATACAAACATAAGGAAATACTTCTTCACATAATGCAGTCAACCTGTGGAACTTGTTGCTAGGGATGCTGTGAAGGCCAAAAGTATAACTGGGTTCAAAAAAGAATTAGTTAAATTCATGGAGGATAGGTCCATCAATGGCTAATAGCCAAGATGCTCAGGGATGGAACCCCATGCTTTGGGTGACCCTAGACTTCCAACTGCTGGAAGTATCTCACACTGGCAGAAACAGGGTACTTGGCTAGATGGATCATTGGTCTAATCCACTATGGCTGTTTTTATGTTCTTATGTTAAATATTTAATAATGGCCCTTTACTCTAGCAGAGAAAGGTATAACATGATCCAGTGGCTGACAGTTGAAGCTAGACAAATCCAGATTGGAAATACGGCATATATTTTTAATTATGAGATCATTAACCATTATAACAATTTACTAAGCGTCATGGTGGATTCTCCATTGCTGACAATTTTAAAATCAAGATTGGATATATCTCTAGCAATTATTTGGGGCAATTTCTATGGCCAGTGTTATACAGAAGATCAGACTAGATGATCACAGTGGTACTTTCTGGCCATGGAATCTATGAATCTACCACAACGCTTGGTAAATTGTTCCAGTGGTTAAGTACCTTCACTGTTAAAATGTTATGCCTTATTTCCATTCTAAATTCCAGCTTCAAATTCCAGCTATTGGATTGTGTTAGACCTTTTTCTGCGAGAGTGAAGAGCCCGTTATTAAATATTTGTTCCTCATGCAGATACATGTAGACTGTGCTCAAGCCACAACTTAACCTTCTCTTGGTTAAGCTAAATAGATTGAGCTTCTTGAGTCTGTCACTATAAGGCATGTTTTCTAATCCTTTAATCATTCTCGTTGCTATTCTGTGACCCCTCTCCAATTTTTCACCATCCTCCTTGAATAGTGTACACCACTACTGGACATCGTATTCCAGCAGTGGTCACACCAGTGCTAAATATAGAGGCAAAATAGCCTCCCTACTCCCGTTTTCCCTGTTTATGTATCCAAGGGCCGCTTTAGCTCTTTTATCCACATCACCACACTGTGAGATCATGTTCAGCTAATTATCCACTATGACCTCCAAATCATTTTCAGAGTGTCTGCTTCCTGGGATAGAATTCCGCATCCTGTAAGTGTGGCCTGCAGTCTTTCTTCCTAGTTGTATACATTTACATTTGGTCATATTAAAATGTACATTGTTTGCTTGTGCCCAGTTTACCAAATGATCCAGATGGCTCTGTATCAATGATCTGTCTCTATTATTCACCAGTCCCCCAATTTTTCTGTCATCAGCAAATTTTGTCAGTGATTATTTTGTTTTCTTCCAGGTCATTGATAAAAATGTTATAGCATAGGGTGAAAAACTGTCCCTGCAGGACCCCACTGGAAACACACCTCCTACATAAGCAATATTGTTGCTGGCTTTACTTATAGCCTATGGTTGCTTGTTAGAAAACCCTTATGCAGCAAAAATATGATTTTGGTGATGACAGTCTTTCCTTGAGCTAGTTCTGAGCAATGTTTCCACATGGAGTTGGAGCAGAGCTGAGGGAAGTCTTGGGGACGAACTTTAAAACTAAAGCCTTTACCATTTGTAATCACTAAGGATCCCTCATGTTTTTGCAAGAATTGGAATGGTTAACTTTGGTGTCCTGGTAAAATTCCTGTTTGAGTAATTACATTTTACACCCCTCTACATTTCCATTGTGTTTTCATATGCTTATAGTATCTTCTTGCTTCTAGTACTAAACCATTGTATATTGTATTCTGTATGTGAGCTGGGTGGTGGTTCCAGCTTCCAGGTGGAATGGACAGCAACAGTTCCCTCCCTCTCTCTCCTCTGCCCCCCCCCCCCCCCCCCAAACAAACAATCACACAACCAAAAATCAAGCAACCAAACCTGGATAGTTGCTGGGAAGCAGTCGAGGCCAAGAAGCTGTAACAGGCAGAACTCGGAAAAACCTAGAGGGCAAGATTCAGAGTGAAATTGGAGTCAGAGTTGGTGGCTAGAATGACTGAGACATGAGACTATTCTCATCTTTTAGAGCAGTGGTCCCCAAACTTTTCACCTTGTGTCCCCCTGTCTGTGCCCCCCCCCCCCCCCCCGTCCCAGCTCAGGGGACAGGGTAAGGGGGCTGAGGCCACAGCTGGGAGCAGGTGTGGGGCTGGGACCAGAGTCTCAGCCAGGGGCACAGGGCCGGGAGCGGAGCCCTGGGTGCGGGGCCAGCAGTCGGGGCCAGGAGTGGAACTGTGTGGCGCTCCCTCCCCGCCCCCCACAGGGGCTGGCATGCCCCAGTTTGGGGACCTATGTTTTAGTGTGTGTGCTGGCTGTCTGACTCTCCCCTTCTGCACCTGAACTGTAAAAACTAGAACTTTTGGATGGATGTAGGCGGGAGTTGGCATAATTCTGGTATGAATCCAGATTTCAGCAGAGGAAGGATAAAGGTAAAGATGAGTTCTAGAAGTGTACAGCTCTGGAGAGTTGAACTGCAAACAAGGAACTCAAAGGGAATGCTAACATTTAGATTTTGGATCAAACTTCTGGCTTTTGGATGGAAGCTACCTTAGTTAAGACAGAGAACTGGAGTTGGATGTAGGACAGAGGGTACTAGTTTTTCAGGAGACTGTCTAGTGGGGTTCTGCAGGGATTGTTTCTAGACTCAGAGTGTGACCACCAACCTTTGCTGGTGGCCACTCTGAAAATTTTTTCAAGTTTGAACCCCGCTGCCCGGGCTGAAGCCCACTGAGCGCACACATTGGCCCCACATGTCCGCAGAGGAACTGCTTGGAGCCCCCAGGAGGCTGCGTGGTGCAGGGTGCTTGATCCCCTGTTGGCGGTGCCAGCAAACACCAAGGCAACCATGAGCAACAGCTGGGCGCTGCAGGAGGGGCTGCTGCTTTCATAGAATCATAGAATCTCAGGGTTGGAAGGGACCTCAGGAGGTCATCTAGTCCAACCCCCTGCTCAAAGAAGGACCAACCCCAAGTAAATCATCCCAGCCAGGGCTTTGTCAAGCCTGACCTTAAAAACCTCTAAGGACAGAGATTCCACCACCTCCCTAGGTAACCCATTCCAGTGCTTCACCACCCTACTAGTGAAAAAGTTTTTCCTAATATCCAACCTAAACCTCCCCCTCTGCAACTTGAGACCATTACTCCTTGTTCTGTCATCTTCTACCACTGAGAACAGTCTAGATCCATCCTCCTTGGAACCCCCTTTCAGGTAGTTGAAAGCAGCTATCAAATCCCCCCTCATTCTTCTCTTCTGCAGGCTAAACAATCGCAGTTCCCTCAGCCTCTCCTCATAAGTCATGTGCTCCAGCCCCCTAATCATTTTTGTTGCCCTCCGCTGGACTCTTTCCAATTTTTGCCCTCCCCACCCCATTTCCTCCCAGGAGGCTGTCGTGGCCGCAGAAAAATCCCCTGGTGGCTGCATGTGGGCACGGTGGCTGCATTTTAGAATTGCTAATCTAAACCTAGGGTTGTCCAATATTTTTATCAATGATCAGGAAGCCAGTATAAAATCACTGCTCATAAAATTTGCAGATGACACACAGATTAGCAGAATGGTAAATAATAATGAAGACAAGGCCGTCATACAGTGCGATAGGGATCATTCATAAATTCCAAGGCCAGAAGAGATCACTGTGATCATCCAGTATGACCTCATGCATAACACAGGCAATAGAATTTTGTAAGCTGTGTTTTGATAGAGCCAAATGAATGGTTATACATCTAGGAACAAATAATATAGGCCATATGTACAGAATGGGGGCACTATGTCATGGAAAGCAGGACCCTGGAAAGGATTTCAAGGTCACAGAGGACACACAACTCCGTGTGAGCTGCCCGTGTTATGCTGTGGCAAAAAGTGTTTGAATGTATAAACGGGAACAGCAAGTAAGAGTAGAGAGGTGATTTTACCTCTGTATCCTGCATTGTGAGGCAGATTCTGGAATACTGTGTGTATTTCTGATGTCCACACTTTTAGGAGGATGTTGAAAAATTGGAGAGAATACAGAAAAGGGCTGCAAAATAATTGAGGGGTGGAGAAAATGCCTTACAGTGATAAATTTAAAGAGCTAAATCTGTTTATCTTATCAAAATTATCAAGAGGTAACTTGATCACTGTACAGAAGTATCTTCACAGGGAGAAAATACTGGATATTAAAGGCCTCTTTAATTTATCAGAAACAGGCATAATAAGAACTAGTAGCTGGAAGTTAAAGCCAGACAAATTTGAATTAGAAATAAATCACACATTTTTATGTTAAGGATGATTAGCTATTGGAACAACTCAAGGGAAGCGATGGATTCTCCATCTCTTGATGTCCTCAAATCTAGACAGGATGCCTTTGAGAAAGATCTGTTTTAGGCAAACACAAGTTACTGGATTTAATATAGGGGTAAGTGGGTGAAATTCTATGGCTCATGTTATACTGACGGTCAAATCATGGCTTGAAAAATCTGTGAAATCCGTAATCTGTGAAGGAAACTTGACCACAATATATGGTATTGTGCAGGTCAAAGGCTTGCCACTGCTAATATACCTGCCTTGTTTGCCATTAGGAGCCACTACTGTCAGCACGTCTACTTCAACTATAGCTGCTGCTGATATACCCACCCTGCTTTCAGCCACTCCCTCATGATTTTATTTCCTTTGTAGAAGATGCCTCAAATTCATTTTTTTCTCCTTTGTAGACCAATATTTTGTGCTGAGCAGGCTTTATGGATGCTGGCTGTATCTTCTACTATCCTCACGCATATAAACTCCAAGCCAGGTCTCCATTCTCAGAAGGCAGCAAATTACAGCAACACTATGTGTGCCTCTCACTAGGGGCACAATGATTGGATCGTGAAAGAGCTGTTCAGGTCACTGTCTCAACAAGCCTGGACAGACCCAGAAAAATATCCCATAGATGGAAAGATCTGCACTCTTTTCTATGGATTTTATAACAGTTGTGTTCACAGCAGTTCACCCCATTGCAATGCAATGCAAGCTGCTGAGCAACATGGTAAAAACGCTAGCAGAATGAATAAAAACTCTTTTTAAAAAGTAGTATTAACTTTAATATAAGAAAAACGGGGGTGGAGTTTTCACAAATTTAAAGGGGGAAGTGGTGTTACAGGTTTTAGCTGGAATAGCCAGTAATACTAAAAAAGAGATGTTCTTCTCTTCCTTATGTGAAATGGGTGTGTGACAGGTTCGGTCACAGATATCCCCTTGGGACTGTCACCTAACATGCTGGAATTACCTCTGAGCCCATTTTCCCTGCCAGCTTGGGACTCCAGAACCCTGTCTTGTTGAGCCAGACACGCTACCCCAGTGCAACACAGACCCAGGTTCTGAACCACGCCCCCAAAGCTGCAGACTTTAATCAAAACTGCTCAGCAGGTTTCCTAACTCCAGCACCCAGACACCCAACTCCCAATTGGATCCACGCCCCAAATAAATCCATTTTACTCTGTATAAAGCTTCTACAGGGTAAACTCATAAATTGTCCACCCTCTATAACACTGATAGATATGCACAGCTGTTTGCTCCCCAGGTATTAATCACTTACTCTGGGTTTAATAATTAACAAAAGTGATTTTATTAAGTATAAAAAGTAGGATTTAAGTGGTTTCAAGTAATAACAGACAGAACAAAGTAAATTACCAAGCAAAATAAAACAAAACACGCAAGTCTAAGCCTAATACATTTAAGAAACTGAATACAAGTAAATCTCACCCTCAGAGATGTTCCAATAAGCTTCTTTCACAGACTAGACTGCTTCTTAGGCTGGGCCCAATCCTTTCCCCATGTACAGTTCTTGTTAGTTCCAGCTCAGGTGGTAACTAGGGGATTTCTCATAACTACCGCAGCCTCCTTTGTTCTGTTCCACCCCCTTTTATAGCTTTGGAACAAGGTGGGGATCCTTTGTCTCTTTCTGGGTTCCCACCCCTCCTAAATGGAAAAGCACCAGGTTTAAAATGGATCCCAGTACCAGGTGACATGGTCACATGTCCTGTGAGACCCCAAGCCTCCATTCTTCCCGGCCTTACTCACAGGAACACAGGAAGGCTTACAAGTAAACAGAGCCATATGTAACCAATTGTTCTAGTTAATGGGAGCCATCAAGATCCTAAGCCACTATTAATGGCCCACACTTTGCATAATTTCAATAGGACCTCAGAGTAGTACTTCATATTTCTAGTTTTAGATACAATGATACATTTATACAAATAGGATGAACACACTCAGTAGATTATAAGCTTTGTAATGATACCTTACAAGAGACCTTTTTCATAAAGCATATTCCAGTTACATCATATTCAAACTTATAAACACATTTCCATAAAACATATGGAGTGCAATGTCACAGGGTGCAAAGGCAAAAAAGCCCTATACATCCATCCACCTACACTGGCCCTATTGCCTGTCATGCCACACTGACAGGAGATTTTTTCCTCCTATTTAGGTGATGAGATCACAGCTGTACGTCAGTTTGAGATGATGTACAACAATGATGCTACCAGCCTGGCCCAGCTGGCCATTCTGAATGTGGATTTTGAAGAAGTGGGCCAAGATTTTCAGTAGTGACTGTCCCACAGTCTGGAATGTCTCATAACTGAGAGTGGCTATCTCAGGGCAGACTGTCAGAAAACAAGGGCAGATACCCCAAACTGGTGGTATGTGCTATACTTAGATTTTACCAAGCCAGTAACAAATGTGAACTCCTGGAATACTACACCAGTCTTATCATGGAGTCACAGACTGTCCCCTCAGACTCTTCTATCTTGCCACCCAAACAAAGTGAACTTTGTGATAAATTATCACATTTTAAACCAAAAATCCCACCATATCAGGTTTCTCCCAGTCCCAAGCGACCGGTCACTTACCCTAGATCATTTGGTACTCCAGATCTTACACCAAAGACAATCCTGGCAGCCAGTTCTATGGTAAACTAAAGATTTATTAGCTGAGAAAAAAGAATGAGAGTTATTGAGAGGATAAAGCAGGTAAAATACATGTACAGCTGAGTCACAGTCTTTAATTTCAAATACTAACAGATGTAGTAATCTGCCAGTTTCCCAAAAGTCTCTCACGGCTACCCAGAATAACTCTGGGGATCTCCATCTTCTTGTTCAAAAAAGTTATTCTGCCCTGTTAGAATTCAAATAGTCCAGAGATGAAGGATCTTTCTTTGAATCCATATTTATAGTCTCTTCACACAGAAGCAAACAGACAGTGTCTCTATGCATGTGGGCTTTTCCTTTGATGATGATGAGTGAGGAATGCACTTAGGTTTTTGACCTCCGACCATCACACATAATGGCTACTTGCTTTGAAATTAGCATTTTCTGTTAAAGTTCTTAAGTCCTTCATTAGCATTTCACAAGATTTCTGTGATGGGTTATTTAGTTACATGGATGCACACAATGTAAATGTTTGCTATTATAAAAGAAACAGATAAGTGAAAACAATACATGTAACATTCAACTAGTTTTCATGAAGTTTAAATATCTGAATACACGCATATACATTTAACACTTTGATATATACTAACACACAACTAAAGTGTACTGGGGTTCTAACCTAATATGGCACCTGGTTTGCCAGTGTCACAGTGACTAATGACTTTGGCGGCCTTGCTTTTTCGGTGCCCCAAAAGGGGCCTTATTTTCAATGGATGAGTGCTTAGCCCTGTCTTCAAAATATCGGCCTTATTTTAAGGTTTTGGATACCCAGAATCACTGGTCACTTTTCATAATGTTGGTCCTGGCATGTAAATCACACTTTCATTTAAGTTAAGAGGTTTGTGCTGTTTCCTGTGTTAAACCAAAAGCCAGGTATTTTTGTGATAAGTATTGTCTGGTCTTAAACTCTCCCATATCTAATTAAATCTTATATGTGCGTGGGTGCTGGTATTAGCACATACTTCTCACCCCATGAGCACCTACCGCCAACCAGAGGAGCTGAATCAGTGGCACCAGAGAATAAAGGTGGTGAAAGACAAACTTACAGACAAAGGAGATATGGGAGGAGGCAAGTTCAGAGTGAAGGACTATATCAAAATTGCAGCCTTTGGAGGCCTGCGTCATGGAAGGGAAGAGAGGCCAATAATTAGGGTGAAGCAGTAGTGACTTCATAGTTAAAATAAAAATTCTGCCATAACCGTATCACCTTAAACTGTTTTTTCTGCTAATTATTACAAGACCATACATGTACCTAATGCTTCCCTTTTGCTGTCATTGACATATTTCAGGAAAAGTGAAAGTTGTAAATTTAAACAAATGGAGTTATTAACTTTAACATTCTTAACATAATGCTTATCAGAAACCCTCTCATGTTAAAAGGAAGATATGATAAAAGGAAATGATACTTAGGCAGAAAGGGAAGGTAAGAGGTGAATGTAATCCTGGCTCATACAAGGCTTAAACAGTCCAGTCATAAGTAAACATGTAACCTATCTTAAGAAAAAGGATGGTCTTTAAGGAATGTCTGAAAAGTGGCCATAAACAAAACATATGCATTAAAATTGTCAAAGTATTTGAATTTTCCATATTGGCTTGTTGCAAGTCAGGTTCATGCATACAGCATAATACCACTTAACAGTTTTGAATGAGGTGTCACTCTTTTTGGAGCCCTTTAGCAACAAATCTGTAATATTTTGGTATTTTGTGGCTCTGATCTTTTGCCTCCTCCTTACTACACTAGCAATAGCAAATTCTGTGTTTTATACCGTTTCAAAAGTGACACTTTTCACCACAGAAACTAATATGACCCCATGATTCAGGCAAATGGGTCGAGGGGTTTCCTAACAAGAGTTGTTATGACAGAAGGTTTCAGGTACCCAGGTCCATGAAACAGGTTTCAGCATTCCTCTGACTCAGAGTTAATTGAAGAGGCTATACCAACCAAACCAGTTTCCCAACACGTTATAAACACGGTTGTTCTTGCAGAGGCAAGGGATCAGACAATGACGATTAGGAGAATAGAAAGATGAGGAGAGTTATGTGAAAATGATCTTCAGCAAAGCTTGAAGCTCTGATCCAGCTCAGTCCCTGTGTTGAAGAACAGCATATGTGATACAGAAACAAAGCTGTTCCTGTAGACTATATTTTTGATGTACAGAACTCTTTGTTTAGAGAAAAGGGCAAAAAAATAAATCTTTCCACAAAAATAATATGCAAAATCAAATTAACTTGTAGCCTATATTTACACACTGCATTAGCTGTAGCTCAGTGTCTTAATGTAACAATGATGTCTCCAAAATATTGCAACACTCGCAACTAACTTACGTCCACATACAGTCTTATCCACTAGATTTTTCTTATGCCAATTGCATAAGTATGCCTGCTCTTTAGGTTTCTACAAAAAATGTAAAGTGGAATTAAAGTTGATAACATCAATCTGACATGTTTAGGAGCGACTGTATAACGTGCAGAGGAGGGTACATGCCTTATTGAGTGTGGGTTGCAATTTATTTCTTGAAACACCTTAAGGGACAAGACTTTCCTCTTCCTTCTTGCAAAGGAAGTGACAGAGAAGAGGACTTACATATGAAAATGGCATCAATCCAAGGTGGAAATCTGTTGGCTCACCAGATGTATCTCTGTCTGATTTACATACTTACACCAATTTTGTGAAATTTTTATTTGATTTTTTAAAAGCCTTTAAAACGTGAGGTAAAATCCAGTTTCTGTCAAAGTGAATGGCAAATCTCCAATTGACTTTGATGGGGTCAGGATTTAACTTTTGGAAATGTAACCCAAGTGAAAAACTTGGTAAGTCAGAAGATAAGGTTGGTCGACCAATAAAGACATAACTGATTTTTTTCATTTCCTATATTTTTTGGGAAAAAATTAAAATACGAGCAATGAAAAATCAAGTTATTGTGAATGATGAACATAAGACATGCTGTACTGGTTTATTTACTCTCTGTATATAAAGAAACAAACAGCAAATTATTCAACAAGACACAAAAATTAATAACAAAAATTATTAATGAGGCAGCCTTGCCACTGGCAAATTATCTACCAATGCAAATGCTACAAATATATTTTGTAACAAATTGCAAAGAAAATATTTTAATTATAGTTACTATTACAATAAATATTTTATGCTTCTTATCCTGTCACTGTATTAGTCAAATTACACAAAATCCCAACTCATACAACACTATATATTTGACATAATGTTCTTACATTGTTTTTAAAATTTTTACATACTGTTACTCATGGATTAAACTGTACATCAGCAGGGGCCTGGTTCCGCGATGTCAAGAGGGGTTTTTTCATTGACTTCAAGCCCCAAAGTACAAACTCTAAATTGGAGTTAACGCTGCCTCTTGTTAATTAATTTGCATGTTTTCCAGAATAATTGCTATCCATTTCTTTATGTACATAGCGTAGAATAATGTTTGTTATGTGCTTGTAATACAACTGTTAATTTTTCATTTAATATCTTTTGGTTTTCAGTGATATCTTCATTGTTCAAGCAATCTTATCTTCCATCCAATGAAGATTTTTGTTTGGACTAATAATAAATACATACTAAGAAAATGTAAAGTTCTGGACAGGTATTTATAGACATTGGAACTGATTCTCACAACACTTTCCTTGCCTTTCACTTGGGGGATGTGGGAGTTAAGGTTGAAGTTAGAAAATAACATACAGTAATAGAAGGCTGAGAACTGAACCTGACTGAGAAGGGTAGTGCCAGGTGGCCCTACTGCCAGAGACAGAGAGGGTTGTTGTTAATATTCCTCTTGGTTTTACTTTGTTTCAGATTAGAAGTGCATGCTAGAATTTTGAGTGAAAGCTGAAAGCTTCTGTCTATGACCTTTCTACTTACCCCATGTAACAAACCCTGCTGGTTTTGAACCCTGGAATTGATACCCCATATGTACAAGATTTTTATTCCAAGTAGGAAACCTAATGATCTCCAAATCTGAAATCCTCCCTCACAATTGACTTATGCATTGGTTGGTCTTTAGTATCAGCCTTCTCTTTTTGGTTGCACTTGGTACCAGAAGGACCCTTAGGAAGACCACCGGCATTGTCTTCAGTTGTCTTAATAAATCCCTAGCATCTTTATCTGCTGTATCCTGTAACCCTCTGTTTGTATTGTTGGTTTCCATGTGACCTATAGTAAGTGGAAATCCCCAGCATTCCTCAGGATATCCTTTGCTTTTCTTGTCAAATCCTTTGTCCTGGCACCTGGGAGGCAGCAGTAAGCCATTCTGTTCTCGTTCTGAGTCATAGATAGAAATGTCCCAGGTTACTGTCTTATACTAATCAAATTCACAGAAAATCCAAAGATAATGGGCAAAGCTAGTACTATGGAAAATAATTAAAGTTCTATAGGCTCTTGGAAAGTTACTAAAATAGAACACGTAGAATGAAGTTTAATTGAGATAAATGCAAGAAGGATCTGACACACACAGAATCATAGAATCCTAGAACTGGAAGGGATCTCGAGAGGCCATCTAGTCCATTCCCCTGCACTCGTGGCAGGACTAAGTATTATGTAGACCATCCCTGACAGGTGTTTGTCAAACCTGCTCTTAAAAATCTCCAATGATGGAGATTCCACTTTTTCCCTAGGTAATTTATTCCAGTGCTTAACCACCCTGACAGTTAGGAAGTTTTTCCTAATGTCCAACCTAAACCTCCCTTGCTGCAATTTAAGCCCACTGCTTCTTCTCCTATCCTCAGAGGTTAAGAAAATTTTTTTTTCTTCCTCCTCCCTGTAACAACCTTTTCATACTTGAAAACTGTTATTGTGTCCCCTCCTGATCATCTCTTTTCCAGAGTAAACAAACCCATTTTTTTCAATCTTCCCTCATAGGTCCTGTTTTCTAGACCTTTACTCATTTTTGTTGCTGTTCTCTGGACTCTCTCCAATTTCTCTACATCCATCCTGAAATGTGGCGCCCAGAACTGGACATAATATTCCAGTTGAGGCTTAATCAGAGCAGAGTAGAGCAGAAGAATTACTTCTCGTGTCTTGCTTACAACACTCCTGCTAATACATCCCAGAATGATGTTTGCATTTTTTGCAAAATTTTTTACACTGTTGACTCATATTTAGCTTGGGGTCCGCTATGATCCCCAGATCCCTTTCTGCAGTACTCCTTCCTAGGCAGTCATTTCCCATTTTGTATGTGTGCAACTGATTGTCCCTTCCTAAATGGAGTACTGTGTATTTGTCCTTATTAAATTTCATCCTGTTTACTTTAGACCATTTCTCCAGTTTGTCCAGATCATTTTGAATTTTAATCCTATCCTCCAAAGCACTTGCAACCTCTCCCAGCTTGGTATCATCCGCAGACTTTACAAGTGTACTCTGTATGCCATTATTTAAATCATTGATGAAGGTATTGAACAGAACCGGACCCAGAACTGATCCCTGCAGGACCCTACTCCTTATGCCCTTCCAGCATGACTGTGAATCACTGATAACTACTCTCCAGGAATGGTTTTCCAACCAGTTTTGTACCCACCTTATAGTAGCTCCACCTAGGTTGTATTTCCTAGTTTATGAGAAGGTCATGCGAAACAGTATCAAAAGCTTTACTAAAGTAAAGATATACCATGTCTACCGCTTCCCCCGATCCACAAGACTTGTTACCCTGTCAAAGAAAGCTATCAGGTTGGTTTGACATTATTTGTTTTTGAAAAATCCATGCTGACTGTTACTTATCACCTTATGTAAAATGGGAGGGAATTTAGGTATCAAGATTCTAGGTTTCCAATAAACACCTAAAGGATAGTGTAAGAAAGAACTGCAGAGAAGAGGATACTGAGAGTGGTTGGAGTAAATACATTCATTTATGTCATCTATAATATGATAATGCCTTTATAGTGGCAAGTATTCTGTTTAGATGTGTTGTTGCTGCAGTCAGAAATGGAAAGATTCTGTCATATCATAGTCCATTGCCTTTAAAGGGAAGTTGTAGGACTAGGGAAGGGATTATTCCTCCTGTATAGCACTAAGGACATCTGGGACAATGCATGAAGTTTAGGGTTCCATGACATATAAAAATTGTTAAAGATAAAATTGATAGAAAATTGGACCTAGTTTAAGAGCTGAATTTACGCATCATTTACAGGAATTTATGTGACTAAGGGGTAACATAATCACTGTCAGTAAATACCAGCCAAGAATTAACACACAGTGGATAGGGTAGGACCCAACGTGCATAAACAAGCAGGGGGGAAAGTTTTAAAATGTATGATGATGTTTTTAGTAATACATACATTGACTTTTAAGTATCTGAAGTCCCCGGGGGTGCTACTGAGAATGGGGGCTATATTCTCTGTTATGTTTTAAAAGGGAGAACTTGTAGCTGTTTAGCCATAAAATGTTTTATAACTATGAGGTCAGTTAGACAATGGAGCGACATCAAGTATGTCTATTTGGCAGGTTAAACTGCAGATAGCACTGATGGAGATTCTGTGGAAACCTCAGTTCCCGCCTATAGTTATAGAGGGGGATAGGCCCGTGGCAATTGCCAGACTTGATCCTGTCCTCGAGAATGGCCAGTACCAGAAATCCTACAATAGGCAGCTATGGTGTAGTCTGCCATCATGAAATGCTCATCCTAATCCCCAGTAGAGTTGATTTAAACCTTGAAGCAGGAGGGTTTATATCCCTTCCAAAAGCCTTCTTTGAATATTGCTAAATTCTAGGCCTTAATGACATGCTGTGGCAATGAGTTCGTCTTATTATGCAGTATGTGAAAAAGTTTGATCAGTTTTGACTTTCCCACCTCTCAGATTTCATTGACTGTCCCTTGTCCTTGCATTATGACACAGGGCAAACAGAAGTCCTCTATATCAGTCTCTAGACCATCCATTACTTTATATACTTTTATAATGTCCCTGCTTATTTCTCTTCTTTCTAAAGCAAGCAATCTCAGTCTTTCTAATCTCTCTTCATATGTGAATTTTTCCAAGCACTTAATTTTTCTTGCCACTCTTCTGAGAACTTCCTCGAATTCTGCAATACAGATGCTCCCTGGGTTACGGAAGACCCAATTTACGCAAATCTGAGTTTATGGAATAAATTCCGTAAACTAGAAATAGAAGGGTTTTGGTTTTGGTTTTTTTGCGTAATGGTCGGAGATACGTTTCCGACTTATGCAAAATGCGACTTACGCAAGGTGTTCCAGAAGTTGACATGCTCCCAGTCACCTCTGCATGACTTGTTTTGGTCTCATCTGCCATTGCAAAAAATTCCCCAAACAGCCTGCTCTGGATGGTGGCTAGTTGTATAGTGCGATACTTACCCCCAGTGCACTGCTCTTGGTGAGGACGCGCACCAATGACACAAGGAGCAAAGTGTGCACACGCACAAAAGCTATGTAATACTGGCCGTGGCTCTATGCCGATATAACTTAGGTCAGCAAAATTGTGTAGTGTTGGCATGGCCATAGTCAGAGAGAGTCCTTTGTCAGAGCTTAGGACGTATCTACATTTAAAATGCTACAGCGGCACAGCTGCTCTGCTGCAGGTTTGCTGCTGTAGCACTTCAGTGTAGACGTTACGTATGCTGATGGGAGGGCTTCTCCCATCAGTGTAGGTCAGTGGTTCTCAACAAGGGGCATGTGTACCCCTGGGGGTACGCAGACGTCTTCCAGGGGGTACATCAGCTCAACTAGCTGTGTGCCTAGTTTTACAACAGGCCACGTAAAAAGTACTAGCAAAGTCAGTACAAACTAAAATTTCATACAGACAATTACTTGTTTATACTGCTCTATATACTATACACTGAAATGTAAGTACAATATTTATATTCCAGTGGATTTATTTTATAATTATATGGTAAAAATTAGAAAGGAAGCAATTTTTCAGTAATAGTGTGCTGTGACACTTTTGTATTTTATGTCTGATTTTGTAAGAAAGTAGTTGTTAAGAGAGGTGAAACTTGGGGGTACGCAAGACAAATCAAACTCCTGAAAGGGGTGCACTAGTCTGGAAAGAGCCACTGATGTAGGTAATCCACCTCCCCAAGAGGCGGTAACTAGGTCTGCACCCGGAGTTAGGTTGGTACAGCTACGTTTCTCTGGGGTGTGAACAAGCCAATGTAAGTTCTTAGGCCAGGTCTACACTAGGGGCAGGGGTCGATGTAAGGTATGCAACTTCAGCTACTTGAATAATGTAGCTGAAGTCGATGTACCTCGCTCAACTTACCATGAGGACGCCGCAATGTCGACTGCCACCGCTCCCCTGTCGACTTCGCTTCTGCCTCTCGCCGGGGTGGATTACCGGAGTTGAAAGGAGAGCGATCAGGAATCGATTTATCATGTCTACACTAGACGTGAAATATCGATCCCTGAAAGATTGATCTCTACCCGCCGAATCGGTGGGTAGTGTAGACCAGCCCTTAGTGTAGATTAGGGTTAGAGTCTCAGACCTTGTCTCTACACTCAAGTTTTGCAGCTTTAATTATGCTGGCACAGCTAAACCCCGCTATTGCAGATGCAGTTATATGAGTATTAATGTGCTTATATTAGAAGAGCTTATTCTGGTTTGAAACATAAATGCATTATGAGTGTAGATGCACTGCCTTGGATTAGCTTGCTTTGAGTTAAATTGAAGTCCATTGAAGTCCATAATACAGACATACCTCATAATGCAGGATATTAGGTGGTGCCCTCTGAACTATGGAACTAACGGAACTCTGGAAGATGCATCAAGTGCTGATCAAGAAAGTTAGCGCCATCCAAGCAATGCAGAAAATTACCACCTGCCTAGGACAGCTGCAATACAATATGGAGAGAGGTGGACCCAAATTTAGAGCCCTCATGCCTCCAGGAGAGGCAGCTTGTACTTCCTGCCTGATCTCGGTGAGGGACTGCTACCTGGAGCTTCTGGAGCTAACCTTTCTCTCATGATGCTTTTTGCTTCCTTTTCAAAGGACACAGATGAGATTGCACCATGTCTTTGGTTTTTGTGACAGCAGAAGGTTTATTTGTTAAATTTTAACGTGAAAAAAGTATAAGGTAAAAGCCTAGGTGTGCTGTTTTGCCCTCCTTAGAGAGAAGCAATCCCCTCCCAAAGAAGATGTCAGTGTAAAAGTCTACAATGGGTTTTGTGTTTAAATCAGCATTCCTGACTTTCCTTATTAAGTAATTTATATCAAACCTCATATTATTTTGTCCCTACGTCACCCTGTGTATTCACTGAGGACAGCTGCCTTTCAGAGGGTCCTCATCCCTTAATGAAAAATCATAAAGCTTCTAGAAATTTTAAATGTTTATGCAATTAATGCCTTATGCATTCTTTGTCAAGTACTGTATATAATAAAGTACACTCCAGCCAAGCCCCTTGAGAGAATTACAGACTGGGGTGTATGTGAGCTCAGTGTAAATTATTCTCTGCCTTAATTTACAGACGTCCACTTGGACACTTTTTCAGCAGAATCAAGTAAGTGTGAAAATGACTGTCTTTTATTAAGAGCAAAGATTTGGAAATGCGGTGTTTTAAATTACTGGAATCCAGTGCTGAGGAACCATTTATTCATTTTCCTACCTTGAATATGGACAAATTAGGAATATGAATGAAAGGCTCCCTGAGAGCCAAAAGAAACATTTTAGACAGTTGTTGGGAATAGAGAGGTGTTTTAAAATAGTGGGCATTAGAAAGGGGGATATACCTACAAGTCCCATTTAGTAATTTTTTTATCATCAAATGTGGCAAGTTTTCTGTAGGCTCAGGCAAACAGACATATCTTTATCTTCTTGGGGAATGAGAGATCCATTCTAGGTTCTGCTTGCTCTGACTGTTCATTGCACTCAGGATTGCATAAAAAGAAATCCTTTACTGTTAGGTTCCCCAAAGCACTGCTCCCTCGGCCGCATTATGCATTGAGGTAGCACTTTTAGGGGAGTTGGGGCCAGAGCAGCGAAGGAGCCTTTCAAGCATAGAGACACTGGGCACCCCCATTTCCCTGTTATGTAGCACAGGCTACTTAATACAGCCCCGTTCCCCAACAACCCTACTCCTGCCCAGGCCTACACATATGCCTCTGTCCCCCTCCCTTCCATGTCTGCACGACCCCATTCTTTCACCCTGCCCCACTCTCCACTGCTCAGATGATGCAAAGCCATTGGAAATCCAGTTTAACTGCCCGATACACTGTGTGAATCTGCCCAGTGAATTTGTCCCTAAAAGTTAAAATAGAAAATTGATTTCAGGTTGATACTACAACTCTTCAGAATATTAACACTTGCACATGGCAGCATTCCTTTTGAGTTCCTTGTTTGGAGTTCATACATGACATCTTTAGTAATTTGAAAAACACAGACATTTCCAGACAAACCCTTCATTAAAATGGGGTTAAGGTTAGAAGTATACGTACGTAATCTAAGGGTAAAAACATTACAGAGATGTGGTAACTACACCAAAACAAAGCCGTACAGAGCTAGAAAAGTCAGAGTTAAGGTTGCACTTAAAAGAAATTCCAAGCATGTTAAGGTGTGGGAATGCACAATTAAGACACCCGAACATCCGTATCTCTGCCCTGTAGTGACACCAGGAGGAAAGGATTTTTTTTTAAACGAACCTAATATGTCTTTAAAAATCTGGCTAATCGGGGGGGGAATGGATAGCTCAGTGGTTTGAGCATTGGCCTGCTAAACCCAGGGTTGTGAGTTCAATCCTTGAGGGGGCCATTTAGGGATCTGGGTCAAAATTGGGGATTGGTCCTGCTTTGAGCAGGGGGTTGGACTAGATGACCTCCTAAGGTCCCTTCCAACCCTGATATTCTATGATTCTAATCTGAGACCACAAAGACTAAAATGCATTATTGTAATTGCCTGGGTTTTGAATGGAATCAGTGCAGGATAGAGTTAAGGTTGTTTGGGTGTCCTAAGTGCACATTTCCAAATCTAACGTTGAATTTCTTTTAACTTTAACCCTTATTTTTAATGTTCTGACTCTGTAATGCTTGTGTTTGGAATAATTACACCATGTTTTATGCCCTTAAATTACTGATGTGGTACTACGTAGTTTAGTTGTAGTCACGTCGGTCCCAAGATATTAGAGAGACAAGGTGGGTGAGGTAATATCTTTTATTGGACCAACTTCTGTTGGTGAGAGAGACAAGCTTTGCAGACAGACAGAGCTCTTCTGCGGGTCTGGGAAAGGTCTTCCCAGCATCTCAGCTAAATGCAAGCTGGAACATATTGTTTAACATACATAGTTAGTAGTTAGCACATATTGTAAGAGACTATTCAAAGTAGAGTGGCCGTTAACACCTCTGCAGTCATAGGACAAAGAGAGGGATTAGTGGGTTACAGATTGTTGTAATAAATCACAAATCCAGTGTCTCTGTTAAATCCATGATTGTTAGTGTCTAGCAGATTGATGAATTTAAGCTCCCAGGCTCATCTTTTGAACATGTTGTGCATGTTTACTTTGAGGATGAGGACTGATAGGTCAGTGATGGCTTTGTGAAAAGTGTTCGCCCACAGGTGATAGAATGTTTTTGTCTTTTATCATTTTCCTGTGAGTTCATTTGAGAGCATGAGAGCAAAGTGATTGTCTGGTTTCACCCACATAGTTGTTATTGGGGCATCTAGTGCACTGCATAAAGTACACCACATGTGCTAGGCATGCATAAGACCCATGGATCTTGAAAGATGTTTTGTGGGGGATGTTGATCATTTTAGCAGTGGAGATATATCTGCAGGTTTTGCATCTGTTCTGGAAGGGTCTGGTGCCGCTTTGAGTTGGTGTGTCCTGCTTTATGGTTTGCTTCTGATGATGAGCTTGGAGAGGTTGGAGGGGGAAGGGGTTGTTTGAAGGTCAGAAATGAGGGTTCAGGAAATATTTCTTTCAGGATGGGGTCCCCATTGAGTATGGGTTCTTGTTATTTGATGATACCCCATATGTTTTCCTGTGTGGGGTAGCAGGTGACAACTAGGGGTATGTGGTGAGGGGATTTTATTTCTGTATTGAAGCAGGCCCTGTTAGGGTATTTGGGTGGCCCATTCCATGATGAGATCTACTTCTCTGGTGTCCTTGTTTGGTGAAGGCAGTTTTAAGTGTGTTAAGGTGTAGATCTTGGACTTTCTCCTCAGAGCATATTCTGTGGTATCTGAGTGCCTGGCTGTAGACATAATAGATTCTTAAGTATCAGAGGGGTAGCCGTGTTAGTCTGGATCTGTAGAAGCGACAAAGGGTCCTGTGGCACCTTATAGACTAACAGAGGTATTGAAGCATAAGCTTTCGTGAGTCAATACCCACTTCTTCGGATGCAAGCAGTGGAAAAAATAGATTCTTAGTGTGTTTGGGGTGTTTTATTGGATCTGTGAAGGTAGGTGTGGTGATCTGTGGGTTTCTTGTGTATGGTTGTCTGTAGGGTTCCATTGCTGAAGCTGATCGTGGTGTCCAGGAAGCTGATGCTAGTGTGGGAGTGTTCCACAGAGAGTTTAATGGATGGGATGGTGATTGTTTTAAGTTGTGGTGGAAATCCATGAGGGAGTTTAAGCTGTCGGTCCAGAGGATGAAAATATCATCAATGTATCTCAGGTATATCATTGGTTTCATGGTGCATTTGTCTTGAAATTCTTCTTCAAGGTGGCCCATGAAGAGGTTGGCATATTGGGGAGCAGTCCTAGTACCCCTCGATGTTCCCATGGTTTGGATAAAGTGTTTGTTGTTGAACGGAAAGTTGCTATGGGTGAGTCTGAAATGGATGAATTTGGCAATGTATGTTGGTGTGGATATCTGAGTGTTCTCCATTGTCTTGTAAATATTTGAGGCAGCCAGGTATGCTGTCATTGTGAGAGTTCTTGTATAGGGAAGTGACATCCCTGATGGCGAGGACAGTGTTCTGAGGGAGTAAGTTAATTGCGGAGTTTGTGGAGGAAGTCACTTATGTCCTGGAGGAAGCTGGCCCTTTGTGATGTGGTACTGTCAGCCTTAACTCCATTTTAGCATTGTTTTTTGTCTGGAAGTTGCTGGAGAGCACATATCAGCATATACAATGAAGAACAATAGTTGTACTACTTTTATAGATTCTTTCATTCACAGATCTCAAGTGCTTTACAAATGTTACTGGACATCTCAACACTCCTGTGACATGGGAGTTTTGTGATGTGCATTTTACAGATGGGGAAAAACGCAGGTCCAGAGAGGCCAAGTGATGGGGAAAAATGAAGGCGCGGAGAGGCAAAGTGATGTACCCAAAGTCATATAATGAGTTGGGGAGACTTAGGGAATGAATTCTGATTCCATTCCTCTTTTCTTGCACTAGCATTGTGTGCGAATGCTATGTGAAATAGGGGGGGAGGGATAGCTCAGTGGTTTGAGCATTGGCCTGCTAAACCCAGGGTTGTGAGTTCAATCCTTGAGGGGGCCATTTGGGGATCTGGGGCAAAAATTGGGGATTGGTCCTGCTTTGAGCAGGGGGTTGGACTAGATGACCTCCAAAGGTCCCTTCCAACCCTGATATTCTATGATTCTATGAAATACATTTCCCTTTACTTACATTTTATGTTTTTGGGATTTTTTTTTGTTCTGGTTAATTCCAGATGCTCGCAGAACAGGATATTTTGTTGCCCACAAAAATTTTACTTTCTGTTCATTTCTCCCAGGTAAACGTAAAGCATTGAAGTTGAATTTTGCAAATCCACCTTTCAAATCCACAGCAAGATTTACTCTCAATACATCTGGAGTTCCTTTCCAAAATCCTCACATGTGAGTATAAAATTAAGGCTCCACTGATTAAACAATTCTGAAATTATTCTGCTAACATCTAATGTTAATTTAAAAGTAGTTTAATTGCTTCAGTTATATTATAGGCTGTTAAAAAAAATGCTAGTTCGAATCAGTGTAAAAGGGTTTGTTTTAATGATTTTTAATAATTTAGAAAAAGGATAAGCAAGGACTCTTCCTGTCTTAAATTGGGGCTACTGCCTTTCAGGATTGGATAGAGAGCTGTCACTTAAATTATATCTGATACACAAGCAGATTGTGCCTATAACTAATTTCCAGTTCTGTTCACTGTCATTTTCCTGTCTCTCTATTCAGTGCTTATTGCTTTTCATTAAAGACAAGTTCTTGTTTCTATGTTTACTTGTGAAAGACATATAAATGTGATACACTGTGTAGCACTAAAATGAAAAGTAGTAGACTGAAGAATGTAATTTTACCAAAATCCATATCTTGGGGAATTACTTAGCAATTAGATCTCACTGAATTTCCAAGCAAAATACTCAGGGATAGTTTTATGTAAAAGTTGAATGTAAGTGGAGAACAGAACTGCTTCTGACATTAAACATGATAAAATGTCACAGAAAATATTAGCTTTGTATCCTCAGATCCACCAATCTGGATTGATGGGTGACCCACCCACAACCTGTGAGTGTGGCAGAGCTCAGCTAGTGTGCAAAGATGTCCCTAATTTTTCCTCTTCAGGTTTCTTTACCAGATATCAAGAGTTTTGCCAAAGGCGAGTCTCAGAGATTGTCCCTGAAGTTTCCCCAGCTGTCTGTGGTGCTCCTGGACTCTTTGGTGGTGTTTTTGTTTTTAATATGCTTCTGCTTTGCATGTTGCTGCACCCTCCCTTTAGCTCAGTGCCTTCTTCTTCCCCAGAATATATTCCCTGAGGTTTGTTCCTGTCTCTGGTAGCTCCCTCTTTTTTGTAGCTTTTTGAGCAAGTTTCAGATGAGTTAGGAAAATATTTCTGATACCCAAGTAGCCAGTGCTGGTAGGTGAAAAATATAGAAACTTCCTGTGAGCACTTCAGCAGATCTCAGGGACCTCATTCTCCCAGAACCAGGATAGAGGTTCCCAGCTCTCTTTTCCTTAAAATGACCTACACTTAGGGGCCATTCTCTCTCTCCCTTTTTAAGCACAAACAGATTGTCATTGGCTGGAGGATTCCAGAATTTTCCAGTTAGTCAGTCTCTTTGTCTCTGGTGATTTTCCACAGGAGGCTACCTTGGAGCCTTTCCTTTTTCAGGCCCCTCTCTCCACCCTGCTTCATAAAGTATTCAGTCTCCCCTAGTGGGTCATCTCTAGTGACTTGCCTTCACAGTGTACCTACCTCCAGAGGTCTCAGTCTTGGAGTCTATCTGGGAAATAGTGGTTCCTGTGAAGCATGGAAGAATCTTCTGCTGGAAGCAGTGACATCTTAAGTTCCATATTTATGTAAGTGACTCCAGTCATGTTGCTCTTTAGTAAGTACTACTCTGGTGATGTGGGCATTGCAGTTGTGAAGGGGGCTGGAGACCAGGATGTTCGCTAGGATAATTGGTTCTCTGGAGCACAGTGAATTTGGACTTGTTCTGGGTTAGATACAGTGTTAAACTAACAGAAGGTGAAGATGGTATGATATGTCTGCTATTTCTGTTTGAAGGGAGGATTAGCTCATTTTTATAGACTCAGAGAGGTGTGTGACCTGCCTCATCATGGATTGTATTTCAGGATTGTTTCTTGCTGTCGGAGGCCTGGACAAGCTGAGAGAACATCTTTTTTTATCTTTGTGCCCTTTATGGTTGTCCTTTCTGCGTGCTGTTTTTCAAAGACTGCAGTCATGTCTTTTGATTGTACCCCTTGCCCAGTTCCACAGGTCCGTGCTCCTGTAGACACTGGTGGGCTACAGCATGTGACTCCAAATGCGCTTTTCCCTCTGTGGAGAGGCCTTTCCGGTCCCTGAGATGGATTGGAACTGTTTTTCTCTCTTTTGATGAAAAAGATTGCTGGATGATTGATTTGGATTGGATATTTCAGACCGCCTGGCTCCCACTTTTCAAGGGCCATTTTGACTGAGGTTGTTTTCTATTTATTATGTTGCTGCTTTTTCTCCAAGTCTTGTGGATTGAGTGGTGTTGGGCTTTTTGGTTTCATGTGTCAGTGCTGGCTCAGCTCAGTAATGCTGACCTCCCCGTCTTGATGGGTTTTGCTGTATTCATCCCATTGGTCCAGATGGGTGGATCTGAAGATACAGAGAGGTTAATTTCTCACATGAAATTTAGGTTTCTGTGACTTGGATCCACCAATCCGGAGGCTGTCCCAGTATCTGCCTCCAAAAGGGCAGAATTTGGTGTTGTCAAATTATTCTTTTACCTTTTTCTTCTCTGAACTCTGGAAATAACTTATGGGAAGCTGAGAGGAAGCGGTTAGTAGTGACCAACAGGTGCCACAAAATGTAATTGCCTATTAGTTGTATTCTGCTTGATTGACAGGTTGTGATCGGGGAACTGATCAGGCTGGATTGGTGGATTTTCAGGTAAGAAATTGTGGTTTCTTATTATGCAAATGGAGAGAAGGGTAATGAATGGGGTTTTCTGATCTGTTGAGGCTTTTGTCAGGAAGGAGGAAGTGTCCGTATAAATTCTGCTACTGAAACAAAGACGCACTACAGAAGAGGCGATCAAAGTATATTCCACAGGCCAAATGTAGCCTTCAGAATTCCACAGTGTAGCCTGAAGTCATCCTTATATTTCATGCAGAGGAGCACCATCCAAAGATCACAGTTCTCAACAAGCAGTGCTCTCCATATTGAGCCAAATGATCTGACAGAGCTGCCTGTCAGCTTTTAAAGTCTTTGTGGTCCATAGCTCTACTAAATATGAGGATGGTTGCTACCCAGTCCATTTTTATGCAGCCTAGGTGTGGCCCTCCTACGCCTGCCAGTGGGCAGAGATTAGACCTCCTTCCCCACACTCTCCATCTGTGAGCTCTTCCTGTCATCTTACTTGTTGAAAAAAAAATGAAGAACATTGTGAAAAAATAGCATCCAAGATAACCTTGAGTTAGGAGCAGAGTTTTAGCTGCTGTGATTCTGAGGCAGAGCAGTAGCCATGTTCATTGGCTGAACGGTGCCAGAGGAAGGGGAAAGATCAGCACTAAACCAGCTGGAAGTGCTTGAAGTAGAGATCTGAGGTACGTAGGGAAGCTTCCATAGTGACAGCTGTGTTGTGCTTGGCTCAGTTCACTGTGATTAGCCAATCATTTTCTTTAATAGTAAATAAACAGTTCAATTTTTTGAAAGAAAGATTTTTTGGGGCAGTTTGAGTATGTGACCTGGGGTAAAATTTTCAAAAGCAACTTTGTGTCAGGTTTTTAGAGGTATTTAGATGCCTAACTACCTTTAAAAATATGTGCCGTAGGCATTTAGGAGCCTAACCCCAAGACTCTATGTGTGGTGATAGCGGGATCACACACTCACCTCCCAGCCCATTGGGGCAGTCAGTCAGGGTATCCCTGCAGGAGTTATGCTCCATTACAAGGAACCAGAAAGTTGAGAGAAAAGGATGTTGATTAACCAAATACCCTGTGCACCTACTCAGTGCAGAAAATGGAGGGTAACATCCATTGGAGTCAGTGGCAAAACTCTCATTGACTTTAGTGGGGCTAGGATTTCACCCTAAACATTTTCTAAATCTTGGGTAAATCTGTTAAGATCTCGGCGGGAGTTAGACTCACCTTTAAATAAGAACCTGACTCAGAGTGACTTGTACTGAGATTACAAACTGGGATGTATTTCAAAACAAAGCCCTAACCAGTTTGGAGCTTGGCTCCCTGAACTCCCCCTCCTACATGGTCCTATGGGGCAATACCACTTTAATGTAGTAAGCAGAGGGAGGCGAGGCGTCATCGCCTCTGGACCTTACTTGGTCTGACAGAACCTGGATTTTAACTTGAGGGCAGAGGGTGCAGCTCATCTGAAATATCAGGCTCCTAGTGAGTGGCTGGATGCAGTTGGAGGTTACTTTTTGAAGTGTCTTTGTGTTGGTTGGGTTAATCTCCCATTGACAATTCATGCTGTGGATTTCGTCTTTAAAAACTTTCTTCCCCTGAATAAAGGGCTCGTGGCTGCTAGGCTTGGGAGCTTCTGAGAAATCAAGTTAATTGCTCTGGTTCTAGATGACATTGGTGTGGTTGCTTTATGGGAAGGTCCAGACTGGAGGATGTCAATGTAAAGCATCTAATACAGTGGTCACAAACCTTTTTACGCACACAATCACTTTTCGAATTTAAGTGCAACCCAGGATCTACCTCACCCTTTCCCCGTAGCCCCGCTCATTCCCCAAAGTCCCCCCCCCCTTTCCTCCACCCCTTCCCTCCCTCCATTGCTCGCTCTCCACCACCCTTACTAATTTTCACTGGGCTGTGGCAGGGGTTTGGGAGGGGGTGTGGGCTGGGGCCGAGGGGTTCGGAGTGTGGGAAGGGGCTCCGGGATGAGCCTGGGGCAGGGGCTTGGGGTACAGGAGGGGGGAGGGGTGCAAGCTCTGGGGGGGGAGTTTGGGTGGAGGAGGGGGCTCTGGGCTGGGGAAGTGTGTTGGGGTGCAGGAGGGGTTGCAGTGTGCGGTCTCTGGGAGAGAGTTTGGGTGCAGGAGGAAGCTCGGCTGGGGCAGAGTGTTTGGGTGCAGAAGGGGTGAGGGGAGCAAGTTCCGTGAGGGAGTTTGGGTGCAGGAGGGGGTTCTGGGCTGGGGCAGAGGGTTGGGGTGTGGGAGGGGATATGGGGTGCAGGAAAGGTTACGGGGTGCTGACTCTGGGAAGGGGCTCAGGGCTGGGGCAGGGGTTTGGGGTTCAGGAGGGGATTTGGGGTGCAGGAGGGGGTTCAGGGTGCTGGCTCCAGGAGGGCGCTCAGGGCTGGGCAGGGGGTTGGGGTGTGGACTCCCACCGGCAGCACTTACCTCGGGTGGCTCCTGGTCAGTGACGCAGCGGGGCTAGGGCAGGCTCCCTGCCTGCCCCAACCCCACACTGCTCCCAGAAGGGGCCAACGCGCCCCTGGGGTGGCAGCGGACATGTGGCTCCGCACGCTGCCCCTCTCTGCAGGCACCCTCCCTGCAGCTCCCATTGACCACAGTTCCCCGTTCCCGGCCAATGGGAGCTGCAGGGTCGGTGCTTGCAGGCAGGAGCAGAGCGTGGAGACCCCAGCTTTCCTTCCCCCTCCCCCCCCGCTCCTGCTCCGCCATGGGGGCATGCTGGCTGCTTCTGGGAGCGGTGTGGGGCTGGGGCAGGCAGGGAGCCTGCCTTCGTGGCAGCCCCGCTACCATTGGACTTTTAGCAGCCAGCGATCAACTGGGAGAGTCTCTAGGATCAACCAGGCAATCGTGATGGACGGGTTGGTGACCACTGATCTAATGGAAGGGATTAGAATGAAGAATTTTAGAGTGAAGATGGATTCTAGTTCTTACTCTACTGTACATGGCTATCGGATCATGAGTAGGGTTCCGTGTCTGTCACGCAGGTCGCGGCAGTTACGGATTCTGTGACTTTCCACAACCTCAGTGACTTCTGCAGCAGCCAGTGTGGCTGCTCCCAGGGCCACCCAAGCAGCTGGCTCCGGGGCCAGCCACACTGGCCACTGCTGGAGTGGCCCTGGGGCTTGCCATGCTGGCTGCAGCTCGGGCAGCCCCAGGCAGCTGGTCCCAGGGACTGCGTGAGCAGTGGCTGTTGGTGATTCCCGGCAGCTGGTGCCACTGGCCACGGCCACAGCCCCCAGCAGTGCCATCTTCCCGCCCCCCACCCCCCCGCCAGGTTCTCCCCCCAGCAGCTCCACCCCTTCCCCCCCAAGATTTAGTCACGTGTATTTATAGTATAAGTCATGGACAGGTCACAGGCTGTGAATTTTTGTTTATTGCCCGTGACCTGTCCATGACTTTTACAAAAAATACCCATGACTCAATTGTAGGCTTAATCATGAGCCTTACCACTTAATGAAGCCTAAAAAGAATGGACAGTTTGTTTAGCCCCAACTGTGGCCACGATTACTGTGTCTATTTAATGAATTTAGTATGGATATTCTGGCATAGTATGATGCTTTTTTTCTGCATAGCTGTACAGTACCTAGCACTGTCATCATGATAATATAACTCAAAGGCAGAGAAATACCATAAGATGTAATTGTTTTGATGAGCTTTAAAAATACTGTATCTGTTCAAGTGATTTATGTTGATGAAAAACAAAATTCATAGTATTTACATTATGGAGGGTGCAAGGTCTGTGCAGTGTTTCTGATCAGCTAATTATTCTGCCTCTTGGAAACAAAAATTCTTGTTTAGACAGTATAATTCATCTAAATGCTATGTAGATAGCTAAGGCCCTAATTCAGGAATGCACTATACATATAAAATGATGGGGTCAAAATTAGCTGTTACCACTCAAGAAAGAGATCTTGGAATCATCGTGGATAGTTCTCTGAAAACATCCACTCAATATGCAGCGGCAGTCAAAAAAGTGAACAGAATGCTGGGAATAATTAAGAAAGGGATAGATAATAGGACAGAAAATATCATGTTGCCGCTATATAAATCCATGGTACGCCCACATCTTGAATACTGTGTGCAGATGTGGTTGCCCCATCTCAAAAAAGATGTATTGGAATTGGAAAAGGTTCAGAAAAGGGCAACAAAAATGATCAGGGACATGGAATGGCTTCTGTATGAGGAGAGATTAATAAGTCAGGGATTTTTCAGGTTGGAAAAGAGATGGCTAAGGGGAGATATGATTGTGGTCTATAAAATCATGACTGGCGTAGAGAAAGTAGATAAGGAAGTGTTGTTTAGTACTTCTCATAATACAAGAACTAGGGGTCACCAAATGAAATTAATAGGCAGCAGGTTTAAAACAAATAAAAGGAAGTATTTCTTCACACAACACATAGTCAGCCTGTGGAACTCCTTGCCAGAGGATGTTGTGAAGGCCAAGACTATAACAAGGTTAAAAAAAGAACTAGATAAATTCATGGAGGATAGATCCATCAATGACTTTTAGGTAGGATGGGCAGGAATGGTGTCCCTAGCCTCTGTTTGCCAGAAGCTGGGAACGAGCAAAAGGGGATGGATCACTTGATGATTTCCTGTTCTGTTCATTCCCTCTGGGGCACCTGGCACTGGCCACTGTCGGAAGACAGGATACTGGGCTAGATGACCTTTGGTGTGACCCAGTAGGACCATTCTTATGTTCACTTAAACACTTGCATAAGTCTATGCCACTTAAGCATGTACTTAACTTTAAGCATGTGCTTATGTTCCATTGAAGTCAATAGGATTTAAGCACATGCTGAAATGCCATCTTGAATAGGGAGGCTGCCCTTGATGGGGGCCTGACAAAAAGGTAAAAGTGAGTTTTAGGAATGAGGTGCTTTACTTAGGTATGAGGTGCGTGAGGCAGTACACAATCCTTTCATAGTCACACTTTTTATTATGGTTGCATTTATAATTTATAAAAGGTTAATCAATGATTAATAGACATATACATGTTACAGACATTTGTAGTATGTGTTACAAATGATTATAAACATTGGTGGAAGGTGTTAGAAATGGTTATTAGCCATGATTATAAGCAATTTATTGATCTGTTGGACTCTGTAACGATCTATAATAACAATCCAGTATTCACTCTTCTTAAACTATTTATAAATGGACCCTTAAGGTAAAGTGTGGCTCCTTTCAACTTCTGTCTTCTGAGGCCAAATGGGATTTAGGTCACAAGTAAAATTAATGTAGTCAGCTCAGCCAAGTTCTTGTTGGTTACTGGTACACATTACACAAGATCTACAGTAATGTATGACTAGCAGTCCCTGCTGAAGACAGACACAAATAGAACTAATACAGGAAGGATTCTTTGACTGGTGCGGTGGTGTATGGAATGATTACACAGCATCTGTCTGCACTACACCTGGCTCTCATTAGAATAGTTAGAACTGAATAGTTCATTGAACAAATTTAGTAGCATACTTTTGAATGCAGTGATTTAGGTTTTGGTACAGGCTTTCTGAGAAGGGTTATTATTCCTGCAGTGTACTGGTATTTTGGTACCAGGTTCACACTGCACAGTTTATCCTTGTGTACTAGTAAGTGAGTAGATGTAAGGACTGTGCCTTGGTTACCTATTTTTCAGTGTGTTCTTTCTTGAGCATAGACTCAATGAGCACTTTGTGTGCTATCTGTGTAACCCATCTGTTTCTGTGGCCCCTCTGTCTGAGCATGTACCATTACAAGCTAGTTTGGAAAGCTGTCAGGATTAAGTGACTTCTTGTAAAAGTCATGAGCCCGCCTTCTGAAGTACCTGTTGGACTATCAATCTGTTTTACCCGCTGCTCATCATCATAGAATCTGAGCATCTGGTCTCTGATTTTTCCTTGCACTGGTTCATCCTTATGTAGGCTTCTGGCAGTGCAGTGGGAGCTGAGAGGACTCACCAAGAGGTTTTGCAGCTGGCTGCCCAATGGAACAATAGGCTCCTGTTGTACAGTGAGCCTCCTCTACTGATGCAAGATTAGAGTCAGAGCTTAAGGCCAGAATCCTTCATGAGCGAATTCAGATCCTCTTACAAGTGGGACTCTGCATCTTCCTTCACTTTTGTTCAGTTTAAGGAGGTACCAAGGATGTTGTTATTAAGGTGGAAAGGGCTTTTGTGGCTAGGGCCAGAATCTAGTGCCCCAAAGCTCTTAGATAGCTTCTTGTGTATTCTTCATGGCTTTTTATTAACTGGTTGCCAGCTGCTTTATAGGTGAGATACTTACATCTGGGTGAATAAATCTTCATGTGTAAATTATTAAACAAATTTCATCTCTTTCTATTTGCAAATTGTCCAAGAACAAAAGTGGAATTTTCTTAAATTCCCTTGTTCAAAATTGTTTGCCAAAAATTGCCTGTGAATAATTCTGGGTCTGTTGCTTGTCTGTAACAGTTTATCACATGTACTTGATATTTAAGCACACATAATTGGATGCTCTTAATTGGGCTCAGGTCATATGATACCTTTCTGTTCCCTGATGGCGTGAGTGGAACTCACAGTAGTTTTTGGGTCAGTAGGATCTTTCTTTTCCATTCTTCATCACTAAGATCTTTCCTGATAAGTCATTGGATTGTGTCTGGGTATTTGCATCTCTTCAGAATATGACAGACAGTTCAATAATCCAAAGATCTCTGTGGCTGAAGATTGTGAAGAACTGGTGTGATTTGCAAAGCATCTTTGTTTAGTGTCTTTGGCCTGGTGAAGGGGACCTCCTCTTTGAAGAAGATATTGTTGAGATCATCTTTGGAGTCTGGATTGCAGGTGCTACCTGAAGATGTTTCTAGCTGCTGTTTTCGTTTCTCCTACTGAGTTTTATGATTCTCTCTAACATGGCAATCTTACAGTGCAGAGATTCTGCACTGATGTTATTTGTAGGTAGGTAGGGATGGCGGGGGAGAGAGGTTGTTTGATAGCTTTGTATTTATTAAGTTATTCTGCACCCTGATTAACTTATTTTCCTAGTCTCTAATTTGTTTTTACTGTAAGTCTCTGCGCCCTATGCTGAGCAGCTCTTTGTTATCTGCCATGCCTTAGTGAATTGCTGCACAAATCCCTATGGCTTCAGCAGCAATAGTGATATGAGAGGTCTGTTTTCTTCTTTCTCACTGGTTTTGGCATATAAGTATCACAAAGCACTATGCTGTCAGGACTTCTGGTCTTTCTTCTCTGATACCAGTAGGTTCTATCACTTGTGAGACATTCAGCTGCAGCTTCCATTCACTCCAGTGGGATTTGTGGATGCTCGTCACTCCTGAAAATGTGGACATTTATATTCAGGTGCCTGAATCTAACTTAATATGATATCAGGTACCTATCTGGCTCCCATCACCTTAGTATCTGAGTACTTCATACTCTTTTTAATGTATTTATCCTCACAAACTTCTGTCAGCTAGGGAAATGCTATTTATCCCATTTTACAGAAGGGACTAAGTGACCTCTAAAGACACACAGGAAGTCTGTGGCAAAGAAAGGATTTGAAACTAGATCTCCAGAATTCCAGGCTCATGCCCTAACTACTGGCCTATCGGAGCCTGACTTTAATTACTTGGGTTGGAAAAGTTGGCCCACCTCTGCAGTAGTTAGGAGCCCACCCTGCATCACAGTGGTCAGAGCCTGGATAATTCAAGGATGGACCTTTGAATGAGCAATTATTACCATAAAGAGTAATGCCTGCCCTTGGGCTGTGGAATGTCAAACTGATTGCCAGTTCTGTCCTAGGAATTGAGACCTCTGGCTTTTCTGCAAGGTGAGCAGTCAGTGAGTCATGGAGAACGATAATTCCCTTACTTGCCGTAAGAATCAAGGAGGTACATCAAACTTGGAGCAAAGTCTGTCTGTTGAATCTCATTACCTCTGTGTGGTTCAGCTGCAGTGGGTTACAACTTAGAGCAGGGGTCTCAAACACGTGGCCTGCAGGGTTATTTTCTGCGGCCCGTGAGCTCCCCGAGGCCCACCCCCAGCGTTTACGTACAGCGGCTCCGACCCAACGCGCACTGGGGGCAGGGCAGGCTCCTGGCTGGCCGCCCTGCCCCTGCGCCGCTGGCAAGCTCCTGGAACCTGGGGGAGGAGGGGTACAGGGGTCTGTGTCACTGTTGCGTCCAGGCACCGCCCCCAGAAGCTCCCATTGGCCGGGAACGGGGAACCAGTGGGAGCTGCTGAGGGCGGTGCCTGGACGCAACAGTGACACAGACCCCTGTGCCCCTCTTCCCCCAGGTTCCTGCCTCTTCCCAGAGCAGCGCGGGGGCAGGGCAGGCAGGCAGACAGGGAACCTGCCCCCAGTGCATGCCGGGCCAGAGTCCGCACCCCTCCTGCACCCTGACCCCCTGCCGCACCCCACACCCCTCCTGCACCCCCTGAGGGCAGGGAGGGGGCAGAGTTGGGGTGGGGATTTTGGGGAAGGGGTGGGGCCTCATGGAAGGGGTGGAGTAGGGGTGTGGCCGAGGGTGGTGTGGGGGTGGGTGTCTGTAATGCGGCCCTCGGGCCAATGTACTAATCGTCATGTGGCCCTCGTGGTCATTTGAGTTTGAGACCGCTGACTTAGAGCAATTAAGTATGTGGGAGACTGGAAAAGTAGAAGCTTTTCAGAACAAGGAGTAATGGTCTCAAGTTGCAGAGGGGGAGGTTTAGGTTGGATATTAGGAAAAACTTTTTCACTAGTAGGGTGGTGAAGCACTGGAATGGGTTACCTAGGGAGGTGGTGGAATCTCCTTCCTTAGAGGTTTTTAAGGTCAGGCTTGACAAAGCCCTGGCTGGAATGATTTAGTTGGGTTTGGTCCTGCTTTGAGCAGGGGGTTGGACTAGATGACCTCCTGAGGTCCCTTCCAACCCTGAGATTCTATGATTCTATGAAGCTAGTTGTGTCCTTGATAGTGGGAGGAAACAGAGTTTCACTGGTTCTATCAGTCATAGGGAAGGCCAGCTAGCAGTTAGATATGTGGGTACAGTCATCTCCAGCAGGCTGAGAGAGACCTGGAAAATGGTAGTTAATTCTCAAAAGCTGTTAGACAAAGGCCTGACATGGAATTCTGCACACTGTCTCCTTGAGCCATCAGTTGCTGGCATGCTGAGGAAGGAATATTGGAGGGATTATAATGGCTTCATAATCATAGCTCGTTTTGGAAGGGAGATAGGCAGGACATACTCCACACTTCATCCAAAAGCCTGTTTTCAATAGTATATTTAAGATTCATAGATTCCAAAGCCAGAAGGGACCATTCTGATCAACCAGTCTGACCTGCTGTATAATACAGGCCAGAGACCTGCCACAAAATAATTTTTAGAGCATATTTTTTAGAAAAACATCCAGTCTTGATTGAAAAATTGTCAGTGATGGAGAATCCACCATGACCCTTGGTAAATTGTTCCAATGAATAATTACACTCATTCTTAAACAAGTTACGCCTTATTTTCTCTCTGAATTTGTCTAGCTTCAACTTCCAGACATTGGATCATGTTATGCCTTTCTCCGCTAGATTGAAAAAGTGAGAAGTGTAAGGTTATGCATTTAGGGATTAATAACAAGAATTTTAGTTATAAGCTGGGGACGCATCAGTTGGAAGTAACGGAAGAGGAGAAGGACCTCGGAGTCCTGGTTGATCACAGGATGACTATGAGTCGCCAATGTGATGTGGCCGTGAAAAAAGCTAATGCGGTCTTGGGATGCATTAGGCGAGGTATTTCTAGTAGAGATAAGGAGGTGTTAGTACCGTTATACAAGGCATTGGTAAGACCTCATTTGGAATACTGTGTGCAGTTCTGGTCTCCCATGTTTAAGAAGGATGAATTCAAACTGGAACAGGTACAAAGAAGGGCCACTAGGATGATCCGAGGAATGGAAAACCTGTCGTATGAAAGGAGACTCAAGGAGCTTGGTTTGTTTACCCTAACCAAAAGAAGGCTGAGGGGAGATATGATTGCTCTCTTTAAATATATCAGAGGGATAAATACCAGGGAGGGAGAGGAATTATTTCAGCTCAGTACCAATGTGGACACAAGAACAAATGGATATAAACTGGCCAGCAGGAAGTTTAGACTTGAAATTAGAGGAAGGTTTCTAACCATCAGAGGAGTGAAGTTCTGGAACAGCCTTCCAAGGGAAGCAGTGGGGGCAAAAGACCTAACTGGCTTCAAGATTAAGCTAGATACGTTTATGGAGGGGATGGTTTGATGGGATAACATGATCTTAGTCAAGGGTCAATTAATTGCCATCAGTGGTAAATAGGACCAATGGTCAATGATGGGATGTTAGAAGTTACTACAGAGAACTTTTTCCTGGGTGTCTGGCTGGTGAGTCTTGCCCACATGCTCGGGGTTCAGCTGATCGCCATATTTGGGGTCGGGAAGGAATTTTCCTCCAGGGTAGATTGGCAGAGGCCCTGGAGGTTTTTTGCCTTCCTCTGCAGCATGGGGCACGGGTCACTTACCGGAGGATTCTCTGCATCTTGAAGTCTTTAAACCATGATTTGAGGACTTCAATAGCTGAGACATAGGTGAGAGAATTATTCCAGGAGTGGGTGGGTGAGATTCTGTGGCCTGCATTGTGCAGGAGGTCAGACTAGATGATCATAATGGTCCCTTCTGACCTTAAAGTCTATGAGTCTATGAGTCTATGAGAAAAGCCCTTTATTAAATATTTGTTCTCCCTAAAAGCACTTACAGACTGTAATTAAGTCACCCCTTAACCCTCTCTATGTTAAAGTAAATAGTCTATCACTACAGAACCTGTTTTCTAATCCTTTAATAATTCTCATGGCTATTCTGGGAACCCTCTCCAGTTTATCAACATCCTTCTTGAATTGTGAGCACCAGAACTGGAAATAGTATTTCAGCAGCGGTCACACCGGTGCCAAGTACAGAGGTAGAATAGCCTCTCTACTCCTACTTGAGATTCCCCAACTTATGCATCCCAGGATCGTATTAGCGCTTTTGGCGACAGTGTCACACTGTGAGCTTATGTTCAGCTGATTATCCACCATCACCCTTAAATCTTTTTGAGAGTCACAGCTTCCCAGGATAGAGTCTCCCATCCTGTAAGTATGGCCCACATTCTTTGTTACTAAATGTATACATTTACATTTAAACATGTTAAAACACATTATTTGCTTGCTCCCAGCTGAGCAAACTGTCCAGATCGCTCTGAATCAGTGACCTGTCCTCTTCATTATTCACCACGCCCCCAATTTTTGTGTCATCAGCAAACTTTATTAGTGCTGATTTTATGTTTTCTTCCAGGTCATTGATAAAAATGTTAAATAATGTAGGGCCAAGAAATGATCCCTGCAGGATCCTATTGGAAACACACCCACTCAGTGATGATTTCCCATTTACGGTTACATTTTGAGACCTATCAGTTAGCCAGTTTTTAGTCCATGTAATGTGTGCCATGTTGATTTTATATTGTTCTAGTTTTTTTAATCAAAATGTCATGCGGTACCAAGCAAATGCCTTACAGAAGTCTAGTACAGGTGTTCTCAAACTGAGGGTTGGGACCCCTCAGGGGGTCGCGAGGTTATTACATGGGGAGTCGCGAGCTGTCAGCCTCCACCCCAAACCCCGCTTTGCATCCAACATTTATAATGGCGTTAAATATATTTAAAAGTGTTTTTAATTTATAAGGGGGGGTTGCACTCAGAGGCGTACTATGTGAAAAGGGTCACCAATACAAAAGTCTGAGAACCACTGGTCTAGTATATCATGTCAACACTATTACCTTTATCAGCCAAACTTGTAATATCACCAATAAAAGATATTAAGTTAGTTTGACAGGATCTATTTTCCATAAAATATTTCTATTTTCCATATTGATTGGCATTAATTACATTACCCTCCTTTAATTTTTTATTAATCAAGTCCCATATCAGCCACTCCTTTATATTGCCTGGGATTGATGTCAGACTGACAGGCCTGTAATTAACCAGGTCACCCCTTTTGCCCTTTTAAAATATTGGCACAATATATTTTCCCATTCCAATAGATGAATGAAGGCCTTGGATATGTCAAGAGAGTTCTCATGGGGGCATGCAGGTTGTTTAAAGACTAGTAAACCATATTGCTTCTTCTGTGTAAAATAATGTTGTCTCTATGCAGTGTGCGTACAGAAATTGAGCATTTAAATACTATGTTGATGGGGAAATCCTGGAATGGATTAGCTAGACAGAAGATTTCCAAAGGGAACTCAGTGTGAGTTTGTAGGCCAACAGCATAAATATGGTTGGAGTACATGGTGAGAAGAAAGAGGGCAGAGAGAGGTGGAATTGTTTCTGTGCATCCTCCCCTTCATCAGAACTACTTGAAATGGCCCACAATTGGGCATGTGATGCTTCTCTTAGAAGTCTGTTTAGAGGCAAATTTCCAGAAATACCCCTTTTAGTGCCTGCTTTCTCTCTGTGTGGCTTACTCTTTCCTCTTATCTAATAATATGCCTTTCAATATGACTTGTGCCTGAAAATGGGATTGAATGAGGGAGATTCTATTGTCACAGTGTGTGTAATATAATGATAGAGATTATCTGAGAAATGCCTATTCCTTTTATAAGCCTTCTTGGATGACAGGATGGTTAGGGAAACCTTGGCCTATCACATAAGGACTTTGAAAGTTAGAGTGCTTAGAGATATGTGAGATACCTCTATGCATTTTGATTTGAAGGTAATTTAAGACATTAGAAGGACTGAAACTTTTGTGTTTTTAAAGCAGTTTTTAAAATATGTATCTGCTTGCTGCACCTCTGTTTGCCTTTGCGTACAAAGAGTGTGCACACAGTCTGGTTAGCTCAGTAGTCACAACCCTCTAACTTTATTAGGTTGTTGGGTTTTCAGAACTAAAGCTCTTTCCTAACCTGACATAGGTACAGTTAAAAGTTAAATACAGTTAAAAGGAAAATACACTTTTGCTTTTAGCATTCTGTGACAGGTTGGATCACAGAGACCCCCTTGGGAACTGCCAACTGATGTGCCAAGACTACTTCTGCTTCCTGCTCTGGCAGCTTGGGGATTCAGTGCCCTGCCTGGTTTGAGCCAGACCCGCTAGCCTGCTGCAAACCCAGACCCAGGTCTGAACCATGTTCCCTAACAGCTGTGGGCTTAATTGAAAGCAGCTTAAGAAGTGTTCCTGTCTTTAACACTCAGATGCTCAACTCCCAATGGGGTCCAAACCCCAAATAAATCCGTTTTACCCTGTATAAAGCTTATACAGGGTAAACTCATAAATTGTTCGCCCCCTATAACACTGACAGAGAGATATGCACAGCTGTTTGCCCCTCCAGGTATTAACAGGGCCGGCTCTAGGCACCAGCCAACCAAGCACGTGCTTGGGGCAGCACCTGGGGGGGTGGGGTTTTTTTTAATTAAAAAACCCCACTCTTCCTGACCGGCGCCCCGCCCGGGGCAGCGGGGCCATGGGCATGCCGCCCTCCCCGCCGGTGCCCTGGCTGGGGCAGTGGGGCCGAGGGCATGCCACGCTCCCTGCCAGCGCCCTGGCCAGGGAGCGGGGCGGCGGGCGGCCATTTTGGGGGGTTTTTTTTGCCTGGGGCGGCAAAAAAGCCAGAGCCTTACCTGGGTATTAATACATACTCTGGGTTAATTAATAAGTAAAAAGTGATTTTATTAAATACAGAGAGTAGGTTTTAAGGGGTTCCAAGTAGTAACAGACAGAACAAAGTGAATTACTAAGCAAAATAAAATAAAACACGCAAGTTTAAGTCTAATACAGTAAGAAAACTGAATAGAGATAAAACCTCACCCTCAGTGGTGTTCCAGTAAGCTTCCTTTTACAGACTAGTCTCCTCCTAGTCTGGGTCCAGCGATCACTCACACCCCCTGTAGTTACTGTCCTTTGTTCCAGTTTCTTTTAGGTATCCTTGGGGGTGGAGAGGCTATCTCTTAAGCCAGCTGAAGACAAAATGGAGGGGTCTCCCAGGGGTTTAAATAGACTCTCTTGTGGGCGGACACCACTCTCTCCCCCTGTGTAGAATCCAGCTACAAAATGGATATTTGGAGTCACATAGGCAAGGCACATGTCCATGCATGACTAAGAACTTACAGGTAGCAGCCTTTGTTCACATGCTACCTTGAATGTCCTCAGATAGACTACTTATGTGGATTGGAGCCTCCCAAGATCCATTGTTCGTTAAGTGTTTCTTGATTGGGCACTTAACTTGCACATTCCTTTCTCAATCAAGAAGCTGACCAAATGCTTTACTAAGGTTATTTAGAAATCAAGCAAGTACGCAGCCAATATTCATAACTTCGAACACAAAAATGATACAAGCAAACAAATAGGAGGAATAGATTCAGTAGATCATAACCTTTACAGAGATATGTTACTTGGCATATGAAGCATAAAACATATTCCAGTTATGTCATATATATACATTCATAAGCATATTTCCATAAAGCCTTATGGGGTGCACCATCACACATTCTATCATGATTCTTAAAGGGACACCCCCAACTTGACACTTACTAAAAAATGAGTTACAAGTAATTTCAGGTTCATTATCAGTCCATGTCTCTCCTACCTGTTTTTGTGATAATACAAGGACTGTTTACTGATTTTTTTTTAAAAAAAATTGTCTTCCTCTCTTGCTGTGTGAAAGACCTGCACGATTGGAGAAATGACCATATGGGATGGGACAACAGTGAAGGCCATGTGCTAGCAAAAGCACACAGGGCAGGCTTTGTAAAAGCACTTAGCATTAGCCTATCTCTGCTCCCATTGACTTCATTAGCTTTTGCAAATCTACATACAAAAAAACTGGGGGAGAACAGTGAAAAAATTATATGAATCATAAATACAGTAATTCATGGGTTGTAGGTCAGGAGTGAATAGTGAAACCGGTCAGATACATTACTTTCTTTAAAAAAAAAATCCATTAGACAGTGCTGTAAGAGCAGGCCTAGCAGAGAAGCTCAACCCTCCTCCCCTTACCCCCTCTTCTGCTATCGTGAATCTTTTATCATGAGAACACATTTTGCTCTAAGAAAGCTTCCATGTAAATAACACCTGCTGTTTTCCCCTCTGCTACCAAGTGTGTATTTCTAGTCAAAACAGAAATCACATTTGACTGATGTGCATCCAGGACACCACAGTGACACTACTGTTACCTGATGTGAATGGGTGCTTTCTGCCATTCCAAGATTAGCCCTTCCCTGACAGTCAGTAGACACACAATGCGTTCTTTGTAGTAAAAAACCTCTGTGCCAGCGCCTATGATTGTGGGAAGCTTCCCGCCTTGTTACTAATTATTTGTGACTTTCTGAGCACTCAATGTGCTTGGTGCTGTGAAGGGACAAGAAGAAATGACTTCTGTTGTAGGATGTTTTTACAACCTAGCTGTAAGATTGAAGTCCACATCTACTGTAGATAAGGACAGATGCATTCAGCAGCAATGCCTCTCCCATTTCCTGCTGCCATTTTCTGTGCTAATTCCCCTCAGAACCACAGAAAGCAGATATATATATAGATATATATATAATGTCTGAACATCTCTCTATCTATATTGTTTATTTAAATAAAAATTTAATCCACTTTATTTAATTACAGTATATTTTAACTGTATTCAACTTTTTTGAAGTTGGGAAGCTGCTACAAGTCATTCTAAAAGTGATGCTTCACACCTAGCAGAGAAAATATGAGGCATTTTTCTCTTTGAGCCTTCATTGCCAATATTGTTAGAAACAGCCAGTAAGAGTCTGGAGCATGCACTTTCAGAAATGTTGGTCTTTTTATGTTCAAGGACTATGTGCCTACTCTGAATCCAGTGGCTCCTACTCTATCCAAGTGTATAACAATATTTCAGTGTAAAAGAGTGGATGGGTCTATGTTCTTTCTTTTCTATTAAAAAATATTGGGTGAATACTGATGTTTAAAAAGTAACACAGTACTAGCATTGGTTAGTATTAGGTGCTTATACAGTACTAGCAGTGCACCTTGTTTTTGACCAGGTATACTCTGTGGCTATTATTGATGGTCCTCACTTGATAAATTTTTTGCTGTTTTTGTGACATGGAGAAATTGCGAGGGATTACATAGAGGCCCCTAAACTCATTATATTTGTGATATAAGATGGTCTTATACCCAGGACTCCAGATATGAAGGCTAGTGAATCATGATCTGGAAAAAGGAGAAAACCGTGAGGTGGCAAAATTTGCAATGATACAAAACTACTCGAGATAGTTAAATCCAAAACAGACTGTGAAGAGTTACAAAGGGATCTCGCAAAACTGGGTGACTGGGCAATAAAATGACAGATAAAATTCAGTCTTAATAAATGCAAAGTAATGCACATTGGAAAACATAATCCCAACTACACATATAAAATCTAAATTAGTTGTTACCACTCAAAAAAGAGATCTTGGAGTCATTGTGGATAGTTCTCTGAAAAAATCAATGTGCAGCAGCAGTCAAAAAAGCTAACAGAATGTTGGGAATCATTAAGAAAGGGATAAATAATAAGACAGAAAATATCATATTGCCTCTATAAACCCATGGTACGCCCACATCCTGAATTCTGCATGCAGATGTGGTCGCCTCATCTCAAAAAGATATATTGAAATTGGAAAAGGTTCAGAAAAGGGAAACAAAAATGATAGGGGCATGGAACAGCTTTCATACGAGGAGAGATTAATAAGACTGGGACTTTTTAGCTTGGAAAAGAGACAATTAAGGGGGGATATGATAGAGGTCTATAAACTCATGACTGGTGTGGAGTAATTAAATAAGGAAGTGTTATTTACTCCTTCACATAACACAAGAACTAGGGATCACCAAATGAAAATAATAGGCAGCAGGTTTAAAACAAACAAAAGGAAGTATTTTTTCACAGAACTCTTTGCCAGAGGATTTTGTGAAGGCCAAGACTATAACAGGGTTCAAAAAAGAACTAGATAAATTCATGGAGGATAGGTCCATCAATGGCTATTAGCCAGGATGGGCAAGGATAGTGTCCCTAGCCTTTGTTTGCCAGAAACTGGGAATGGGCAACAGGGGATGATAATTACCTGTTCTGTTCATTCCCTCTGAAGCACCTGGCATTGGCCACTGTCAGAAGACAGGCTACTGGGGTAGATGGACCTTTGGTCTGACTCCCTGCCTCCCAAAACCCCAGTAAATGTTTTGCTCTGTTAACTTTTCTAACAATTAAAGTTTGTCATCGACAGTCTGATATTCAGGCTCCTGCTGAATTTAATCAAAACAGAAACCAAGTACTTTGTTCTTTAAGTATTAAAGTAATCTCATTGTCATATGAGCAGCAGTTTGTATTTTTGTTTGGTTATTCAGAGCTGTTTTGAACCCTCTGGTCCACTGGTTCAAAACTGACAGTCGTTTCCTCTGAAATCACGCCTTTGTCTTTTGTCAAGCACCATGAAATGGACAACAAGAAGAGGAAAAGATGCAAATTCAAAGAACTGTGGCTCACCCTTCCAGGCCATCATTGTCAGCATTTTTTTCTCTTTGCTGATGTTATCCTTTCACCTTATAGTGTGAGAAGTTGAAATAATCTGGGCTGAATGGATGAGATGCATCAGAAAAATCTGCAGTGGTATCAGAATCCATCAAGAAGATCCCATGCAGAGGAGTTATTCTGCCATAGTGACACTGCATGGTCTGCATCAAGCTTTTGTGTAGTTGGATGAGTTGTTTGTTTTTTGGCCTGCATGATTAAATTATTCTAGCCACTCCACTCATTGGAGAAGTAGACTTCAGAACGGGACTAAAATTAATTAGGTTCCTTATGTATTGTGAATAGGTGACTACAGCCCTCTGCTGTGAATCTCAGATGGGTGGAATTGTGCCCCATCATCAAGGCTTTGCATGTTGGGAGGCCTGAAAGCAAAGGAGAGTCAGATGTCCCAGTCAGAATTCCAATGGATCTCATGAATTAATGGCAATCCTGGGAAGTTCTTTCCTTGAGCTAGGCCTGATTCTCTCCTTTGTGGAACACCTAGAATATTTGGAGTAGAGCTGGACAGACCATTTCTCCTTCATCAAGTGATACCTTGGCTGGCAAGCAGACACAATCAATTAGAGATGAGTAAAGTCCACCAAAATAGCTTCTGATTGCCAGGTTAGGACAGCTTGGTTAGGGGTGATAGCCATCTTCCAGGAGGATGTGGGCTCCTGTGTAATCCAGTGGGTATATGCATTCTCTCTGATGTTCCAAACAGGTATATCTCTCCGGAATGATGCTTTCTCCATTTTTATCATAATAATTTTCATTTCCCTGTAGATTAAAGAAGGGAAAATGAATCTCTGGCAGCTGTTGTCTTGCTTCAGGAGAGCTTCCATAGCTGTTTAGACAAAGTACTTTGTAGATCTGAAATAGTCAGGGCAGACACAACCATTTTAAATGGACCCAACATTTAAAGTCTGTCACAATAGCGCTAGACTTATGGGACTACAGAGCATTGATACATTTGATGGTCAGTCACCTCCTCAATCCCATGCAATATTTAAGGGATGCCTTCAAAATACATGTCATGTTTGGTGTTGTACTAGAATCTTCCAATTAGTCTTGCTGTGGCCTCTCTTGTGGTCACTGAAGTAGTTGTGATAAATGCAGCCTTCTGGATAGGCAATCCCTCTTTTCTCTCCTAGCTGGATGATTCCCTTGCCTCAGACCTATCCTCTTCTGCAGCAGATATCAATGTGTTACTTTCAGGATCAGGTTTTCCTCAAAAGTTGCACTCAATTTCAGAATTAGCCAAGAAGTGTCATTACCTAAACTTCTTCCACACCCTGCTCAAACAGAGAAACCAATGCAACCTAGAGCTTTTAGGTTCTCTAGCACTTAGCTTGAGTCCCCGAAAGAACTTTTTTTGTTAAGAGTGTAAGAAAAGTCACAAGGGCTACGTTAGCAAAATGGCTTTAAGAGCAATTGTAACAGATAAACTTCGTTTTAGGGCGTTTGCAGATGATGAGCTGAGCAAAGGCATGCATTTGTTTCTGAACATTGTTGGTCATTGCTTTATTTGTATATACAGGTATTTGAGTGATCATTTCCTGTCTGTCCTCCCCATAGCCCTTAGTAAGGGGTACAACCCAGAACCAATCAATGCTGAAAGAGTGGATCCTAGTCATGGGAAAGGGAAATTTCTTACCTGGAATGCTTGTGAGAGGCTCTAATCTAGAGCCTGATCACACAGTGTACAGTAATAGTTAGCCTTGAGCTCTTCTGTTAGATGCAGACATCTATCTGGAAATAAAAGAGAAGGATATAGTGTGCCTAAGGCATAAAAAAATATTCAGTAGTGGATGGGCTGATTTACCTTGACTGACAGGTCTAAATGGGAATGGCCACCACTCCTAGATTGGTGGATCCAAGACACACTAGTTTTTGTGGTAAGAAATTCTCCTTTATCAGAGCCAAGAGGAAGCTATGTGATGGTGATCAATGTGGTGAATCTATGCAGTCTGAGTGTTATTAATATTCAGCTATTTTGTTAGTAAATTGATTCCAATGATTTGGTATTTTTAACATTACAACTGAAAATAATATTTCCATTGTTTTAAGAAAATAAAAGGCATACAATATAATGCATTAACAGTAACAGTGCAGCTCAAAGATCTTCAAATGCGAGAACTGCTTTGATCCATTTGAAGAGAGGTGCATTACTTAGGCTTAATGGGGAAGAAAAATATAACATGCACTAATTTCTTATGCTAGCCATGCCAAAGGCAGTATGTCTAGATGAGTATATGTTTTACGTTATTGTGTCATGTGATAACAGCACCATGTTTTCCTGTCATTTTCACAACTCTTTTCCTGGCTGAAGTGATACACAAGCAACACTGGGTAGTAATCACATTGTCCCGTTCACTTTCAAAAGGAGAGAAGCGGACCTCATCCAGAAACTTTCCAGCAGGCTACAGTAAGCTTAACTGTCTGTTAGCCATTGTCAGATATTTTCCATGTCAGCAAAAATGGCATCTATAAAGTAATGAAATTTGTCTCAGCAATACCGTGCCATTCCATGAGTTATTTCTATGTAATGATATTATCACATTTCAGTATCATTTTTTAAATATATATATTTATTCTCCTTATTCTTATGTTGATTCTTGATGTGTTATCTCTCTGTTTTCTGTTCTCTTAATGATAGCTGACAGTGGTTAGGGAGGAAGGGTTATTAAATTAGCTAGCTCTACCATTTTCATATTACTCTAAAGTGCTTTAATCCAACACAAGTCTAGATGGTGCATCCTTGGTAGACTGGGCAAGTGTGTTACTGTCTGGCTGCATGTTTCACTCCAAACAAAAATGAGTTTGGTGTTCTGGGGATCCATCCATAAGGCCAGATTAGAGTGTGAGTTACACCTCTGTGAATCAGGAGGACTCAGTTGTCTTGGACATGGTTATTCGGAATCTGAATTACACTGGTGTAAACTGAGGGAAGAATCTATCTAGTTAATCAAATAAACTCAAAACAAAATGTTGGAGCTTCTGAAGGCCCAATCCAAGCCCCATTTAAGTCAGTGGGAGTCTTTTTGTGGATTTGAATGGGTGTTGGATTGGACTGCTGTGATACATTCTGTACAGTTTTCCATGCATTGCTGAGATCTTTGCTTTGAATAATGTTGGTGGAGCACAGAAAGCCAGAACAGTCCTCAGTTGAGCTTCTGCCATTTCTTCATGATGAAAGTGTGGGACCTGGCCTTTGTTTTTTATAATTTGAGTTTTACTGGCTGAGGGATGCTGAATGGAATTAATTTCTTCTTTTAAAGCTTTTGCTGAATCTCTTCATCAGTGATTGGTTCTAGACACATGGCATCAAATAGAATGTGAGAATAAATAGCAGAAAGACTTACAAATGAGCAATTAGGAGCAAAACCACTACATTCTGTGTCCTCTGCCTGGGGCAGAAATCCCTATTAACTTGTTGGCTTGCTCAGTGCAAGGAAGATCTTGTTCTCAGGACTCTGTTAAAACCTCACTAGGGAGCTGACATTTTCAGGCCACTTGAAGTAACTCTGCAGCTTTGCTATTGGAGGTTTTCCCCTGCCATGAAATACAAAACATGGTTACTGTTTTATTAATGTTAGTTAGTCTCCAGGGTGTACAGATTGCTCAGTAAAGAAAGCTACATTTAAACAGAAAACCTACAGAAATGCCTCCCTAGCTAATGGACTCAGTGCAAATTGATCAGCCAGAATCATAAACCTGCTTTTACTTAAGAATTGTGAACAGTGCACGGTGCCTTGAGTTTACTTTTGGTCACTAATTTGGCTTATCAGCACATTGTCCACAAATCGGCTTCTGAAATGCCATTGTGAACAGTATCTTTTTACCAGGCTTGCAGAGAAGTAGAATGAGTGTATTTCTACTAACCTCTGTGCCGTTATTGGCTTCCTTCAGAAATCCTTCATTAGACCAATTTGTGAAGCATAATTTGTCTGTCAAGCTCTTTAAAATCATGAAGCACGGTCTTACAGAATCATAGAACCGTAGGGTTAGAAGGATCGGCAAGAGTCATCTAGTCCAGTGGTTCGCAAAGTTATTTGATCGTGCCCTCTTTCTTTGTGTCTGTAGTAGTTTACGCCTCCCCCTAGGCACCCAGCCAGCAGCTGCCGCTCTCCGGCCACCCAGCTCTGAAGGCAGAGCGGTGGGTGGTGGCTGCTAGCTGGGTGCCCCACTCTGAAGGTAGCGCCGCCTCCAGCAGCAGTGCAGGACTAAGGGTGACAATACCATACCACTCTCACTTTTGCGTTGCTGCTGGAGGTGCCACTGCCTTCAGTGCTGGGCATCCAGCCAGCAGGCACAGCTCTCCAGCCGCCCAGCTCTGAATGTGTGCAGCAAGTTTTTTTCTTTCCCCTTAAAGCTTCTCCCTGCTCCACAGAATACATTCCGTGCCCCCCCAGTTTGAGAACGTCTGATCTAGTCTCGCCCCCTGCCAAGATGCAGGATTTGTTGTGTCTAAGCCATCCAAGACGGATGGCTATCCAGCCTCCTTTTGAAAACCTCCAGTGAAGGAGCTTCCATGACCTCCCTAGGCAGTCTGTTCCATTGTCCTACTGTTTTTACAGTTAGGAAGTTTTTCCTGAGATTTAATCTAAATCTGCCATGCTGTAGTTTGAACCCATTGCCTCTTGTCCTACCCTCTGTGGTAAGAGAGAACAAATTCTCTCCTTTTTTATGGCAGCTTTTCAAGTATTTGAAGACCACTATCATGTTCCCCCTTAATCTCCTCTTTTCCAAAAAACATGCCCAATTCCTTCAGCCTTTGCTCATATGTCTTGCATTCCATCCCATTGATTATCTTGGGCACTCATCTCTGCATCCTTCCCAGTTTCTCTATATCCTTTGTATACATTGGTGACCAAAACTGGACACAGTACTCCACCTGAGGCCTAACCAGTGCTGAGTAGAGCTGTACTGTCACCTCCCGTGACTTGCATGCTATGCCTCTGCTAATGCAACCTAAAATTGCATTTCCTTTTTTTGCAGCAGCATCACATTGCTGACTCATGTTGAAGTTGTGATCCACCGCAACACCCAGATCCTTCTCAGCAGTGCTGCTGCCAAGCCACTTATCCCTCATTCTGTATTTGTCCAATTGATTTTTCTTCCCTAAGTGTAGCACCTTACATTTGATTTTGCTGAATTTCATTTTCTTGTCTATAGCCCAGTTCTCCAATTTATCAAGATCCCTTTGAATATTATCTCTATCCTCCAAAGTGTTTGCAACCCCCTTGGTCCCCAGCTTTGTGTCATCTACAAATTTGATCAATTTGCTCTCTATTCCTACATTCAGGTCATTAATAAAAACGTTAAAAAACTCCGGACCCAGAACAGATCCCTGTGGAACCCCATTTGAGACCTCCCTTCAATTTGACATCATTCCATTAATAGTTACTCTTTGTTTGCAATTGTTTAACCAATTATGTATCCATTTAATGGTAGTTCTGTGAAGCCCACATTTCTCCAGCTTACTTATCAGAATGTCATGTGGGACTGTGTCAAGAGCCTTGCTGAAGTCCAGGTATATTATGTCTACCGCATTCCCCCTATCCACTAGACCAGTTACCCGGTCAAAGAAAGAAATCAAGCTAGTTCTTAGTAAATCTATGCTGGCTGCTAATGATCACTCCTTCATCCCCCAGGTAGTCACAGATTGAATATTTTATACATTGCTCTAGTAGCTTCACAGTTGTAGAGGTCAAGCTGACTCGTCTATAGTTCCCAGGGTCCTCCTTTCCCCCCTCTTTAAAGATGGGCACCACGTTAGCTCTTCTCCAGTCTTCCGGGATCTGTCCTGTCATCCATGAGTTTGCAAATATTATTGCCAGTGTCACCAAAATTTCTTCAGTTAATACCATCAGGACCTTGGGGGGAATAGCATCAGGCCCTGCTGACTTGAATTCATTCATATTAGTCAGAATATCTCTGACGCGTTCTTTACTTATCCTGGTCTGCATCCCTTCCCTTTTATAGTCTATGGGAACTTCGCTAGTTGTCCGGTCACCTGTTATTTTTTTGAGAAGACTGAAGCGAAGTAGGCATTGGGCAGTTTTGCCTTTCTAGCATCTTCCATTACCAGCTCACCTTCTCCATTGAGCACCATCCTTGGTCTTTCTTTTCTGTCTGACATATTTGTAGAACCCCTTCTTGTTGTCTCTAACATTTCTTGCCAGTTATATGCTCCCACCACAACATTTCATCCTTTCCCTCTTAGGGATACCCTAAGATACCCACAGCAACACAAAGGCACTCACTGAAGATTCACATACTTGCGTATGCCACCTTTCTGGCCTGGCCGTGCTCCATTATGTAGGGCCTTAGTGCTGTCACGTAATCTTCAGGTTTACCTGAAATTACCCCACTACCTCTCTGCTTGCCCCTCATAGGACTTCTCGCCCATGCCAAAGAAATGCTTGTTTTTAAAAGTTTCAGTATTCCTACTGCTAAGATACTAATGGTAGAGCTTAATTACTACAATGCAATGAACATATGCCTGTCCAAAAACGTGCAAATATTTTTTTAGGGCTGTCAAGCGATTAAAAATGATTCACGATTAATAATGTGATTTTAAAAAATTAATCGTGTGATTAATCATGCAGTTAAACAATAATAGAATACCATTTATTTAAATATTTTTGGATGTTTTCCACTTTTTCAAATATATTGATTTCAATTACAACACAGAATACAAAGTGTACAGTGCTAACTTTATATTTATTTTTTATTACAAATATTTGCACCTTAAAAAAGAAGCAAAAGAAATAGTATTTCAATTCACCTAATACAAATACGGTAGTGCAATCTCTTTATCATGAACGTTGACTTACAAATGTAGAATAATGTACAAAAAAAACCCTGCATTCAAAAATAAAACAACATGAAACTTTAGAGCCTACAAGTCCACTCAGTCCTACTTCTTGTTCAGCCAGTCACTCAGACAAACAAGTTTGTTTACATTTGCAGGAGATAATGCTGCCTGCATCTTGTTTACAATGTCACCTGAAAGTGAGAACAGGCGTTCTCATGGCACTGTTGTAGCTGGCGTTGCAAGATATTTATGTGCCAGATGCGCTAAAGATTCATATGTCCCTTCATGCTTCAACCACCATTCCAGGAAACATGTGTTCATGCTGATGACGGGTTCTGCTTGATAACGATCCAAGCAGCGTGGACTGACACATGTTCATTTTCATTATCTGAGTCAGATGCCATCAGCAGAAGGTTGATTTTCTTTTTTCATGGTTCAGGTTCTGTAGTTTCGGCACTGAACTGTTGCTCTTTTAAGACTTCTGAAGGCATGCTCCAGACCTCATCCCTTTCAGATTTTGGAAGGCTCTTTAGATGCTTAAACCTAGGGTTAAGTGCTATAGCTATCTTTAGAAATCTCACATTGGTACTTTCTTTGCATTTTGTCAGCTCTACAGTGAAAGTTTTCTTAAAATGAACAACATGTGCTGGGTCATCATCCGAGACTGCCATAACATGAAATATATGGCAGAATGCGGGTAAAACACAGAGCAGGAGACATACAATTCTCTCCCAAGGAGTTGAGTCACAAATTTAATTAACACATTCTTTTTTTAATGAGCATCATCAGCATGGAAGCATGTTCTCTGGAATGGTGGCCGAAGCATGAAGAGGTATATGAATGTTTACTTTATCTGGCACGTAAGTACCTTGCAACGCCGGCTACAAAAGTGCCATGCGAATGCCTGTTCTCACTTTCAGGTGACATTGTAAATAAGAAGCAGGTAGCATTATCTCCTGTAAATGTGAACAAACTTGTTTGTCTTAGGGTAGGTCTACACTTACCCGTCGCGTCGGAGGCGTCGGATCGATGTTCTGAGTTCGATTTATCGCGTCTTGTCTAGACACGATAAATCGAACCAGGAAGTGCTCCCCCGTCGACGCTGGTAATCCTGCTCCACGAACGGAGCAGGCAGAGTCGACGGGGGAGCCTGCGCGCCACGGTGTGGACCAGGGGTGAGTACTTTTAAGTTCGAAATAAGATACTTCGACTTCAGCTACGTTATTCACGTAGCTGAAGTTGTGTATCTTACTTCGAATTTCGGGGCTAGTGTAGACCAGCCCTTAGCGATTGACTGAACAAGAAGTAGGACTGAGTGGATCTGTAGGCTCTAAAGTTTTACATTGTTTTGTTTTTGAGTGCAGTTATGTAACAAAAAATAATCTACATTTGTAAATTGCACTTTCATGATAAAGAGATTGCACTACAGTACTTGTATGAGGTGAATTGAAAAATACTATTTCTTTTTATCATTATTACAGTGCAACTATTTGAAATAATTAAAAATAATATAAAGTGAGCACTGTACACTTTGTATTCTGTGTTGTAATTGAAATCAAAAGCTGTTTAGCAGTGCAATTAAAACTGTGATTAATCACAATTAATTTTTTTTAGTTAATTGCTTGAGTTAACTGCGATTAATTGTTGGCCCTAGTGTTTATAGTTATTTTGCAGTAGAGTTTTGGAATCGCCAAGACTCACCAAGCTTCCTGTGTGGATCTAGCTCACCAAGCTTGCAATTAGCAAACTTCATGTCCTGAATTTGTGTGACACTGTCCTTGGCCCTGAACAGTGGTGCCTGGCTCCATCAGTCCTTGTGACTAATGCCAAGGTGGATCCATGAACATTTTTTCCTTCTGTCAAAGGGAAACTGTTGCGAAGAATAATTGCCTTGCTTGGTGTTCCTAATCCCTGGAATGTAACTGCTGTGACAAAGCAAAGTAACCATTTGGAGTAAGGTCTATAAATTGGCATCTTACAAATGCAATGCTCCATATAGCACTAGCTGTCTTATCTGTTCAGGACCGGGATTTTCAACTCCTAACTGCACAGCTAAAGGGCGTTAGAAGCCGAAATTCCAGTGAATTCAATGGGAACTGAACTCTGAAGACCCCTGGACTCCTTTAAAAATCCCATCCATAATTATTTGAGGCTGAGAATGTTAATCTAACCCCTTGTGTGTGGGTATTAAAAGTGATAGTACTAATAAATCTTAAAATCTCCCCCCTCTCCCACCTCTTCCCCGCCGAAGTCCATCTTGGGACATCCCTGGGATTCAGCTTGATCTTGTGAGGGTTATATGCCAGCATGGAAATGGCTTTGTACCCACATTCCTGGCCTGATCTGCTTTCTGCCGGTGCAATCAAAGTGTAAGTGGATAGGGGAAAAGAAAGCTGACATATTATGACCTAAAAAGTCTATAAAGATTCGTATATATCACTAAACACAATTGAAATCCAGCCTCCAGCAGTGAAGCAGGAATCTGGCATTAACTACTTCTGACCTTCTAGTCTGATCTTCACATTGCTCTCTAGGGTTACTCTTTTGTTACTTTAATTCCGAATTCACTGTGTTGGCTTTGTAGGGCAGACTTTAAAGATGCTGGTTCTAAGTGCTTGTCTACATTAGGGCTTTTTGCACTGATATAGCTATAATAGTACAAATCCTATTGTAGATGCACTGACCTGGAATTAAGTGGGGTTTGCACTTATCCTGGTTTCACACCAGTGCACTCCCATATTACACCAATGCAATGCATCTACTCGGGTATGCACTTGTGTGCAGCTACACTGGTGTAGAGGTCCCTGCATTAGACAAGTCCTAAATTACCTTTCCACTGAAGCAATCACTATAAAAATCATAAAATTTTAATGCAGACAGGAATGTTTGCGCTCCAGACTGTGCTTCTTACAGGAAAATGGCAAATATTTACTTCTAAGAGCTTCACTACATGAACAAAGTCTGTATTAAAATGCGTGCCACTCTGTTAAATGTCATTTGTCCAAATGACCATTTCTCATGGGCATTTGAACAGGTGACTAAAAATATGATCAGGATTGTTAGTGGCATTTCACTAGGACTAAAGCAAATTGCTTTCATGTTTATAGATCCATGGAGCACTGCTACTTCACGTCACCATCTTCGCACCTGCAATCCCCTCTGTAGAGAGAGAGGCATTGCTAAGACTTCTTACCCCCACCCCCATGCTTGTGTCTTCCCCTTGCCACTGCAGGGACAGTGGCACAATTTGCCTTCGGGCTAAAGCAGAACAGGAACCTCGTTTTCCATTTTGTAGGAAATTCCGTGAGTTTGAATTCCTTTCTTATTCCAGAAAAGAATGAAAACAAAATTTTTTGAAATCTGCCTCAAAACAAAATCTGGGAAAAAAAAAGAATTTGAAGTCAATCAAACCATTTGTTGTTTAAAAAATTGAAATGTTTCATTCCAGTGCCCACATCTAAATTTTTTAGTAATATAAAATAAAATTAAAAATAAAAAGTGATTTCAAAACAAAAAATGGAAATGTTCTGTTATGAAAATGTCGAAATGGAACATTTTGACCTTATTGACCTTCTCCCGGAAGCAAAATTTTGACATAATTGACACGTTTCTGCTAAATGCTTTGCTTTCAACTAATTGGCATTTTCCAGCGGGAAAAAATTCTATCAGAAAATTTCCAGACTCTGCAGCAGCAGAGCTCCATCAGCAGGATTTGGTGTCACCACTGTGCATGTCTGCCTTCCAGTCCTTCCTGCTACTGCTCTGGCTGAGAAGACATGAGCAGGAGGGGCCATTTCCTAGCACCTTTCAAAGCAGCAGTTCACACTTACTAGCTTCTTCCAGCAAACGCAGAACCATTTTCAGATTACTGTCAAATCAAAATGTGCTAGCAGCAAGGAAGGCTCTAACTCTCATCACCCAGCTCCCAAGGTAAATTGTCTTTATTTTTAGCAGAGGCAAGTGGCAAAGTCTGAGGTGAGGTTTCTTCTGTTCTGTTCTTCTGTTAATTTCTTTGAATTGTTTTCACCTGCACTTGTCTTCTGTTTCCTTTTTTCATTCCTTGCTTTTTGTTAAATACATTCCATACAAAATCTAAGTTATTGCAGTGTTTTATTTTGAGGAATTTAACACAGAGAAATCAAGGAAGTCCAAGAACAGATGAGGTCTCTACGGATTTTTGTATTCTTAATGTTTGTGCCATCATCAGCATGACAACCCTTCAATTGTGTTTAACTGCAGGGGTTTCAGAGGGTTTAGGTGGGAAGTAGCAGAGTGGGGGAGTCAGAATAGGAAAGCTATAACAGGGGAAGGGGAGCAGCAGCATCACAAAAAGTTGCTGAGAGAAAAATAGTGTTCCTGAAAGAAGCTGTTCAGTGAGTTTCTTCTTCCGTTGGGTCCATGGAATGCAGGTGTTCAAGGACCAAGAAGTGCAACACCAATGTTTCATAAAGAAGCTAGAACACAACAGTTGTTCCAGGCAATGGGTACTTTGGGCCTGACCTTGCTGCCCACAAAGACCAAACTTCCAATGAAGCCCAAAGGGGTAGGCCTACACAGCTGCTGGGAGCATGTCTCTCAGCCTGGGTCAACAGACACTTGCACTAGTGGGGCTCGGGCCAGCATGCTTAAAATAGCTGTGTAGACTTGGCTTTGACATTCAGACTTGGCCTGGAGTTCAGGCTCTGAAGCCAAACTCTGTCACTAGGCTTCAGAGCCCAAGCACCAACCCAAGTCAGAATGTTCATTTTGCTATTTTTTCCACGCTAGCGGGAGCGCGATAACATAAGTCTGTCAACCCGGGCTGCAAGACTTGCTCCCAGAAGCTGTGTAGACATACCCAAGGAGTTCAGGAGTGGGCCCATAGTAATACCAAAGCATGTGTCATGTACAGTAACTAGCTGATAGATGTTCTATTGTATTTATCAGCATGGAATACACTGTGGTATGTTTATTCCTTTGGCTGGTTAACTTGAGAAACTTGGAGCATTGGATCAAAGGTGTATTCCTCATTATTGCTCATTTTACCAAATCCTGGAATTGTCAGCTGCTTGATCAACTGCTCGAATGAAATGGTCAGTATCCAGGTGACTAGTCTGACAGAATCTCCTTGGCTTTCACAAGTGCCTATCCGATGTAATGCCTCCATAACACTGGAGGGTTCTGGTGTGAGCGACCTTTTGATTAATGTGACTTTAAAGCAGGAAGCCCAGTCTCCTGGCATAGCTTATGACCAAGGAAATGCTAATCAGCAGATGAACGCATGAGAAACACTGGAGACTTTTGGAATTGTTTTAAGGTAAACACTATTATTTACTAGGAATAAAGTGTAGAAAATACACATACGTTTTCTATTAAATCAATGTTAACAACAAAATTTGCAACAGGTAATAGGAAGCACCTTAAAACAAATGTGGAATTCTGTAGCTTCTGTCACAAACTATGGGCATCATCCTGCATTCCTTACACAGACATATTCATATTGAGGGCTATGGGAGCTCTCTGTGCCCAAGGACTCTAGGCTCAGGCACTTTGTCAAGAAACATTTGGTCTGGCAGCTTCTGGTTTCTTGAGTAATAGTCAATTTGCATTATATTTTATATTAAAAATGGCTCTTCAATGCCCTTTTTCAACTAGATGAAGTGACTATGCACTATTTGAAATAAGTTACAATTTTCCATTAAGATCAACAAGCTCTTCATAAACCTGCTAATACAAACAGGAGATTTAGTTTGATTTCTTTTCAACATAAGCAATACAAGTAAGACAGGTAGTCACCAGCAAGTGCATTGCTGCATGGGAGGTGACACGGATAGCTTTGTGTACATGGGATTAGGAGTGCTCTAAATAATCTTGGTTCTGCATGCTATACCAAGTCCTGCTACAAGCCTGATGTATTTTTATGCACAATAGAAAATAGCCATGTAAATGAGAGTAATTAGAATGAATCTAATCTAAGACACATAGTAAGCCTTATGCTGCAGTTAAGACATATAACTAATTTAAGCTGTGACCAAATGTATTTCTTTGTTGATTTAACATTCTCCCTCAACCCTGCATCCCCAACTAGAATCCTCCCTGGAATCACATTGTTGCCGTAGCTTATGTGCACCCCTCTCTTTCAATGTTTAATCAAGTGCTGCTGAAAAGAGAAAGTTACAAACTATTTAAAATGTGGAAAAATTGCTTCCCAATATTTTTGACAGAGAGAGACTGAGAACACACAGCATTGAATCATCAGGAAAATTGAAGATTTCTCCTGAACAGCATTGGGATTTTACTGCAGAGGACTTGAAAGACCTTGGAGAAATTGGACGAGGAGCTTATGGTTCTGTCAACAAAATGGTCCACAAACCAAGTGGGCAAATTATGGCAGTTAAAGTAGGTGATGCCCATAATTGTGTTTGTACTTCAGTTCATTAAGGATAGAACATGATGGAGAATTAATGTTCATCCGTCTGTCACCATCTACTGTTCTGTTCTATCTCCAGTATAAAGGGTACTTGTGCTGAAAACAGTGTGTAATGGGCATATCTGTCAAGTGAATTGTAAAGGTCTCATATCTTGCTTGTGCACTTTAAAAAACTGCCTCTGCCTCTTAGGAAGCAACTATTGTGGGGGGTTGGATGGCTCTGGAGACTGGTAATGAGATATGAGGCCTTTCACCTGCTGATCACTGGTTCAAATCCAGCCTAGGTTGTTAATAAGCACAAGTTAACATCCAATGGCAGCTTGGTGTCCTTTGTGAAATGAGTTAGTGATTAAAGACTGGTTCCAACTGGACATGTATCCATGCTGCAGCAATTGACAGCTTCACCAGAGAGGGCAGGAAATGAGTGGGCATGTGTTTAGAGAGGATACTGCTCTCTCACTCTCACCATGATGTGGAGTGCCTCCTGTGGTGACCCAGTTCTGGAAATGCAGAAGGTATCAGCCTCCAGGGATGTCCATTTGATACTTTACACCAGCACCAAACTCACGTTTTTGGTTTTTTTTAAATATTGTTTTCCTAGCTCTTGCGTAACATAAAATAATCTTTGTCTTTGCTTTAACACTGCACATTGTTGGGGGGGTTTTATTAGTCACTTGATGGACCAGTTTGGGGTGAGATGGGCAGTGGATGTTGTTTCACTCTGGAAGTGATGAATTCTCTCTTCTTTGCTTGTGCTGCGAACAGTTAATGATATCCGCCTCTTAAATCTAGTTACAGGTACAAAATAGTGACACATGCTCCACTGGCTTCACTGGAAGAGTAGAAGTGAGCTCTGAACCCAAACTACCTAGAAGTACTTGTCACTCTCTTTAATGGTCTCTCTCTCCGAACGCTGTCTTAAGTGGGTCTGGTCATGTTAATTCCCAGTGGGTTCATATACTGGTTGGAGCCAGTTTGGGGATGTGTTGCAACCCTCTTGCTAGCAGTCATTCTATAGAATAGAGAGATGGATAAGACCCTGTTGCCCGAGTTTTGTGTATGTGCTGCCCCTTGGAGTCTCCAGCATCACTCCTCTTCCTTCCCCCAGCAGCATGGCACTCTCCTTCTAGCAGACAGGCGGTCAGTTATGCCTTTTGGAGTTGTTGAGCTGGGCATAGCAGAATGATGCCTGGCACCTTTCCCAACTCAGGAACAGAGCTTGCTGCTGCTGCAGCACTCCCAGCCTCACCAAGCCCAGTGAGTGGGAGATGGAAGGAGTCACTGGAGAGCACTGTGAGGCACTCCTTACCATTGGGCTCAGCTGGTGGTCTGTGCCACATTCCTCAAGGCAAGTAGCCTTGATGTTGAAGTTGTTTAGGATTAGCTTTCCTAGACCCACCTCCCGGACTGTACAAAGAGCAACAGTGACAGAAATAAGAGAAAGCCATGTCCAGTGCATGCTCCAGCAGCTAGCTCAGGATTGGCTTTACTCTATGAGTCTATGAGTAAAGCCAATCCTGAGCTAGCTGCTGGAGCATGCACTGGACATGGCTTTCTCTTATTTCTGTCACTGTTGCTCTTTGTACAGTCCGGGAGGTGGGTCAGTCTCTTTAGACCAGCTGGACCCTATTGTCCCTCATGGGCGCCTGGTGCTCCGTGATGGGTCACCAGTGGGCTATACCTCCTCTCCTTCACATAGAGAGAGGCTCCTCTCTCTCTAGCTCACAGTGTGCCACCAGCAACTGACTCCGTTCCAACATGAAGAAGCAGGTGGTGTGGTTCTCTAAGCCTCTTCACTTTCTGTCTGCAGGCAGGAGCTTTCCCCACTATATTTTGTGTTTTCTCCCTCTGCTTGGTGCCCCCCTTGGCTGGAAGAGGATTTTTGAGAACTGGAAACTGGTATTAAAAGAGAAAACATGGCAGGGCAGCAGGCCCAGCTAAGATCAAAGAACTCCTGCACATACCCAGCCGCACAGTAGTGTGCTACCTGCTCAGCAGCAGGAGCTGGCTTTTCAGACTCTCCAAGCCAGCTGTTTCTATCTGCTTGGTGCTTTAGGCCAAGGTGAAGCATCGACCCCAAGAGCAGTGATGTGGCAGACAAGCTTTCAGCTGTGCGGGCTGGTCATTCAGCAGAAGAACATGACGTTTTGGAAGTAACAAGCCAGAGATCCATGGCTGTTGTCTTCTGTTCTGACTGGGGTGAAATAAAGTTCCCAGGAATGTGTCTGTATATGGTGGATTCTTTGTGACTTTATGTCTTTAAGCCATGATTTGAGGACTTCAGTAACTCAGCCAGAGTTGAGTAGTCTATTACAGGAGTGGGTGGGTGGCCTGCAATGTGCAGGGGGTCAGACTAGATGATCATGATGGTTCCTTCTGACCTTAAAGTCTGTGAGAGGCTGGAAGTTAGAGGGTCAGGAAAAATCCATGGCGCAGGACCCAGTACCCCCATCCCTTTCGGGCTAACATGGTAACCAGGTATTTTTGCCCCATTTGTTCCAGGAAGGGCCATAGCTAGTTCTGATTGTGGTAGATATCTTGAACCCCTGTCCCCTCAGTGGATCTCCAGTATGATGCTGTGGCAGGATTCGTACCTCGTCAACCCCTTGAGTCAGGGGGGGCAAGTGGTAACCCTGCCTCTGTGCCTACGTCTGTTTACCTCCCTCCTCCTGGTAGTTGACACAGTGTGACCTCATAATGGTGGGAGGCTCCACTCCCTTACCTTCCCTGGATCGCTTCCTGCCAGTTCTCCAGCTGCAGTAGTCCATGTAGCATCGGAGTCTCCAGGTTCCCCAGCACCAGGCACTCCCTGGGGTTCTGATAGCTGCAAGCCTCTGGTCCAGCTTCCTGGCTCCTCAGCTCCGGGATCTCCAGGCTCTTCAGCAACCAATACTCCCTGGGCTTCTGATAGCGTCAGGCCTCTGGTCCAGCTTCCTGGCACTTCAGTTCTCCTAGATAAGGGCTATTGCAGCTCCTGGGCTGGAGCCTCTGCCGAGCGTCCTTCCTCCTCGGCAGCCAGCCCTGACTGAGCAGCTCTGCAGGCTTTTTTACCTGACTTCCAGTTAGAGCATGCCCAGCAAAGCCTCAGGGGCGGGACTTCATCTGCTAGGAGGGAAGGGTTAATCCTCTTGGTACCAGTGCGGGGCCGATCCGCCCCATCGCAGATGCCTTTGTGTACCTTGATCAAAAGAAAAAAGTAGCACCCCAAGTGGGTAACTGGAAGAGAGGGGGGAAGGGGAAAAATAAGAGAAATACCATAACAAAGAAAAACATGCACCTTGGCTTCTCCCTTTTTCCCCTCTTAGAAGAGAGCTTTCTAGAATCAGGAAACCAATTATCTTCTGCACCGCTGAGGGAGCCCTGGTAGGCCCCACTGCATTCCAGGTAAATGGTTGTCCCAGGAAACTCATCAGAACAAGTTCCTAGAGTTGCAAGTAGGTAGGAAGGTGAGCTCTCTATCCGTAAGCCTCCCTCTTGATTTGTTTAGCTTATCGTCCAGCCATTAGCTCATGTTATACTCTTTGGTGCTAGACTGAAGAGCTCATTATTAAATATTTGTTCCCCATGTAGGTGCTTATAAACAGTAATCAAGTCATCCCTTAATCTTCTCTTTGTTAAACTAAATAGATTGAGTTCTTTGAGTCACTATAAAGCGTGTTCTAATCCTTTCATCAATTTAATGGCTCTTCTCTGAATCCCAGTTTATCATCATCCTTGAATTGTGGACACCAGAACGGGACACAGTATTCTAGCAGAAGTCGCACCAGTGCCAAATACAGAGATAAAATAACCTCTTCACTTCTACTTGAGATTCCCCTGTTTTTACATTCAGGGACTGCATTAGCCCTTTTGGCCGCAGCATTGTATTAGCTGATTATCCACCAGGATCCCCCAAGTCCTTTTTCAGTCTCTCAGCTTCCCAGGATAGAGTTCCCCAGCCTGGTAAGTATGGCCGACATTCTTTGTTCCTAGATGTATGTATTTACATTTGGCTGTAATAAAATACATATTGTTTGCTTGTGCCCAGTTTACCCAGTGATCCAAATTGCTCTGTATCAATGACCTGCCCTTTTCATTACTTACCACTCCCCCAATTTTTGTGTCATCTGCAAATTTTATCCATGATGATTTTATGTTTTCTTTCATTTCTTAAAAAAAAAGGTTAAATTGCATTGGGCCAAGAACCAGTCCTGCAGGACCCCACTAGAAACATACCTGTTGGATGATTATTTCTCATTTACAGTAACATTTTGAGGCTTATCAGTTAGCGAGCTTTAAATCCATTTATTGTGTGTCATGTTAATTTTATATCTTTCTAGTTTTTTAATCAAAATGTCATGTAATACCAAGTCAAATATTACATCAACATTATTATCTTTATCAACCAAACTTGTAATCTCATCAAAAAATAATATCCAGTTAGTTTGATAGGATCTATTTTCCATAAACCCATTGACTGGCATTAATTATGTTGCCCTTCTTTAATTCTTTATTAATCGAGTCCTGTATCAGCAGCTCCATGATCTTGTCTGGGATCGATGTCAGACTGACAGGCCTATAATTATCTATGTTATCACATAAAAACATAAGAACAGCCATGCTGGGTCAGACTAAAGGTCCATCTAGCCCAGTATCCTGTATTCCAACAGTGGCCAATGCCAGGTGCCCCAGGGGGAATGAACAGAACAAGTAATCATCAAGTGATCCATCCACTGTCACCCATTCCCAGCTTCTGGCAAACAGAGACTAGGAACACCATCCCTGCCCATCCTGGATAATAGCCATTAATTTATCTAGTTCTTTTTTGAACCCTGTTGTAAGTCTTGGCATTCACAACATCCTCTGGCATTGTGTAAAGAAATACTTCCTTTTTAAAATATTGGCACAACATTACATTTCTTTTAGTCTTCTCGAACTTCTGGAACGTCTCTCGTGTTCCAAGACTTATTTAAAATCAACATTAACTGTCAGCAAGGTCCTCATCCAGCTCTTTTAAACTCTTGGCTGCAAGTTATCTGGACCTGCTGATTTAAAAATGTCTAACTTTAGTATCTGCTGTTTAACATCTTCCCGAGATATGGTGGAATGGAAAGAGTGTTATCATGTGATATGGCTACATCATCTGTTTTTTCCCCAAATACAGAACAGAAATATTTATTGAACACTTCTGCCTTTTCTTCATTATTAATGATAATTCTAGTAATGGACCAATACTATTGTTAGGATTCTTTTTTTTCCTAATGTACTTTAAAAATGCCTTCTTATTGTCCTTAACTCTGCTGGCCAGAGATTTGCACTTGCTTCCCTTATCAATTTTCCACAGTTCCTGTAATCTGATTTATAGTTATTATTATCCATTTCCCCATTATTTAATTTGTTACATATTTTTTAAAAAAAAATTTAAGCAGTAAGAGCCTTCTTCCTCAATTGTGAAATTGTCGCTTTTGGGTACTTAGTAAGGTGTTCTTAAACAATTCCCAAACATCATTCACATTTTTCTAATAAAATTTTTCCTCCCAGCTGATTTGGCTCACAATTGTTTTCAGCATTGTGAAATTGGCTTTTTAAAGCACCAAGTGTATATATCACTCATCTGGATTTTATTCTGATTTCACATTATAAATGTGATCAAATCATGAAGTCTTGTATCTAAGTTACCATTAATTTTTAGTTATGTGATCAGTTTCTCTTTATCGGTCAAGATGAGGCCTAATATAGAATTCCCCCATGTTGGATACAACAGTTTTTGAGTTAGGAAACTGTCATCTATATTTAGAAATTCTAAGAATGTTTTAATCTTGGCAGCATGAGACATCCAGCATATGTCACTCAAATTAAAGTCCCCCATGATCTCTCAGCTTTTTTCTTACCCATTATAGATAGGTGCATCAGGAGCCACTCATCCTGTTCCCTTTGTGATTTGGGATCTGTAACAGAGAGCAACTAGTACCCCATTTTGTGTTTTATCTGTTAGGACATTGCCCCCTATGCATTCTAGATCATTTTCTTCCAAGTTATCAGTGACTCAGAAACAGATAATGCCATTTTTGACGTAGAGTTCCACTCCCCTTTTCCCCCTCGATCCTTCCTAAATAGGTTATAAATACTGATTTTAACATTCCAGTCATGGGAATCATTCCACCACATTTCAGTAATAGATCAAATTTAAGCTTCTAACTGAAAAGTTCCAATTCCTCTTGTTTGTTACCCAGGCTTCTAGCATGGGTGCATAGGTAGGACCCTACCAAATTCACGGTTCACTTCGGTCAATTTCATTGCCACAGAGTCTTAAAATTGATCAGTTTCACTATTTCAGATGTTTACATCTGAAATTTCATGGTGTTGTAACCGTGGGAGTGCTGATCCAAAAGAGGATTGTGGAGGGGTCCCAAAGCTGTTGTAGGGGGGTTGCAGGATTGCCATACTCACTTCTGTGCTGCCTTCATAGCCTAGCTCTGAAGGCAGCATCTGTGGAGTTTCCTGCAGCTGAAGGGTACTCCCGGAGGTGGAGGTAGGTCCGATTTCCCCAGTGCTTCTGGGAGCAGTCCCGAGCCTGAGTGCCTACGGCCCAGGCAGAAGCTACGGGGGTGAAGAGGGGAGGAAGGAGTGGAAGCTGTGAAATTGGTAGGGCCCTATGCATAGGCAATAAAAGGATTCTTTCTCTTCATGTCTTTTAGTTCCTTGATTAATTTTGTACTCAACATCTCGATTATGTGGTGAGTGCTTATATTTTCCCATATATTCTGATGCCTGCACTATAATTTTCTGTCCCCCAATCTGCTTATTTGCCTCTTTTGTGCCAAGTCCTTCCATAACTAGGAAAATCCATTGTATGCTTTAGATGAGGTCAGGTCATTCAAATTCTGTTTATGTAAATTAATCCTTGAAGAAAAGCAAATGCAATTTCAGGATTTGTTGTGTGATCTGAGAAATTGTCCATATCCACTATTGCAAGATGGATACATTCAGTAGTTGGTCAGGTCTACAGATGCTCACCATTTGAGGCCTCACCTAATTGGACATATCACTATTTCCTGCACAGAACAGTACAGTTCTCTCACACATGGTAATTTTTCCATACAGCTACCTGGTCTTCAGTGGTATTATCCATCACTTTAGAATAGATGTTTTAAGTTTTCCTGATGTTTATAGAGATTGGTTTTACTGCTGGCTACCTTCCACTTGTAATAGATCATAGAGCACCAGGTTCCCAGAAGAGAGAAAGGTAAAATGTATTACCCATCTGTAGTTCTTCCTTCTCTGACGTGAGCACACGGTGCTCCAGGATTCCCCACCCAGGATGTCACCACATTTTATATTCAGTTCCTGCTGGAGGGGAAAAATCTTAATCCTTCCTTTTCCCTTACGGAATATTCTGCAGAGAGATGAAGAAATCTTAAGATTCCCTCATATTGCGATCTGACTTTGCCCAGTCTTCATTCCAATTTTTTTGTATAGTAATGAATGAGCCAATAAAGTATCCTGCCTGGAGATGGCTAATCTTCTGTAATGTTTATTAATCGGAATTTATAGTTTTTCTCCTTCACTTGAGCAGTTGGCTGGGAGTTAGAGAGGCAGTCAGTTTTCTGAACAGGTCTACCTGCTGGCAGAACATTGTGAATTAGAGAGAGAGAGAGGTTTTAAAACAGAGAGAGGAACCTGCATGCTTGGAAGATGAGGAAGCGTAACCAGTTGTGTTGGGTCACAGAGAACCAGTGTCCACTTCAGAGAAGAAAAAATTATGGCGTGGTACGTAGATGTTACCCTTCAAGAGCAGCAAGTATATCAAGGATTCCATTTCCCCCCAATGGCGTTCAGTCCCTTTGTCGATTGACAGCTTCAGAGAGCACTCCCATCCACACAAGCATGTCTGGTTTGATTGACAACTTGATGGCCCTGCAGATGTTTCAGTCTGTCTCACAGTCATTCATTGCCTTGGTGTGAGTGTTTTGCTGATCTTCACTTCCAGCCTGAGATAGCCCAAGGTGGTTGCCGTAGGCAGCCCTGCAAAGAGCTGCACTGGCTTGTCCTTCAGTTTAGCTTGTTTATTGTTTTTAATTTGTTGGAGTTTGCAGCTGCTTACACTGGTCACTATTCCATGCAGCTAAATCCTTTTTCTTGTATGTTAAGGTCGGATGGAGCTCTTCTGTCTTTGATTCCATCTCTGAGTTATAATCTCTTCAGTGCTGGGCGTTGTCTGGGCCACACACTATAGATGAGCTCTGCTGGTGCTGCAGTAGTGTTCTGGGAGCTCGTGCTCTTGGTGCAAATAGTTCCTGCCCTACGAGTGTCTGTACCAGTTCATCACTGGAGAACTTTGGAGAGCTTTCTCACAGGGGACTGGTCCAGGTGAAGTTTGAAGATACAAGGAAAATGTTAAAAGCCTAACTCGTTGCTCTAAAGATCAGTTTTTCGTGCCACTTGAGTTGTTGGCCAGGTACCAAGAGTCCAGGATTATAACTAGGGAGTGAGGTGTAAGACATGGAATTGAACTGGGCCTTTACTTTGACACTATCCTAAATGGCTTGCTCCAGCCATTGAATCATAGAAGTGTAGGACTGGAAAGGACCTCAGTCGGTCATGTAGTCCAGTCCCCTGCATTCAAGGCAGGACTATGTAATAACTAGGGCTTTCAAGCGATTAAAAAAATTAATCGTGATTAATCGCGTGATTAAAAAAATCATGATTAATAGCACAATTAATTGCGCTGTTAAACAATAATCGAAAAGCATTTGGACGTTTTCCGCATTTTTCAAAAATATTGATTTCAATTACAACACAGAATACAAAGTGTACAGTGCTCACTTTATTTTTTATTACAAATATTTGAACTGTAAAAATGATAAACAAAAGAAATAGTATTTTTCAATTCACTTAATACAAGTACTGTAGTGCAATCTCTTTATCATGAAAGTTGAACTTACAAATATAGAATTATGTACAAAAAATAACCATTCAAAAATAAAAAAATGTAAAACTTTAGAACCTAGAAGGTCCACTCAGTCCTACTTCTTATACAACCAATCGCTTAAACAAACAAGTTTGTTTATATTTGCAGGAGATAATGCTGCCCACTTGCTGTTTACAATGTCACCCGAAAGTGGAACAAGCTATCGTACGGCACTATTATAGCCGGCGTTGCGAGATATTTACGTGCCAGATGTTCTAAAGATTCATATATCCCTTCATGCTTCAACCACCATTCCAGAGGACATGCGTCCATGATGATGATGGGTTCTGTTAGATAACAATCCAAAGCAGTGCGCACTGACGCATGTTCGTTTTCATCATCTGAGTCAGATGCCACTAGCCAAAGGTTGATTTTCCTTTTTGATGGTTCAGGTTCTGTAGTTTCTGCATCAGAGTGTTGCACTTCTAAGACTTCTGAAAGCATGCTCCATACGTCATCCGTCTCAGATTTTGGAAGGCACTTCAGATTCTTAAACCTTGGGTCGAGCGCTGTAACTATCTTTAGAAATCTCACATTGGTACCTTCTTTGCGTTTTGTTAACTCTGCAGTGAAAGTTTTCTTAAAATGAACAACATGTGCTGGATCATCATTTGAGACTTCTATAACATGAAATATATGGCAGAATGCGGGTAAAACATCAGGAAACATACAGTTCTCCTCCATGGAGTTCAGTCATAAATTTAATTAATGCATTATTTTTTTAATGAGCGTCGACAGCATGGAAGCATGTCCTCTGGAATGGTGGCAGAAGCATGAAGGGGCATACGAACGTTTAGCATAACTGGCATGTATTTGTAATAAAAATAATAATATAAAGTGAGCACTGTACACTTTGTATTCTGTGTTGTCATTTAAATCAATATATTTGAAAATGTAGAAAAAAATCCAAAACTATTTAATACATTTCAATTGGTATTCTATTGTTGAACAGTGCGGTTAAAACTGTGATGAATCACGATTAATTATTGATTTTAATCAAGTGAGTTAACTGCGATTAATCGACAGCAATAGTAATAACTAGACCAGGGGTAGGCAACCTATGGCACGCGTGCCAAAGGCGGCATGCAGGCTGATTTTCAGTGGCACTCACACTACCCGGGTTCTGGCCACCGGTCTGGGGGGCTCTGCATTTTAATTTAATTTTAAATGAAGCTTCTTAAACATTTTAAAAACCGTATTTACTTTACATACAACAATAGTTTAGTTATATATTATAGACTTATAGAAAGAGATCTTCTAAAAACATTAAAATGTATTACTGGCACGCAAAACCTTAAATTAGAGTGAATAAATGACGTCTCGGGACACTACTTCTGAAAAGTTGCTGACCCCTGAACTAGACCAATCCTGACTGGTTTTTGTCTAACCTGTTCTTAAAAAACTCCAGTGATGGAGATTCCACAACCTCCCGTGACAATTTGTTTCAGTGCTTAACTACCCTGACATCTTTCCTAATGTCCAACCTAAACCTCCTTTGCTGCAATTTAAGCCCATTGCTTCTTGTCCTATCCTCAGAGGTTAATGAGAACAATTTTTTCTCCCTCTGACTTGTAAAAAACTTTTATGTATTTGAAAACTCTTATCGTGTCGTGTGTCCCCGTTTCCCCCCCCCCCCCCCCCCAGACTAGACAAACTCAGTTTTTTCAATCTCTCCTTATAGGTCTGAAATCACGTTTGTTGCTCTTCTCTGGACTTTCTCTAGTTTGTCCACATCTTTCCTGAAATGTGGCGCCCAGAACTGGACACAATACTCCAGTTGAGGCCTAATCAGCGTGGAGTAGAGCAGAAGAATTATTTCTCATGTCTTGCTTACAACACTCCTGTTAATACATCCCAGAATGATGTTCACTTTTTTTGCAAGTGTTACACTGTTGGCTCATATTTAGCTTGTGATCCACTGTGACCCCCAGATCCCTTTCCACAGTACTCCTTTCTGGTTAGTCATTTCCCATTTTGTATGTGTGCAACTGATTGTTCCTTCGTAAGTGGAGTACTTTGCATTTGTCCGTATTGAATTTCTCCAGTTATTCCAGATCATTTTGAATTTTAATCCTATCCTCCAAAGTACTTGCTTGGTGTCGTCCGCAAACTTTATAAGTGTACTCTCTTATGCCATTATCTAAATCATTGATGAAGATATTGAACAGAACCAGACCTAGGATCAATCCCTGCAGAACCCCACTCATTATGCCCTTCCAGCTTGACTGCGAACCACTGATAACTATTCTCTGGGAATGGTTTTCGAACCAGTTATGCATCCACTTTATCGTAGCTCTATCTGGGCTAAATTTCCCTAGTTTCTTTATGAGAAGGTCATGTGAGACAGTATCAAAAGCCTCACTAAAGTGAAGATATACCAGGCCTACCGCTTCTCCCCTATCCACAAAACTTGGTTTGGATTTATTTGTTCCTTGTTCTCCTCTCTATTACTCTTGAGCTTTGGAGGGTTTTCTCTAGGGGAGAGGCTGCAGCATGTTGCACTTGTGGTCTGTGTGTAGTTGGCAGCGTTTTTGAACAGCCTTCACATGCTGTTGGGGAGGTGCTGCTGATCACTCAAGATTCTGCTGCTTATTCCAACAGTTTCTTTTGTTCTTGTTATATTGCTAAATGTTTACTCCTTAGCCAGTTAATCAGGGTCACTGGGCTGTGGTGGAATGTCCCTGGTTCACTTTGGCTAAACAATACCATCTCTTTCTGGCCAGACCCACTCATAGCCCGCAGCTGTACTGGATGCAACGTATGCTTTTCCCCTATTGGGATCACCTATCTTCAGTCTCCAGCACTTTTGTATGGGACCTCATCCTAGTCCCACCGTCAGGTCTTCCAATAACAGCAGAGGAGTTAATGGCAAGGGAGAGAAGAGATGTTTTGAACTGAAGTTTGAAGTGCTGTGGAGGGCCAGAGGCAGAGAGATATAGGGATGGCAGGAGCTGTAGAGGAGGAGGCTGTTGCACTAGCCTTGATGAGATTGTGCAGGGGAAGAGGGAAACGCCAGTACTAGATGACTAGAGAGAACATTGTATGTGTGGGGAGAATCCAGGAAAGGTCTTAAAAACAAGAAGGGTAATTTTAGGCTGGATCCTGAAATGAAAGAAAGTCAGTGCTATTGTATGTGATGATGGGGTGGCACAGCTGAACTTCTTTCGAGGTGTGGGAGGGCCAATCGCAGCATTCTATGTGTGCTGGAGCCAGGAGAAATTGTGGACCCATCGAGAAGAGTGTTCTAGTATTGACAGGGGGTGGGGCGCTATGGATGAGGGTTCAGCAAATGTGGAGTAGAGGCAGCATTGTTGAAGGAAGATATGGGCAGAAGAGGTGGCCTCTGAGTCAAGGGAGATGCCAAGGTTTCGAACAGGAGAAAAGCTAATTTCCGAGCCACTGCTATTCATCTGCTTTGTAGTGTTCCAGATGGAGATGACCAGCGATGTGGCAGTGTTCTACGTAAGTAGCGATCTGAACCGGGAGATGCCCAGACAAAGAGCTCAGCACATTCAGTGTTCTTGAGTGGTGCTAGGCTGACAGTCCTGGCTGCTAATGTCCTCTGTCCATACCATAGCTAAAATTAAAAGCAGCAGTACTGCGAGCTTCTTGAGACCCCAACCACTCGACAGTCTGCCTTCCCCCCCACCTTGAGGGAGATGTTAGGTTCTTTCAGCCCTTGGCATCTCTGCAGGGGCAGCATACTGTATATTGTAGTCATGTCTTCTGTGATGTGTATATTTGATGAGGCATGGAACAGACTCACCAAACTCATTTCACGTACACCACTGAACTGCTGTCAGATAGATTTGAACCAGTGACCTAGACATGAAAATGTCTGTAACTTCATTACTAATCCCCCAAGCCATCCACTCTCTGTGCCCACAGTTGCTGTATTTCACCAATTTGGCTGCATTGGAGGGGTGTGTGAAGTGATTCCTGTGTATGCTGTGCAAGTAGCTTGCCAATTTTCTAGAGTACTGTAGGATCCATTGGGAAAGGAAGGAATTCTTGTTGTAGGCTAAAACATAAGTTACTAGAACATTAAGGCTGCATGGTGAAGCACTCAGAATATCAGGAAATGTCAAAGGTAAGAACAATTGTGCAACAGCTGCTCTACCCCTTGTGTATGTATCATTACGAGATAGTCTGCAATTACATGATGATACATTAGTTTTCAAATAGTGCAGTACAAGAGCCTAACCCTGAAAACACTTTACAACCATCTGTAGCGCTTATTAATGAGTCGTCTCACTGACGTCCATTGTTCTACACTCAGTTGTGAGCACTGTGCTCAGTAGTGTTGGTAGGATGATGCCCTAGTGTCACAGTTTTTTCTACAAGTTTTGGCAAGAATTGGTTTATAATGATAAAATTGTCTCTTTCCCTCCCCTTCCCCCGTCTCATGCTGGAAAACAGTTGAACTGTTTTTGCTGAAGCTTTTGGAAAACAAAAGTCTTCGGGCAGAAACTGAGCATGGAAAACTTTATCCTAAAACATGAGTTTGGGGGGGATGAATAGCTCAGTGGTTTGAGCATTGGCCTGCTAAACCCAGGATTGTGAGTTCAATCCTTGAGGGGGCTGTTTAGGGATCTGGGGCAAAAATCTGTCAGGGGACAGTACTTGGTCCTGCTAGTGAAGGCAAGGGAGTGGACTCAATGACCTTTCAAGGTCATTCCAGTTCTAGGAGATTGGCATATCTCCATTTATTTATTTAAGTTTTGGAAAGCTATACTAGAATGCAAACCATTATGTATCTTTAACTATAGAGGCCACTACCAGGCAAGAAATGCATAGTTATTTGGTCTTTTAGCCTGCCTAGTACATACAGTATAAATCATGGCATGAAATGATGAACTGGTCTGAAAGACCTGCAGGCACGCTGTGATGGATGCACAGTGTAGGGAGTACCTTCATCTTAATTTCCTTCCTTTAGTAAATTTAAATATAATATTTGAGGGTTACATTTCAAAGCAGTGCTCAGGTCCCAACATGAATGGGAGCTGTGGCTAACTCACCACTGCACGTTGCTTTGAACATGAAACCCTGAATATTGATTTGCTGTAGGTTTTAAAGGGGGTAAAGAAAACCTTTGATTGCCTTTTGCTGTTTAATGATGCTCCACCTGATAACGCTGAGATTTGGAGTAAAATTTGACCAGAGATTTCATAATCTGAACTAATTTGCTTTAGATTTATATTAATTGCAATTTTGTTCTCATTTAAAAACATGGTGTAGTTCTTTAAAGCATGTTGTTTTCATGTCTTTGAGACCCCATGCCCCATCCTGGGACTGGGGTACTGGCAGGTTTCTCTTGAACTGGCTGAGGATGATGTAATAGTAGCATATTAGTGATAAAACCTCTGCCATTCCTTACTCTTTCAGAGAATTCGGTCAACGGTGGATGAAAAGGAACAGAAACAGCTTCTAATGGACTTGGATGTAGTGATGCGAAGTAGTGACTGCCCCTATATTGTTCAGTTTTATGGAGCACTCTTCAGAGAGGTGGGCACTCAGAGTTTGTTTCATTTATACCAGAGGTTTCATTTTAATTTAAAATTTAATTTGCAGCTGCCTTCAGTTTACTGTAAGAGGAAGGAGTTAATTTACTGTGGGATTTTTGAGTCGCAAGTTGTAATCAAACCCATTACTAGAAGGGAAGAGACTCTGGGTTCTGATTGCTGCTATGTATATGTCTTGGTGTTCATTTATACGATCCCTGTCATGATTATTGCTGCTTTCCTGCCTTGCTCATGCTCACATCTAGGATTTGGAGGAGTTTCATTGGTTTGACTGGACAGTTGTGTGGCACTCAGATATCTGACACATTTCACACATCTGATTTATAGATATGCTCTACACAGACTCTCAAAGGTTGTGTGCTTTGCACACTGCCTTGTGCTGGGGAGGGCTGGAGCTGCAAAGCCCCAGGAGTTGCTGCAGCAGGGGAGAAGAGGTGTGGTGCTTTAGGAGGCACAATTCTTTCCAGAGCTGCATGGCATGCATGCTGCACCATGGACATGCCAACCTGCTCAACCAAGGCACTTCTTTTGGAGTGATTTGCACCTGGAGACACTAGTAGGGAGTCAGTCCTACACTGCCCTGAACCCAAAACCTGTGATTACCTTTGGCCCTGTCGCAGGGCTTGTCTGCCCTGGGAGATTACATCATGTTGGGTAACTGGGAGTTAGCACTTGGTGTAGATAAGGATTGCCCTACTTAATGTCTCAGCTGGTTAGGGTTAACCTGAGCATGGGCCCTAGTGTTAACCACCATATATGTTAACGTGTTTTTAGGCCATGTAATTTCTGGGTGTAGACAAGGACAAAGAAAATGTAGCGGGGAGGGATTGTCTCTTTGCTCCATCCTCTGCACCCACAAGGGCAAAGTGAATCCAATCTTTAGTGAGCAATAAAAACAATGGGGAAAGAGGCCCACTGCATGGGTGTGTGCAGCTCTGTACTCCTGTGCACAGAAAACCTGTCCCTTCATTCTGTGTAGGCACAAACTGGGGGAATGGAACTGAAACTAGCACAACAGCCAGAACTCAAGTGACAAGCCAGAATGGTAACTTCACAGTCTAGCCCACACAATTGGCATGGCAGGGATCAGAATGTGACTGTGAGCATCACGGTCTGGTTCCTGTCTCCCTTTCTCCAGGTGGAAATGGTCCATGCCAGCCCTTTGCTGATGCAGATTATTTCTCCCTTTGCGCTGGCTCTGATAGTTCACGTGATATGGTGGGGTGAGGGAGGAGGCAGAGACATAGCTCCAATCTTGCTCCACCACTGCCTACCCACTCCCTGCATACCTGCACTGGAGGGAATGTAGCAACTCATGAGCAGCTGGTACAGATGAGTAGGGGTTCATAACTGAGCTCTGAAAGAAGAAGGTTGGTCTTGTAGAGTAAGGCAGTGGACTATAACTGGAAAGACCCCGGTTCAATTCCTGGCTTTTCAGACTCCCTGTCTGACCTCTGGAATGTCACTTGTTTCCCTGTGCCTTAATTCCCCATCTGTACAACCAGGCTAATAATCCTTCCTTTCTCCTGACCTCTCTCTGTCTTATAACCCTTTAAGGTAGGGATTTTCTTAGTATGTGTGTGATACAAGCCCTAACACAATGGGGCTTTGATCTTGGTTGAAAGCTTCTAGATGCCACTATAAAACCAATAATCATCAGTAATTCTGATAAATGGGTTTGAACAAAATCCCTGGACAGGAATGTCTCTTGCCAGTTGCCGCTGAGTTATAGATTTATTATTTTATGTCTCTGACACCTCTCCACAGCTCTAGGGACATCACAAAATGAAAACACACAGCATCAGTATGATGTTTTGATGTAAATTTTCACAAAGAAAAATACCACTCTACAGATTTAGTTACACGCTCTGCCATATCTTGAGCCCCCTACTGCATCATCCTCCCACCAGGCTCCTGCCTGTCCGCCTGCAGACCCCAGTGTCAGTAAATGTGGACAGCGTGCCTAGTAGGCTGTCGACCCGGGATCTACCAAGATAGTTACAATAGAACTGAAAGTAAACCTGTGGAACTAGGATTAAATAGCACATTTACACACATGCACACACGCACGCACACACACACGCACGCACGCACACACACACACACACACACACACACCCATAGATTCTAGGGCTGGAAGGGACCTCGAGAGGTCATCGAGTCCAGCCCCCTGCCCTCATGGCAGGACCAAATACTGTCTAGACCATCTCTGATAGACATTTATCTAACCTACTCTTAAATATCTCCAGAGATGGAGATTCCACAACCTCCCTGGGAAGTTTATTCCAGTGTTTAAGCACCCTGACAGTTAGGAACTTTTTCCTAATGTCCAACCTAAACCTCCCTTGCTGCAGTTTAAGCCCATTGCTTCTTGTTCTATCCTTAGAGGCTAAGATGAACACGTTTTCTCCCTCCTCCTCCTTATGACACCCTTTTAGATACCTGAAGACTGCTATCATGTCCCCTCTCAGTCTTCTCTTTTCCAAACTAAACAAACCCAATTCCTTCAGCCTTCCTTCATAGGTCATGTTCTCTAGACCCTTAATCATTCTTGTTGCTCTTCTCTGGACCCTCTCCAATTTCTCCACATCTTTCTTGAAATGCGGTGCCCAGAACTGGACACAATACTCCAGTTGAGGCCTAACCAGCGCAGAGTAGAGCGGAAGAATGACTTCTCGTGTCTTGCTCACAACACACCTGTTAATGCAGCCCAGAATCAAGTTTGCTTTTTTTGCAACAGCATCACACTGTTGACTCATATTTAGCTTGTGGTCCACTATAACCCCTAGATCCCTTTCTGCCGTACTCCTTCCTAGACAGTCTCCTCCCATTCTGTATGTGTGAAACGGATTGTTCCTACCTAAGTGGAGCACTTTGCATTTGTCCTTATTAAACTTCATCCTGTTTACCTCTGTCCATTTCTCCAATTTGTCCAGATCATTTTGAATTATGACCCTATCCTCCAAAGCAGTTGCAATCCCTCCCAGTTTGGTATCATCTGCAAACTTAATAAGCGTACTTTCTATGCCAATATCCAAGTCGTTGATGAAGATATTGAACAGAGCCGGTCCCAGAACAGACCCTTGCGGAACCCCACTCATTATACCTTTCCAGCAGGATTGGGAACCATTAATAACTACTCTCTGAGTACGGTTATCCAGCCAGTTGTGCACCCACCTTATAGTAGCCCCATCTAAGTTGTATTTCCCTAGTTTATTGATAAGAATATCATGCGAGACCATATCAAATGCCTTACTAACATCTAGGTATACCACATCCACCGCTTCTCCCTTATCCACAAGACTCGTTATCCTATCAAAGAAAGCTATCAGATTGGTTTGACATGATTTGTTCTTTACAAATCCATGCTGGCTATTCCCTATCACCTTACCACCTTCCAAGTGTTTGCAGATGATTTCCTTAATTACTTGCTGCATTATTTTCCCTGGCACAGAAGTTAAACTAACTGGTCTGTAGTTTCCTGGGTTGTTTTTATTAACCTTTTTATAGATGGGCACTATATTTGCCCTTTTTCCAGTCTTCTGGAATCTCTCCTGTCTCCCATGATTTACCAAAGATAATAGCTAGAGGCTCAGATACCTCCTCTGTTAGCTCCTTGAGTATTCTAGGATGCATTTCATCAGGTCCTGGTGACTTGCAGGCATCTAACTTATCTAAGTGATTTTTAGCTTGTTCTTTTTTTATTTTATCTTCTAAACTTTCCCCCTTCCCATTAGCATTCACTATGTTAGGCATTCCTTCAAACTTCTCGGTGAAGACCGAAACAAAGAAGTCATTAAGCATCTCTGCCATTTCCAAGTTTCCTGTTACTGTTTCTCCCTCCTCACTGAGTAGTGGGCCTACCCTGTCCTTGGTCTTCCTCTTGCTTCTAATGCATTGATAAAAAGTTTTCTTGTTTCCCTTTATTCCTGTAGCTAGTTTGAGCTCATTTTGTGCCTTTGCCTTTCTAATCTTGCCCCTGCATTCCCGTGTTGTTTGCCTATATTCATCCTTTGAAATTTGTCCTAGTTTCCATTTTTTATATGACTCCTTTTTATTTTTTAGATCTTGCAAGATCTCGTGGTTAAGCCAAGGTGGTCTTTTGCCACATTTTCTATCTTTCCTACTGTGACGGTGTACCCCCTAAGGCTTTATGGGAAGATGCTTATAAATGTATATATGTAACTGGAATATGTTTTATGTTACAAGTGCCATGTAACATATCTATGTGAAAGTTATGACCTACTGAATGTATTCCTCCTGTTTGTATGCATGTATCATTGTTGTAGTTGAAGTTATGAATATTGGTTTTATATTTGCTGGTTTTATACATAGCCTTTGTAAGAGCATGGGATCAGGTCTGGAGAAAAGAATGTGCAAGTTAAGTACAAGCACTTAACAGACAAAAGAAGGTGCAGACCCCAATCCACATCTGGGCCTGGTCAGGAATGCAACTGGTGGACTAGTTAGGGCACATGGACAGGTGACTTGCCCATGTGATCCCAAAACTCCAGGACAACATGATGCTACACAGGGAGTGGGGGAAAGGCTCTAAAAGGCCTTGGAATACCCCTCCATTTTGGTCTTCAGCTAGCTAAAGAGAGGCTCTCCACCCCCCAAGGACATACCCGAGAGAGACTGAACAAAGGACAAAGACAATAGGGGGTGTGAGCGACTGCTGGACCCAGGCTAGAAGTTTTACAGCCTGTGAAAGGAAGAAAACTGGAGCTGGTGAGGGTTTTATATCTGTGTTAAGTTTGATTAGACATAGACGTGCGTGTTTTATTTTATTTTACTTAGTAATTCACTTTGTTCTGTCTGTCACTACTTGGAATCACTTAAATCTTACTTTCTGTACTTATTAAAATAACTTTTTACTTATTAAGTTACCTGGAGTGCGAGTTGGTACCTGGGGGTGCAAACAGCTGTGAATATCTTTCTATCTTTGAAATAGAAGGCGAACTATTTATGAGTTTACCCTGTATAAGCTTTATACAGGGTAAAACGGATTTATTAGGGTTTTGAACCTCCTTGGGAATTGGGCACCTGGGTGTCAAAGGCAAGAGCGCTTCCAGGAGCCTTACAGTTGTTAGGGGACTTGGTTCGGACCTGGATCTGTGTTTACAGCAGATCAGTGGAATCTGGCTCAAAGCAGACAGGATTCAGGAGTCCCAAGCTGGAAAAGGCCGGGAAGCAGGGGCAGAAGTAGCCTTGGCACATCAGGTGGCAGCACCAAGCAGGTTTCTGTGACCCCAACCCGTCACACCTACCCAGCGGAATAGTTTGATTTTGGGCCCTTAATAGTGTCCCTTTGAAATACTGCCAGCTTTCCTCAGTTGTTTTCCCCCTCAGTCTTGATTCCCATGGGACCTTACCTATCAGCTCTCTGAGCTTACCAAAATCCGCTTTCCTGAAATCCATTGTCTCTATTTTGCTGTACTCCCTTCTACCCTTCCTTAGAATTGTGAACTCTATGATTTCATGATCACTTTCACCCAAGCTGCCTTCTACTTTCAAGTTCTCAACGAGTTCCTCCCTATCTGTTAAAATCAAATCTAGAACAGCTTCCCCCCTAGTAGCTTTATCAACCTTCTGAAATAAAAAGTTGTCTGCAATGCAGTCCAAGAACTTATTGGATAGTCTGTGCCCCGCTGTGTTATTTTCCCAACATATATCTGGATAGTTGAAGTCCCCCATCACCACCAAATCTTGGGCTTTGGATGATTTTGTTAGTTGTTTAAAAAGAGCCTCATCCACCTCTTCCACCTGGTTAGGTGGCCTGTAGTAGACTCCTATCATGACATCACCCTTGTTTTTTACCCCTTTTAGCCTAACCCAGAGACTCTCAACACTTCCGTCCCCTATGTCTATCTCCACCTCAGTCCAAGTGTGTACATTTTTAATATATAAGGCAATACCTCCTCCCTTTTTCCCGTCTGTCCTTCCTGAGCAAACTATACCCATCCATACCAACATTCCAATCATGTGAATTATCCCACCAAGTTTCAGTGATGCCAACAATGTCATAGTTGAATTTATTTATTAGCACTTCCAGTTCTTCCTGCTTATTACCCATACTTCTCACATTTGTATACAGGCATCTAAGATACTGATTTGATCTTGCCTCCCAGTTTTGCCCTGACCCTCCTATCTCTTTGTCATTAGAGCCCACGCTCCCTCTATTTCCGACCCATCTCCCAGGTCCCCATGTTCTCCACTTACCTGTGGGCTTTGCTCACCTGTCCCCGTTGAACCTAGTTTAAAGCCCTCCTCACTAGGTTAGCCAGTCTGTATCCAAATAGGGTCTTTCCCCTCCTCGAAAGGTGAACGCCATCTCTGCCTAGCAGTTCTTCCTGGATTAGCATCCCGTGGTTGAGGAAGCCAAAGCCCTCCTGGCGACACCATCTTCGCAGCCAGGCATTCACCTCCACGATGCACCTGTCTCTGCCCGTGCCCCTACCTTTGACAGGAAGGATCGAAGAGAATACCACCTGCGCTTCAAACTCCTTCACCCGTACGCCCACAGCCCTGTAGTCACTCTTGATCTGCTCAGTGTCACACCTCGCAGTATCATTTGTGCCCACATGGATGAGTAGCATGGGGTAGTAGTCAGAGGGCCGGATAATCCTTGACAATGCCTCCGTAATGTCTCGGATACGGGCCCCCGGCAGGCAGCATACCTCCCGAGATGAAATGTCAGGGCGACAGATGGGCGCCTCCGTCCCCCTCAGCAGAGAGTCTCCGACCACCACTACCCTACGTTTCCTATTCGCAGTGGTGGCAGCAGACTTCCCAGCCTTAGGGGTACGAGGCTTCTCCTCCTCTGCTGTAGGGGGAGATTCCTTCTCTCCTGTATCAAGAAGAGCATAACGGTTTCCTATTACCACGGCAGCAGGGTTTGGAGCAGGGGTGGAGCACTGCCTGCTGCCAGAAGTAACCAGCTGCCAGTGTCCACCCTGAGCCATTTCCTCCTCCACCAGTGGCGTGTCAGCAGTCCTGTGTACTGGGACAGCTACCTCAGCTGTCTCCACATGGACACTGTCCAGGAATTGTTCCCTGACTTGGATGCTCCTCAATCTAGCCACCTCCTCCTGTAGCTCTCCCACCTACTGCCTGAGAGATTCCACCAGCAGGCACCTGTCACATTGGATGGTCCCCCCAGCCTGGATATCAGTAAGTGGGAATTGCAAGTTACAGTCCCTGCAAAACCACACCAGGATCTGGGTAGAAGCATCCATGTTCAGGCGTTTTTTCTGGCTACAGGCGCAGGTGGAGGAGACAGAAGCAGTGCTGGCACAGGTGTTGCGGGCCTTCCTAACCGTCGTAGGCCTCCCTCTGTCAAACTCCCTCTCAAACAATCAAGGGAACAGGGTCAAGCACTCAGTCCCAACTGCCACAACAGCTGAAACTGAAATCACCTGAAATCAGAATCAAAATTTAAATTGAAACAGTCAAACACACACACTCCCACCAACAGCTAGTACTCACTGTCACCTGGTAGCCTGTTCAGCCGCAGGATCTCTTGCTCTCCCTCTCAAACTCCCTGTCTGCAGCCCCCTGTCCGCTCCGCTCCCCTGGTCGCTCTGCCTCTGGCTTTAGTTTGGGTTAAAGGTTTAACACCCAGCAGGGGTGTTCCACCTACATAGTCATCAGTAGCATTCATTCTAGACTACTTGCTATACCTAAAACAACACAGACTATCCGCATCATATCTTAGGGTCCACCTGGCTGCAATCTCAGCATTTCACCTGTGAGTGAACAGCCGTTCCGTGTTCTCAAATACCACCTGTAGTCGTTTTCTCAAGGGACTTGACAGGTATCACAGCCAATCCCTCCCTGGGATCTCAACCTGTCTCCCTTTCCAGCCGCTGGCAACGTGGTCTCTGCTCTACTTGTCCTGGAAGGTGGCCTTCCTAGTGGCCATTACTTCAGCCAGAAGGGTCTCGGAGATTGGGGCCCTCACTTCAGAACCTCCGTACACGGTATTCTTCCACGACAAGGTCCAGTAGCGTCGTCATCCAGCCTTCCTTCCAAAAATGGTTTCACAATTCCATAGTAACCAGGACATCTTGCTCCTGGTCTTCTATCCGAAACCACATGCCAACAGAAGGGAGCAGAGGCTTCACTCACTGGGCGTCAGACATGCACTTCTGCATAGAAAGGACTAAATCATTTAGGAAAATTACTCAACTTTTTGTGGCTGTTGCAGACAGGATGAAAGGTCTTCCAATCTCAGCCCAGAAAATTTCATCATGGATCACTTCCTGTATCTGCACATGCGACATCCTGGCGAAGGTCCCTGCTCCTGCCCTGATGGCACATTCCACCACAAGGGCCCAAGCATGTTCATCGGCATTTGCGGCACAGGTTCCTAAACAGTACATTTGTTGAGCAGCAACATAGTGTCAGTTCACACTTTCTTGTCTTGCTGTGCCATCACTCAGCAGGCGAGAGACAATGCTGGATTTGGCCGAGTGGTGTTACAATCAACTTGTCAGTGAACTCAGAACCCTCCACCTGCACTACTACTTGGGAGTCATCTACATTGGAATGGACATGAGCAAGCACTCGAAGGAAAAATGGTTACTGATCTTTAGTAACAGTTGTTCTTCGAGATGTGTTGCACGTGTCCATTCCAACCCCCACCTCCGTCCCTCTGCTGGAGTTAGCCGGCAAGAAGAAACTGAGGGGCCTGCGGCTCGGCGCTATGAGCGCGTGACTCCAGGGAGCACTAGAGCCAACCCAACAGATACCACTGAGGGAAAAACTTTCCGGCAGTGGTGGTTGGGGCGAGCACACATCTACATTGGAATGGACAGCTCCAGGCCCTATTTCTAATGCAGGCATCCATCCCAGGCCTGGAGTAAGAATTCCTAACTGAACTGAGAGGCAAGTCAACCTGGTGGCAGCTATTGAGGCAAAAGGTTTAACTCAGCAAGGAAAGGAATAGATTTCCCCCTCTTTCAAAAATGGAAAATGGTGCACAGGCCAGCAAGAATTCTCCATCAAGAAGAGCTTACCGATGCATCTCCCTCTCTGGAAGCTGGGACATATCCATTTGGAAATCCATTAGAAGCATCAGTGGTAGATGCAGCAGACACATTTTCGAGGGCAGTGGCTGTTTCCATTGTGGTGTGCTGTGAATCATGGCTTCACGCTTCGGGGTTTCCCATAGAGGTCCAGAACACTCTGGAGGACCTGCCCTTTGATGAAACTCCCTTTTTAACCAAAAGACAGATGAGTCCTTACACACTCTACAGGACTTCAGGGTCACCCTCTGCTCCCTGGGAATATGTACACCTTCCCCAAACAACTCCACAGGTAAGCATACAAGCCTAGACCCAAGGCTCAACAATTTTACCACCAGCGTCTTTACGAGCTATCCCATTAGAGGCAAAGGATTCAGAAGTCCCATTTCCTACATTGTCTGCGGTAACATCATCGCCCCAATCCTAGCTCCCATCTAAACAATATTGTTGACGAGAGCTCAAGAACTGCAAACCCAAATGCTGATTCCCACACACCCTTTGGGAGTCATATAGTACTCTTTTTCCACATCTGGAGTGCTGTAACAATGGACAAATGGGTACTAAACATCATCCATTCTGGCTATGCAATCAAATTTACCTCCCTGCCCCCTCTAAAACTCCCATCACCACACCTTTTCAGTGGCCATTCTCACGAGGAGATTTTCAAACAAGAAATACAATCCCTCTTACAGGGGAGCAATAAAGGGGTACCTCTTCAGTACCAAGGAAAGGGTTTTTACTCAACAGTACTGTTACATCTTGAAGCTTTCCTAACTAGTCTCGCATCACCACATCATAACAACCACTCTCAGAAGCAGATTTCTGGTAGAACAGAAAATTGTGATAGTAGGTATACACATTGCAGTACCTGTTTGAAACAACAGTGCACACACTTACAAGCATAGACTCAACCGCTCACCTTTTAATTCTGAACTCAATGCAACCAACCTTATGAACTGCTTTTCCGAAGAGTTTGCCTTGTCGGTGCTCTGCCTCTGTCCCTGCCCCTTCAGACATCTGCTCTGGGCAAGGGTCAACCAGAAGAAAAAAGACTAGTTGTCTGAGCTCTAGACCCATTTGATGTTTTAGGTCCACATGCTTACATGATTAATTACTCTAAAAAGTGTTTAAGTTCAAGAATACAGCGCTGCTGTTGGGAAAAATACCAATCCTGTATAATGCCTATATTTACAACAATGAAGACATACCTCAAGATGCCAAAATCCACCATAAACAGCTCAAACTAAGCCATTTGCCATCCATAACGGTTAGCACAGAAGACTTTGGAACAACAGCCCTTAGTTTGGACTGAGAGTTGGTAGATTTTTTTATTCCAGTTAAACAGTCTAATTTAATCATGATTTAAAATGTCATGATTTTAAAAAATATATTTTTATTTTAAATAACTTAAATGTGGTGCTATAACTTAGTAAAATGCTCAGCCTCATATTCTTAGTTTTATCAAAGCCTGTTTCTCTGGTAGCTGTGGTATCCATACCTGTGTAACACATTTAAGGTTACATTCTGCCTGTACCGCTGTACTGGATATAAAATAAATGCAAATATAAAATATGAAACCCTTTGCAAATCACTTTTAAAGATACCCATCTCTCAGTATTAACAGAACTTCACATGGGCAGGGGCACTGTTTGAAATGAGGGGATATTAATCTTTCATGAAGGTTTGCTTTAGTTCTGGGTTTGAATATTTTATCTGGGGTTCTATGTTCTCTGTAATTTGTTTTTTAGCCTTTACATCTTTTAAATAAAATCATGGAAAACGACTCAGACCTGGGTTTTAGCAGCCAATTCCATTTCCAGTGACCTGGCATCTTACACACAGGAGGGCATGAGATGCCTCTTCTCCCTGTGGTCTTCTCTTTCTTCTAGTAGGGCAAGGTTGTCACAAACCGAGGGGAATGCCTTTACTTTCACTGTACACGTTAGTATGTGCACCCAAGGTTCTTCAACATGGCTTCAGCCCCCACATGGGCCAGACTGTTGGAGCATAATAAATGTTGCCTGTTCATGGTCCCAATCAGATTAAAAAGGTCTCTGCATTCCGTTGATTCTTATGTATTATTTTATCATGACATATGTTTGTTCTTTTTTAGGGTGACTGTTGGATCTGTATGGAGCTCATGTCTACCTCGTTTGATAAGTTTTACAAATATGTATATAGTGTATTAGATGATGTTATTCCAGAAGAAATCTTAGGCAAAATCACTTTAGCTGTAAGTATTTGGATTTTGCTGCTCCCTTTTTGCACACCTTTTTGCACATTTGTAAAGATCATTTAAAAAGTGTATGCTTTTGACTGTTTATCCCTGTTCCCTCTGGTTTATTTGCATTCTGTAGAATCATTATGGTTCTGGTTTTACCATTGCTTTAATATTATGTTAACTCTTTATTGCTTGGTGGAGATGCAGTCAGCAGCCCTGGAGGGAGAGGCCTCGGTGAATAAAGACACCCCCGAATCTTTTTCCTGAAATTCAGGCTGAATCCAAAGGCCCTCTTTTTTTTCTGGTTCATTGACATTCCAGTAACCCTCCCCATGGATTGTCATGTTAACAGATGGCACTAGCCTGGCCTGGTCCATTGCCTGGCAGGAGGCTCTCATCCCAGGCAAGGTCAACGGAGAGCCGAACTCTTCTGGTTTGCCTTCTTTTCATGCTGCTCCCAAGTTTTTCAGTGCATCTGGAATTCATGAAAATGGTAATTTGGTTGAAAAATCATGAAAAAGTGCAAGTTTTTGAAGTGAAAATATTTTTGTGTCTTTGATCATATTTTATCCCCAGAGTTTCATAAAGAAATGGGAAGGATTTTGAATCTTCAGTGAAATACAAAATGTCCATATTTCAGGCATTTTTTAATTTCTTGTGACTATTTCTTCCACCTCCACTGGCCACCCAGACATGGGAAAAACCCGATCTTGGGGTGTTTTGATCAGGCAGTTTCAGAGCACGTAAGAGTTCTGCCCTTGGTTACATTCTCCATGTCAATAAACTTTGGAGTGAAAAGGTACTGCCAAAATCAAAGGGAAGACCAGTCCTGGGCAGAGTGGAAGTGATGGGGTGTGTCCATGAAATATTGGAGCTGGCACTCGGTTTTACCTCTTCTGCTACTGACTGCAAATTCTCAAAAATAAGTTCGGCTTTTGGAGCTGTGTTTGACATCTCTGAGTTTAAGGCAAGATAGCTCAGGATCCTCTTGTCCCCAGAGCCAGCCTATCAGTGTAGGGCCACTGGGACTTGTTTGTAGCTTTTGGAGGGATGGCCAAAACTGAGTGGACAACACAGACTCCATTTCACCTATTGCTATGGAGCGAGAACAGTTTTTCCTTAGTACCCTGGCAATGGTTAGATTGCTGTATAGAACCATTAATGCCCATCACTTGCTTTGTGGGCACAGTGTGAGGCATGCTGACTGCATGGAAGAGCTGGCAACTTCTGAACCTTTCCCTGTAGTCCAGGAGCAATGAGGCTTCATTTGAATGGAATCGGGGTCAGTGAACCTCAGCCAGTTACACAACTGGCTTCTTCAAACAGCCTTCCACAAGAGAGGCACAGGACAGTGACACAAACAAAAACAACCCACCCCAACTCCCTCCCCACACACACAGGCCAAGGTACAGGCCTTGCAGAACAGTGGGACAGTGACAGGAGAACACTATGTATATGCATCGTCATTTTGTTAGGTCCTTGGATGCTGCTGAATAAGAACCCTGGTAACAGGAACTGCATGCATGAAATATCGTAGCAGTTAGCTAGGCCTGACCCCTAGAGCCCTGCGTGGATACAAAATTTGTATCTGCATCCGATCCACCATCCACAAACATGGTCTGCAGATATCCACAGATTTGCAGGACTCTACTGACCTCTCCTATGGAAATGTTGGAATAGGTTCTTTATTACCCACACTGAGAGAAATAGCTCAACAGACAGATTGTTAACATGTCCATATGATCCACATTTCTCAAGAGTATTGTTTTGTGTATACATGAGGGAAGGGGATTGGGATATGGAAAAGTAGTGAGATCAAAGTGACATCGGTAGCACCAGAGGTTTATAAGTAAAGTGCCAGTCCACCACTAGTGCCAAAACCCACCTTTTTCAAAGGATAACTGAACTGCAGCATGCTGCCTCAGTGGCTGTCGACGTTGCAGCCCTCTGGCATTTCAGGTGAGCTCCTAGTTCTGAGTATGTGTGGTTTTTCCTCCAGCCAATTTTCAAACTTGGGTAGCTAAAGTTAGGGCCGTAAATCTTTTATTTAGAGGTGCCTAACACAGGTTTAGGTGTGGGCCCGAGGAACTGAAGTGTGAAAACTGAACTAAAATACCTCTCTGACTGTTCCTCTGTAGCAGGGGAGAGCAGCACATACAAAGTTCACCATCCCTCCTCTAGCCTGTTATTACCATAAAGCCTGGGGTTACATCAGGAAGGAAGGTGTGTTGTTGGTTGTGTTTAGTTTTGATTTGGTTTAGATTGGTTTTCTGTGGACACATTGAACTACCCCCTAAATTCTCCTCCCTCATTAGCCTCACAGACTGTGATGCGGAAGATTTTTTTAACAATGTTCTGAGTGTTGGGTTCTTCTCTCTGTGAGAGATAGACGGAGGTGCACAGGGACAGGTTGTCTAGCCCCCATGTTAGCTCTTAACCATACTGTCCTGCCTTCTTCCTGCATACCACAGTTCCCCACTAGCCTTTGCAAAGTACCACTTTCCTACTGTGTTGCAAAATCATTTATAATAGCAGAGCTAAAGTGGGGAGTGAGTACTAAAGACCTCTATACCTAAGCAGACCAGCTGTCAAAAGCCACGCCTCTTGGGACATTATGATTTGTTCAGGAAAATGCAATGCTGTGTCTAAAGAATAGCTTTTGATTGGCTCAGCCAAGAGACATGGCTTGTCCAAGACTGACTGTCCTGGAATTACTGGCTGCACAGTATTAAAGCCTACCTCACTTTATTTTCTGTCAAACACATGTTCTGTTACTAATATTTAATACCTTTATTTTAAAAAAAAAAGCTATATTTAGACTTTATTTCTAAACAACCTAAGTGCATAATTTTTTTTCTAAAAATGCATGTTCTATTTCTAGTATTTAATGCCTTTATTTCAAAAAAATACATACGATATGCAAAAAGGCCTGTTAACATATGTATGTCTTAACACTTTATTCCTCTGTTTACTAAACTTTATTTAAAATGTGCAAAAAGCCTATTTTTTCTTAAAATCTTTAAAATGGCTATAAATGTGAAAAAGCACATACACAGGCAGTCCTAATGCTCCCCATAAAATTTCAAAATGGCTACTATTGCAAAAGTGTATATGTCAAAAAATGAGATTGGAGAGTGAACATACACCAAAAAGGAGGTGTGGAAACCTGTCAAAATTTATATGACAGATATAGAGGTCTTCACATTGTTTCCTTTGCAACACTCAAGGTTCCTCTTTATTGTTCTGGCTCATGTTGCTCAAATAGTTTAATAATCACAGGAATCTCATTACAGTAACTTATTTTTCATCCATAAAATCTCTTTTCTCCTAGACTGTGAAAGCACTAAACCACTTAAAAGAAAACTTGAAAATCATTCACAGAGGTAAGTTCGTAGGTTTCTCTTCTGCAAAGGAATTATCAATTATTTTTCCTCTTAACTACAAAAAATTAATTTCACAGAATTTCATGAATAGTTCCTATTTTAAGTGAAAGTATAATTGTGGATAATCATTAAAATTAGTTTTATAAATATATCAAATAAATACTTTAAATTCATAGTATTTTGTTTGTGATGGTTTCAGTCATTTTTCCATTCTCCCTTAACATCTGAAGTGTGTAAATGCGGATAATGAGAACATACAGAGCACCTTTCCCAGAGCGCCTTTCCCAAGACTGGTGAGGCTGCAGCGGCCCCGCACGCTCTCCCTCGGGAAGGGGTGGGACTGGGAGCTCCCCCAGCAAGCGGTTCACGCGCCCACCAATCGCACCGGCCCGCATGACCCCACAAAGCACGGGGCCCGGAGCGATCTCCCCGATTGGCCGTACCCTAGGGGGGATGGCTCTGCCTGGGGCCAAGAACCATTCCCTATGGAACTCTACTGGACACACACCTGTTCAGTGATGATTCCCTCTTTACAGTTACATTTTGGGACCTACCAGTCTGCCTGTTTTTAATACATTTAATGTGTGCTCTGTTAATTTTGTATCATTCTGGCTTTCTAATCAAAATGTCATGTGGTAATAAATCTAACACTTTACTGCAATCTAAGTTTATTACATCAAAGGGAAGGTGGGTGAGATCATATATTTTATTATTACTGACGTCTGGTGGTGAAAGAGACAACCCTTCGAGCTTACACAGAACCCACCTTGTCTCTCTAATATCATGGGACCAACACTGCAAACAATGGAAGATATATTACATCAACTATGTTACCTTTATCAACCAAACTTGTAATGTCATTAAAAAAATCATAAACCTCTGTTGACTGATATTAATTATGTTATCATCTAATTCTTTATTAATTGAGCCATATCATCCACTTCATTGTCTTGCCCAGGATCGATGCCAGGCTGACAGACCTATAGTTACCGGGCTCATCCTGTTACCCTTTTCCACATTGACACTTCTCTTTGTTGAACCTAATCAGATTTCTTTTGGCCCAACCCTCCAATTTGTCTAGGTCACTCTGGACCCTATCCTTACCCTTCAGCGTATCTACCTCTCCCCCCAGCTTAATGTCATCCACGAACTTGCTGAGGGTGCAATCCATCCCATCATCCAGATCATTAATGAAGATGTTGAACAAAACCAGCCCCAGGACCTATCCCTGGGGCACTCTGCTTGATACTGGCTGCCACCTACACATTGAGCCGTTATCACTACCCGTTAAGCCCGACGATCTAGCCAGCTTTCTATCCATCTTATAGGCCATTTATCCAATCCATACTTCTTTAACTTGCTGGCAAGAATACTGTGGGAGACTGTATCAAAAGCTTTGCTAAAGGCAAGTTGTATCACATCCACCGCTTTCCCCATATCCACAGAACCAGTTATCTCATCATAGAAGGCAATCAGGTTGGTCAGGCATGACTTGCCCTTGGTGAAACCATGTTGACTGTTCCTGATCACCTTGCTCTCCACCAAGTGCTTCAGAATGGATTCCTTGAGGACCTGCTGTATGATTTTTCCAGAGACTGAGGTGAGACTGACCAGTCTGTAGTTCCCCAGATTCTCCTCCTTCCCTTTTTAAAAGATGGGTACTATATTTGCCTTTTTCCAATTGTCTGGGACTTCCCACGATCACCACAAGTTTTCAAAGATAATGGCCAATGGGCCTGCAATCACATCAGCCAACTCCTTCATCATCCTCAGATGCATTACATCCAGCCCTATGGACTTGTGCATGTCCAGCTTTTCTAAATAGTCCTTAACCTGTTATTTCACCACTGAGGGCTGCTCACCTCCTCCCCATAATGTGCTGCCCAGTGCAGGAGTCTGCAAGCTAACCTTCTCTGTGAAGACCGAGGCAAAAAAAGCATTGTGTACTTCAGCTTTTTCCACATCATCTGTCACTAGGTTGCCTCCCTCATTCAGTAAGTGTCCCACACTTTCGCTGACCTTCTTCTTGTAGCTAACATACCTGTAGAAACCCTTCTTGTTACCCTTCACATCCCTTGCTAGCTACAACTCTGTGCTTTGGGCTTGCTGATTACACCCCGGCATGTTCAAGCAATATTTTTATACTCCTCCCTAGTCATCTGTCCAAGTTTCCTCTTGTGAGTTTCCTTTTTGTGTTTAAGCTCACTGAAGATTTCTTTGTTAAGCCAAGCTGGTCACCTGCCATATATACTATTCTTTCTGCACATCGGGATGTTTTGTTCCTGCGCCCTGAATAAGACTTCTTTAAAATACAGCCAGCTCTCTTGGACTCCTTTCCCCCTCATATTAGCCTCCCAGGGGATCCTGCCTGTCAGTTCCCTGAGGGAGTCAAACTCTGCTTTTCTGAAGTCCGGGGTCTGTATTCTTCTGCTCTCCTTTCTTCCTTTTTTCAGGATCCTGAAGTCAACCATCTCATCGTCGCTGCTGCCCAGTTTGCCACCCGCTTCTACTTCCCCTACCAATTCTTTCCTGTTTGTGAGCAACAGGTCAAGAGTAGCACAGCCCCTAGTTGGTTCCTCCAGTACTTGCACCAGAAAGTTGACCCCTACACTCTTCAAAAACTTCCTGGATTGTCTGTGCACTGCTGTGTTGCTCTCCCAGCAGATGTCAGGGCGATTGAAGTCCTCCTTGAGAACCAGAGCCTGTGATCTGGAAACTTCTGTTAATTGTTTGAAGAAAGCCTCGTCTATTTCATCCTCCTGGTCAGGTGGTCTATAGCAGACGCCCACCAAGACATCACCCTTATTGCTGTCACCTCTAAACTTAACCCAAAGACTCTAAAAAGGCTTTTCTCCAGTTTCATATTGGAGCTCTGAGCAATCATGCTGCTCTCTTACATACAGTGCAACTCCTCCACCTTTTCTCCCTCTCCTGTCTTTCCTGAACTGTGTATATCCATCCATGACAGTGCTCCAGTCATGTGAGTTATCCCACCAAGTCTCTGTTATTCCAGTCGCATGATAGTTGCTTGACTGTGCCAGGACTTCCAATTCTTCCTGCTTGTTTCCCAGGCTTCTTGCATTCGTGTACAGGCACCTAAGATAACTAGCTGATTGCCTTCCTTTCTCAGTATGAATCAGGAGGCCTCCCCTGTTGCACCCTCCTCCTTGTGTTTTCTCCTGGTATCCCACTTCCCCACTTACCTCCGGGCTTAGGTCACCATACCCCAGAGAACCTAGTTTAAAGCCCTCTTCACTAGGTTAGCAAGCCTGCCTGCGAAGATGCTTTTCCCTCTCTTTGTTAGGTGGATCCCATCTCTTCCTAGCAATCCTTCTTTCTGGAACAACATCTCATGGTCGAAGAATTTAAAGCCCTCTCTCCGACACCACCTGCGTAAACATGCATTTGCCTGCACAATTCGATGATCCCTACCTGGGCCTTTTCCTTCAACAGGGAGGACGGACAAAGAGCACAACTTGTGCTTCAAACTCCTTTATCCTTCTTCCCAGAACTATGTAATTTGCAGTATCATTGGTGCCCACGTGGAGAAGTAGGAAGGGGTAGCGATCCGAGGGCTTGATTAGTCTCAACAGACACTCCGTCACATCCTGAATTCTAGCTCCAGGCAAGCAGTACACTTCTCAAGTCTCCCGGTTTGGATGGCAGATGGATGACTCCGTCCCCTTTAGAAGGGAGTCCCCGACCACCACCACCCGTCTCCTCCTCTTGGGAGTGGTGGTCGTGGAACCCCCATCCTTAGGACAATGCATCCCATGCTTTCCGGTCGATGGGGTCTCCTTCTGATCTTTTCCCTCAAATGGCTCTTCAAAATCATTCTTCGCCATAGTACCTGTGCAGAGAGCCTGAAAACGGTTTCTTACCACTATCTGAATTGGGGATACATGGGTTCTCCTTTCTTCTGGTAGTCACATGCTGCCAATTTTCTTCACCGTTCTGCACTGCCCTCTCTGATTCTTCAGCATGCTGTGCCTGCAGTACCAAACACTGACTTCTATCCAGAAAATCTTCATTTTCTCTGATGCAACGCGGGGTTGATACTTGGGTCTTTAGTCCTTTAACCTTCTCCTCCAATATGGAGACCAGCTTGCACTTCGTACAGACGAAGTCGCTTCTGTCCTCTGGGAGAAAGACAAACATGGCACATCCTGTGTAGGTCACAACAGCTGATCACTCACTATCCATAATATCTTCCTTCTAAGAGCCTCTGCAGATGTTGTATTTACTGAGCACAGAAGCCTGAAACGCAAAAAAAAACCTCTGTGGGAACTCCCCCCAGGCAAACTCCCTCTGTTTTCCTGTCCTCTGTTCGTCGCCTAGTATTGTCCTAGTATTGTGTGACAAACCAGCCTCCGAGTGGGTCTCATTGTGTTGACCTTACTTGGCTACTGTGGTAAAAACTGCCTGCACCTTTTCCCAGTAGAAATTTACAGTGAGATACAGTGTGTTAGTTGACTGAGTGACTCAAGGCCCGTCTCTCAATTTGATGGCATTTCTCAGTATGTTTGTTTGTCTTAAACACAGATGACCCATCTGTAAGCAACAAATGTTTTCAGTTTCAAAATGCTAGAGATGTTTGTACCTGCATTGCAGAATTGCACTGGGGAAACTGTAGCCGGCACATGAGAAAACAGACCCTGCCCCAAGGAGCTTACACGCTAGTTGAGACTCAGCTGAAAGAGTCCAGATTCACAGAGCATACCAGGGGCTGTGTAGGGATCTCACAGAGGTCACTGTTGGGAGGAGTGAGCTCTGGGGAGGGATGTGAAGTAGTGGGAGGTCCTGTGACACATGGGAAGAGGGGAAACTCTTCCACTCAGAAGGGGAGGCATGGGAGGCAGCGTGAAGGTGATGGGGAGAAGGCTACAAAGAGGGATGTTGGGGCGAGGCTGAGACTGAGCGAGGGGAGAGCAGGAGAAGCTGCAGGCGACAAGGGAACTGTGCAAGGCTTCGCAGAGAAGGAGAAGCCTGACTTTGATGCAGGAGGCATGGGGAGGGAAGTGCAGAGAGCTGGAGAAATGAGTGACCTGAGCAGAGTAACAGGGCAGGAAGGGGATTTGAGCACCCCTTTGGCTGGGCTGAGGGAGCGTGAGGCCATGGAGAAAGTGTCTGTGGGAGTCCAGGGGAGAGATGACCACAGTAGGGAGCAGGATTTTAGAGTGGAAGCAGGGCAGGGATGGAGAACAATGGCAGTCTGGGTACATGGGGGGAGTGCAAAGCAAAATGGAGGTAGCAAGTCTTGGGTGGTGGGAAAGGCAGGGACTGATTGGGGGTGGGAAGGGATCAGGGCAGCAGGACTGCTGCTCATTGTGGGTATACCTACACTGGAGCTGGACGTGTAATTTCCAGCTTAATTAGACATACACACACTAGCTTTGAATGAGCTGGTGCAGTAAAAATAGAAGTGTAGTCACAGCAGCACAGGCATGTGCCGCCGCAGCTACATTGCTGTTTTAGCGTACAAGCTTGATCAAAGCTGTCATGGGTATGTCTGTCTGAGCTGGCAGTCACAGCCCCAACTGCCATGGAGATACCCTCTCTGGGAGTGTACTACTCAGCCTATGTGGGTTGTGAAGCATGCGGCCCTCTTGTACACATGCTGTAAAAAACCCTGGATGTGGCCTGCCACAACCTTAACTACCACTAAACACAGATTTGCTTGCTAATTAAGAGCCAAACATGGTGACTAATGAGGCTTCTTCAGAAGGAACTTCAGAACCAGGATAGTATCTGTATCTCCTCCTATTTTCCCAGCCACTGCTCCCAAAATAAACTGCCAGATATCTCTGTGATGGAGCTATGAGACAGTGATAGCTACTGCGTTTGGGAAATGTGTGATGACATCACCATTGAACATAAATGTTAAAGAGGCAGAGTTGACATAGAATGTTCAGCCTTAGTTCTGATTTTCTGATGTCTGTGTCTGTCACTGCGCAGCCATGTGGCTGTTGAAATGGAGATCTCCAGCCACGACTTACCTATTTCTGTCTTTCTTTCACTCACAGACATCAAACCTTCCAATATTCTTCTGGACAGAAATGGGAATATTAAACTCTGTGACTTTGGCATTAGTGGACAACTCGTGGACTCCATCGCCAAAACAAGAGATGCTGGGTGCAGACCATACATGGCAGTAAGTGGGATCTGACAGTGTTGTCGAGCTGGCTGGGAGGGGCATGGGATATGGAGCCTTTTGCCTTCCAGCTCAGGCTAAAGTGAGGCCCATCTCACTAGTGATTCCCATCCATTGGCTGAGTTGTGCCTCAGTTGATTTCCCCAGGGACGGGCATCCGCATACCAAAAATAACAATTGCTAATCTAGAACGGTCTGTCCTGCTGGCAGCCTCAACAGGGACGCCAAGGACGAAACTGGCCACAGAGACTGGGCTCTCTTCTGACCCTGAAGGTGAGAGTCAAAGCACGTCCGCCGGGGGTCTGAGCAGCACTTACACTGGTGCAGTTGTTGTTCTGGGACAAAGTGAGAACTTCATGCTCAGGCATCTTCGACCAGGACCAAATTTGCATGCGAAAATAAACAGCATGGCACAGAGAAGGAAACTCAGCAGGAAGTGTTTTCGTGTCTATAATGAACCTGTTTTTGTGAGGTTATGTCATAATTAATACAAAGCAAAATCTTTCGTAAGTATTGTGATTCAGTCAAACAGCCAAATTTCCAAATCATACCTGGAAGATACAGTTCTGGGGAGCAGCTGAATGGAAATTGCTCCATCTGTGTAGCAGTTTTTGAAGAGTCACTTTATTCCACCACTGTAATTTTAAAAGCAGTCCGTGGGCTTTAGGGATATTTTCCATTTCCTGGGCTGCTCTGAAAATCTCAATCCATATTTTATTTGAGCTATGGGTTTGCGGTCTGGTTATGTGCTTAGCTATTGCTCTTCTGAGATGAATGTAACACAGCCCAGCCACACCGAACTTTGCCTGTTTGTCTTTAAGCATTTTGAAAAAGCTCTTTTTTAAAATCTCTTCTTCTGAGCGAGTCAGAAGGCAAGGATTTACATACAGTAGTGACTGAGGATTGCACTGAAAGGAGATTACCTCAGCCAGTCAGAATGCAAGGGTGTTTCTGATCCAAGTCAGAGCATTTATTTACCACCCAACTATTCATCTCCCCTTTCTGGCTATTTATAAATCTCTTGAATGACACCATTGCTAGTATTGATCTCTGCGATACACTCCATTATTAAACCCTGTCCACAGTGAGCTTGGCCATTACTGCTACTTTTGATTCCATACTGCATCCTTTCACCACATTGAATCCCAGTGAGCTTCACGCTGTGCTTTCTTGCATCCTTAACAGTTATTCTTTGTCTAAATTAACTGTGTCCACTCGTTCATCCTCTTCCACTGTTTCAACTATCTCCTGGCATTCTGCACAGGTCATTCCTACCGAAGTTGTGCTGGTTTGTCCCTCTCCTTTTAGCTGTCCTATAACTTGTTCTGTAATTATTTTCTCATCTGTTTTTTATTATGTTGAAGTGAGGCTCAATGGGCATTTTTTTACTTTTAAAGGCGGGTACAATGTTAGCTTAATCCAGGCCTCTGGTTGGTCACTCTTGTTAAAGATATAAGGCATGTTTGTTGTATCTCTGCTGCCTCAGTTCCTTTATAACTCATGGACGGCTGGATCAATGTCGTACTCCTCTCTCATCACTAGGTAGGGTGGGAAGGATTCACATACACCTCTGTGTTCTCTGTCTACCTCTCTAGGATCAGGTCAAGACTGCAGTTGCACATTTGTTGACTTTTTAAATGAGAAAAAAGGATTGACTATAGTTTGCATTGTTAAGAGCTTTCACGTGGTATGTAATTTGGGGAAGAGGCCAGCATGCTGGCATTGGGTGTGGCATGCTGGCACCTTTCCTTGTATTCACTTGGTTCAGTGATCGTTTGCTAGGGGGAAGGGGGCATGTAATGGAAACTTCAGGAATCTGGGCTGCATAGCCAATGTTCTGCATTATGGTAGAGGGGGGTTTACAGTCATGCTTCCTAGCCTAGGCAGAGTTCAGGATCTGTGAGTGTTTCTGTGATCAAGCCTGTACTTCAGGGACTTGTAATTGCAAGCAGGTGTGCCAGCTCAAATTTCATTCCTTTTTTCTTTGGGGAAGGTAATTTAATATAGAGCAACTTCAAGGCACCAGACTGCATCTCTGGAGACTAATGTCCTATAGTTGTCTACTAAGTGGGTATAACAAGGGCCACAGCAATTTAAGCTTTCCCCAGAGGGGCCCTTTCTGAAGGTGGGAAGATGTTAGTTTCCACTTCCCACTCAGTCCTTGGTTTCTCTGCCAATTGTGGCCATTTTTGTGTTCTGGGCACCTGACCACAGTGGGAGGAAAGGACTGACACAATCCTACGCATTGGAGCTAGGCCCTTGAAGAGCCAATGGATGTAACAACGTTGAATGACTACTGACGTCAACTGCCTGTTAGCCAGTGCTTTAGTGAGCAAAACTCCCTGTCCCATTATTAACCAAAGGCACTTGTTTTTTAAAGGAAATTGTAGCGGATTTAGGCTCTAATGACTAGATCATCCTGTGGTGTCAGCCAGCCTTGCAGGTCCCTTGAAGTTAGCAGAGATATGTTGATTTACACTAGGAGAGGATCTGGATCTGAGTTTCCAGTGCTGAAAAGGATTATTTGCTTCTGTCTCTTTGACTTTCCATGTGGCCATTGTATTGAAATGGAAAATACGCTCTTGCCACTAGCAGAAACTTGGGTTTTGTTCGTACTTCTAGAAGAAAACCACATAGGAAATGCAAAACAAAGGAACGGGGCATCCAAATAGAGGCCCTTGAGGTTGCAGAGTTGAGACTTCATTTAGAGTGGTTCAGTTTGCAGCATGTTTCCATGATTAGTGCGTCAAGGTGGGCTGAGGTAAGAGCCCCACATCATCGCCAGACCTCACTCTGTCTTTAGCCCTCAAGCTTCCCAGTGCTGGGTCTCCCTTTCCTCTCCCTTGCTCTCATTTTCTGGTAACCCATCCCCCTTGATATCTGGGGAGACCCCAGTGGTGTGTCTCCTCAGATACCTTGAGTCGCTGTGCAAGTTGCTCTGTTTACATTTGCCCAGGAGAGCTCTCTTTGGCCTCCCCTCCTGGGGTGTTCATTGTCTTTCCCCTTGGAGTATTAAAATGAGCCCTATTCTCTTGTCAGTCACAGCAGGGGTGTCTGGGCCCTTCATCCTGGGATAAAAAGGTCAAGGGGCCACAATCAGTGCTTGGGGAAGAGTATCTGTCTGGTTTAGCTCCCTTTGTGCGCCTCAGGCACCCGTCTCTGCTAGGGTTGCCCTGGTGTGGAGAGGTGGGGCCAGCCTCGCCAGCTAATACACCACCTTCCCCATGGGCCCTGACTCACAGGTCAGGTTGGGGAGTGGCTGCACTACACTGTATGTAGTCTCTAGGCCTAGGGCATCGCTGCCAGATGGTGCAAATTAGAGTAATACCCAGGCAGCTGTAGTCTATGCGTGGGCTGGAACTGGAACAGTTTGGCTTTCTGTCGCTCCACTTTTTCCTGCCCTTTCATGAGCTGTCTGGGGGGCTATGTGGAGGGAAGCTGTTCTTTGCTAGTGGCTTCCCTAGGCTCGAGCTCCTGTCCTGCTCACCCTGGGATACCCTGCCTGACAGGGAGGCAGGTGATGGAGCAACCAGACTTCTCTCCTCCCACCCCAGTGATGCAGCAGGCCTCAGGGAAAGAACAGCAGCTGTTCAGAGCGCTCTGGGCTCACTCTGGAACTGCTCCTGGGGTTTCAGAGAGAGGCAGCTAGGGAGGCAGTGACCCATGCTGCTTTTCCTGTTGATTTGTCCTCTTTGAGGACTGCAGTTTAGTCCTGAGGGCCATAGGTTCAAAACTCTATTCTTAAAGGGAACAAAGACATGGTTTTCTTAATTCCAGTGAAACAATCATATAGCAATCCTATATCAAGCATGAATTCTTGACAGACTGATCCAGTCATCACACTTCTGTTGAGAGGGAGGGTTTTTGACACCTGAATTAAGGTGGTGTTCTTTTCTTGTTGCAAAGCCACAAGCTCAGGGGATGTGCAATGGGATAGCTGCACAGCAGCAGATTTTGCAACAAGGGGAGCAACGTGGCTGGGGGTGTGGATACAAAGCTGATTTTCTGCAGTTGGATGTTGTATCAGACTTATCACATGCCCTTTGCTTTTGCCAACTAGTCTACACTATTAGAGAGTGAAGACATCCAGACACAGCAGTGCAAGGCGCATCAGAAATACCTCTGAGAGATAAATGAGACTAAGATTCGTTACCTCTGTCTGCAGCAACTCATTTCGCCCCCACCAAGGAAAATCTTCCTGACCATGTGGAAGCTCTGTCACTGCATTCAAATAGCTAACACTCTGGGTATGACAGTTCAGCACAAGCACTGAAAGGGGGAATTCTGAAGACTATTAACAATGCAGCCTCTGTACTGTGCTTCACGTGAATCTCCATGTGCATGTACGTGGGAGAGACTGTATGGTGTCTGAGCTCTGCAATCCATTTGTACAGACAGAGCAGCAGCATTGGCGAGACTATATTTGATCTGCAGCAGCTTCACACTCCTGATCTGATGACCACGTTCTCTTTGGGCTCAGTGGTTCACTTAACAAAACAGTCAGGCTGTTTCTTGATTGTACATCATACAGTTAAATCCTTTCAAATGCTTTTGAATTAAATGATTAATATTTCTCTGAAGTTGGGCAGCCAAAAATAGCTTTATGATTAAGTAAATGTGTTTTAGCAGGAACTAAGACACGTGCAAATAGCCTCAGGGAGAGACATCCCAGTCCGAGTTTCATGGCATGGTTCCATGCGTCTGACACAAGCAGCGTAGAGAATAACTCAGGAGATTCCTGAGCTCTGAGCAAACCCTTTCTGTCAAAGGCATGCTGGTGATATCACTCGCATACTTCAGTGGTTTAGGCTGAGAACATACCTCTGCTTACTCATTCATAAGCTAAAAATGTTGATGAGGTTAGCCCAGCGTGGGACCTCTCCTGTCTAAACTTAGCTCATTACATCACTTGGTGCATAGCCCACATTGAACAGCTTCCACTGCAGACAGTTAGGTCATGTCTGTACTTCAATTGCCCCACATCTCTCTTTCTGGGGAAGAAAGCAGGAACGTTGTTTCCATCCTGTGTATTTAGTCACTTGGCTGTGGAGAGAACTTATACAAAATGAGCAAGACATGTGACCAGCCACAGGTCATTCAGCCCAAAGTGCCTTATCACTTAGGGCAAGGTGTGAGCTTTTCTTTGCAAAGACATTTCTCTGTTACTGAGAGTCAGGTGGAGAGTGTTTAAAAATTGGCTCGTAGGGACAGCTACTCTACAAAGGCACTGCAAGCCAATAAACAGAGCCTATATTATTACGTGAACAGGAAGTATAGAGTTCTAATATGATTCACATTCCTTTTATGTGAATGAAGGGTGGGAAACAACCCAGCAGCATCCACGTGATGTAGACACATGGGTTTGTGCAGCTCCACCTCCCAAACTGGCGGGACAATGACTGAGCCCAGATGAGCTGTTATTCACTGATACGTAGGCAGTAGGAGGTTACATCTAAATACTGAGAGCACACAACACGTTAGTGGAGATATTCACTGTTTTGAAATAACTGGTGAAGGTTCCTAAAGGGGAATAATGCCAGATTCAAAACCACAAAGAGTGGGACATAAGGATTAATCCCACAGGAACATTGGCATTATACAGAGGGCAGGATTAAGGGTACCTGAATATGACCTTGGTTACTGCAGCTGGCTAGGGTTGGTTTCCTGGCCGAATGAGAGAGAGAGAGAGAGAGAGAGAGAGAAAGAGTGTGTGTGTGTGTGTGCGCGCGCGAGAGAGAGAGAGGGGGTGATGGATGTAGGTACATGCCTTTACACTGTTGTTCTTGGGTTCGTGGCTTTGAGTTTTTCATTGCTATCCCTCAGCCACCTGAACTGGTTTCACAAAGTGGCTTTTATCATTGGATTGGCCTGTCCTTTTAAAAAAATATGTTGAAAATTGAGGGAGGCAGAGAGTCAGGGCCAGGGAGACTTGACTGTGCAAGGTCAGTGTGCACCTGCTGTGTGTACAAAGAGGGCTGAAGGTAGGCTGGTGCCAAGGAGCTGTACGACTCCACCAAGTTATTTGCATCAACCCAGCAGGCCCCTGAGATAAGCACAAAGCCAACTCTTCCAGCTGTGTGCCACCCCAGTATTCCTGTGGCATAAAGGGTGTTCTGTGGTAGATCAAGGGCAGGAGGAGAAGACATGGCCAAGATACCCTGCACCTAGTACAGTATTGCCCATAGGGATTATTGCAGTGGGAGGTAGGGAGGGCAAGCTAGGGCTGTCCACAGGCTGCTCTAACCTGCTACTGGGGCCTCTCTGCCTCCTACCTGCCCCAGCATCAGGGAGGTGCAAAGCCTCCCCTTTGGTCCCTGCGCTCCCTCAGGAATCCAAGGTGCTATAAAGTGCTATCCATGATCAGAATGATCATCCACAACTTTTCTCTAGGTAGTTACAAACTGTGATCAAGTCACCTCTTAACTTTCTCTTGGGGCCGGTTTTGTTCAATATCTTCATTAACAATCTGGAGGATGGTGTGGACTGCACCCTTAGCAAGTTTGCAGATGACACTAAACTGGGAGGAGTGGTTGACACGCTGGAGGGTAGGGATAGGATACAGAGGGACCTAGACAAATTAGAGGATTGGGCCAAAAGAAGTATGATGAGGTTCAACAAGGACAAGTGCAGAGTCCTGCACTTGGGATGGAAGAATCCCATGCACTGCTACAGACTAGGGACCAAATGGCTGGGCAGCAGTTCTGCAGAAAAGGACCTAGGGATTACAGTGGACGAAAAGCTAAATATGAGTCAACAGTGTGCCCTTGTTGCCAAGAAGGCTAATGGGATTTTGGGTTGTATAAGTAGGGGCATTTCCAGCAGATCGAGGGACGTGATCATTCCCCTCTATTTGGCACTGGTGAGGCCTCATTTGGAATACTGTGTCCAGTTTGGGGCCCCACACTACAAGAAGGATGTGGATAAATTGGAAAGAGTCCAGCAGAGGGCAACAAAAATGATTAGGGGGCTGGAGCACATGACTTATGAGGAGAGGCTGAGGGAACTGGGATTGTTTAGCCTGCAGAAGAGAAGAATGAGGGGGGATTTGATAGCTGCTTTCAACTACCTGAAAGGGGGTTCCAAAGAGGATGGATCTAGACTGTTCTCAGTGGTAGAAGATGACAGAACAAGGAGTAATGGTCTCAAGTTGCAGAGGGGGAGGTTTAGGTTGGATATTAGGAAAAACGTTTTCACTAGTAGGGTGGTGAAGAACTGGAATGGGTTACCTAGGGAGGTGGTGGAATCTCCTTCCTTAGAGGTTTTTAAGGTCAGGCTTGACAAAGCCCTGGCTGGGATGATTTAGTTGGGATTGGTCCTGCTTTGAGCAGGGGGTTGGACTAGATGACCTCCTGCGGTCCCTTCAAACCCTGAGATTCTATGATTCTATTCTATGATAAGGTAAATAGACTGAGCTTCTGAAGTCTCTCACTGTAAGGCAGGATTTCCAGATCTCAAATCGTTCTTGTGGCTCTGTTCTGAATCCTTTCCAGTTTTCCAACATCTTTTTGCAGTGTGGACATGGGTAGTAGGCATAGAGACCTTGGTAAAGTCACCGTCTTCACCATAGTTTTTCCTGCTGGGGTTAGTTCAAGGCTCATGGGCCTGTGACGTCCTCACCCCATGGAAGCCTGCTTGCTGGGTGACATCAGGGGATGCTAGGCTCTAGGAAGTCACCGCCTCAGCACAGCCCCAAGTACTGGGCTAACATGACAGCTCCCAGCCCCCTGCAATCACTGCCTCATGAGCGCTAGCTGGGGCTGTGTTAAGCTCTGTGAAGTCACTGCCGCACCACACCTCTGTCTGCTGGGCTAATGTGTCAATAGTGGCCATGGCTGTGACGATGTCACTGCCGCACCACAGTCTGGCTTGCTGGGCAGCTGTCCAAGCACTCAGGGCTCTGTAAAGGGTAGCTAGCTCAAGTAATATGAAGGTATACAGCTCTCTTAAACTTATGCTTACTTCTGAAACTTCTCTTTTATAAGCTAAAAAGATCGTGCTCCTTACGTCTCTCACTCAGGTGGGTTTTCCAGACCTAGAATCATTTGTGTGGCTCTTTCCTGAACCCTTTCCAATTGTTAAACATCTTTTCTAAAACGTGCACACTAGAATTAGACACGGTATCTGGCAGTGGTCTCACCAGTGCCATATACAGAGGTGATACTGTCTCCCTACTCCAACTAAATATTCCCTGGTTTATACATCCAAGGACTGTTAGCTCTCTTAGCCACTGCATTGCACTGGGATCTCATGTTCAGTTATTCACCATGACTCTTAAGTCCCTTTCAGAGTCTGTGCTCTCCACAATACAGTCCCCCATCCTGACCTACATGTTCTGGAGGTATGGTGACAGAGAGCAAGTGTGAAAATTTGGGACAGGCGGGGGGCCCTGGCAGGAGATTGGCGCCTGGATGCCCACAGGGAGGCAGCCATGCACATGCCCAGAGACAAACATAGGCATCAAGGGAACTTTTACAGCAAAGTCTTAGGAGCCGAATGAGTTTAGGCACCTACAAGATTCAGCTGAAGCTTTGTGCATTGCAGTGGTCCCAAAGGCAGGACTTCGGCACCTAAAACAGAATCAAAGGCGCCTAGCTCCTTTTGTGCACTGAAGCCTTGGAGGGTATGTCTACACTGCAATTAAATGCCTGTAGCTGGCCCATGTTTGCACTCGGGCTCACATGGCTCAGGCTGCAGGGCTGTAAAATTGCAGTGCAGACATTTAGGCTCGGGCTGGAGCTCAGGCTCTGGGACCCTGTGATGATCAACAGATGGCTCAGGCAGTGGTGCTATAAGGAGGGCTTTGGGATGTATGGCCACTGGGAGGCATTCATGGACAGAGGACTGTTCTCTCAGGATGGACTTCAGCTGAGTAGGGAGGGAAATAGACTTCTAGGATGGAGGCTGGTACAACTGATTAAGAGACCTTTAAACTAGGAATTTGGGGGAAACGGCTGGGAGATGTCCAGGTAATCTCCACGCCGGATTTTAACAATGAAGGGAAGAAAACGAAGTAAGAAAGGATACAGCCACGGGTAGGAGAATGGACATAAGGAGGAAGGGTAGTGTAGATACCAGTCTAATAGGTGATACTGGCGGTAGAATGTCCATGCCTAATTGGGTAAAGAATGTGAGCAAAGCCAACAGCAAAAATTAAGATGTTTGTACACCAATGCGAGGAGCCTAGGCAACAAAATGGAGAAACTAGAGCTACTGGTGCAGGAAGTGAAACCAGATATTATAGGGATAACAGAAACATGGTGGAATAGTAGTCATGAGTGGAGTACAGGTATTGAAAGGTATGTGCTGTTTAGGAAAGACAGAAATAAAGGCAAAGGTGGGGGAGTAGCACTGTATATCAATGATGAGGTAGACTGTAAAGAAATGAGACGTGATGGAATGGATAAGACAGAGTCTGTCTGGGCAAAAATCACATTGGGAAAGAACGCCACTAGAGCCTCCCCTGGGATGGTGCTTGGGGTGTGCTATAGACCACCAGGATCTGATTTGGATATGGATAGAGACCTCTTTAATGCTTTTAATGAAGTCAATACTAATGGAAATGTGATCATGGGAGACTAACTTCCCAGATATAGACTGGAGGACAAGTGCTAGTAATAATAATAGGGCTCAGATTTTCGTGGATGTGATAGCTGATGGATTCCTTCACCAAGTAGTTGCTGAACCAACAAGGGGGGATGCCATTTTAGATTTGGTTTTCGTGAGTAGTGAGGACCTCACAGAAGAAATGGTTGTAGGGGACAACCTTGGTTCGAGCGAGCATGAGCTAATTCAGTTCAAACTAAATGGAAGGATAAACAAAAATAGATGCGACAAGGGCTTTTGATTTCAAAAGGGCTAACTTTAAAAAATTAAGGAAATTAGGGAAGTGGATTGGACTGAAGAACTTGTGGATCTAAAAGCGGAGGAGGCCTGGAATTACTTCAAGTCAAAGCTGCAGAAACCATCAGAAGCCTGCATCCCAAGAAAGGGGGAAAAAATTCATAGGCAGGAGTTGTAGACCAAGCTGAATGAGCAAGGATCTCAGAGAGGTGATTAAGAAAAAGCAGACAGCCTACAAGAAGTGGAAGATGGGAGGGATGAGCAAGGAAAGCTACCTTATTGAGGTCAGAACATGTAAGGATAAAGTGAGAAAGGCCAAAAGCCATGTAGAGTTGGACCTTGCAAAGGGAATTAAACCCCATAGTAAAAGGTTCTATAGCCATATAAATAAGAAGAAAACAAAGAAAGAAGTGGGACCGCTAAACACCGAGGATGGAGTGGAGGTTAAGGATAATCTAGGCATGGCCCAATATCTAAACACATACTTAGCCTCAGTCTTTAATGAGGCTGAAGAAGAGTTTAGGGTTAATGGCAGGATGACAAATGGGAATGAGAATATGAAGGTAGATATTACCACATCCGAGGTAGAAGCCAAACTTGAACAGTTTAATAGGACTAAATCGGGCGGCCCAGATAATCTTCATCCAAGAATATTAAAGGAACTGGCACATGAAATTGCAAGCCCATTAGCAAGAATTTTTAATGAATCTGTAAACTCAGGGGTTGTACCACATGACTGGAGAATTGCTAACATAGTTCCTATTTTTAAGAAAGGAAAAATATGTGATTCGGGTAACTACAGGCCTGTTAGTTAGTTTAACATCTGTAGTATGCAAGGTCTTGGAAAATTTTTTGAAGGAGAAAGTAGTTAAGGACATTGAGGTCATTGGTAATTGGGATAAAATACAACATGGTTTTACAAAAGGTAGATCACGCCAAACCAACCTGATCTCCTTCTTTGAGAAGGTAACAGATTTTTTAAACAAAGGAAACGCAGTGGATATAATTTACCTCGATTTCAGTAAGGCATTTGATATGGTTCCACACGGGGAATTATTAGTTAAATTGGAAAAGATGGGGATCAATATGAAAATTGAAAGGTGGATAAGGAACTGGTTAAAGGGGAGACTACAACGGGTCATACTGAAAGGTGAACTGTCAGGCTGGAGGGAGGTTACTAGTGGAGTTCCTCAGGGATCAGTTTTGGGACCAATCTTATTTAATCTTTTTATTACTGACCTAGGCACAAAAAGTGGGAGTGTGCTAATAAAGTTTGCAGATGACACAAAGCTGGGAGTTATTGCCAATACAGAGAAGGACCGGGATATCATACAGGAAGATCTGGATGACCTTCTAAACTGGAGTAACAGTAATAGGATGAAATTTAATAGTGAAAAGTGCAAGGTCATGCATTTAGGGATTAATAATAAGAATTTTAGTTATAAGATGGGGACGCATCAGTTGTAAGTAACAGAGGAGAAGAAGGACCTCGGAGTATTGGTTGATCACAGGATGACTATGAGCCACCAATGTGATATGGCAGTGAAAAAAGCTAATCCCGTCTTGGGATGCATCAGGCGAGGTATTTCCAGTAGAGATAATAAGGTGTTAGGTACGGTTATACAAGGCACTGGTGAGACCTCATCTGGAATACAGTGTGCAGTTCTGGTCCCCCATGTTTAAGAAGGATGAATTCAAACTGGAACAGGTACAGAGAAAGTCTACTGGGATGATCCGAGGAATAGAAAACCTGTCTTATGAAAGGAGACTCAAAGAACTTGGCTTGTTTAGCCTAACAAAAAGAAGGCTGAGAGGAGATATGATTGTTCTCTATAAATATATCAGAGGGATAAATACCAGGGAGGGAGAGGAATTATTTAAGCTCGGTACCAATGTGGACACAAGAACAAATGGATATAAACTGGCCATCAGGAAGTTTAGACTTGAAATTAGACCAGGGGTCGGCAACCTTTCAGAAGTGGTGTGCCAAGTCTTCATTTATTCACTCTAATTTAAGGTTTCGCGTTCCAGTAATACATTTTAACGTTTTTAAAAGGTCTCTTTCTAGAAGTCTATAATATATAACTAAACTATTGTTGTATATAAAGTAAATAAGGTTTTTAAGAGGTTTAAGAAGCTTCATTTACAATTAAATTAAAATGCAGAGGCCCCTGGAATGGTGGCCAGGACCTGGGCAGTGTGAGTGCCCCTGAAAATCAGCTTGTATGCTGCCTTCAGCACACATGCCATAGGTTGTCTACCCCTGAATTAGATGAAGGTTTCTAATCATCAGAGGAGTGAAGTTCTGGAATAGCCTTCCAAGGGGAGCAGTGGGGAATAAAAGACATATCTGGCTTCAAGACTAAGCTTGATATGTTTATGGAGGGGATTTTATGGTGGGATAGTCAAAGATCAATTAATTGCCAAAATTAGGCTATTAATTGATCTTTGACTATTAGGGGTAAATATGCCTGTGATGGGATGTTAGATGGGATGGGATCTGAGTTACTACAGATAATTCTTTCCTGGGTGTCTGGCTGGTGAGTCTTGCCCACATGCTCAGGGTTTAGCTGATCGCCATATTTGTGGTTGGGAAGGAATTTTCCTCTAGGGCAGATTGAATCATAGAATCTCAGCATAGGAAGGGACCTCAGGAGGTCATCTAGTCCAACCCCCTGCTCAAAGCAGGACCAATCCCAACTAAATCATCCCAGCCAGGGCTTTGTCAAGCCTGACCTTAAAAACCTCTAAGGAAGGAGATTCCACCACCTCCCTAGGTAACCCATTCCAGTTCTTCACCACCCTACTAGTGAAAACGTTTTTCCTAATATCCAACCTAAACCTCCCCCTCTGCAACTTGAGACCATTACTCCTTGTTCTGTCATCTTCTACCACTGAGAACAGTCTAGATCCATCCTCTTTGGAACCCCCTTTCAGGTAGTTGAAAGCAGCTATCAAATCCCCCCTCATTCTTCTCTTCTGCAGGCTAAACAATCCCAGTTCCCTCAGCCTCTCCTCATAAGTCATGTGCTCCAGCCCCCTAATCATTTTTGTTGCCCTTCGTTGGACTCTTTCCAATTTATCCACATCCTTCTTGTAGTGTGGGGCCCCAAACTGGACACAGTACTCCAAATGAGGCCTCACCAGTGCCAAATAGAGGGGAATGATCACGTCCCTCGATCTGCTGGAAATGCCCCTACTTATACAACCCAAAATCCCATTAGCCTTCTTGGCAACAAGGGCACACTGTTGACTCATATTTAGCTTTTCGTCCACTGTAATCCCTAGGTCCTTTTCTGCAGAACTGCTGCCCAGCCATTCGGTCCCTAGTCTGTAGCAGTGAATGGGATTCTTCCGTCCTAAGTGCAGGACTCTGCACTTGTCCTTGTTGAACCTCATCGTATTTCTTTTGGCCCAATCCTCTAATTTGTCTAGGTCCCTCTGTATCCTATCCCTACCCTCCAGCGTGTCAACCACTCCTCCCAGTTTAGTGTCATCTGCAAACTTGCTAAGGGTGCAGTCCACACCATCCTCCAGATTGTTAATGAAGATATTGAACAAAACCGGCCCCAGCACCGACCCTTGAGGCACTCCACTTGATACCGGCTGCCAACTAGACATGGAGCCATTGATCACTACCCGTTGAGCCCGATCATCTAGCCAGTTTTCTATCCACCTTACAGTCCATTCATCCAGTCCATACTTGCTGGCAAGAATACTGTGGGAGACTGTATCAAAAGCTTTGCTAAAGTCAAGAAACAGCACATCCACTGCTTTCCCGTCATCCACAGAGACAGTTATCTCATCATAGAAGGCAATTAGGTTACTCAGGCATGACTTGCCCTTGGTGAATCCATGCTGACTGTTCCTGATCACTTTCCTCTCCTCGAAGTGGTTCAGAATTGATTCCTTGAGGACCTGTTCCATGATTTTTCCAGGGACTGAGGTGAGACTGACTGGCCTGTAGTTCCCCGGATCTTCCTTCTTCCCCTTTGTAAAGATTGGCACTACATTAGCTTTTTTCCAGTCATCCGGGACCTCCCCCGATTGCCATGATTTGTCAAAGATAATGGCCAATGGCTCTGCAATCACGTCGGCCAACTCCTTTAGCATCCTCAGATGCAGTGCATCCGGCCCCATGGACTTGTGCTCGTCTAGCTTTTCTAAATAGTCCTGAACTACTTCTTTCTCCACAGAGGGCTGGTCACCTCCTCCCCATACCGTGCTGCGGAGTGCAGCCGTCTGGGAGCTGAGCTTGTCTGTGAAGACAGAGGCAAAAAAAGCATTGAGTACACTAGCTTTCTCCACATCCTCTGTCACTAGGTTCCCTCCCTCATTCAGCAAGGGGCCCACACTATCCTTGACTTTCTTCTTGTTGCTAACATACCTGAAGAAACCCTTCTTGTTACTCCTAACATCTCCGGCTAGCTGCAACTCCAAGTGTGATTTGGCCTTCCTAATTTCACTCCTGCATGCCTGAACAATACTTTTATACTCCTCCCTGGTCATTTGTCCAATCTTCCACTTCTTGTAAGCTGCTTTTTTGTGTTGAAGACGAGCAAGGATTTCACTGTTAAGCCAAGCTGGTCGCCTGCCATATTTACTTGTCTTTCTACACATCGGGATGGTTTGTTCCTGCAACCTCAATAAGGATTCTTTAAAATACAGCCAGTTTTCCTCAACTCCTTTCCCCCTCATGTTATTCTCCCAGGGGACCTTGCCCATCAGTTCCCTGAGGGAGTCAAAGTCTGCTTTCCTGAAGTCCAGGGTCTCTGTTCTACTGCTCTCCTTTCTTCCTTGTGTCAGGATCCTGAACTCGACCATCTCATGGTCACTGCCTCCCAGGTTCCCATCCACTATTGCTTCCTCTACTATTTCTTCCCTGTTTGTGAGCAGCAGGTCAAGAAGAGCTTTTCCCCTAGTTGGTTCCTCCAGCACTTGCACCAGGAAATTGTCCCCTACACTTTCCAAAAACTTCCTGGATTGTCTGTGGACCGCTGTATTGCTCTCCCAGCAGATGTCGGGGTGATTAAAGTCACCCATGAGAACCAGGGCCTGTGATCTAGTAACTTCTGTTAGTTGCTGGAAGAAAGCCTCGTCCACCTCATCCCCTTGGTCTTGTGGTCTGTAGCAGACTCCCACCACGACATTACCCTTGTTGCTCACACTTCTAAATTTAATCCAGAGACTCTCAGGTTTTTCTGCAGTTTCATACTGGAGCTCTGAGCAGTCATACTGCTCTCTTACATACAATGAAACTCCCCCACCTTTTCTGCCCTGCCTATCCTTCCTGAACAGTTTATATCCATCCATGACAGTACTCCAATCATGTGAGTTATCCCACCAAGTCTCTGTTATTCCAATTACATCATAATTCCCTGACTGTTCCAGGACTTCCAGTTCTCCCTGCTTGTTCCCCAGGCTTCTTGCATTTGTGTGTAGGCATTTAAGGTAACTCACTGATCGTCCTGCCGTCCCAGTATGGGGCAGGAGCTCTCCCCTCTTGCACTCACCTACTTATGCTTCCTCCCACTTCCCCAGTTACCTCGGGTCTTTGGTCTCCTTTCCCCAGTGAACCTAGTTTAAAGCCCTCCTCACTAGGTTAGCCAGCCTGCTTGCAAAGATGCTCTTCCCTCTCTTCGTTAGGTGGAGCCCGTCTCTGCCTAGCACTCCTTCTTGGAACACCATCCCATGGTCAAAGAATCCAAACCCTTCTCTCCGACACCATCTGCGTAGCCATTTGTTGACGTCCACGATTCGACGGTCTACCCCGGCTGTTTCCTGCCACAGGGAGGATAAACGAGAACACCACTTGCGCCTCAAACTCCTTTATCCTTCTTCCCAGAGCCACGTAGTCTGCAGTAATACGCTCAAGGTCATTCTTGGCAGTATCATTGGTGCCCACGTGGAGAAGCAGGAAGGGGTAGCGATCTGAGGACTTGATGAGTCTCGGCAGTCTCTCCATCACATCATGAATCCTAGCCCCTGGCAAGCAGCACACCTCTCCGTTTTCCCGGTCAGGGCAGCAGATAGATGACTCAGTCCCCCTGAGGAGAGAGTCCCCAACCACCACCACTCTCCTCCTTCTCTTGGGAGCGGTGGTCGTGGAACCCCCATCCCTAGGACAGTGCATCTCATGCCTTCCAATCAGTGGAGTCTCCTTCTGCTCTGTTCCCTCAGATGTATCATCCACTCCACTCTCTGCACTAGTACCTGTGGAGAGAACATGAAAACGGTTGCTCATCTGAATCTGTGTTTCTGGTACATGGACTTTTCTGGTACTCTTTCCTCTTCTGGAGGTCACATGCCGCCAATTATCCTCACTGGCCTTCTGTCCCCACTGCGTAGCCTGCTCTGAATCTTCAGAACATTGTGCCCGCTGAAGCCTATCCTGACGTCTATCCAGGAAATCCTCATTCTCGCTTATGGAACGCAGGGTTGATAGTCGTTTCTCCAGACCTTGAATCTTCTCTTCCAATATGGAGATAAGCTTGCACTTTGTACAGACAAAGTCGCTTCTATCCTGTGGAAGAAAAACAAACATGGCACATCCTGTGCAGGTCACAACAGCTGATGGCTCAGCATCCATAGTCTCTTCCTCCTAAGAGCTTCCTCACCTGTGGCAGAAGCTACTCAGAGACACCCGCAAGAGGAAAGCCTCGGTAGGCTCTCTCCAGGTGAATTCCCAGGCAAACTCCCTCTATTCGCTGCTCAGCTGGTTCGCAGTTGACTGCCTTTTTATAACAATCAGGCCCACCTGGAACAAAGCACTCCCAATTCACACTGTTCAAACAAGCAAACACACGGTCAAACTGTCAAATTGTCCCCTCAACAGACACTCAGATACTCACCAGCACAGTCCCCCTAATGCAGCACTTAGCGTACCTCCTCTCAGACAGATCCCAGGCAAACTCCCTCTGTTCGCTTCAGAGATTGGCAGAGTCCCTGGGGGTTTTTCGCCTTCCTCTGCAGCGTGGGGCACGGGTCACTTGCTGGAGGATTCTCTGCATCTTGAAGTCTTTAAACCATGATTTGAAGACTTCAATAGCTCAGACATAGGTTAGCAGTTTATTACAGGAGTGGGTGGGTGAGATTCTGTGACCTGCATTGTGCAGGTCAGACTAGATGATCATAATGGTCCCTTCTGACCTTAAAGTCTATGACTATCTGTACCACAGTTAAAGAGCCCTGTAGCCTGAGTCCCGCAAGCCCAAGGCAGCTGACATGGGCCAGTTGTGAGTGTTTAATTGTAGTAAAGTCATATCCAGAGTCTAAGTCCCACTGGCTTCCAGTGAGTACTAGGCTCCTAAGTGCCTAGATCACTTCTGAAAATAGAGCTTAGTCTCCTAAGTCACTTATTTGCTTTTGAAATATCAGCCGTTACTTCTTGTAGCAGTGAATTCAACAAGTTAATTGTATTTCACATGAAATGTATTTCTTGTTATCAATATGACATTTGATGCTTTTCAATTTCATTTAATGTCTCCTTGCTTTTGTATTTTGAGATCAAAGCAGTCCCAGTCTTTTCATGCTCTTTTCCTATAGAAGTCTTTCCAGGCTAGTAAATCATTTTCTTCTCCTGTCATTGGACCCCTCCCTCTGCTTCTTCTACAGTCTTTTTGAAATGGAGTGAATAGAACCAAGTGATGTTTGTTACACCTCAAAGAATTCTGTGCCAAAAAATAAAAATTTTACGCACAATATTTTAAAATTCTGCAAATTTTATTTGTCAAAGTAAAACAATATAATCATGCCAGTTTCAATTATTTTGGTAATTATTTCAAAATACCTGTCAGCAAGTATGTGTATAACAATGCAGACAACAAAAAAGATTCCCCAAGGAACAGAGAGCATGCTCCAGGCAGTGCTGTAAGGGGACAGGGAGCCGGGGGGCGGGGGGGTGTGGATAGAGGCAGGGGAGTTCAGGGGTAGTCAGGGGGCAGGGGTGTGGATAGTGGTTGGGGCGGTCAGAGGGTGGAGAAAAGGGGTGTTGAATCAGGGCAGGGATCTCTGAGGGGTGGGGTGGTAGTCAGGAATGAGAGAAGGGGTTGGATGGGGCAGCAGGGGGCAGTCAGGGGTGGAGGTTCCGGGGGCAGTCAGGGGACAGGGAGAAGGGGTGGTTGGATGGGGCAGAGGTCGGGGGGGGCGTACGCGTGTCAGGAAGGAGAGAGGGGTTTGGATGGGGCAGGAGTCATGGGGAAGCTGTCAGGGGGTAAGAACCAGGGAGGGTTGGATAGGAGCCTTGCCACGCCTGGCTGTTTGGGGAGGCACAGCCTCCCCTAACCAGCCCTCCGTACAATTTTGGAAACCCAATGTGGCTCTCAGGCCAAAAAGTTTGTCCACCCCTACTCCAGCTCCTTCCCCTGGAAGTGTCCTCTGTTTGCAAGCTGTGGAGCCAGGCTCTATGGGGTTCAGCGGCCTCTAGTGGTGGCCAGCTGCTCTGCAGCACCAATTATGTTGGGGGGGCGGGGAAATGAAATTCTGTGCAGAACATTAATTCTGCACAAATTCTGCATTGCACAGTGGCACAGAATTCACCCAGGAGTAGCTTTTGTACTGTTGGCTATGAAACTGGCATGCCTTAACCTTATCAGCCAGATGAGGCATTCACTCAGGGGAACTTGGAATTGAGCACAAGAATCAAGATGATGACACACTGTGGATTTTCATAAAGGCATTGATCTGCCCACAGTGACATCCAGGTGTCTTCCCACTAAGAAGAATCCAGTAAGGTGTATGATCAGTGAAAATTCTTCCTTCCAGCATGCATTATGCTGCCTTTGTCAACACTGAATTTCACCTACACTCATGCTGCCCAATCACCCAACATAGTTAGGTCCCTCTGAAGTTCCTAGCTGTCTGTTCTAGTCCTAATCAAATATTGCACTGAAATAATATTGCGCTGTCTACTTATTTTGCCAGCTCACTGCTCCCCACTTTTCCAGATCATTAATAAATAATAAACTTTGCTTTGGGGCACTATGACAAAATGGCCAATGTTAGTATGGTGGGTTCTGCACCTTTCTTGGTGGGGGCTAAGATGCCATCCCTTGCCCCTGCTCTTGGGCTGCCAAGGGCCCCACTAGTGGCCCAGGAAGGTGGTAAAGGAGGGAAGTGGGGGAGAGGTCTGGGTTTGCTCCTCACTCTGAGCCCCAGCCCCTCTCAACCCCAGTGGGTTCTTACCCTCTTCCCCCTTGGGTGAGGTACCTTCAGTCCTTAGACTCTGGGGCAGGGTCTCCCTTCAGTTCAAGTAGCACCGCACCGCACCGCACCGCACCGCACCTCACCTCACCTCACCTCACCTCACCTCACCTCACCTCACCTCACCTCACCTCACCTCACCTCACCTCACCTCCTCCCTGTCTGCCTGAAGCAGGGGGTTTTATTAGGTTCCTGACAGGGCCTTAATTGACTGCAGGTGCTCCAATTAACCTGTAGCTACCCGGAACCACGCCTTAATTAGCCTAGGGCTTATATATTTCCCCTCTCACACTCTACTACTGCTCCCTGGCCATCCTATATCACAGGCATCTAGTTCTTACTCTGTTTAGTCTGCAGTTTTCCTTGTAAAAGAAAGTTGTATGTAAGAAGTTTCTTACAGGAACAATGCATGGCTCAGCTTTAAAATAGTCCAGTATAAGGACATTGCATTTGCATAAAGAGTGGGTGCTAGTATTTTTCCTAGATGCCCTGGCTAAACAACACAGTAATTTCCAAAACTAGTTATTTATGGTCCTAAAAACAGTTTTCTTAGACATTGCATAATCCTGCCATCTGCATGTTCAGAAATATCGTCCCCTCCCTTTCTGTGGCGTCAGTCAGGAATCCTTGCAGGAGCTGAGTCATTTGGACAGTGACAAATGCATATCTTCAGTAGTTTCCCTGAAAGCTCTCAAATGATGCTGTAATACAAGTAATAAAGCCATGTTAATGGGTAATTCCCAAGGGGCCCTAAATACTTTTGTCTTGACAGTTTCTAAACATAAACATTTAGTACAGGATCTGCTGTTGACATAACAGCATAATGGCCTAGCACAGAGGCAGATGGGAGGTTGGTATCCCATCTGTGTTAGAGTACTGCAGAGGTCTTGGAACCATTCAGATTGGTGTTTACACCAGGAGAACCCATACTATGGCTTATAGCCAAATAAGGTGCAGATAATTGTACACTGAGATATACAGCAGTGCCCACAAACAGCTATTTCCTGCAGGACTAGAGTTCTTGGCATGCAGTGCTTCATTTTGATCTGATCATCTGTCAGAATCAGGGAAATCCCCAACCTTCAGTCTGAGCTGTCTTCAGCCATGTGCTAAATGTCTCTGAGTGCAGAGGAGGGACTATCCCAGGGAGGCAGACAGCTTGCATCTCACACCCATCTGCTCCTGTTTTTATAAGGAGAGAAGGGTTAAAATTTGCCATTTGCTTACAGATCTTCTCCTGCTTTTAAATGAGTACATTTTAGATCTTTATGGTGACTTCCCTTGCATTTACTGTCTGTCAATTTACAATAGCTGGTAGGTTAGGAAGAGAGGTGAGTTTTTTGTGCTATATAAAAAGATTGTTGAATTTACAGTGTGTGCAGTGTAATGTTCCCTGACTGTGTAACCACTGAGAATCAGAAGAACTCACGTTTTGAGGACTGCATTTTCCAGTAATATATCTTAATTGCATATTAAGGTTGCACTTATGTGCAACAAGCCAACACTTTGTAGAGAGAGGTGTCTGTAACCTTACAGCTGGGTTACACATACAGATGCATGTGTTTATATAGGTACTTGGTCCTGGGAGGAAGTGAAGAGGGAGCAACAGCTCTGCTAGTTTTGAAGACAGAATGCTGATCCCTCTTCTGCTTCAATGGAGACTGTCAAATGGCAACAAAGTCTCATTTCAGAAGATAGTCCCATGTTTGGTGTATCCAAACCCTGCTTCTTTACAGTGTCCATTGGTTGACCTCTGCCTCTGCCTCAGCCTTTTCATTTCTTCACTCGCACTTGGCATGGGAAGGATCTCTATGAAGTCATCAGTGTTGTCTTCAGCTCTTTTTCTGGGTCCCTGGAGTGTAACTGCATTGAATCTTATTTCATTGGGAGTCCATATGGGAATTTCCCAGAATCTTTTATCATCCTTATTGAGACACAATTTATTTTGGCCGTTTGACAGCAGTCTTCCATCCAGTTTTCCCTGTAACTATGCCACAGATATTTAGGTCCAAGTCACTCACTCATTAGAGTAACGTGTGATCTCTTTCTTTCCAGGAGGCTCCTTTTTGGTGTAAGCCTCTTCCATGGCTATTGCTTCTCTATCCTGTACGGAGAAGAATGTCTATGACTTCATCACTGTTTCTCTTCTGCTCTTCTTTGATGCCACATTCTTTCATCTTCTAGCTGTTGATTGCAGTTTCAATTTTCTGTGTCTCTCTGAATCTCTTGGGCTAAAGTTCCTGATCAGTTGGAAATACCTTCTTGATAAAGTTTTGCTTCTTTTGTATCTTTCAGAGATTAGATGATCTCTCCCCGATTAGAGGAACTCACACTGTGGTCCATGGGGCACTTGCCAGTGACCTATGAAGGGCTGGCTGGTCACATGGTGCTGACTCCTTCCCTTTCATGATTTCATAGCGATTAAAGCCAGAAGGGGCCATTAGATCATCTATTCCGACCTCCTGTATATCACAAGCCTTTACATTTCACCAAGATGGTTGGTTGGTAGTCCATCGCTGATGATGATGATGATGATATTGTCGCAGTTCTCATCTATGGCTGTGCATATGACTCAAAGTTCGAATCCTGATGCACAGAGTCGGCCGCACTGACGGAATGGGAAGTCTGTATTTATGATGTTTGATGAGGCAGGTCTGTGGTGCCTTTCACGTGCAGCCGCCTGGAGATGAATTTGTCAATCCTGCTCAAACCTGTTACAGGATGATCTTGTAAGAGATCATCAGTGAGTCCTATTCTGAGCCATTTGCTCAAGTTCTTTAGGATTGATGACAGTCCACTGGAGACTGCTCTTCAGATTATCTTTGAAGCACTTATATGGACGACCTTTCTTTTGCCCTGACTCTGCTCCCGATACAAGATCTGTTTTGGGAGACGGTGGTCTTCCAATCTGATGGCATCTCCAGTCCACCTAAGTTGTGCTCTCAGTAACATTTCATCATCACTGGTTGTGTTTGCTCTTTTAAGGACCTTAATATTGGTCATTTTGTCGTGCCAGCGAACGCTTATTATTGAGCGGAGGGACCGCATGTGAAATTGTTCAAGCTGTTTAATGTGACATCTACAAAGAGTCCACATCTCAGATCCATACAGGAGAGATGTTAGAATCACTGCACTATAGATCTTTGATTTGGTGGAGAGACCAATGTTATGTTGGTTAAGGACTTTTGTTCAGAGTTGGCCGAGGGCCTGGCTGGCTTTACTAATTCTGGAGGAAATTTCCTTATCAAGGGAACCATCACTTGAGATGGTGCAGGCCAAAAACTTGAACTGATCCACATTTTTCAGCTGTGTGCCTTGGATGAAGATGACTGTCGCTGGGGCATTGGAATGAGGTGCTGGTTGGAAAAAGACCTCTGTCTTCCTGAGACTGATGGCGAGGCCAAAGAGCTGGAATGCTTCAGAAAAAGCGATCAACGATGACCTGAAGGTTGTCTTGTCTATGGGCCATCAAGGTGCAGTCATCTGCAAAAAGTGCCTCAACAAGATGTCTCTCTAGTGTCTTGGTCTTAGCATTGAATCTTCGAAGATCAAAGAGGGAGCCATCGAGTCGGTAGCGAATGTATATCCCCTGATCCAAGTACCTTGAGAACACAGGCATAGAACAAGTTGAACAGCAGTGGAGCAAGTATGCAGCCTTGCTTCACTCCGTTCGAGATTTTGAACACATCAGAAAAGCCTCAATTGCAATGACCAAGGATTGTTCCTTGGACACTGAACCTTTAAGTGACACTGTTTAACTTAATCAGACACCAACAGGGTGTGAGAGCTTCAACTTTTTGTTATACCTGTTGTTGTCAGATGGCTACCAGTGTGGTGCTCTGCTCTGCTCTGTTCAATGTTGATCTCAGTCGGCTGCGTGCATGTGTTCCCTCTGTATGCTGCCCCAGCTCTGCGCAGGTAGCTAACACAGCAGACCCGAGACAACCCCCAAAGACCACAGACTCTAGTAAGGTACGAAGGCACGTCGGCCAGGTTTATTATTCAAACGAAGCACAGTGATAGTTCCTGTTAGACTCTACCAGGCATACTACGAATTTATGCTCCCTGACAATGGACCGGCTCAGTCAGTGGCGGGACTTTCCACTGCCCCCTAGGCCAGACAAAGAGACCGCCCCAGGGCTGCATTCTTATACACAGGTACAAACAAGTTACACATCAATTCTGACGTATTGAGGTGCAACCCTTCTACGTAACAAGGTACAACCCCTCTATGCAGTAAGGTGCCGCCTCCCACCTTGTACATGTTGGTTCGAACAAAACAACTCTATCCATCATATTACTATCTATCAGTACCGACATTGTCATAGACAATCATAGAATCATAGAAGACTAGGGTTGGAAGAGACCTCAGGAGATCATCTAGTCCAACCCCCTGCTCAAAGCAGGACCAACCCCAACTAAATCATCCCAGCCAGGGCTTTGTCAAGCCAGGCCTTAAAAACCTCTAAGAATGGAGGAGATTCCACCACCTCCCGAGGTAATCCATTCCAGTGCTTCACCACCCTGCTAATCATAGAATCTCAGGGTTGGAAGGGACCTCAGGAGGTCATCTAGTCCAACCCCCTGCTCAAAGCAGGACCAACACCAACTAAATCATCCCAGCCAGGGCTTTGTCAAGCCTGACCTTAAAAACCTCTAAGGACGGAGATTCCACCACCTCCCTAGGTAACCCATTCCAGTTCTTCACCACCCTACTAGTGAAAAAGTTTTTCCTAATATCCAACCTAAACCTCCCCCTTTGCAACTTGAGACCATTACTCCTTGTTCTGTCATCTTCTACCACTGAGAACAGTCTAGATCCATCCTCTTTGGAACCCCCTTTCAGGTAGTTGAAAGCAGCTATCAAACAATCCCAGTTCCCTTAGCCTCTCCTCGTAAGTCACGTGCTCCAGCCCCCTAATCATTTTTGTTGCCCTCCGCTGGATGAAATAGTTTTTCCTAATATCCAACCCAGATCTCTCCCACTGCAACTTGAGACCATTGCTCCTTGTTCGGTCATCTTCCACCACTGGGAATAGACTAGTTCCATCTTCTTTGGAACCCCCCTTCAGGTAGTTGGAGACTGCTATCAAATCCCCCCTCACTCTTTTCTTCTTAAGACTAAATAAGCCCAAGTTCCCTCAGCCTCTCCTCATAAGTCAGGTGCCCCAGCCCTCTAATCATTTTCGTGGCCCTCCGCTGGACTCTCTCCAATTTGTCCACATCCTTTCTGTAGTTGGGGACCCAAAACTGGACGGAATAATCCAGATGTGGCCTCACCAGTGCCGAATAGAGGGAAATAATCACTTCCCTTGATCTGCTAGCAGCGCTCCTATTAATGCAGCCGAATATGTTGTTAGCCTTCTTGGCAACAAGAGCACACTGTTGACTCATATCCAGCTTCTTGTCCTCTGTAATCCCTGGTCCTTTTCTGCAGAACTGCCATTTTGCCAGTCGGTCCCCAGCCTGTACCAGTGCATGGGACTCTTCCGTCCTAAGTGCAGGACTCTGTACTTCTCCTTGTTGAACGACATTAGATTTCTTTTGGCCCAATCCTCCAATTTGTCTAAGTCAATCTGGACCCTATTCCTCCCTCCAACTATCTACCTCTCCCACCAGCTTAGTGTCATACGCAGACTTACTGAAGGTGCAGTCCATCCCATCATCCAGGTCATTAATTTAGGGCTGGTCTACACTAACCCCCCAATTCGAACTAAGATACGCAACTTCAGCTACGTGAATAACGTAGCTGAAGTCGAAGTATCTTAGTTCGAATGAAAAGGTACTTACCCAGGGTCCACACGCGGCGCGCAGGCTCCCCCGTCGACTCTGCCTACTCCGTTCGCGGAGTAGGATTACAAGCGTCGACGGGGGAGCACTTCCTGGTTCGATTTATCACGTCTAGACAAGACACGATAAATCGAACCCAGAAGATCGATTGGACTCCTCCGACGCGACGCATAAGTATAGACGTACCATAAGATTTTGAACAAATCTGGCCCTAGGACCGACCCCTGGGGCACCCCGCTTGATACCGGCTGCCAACTAGACATTAAGCCGTTGATCACTACCCTTTGAGCCTGACGATCTAGCCAGCTTTCTATCCACCTTATAGTCCATCCAATCCATACTTCCTTAACTTGCTGGCAAGAATACTGTGGGAGACGGTATCAAAAGCTTTGCTAAAGTCAAGGTATATCACATCCACCGCTTTCTCCATATCCACAGAGCCAGTTACCTCATCATAGAAGGCAATCAGGTTGGTCAGGCATGACTTGCCCTTGGTGAATCTATGTTGACTGTTCCTGATCACCTTCCTCTCATCCAAGTGCTTCAAAATGTATTCCTTGAGGACCTGCTCCATGATTTTTCCAGGGACTGAGGTGAGGCTGACCGGTCTGTAGTTCCACGAATTCTCCTTTTTCTGTTTTTTTTAAAGATGGGCACTATATTTGACTTTTTCCAATAAGCCGAGACTTCCCCCGATCACCATGAGTTTTCAAAGATAATGGCCAATGGCTCTGCAGTCACATCAGTCAACTCCCTCAGCAGCCTCGGATGCATTGCATCCGGCCCCATGGACTTCTGTATGTCCAGCTTTTCTAAATCGTCCTTAACCTGTTCTTTCACCACTGAGAGCTGCTCACCTCCTCCCCATATTGTGCTGCCCAGTGCAGCAGTCTGGGAGCTGACTTTGTCTGTGAAGACTGAGGCAAAAAAAGCATTGAGTAGTTCAACTTTTTCCACATCATCTGTCACTTGGTTGCCTCCCGCATTCAGTAAGGATCCCACACTTTCCCTGACCTTTTTCTTGTTGCTAACATACCCGTAGAAACCTTTCTTATTACCCTTCACATCCCTTGCCAGCTGCAACTCCAATTGTGCTTTGGCCTTCCTGATTACATCCCTGCATGCTCAAGCAATATTTTTATACTCCTCTCTAGTCATCTGTCCAAGTTTCCACTTCTTGTAAGCTTCTTTTTTGTGTTTAAACTGACTGAAGATTTCTCTGTTAAGCCAAGCTGCTCACCTGCCATATTTGCTATCCTTTGTGCACATCGGGATGGTTTGTTCCTGCACCCTGAATAAGGCTTCTTTAAAATACTCCTCAACATGAGAATATACTGCGAAGGGGAAGGATCTATCAGTACCGACCTTGGTTCCAGCACATAAATCTAAGGATTGGTACCCACAGCACAGTCTATGAGCTCCAGTCTATGAACTCCAGTCTACAAGTTCCAGGCTAGACTCTGCACAGTCCACAAGCTCCATGCTAGACCCTGCACTGGTACCAACATGTTCCTGGAAGGACCTGATGTCCATTATAACCTGGAAAATGTCAGGTCTTCCAGTCCCATCCACCAGTACACTCCACCCTCCAGAACAGTCCAAGACCTAGAACTCCCTGGAGGAGATCTTCACCTCCCCCATACTCAAACTCCTCTCCGATCCAACCTTATTCAGGGATACTGAAACACCAGAAGAAGAATCTACTTCAAGAATACGGGTTGTTCCCCTATTCCCTCCATGAGCCACTGGCAGCTCTGTTAGTTAGGGAACCTTGTCATCAGGTGAGTAGGAGGTCCCAGATGAACCATCACCTCCATATAGAGAGGCTAGTCCAGACAGAAGCTCTGGGTTCCATCCTCCACTCAGATATGACCTCCCAGGGAACCAATGGTACCTAGTGCCCTGGGATCTCCCTTGACCAGTTGACCCTGCATACTGGCATTATTGGGTCCCCTGGGATTCTTACACCAGACCCTCCAGATCCCTGTATGAACCCTATTTACCCTCTCCTGGCCGACACCAACCGGCTCCATTAGAGCATGTAGAAGACGAACCTGTGCTGGATACAGCGGTTCTGAGGGCTGTCTCATTCTTCTCTCCAGATGAGGTGGTTGCTCCATCTTCACCATCTCTGCCTGATGATTACAGGCAATGTCAAGAGCTTCTACACAGAGTAGCAGCTGAGCTTCAGATCCAGTGTGAGGAAATCGAAGAGAGACAGCATAGGCTTCTGGGCTTCTTTTAACCATTGGGTCCCAATCAGGTAGCCCTCCCAGTTAACAAGGCCATTATAGATCCAGCCAGGGTAGTTTGACATACTCCTGCTTCCTGCACTTCCATCCCAACAAGGGCTGAGAAATGTTACTTTGTTCCAGCTAAGGGAGTAGGGTTCCTGTTTTCACACCCACCACCCACCTCCCCATAGGTAAAGGCAGCTCCTGAGAGATTCAGACTGCAAGATCCCTTCAGACAAAGGAGCCAAATACCTTGACCTTCTAGGGAGAAAAGTTTTTTTGTCACCAAATCTTCAGTTTAGAATTGCTTACTACAAGGCCCTGTTAGCAAACTATGATTTCATCAGCTATGCCAAATGTTTAAACTTCAAGGACAAAACTTGCTCAGCAGGACAGGACTTGATTCATTGATGAGGGAAAACTAGTAGTAAAAACCTCTCTTCAGGCTGCAGTGAATGCTGCTGATGTTCCTTCCAGAGGGATAGCTGTGGCAGTCATCATGAGGCAGGAATCGTGGCTGATCTAATTGGGGTTGGTCCTGCTTTGAGCAGGGGGTTGGACTAGATGACCTCCTGAGGTCCCTTCCAACCCTGAGATTCTATGATTCTATGCCTTCGGGCTCCCCAGGGAGATACAAAATACTACTGAAGACTTGCCCTTTTATGACGTTAATTTGTTCAGTGAAAAGACTGATGACTCTCCACTCCCTCAAAGACTTAAGAACAAGCCTCCAGTTTCTGGGCATTTATACCCCAGCACCAAAAAGGAAGCACCACACACAGGTGTACAGACCAAGCCTATCTTCTCAACTGCTCTATCAGCGCTCCTATGAACCACCATGCTAAAGCTAGAGACCCAGGTATATGGCTTCCTCTACATCTACTGCCACAACTCAACCCTACACTCCACCCAAGGGCTTCTTTTGATGGGACGTTCAAGTGCCATGGTCCTCTGTTGATGCCTTCTTATGCTGGCCCCCGAGTTTTGGTGGCCACCTCACCCACTTCACCCACAATTGGAGGGCAATAACAGACAAATGGGTGTTAGAGATTATTCACTCTAGCTATCAATCAAATTTATGTCACTTCCCCTTCACAGATCCCCTTCCCAGCCCATTTTCAGGGACGAGTCTCACAAGGAGGCCTTCCTCAGCAAGTGGACTCTTCTTCAGTGAGGAGCTGTAGAGCATGTGCCACCTCATCATTAAGGAAAAGGACTCTACTCCCCATATTTCTTTGTTCCCAGGAAAAATGGAGAATGGAGACTAATTCTCCACCTACACCAACTGAATGTCTTTATTTGAAAATCAAAATTCTGCATGGTCACTTTGGTATCAATAATCCCCTTTGGAGAAGGGCACATGGTTTGCGGCTGTCGATATTCGTCTCCCAGATTAAAAAGAAATTTCCCCTCTACTGCTCCAGAGCAGCCCTTCTGCTATCTTGAAAAGACCACCTGAGGTATTGACTTTTATTGACTTTGTAGAATGTACATAGTGACCACGCATCTTGAAGAACCTCCAGTTATAGGTAAGGAACCTCCATTTCTTCTTCAAGTGCTGGTCCCTATCTGTATTCTACTACCCACCCTCCCTCTTTTCTGCTGTGGACCATGACTGCATTCACAGTAAGAGGAGGAACTGGAGAAGTGGCAGTCTGCATTGCCCCATATACCCTCGGGTTGGAGCACGAGGAGAACAACTGTGCATGTGCAGACCAATGGATACTACGTACTATAAATCTCTGGACTCAGGCACATGTGTGCATATGTACCCCCATGTGAATACACAGGGACTACACATCTTGAAGTACTTCCAGTTACAGGTAAGTAACCTCCATTTTTCTTTGCCACCTCACAGCACTGGTTCAGCCTGTCTGGCATCCTGTCTCAGTTTGTGGCCAATCCCTGATGCTTCTGAGAAAGGCAAAAAATAATTCCAACCCAGAATACATCTGGCCAATTGTGCATCAGGAAAAGAATTCCTTCCTGACCCCTGCAGGCAACTGGCTGAAGCCCTGAAGCCTGAGATGTGACTATAGTGATCTTCATGCAGAGCTCCAAGTGTTCTGAGCATGGTGAGAGCAATGTAGGCAATGCTGTTCTCTCCACAGTCCATGAAGGAAGGGGATGAGCAGGAGGACTCATCGATATACAGATTCCAAGGCCAGAAGGCACCACCATGACCACACAGGCCATAGTATTTCTTCTAGAAACTGGATTAAAGCATATCATTTTTAATTTCAAGGTTGAATTTTTGACATTCCAGCAATTTTATATTGTTATGTCGTTGTCGTCAAAATTGAAAAGCCCCGTTCTCAGATCTTTTTTCCCCCATATGTCAGTATCTATACACAGTGATCAAGTCACCTTTCAGTCTTCTCTTTAATATGCTGAATAAGTAGAGCTTTTTCTTAAGCCTCACATTGTAAGGCGTATGTGTTTTCCAGCTCCTGGGTCTTTTTTGTGGCCATCCTTTGAATTCTCTGCAGTATTTCCACATCCTTTTTGAAGTGCAAACAGCAGAACTAAGCATAATATTCTTGCTGTGGACTTTCCAATGCTGTGTACACAGTGAAGATCACTTCCGTACTTCTACTTGATATTCCAAGGATTGCATTAGCCCTGTTTGTATAATCTGCATTCTTTGTTCTTGCTTTTGGCGGTATTAAAATATATATATATATTTTTTTTGCATTGTAACCATTTAACCAAGTGATTTACATCACTCTGTAACAACATCCCATTCTGCTGCCCCACCAATCTTTGTGTCATCTGCAAATTTTACCTGCAAAGGTTTCATATCAGATCGCTGATAAAAATACTAATATTGGACAAAGAACTGATTCCTGGGGGGCCACATTCGAAACAGCCCCCATTCATTGATATCTCCCCTTTAACTACATTCTGAGATCTGTTAGTGAGACAGCTGTTAATCCCATTTTATGTCTGCCCTTTTAGATCCATACAATGCAAGTTTTTAATCAAAATGTCATGTGGTACTAAGTCAAATGCCTTGGCAAAATCCAAATATACTGTATCAACACAGTTACCTTTTTCATCCAGACCTATAATCTTTATTGTCTTTAACCTTCTTATTTCATTGATTCCTTTGGCTTCCCATATCAGCTGCCTACATTTTTAACTTAATTGCCATTTACTTCCCCTTCTTTCTGTCCTTCATGTATTAGTTTTGTTATATTTTATCGTTGCTTCCACACTTCCTTTTAACCAGGATAGCTCATTGCCCGGCATAACTTTTGTTTTTATGTCTGTAATCATGACTTTTGGGGCATCCAGTAGGAGCACCTATCACCTGGTCCATGATGAAGGCTCCTAGGTGCTACAATAATACAAATAATAAATCATAATAATGGCCTTGAAAAATAGCATGGTTTATATTTCTTGCTGCTAAATTACATTAAAATACAGGTTAAAAAGCACTCTGTGGTTGTCTAGCATTATTCTTCCCTGTTAATTTTAAATACATTTTTAAAAAAATAAATAATAAATTATTGCTTTAGTTATCACAGGAATGTCATGCAATTTTGAATAGTCCATGAGATAATCTCTTTATGAAAATGTGGTCCACACTTTGAAAACATGCATATCCCAGTCTGTGCAGTTGAGGTATGACTCTCCTGGGAATATTGGGTTCAGCGCAGGGCAACTCATTACCGGAAAGACACTGACAAATAGATGGGAATTTAGAGGAGAGCAGCAAAAATAATGAGGGAGATAGAAGGGCTGACTTGTTAGAAAGATAAAAAGAGCTTAATGTTGGTCCTTGACTGTTAAGAGGATGAAGAGGAATTTGCTGCTGGGATGGGTTAATTCCTCTTGGCAAAGGCAGGAGTGATCATGGCCCAGGATATTCTCTCCTAGCCTTTTTCTGTTCTCCATATGTTCACTGTTCCTAGTCACCTGGAACAGAATTGGGTAAAGAACCCAAACTAAACACAGATCTGAGCTCGCGTTTCCAAATGAGTCACCTTCTCTCAGTCAGCCTTAGCAACAAGCTCAAAATGTCATCTCTTGCACCTAATTTTTTCAGTACTTGGAATATAACATCTATGAGCATTGGGATTGATATAGGTAATTTGGGTAGTTTTTCACATTTATTTGGAAGTGCATTTTCTCTCTACAGTGTGTGTTAGTGCATCAGGCATGATTTCTGATTTCCTAAGGGATTTTAAAAATAACAATGAAAACACTTTCAAACTAACCTTCCACCTTGTTTCTCTGCCTGAGCAATCTGATTGGCAGTGGGGATCGATGCATGACACAGGCAGGGCATTTCACACAGTCTTCAACCTGCAAACCTGTGAGAGCTTAATCCCCTAAGCACTGTGAAGCCAATGGAAAGTTTCCCAGTGACTACATGGGCTTTGGAACAGACCCTTGGTGCCAAGATATGCCTCTAACTACAAGGAGAGCTTTGTAGGCCCCCTTCCACCACTGTGTACTGAGCTATACACATCTCATTGGCTAACAGATTGGTTTTATCCCCTTTCTCTGATATTTCAGTTCTGTAACTGATAAATTAGCATTTGATTGCAATTTTGATCTCTGTGTTCAAATGGAAATGGCTTCTAGCTTTGCCCTTGTAATAAAATCTGTGAAAGAGCCTACCTCTTTGGCATTTTACTAGCTCAGTAAAAGAAAACGCAGTCAGTGTTTTCTCACCAGGGTGACCTGCAAAGGGGGAAGATGGGTTTATGCCGATTTCCCTTCTCTGTGGTGTGTAATTCTACTGGAGTTTTACACATTCGGGTGCTGGCTACCCTGTTTTGGGATGTCAGCAGGACTAATAGCATCATGATCTCCCAAGCACCTGAAAGTGAGTTCTGGTCAACTGATAGCAAAGGGATTTGTAGTCAGACAGTGTAAAACCCTTTGTTTGGTTTGGCTTTTTGTTAACACCCATTTAACAGCCTGTTAGACAGCTGGGAGGAAACAATTGTGCTCAATTCGCATTGGCCCCCTGTAGCGGTGCGGGACTCATCCGGCAGCGCCTCCTGCTGGTTGTTTGGGAATTAGCTCTTTTTTCAGCCCGGAGCACCCTCTGCAGGCTGCTGTCCCACTCACTGTTAGCCCCATGTCCCTCCCGGACCCCGGTACCCCTTTGACTGGGGTGCTGTCCCCTGACAGTACCCCCTCAGTCGCTGGGTCTCCCCTCCCAGGGGAACCCGTCCACCCTCTATCCTCACCTTGCCTCAGCCTATAGGCTACTGCCAGTCATCCTCAAGCCCCCGTTCCCTGGAGCAGACTGCAGTCTGTATTAGCCAGTCATCATAGGCAAGGGAGGTTTCGACCTGCTGCCTTTCCCTGCCACATAGTGCCTCGGTGGGCCTTGGACAGGCCCTGCAGCATGGGGAGTTACTGGCCTGTAGCTCCTTTGGCCTTCCCCAGTCCTGCCTCACCCGCAGTCCCCTTTAGCTCTCAGCAGCTAGGCCCATCTCCCTCCTCCTCTACAGGGAGACTTCCTGAGTGCCTGGCTCACAGCCCTTTTATAAGGGCCAGCTGTGGTCTAGCTGGGGCGTGGCCACAGCTGTGCCTACTTCCCCCAATCAGCCTGGGAGCTGCTTGTCCCCAGCCACAGCCCTCTCCTGGGCTGTTTTAAGCCCCTCAGGGCAGGAGCAGGGTAGTTACCCCGCTAAATCCCTCAACAGAGGGATGAGCAGGTGCTCATTTCAGCTCTCTCACTCTCCAAGGAGTCCTCCTGCAAACACAAGGAAGGCCAAACTTGATAGCCAGAGAATTTCTGAGGTTACAAAACCTCAAATAGTAAAACAATAAAACTACTTAAAGGCCACCTTTCTGCAAGCAAAGGGAGACCGAGCCCCATTATATTTCCTTTGCAGCTCACCTTGGAGTCTAGTCTTCAGTGCAGTGGTCAGGGCTATGTTCACTGAACTGTTCCTCCTGTGGGGCTGGATGTCTGCCTTAGAGAATTCTGCTAGGGGCACACGGAGCTTTGTCCCTGGGTACCGAGATATCCTTTATGTTTGCAGAAGTGCACTCATTCCTTCCTGTGCTGTATACTGCTTGACTGTGGTTCCTCTTCTGTTTCAGCCTGAAAGGATAGACCCCAGTGCATCCAGACAAGGCTATGACGTCCGCTCAGATGTCTGGAGCTTGGGAATTACGTTGGTATGTGAGTGCTTTAAACTATTCTGTAGGACGAGTCTTTCCTATTGGGCAGCATTATCGGCTCGCTTTAGACAATATTAGTGTTGGCCAACTTTCTAAAGCAAACACACTGTGGCGATATCCAGCCCCTCTGCTGTGAGCGGAGTCGGTGGGGCTCTGACCATGTGACACTCAAAGCCCACCTCTGCTGTGAGCAGGGTCTGGGGGGCTCTGCCCGTGTGATACTCCAGTCCCAGCTCACCTCTGCTGTGAGCAGGGTCTGGGGGGGCCATGCCCCTTTACACTCCGAGATGGAAGTAAACACCTCCTAGAAGTTAAATAATTGGTTAATTCCCTGTACTGATGATGGTTTTCCTGAATCCTTAAAGTCCACACTTAGTTATGGAACAGGAATAACAACTTGCAGCATAAAGATAAGAGAGCACTAGGAAGGGCTTGGATCATGAATGCTGTTTTCCCTTTGTGGCGTGTTAGAGGGCCGTGACATCGGGTCTGCCTAAATAACCCACATAGCCGCACTGGCTTTGGGTGGACCTTTATTACTCAGAAAGTTTCAACCAGTTCTTGATCCCACCCATTGGCCCCTCTCTGGTTAACCACACTACTGCAGTGTCTGCATCGATGACCTTGGAGAGCACTATTTCATTCCACAGGAAGGTGGAGCTGGTGACATGGGAGTGAATAGTAAGAAGCAACCAGAATTTGCTGACCCTATCTGTAGAATGAGCTACTACTAACATGCCCCCCCTCAGGCTGAAATGCTCATTCTCTCATTCTCCCAGGGTAAAATGTTCATGCAGCCAACTGTCTCTAGGACACTAAGAAGCTGGGGTTCATGTAAGGGAGGCTGGCTCACTCTCCCCCACCCTGTGTGTTCCTTGGGCATCTGGGGATGATATTTGCCTACCCTGTTTGAAGTAGGGTGACCAGACAGCAAATGTGAAAAATCGGGACGGGGTGGGGGGTAATAGGAGCCTATAGAAGAAAAAGACCCAAAAATCGAGACTGTCCCTATAAAATCAGGACATCTGGTCACCCTAGTTCAGGGATCTCAAACTCAAATCACCACGAGGGCCACATGAGAACTAGTAAATTGGCCTGAGGGCCACATCACTGAAACCTTTTCATACAATGATACAAAAGTATAGTCAAAAATGAAGAGTAATATAGTATTATATTTTAAGTCAATGTATTAACTTTTTAAAAACTGTAAAGAGGGGTTTTAATAAAATATAAACACTCAGTAATGTTTGGAGCTTGGCTGCCAGTGGAGTCGGCGCCAATGGCGGGCCGCAGGAAAGAACTATGCGGCCCACGGCCCGCGTGTTTGAGACCTCTGCCCTAGTTTGAAGGAGCTCTTTGTGTTACTCATACTAACCCAGCCTGCGCTGTTGCTGTCTCTGCAGTATGAGCTGGCCACAGGGCGATTTCCCTATCCCAAATGGAACAGTGTATTTGATCAGCTGACACAAGTAGTAAAAGGAGACCCGCCACAGCTGAGTAACTCAGAGGAGAGGGAATTCTCCCCAAGTTTCATCAACTTTGTCAACTTGTGGTAAGTGTTTCCTGCTTTAAAGGTTTGGAAGAGACTAGCCATGTGAATGTTTTGCAGCTGGCTGAAATCAAGCTCCCATCATTTTTTTCAAATTGATTTAACTTATATGGCGTATTTTAGGTCTGCAAAATTAGAGTGACTCCAGGAGTTGTATAGTAAAACCAGTGTGTAATATTGAATTAAGAACGAAAGATGAGCCAGCCTGATTGTCCCTCCCCATGCCAAAGGAGCTGGCAGTTGAACACATGCACCCCACGCTCTCCCAGCTGCATAAATCCACTGCACCCAACATCCCCTCTTGTTTGGGTTGGGCCCTCCACATGGTTACAGCTGGCTACCTGCAGCGGAACACACAGCAGAGATAGGCCAGGGCTAGAGAAGCACAGCCCTGTGAGCAGGGGAGCTATTGCAGGGTGACTGCAGCCCCTGCCACAGCCTATGTGTGGTGCACTAGCTGTCTCTATGTATTTAACACAGTCATTTGTCCTGCTCTGACCAGTGCTGGTCACCTGCTCTAGAGGGTCCAGGTGGGGCTCTCTGGCTCTCCCTGTGACTCCTGTTCTGTAGGCTGACATTGCAGGCTGGAGCTCTGCTAGGGCTCCGGGTTCATAGCAAACCTCAGGCAACCCAAAAGAAAAGCCCCTCTGACCTCGGCTACGCTGCATGAGGAGACACTGTCTGTATTGCTTCATTTACCACCTTAGGGCAAAGAAGAAATGCGCAGGGAGTGTCCACAGCAGCCTTTAAACAATCCATTAACTCAGGCCCAGAAGACTAGTGTAGACAGTGCCCCGTGGGGGTATCCCCTCCTCCTCGCCCCCAAGAGCTCTGTCTTCAGCCCCCTGGTCTTGTTGAGTTTCCCCCCCAGACTTGCTGCCATGCTCTGTTGTGGGAATTGCTTTGCTTTGTTGAGGATTTTGCTGCCACCTGCTGGACCCTTGCTTGGCCGGTTTCAGTTGTTGGCGATTGGAGGGTCCCTGTGAGGTGAGATGTCTGTTTTCTCAGATCTACTCTGCCAGTGAGGTGACCCGGGTGCTCCAAGCAAGGTCCTGGTGGACATTGTGCATGTACAGACTGGGGTTTGGTTGCAACCCCTCCCGGCCAGCCATGGAGCAGGCTCTCTTGGGCAAGGGGTTGGGGATTTGGCAGCTCTTTTTTCACACACATCTCTGCAGACCCCATTTGCCCTCACTGTGGCAGGGTGAGTGTTTGGTGCTGTTGCTCTGTAGTGTCTCTTTCCAGGCCTTTGGGCGTGTGTGGGTTAAGAATGGTGCCCCAGGTGGCCTGCCCAATATGCATCCTTGTGCCCAGCTGCCCTTTGTGGCGGCGCTGCACATAGAAACGGATGCCATGCCTTTATTTCAGCTGAGCATGCTCTGTTGGGGCTCTGGACATGGTGCAGAGGCTCTGCACATTGCGTTCTCTGCCCCGGCATCCCTGGCCCTGGAAGGTCCCCAGGCAGTGGAGCTGACAGACACCTCTTGTGCAGCTTGGAGCCCAGCTGTGCAGTGTCTCCCTGGGTGCCAGCAGGCAGGGGCAAACGGGGATGGGGGAAGCAAGCCATGGTGGCTTTAGAGGATCTGCTCCTGTGCCCCTTGGCTCCCTCTCCCTCCCCCCTTCTGCCAGCCTGGGAGACAGCTTCAGGAGGTGCTTGAATAGGAGGCAGGGTGTCCCTCCCCACAAACCCTGCAGCTTCCAATGGCTGCAACTTCTCTCTTTCAGGCATAGGAGATTTTGAGAGGGGCGGGGCAGGAGGCTATGGCGGAAGGTGTACAGGGTGAATCAGTCAGTAGGGTTGGGTGCAGCTGGAGATCTCAAGGAGCATGGTGGGTACTTTCTCCTGCCTGGTGTTGGAGGGAGGATGCTGTGGGCCAGCCATAGTCTGTCTGACTGGGGTGCCAGGATGGTGGAATTGGGGGACAGGAGATGCAAGTTCCTGGAGGATTGGTCCATCAGTGGCCATTAGCTAAGATGGTTAGGGACGCAACCCCATGCTCTGGGTATTCCTAAACCTCTGACTGCCAGAAGCTGAGACTGGATGACGGGACAGATCACTCGATAAATTGCCCTGTTCTGTTCATTCCATCCGAAGCACCTGGCACTGGCCACTGTCAGAAGACAGGATACTGGAGGGACCATTGGCCTGACTCAGTATGGCTGTTTTATGTCCCGAAGCTTTTGGGCAGGGCTGTCTCCTCCGATGTGTGTGCAGCTGATGGGGCCGGGCACAAATAATCAGCGGTACTAACACACTGCTGCTCCCTTTGGGAGGGAGCACATCAGAGCTACAGGAGCCCGTGCAGCATCACAGCCTGTGCAGCTCCCCGGGCCATCGCCTGTGCCCAGCCTGGGTACACAGGCTGGAGGAATGACTATGACCCGGCCAGGGACAGAGCCCCGTGGTGCTGAGTGGGCTGTAGCACGCAGTGACAGGGCACACACGCACCAGGGGCAAAATGCTCAGTGCCAAGCTGAGAACCGACAGTTGGTTTGTCTTTCTGATCTGGCCTGGTTAGTCTCTGCCTATGTTCTTCTTGTGCTTTGACTACATCCTCGCACAGTGACCTTACCGCCCTGGCCTCTGCTTGTTTCACCCTGGGATTAACCGCTCACTTAGCCATGGTCTACACTGTAAAAGTATGTTGGTATAACTACGTTGCTCAGGGGTGTGGAGTAGTTATACCGACTGAATCCCTGGTGTAGACAGTGCTATGTCGCTTCTCCCATCAACACAGCTCCCGCCTCTCGGGGAGGCGGATTAACCATGCTGACAGGAGAAGCTCCCTCGTTGGTGTAGGTAGCGTCTTCGCTAAGCGCTACAGTGGCGCAGCTGACAACATGCTTCCCCCACTGTGGAAAGGAGGCGAGTTTAAGCGTTGGGGCATATTCCAAGAGCCTAATTCTTAGACTCTGGACAATAGTCTGGTGGTGAGTGGGGCTTTCAGCATAGCTAGCCGGGTCATGGGCCCTGGATCTATGCAATGGGTTCAGTTTCATGTCCCATACACAGCTAATGTTTAATCTCTTTGGAATGTGTTTACAAATCTGCCTTTTCCTAATCCTTTTTCTAATTTTTTTAGCCTTACAAAGGACGAATCCAAAAGGCCAAAGTATAAAGAGCTTCTGGTGAGTGTGGAGGTGTTTGAGTGGGCGGGCTGAAGGGAGGGCATGATTGCAACTGTTCTGTATTGCCTGATATCAAACAGTGGGATCAAGGCTGCATGTTTATGTATGAAAGTGCTGTTTTCTCGGGTGATCACTACAGTGTGGGCTTTACACCTGCGGGGAGCTATCTCCTTAAATGCCATTATCCGTCCTTCTGCGTGGAACACTGTGCTGCCCGAGGATCTGCATGAAATAGGTGTAGAGCTCCACTAGCAGCTACAGGGATTTCCTCCTCTCACGTTTGAAGCACAAGATGGCTTCCAGCTGGCATGTCCACCCAGGACTTGGCATCCCGTGGCAAAAAATCCCCTGCACCCGGGCACTGCCAGAGTGACAGCTTTTGCGTAAAGGAGCGTGGATCCCAAGGCCCTTAAATACCTCAGAAAGGTATTTAAGCATATGCCTAACTTTAGCCAATTGTAATTGAAGTCAGTGAGAAGTCCCCCTGCTAGGCTCGTGCTTACATACCTTGGTGAATCAGGGCCTAAATTCTGAATAAATCCATAAATAAATCCACTTAAGTGCCAAGTTAAAAAGTCCCCTAGAGAATGGCTTGTGCTCCCCCTGGTGGCTGTGCAGCAGCAGTTCACTAACCTGCCAGTTCTAGGAGGTTCATTGCAGGCTGATGCACAAAGAGGAGCTGGAGATGGTGAAACTTTTGTTCAATAAAACTTGTGTAAATGTCCACTCAGTTTTAAATCCTGAGCGATAATCAACATTTGCCGCATAGTTTCTCCAGGGGTGGAACAAATAATAGGAGTGTTAGGAGCAAACCAGCACCCCCCTTTTGGGTTAATGGTGTCAACGCTCTTCAAATTATCATATTATAGCAAATCAGCTAACTGAACTCAGGTTAGACTGAATTAACATGGAACTGTATGCAGGTTCAAACAGAAATGTGCCCCCCAAATACCACCCTGGCCTGTGATCCTCAGATCTCTGAGCTCAGCAGGCTCAGGTGACTGGCTGGGAGACACTGTCAGGTATCAAATAGCCACAGTGCGTTCAGTGCTCTGCAGCCCTCAGGGTCTGCCCCAAGTACAGTGCAGTCACAAGGCTGCACTCTGTGGGAGGGCCCGAGGAAAGTGTTGTTAGCTAAAGTCTTGTCTGCTCCACAGTTACATTCAAGTTGGGGAACCTGCTAAAACTCCGGGTTCTCTTAACATGGCTGTACCATGATTTGGGGATGTGTGCACAGCAAACTAAACCACAGCTGCTACAAGTGGATTCTTCTCCCTGAGGTAATTGGAGAGCAGGCAGTTCTCTCCTGCAAGGGAAGCTCAGGTTGCTGCAGGAAGGGCTGCAGATGACTCAGTAAGTGGCCAAGCTACCATTCCTGAATTACTGCCCAGCAGAGTGTTTGGGAACAGTGGCTGCTTGAAACTCCGTCTCCAGATGGCAAGTCTGGCGTTGGAAGTCACTAAAGATCCCATGCAGGTTCTCAGGAGGTGGGGATGGTGCCCTGGCCCCAGTCCCATTTGGCTAATTACATTTTCCTGAAATTCCCTCGTCAGTTTCATGTGACTGTGTCATCCATGTCACTCCTTGGTCTGCCCAGGGCTGCTAAGCACAGGATCAGGAGCACAGGGGCTGATGGAGACCCAATAAGTGCTGGGTGCTGTACAGACCATCCCTGCCCACAGAACTCTGTCTCATCACGTTGTTAGTCACTGGTCCCCCTGCATCTCTGTGTTCACTCTAGCCAGCATGGCCTTCTGGATAGAGTACTGGACTGGGACTTAGGAGGTCTGGGTTCTATTCCCAACTCTGCTGCTGGCCTGTTGGGTTGACTCTGGGCCAGTCATTTCTCTCAGAGTTACAAAAACCAGATTTATGAACTGACCAGTCAACCACACACCTCATTTGGATCTGGAAGTATGCAATCAGGCAGCAGCAGAGACCAAAAAAAGCAAACCGTACAGTACTGTGTTCAACGTAAACTGCTAAAAAGATAAAGGGAAGGGAAGGGAAGGGAGGGAAGGAAGGGGGGGGGGAGGATTTGACAAGGTAAGGAAACTTTCTGTGCTTGTTTCACTTAAATCAAGATGGTTAATAGCAGCATTTTCTTCTGCATAGTAAAGTTCCAAAGCTGTATTAAGTCAATGTTCAGGTGTAAATTTTTAAAAGAACCGTAACATTTTGTTTAGAGTTATGAAGAACCTCCATTCCTGAGGTGTTGGGAACTCTGAGATTCCACTGTATTATTATTATTATTATTTATTAGCACTTCACTACTTCTGAGTCAGGATTTCCTGACCCCTGGCAACATCCCATTGTAAGTTATCCCGGAAACATATTGTAATTAATTATATTGTGGGTTTAAGAATCATAGAATCTCAGGGTTGGAAGGGACCTCAGGAGGTCATCTAGTCCAACCCCCTGCTCAAAGCAGGACCAACCCCAACTAGAAATGGAGTTCCCTTCCTTTAAATGCCACCAGAGCAGGCTGTACCTGGAGTCCTACGATGTAACCACCCAGCCCCCACTGTATCTGGGAGCAGGCGAATCCCTGTGCTGTATCAGTTTCTACTGGGGCCTCATTTTTATGTCACTAAAAGTGAAACTAACTTTATTGTTCCCTTTTTGGCTTCCAGAAACATCCCTTCATTCTGATGTACGAAGAGCGCACAGTGGATGTGGCATGCTACGTCTGCAAAATCCTGGATCAGATGCCAACAACTCCCAGCTCTCCAATGTATGTCGATTGACACTGCTGCTTCATCCAACTCTAGAGAAAGGGCTGAGAGAAAACAAGCTGTAAAGAATTTTCATCACATATTGCAGTGTTTTTAATGCTCGCCCAGACACCATGTGCAATAATATTGGTGTTATTTCCATCCTGTCTGTATACTATTGTCACATATAAAGTGCATCCCTGTAATACCTGATCACACAGTGTTAGTGTTGGTCAAAGAGAGACCTCGTCTTGCTCTTTTGTGGACATATTCATGAAATGTGGAAATAAGTACATTTATTTGTTGACTGTGATTGGATAGCACCTAAAATTCATTTCTAGACTCAAAACTTGGAGACTTCTCAGCGGCTACTGGAAAGATTTTTCTCTCAAACTTCCAATTATTGTTTCAAGTAATAATAATAATAATAAAAAAGTTAGGCGTTGTTTGTCTGAACATAATGAGACTTTGCCTGGAGGAAGAAGAACTTGCATAACCAACGAGATACTTTGCCTCCTGGAGTTGGAAAGGCAAAGGAGGATTTTATTCTTCACAAAGTGCAATAGATTTACTGTTATGAAATTCTGTTGCTTTACAGTCGTAGTGTATTTTCTGGGGACAGTGCTCAGCTGAACTTCCTGTTAAAGAGAGATCATGTTAAATATAGTGAATATGTCTTTACCAAAAATATGTTGCATTGAAAGAGGCTAACATTAAAATATTCAGAGATGAGACATAATGTATTCTTCTCTCCTTTACCAAGCCAGCCACTCTTTATTATAACTAGGTGTCCTGTAAATTGTTATCTGCTAAGATAAGACCTTTGACCTGAAAAATTATTAAACTACTCGATTGAATTTAACCCGCTTGTGACCTGATTTATAGCTGCACGATGCTCACTAGCTGGCTTTGCTTTTACTCCAAAAAGTGCAGTGTATAGACTCTACAACTGGTTTTGATAAGCCACAATTTAATCAATCTCGTGATTATTCAGTAAATATTTATAATTCCTCTCCTGTTCCAAAACCATAATCTAGCACCTTTTCACAGACCACCAGGCACTCCTCATCAGTCTAGTATCTGTCACAAGACCAAATCTCTATGGCTTTGCTTCCAGCCACCTGTATCCAGGACTAGGATTCAGAGCCCTTCTCCTCCAACTTGGCTGTGGCTATGCATACTGCTGCAAATAGTATATTCTGTTTAGTTTGATATTTCATTCTTTTTTCCTGTGTAAATTCAACCTCCTCTGTGATTCTGAGTGGCCCTAAGTATTGTATTCAGGTCTGAATTGCACTTGAATTGTCCAATGCACACTGGAGGTCTGGGTACCCTGGAAGTCAGTATAGTCTTTTAGCATCCAAGATATGCTATTCTGGCCAACAGCTAAACTCTAGAGCTGGTCAGAGTTTTTGAAATTTGGTCCCTTTTTTAAAAATGACAAATTTAATGAAACATTTTGATTTTTTCAAAATGCTCCATTTTTCAGAAATAGCTAGATTGTAAATGACAAACTAGTGCCTGTGGCTGGGCCTCTAAAAAAGTTCCCACTTTTCATTTTGTAATTTTCAATTGGTTGGCCTAGCCACTTAGTGGGGTTTTCTCAAAATCCGAATGTTCCATTTTCATAAAGAGTTCTTGGAAAATTTGGAAAACAAAACCTGGAGGGTTAGAAACATAATGGGAAAAGCTGCCGCATTGCCGGAATTTTTGTGGAATGTTTCCCCACTTTTCAACCAGCTCTGCCAAACACAGAGGCTATGACAAGACAGCTGCAAAACAGCAGCCAGCCCCTACGCCCTCCATGTATTCTCAGCTGAGAAAGGACAGAGCGAAGTCTGTGATCAAACAGGAGCACTATACTATTGCCCTTGACTCACAGCACTTCTCCAGATTCTTCAGTGATGTCTTCGTGTGTGGCCTTGAGGCATGGTTCTGTTCCTAGCTTGCCCATGTTAGTTGTCCTGAGCAATTACTTTCGGATACGGCTGAGCGTTCACAGCTAGACATGTTCGGCCTTCTTCTCTTGGGCACTGAGTGTCTTCAACTTCTACTGAAGTCTATAGGAAATCAGGGCTCTGAGCCCTCACAGGCTTGGGCCCATTGTGTATTGTATTCCTGAAGCCCCTGTCTCATGTGTGGCCAGAACATCATGCGGGGGCGAAAGCTTTGCCTGTCTATGCTGGCAAAGACAAAACCAAATTCCCTTAACCAATGAATCGGTTCCCTACACCTTCAATTAATCAGATAAGACTAACTCAAAAGTATTAATCTTGCAAAATACCAAGAGAGTAAAACATGCTGTCATCTAATCCTGTCCTGGCATCACTATGGTAACAAATTTCCACCCCTGTTCACCTGGCAAATCACAGTATCAGTATCCATCGCCTGCAAGCACGTGTCGCCTTGCTCCCTACCCCAACCTCATCCCACCATCGTTAGCAGTATCGTCAAGTTTCCATTGAGCCGATGGGAAATGGAGATTAGATGCTTTGAATTCTCAGTGTCAAAGCCAGGTTCGAAATGTGCTGTGGCATGGATGGCTGTACAGAAAGGCAAATCTAGTGTATTAATCATAGGTTGTTATAAACTATTAAGGGTGCAGCATTTATTACAATGTATCTTTATTTTTTAAAAAAAAAGGTGTATAGTGTTCAGAAGCTGTGAAAATAGTGTAAGAACTGTACATTGTGAGCGCTGGTTATTTTTCTTGTACCATAGACAAATGTATAAAAATGATCACGAAGCTGATGTGCAGGGATGTTGCCTTATTGTCTGTACAATGGAGCTTGGTAACGTAAATTGCTTCGAAGAGCTCCAGAATATTTTCTCTTATATTCTGGGTTGACTTCCTCCTCTATTTAAGATATTATACATGGAATCAGAGTGTCTATGTAATAGTTCTATCCTTTTGCCTGCAGGTCAGTTGTAATAAAACTAGGATGCGACTGTGACCTTGTTATTTTTATTTTATAAGGTCAGAGACACAATGGGAAGATCCAGTACATGCTATTGAAATACACAATCTCCACCCCCTTCATACAGCTGTATTCTGGGGACATCGACCCATATACGATGCAGCCTTTGTTTCTAAATCTGTTGTCAAATAAAAATCAAGTGTCCAAGGGCTCCCCTGCTCTCTCTTCCTTCACCTTCTGCGGTGGCAGGGGCTCAGCTGGTCTGGCAGTTGCTGTGTGCTGTCAGCTGCTCTAAGGTTTTGCGGGAGCAAACTAGACAGTTGTCCCTATTTGCTGCCCCACAGACCATTTTGCTGTCTCAAGGCACTGCATGCCTTTCCCAGGATGGCAGAGGGTCAGGCCTTTGCTGTAGATCACAACTAAAGTATTGTTGCCCCTTTGGACCAAGCAATTAGCCAATATTTGGGGCCTTGCCAGGTTCTTAATGTTTGGAGCAGAGCCTGGTAATATGAGTCAGGTCTATTCTTTGGTGCAATCCTGTACAAGGAATGTATGTAAAGTCCTGTTTCCCTGAATGCTGTAGGAACAAACAATAGGCAATTTCCTTGCTCAGACATCCCCGAGCTGCCTTTCCAGCGTGTTCCATGACCCAGTAACTCTGCTTGTTTCTCAGTGTCTACTCGATGAATCCTGGCCTTCCCTCTCACACACATGCCCAACATTCCTTTAGCCCCTGCATTTGCACCCCTCCTTTTCTCCTTGGATTAATTCTTGCTCAGGCCTTGATGTGGCCCAGTGCCTTGGGCGGTGTCTCCTGTTATTGTTATTTTTCAGCTATTATGTAAAAGAGGCTTTATGGCTCCTGTTTAGCCATAATGAAGGGTGCATAGCTCATCCATTGGCGTTAACCACATGGGTTTGTCTAATGATCAAAGACCCTAATATCAGCCAGTCACATCTTCCACCATAATAATATACTCCAGTCCATATTAGGGGCCCAGTTCTAACCACACTGATGTAACTGGTGTAACTCCACTAACTGCACTAGAATTACAGCTGATTTACATGGTCCATTGTTTCATGACAGTGATTTTAACTATAAATATGATTGTTGGCCTCTGCCCAATGCTGACTTGCCGAAGCAGACTCCCTTTTCAATTCTCTTCTCTCTGTCACAGATTGAGGTATTCCTACCCTGCCTTTTATTAAACTCACCACGTGCGTGTGATCTGTGTTTTCACTCAGTCACCCTGGCTATGATTGGAAACCACACTGCTGCTCCTCTGTCCTCGAGCACCCTTTATATAGCACTGCAGGAACAGCTGGGATTCGGCGGCTCATCGGGAAGTTAGTGACATCGGGCTGCAGAAATAGCAGGCTCCATACAGTGAAGTTTTGCCTCATGCAAGGAGGGGTGAGTGCCTGTCCACCCAGCAACTGGCACAGTAAAGGCCCAGGTTCCATGGTGTCTGGGGAGTTCATCTGCATCACTCCATGTTAACCTTGTGGGAGGCAGGCGGCCATGTGGCTCAGAGGGATCCTGGTCCCCTGTCGTGTTTTCCCAGCAGTGCTGGGCCCTTTCCTGATTGCTCACAATTGCAGCCTCTCCTTTCTGCTCCAGAGCTCTGCTAGGCAGCCCTTTGCTTCAGGACCTGCTCTCTGCTGCGCTCTTGGTACCGGAGCACATCATCGAGTAACATCTGGGTACTCTGCATCCCTCTGAACTATGTGCCTCCACCCTTCCCGCTCTTTGCTGATGAAGATTAACCTCGTTCTCCCCTCAGTAGCTCTCATCTTCAAATCCTTTGGGGTGTGTCTGCAACTACCAAGTCTATCTCTTTCCTGTACCCCAGACTGCATGATCCATCCCTCACACCCACACAGCAGTGAATGCTCTGGCCCCTAAGCTGCCGCTGTTGTTTCTGTTGGCTTCTTCCATGGATACAGCCCAGTAATATGCTGCTTTTCTCATCTCTGTTAATTTAACAAGTTCTATTTTCAATAAAGCCATGTTGATTGGCATTAATTCTATCCCCCCCCATTAATTGTTAATTAATCAAGTCCCACGTCAACTATTCCATTATTTTGTACAGGATTGATGTCAAGCTGACAGGCCTGACCTGAGTCATCCCATTTACCCTTTTTCAGTATTGTCACAACATTAGCTTTCTTACAGCCCTCTGTATTTTCCCGTATTTCGAGAGGTATTAAAATCAACATTAATGGTCCAGAGAGCTCCTTGGCCAGCAATTTTAAAACTCGGGTGGAAAATATTTCATCAGCATATAATATGACTACATCATTTGGCTTTTTTCCCAAACAGAGAACTAAAATAGTTATTGAACATGTCTGCCTTTGCTGCATCATTGACAATTCTACCATTTCCATCTAGTAACGGATCAGTACCATTGTTAGGATTCTTTTTGTTCCTAATATTCTTAAAAAGACTCCCTCTTATTGTCTTTAACTCTGCTGGCCATAGATTTCTCCTTGAGTCCATTTCCTTCCAGTATACATTTTCGACCATTTTGAGTTGCTAATTTATTTTCATTGTTATCAACCTCTCCCTTTTTCCCATGTGTTATCTATAACATTTATTTATTTGTTTATAGGCTGCCTAGGTTTTTGACCAGTTGTCATGGTTTAGGGAGAGCAGTACTTTGAGCCCTCAGTCAGCTAAATGGATGTCTATCTAAACGACATGCTCTGCTCCTGTACTTCTCTCAGCATGGAATCCTGCAATTCATCCGACTTTTAGGCTGAGTCTCCAGGTTACAATACCTCTGCTTACTAACCATGGTTCCTCAGTGGGTCCAACTGAATTTGGTGCCTGCTATAGACTTCCTTTTGGGAGCTGTGACCAGTAGGAAAAAATCAGTGGCTCTGAAATATGTCTTTAAAACAAAGTTGTATACAGTGTTGTAACTGTGTTGGTCCTAGAATATTAGAGAGACAAGGTGGGTGAGGTAAAGTATTTTACGGGACCAACTTCTGATGGTGAGAGAGATGAGCTTTCGAGCTCTTCTTCAGGCCTGGGAAAACAAAGTATTATTTATTTACCCACAGCAACATAGCAAACAGAGCAAGGATTTAAAATGACAAAAGGCCTACACACATATTACCTACCTAACTTTAGATTTCCTCCAGATTTAGGTAGGCCCGACTTACCCCTGGTACTCCAACATCAGTCTCCGCTGCAGTCACTGCATCCTTCTGACTTCCTCACAGCTTCAGGGCTGAGGCTTTTAACACCACCTGCCTCCCAAACTCTTTGCTTCATCTTTCCACTTAGATGCCCCTCTCCATCCCTAACAGTTACCAGCCAGCCTGCTAATCAGAGCATGATGGGGGTAAAGCTTCAAAGGAATTGTTACTTAAACACTAGTTTACAGGTTACAGTGATCAGACTATCTACAGCAATTGACAGTAGGCTCATGCAAAAGCCACCAAAGACTGAATTAACATTTTGCATCCATGAAGCAGATAACATGGCAATGGTAGCTAGATAGTCAAATAGCTATCATAGTCATAAAAAATAACATAAGCTGTCTCCTATGTTCTTCACAATACCATAGCTTTTGTTCACACTTGTGGGATGGTGGCTTTTTGGACATCAGGTAAAATGTTCTTAAACAATTCCCAATTATCATTCACATTTTTCTGAGTAAATTCTTCATCCCAGTTGACTTGGCTCTTAATTGTTTTCAGTTTTGTGTTTTGGCCCCTTTAAAGCACCAAGTATATACATTACTGGTTTGGACTCTATTCTGTTTGCACATTGTATTGTAGTCATGTATAGTTAGAGAGCTGTTGCACTGTCCCTTTAAGAGCGGCACAAGGAAGTGACTTAGCTACACTAGTTCTGTGTGTGTGTCCTGAGCGCAGAGGGTGTGTTGGAAAAGCCTTTTAATAAAACCTGATCAGTTTACTGTAGCCTGTGTGGATCTCTAGCCCTGTGAGCAGTCTGCATGGAACCCCTACACACATAACAAATGCGTCCAAATCATCACCACTTGTTCCTAAGCTAACACTAATGTTTAGTTCTGTGATCAGTTCCTCTTCATCTGTCAAGACAAGGGCTGATCTAAAATGTCCCCAGGTTGAATGCAACACCTGTTGCATTAGAAAATTGTCATTTATAATTTGTAGAAGTTCTGAGGCTGTTTTAGTACTGGCAGCATGAGACCTCCAGCATGTGTCACTTGGATTGGAGTTGCCAGTGGTAACACAGCTTTTTACCTGCACGTTAGAGATAGGTACATATGGAGCTGGTCATCCTGTTCCCTAGTGTGATTTGGTGGTGTGTAGCCCACACCAAAGAGTACCCCATCTTGTGCTTTATCTGTTAGGACATTGTTCCAAAAGTATTCATGATCATTTTCTTACAAGTTATCTGTGACTCGGAAAGAAGTAATGCCATTTTAATATAGAGAGCCACTCCCTCTCCCCTTTGCCCACTTGATCCTTCCTAAGTAGATAACCATTGATTTTAACATTCCAATCATGCAAATCATTCCACCCCATTTCAGTAATACCAGTTAGGCACTAGCAAACCGGAGCAGCAAACAGGAGTTTTGCACAGGAGGTCTCCAGGTGAAGGAGGAGCAACTACATGGCCCATGGGTGAGTTTGTTGTTTGTTTGTTGTGTCTTGTGGCTAGCTGTGTGCCTGCTTGACTGACATTTATAGTGTGGTCTGTTTCGGGGGGTCATATGCTGAGCTAGGGGCCTGATAGGCCCGGCTGAGAGCATCTTCAGGAGGCTTTGATCCCTAATCCCTTTAGGAGCCCTGAAACGGGGCAGAGCTACTCAAGAAGAACAGAGATTTAAAAAGCCAGCTCCTAAGTGACCACAGGAGCTAGCAAACAGGAGTTTTGCAAGGGAGTTTACTTTAAACACCTACCCCCAGAAAATACATCAAAACATTTGCAAGAGTGAAAATAATGCAGACAGAAGTCCAGCAATGCAGTGGGGCTATCCAGTTTATTGCACTGAATGCAGCATGTACAACAGGCCTGCACAATTCGTAAAGCGGTAAGGGCCACATTACTCCAAAGAAAAAAGCCGAGGGCCGGATGCGAGGAAAGTAGTTGAGCAAAAAAAAAACCTCTCTGGCAAAAGTTGTTGAGCAAAAAAACTGTTGGGCTGTATGTTGTGCAGGCCTGATGTACAACTACCTGCTTCATGGGCAGTTGGCATATGTGTGCATTCAGTGCAAGCAGTTCTTGGCCCACAGAGAACGAGTGCGGGCTCTTGAGACCAGAGTGGCTGAACTTGAGGATCTAAGAGAGACAGGCACAACTGCAGGGTCTCAATGCGTGGGTGAGACAATGGTGTAGGGAAGAGGGATTTAGGTTTATTAGGAACTGGGGAACCTTTTGGGAAAAGAGGAGCCTATACAGGAAGGATGGGCTCCACCTAAACCAAAATGGAACCAGATTGCTGACATGTAAAATGAAAAAGGTGGTAGAGTAGTTCCTAAACTAAGGCCTGGGGGAAAGCCGACAGCTGTGGAGAAGCACACAGTGTGCATAGAGATTTTCCTTAATGGAGGATCTATTAACAGGGATTCTCTATATCCTAGTAAAGAGGAGACAATAGAAGTCAAGAAAGTGCAGGTAGGAGGTGGAAGAGAAATAGTCAAATGAAAGAATCCCATTCAATTACATTGCATGATGATACACAACTAAATATTGACAAATTTTATAGGTGCTTGTATACAAATGTTAGACTTTTAAATACTGAGATGGAAGAGCATGAGTGCCTGGTATTAAATGAGGATATTGATATAATGGGCATCATGGAAACTTGGCAGAATGATGATACTCAATGGGACACAGTAATACCAGGGTACACAATATATAGGAATGACAGAGTAGGTCATGCGGGTGGGGGAGTGGCATTATATGTGGAAGAAAGCATAGAGTCAAATATAGTAAAAATCTTAAATGAATCGAACTGTACCATAGAGATTCTCTGGATGGAAATTCCATGCTTGAATAATAAGAGTATAGCAATAGGAATACACTACTGACCACCTGACCAGGATGATAATGGTGATTGTGAAGTTCTCAGGGAGATTAGAGAGGCTATAAAAATAGAAAACTCAATAATAATGGGGGATTTCAATTATCTCCATACTGACTGGGTACATGTCACCTTAGGATGGGGTGCAGATATAATTTCTAGACATCATTAATGGCTGCTTCTTAGAGCAGCTTGTCCTGGAACCGACAAAGGGAGAGGCAATTCCAGATTTAGTCGTAAGTGGAGCACAGGATCTGGTCCAAGAGATGAATATAGCTGAACAGCTCAGTAACAGCAACCATAATGTAATTAAATATAACATCCTGCCGGAATGTGGAATTACACAAAAATGAGGCAGCTAGTTAAATGGAAATTAAAGGAACAGTCACAAGCATGAAATGCCTGCAAGCAGCATGGAAACTTTTAAAAATCACCATAATAGGGGCTCAATTAAATGTATATCCCGAATAAAAAAAAATAGTAAGTGACTATGACCCATCAATCCCAATGAGCATTGGGATTGATGGAACTGATGGGATTGATGTAAGTGGACCAAAAACCAAAAAGCCACCACGGCTCAACAAAAAAGTAAAAGAGGGAGGTAAAGGTCTGTGCCTCAACCTGTAACCAATCTCCTGGGAATGACCACTTTAGTGTGCTGGACCCACCGCTCTGCACAGTCCACAGGGGCAAGTCAGTGGCCTCCAGAAGTCCGAGACTGGGCTCTTCCCATAAGTGAAGCCATTTTAGACCTAACCAAGGTCATCTGGCAGCCCCCAACCACCTGTGCCCCTACCCCAACAGCCGCTGAAAAGAAATAATTAGTCCCTTCCAAGGGGGGCAGAATATTTCTTTTTCTCATATGAAGCTGAACTCACTTGTAGTCCAAGCCATCTTGGAACATCACAGACTGCACCAGCTGAAGGCTGCTCCTTTGGCCTAGGAGGCCAAGAGGTTATACCTCTTTGGCAGGAAGAGCTTCTCTTCAGCAGATGTACTCTTCAGGATCATGAACCATCAGCTGCTCATGTCAAAATATGACTGTCATGACAGGGGCAGGGGCAGTAAGGCCTAGTGGTCAGAGCAGGAGTCAGCGGCCAGGAACAGAGCCAAGGGTCAGAGTCAGAGTCAGGAACCGAGCAGGGGAGCAGGGCTGGAGCAAGGCTGGGTACAAGACAGGAGCAAGGCAGGCACAGGAGCAATCACAGTTGCAGGTGTAAGCATTGAACAGTCAGTGATCTGTTGCTAGTGCTGAACTTAAAAGCAGGCCTTCTGACTCCCTTCAGCCATCAGGCAGTCCCACCACAACCCAGCTGACCTCATTAATCTGCCTGGAGGCTGGGCTGGCTAGTCCTCAAACTCAGTTAAGGTGCTCAATCCTGGGCGGGGGCCTTTCACCCAGATGAGCTTGGTGGAAGTCCTGCAGTAGATCTGGTTCATGGACATTCTCTGCTGGCTCTCAGGAGCGGTCATCAAGCCGATAGCCTCCCCAATCCAGTAGGTTTAAAGCTTACCTCACACTTTCTTGGAATCCAAAATCTGTCAAAGTAGGTATTCCTCTTGCCCTTTGACCAGTGTGGGTGGCGGTGGCAGATTGGATCAACTAAGGAATGGGGTTTCTGTATAAGGATTTAGGTGGGAGATGTGGGTTTTCATAGACTCCGATCACTGCAGTTTGAATGTCACTGGGTTAATTTGCTTGTGGATCTTGACTTGACCTATGCATTGATGGTCTGCCTCGACTGACAGTCAGATTGATCGGAGTTTCTGGTTGACAACCAGCCCCTGTCCCCCATGGTAAGGTTAGGTATGGCCCCGATCAGCATAGAGCTTGTAGATCTCTTTGGCAACTTCCAGATGGTCCGTGAGTTCCTAGTACAGATGGGTGACCAGTTCTGCAGCTGCAGGGACTTGGGAAATGGTGGGTAACACTGAGTGGAAACATGGATTGAAGCTGAAACTGGCATAGACCAGGCTCTGCTGGGTAGAGGAGTGGACTGAATTAGTATAGGCAAATTCTGCATATGGCAGCAGGAGATCCAGTCATCCCGGTGCTAATTTAGGAAGCAGTGTAGGTACTACTCCAGGATCTGATTTGCCTATTCTGTCTGTCCAATAATTTGTGAATTCATACTTCTCTAACTTAGCATAAAGGCAGTTTGGACAAAGCCTCTCCAAGACACAGCACATGTGTTGATTCTGGAGGGCTGGTATTGGAGAAGATGAGGATATTGTCAAAGTAGCTCATGACAAACTGATCCAACATGTTGCTAAAAGTATAATTGATGACATGTTGGAACACCATAGAGCCTTGCACCAGCCGAAGGGCATTCCCAAGTATTCAAAGTGCTGATATCGGGTGTGAAAGGCATTCTTCCATTCATCCCCTTTCTGAATACAGACCAGGTTATAATCTCCATGGAGATTATAACCAGCTTGGTAAAGATCCTAGCAGACCAAAGTCTCTCAAAAAGCTCATTAATGTTCCTTTGCTGAGTGGATGGAAGGAGAAGCGATTTCTTCCCACAGGCTCTCAAAGAGGATTTCCACCTGCATGTTCTTATTGTTCCTCCGCCTCGATGGGCTGAGGCGCATTCTGCAGCGCTCAGGCCGTCTCAGTGGCCTGGCAACAAGGACTCTTGGGATCTGTGGAGGGCGATTTGGAGCTCTGCCCGCTCCTTTACCAGCCACTAGGCTCTGATTCAGGGATTGGCATTTTTCAGTAGGTTTAAAGTCTCACTTTACAGTGGAAGGCTCAAACCAGCGGTTCCCGTCCTGAGCCCCCAGCTTCAGGGCTAGACAATGCTACTGCTTTGAGGAGGCGGAAACCAGAGCTGGCTGTGCAGCCACATCCTGCCTGGTGAGCAGCCCCCTCTGCTGGGCAAAGTGCACATGTCAGGGCTAGCCTTCCATTAACACGTTTTGTGAGCACCTGGTGCTGCAAAGAAGTCAGTTCCACTCAATGCATTATGAAGCTTTTGCTAGTTCATCCTGACAATATCTGTGCCATCTGAGCAGCCGCACCAGCACAGCAGGGTGAGCTGGCAGTAGCCCTCCAAGCAGGGGTCCTGGGCCTCTCCCCAGAGGTCATGAAGTATTTACATAGAAGTGTGGGTAGATGCAGGGTGCATGTTGGGTGGCTGCATGTGTGTGTGTGTTTGGAGGTATGGGTCTATGTGCAAAGAGTGTGAGTGGAGGGTGTATCGATGGGAGATGTGTGTGTGTCTGGATGTGTGTGTGTGTGTTTGTAGGGGATGTTATTCACACACCCATGCTTGTTTGTAGTTCACCAAGCTGAGAACATTCTGTTGGCAAGGACTGGGTGTGTGCCAGCGGGCTGTCAGTTGGGAAAGGTGTGTGTGTGCACCGAGACTCTGCCACCTCCAGGCTAGATCAACGGCATGTCATCATTGAACTCTGCCAGTCAGAGCCCCCTAAACCAGCACTGGCAAATAGCTTACGATGCTGGTGATTCAGCCCTGCAGAGTGATTTTAAAATCAAGTCTCAGAGTTTTCCCTGGAGGGAGTGGTGGGGCAGATTCAACCAGCTGTCACCCCTTAGCCTGTGACTGCACCGCCCCCTCAAGCCATACTACACCAACCTCACTCTTTCTGACAGGGGTGTCTTGCCTCATGTCCTGCCTGGAGCAGCCTTGATTTCCCCTGCTTCCCTTTGAGCCCCAAATGTGGTTCATCCCTGCTGCAAAGGCAGCCCTTGTCAGCGCTCCATCCCACAAAGGGTTTCTGTGCCTGCCAAGTGATTTCTAGGGCACAGCCATCACACTCAGCAGCCTGTCACGCATCTAGCAGCTCATCTCTAGCCAAGCACGCTGGGAACATTGTGTTTATACATGCCATGGCAGGGCCAGGCGCCGGCCAGTGCAATTAGGGAGACTTCTGCACCTCATCCTGCAGGGCTCACTCTTATCATGCCAAGAGCCGAGGTAGAGTCCAGGACCTGGAGCTGGATGGGCTCCCTCGGGGCAGGACTGACTTGCTCTCAGTGCTCTGTCCCCAGCCTGGTCATTTCTCCAGCTTTATCAGATCTGAGACGTGGTGCTGAAAATGGGCTGAGCAGAGCTGAAACCAGCGCTCAGGGTGGTGGCGTCCCACAGAGTTACCTTAGCTGTCTGTGGCTCCATAGCCGCCCAGTAGATGTGTATGGGCCCAACACTGTGGTATCCAGGTGGCTGCTTGCAAGTATAAATATGAGGACACGCCCCAGACCCACCCACTGATTTTTCTGATCTCATTTCAGTGTCCAGCACCTGGAAGGCTCCTTTAATTGCCATCTATTTAACTGGCCACAGAATTCAGATCTAGGTTTCAAACCAGGTGGCGAAAGCTGCGGGACTTTGCCTGGGGAATGAGGAGTCGCTGTGCAATGCGGATCAAGCTCGGGGTTTGAAGCCTGAGAATGGTTTTGGCTGGGGCCCATTGCTAACAGTACCCTCTGCATGAGAGCAGTTCTGGGCCTGCCCAGATCCATGCAGTTGCCAGCTGGAAGCATCCAACTCAGGCGTATAAAGGAAAACGCTGCTCACTGTCTGGGAGCACCCAGGAAAATGGGCCTATTCTGGGTAGCGTGGTGTGATGACCGTGAGCTGCTGAGCCTGGGCTGGGGACCAGGGCCGATAGCTCAGCTGCTCGGGTGCAATGGAACTCTCAATGATAAGAGCAAAGTGCGTCTGTGCAGGGACAGAGCTTGTGCGGGGCTGTTCCCAGGCTGTGGAACGAACACCCGCAAACAAAGGACCAGCCCAAACCTCCCCACCTCCTACTCCAAGTGCCCAGCACACGTCTCCGAGTGACTTCCACTAACACCAACACAGTGACACCTGCAGGGAGTATTTACAAAGGAGCACTAAGGAATGAATGGGTAAGGCAGGCTGGAGCACCATCAGCTCCACACCCAGCTATGGGGACTCATGGGGTTGGAGTAGCATGTGGGAACTCTAGGGTGAGCAAGGTCCCAGGGTAGGGCACCAGGGAGCAATGCTCAGGGCTCTGTGCACTTTTCAGTTAAGAAATAAACAGAAAATTTCTTCGTCTTGAACGTATACATCTCTGAGATGCCCCCAAGCCCAATGTGTTCACTTAGCCCTGTGCTCTCTACACACATGGCACGGCTGGGACAGCCCTTTGTCCAGGAGCTCTCTGCACGTCACCTGGTAGGGGAGCTGCTGTTTCATGATCCAGGGAACTGGCGTCAGATGGCCCATGTTCCCTGGAGGAGCTGTTATTGAGGGGACACCAGGGAACTGGCCAGGCTGGGAAGTTAGTCCGCAAGCCACTGACCTCATGGACAGAGCAGGGCGCAGGGTTTGATAAAGTGCCACGTGTTCAACCTAACCTGCATCCAGCTCCCCTCTTTGCTAATGAACCAGCTTCTTTCACTGTCAGGGTTGCCAGTTTTGGTTGGCTGTATTTCTGGAGCTTTCATCACATGACACAAGCTTTACTTAAAGATTAATCTTTATTTCCTGGAGGCTCCAGGCCAGTCCTGGAGAGCTGGCAGTCCTGACCACTACAGAGGTTCTGCCCTTGCTCTTGGAGCCGTGTGTACAGATACCGTGGGCTCCCCAGTGGCCATCCCAGATCAGCAGCCGCCCTGCTCCGGAAATGTTGGCCCCATTAAAAGCTGGGAAAATAAATAAAAACACTATTTGGTTCTGTCACTTGGTTGTTTTCCCCCAGCTTTCTCCAGTGACTCACCAACCATCCCAGAATGATCGCCAGGCAGGCAGGCAGGCAGGGCACAGCGTGACCAAGGCCTACACCAGGTGCACCCCCTCATGGTACAGAGCAGAGAGATGGGAGAAACGTTGGCCGAGCCCGACATTCCTAGGAAGGGCTGCTCAGAAAGCCTGTCCTTGTGCCTGAGCATGTGTGTATGTGGGGGGGGGGGGGGGGGGGGGGGAGGGGGGTATCTCGCTTCGCCCACCCTCTTTACTGCGCAGAGCTGTGAGCCATGGCTGAGGCACACAGGTGCCGTATTTTCTTGTGCTCTTTGTTTGAACGCTGCAGTTGGGTTAGTATCTCCAAGACACCCTCCTATCAAAGGTGGACGCTCTCAGAGGGTGGGAGTGGCCATGAGCTGTTAGGGAGCGCCACAAAGCTCGTCGCTTGCTGTGAATGGTGTGTGTGAGGCGCTTTCCCTGCCCCGTAAAACTCCACCAGGAATTTCAGGCTATGGAAAGTGAGATGGGCTGGGGTTGTTTATTGGCTAGTCATTTCCTCCGCCACTGTGTGTTCTGCATGGGAAGGAGAAGGCGCCTCCTTGCTGCAATCCCAGCTGGAGCTCCTGTCCATCTGGGTAACTTTCCAGCTGCAGAAACGTTGCAGTGTTAGGAATGGAAGAGTCTTAGCACAGTGCTCCCAGTTCTCTGCAATGCCTCCCTGCTAGGTGATCATACGTCCCGTTTTGGCCGGGACAGTCCCTTTTTTAGGCCCGTCCTGACTTTTTTGGCAAAAGTGGGCATTTGTTCCATTTGCTCTTGCCAACTGGACTACTTGGCAAGCACAAACGGGACAAATGCCCACTTGTGTCAAAAAAGTGGGGTGTGTAGGAAATGCTGGGGGGTGCGTGGTGATGCCAGCCCTGTGCAGGTGGGGAGGCAGGGCTCCAGCGGGGGACAGGCAGGGCTCAAGCGAGCAGAGATGCCAGCCCTGTATGGGGAGGGCAGGGCTTGGGTGAGTGATTCAGGCCCCTTGGGTTGGGGGGTGGCTTGGGTGAGCGTCTCTAGCCAGCCCCGCGGTAGGGGGGACAGGCGGTTCTTGGGCCAGCCCTGCGCTGAGTCCCATTTTCCCTTTGGGAAATACGGTGACCCTACTCCCTGCAGACACTTGTCTTTCACTGTCAGGAGGTCTCGTCTCACCCTAAGATGCTGACCACCCTCCCTTCCCCCCAGAGCTGGATGTGGTGCAGATAAGGCCCAACGGCGCTAACATGAAGTGCAATCACCCAGTGACTCCCAGGGACAGCTCACAGCAGAGCACACTTGGTGCATCGTGCTCTGCACACGCTTCGGCAGTCGTGGTTAGTTGTGGCAGAGGAAGAGAAAGGAGCGAGGGAACAAGCACAGCAGGCTTTCTGGCGGAGGAGCTTTGCTGCTCGAGGTAAGGACTACCTGGCATAAGTCCCAGCCAGTAGCGCAGCCAGGTCCGGAGCGCAGGGGGAGCGGCGCTATAAAAGGCGCCTCCCCCTGTACTCACCTGGCGGCACTCTGGGTCTTCAGTGGCACTTCGGCGGCTCATTCGGGGTCTTTGGTGGTACCTGCCGCCGAAATGCCGCCGAAGACCCGGAGCGCCTCTGGGTGAGCGCAAGAGGCGGCGCTTAAAAAGAAGCGGCGCCTTGTTTTAGTGCTGCTAAAAAAAGGCGCCGCTTCTGCCGCTTCTGCTCAAGGGGGAGCGACCGCTCCCCCTGCTCCCCCCCCAGCTACGCTACTGGTCCCAGCACCCCCTCTGGCTGGTTAAGGAGAGGTGCTGGTGAGTTTCAACGAGAGCCCCCGTTTTTTCCTGGGAGATTGGTGGCTGCAGTAGAGAGCCCGAGTGTTCTGGATCCTGTAATGGGAAGGGGATGCTCATGGCTCCGGCAGGGGTGTGGTGTTCAGAATAGACAGAGAGGGCTAGTGCCACAAAGGGGACTGCAGTCCCTAATGTTAGGCGCCTCGTCCAATCCACAGTCCAGGTGAGGCATTCAGCCTCCCTATACGATGCCTGGGGAGAGTTAGGCACCTACGAATGGGAGCCACAAGGCCAGCACATGGTGTTAGCAGCTGCCTCTGCTAGCCAGGCAGAAGGGGACGGGCTGCAGGGGCTCCCATGCCATAGGCGAGAGCTCTAGCCAGAGCCGGCGCTGGGCATAAGCAGACTAAGCAATTGGTTAGGGCCCCCGAGCAGCTCAAGAGGCCCCTATTTGCTATTTATTATGCATTGTGTGTGTGTGTGTGGGGGGGGGGGAATAATTCCTGCTTTGGGACCCCAATGGGCTAGCACTGCCTCTGCTAACCACTAGGCTACAGAGCCATTTTCATGCTTGAGCTCCCTCTCTGGGGCCCAATGAGTCTTTCATTAGTTAGCCACAGTGGAGCAGTTTCAACAAGCAAGAATGAGGGGTTCCCCGCATCAGCGTATCCCATAGCTCGGTGATTAGTGCACATCCCTAGGAGGCAGCAAAGCCCTCCTCAGAGGAGAATGTGAACCAACGTTTCCCACATGCCTGGTCTGTGCTCTAACCACTGAGCTACAAGTTACGAGGGAGATGAGGATCCTCCTTCTTCCCCCCACCCTCCCAGCTGTTTTATGTGAGCTCTGGGCCTACAGCTGGGTTAGGCAGGTGATGCCTAGCTTTTCTCGGGTCATGCAGCAACAGACGCCTAGCATGAGGCTGCAGTGCACAGGCACAGAGCCAAGGGCCCTGAGGGAGCGTCTTCTGCAAAGAGGCACCAAGGGCGCTTTGGCGCCTACAGGGTTTGAGGGTAGCTGGATGGGGGCTTGGTGAGTCCCAGTGAGGCCTGATTCTGTGATTTAGGTGCCTAAGTCCCATTGTGAATGCAGCCCTACAGTAATTCGGGTGGCCTTGGAAGAGCCAGGCACTGGCAGAGGTCTCCAAGGTTGCCTCGGCATCTGCAAGAGAAACCTTTACTTTTTATTATCAATTAATAATAGTAATAATCCTGATAATTAAAGGATGTATTGTGATTGGCTAATTTACTCACAACATGAGTAAATGATCATCCAATCAGACTGCAGTATTTCCAACCTGCACCATGATCAGAGAAATGGCACCAGAGCTAAGTGACAATCCGTTCTCTAGCTGGGCCTTGGCTTTGCTGATTTCATGTGCAAAGCTGTGCCATTCTCAGAGTCCAGGGAAGCGCCAAAGTTCTCGCAACCCTCAGACCAAGAGAAATGCTCCAATTAGCTTCTTATGAATCTGCCAGTGAAAATGTGGAATTTAAATAAATTAAGGCTGAGCCCCTGAGAAGCCCACAGTGAACTGTGTGACACTGCACCCCATATTTGTCATAGTAATATTATTATAATATAGTTATGGCATAATTATGATGCATTTTGTACAAGATAAGTCATGTCACGAGTCATTGGAAAAGTTATGATTTGCTGAATATGAATATCCTATTTGTATGCATGTATCATTTTTGTATTTGAAGTTATAAATACTGATTATGTATCTGTACTTCAATTGTAGTTACATCTGAGTAATGCTTTCAGTCTAGATAGCCTTTTGGGAAGGGCCTATTCAGGGTAATGAGCCATTAGGGAAAACAATAGGCCTTAGGAGAAACTTATCCCCCACCTGGGGAGCCTTCCTGAGACTACTCCAGATAGCCTATAAGTAATAGCTGCTATGACTCTACAAGGACATGTGACCAGGCCACATGATTCTGGGCTCCATCTTGGGATAGCAGTATTTTTCCACAAAGTTGGTCTGGGAATCAAGTTTTGAAACAAAGGGCTCCCGCCATATGCTAAAGCTATATAAGGCAGAGAGTGACATCATCTGTGGTTCTTCACTCCCCACACAAGAAGACACTTGGAAACACTAAGGAACAAAGATTGAACTGGGGGAAGTGCTGGACCCAGGCTAAAGGGATTTCTAGCCTGTGTATGAAAGACCTGGGGATTCCAAGCTGTAATGGAAGTGCAGCTTGTCCCATAAGAATCTGAAGCCCGCCTGTCTCATCAGCCTATGTGAGAATTTGCTAATTCATATTCTATCTTTCTAGTATCTTAGACGTAGTTTGCGTTTTGTTTATTTACTAGGTAACCTGCTTTGAGCTGTTTGCTAGCACTTATATCACTTAACATCGATCTTTCGTAGTTAATAAACTTATTTTATGTTTTAATCCAAACCAGTGAGTTTTGACTTGAGTGCTTGGGCAAAATCTCTGCTTGGTTACCACAAGTGTGCATTGTTCTCTTCACATTGAGGAAGAGGAAGACTAGGTATTAAACCCATATACTGGCCAGATTTGATCAGGACAGGCTGGTACAGCACTGGGGTCCTAGGCTGGGAAGCTGGTGGTTAGAGAGCCTGCGTATAACTGCACCTGGGTGAGTGAATTCTGGTGAAAGTGCAGGCTGGAGGGCTTTGCAGCTTCTCACAGCAGCACAGCGTGAGAGGGAGCCCAGGCTGGTGGGTCAGAGGGCTTAGTGGTACCCCAGTTCTAGGTGGCACCCTGGGGAGAACCTGTCACAAACTGAACACTGAATTCAGTGGTTGTCCTTGTCACAGCTGAGCAAAATGAAGTAGCAATCTGAGAGCAGAGAGAGTGACAAGACAAGAGGGTATTTAATAATGAAGGTGTTGTTGGTAACATAGCTGAGGAAACGTGTCTGTTTACAAGTTTTAAGTTGACAGCATCACTTTAAATAAGGAAATACATTTGTCGAGAGGAGAAAACTATCTGGAAAGCCCTGTACATTTAGGCAGTGCAGCAGCTAAACTACTCTGGATTCAAGTGCTATTAAAATTCACCATGGAATGGTTTCTAAAATTTCTCACTTATAAAAAAAGAAATTCTCTTAACAAATTGCAACGTGTGATTGTTCTAGCTACCAGTGTCTGGTGAACATTTGTACAATAGAAAAGTGGTGCTTTAAATAGTGACTTAAAAAAGCTACTAACGTTCTTTATACAACATGCAACAACATAATACCTCATCAACTGAGGCCAAAGGGGGCTGCAGAGACTCCTCCTCAAGCTCCAACAAATCTTCAGCAAGTCACCCACATGGGAGTGCCCCCCACAGTCCCTTTGCACTGGGCTCTTCCCCAGATGACTGCATGGCCAGTGTGCTGCCCTTCCAGTAACACAAATATTAAATACACTCAAGCTGTAAATATTTTAACAATCTTTGTCAGCAACAATATTTACTTTTGCAAAACAGCTGACAGGTAATTCCTAAAAAAGTAGATGCATCCCTAAAACAGTAGACATCAGATTCTTTGGTGGAAGCCAAATGGTGACGAGATGGGATGGCCCTTTCTCACCGGGGAGCCCAGTGAACAATATTGCACCGTGATTCAGAGGAGAAAGGCTGGTGGCTTCCTACTGCAGCCAGAGCTGCAGCAAAGCATCCATCTCTGAAGAACTGGGAAGAACGAGCTCCTCTAGCCTTGTGGATTCACAGCTGTTCTCCGGATGACCTTGCTCTGAGCTGAGCAACTGGTGGGGCAGCAGTAAACTCAGAAAGGGGAAGGAGAGAGGCGCGAAGGGGAGAGGGATGGCAGGGAGGAGGGCTGGCATAGGGAGCACAGACTGCACAAGCAGATGGTCACACAAACTCCAGCCATAATTAAGGACCTGTTTTGACCCATTCCATTTCTTGGGGAACACACAGGAGGGGCTTTTTATTGTAATGGAATTTCTGTGGCTCTCCCCCACCCTCAGGGTTCCCTGCAAGTTCAGGATTGAGGAGAGGTTCATCCTCAGGTTTCTTATAATGCAGAGAAAAGCCCAAGGGATCCCCTCCAGAGCTTCAGTTTGTTTACTTCCCAATTCAACATGCTCTTTGTCCCCTGCTGGAGACACAGTTATACCACACCAGTTATTTATACCACACCAGTAGGAAATCGACCGCTCTGTCAGTGCATCAGGTTCTTTCAGTAGCTCTATGAGCAATCTGAGCAGCTGGAGTCAGGTATCAGGACATCTGTGGTTTGGGCTGCTTTGAGGTTAAATTATAAAATGTAACTGTGCAGCATGGAACACCCTTGGCTTTCACTCACTAAAAGTGGCCATATGAGATGTGCTCACATGAGTTCTAGCACATCTCTGTCATGGCATAACTCACTGCCCTTGACTGGACAGCAGCTGTCTGTGCTATGGGGACTTGGCGTCAAAACCATTTTCAATCAATGACTAATTGGAATGGAGACAGGAAGCAGAGCGAGGTGGACCTGGCTGTACAGTGCAGTGTGTTTTGTCACTGTGGTGGGCAGAGAGCATGGCACTAGCTACCCCCACAATACTTCTGACCAAACTGGGCCTTTCTCCATGGCTAAGATGTGCCGTGCAGTATTTCTTAAAGGAGATGAGGCGGCTTTCGGTAGCAATGCCTTGGACCCTGTTCTGGATGCTTTCATGCTTCCTCCCAGGTGAGGTCTCTTTTCCACACAATATGTCACGAGCTACTCCAGTTCTCATGTGAATGGCTGCTATGTGAAAAAGCATCAAAACTCAAGAAAAATGTTTTAGAGAACTCTTATTTTTAAAAGGCATCAATAGCCATGTAGGTGTGAAAAATAACGGGGCAGCGTCATTGTGCTGACAATTCTCAGTCACTGAAAAAGGATAGGCATTATGTACTGGGGAAAATACTCCAGTTTCCCCTGACTGATTGGCACATTAGCCCTTTCGGTCAGGACTCGGTTCCTGTTGGTTCTATTGTTTAATGAAAGGACTTGTGGTTGGCTGCTTTTGCTGTACATCCCCATCTGCATTGCCACCACCTTTCACCACTGCTGTAAGTGAAGGTCCATGGTGGTGTTTAAGCTGAGATCAGTGACGTCTAGGAAATCTATATTGAAGAGGCTGGGCCCGGTGGTGGTGAAAGAGCCAAAGCCAGTGGCTGAGCTAGGTGGGGTGAGATCCAGCCATTCCATCGTTTCCCAGGGCGATTCAGTGAAACTCATTTGTAAACCGGAGCCTTCAGCGGAGGAGGGTGACAGCTGGGTCTCCATGGGCGAGAGAGGAATCTCCTGGGATGTCAGAAGTTCATCTGCAACTTTGCTGGAAAACCCATCGATTAGCCCTTCAAATTGAGACTCCTCACCGCCCATTTTCAGGAGGGGGATCTCGCTGACCTTTCCCAGGGGACTCTGGGAATTTAATAAGACTTCGAGGTGAGTGTCATTGCTGCCTGTGCAGTGGTCAAATGAGAGTTGGGCTGAGGAAACATGTTCAAATGGAGCAGAGGCCTTTGGAAGTGAAGCGCTGGCGTTCCCTGAAGACACCGTTATCTGAGGTACTTTTTGGAGGCAGGAACGATCTTCTTTGGCAATGGCTGGCATTTCTGTTTGCAAAAGGAAATGGAGAGATTAGACCACGCCATGTAACTGGCCACATACTTTGACTATCTGCTTTCCCTTAGAGCCTACCCCACCATTCTGCTCCACTCAGGGTTCCTCCAACCTTATCAGTGCAAAAACGGACATCTTCCAACAAGACTTCCTTCCTCCCTGCACCATTTATCCCCCCCCCCACACACACACACACTTCACATCCATCCACTGGCTCCCTTTTCTCCAGCTTATCAAACACAAACTGCCTGTCTTCAGTTGCAAGGCCCTTCCTGGCTTAGCCGTGTACTACTTATCCTCTTATCTGCAGTCATGCTGCCACCAAGGATGCCAGCCTACATTGCCCAAGAGTTTGATTTTCCAACATACGCCTTTGTGCTGTCCCCCACGCTGCCCCTGTGCATGGGAGGAGCTCCCCAGAGACATCTGAAAACCCATCACACTGCCCTCCTGCAACTGCCCCCTTGCAACAACCCTCTGCTGAGAGGCCTAGTTAGTTCTCGGCCGTGCTCAGACAGAGAATGTGCTGGGACTGCTGCTGCTGACACCAATCAGCATGGTCTCACTGGTGAAAGAGAGCCAGCCCAGGGTATGTGGGGGAAAGTGCGGCACTGAGTGGATGGCCCAACTGACTCTCAGGCTCGGGGTGACTCAGGATCAGAATGTTGCTCTGACCCTTTGTAAACAGGACACTTGTCAGATCACCCCAAACCCCAACATGGCCTGGTTTGTCCATGTCATAGAGGGCCCTGCTAGTACCAGCCCTCAACTGCTCAGCTTCCAAAGTCACCACGAGGCCTCCTCATGGAACACTATAATCAGCAATGCCCGAGAACATGGAGCCAGCCCATCTAAGGGGTGAGTGACAGGAGATGCTTTTAAAGCTTGATTACCTAGTATGGAAGCCAACTGACAGCTAAGCATCAATGATGCTTTCCCGATAGGCACTGGCATATGGGCAGGGAACAGACAATATCCCTATAGGCCATCATCAGAGAAGATAATGCATCTTCGTAGCTCGTAAGTGTGGGAAAGGGGCATAATCAGTGTTCCCCAAAGGCATGGGCCTAGGCAATGCTTTGCCTAGACATGGCCGTGGCAAATGAGTGTGGGGAATGGGCACTGTGTGACTCAAAAGCCATTAGTAGTTCACTACTCTGTGTCAGCAATGCCTGCTAGGCCTGACAGAGTCATTGCAACAAGCACATGGCTGGCATAGTATTTATCTCTAAAGACTGTCATATGAGGTATCAAATGAAAGCTTATATTCTACTGGTCAGCATAAGCATCATGAGATGTCTGTACAGGTGTTCTTCAAGAAGCTGTATGTATGTGCTAAAAATAGGTTTACACTCAGTAACCAGGCAGGGCTTATAACTGAGGTTCTCCCAGACAATGGAATGTTGCTTTACCTGGCTCCATAGGTCTCAGATGTAAAGCAAGCCTAAGTCAATGGGAATTACATTTGCATCTGAGGCAAACAGGATGAACATGTTAACAGGCTAAGAAAGCTGCATGGCTTCAGCTCCTCGGAGAAGAAACAGCAGAGGAGAAGACCTTTATCTGGGGGGACACTTCCAGAGGATACATTGCCAAGGCTTACTGGACTGTAAGAAGGGTTTTCCGCTTTGTTGAGCAAAAAGGACAGCACTTTTTGTATCCATCAAAGCTGGATCCTGGCCCTGGTGGGTGGTGATGCTGAGAGGTTGCTTTACGTAAGCTGCTTATCTGAGACCAAGATTTTCGCCTGCTAAAGTTATGTTTGTCTCTTAGAAGTTTGTTACACTCTGTTTTATTTGTAACCATTTCTGTTTTCATTATCCTTCTTTATATCATTGAAATCTCTATCTTTCTTAATAAACTTTTCTTTGTTAGATCATATGAAGATCTCTGGGCTGTAATACTAAGCAAAGCGTGAATTCTTAGTTGGAGATAGCAAACTTGGTATCATTTCTGTGAGTGGCCAAAGGCAGGGGCTGGGTGCTCCAGGGGAATGCTTTCCGAGGGGGCTCAGGAACTGCGGAGCACCAAGTGTTACATGTAAGGCACTGCTGACAGTAAGGGCTGACAGAGCCCTGAGAAGTTTGTCTGGGGTGGCTAGTCACTTAGCACCAGCAAATCTCTCTCTAGCTGGAACAGAGGGGGTCACACAGTGACTAACAGCCCCCTGAGAAAGCGTCACAGTATTATTGTTCTCCTTGGGGAATGGGCACAGACAGTGCTCTGTAGGGAACGGGCGCAGGCGGTGCTCTCTCTAGGGAACGGGTGTGGGTGCGAGCGGTGCTCTCTCCAGGGTACAGGCACAGGTGTTTCTCTCTCTAGGGAATGGGCGCAGGCAATGCTCTCTCTCTAGGAACAGGTGCAGGTGTTTCTCTCTCTCCAGGGAACAGGCACAGTGTTTCTCTCTCTCGAGGGAATGGGCGCAGGTGGTGCTCTCTCTCTAGGGAACGGGTATGGCTGATAACCACAGGACAAGCTCTCCACAGGAAAGTAGTTACAGTAATGCATGTGGGGATTTGTTAAAAGCAAAGCTCTCCGGCAGTGATGGACATGTGCAGGGCACCTCCAGAGCACTGCTCCACTTGTGTAATGGAAAACAAAGCTTTAAAACCAGCCTCAGCCATTCCTTCCTTAGGGAAAGCCAATGCAAGATGGCAGCCTCAACGAGGGCTGCTCCAATGCGGTTCTCACAGTCCCATGTTCATCACCATGGCACTGAGCATGCTTTTCCAGCAAGGGCACTGTGTGTAAGGTATCAAATCTCTGCCTACCTCCACTCTCAATCAGCACATCCAGGAGCTCGTCCATTTGCTGACTTCGAGTCATCTGCTGCAGCAAAACACCACAAGAGGAGAGCAGGGGGTTAGAAGCGGTTTCTCAGGCCAGGGGCCAAAGCACAAGATGCAGCTTTGCTAGTCCTAGAGTGCTGGAAAGGTGAGATCCCATGCTATGCTGAAGAGTACGCTGAAACCCCAACGCGTGACCGGAATTGGCATCCAGAGACGGGGAAGACAAAGGGGATCCCTGGGACCAAGAGGACTCTCCATGCAGTGTGGATGTGCTTGCCTCCCGATTTCCTAATTTCCTGTGGCTAGTGAGCAATGAGCTGGTCTCTGTCCCCTCCCTGCAGGTAGAACTGAGCTCACAGGCTCCATGGTCACTGCACAGCCATCTATTACAACCATTTAAATCCCACTTTGCAGCTGGGATTCAGGAGCCTGAGGACCAAGTTGGGTGCACACAGCCTTCTTGGGCCTCTTGTGCCCAACACACCCAGTGCTTGCCCCAGTAAGATGCCTGCTCCCCTATGCCCTCATCCCCCTGCTGTCCAATCAAGCCTTGCTAATGAAATGCACGTTCCCTGCTGTTTCCTTTGATTTAAATACAAAACGACTCCTCGTCCCCCATCCATTATGTGCCAATATTTAGTGCTATCTACTGGCCCACATGGGATGAGTTTGGTGGTTTCAGTCTAGTTACCAATGGAACAACTATCCACCATCACAGCTGGCACTAAGTGGCACCCTGTTTGCAGTCTCATGAGATGCCAGGGATGAAACGGACTACGGAGACTGAGCTACCGCCTCCACCTCAGGCACAAGGCTGAGGCACTCTGGCAGGGGGCAGAGCAGGCCAAGCTTGTATTTGCTCTGGGTCTAACTACAGGAGTCAAAATTTTCCAAAGTGACTAGAGATTTGGTGTGCCCAAGTTGGGACCCCGGAGCTCACATCCATTTGAGGTGTTTCAACTTGGGAACCAAAAACTGGAGCTCCCCGTATCACTAGCCCCTTCTGTTCTGCTTGACCAGAGCATCAGTCTGCAGGGCTGTCAGCCTAGCACCTTTCACCAGCACAGTATTCAAATAAAATCAAGTCTGATGCTTTTCTGTCACAGTGAGGCAATAGTTAGCAGCTAACGCCTGGATGCACAACAGGGATTAGGCAGCTAAGGCCCAGTTTCTGGACTACTGCGATGCACAAAACTCCAGCTGCTCCCATAGGTGCCTAGGGTTACTCAGAGCCTAACAGTTTGCAGTAAAAGTTCCGTAGTGCCTGTGTTCCTGCCGCTGGGCATGTGCAACTGCCCCCGTGGGCATCCAGGTGCCGATCTCCCACCTGCACCCCGGAGCAAATTCACAAACTGGGGGAAGAGAGGTGCTTGGCCGCCCAAGTCACATGCAGGGCCCAATCTGACAGGCATGCTCAGAAGCTACCGGTCGGGCCCTCAGGTGAATTCACACAAAAGAGGACCTCCTTCAGGTAGCAGTAGTGTGACCAGATGCCCTGATTTTATAGGGACAGTCCTGATTTTGGGGTCTTTTTCTTATATAGACTCCTATTACTCCCCCCACTCCATCCTGATTTTTCACATTTGCTGTCTGGTCACCCTAATAGCAGTAGGACTTGAACCAGGGTGGGGAGAGCTTTCCACATCCCTGATAAGGCCCATAACCACTAGACTAACAGTTCTGGGGTTATCATTGGTCTCCTTCCCTCTGGGATTTTTGCTGACAGCACAGACACCTATTGCCAAGAGAGTGTTTGCACCTTCCTCTGACCACGTACCTCTGTCATTGGCCTCTCCCATTGGCTAGCTCATGCCTAGTGTGCTGGCTTTTGTGGATTGCAGTCTAAGGCACCTCACTCTCCCCATTCAATGGACTTGGACACCCAACTCAGGCTTTGTGGATCACAGTGATCTTCTAGGCACCTAATGCCTTTTGTGCACTTAGGCCTAAAATGTCAATTCAAGCTATCTCTCGTACACATCAAATGTGCCTGCTTCACTCAGACCAGGCAATGTGCTGTAATCGCCACAGCCACTAGTTCCATAAAACTCAATCAAAACAGAACAAGATCAAAATGGCAAAACCTATTCCTGTAGAAAATAAAAACCATGCAGTTACCTGCTTCACTGCATCCGCATAGGATGGAGGCTGCTTTACCTCCGAGAGGGCTGGGCTTGACTTACAAAAACTTGGGGATGGAATAGAAAACTTTTGACCTGCCTGCGTAGCCATCTGCGTGGGGGAAATATAGGGAAATGTAATCAATCCACAGGCAAAAGGTTATGCTCCTCTCTGCCTTTCTTTCTACCTTTATTTGGGGCCCAAGCCACCTCTCGCCCCAGTGTAAACCAGAAGTAACTCCAGTGGAGTCAATGGTATTACACTAGTGCCAAACCAGACTAAGTGAGGGAAAAATCAAGCCTGTGGGCAGGACAGATGGATTCAGGAGACTAGTTATGAATTCCCCTAACTATGAGGAAACCATTCAGGTCTGTCTGTGTGCACAGTTCCTGTGCATTTTAACATGAGATGCCCCTGGGCAGTTTTTCTTTCAGCACCCGCATTCAGCTCAGCTCTGAATGTCCCTACACCAGAACAAGAGGAAGAGCAAAAAAAGGCAAAATAATATGCTGGTGAAAAATATTGGCCAAATGTAGACAGCAAGGTCCCAAAGATACTGCGTTACTGGTGCATAAACCCACCTCCCCTGCCCTTAGCTCCCCTCTCACACTACAGCAGCCCTGGCTGATTCTGACCAGGTCTTATGTTAATTAGTGCAATGCTTGTTTTTTGACACCCAACCCAAATTCCGTTGTATAACTCAACTGTCTGAATCACTGGACAATGCTCCAGCTCGGAGATGCAGTAACCCCACTGCACATCTCTACTGCCCCTTGTCAAAGAGTCTCTAGAGGCACAGTGGGTCAGTTCTCTGGACCTTCTCTGAAGATCTGGTTTACATGGGTTAGGGCATCCTTGCAAAACTGTCATACTAGACCCCCCTCAGCCTGAAATCTCCTGCCCTTCACTTCTGATGATCATGGAAAAACGGATTCTGTTTTAAATGGCCCAATTACTCGCCCTAAATAAGTGGTGAGAATACTGTGAGGCTGGATTAAGCCACAAGGGAATGAGTTGCATGGATCTTATCCTGCAATCTTTCTAATCCCACCCATTTCACCACTCCAGAAAACAGACGCAGAGCATTTACAGAACCAGTGGTACCTTCTGCTTAGAAGGGGCTCACACACTGGCCTAGCAGGAATCTTGCAACTCAAAGATGAGTTTCTTGGCAGAGGTTCTGAGGGAAACTTGCTAGAACACCTGCTCATTTTGTACTGGGTTCTTGCCAATGAACGTGACTGGGTAACATTCTGCGGCCTGTTATGCAGCAGGCCAGACAACATCAGGATGGTTCCTTCTGGCCTTAAAGTCTATGAATCTGTGAAAAGATTAGCTACCAACCCCCCTCCCTGCAGATAACAAATTCCTTTCCCTTTCCTTTTACTTCGCTTCAAGACTGCTCTGCCCCTGCTGGCTAGCCCTGTCTCCCGTTCCCATGGTGTTATCATGGCAAGGCGCAGCGTGACTGTGGCAGGCAGTGTTATTTCTGGGAGTGTTGATTAGTGTGGGAGTGATGCACACATATCCCAGCAGCAGCAGCTGGAGCTCCTTCTTCACCAGGATTCTCAGTGACCCATCAACACCCCGACTGGGACCCCAGAGGAATGGCTCAGATCCATGTCACAGAGAGCACAGGTCATTAATGCTGCTCTGTCAAACACATCCTTCTCAGGTGAGGACCCCCGGCACTGGTGTGACATCCCAGCTGGAGATCTGAGAGGCAGCCCCAACTGGGAAGGACTCACGCCAAGCAGAGTTAGGCTCAGAACCTTCCCAATGGCCTCGCTCACATCAGGGCAGAGGAGGGGGTTGCTGTGGAACAGGAAGCTGAGAAGACAGAAGAGCTGCCCTGGTTACATTGTTTATAGGTGGGCCTGGGTTATGGTATCTGGTTTTTAGCCACGTGAAGAGAATGTGGCCAGAGACTGGAACTGCAGAGGTAGGGTGAGGTGCTCCCCACGGCACCCCATATAAGCTCAAGCCTCTCTCCACCTGCCCTGCCAAATGGTGTCAATCAGAAATTTTGGGCTTGCAAATGTTCCATGCCCCCAAACACTGACATCTGCACATGCAATTCAGGAGAGACAGACACTCCTAATTCACACACACAGCTGGGCAGGCAGAACTGACCTGATTCCAAACACAGGAGGCCCTAAAATACAGGCAATGATTAGATGCCACTTTGGAAATTAAAATGGTGACACTGTGCCCCTGCTCCCTGTGCCATGACCCTCCTGCTCCCCAGGGTACAACCCAGCTAGGGTGACCAGATGTCCCGTTTTTATAGGGACAGTCCTGATTTTTGGGTCTTTTTCTTATATAGGCTCCTATTACCCCCCACCCCATGTCCCAATTTTTCACATTTGTTGTCTGGTCACCCTAAACCCAGCCCCCTATGCCATGACCCTCCTGCTCTCCAGGGTACAAACCAGCCCCCTGTGCCATGACCCTCCTGCTCCCCGTGATACAACCTGGCTCCCTGTGCCATGACCCTGCTGCTCCCCATGGTACAACCCAGCCACCTGTGCCATTCCCGTTGCTGCTCCCCGTGGTACAACCCAGCTCCCTGTGCTGTCCCCCTGCTGCTCCCTGTGGTACAACCTAGCCACCTGTGCCGTCCCCCTGCCACTCACTGTGGTACAATCCTGTGTGATGGAGCTACAAAGAAGAGGACTACAACTCCCATCAGCTCACTCCCCACTGCACATCCCCTCCCCCAGGCCAGGTAAGGGGACAGAGCTGTGTGTGGAACAGGCTGTGACTGCTGGACTTCACAGTTGGCTGCAGGTCTGTGTGGGCCTTATATGGAGCGACAGCAGCTGGGCAGGGAGCCAGTGCAGAGTGACCCAATGAGAGACACTAACTAAGCCTGGCTTGGTAACCCCCAAATGCTTATTATGGGGGGAGGGATAGCTCAGTGGTTTGAGCATTGGCCTGCTAAACCCAGGGCTGTGAGTTCAATCCTCGAGGGGGCCATTTAGGGATCTGGGGCAAGAAAATCTGTCAGGGGACAGTACTTGGCCCTGCTAGTGAAGGCAGCGGACTGGACTCAATGACCTTTCAAGGTTGTTCTAGGAGATTGGCGTATCTCCATTAACTTTTTTTTTTTTTTTTTTTTTAATTTGCTGGAATAGAGACTGGACTGGAGAGGGCACCCCAGGCACAAGGCTTGAAAAGCCCCACTCAGCACCACTATTGTTCAGCTTGAACTGTAACAGTTTAAGCCTCTGTACCTGGCAACTTCGCCCCTTCCCTGCCATCCTAGTAAAACCCTTTCCCTTAGCCACGTGCCTGAGCGGGTATGGGACCCTCCAAGGCTGGGCTACAAGGCCTAGCTGCTGAAGCACCTACAGTGCTTGCCTCCAAGCTGGCAGGCTACTGGCACCCTAGGAGTTTTGGGTACAGAGGAACCCAAAAAATTATACCTGCTTCCTGGCTGCTACTCTGTTGCTCTCCACAGTACAGCCCTGCTCCCTGTGACACCCCACAATACTGCCCCGATCCTGCTGCCTGTGTCACCTTCTATATTACCCCACTCCCACTGCCTGTGTCACCCCCTCCAGTACCCAGCTCCCACTGCTTGTGCCACCACCAAAATGAATGCCCCCTCCTGCGCCGTCACCCACTACAGTCTCCTGCTCCCTTTGCAACCTGCATAGTTTCTCCCTCCCACTGCCAGTCACTCCCAGTGCCCTGCTCCCAGAGTCCTCCCCCAGAGTGCCCTGCTTCCCTACCTCTTACCCCGAATGCCCCTCCCCCTGCCTGTGTCACCTCCACAGCACCCTCTCCCCCCTGCTTGTCACCCCCAAAGTGCCCCCTCCTGGCTAAGTCACCCCCACAGCGCACCCTCACCATGCTTGTGCAACTGCCACAGGGCCCCCTCTCCCTGGCTGTGTCACCCCCAGAACGTTCCCTTTCCCTGCCTGTTACCCCCACAGGGAGTTGCGTGTAATGGAAGCTGGGGGAGGCTAAGCCTTCCCAAACCTCCGCTAATACTTCCTGCCATGGCCCTGGGGCCAGGACCCAGCAGGGCTCAGAGCTCCTCTGGCTGGCCAGAGCTTAGGGTGGCTCAGGCAGAGCGCTCAGGGCGGTTTGGGCAGATGGGCAGAGACTTGGGGTGGCTCCGGTGGGCAGGTCGGCACTCGGGGCGGGGCAGGCCAGCCATCTGGGGCTCCTCCAGCTGCGGTGGGTGGGTTGGGGGGGGTGGCGAGAGTGAGGGGGCCTTGGGCGGATGGGGCAGGACAGGAGGCCAGCCTCCCTGAACGGGGAGGGGGTTTCCACACACCACTCATACAGAACCCTCTCCCCCTGCCTGTCACCCCCACAGCTTCCCCCTCCCCCTGCCTGTCACCCCCACAGCTTCCCCCTCCCATCACCCCTACAGGCCCCCTCCCCTGCCAGCATTACCCCCACAGTGGCCCTCCCACCTGAGTCACTCCACAGCATCCCCCCCGCCCCCCGTGTCACTCCTACAGCACCTCCAGCTCTTGCAATGTTTTTGCTGTTATAGGATTGGCTGGTACGGAAGCCATTTGTGATGATACAAGAAGTTTCAACTCCCTGGCAATTTTAGCATGCTGATTGGCTGCCTACCCCACCAGGCCACCTTCTGGGTGAGCAACCAATCAGATCTGCTGCAGGCAGAGCTCCCCCTGCCTCTCCCCTCAGCAGCCAGAACCATTCTCACAGAGGGGAGGGGGAGATAAAGAACCCAGCTGCTCTAGGTGGCCCCGCCCCCTCCTGCCTCTCCTCCTGTGAGCAACAGAGAAGGGATGGTTCCTCTTCCCCTCTTCACACCTTGCAGCTCCCACCTGGGCTGGGGCAGAGGGGGATGAGGGGCACTTGGAGCTCCCCAGCCTGGAACAGGGAGAGGGGACCCTGCTGCAGTCCCCAGACCTGGGAGGGGGAAGAGCCGTAGGAGGAGCAGAGAGGGGCTGAAGTCCGGGTTGGGGTTGGAGCTGGTGGGGGCAGCATTCATTGCTGGACAGGGACGGGCAGCGTGGGGCGAGAGCTCCTGCAGCAGGCCAAAACATGCTCCCCCGTGCAGCTGGGAGCACTGGCAGCTCTGATTGTCACCACCCCCAGGAATGGCAGGGGAGCGCTCAACACACGACAAACCAAATACACAGCGTCAGCACTATGAACAGTTCAGGGGTTGGGGCTGACTCATGATTTTTGATCCCTGGAGGTCAGCAATGGTGCGCAGTCTCCCCTGACAGAGCCGGCACTGGGCATAAGCAGACTAAGCAATTGCTTAGGTCCCCAAGCAGCTCAAGGGCCCCCCATTTGCTTTTTTAGTATGTGTTGTGTGGGTGGCCCCCCCAAATATTCCTCATGGGCTAGTACTGCCTGTGCCCCCGGATTCCCAGAGCTGCTCTCCTCTTCCTGAGCTGTACTGCTGCTGCCAGTGTTGCTCCTGTGATTTTGTTCCTAACTGTCCCTCGATCGTGAGCAGCTCTGTGAACACCTCCAGTGTCACCAGGGTCTTGGCAAACTCACTGGAGCTGGTCACTGCATGTGCTCAGGATTTGGCCTTTCCAGCTACTCTGACCTCCGCCTGTGTGGTGGAGGCACAAAGGAGGCAGCTTGCATGGAGTGGTGGCTGTGTCTGGGCACACCCTGTGCAGCACACCCAGGCTCTAGGGTGATGAGCTCTCCCTGGCACTCCTGCTGCTCTCTGCCTGGGTGCCAAGGAAGTCAGTATGCCGGCTGGCCCAGGCTGGAGAGAAGCACACAGGACTCCTGACCTGTGGCACTGTTTTTTGTAGTCACAAAGATTCAGCCTACAGCTCGGTAAGGGGAGACAGAGCAGATGCTACTCCACTCACCACTGCTCTACTTTGAGCATGCCAGTCCTGTTTGCTCCTGGGATGGAACCCTTGGCTCTGCCTGGAGAACTCCCATTTGCACATGCGCTTTGAGCCTGGGCTCCCATGCTGCAAGCCAAAGACTGTTCTGTGAGTGTCCGAGCTCCAGGGGAAAGCCCAGTCTGTTTTGTGTGGCCCTGTCGTGCTCACATGGGCGAGTTTATGATTGTGCCAGAGAAGAAGCTGCTGAGTGATACATTTTAGGGGTAGCTGCACTTCCTGCTTCCAGGCAGGACAGGGAGCAAGGATGTGGAAGTGCTGCAGGACAGGCTGTTCCTCTGGTGTTCCAGGGTTGTCAGAGCCAGGGCACATTGGAGAGCTCATGGAATGACATGTGCCCAACCTCATTCCCAGGCCAGAGAGATTTGGATAAGCAACCCCCAAAGCAACCTTTAATACCAGTACAATCTCCATCGAGATAGGACAGAATGGCATTAGCCTTGTGCATTCCCCACTTACCGGTGCTGGGCGAAGTCGATTGCTGGCCTGTGGGGAAACACTGCGCCCTTCTCCCTGAGAGCCAGGGGACACAGAGAGAAGGTAATGACTGTTAGGGGATGGTGGCAGGCTGATATGCTGTGGGCTCTTTGCAGTCCCAAGTGGAGAATGCTGTGGAGAGCACTGTGGGCTTAGAAACGTGGAGGAGGTGATGGTGCTCTGGCCTGCTGACTCCATGCAAAGGCTTTTTACAATGTGAGGCAGCTGCGGCGTCCCACAGTTACTTAGTTTATCCAAGCTGTTGGCTTGAGCTTTCAAGGCAGTTTGTTTTGATGAGAATGGACAGCTGGATACTGTGTTTTCTTGCTTGATCGGAACACCGAAGAAATGCTGGGTGGGTGGATGCTTCTCCTCCAGGCCATTGTTCCTTTTTCGCTTCTGGAGTTGCATCCGCAGCTCTTCCACCTGTCTCTGCTCTTGTTGCAGCTTCCACGTCAGCTCATTGATGACCTTCTGCTTTTCCACCAGCATCTTGTCTTTCTCTGTGTCAATCCCTTCCAGTTCCAACTGGATGCTCCCTCCATTCATGCTGCCCATTAGGCTTTCTTCAGCACTGCCATGCACAGGGGATGGTTGGAGACCAAACTGTGGAGAAGTCATTGGTCCATCGTTGAATGTGTCTGGTAAAGAGCCACTGACGGAAAGGTCAGAGGATGCTGGGGAGATGGGTGGGGAGGAGCTGGTGCTGCCAAACTGATAGAAGCTGCTGGGTAGCATGCTGGCCGAGGGCTGTGCCTGGTAGCTTGACAGCGTGTTTGTTGGGGTGACTGGAAAGGTGACCGTTGTTATTTCATTGAAGTTTGGCACCACACTGCCACTGCAGTCCTGGAAGGGCCGCAGACGCTCCATCAGTGCCGTTTTCGTGCCGGATACGGGGAGGCCTCTTATTCGGAGCTGCTGCCTCAGTTCTGACACCTAGAAGCAGAGCCAGCCATTTAGTGACAGTCACTTCCATCACCTCCCCTCACTGTCATACTCCTTATACACTTGTGGGAAAATACCCTGCTGTGGATATTTCCAGCAGTGAGAGTTCTCCTGGCCTCCTGCCTGATGGGACTGAGCCCCACCCCTCACTGCTACTCCCGGTCACTAGAAGCACCATGCACAGCCTAACAGCCTCGTTGTGTCTCAGCAGAGGAAATGCATTCCTCCTTCCAGCAGCCAGAGCTGCTATAACTGGAGAGCCGGAGCTGTGAATGGGTAATGTGGATCGCGGTGCTCCTAGGGCAGTAATTCTCATGGAACACAGGCTGACACAGTGGGGCTTGGAGTCCCTTCTAGCAGCTGGCCCTCCTATGGAGGTTTATGAGTCTGCTACTGGCTATGAGCTAACAGGCCAGTTAGCTAACAGACGCTCATGCTTTAAGATCCATATGGCTGAGGTTCAGGCCTCCCAGATGACTCAGCCAGGACTTCATTACACACATGCTCCACTTGCTAATCCTTATTCATGTCTCTGAATAATAAGGATTATTTTACACATCCCTGCTTCGGCAAGAGACGGGTCTGGGACTTTAATCATGTTTGAGTTTAAGTAACAAAACCTGAAAGAATTGTGTGTGTTAATGACCCACATCAATCAATATATTTATGCCTGTATCTGTAATTTTCACTCCATGCATCTGAAGAAGTGGGTTTTTTACCCACGAAAGCTTACGCCCAAATAAATCTGTTAGTCTTTAAGGTGCCACCAGACTCCTCGTTGTTTTTATCAATCTAGTGTGAGTCTTATTCCCCACCCCTTCCCCTCAGGGGCTGTTCTATATAAGAGTTAGTGACTCAGCTACAGCTTCTAGCTACAGGACTAGTCCTTAAGTTCAGGCAGTAAGAGCTCATGCTTTTCAAATCAGAAGTTCCTGGATTTGTTCCCCATAGACAGCTCCTCAAGGAGTTATCACTTTGGGTTCTCCTGCAAATATTTTGCACAGTTCCAGGGGTGAAAGTAGATTTGGTGACTGGGGGCTGGGCTGGGCTGGGGCCGACTCTGGCCCCCGGAAGGGGCGGGGCCTCATGTGGAAGGGGCGGGGCTGGGGGGGGGGTCAGAGCCAGCCCCAGCCTGCCCTCTACTGGTAAGTGACCCCCGCCGGGGTAGCAGCGGGGCTCCGGGGGCTATTTAAAGGGCCCAGGGCTCCCGCTGCATCTACTGCCCCGGGCTCTTTAAATAGCCGCCAGAGCCCTGGGGTAGCGGCGGTGGGGCTCCGGCAACTATTTAAAGGGCCAGGGCGGTAGAGGCAGCGGGAGCCCCGGGCCCTTTAACTAGCCCCCGGAGTCCCGCCGCTGCTACCCCAGGGCTCCAGCAATGGGGCTCTGGTGGCAATTTAAAGGGCCTGGGGCTCCAGCCACTGCTGGGAGCCCCAGGCCCTTTAAATTGCAGCCTGGAGAAGCCAGACGCCCTGGTACGGCGCACCGGCTCTTGCCGGTATGCCGTACTGGGGTGTACCGGCTTACTTTCACCTCTGCACAGCTCTGACCACCTGCCTCAATCTGATGGCAATTAGGGGATTCCTGCACAGCAGCAATAGCATGTTCTCTAGTACCACTGCATCATTTGTCTCATGACAAATCAGAGCACTTTGTGAAACATAAAGGCACTTAGCTCGTCTCCATCCCTTATATATTTTGCTGCATTCTCTTGCTTTATAACATGCAAGTTTAGGTTCCAGCCAACTCATCACTGTTCCCTTGGGATGCCTGATAGACTTCAATGCATTTTCATTGTAAGGTACAATGTCGCTAGATACTATTACTGTTAACAAACGATTAACGGGAGGTTTGCACTCACTTTCAGATCATCCAGGTTGGAAGGGAGAGGGCCTGGTTTGATAGAAGAAACACAGGTCTGTCCAGAAAAAGTGGTTTTCACTGGAGAAAGGGGCATGTTGGTGACTGGAGTTGATGAAGAGTTTGAACTTTTGACCATTTGCTCACTTGGTTGCCTGAAATGACAAAGGAGAGGTTTTTGGTAACAATGTCCTGTTTTTGCCACATTTACTAATAGAAAATGGGACTTACTTATGGAAGGGTGGCCAAAGAATAGCCCCTGCCCATCTAAAACATGGTTTAACTTCTACATCATAGCTGCTTTCTTCTTCACTTTAGAGGGGTGACCCAAGGTCCCAGTATATAATGCTCCATCTAGAGGTGATTGTAAAGAACATTGGAGACACTATAGCAAGACATGGGAAGCCCCAGGAAGGAGTTCAGCAAGAGCCTGCAGAGTTCATGGAAGGGGCTGCAGAGAAAGGACTGGGGATGCTTCTCTTTCCTTGTCCATTTTCAGGGGGGATCAAAGGAGGCCTTATGTGGCTGTCATCCCTCTATCTGGCCAGTCAGAATATGGCTTTGGATGTGACCAGGGCAACGTTTTCAAACTGTGCTCTCAGATCCCTGCTATGTTGCGCCAACAGGCACACAAGCATAGAGGAGAGATCTGCAGGAGAGCCTAGAAAGCCCCCCAACACATCTAAGCCTCAGACTACTGTGCAGACATTGTTCTTTACAGGCTGCTGACTCACTTGTGCTGTGCTTGGTGGATTCCAGGGTAGCTGAAGTGCTGCTGCTGCTGCTGCTGCTGCTGCTGGCTGAGGATTTGTAGCTGCAGGAAGAGCTGCTGCTGTTGGAGGAGTCTAGCATAGGCTGAGTCCATGGGCGGAGGAGACTTCTCTGCTTTCTGGTCAGGCGGAATGTACTGGTGATACTTCAGCTTCTTCACCTTTGGCTTGGTGTCTTTGGGCTTTTTGTGGCGGTTCTTGCTATCGCTGGATGATTTTGACTGCGTGTCATACAGAGAAAAGAACAGGGGTTATCTGAGAAATCAGGTCCTGAGCTGGAGTTGGCTAAGCGATGACATTCACATTTATGAATTTAGAGACCTAGCACCAGAGGATGGGCATGTCCGTATTCCTGAGGGCATTCTGCGTCACAATTTAAAAAATTCTGCACCAAAAAATTAAAACTTATGTGCACATTATTTTAAAATTCTGCAAGCTTTATTTGTCAATAAATAAATGCAGAGGCTCCAGCATGGCAGTGGGGAGCACAGGCCACTGGCTGCACGAAGGTGGGAGATCACCCTGCAGCCCCCGTGCTCCCAGGACACGGACTCAGTGGTGAGGCTGCACCCAACCCTGATGCAACACAAGGTTTGGGCCTGCCCCAGAAACACCCTGGGGCCCTGCCCCTCTGCGCAAGGCACACCAGGTGTGGGGCAGGTAAGCTCAACCAGGCAGGATCCAAGCATGTAGGGGTTCAGTGTGCAGGGATCCAGGTGTGGGGTGAGAAGATTCTGTGTGGGACAATCTGTGTGCAGGCAGCTCAGTGGGGGTCTAGATGTGGGTGGATCTGGATGTACATAGGCTCGTGGGTGTGGGTGGGTTTCAGGGTGCAGGGGCAATGGGACTCTGCAGGGGCTTCCAGGTGAAGGTGGTTGGGGCTCAGTGGAGGGGTCTGGGTTTGGTGGGGTGGGGGTCTGGGTGCAGCTAGTTGGGGGTCTGGATGTGGGGGATTAGGGTGGTGCAGAGGCTGGGGCATCATGGTGGGGGTTTGAGTGGAGGGAGCTCAGTGGGTGGTGGTCTAGGTGCAGGGGTGGGGGTCCAGAGGCAGGGGGTCTGCGTGAAGGGGGGCTCCAGATGCAGGGGTTGAGATTCAGTGGGGTGGGGTTCGGGTATGAAGGGCTTGGGGAGTTCTGGATGTACATGGTAAGGCTTGGCAGGGAGGTCTGGGTATGGGAGGTCTGGATGCATGGGGGTTGGATGGATGGGGGAGCGATGGGGACAGGAAGCAGGGGAGGATTCTGAGCTTCCTGTAGCTGGGGGAAGTTTCTGGGGTGAGTCTGACACAGCCCCACACACTCCTTGCAGGGGAAGAGGAAGTCCCGTCCTCTCCTGCCTCCAGCCCAGCTGGTACTAGCAGCTGATCCTGGCTCAGGGTAGAAGCTACTGGCTGGGGTGTCCCCAGCCCCGTGGTGATTTCCCTCTATGACAGCTGCTCCAGGTGCGTGAAATGATGTACCTGATGTGCTACAGAGTGGTGTGTGACTGCTCTTGCAGCTTCCCTGTCAGAAAGTCATTTTTTCTGCAGGAAAGCAAAGAAATCTGTGGGGGACATGAATTCTGCGCATGCACAATGGTGCAGAATTCCCCCAGGAGTAATGTCCTGAGCCCACCACTGTCACCTGATCCTAATGGTGAGGCCCGAGTGGCCCTTCCCTTCCAGGGCTCTGCCTACATGACAAGGCCCCAAATCTGGAGACCACTCCTGTCTCTAAGTGACAATCACTGAAGTGACACACCCTCTCCCAGTCACACCAGATGTACCAATAGTATCCAAGGAGCTTCCCTTTTATCTTGAATTTTGCATTCCTAGTTTGTATTCTTTTCCTTCTCCATGTAGCTGGTGGGGCTATCTAATACTCAGAACCTAGAGAATTGCCCACAGTGAGACTATATCAGAATTCAATCTCCAGGGCCTCTTGCAGGGCACAATTATACTCCTTGACCCTCATGGCAGCTCTTAAATGGGATCCACTGGGGAGTTCCATTTGTGCAGGAAGAGCAACACACCAGACCTGGAAGTTGGTCTCCTGTGCAGAGCAGGACAATAATTGGGGTTTTCACTCTTTTGATTTTAATGCTTCCATTAAAAAATCCCAGTGTGCAATTACCTAGATCATTAAACTCAATGGAAAATGAGGGGACTTGCAGCAAACTACGCAGAGATAGGCCCCATTGTCTTTCCTGAATGAGCAAACAAGCTTTATACCAGCCCTTGCAGTCACTTGTGCATTGGGGATTACAGACTGATTTACAGACTGAATTAGTGCGTTTCATTGTACTATAGACAACATGGTGCACCAAGGACCTGGTTAACTTTTACTAAGTTGCATTTCTCTGGTTAAAGTTCTACTCTCAGGTCAGCATGGCATATTGTGACTCTGATATTCTGCTTCCTTTCCATTCCTGGACCTCCCAGTGGGTGTCCATTAATCATGTTGCATTGGGAGATCTGCCCATGCATGACAGCAGAATAGAATTGAGAGTGTCAGAGGAGATATTATGACTTAAAAACATCCTCTCTTCTCACAGCTGTTTGTTCAAAAGGCCTAAACCCTGCTCAGAGATACAGGGTGGGTGAGGCAATATCTTTTATTGGACCAACTTCTGTTGGTGAAAGAGACAAGCTTTTGAGCTACACAGAGCTTTTTCATGTCTAATCTAAAATCTTGGGACTGACATGGCTACAACAACACTGCATAAATCCTGCTCAGTGAGGTACCAAAAGCTGCTCTCTCTAAAGCAACTAAAATCCTCATCTGAAGCCAGTCCTTTTATTCATCTACTCATTTACACTGATTAGCCTAATTCAATGTACTGCCGGGGGACTGAGAAGTCACACACTATGCACTGTGCTGCTCTGAGTGTGAGGAGCCCAGCCCTTAATGCACTGTATTGAACTCCTCTGTGTGACCCTGAGGCTTGGCATGCTGCTAACTCTAATAAAACAATGACCACGATATTGAGATCCCAGCGTGAAGGGGTGAGCGGTCTTTCAGGGCAGCAATGTGTGCTGTGAGACATGTCCCGGGCAGTGGGAACAGGGAGAGTGTTTATGCAAACTTTTCCAGGTGATCCCTTCCTGGGAACAAGCTAAGCAAAGGCTCAATCCAGACAAGACAGAGGTGGTTCTAGCTGGTAGCATCTGGAGAGAATCTCAGGATTGAGGGTCTGGACAGAGGAGCACTGTACATCTTTTATCCTTATGTTAGGTTCACCATGTAGAGCACTTCTGGAGCAGGTATTTCTCCTACACTCCCAGCTGGTGGAGGTGACCAGAAGGGCCTGTTTATGGTTGGTGTGGTGATGGTGGCTGGTATCTCTGTAGACTAGATCACGGCAGTCCCTTCAGCATGGGGGGTCCCCCAAAGACCACTCAGAACCTCGTCCTGGTGCAGAATGTGGCTGCCTGCTTTCTTGGTATTGCTGGGCATAATAAGCACATTCTGCCTGCTGTTCAGAGCCCACATGGATTCCCTGCTCACTTCTGGGTGCCATTCAGGGTATTGGCATTGATCTTTAAAGCCCACTTGCCCAGAACCCCCCTTTCAAATTTCCCCCTACACCCTTCTCTTCAATCAGCCTCCCATCTCTTCTGCTCATCAAGAGTCTTCACATCCTCACAGTAGGAGCTGCCGGCCCAGGTCCTGCCTTGCATTTATTTCCTTGTCAAGCTCTTCAGGACAGGGGCTGAGCCAGTCTGTCCCTTGGCCTGGATCCTAGCTGCTCCCTCCCTCTGCACTGGCTCAGAAGCCACAACCAGACAATGCACTCTCATTTACGGAGCCAAGAGTTGCGTATCTGGAGGCTGGGTGGGGACAGAGCATTTTCTGGGGTTTGCTAGCTCCTGAAGTGCCAGACTGAGTCTCTATGGGTATGTCTGCACTGCACAAGCCCCTTTCCACTCACCTACAAATCAGTTTGACTTGGTCAGCAAGTACCTGGCTTCTAGGACCCTTTTGGAGCCTGAGTCCCGCTGAGAGACAGGGTTCAGCAATTGTAAATCCAGATTTAAAATGCAGCGTGGACACTCAAGCATGGGCTTGGAAACACCTAGCCCATAAGCCCGGATCCCACAGACCTGGGCTTCGTGTGCAGTCTAGACATACCCAAGGGGGCCCTACCGAAAGGACTACAACTATAATGGTTACCAGAGATTTCTGACCCCATTTCCCAGCATGCATTGAGCTGGGGTGGGGACAGAAGGAACGGGGATGGGCCAAGAGGAGACTTCTGCATGGGGTGATCTGGACCAAGCAGTCCATGGACCAATGACAAGTGGGCGCTGCAGAGCCCCTAGCAGGGGATAGCCTGACTCAGAGAAACAGCTGAAGTTTGGTTTTGGTTTGGAAACTGTGTCCCCCTGCTGAGCTGCCATTCCTCCCACACGGCATTCTGGCTCTGCTGTGAGATCTAGCTGCATGGATCTGGCTGCTCCAGCCCTGCAGTGACAGCATCCTGCAAAGAGGTCTGGCCTGGCTACCCGAGAGCCAGCTGAGACCCAAGGAGGATCCCAGGCCAGGTAGCAATGAGCCTGGTAGGATTGGGAGAGGGTCCTGCCCCTCCCAGGGGTGAAAAATAAAATCAGAGGACTTTTATTTAAGCCAGCCAGCGCCACAATGCTGCAGTGCTTCGCCTCAGGACTCAGCCTTGGCGTACTATCTGCCTGAGATGGTGCCAGGGAGGGAGACAGAGCAGGGGAGGAGTTGGGAGTTTAGCCTGTTATTTTATTTTATTAGACTGTTATTCCTTTGCATGGCCCAGTGAGGAGTCACCTTGGGTGGAGACGCCAGGTGCCAGAAAAGAACCCAGGACCCAGCCCATGTGAGTAGAGGGGAGAAGCCACTCCTAATATTGGTGATAGCAAGCACCAGAGAGAGAGAAGGGAGGAGGAGTAAGCCACACCTTGCAGGAGAGGCTATCATCTATCTATCTATCTATCTATCTGTCATGACTGTAATATTCTACTATTGCGTGAAATGTGCAGTAGTATCAAAATCCCCCCTTCCTGTGAACAGCAGCACTTTCTGAAGAGGCACATATGTGCCTACGCAGCCTTGTGGCAGGGTTTTGTTACTGTGGGTTGAAACTGGCTGCTAAAGTGCATTAGGAAAATGTAGCTAAACTTTAATCAGCAAAACTCAGCTAGCCGTGTTGCCTTTCTTTGCAAGGCGATGGGGTAGATGCGTTACCTTCACCACCGCAGGCACGGGGAGAGGTGGGCTCTGCTGGCCGTTCACCTGCTTTGGGCTTTCACACTGGCTGTTTTGCACTGATGTCAGGTCAGTCACGTTGTTTTCAGAGTTGTGGGAATGATCCTGGAATCAAGAATCAGTCACCGTTAGCATGTGGCACCTAATGTCCAGGAGTACAGGAAGCAGCATTAAGAAACCTTGTCATGTGTGGGAAAACTTTCCCTCTCTAGCCATGGAGCCAGCACCCTAAGTGGGCATGAGCCTCCCCGCGGTCTGTGGCTGATTGGCACGGTGTTGATGGGGCTCCTCCTGAATATGCACTGGCTGCCTGCCTCAGGGCACAGCATGTGCGGGCTGCAGCGATAGCTCCTCGGCAGCCTCTGGAGCTATCACATCTAAGTGGGGATATTCTTCGGGCCAGGGATATCATTTCCAGCTCAGGTAGACATACTCATACTAGCTCTCCAGAAACCAAAGTGTAGCCACGGCAGTGGAAGTGGCGGGAAGGGCCAGCCACCCTGAGTATGTACCTAGCATCTTAGACGGGTCATACTCGGGGTGGCTAGCCCCTTCCTCTGCCTGTGCCGCCGCAGCTACGCTGCTATTGTTAGCTCTGTAGCTGCCTCCAAGCTAGCATGGGTATCACACCTCCAGCTTGTGGTGTAGCCAGACCTGAAGCGCTGAACCTGACGGGCAGACAGAGGCCCTTGGTCCTGGACTAATGAGAGTGCTGCTGCACAACCACCAGTTACCTCCAGTGCTCCTCATACCAGGAGTGAGCTCTGAGCCTGGATCTCACCACTGAGGACACTCCCATTCTCTGCCCTTGCTCCAGCCTTGGGAGTAAGGGGGAGCATGGATGAGGCTTGAGACCTCCCCTGCTCGATGTCAAACCCCATTCACTACCCACACGCATCCTCTGCACCAGGGCAGCTGCTGGTGTCACGCTACCAGCAATGAAACACTCCAGTGCCGTGAGAATCGACAGATTCTGTTCCTCAGAATTATTTACATCACCCAAACCACCAAAACACAGTTTGCAAAGATTCCTCTGTCAAACAGAGGAAACAAACTAAGACACAGGATGAAATCTTGTTCCGAACTGGAGCTCTGCAGTCATCTCCCACATGGGATATCCCACACAGGCAGCTCGCATGTGCAATTGTATCCATCTTCTCCTAGAAGCTTGTTTGGAATACAGTGATTTTTCAGTGCAAGTCAGAGCAAACCTTCCTGATGCCCTGCCTTGGTTTATATGTGTCTGACACCAATAGCGTTTCATCAGGCCGATACAATTAGACAAACCAAATGGACAATCATTTGGCTACCTGCCATAAGTGCTTGGAAAATTGAGGTACCCGATGCCAAGTACGCTGTGTAACAAAGACATTGGAATGGAGAAGAGTTTCCTAGCCAAGAATCCGTCACTGGCAGGTTAACAATTGCTCAGGATCTTTTGCAGAACACCCCAGTGCTCCCTGGGACTACCAGAGGCTGATATCCCCCTGTTTTCCCCTGCCTGCAGCCTGTGCACCCAGAGTGGGTTCTGCCCAGGGATCTTGCACTAGCCCATGCTTCACAAGTGGATTTAAAGAGAAAGCACGTTTGTTTTTTCAGGATCCTGAGTCTGGGTCCCCATTTGTTTCATTAAGTCCCTGTTAGAGCAAGTTCCCTGAGGACCCTGGGCAAGGATCATGGAATTGTGAGCTGGGGGCTGCCCTTTCCCCATGGAGGTTGACAGGGGATGCATACACATAGCATGGCCTGCAGCTTCATCCCCACAGCAGCTGCTGCCCCTCCATCCCAGGCAGCAGCACTCTGTGTGGCTCCCAGAGTGGCCTGCAGTCCCTCATTTTCACGGAGTTGATCACCTTCAAAGGTATTAATTACTATCAATTGCTGGGGAGATGCTGGGGAAGGAAAGGCCTCACCCCAGAGCCATGTGCACAGCCACTACCTCAGACTGCAGTTACAGAGACACATCAAGACCTGGGGACGTCACTCTGGGGGAGCTGCTGACTGACAACCTGCTAGTTACAGCACTAGCCTCACACTGATACCACTTAACAAATCCCAGCTCTCCAGCTGAGCTGTCTGGAGAAGAGCCCTACAGCCCCGCTGCTAGCCACAGCTGCCCCTTGGGTCTGGAAAGCCTCACCCTTTCAGCCTCAATTCCTCTCCTGTCTGTGGTCTCCAAGGGGAAAAGCTGCTGACATGCTTAAAGCTACCAAAACTACAAGGAAATCTAGGTGCTACAGTGATACAAATAATAACTACTAACACAAAATGCCTAGTGACCAATAGAAAGGGCAGAGGGGAAGCCACAGCAAAGGCATTTGCATCCTAGAGCATTAGGACAGGAAGAAAGATAAGCACTGCCCTCTCTTCTACAGCCAGACTCAGTCAGACCCCCTGAAAGGGTCAGAAATGTTTGGGTACAGCCTTGCCCCTGTTAAGTGATGGCAGGGACTGGAACTGGACATAAGGCACTGTCACAGCAGAGACTGTTCATGTGAGTTGCAGGAGCAGTGTGTAGGATTCTGCTGCAGCATCTTCCAAAATGTATCTGGCACCTGCAGAACCTTTGGGAAAGCACCGGGGCTTTGCTGCTCCACAGACCCTGCAAGCTACACAAGCATTTGGCCTCTGTTCTTCCCTCCGTGCCCACATGACCACACTGCCCATCAGTCACCTGTTCTCATTCTCTGGCCTGAATGCCCCTTGCCAGGGCGGGCTGGGCTGGGAGTGAGTGAGCCTTCTCACAGCATGTGGCATCGAGCTAGATGTTCTCTCTCTGTCCCTTCCAGCCCAGATATAAAACAAAGAAATAGATCAAAGGAAGCAATGAAGCAGTTAGGCTCCATGGAGACTCCAGGGCAGCTGACTGTACAGGAAGGCTGAGCCAGGCAGGCCACATCTCTGCTTTCTTTTAAGCAGCCTGTGCCAGTCTGAGAGCTCCCAGGGATGGTCAGCCTAGGCATTGCTCCCCATGTCTCCACTCTATATAGGAGGGTACTATGCTAGCTTCCCAAGGCCAGATTCTGCCTCCTTTGCTCACACTGAGCAGAACCTCTCTGAGCCCATTGCTGTCTGTGGGACTCTTGGAGTAGGGATGGTCTCCTGAGTGTGAGCTGAGGCGAAGGCAGAATCAGCCCCCTCCCTAGCAAACACACGCTTCCCCATGGCCATGGGGATGGGTGGAAGGAGGTTGTTTAAAGCCCTCACTTGAAGGTTGCTCTAGGGGGTGCATGCAAGGGGGAGAGAGAAGAGTCAACACTGCGAGCAACTGCAGTGCTGCCCCACAGTAACTCAGCAGTAAGTTTCTGAGCCCTGGGCATCATCTGCCCATGGGGATGAGAGCCCCCGCCATGGGGTGCGGAGTATTCCTGCATTCAGAGTGTTGGGTAGATGCCCGAATGCCCCCGCTGGGCAGAGGGGACAGGCTTCCCCAAGCTGGCTCCCGGGGCCAAGCCCTGGCCTGCCCACAGAACACTTGCTTTTTTTTTACCTGAGTTGTCCCTGATGTGGCAGAGGAAATTGCCTCTGAGTTTTTGGTGCCTGCTGGTGATTCTGTGGAGCCCTGCGAATCCTCCCTCCTGGCTTGCTCTGGGGACAGGCCATCATTGCTACTGTCTTCTTCAAAGGCAAAAGCATCAGCTGATTTAGAGAAGTTCCCCTGGGCACCTTAACAAGAGAAACAAAGGCAATGGGTTAGTGGTGCATAAACAAAGACAGCCTTAGCAACGTGTGCAATGAACCATCTCAGCGGCTATACCAACCCCCCTACAATACACAAGCCCAGCCCCCAGTACCTGGTGTGGGAGCACATTGAGCACAGCTGAGGAGGGGAGGGGGATTTTGATGGAATGAGCAATAGCCCCTGGGAACAGTGTCCTGATTCCAGTATGGACATTTCAGATAATCCTGGCTGTGATATGGAGCTGTATTTTGTGCAGCATCTTTCATACAAGTGTTTGCCTGATTGGCTTTTCAGAAAGAGCTCAGCCATTCAGATGGGAGAACATGGTTTTCAAACATGGGCATCCTATTGGGGTGCCCAAGAAACAACTCCCAGAAAATCATATCAGTTTTTGGTGTCTCTGTGCTCGTTTTATGTCTAATACTCTGTACACATCCACCTACAGATCTGGGCCTTCTAGGAAGGGGCTCACAGAAGTGCAGCTGAGATCTGAGCTGAGATGGAGAGTCCATGAGGGGAGAGGTCAGGCAAGCTACTCAGATTGCAGGAGCTCCAGAGGACAGTGCCCTGCAGGCTCATGTAGAGGGACAGGGAAGAGCGTCACAGAGGTCAGTAGGAAGCGATTGTGAAAAACCTGACCCATTGAAATCTCTGCGCTGCAGAGGGATTTTGGCTTATTCTGGTTATCATCCTTTGAACTGATTTTATTTCAGATGTGTCTGTCTGTTTCCCATTTGTATCCGTCTGCTCCAGAGCAGGCTGTGGGGATCAGGCCCTGGAAACTTGGGGCATTTCAATCATTAAGCCCTAATATTTGTCCTTCCAACATGGATGTGCAAAAATACGGAGATCTAGGCTAGTGAGCGACACCCTCGTGGGCAAATGCAGCACAGTGTTTCTGCTCCCCTCTAGTGAATGGGATGATGTTGACTCAGGGTATTTAGGGAAAGTGGGGAATCCTAGGAGGTTGGCTAGGCAATTGGAGTCTGGGAAATAGTGTAATAGGCCCCCTATTGCACCCAGTGTAGTCCATGGGAGCTGCAGATATTCAGCACCTCTGCAAATCAGGCAGTGGGGTTATGAGCACTGTTCCCTCTAAGCTGTGCGCGTGTGCGCACGCACACAGATCCTAAACCCCACACACATGGCGAAACACCGTGCGCACATAAATTTACACAGAAGCACAACAATTTGCATAGAAGAAATTTTTTGCGCATACAGTCTGTCAAAAATTAGAGGGAACATTGGTTATTAGCCTGAATATGGATTGAGGTGCTTAACTGCAGAATATGAGTGTGTTGTTCATCTCCAAAGAACACCAGGATTGGTCGACTCGTGCAGTAGCTCTCGGGGGTGTGTGTGTGTGTGTGTTTCCCACCTAGGTGGTTGGTTTGAATCCAGCAGTATGTGAAACTGTTCCCATCAGACGGGCTAGCGCCTAGCGGCCTGTGTGAAATGAGTTGGGGGGAGGGGTCCTCCTCCTACTGGATGAATCTCTAAATCACAAAACCGATGGATACACTGAGCCTGTATGGAGCCTCCGCAGAGAAGCCAAGGACTGAATCAAACAAAGGTCTCAAATCTCCAGGCCCCCACCCTTCCCTGGCTTCTCTGCACAAAGTACAAAGAGTTGGAAGAAATGCTCCAAATGACTAACTGCGCTTCTGGAATCCCAGCAAAGCCTGGTCCAGACACTGCTCCGGAGGATTCCTAGGGCAGTGTCCCACACTCAGATGGACAAGAGCTCTTGACCCCAGGGTTGTGCTGATAAGCAAAGTGCTGAAAAAGCAAGGCTGTTTTGCAAGACCTCCGGTAAGGCTGTAGGCAGCAGGGTGGGTAACGGAAGGATTACTGCTGCTGCAGTCATATGCTGCCCAGTCTTATCATGCAGCTTTGCACTTAGATAGCTCGGGGACAGCTGGGGAAGGAGAAAGGGCTGGAGAAGAGTGGTCCACCTGTCCATGCTCCAAGCCCAGCAGTGTGCAGCTTCTCAACAACACGCTTCATCATGTTCTGACCTCTGCCTTCTGTCTGATCAGATAGGCATTGTCACCCATTCTCTTTGCACAGGGTGTGTTCTCCAGAGGGAGAAAGCAGATGAGAGACCCCATCATGTGTGTGGGATGTCACTGGCCCTGCTGTCGCCAGCTAGGCACTAGGGGAGCTCCTGGAATCTGTGCTCATCTGCCCAAGGCACTTGGTGGGAGGAGATACCACAGGAGCATTGCTAATTACCATAGTCACAGGTCCCCCCAATGCAGAGCTTGGCTAAGTGCTGCACTATGCACTCTAGTGGTCTGGGAGCTTCTCTTCTAGCCATGAGCTGCAGTGCTCCTAGCACTGGGCTCGACGGGCTCCAGTCCCACTAACATTCATGTATCGGGACGGGAGTAACACACGAGTGGTTTGGTAGGGCTGCCAGGGACTCCAGGATGCAAATACCGTCAGCACCTTTTGGTGCAATATTGGAACAAATCCCTCAACCTCAGCCCCAGCAGCCATGAAGAGGGATAATGAGGTAACCTTGTGTCAGTGGGCTCCTCCCTCCATGCCATCCTCTTGCCTGCAGGGCACTGCCCTGGATCTGCCTGCTGCAGCTGCTGCTGTCGCCCTCCAGCAATGGGCTGTGTTCCCCTCCCAAGGCTGTCAGGTTGTGATTTCTAGGCTGCAGACAGGCTGCGCTCCCTCCAGAAGTGCAAGTGCTGCCTGCCTAGCTTCTTCCAGGATCTAACATACTCCATTGCACCTGGCTGGCAGCCTGTCTGCACCCTCCCTGTCAGTGCAGGAGATTGGTTCAAGGATTTCTCCGTCACCATAAGGCTTAAGAACTGATGTGCCTGGGAAGCTGCAGGAGCCAGTAACACCCAGAAACCAAAATCAGGTGTCATGCAGCACAGAATGGTTGTTCTAGGCCTGATGAAACCAGCTGCTGTTTCTGGGAAGGCCAGGAAAGGGAGCTTTTCTGATGTGAACCTGTGGAAGCCGATGGCACCTTTCATTCTTAAGATACAATGGGAGATCTAGGAAGGGTGCGCAGGCAAGGAGATGGAGCAGTGTTGCACCAAAATATGCCAAAAAATTGCTCAGGAGCTACAAATACCATGGGCTTTCTGTGATGCCGAGAGCTGACTCAATGGGCAGGGCAGGGCAGGCACTGACAATTGCTGTCTTGCTGAGCGCTGTCTTGAGAACTGGGTGACATAGCATGACAGATGGCAAATTATCCCCCTTCAGTCTTGCTGCTGTCTGGAGCTTTGAAAGAACCCTATCAAATTCCAACACATTACCATCCTTAGCCACAGAGTTTCTTAGAATCGTAGAAGATTAGGGTTGGACGAGACCTCAGGAGGTCATCTAGTCCAACCCCCTGCTCAGAGAAGGACCAGCCTCAGCTAAATCACCCCAGCCAGGGCTTTGTCAAGCCTGGCCTTAAAAACCTCTAAGGATGGAAATTCTACCACCTCTCTAGGTAACCCATTCCAGTGCTGCACCACCCTCCTAGTGAAACAGTTTTTCCTAATAATACAGCTAGGCTGGCATTTAGGAGGCATTTAAATCCCCTCCAAGAGGAGATACACACCAAACAAGTGAGCCGAGGGGACCTCAGTCAGGGACAACATGGCAATCCAGAGCATGACTGGAATGTGCTGCCTCTTACTTCACTTCTTGATACCAAGGGTCTGCATGGAGCAGGGAGAGGGGAATGCTCGGCTTATCTCTCTTGCTCTCACAGCAATCTGCGGCTATCCATGTTGTTTCATGATCCCATGCCTCTGCTGTAATCTCAGGCAGGATGGTGTTTGCTTGGGGCTGTTTTTAGTGCACTGGGTATTGTCCTCCTGAGTGCATTGGACAGAGTGATGACAAGGACCTGGTAAAAAAGGCTATTAGATCACCCCTCAGCTATGTGGAGCACAGGCAGCCTCCTGTTGCTGGGACATTAGGGATCTAGACTGGCTTCAGCACTTTTCTTTCGCCCTGTTGGAGGTGATTAGATGAATACGTCAACTATACTTTCCACTGTATAAACATTTAAAATTCCAAGGTTACAGTAAGACAATTTTAAACCCCGTCATTTTTCTGGTATTGCAAAAACAAAAGACTCAAAGTTTCAGAATAGCAGTGCTCCTCTCTGCTCCGTGTCCGAGCCTGGGCTGGAGGCCCCAGGGGAATCACGGACCTGGCAAACACACTGTGCTGCTCCTTTGACTTAGGCATTTTGCTACATAAATCTAAAGGCAAGCACTGACATTGTGTCATGCTGCACAGTTCAGTGCTCAGCATTCAAGAACCCCAGAAGGTTTGTTTAAAGACGTGCCCTTGACTCTGCCCCCTTGTGTCTGAACAGCCAACAAAGGGTAGATTCACCCACTGGTTGTGTGCCCAGGTGGGATTCACACCCAGAGCAGGCAATGGTCTCCTGGTTGTTCTGCTGGGGAGGATGCCTTAAACTCATGGTGGGGGCTCCTCTGCCCATCAGGGGGAAGCTGCCTAGGAGAGAGGTTAAATCAGTGCATTCCTGGGCACCTTGACCACACCTCTCCCAGGGCAGGACCATCCCACTGTCCAAGCTGCATCAGCTAGCTCCAAGCCTTCTTAGAGTAGGGATTGCGGGCACCTTCCACCCCTCTGAGCCTGCTGCAGGAAGACTTGCTGCCTCAGGCAGGCCCTCAGCCTGCATTTCTGCTGGCAGGAGCTGAGGCTGGCTAAAGCCCACACTCTTGAATTATGTGGCCATGGATGATTTCTCAGATAATAAGGTATTAATTTCCAGACACAAGCTGGGATCAGTTGGAGCTAAGGCTGAGAGCACATATTACTAATTTAGAGCAAAACCCCATTACCAGTTGTCATAAATATGAAGGGAAGGGGAAGAGGGTCTAATGCAGTGCTATAAATCCTCTTTCCAGTAAAGGGTTAAAAAAATGCAGGTAGCCAAACTGACACCTGACCTGGCTGGCATCTGACCAATAAGGGGACAAGATACTTTAAAACTTTGGGAGGGGGGAAGGTTTTTAGGTGTGTCTTTGTCTGAAAGAGGGTGATCTTAAAAAACAGAAGAAACCTACAAAAAATCAAACCTCCCTTTTCTAAAGTAAGTTTAAATAGCATAGCGTATAAATTTCTGTTTATTTTTGCTTGGGGTATCCCCTGTGTTAAAAAGGGCAAAGGGGAGGGTGGTTATTCATGGTTTTCTGGAACTTTAAGGTTTTGTCCAGAGGGGGAAATCTCTCTAAGTTTGAAAATATAGTGTCCTGTAAAATAGTTACCATCCTGATTTTACAGAGATGATTTTACCTTCTTTATTTTTAATAAAATCCTTCTTTTAAGAAGCTGATTGTTTTCTATGGTGTTAAAACCCAGGGGGTGGGTTTTTAGATCACTGTGTAACCAATTGGTTGGAAAATTGTTCTCAAGCTTCCCCAGGAAAGGGGGTGTACGGCTTGAGGAGGTATTTTGCGGGGGAGGGAAGTTCAAGTGATTCCTTTCCTGGATTCCTGTTAAACATTTGATGGTGGCAGCGAGAAGCGTTTCTTGGGGTGCAGGGAATTTTGTACCTTGGGGGGTTTAACCTAAGCTGGTAAAAATAAATTTAGGGGCTCTGAATGCGGGTCCCCACGTCTTTACCCTAGAGTTTAGAGTGGGGAGGGAACCCTGACATGGTGGCAACGGTGGGATATATTAAACCAAAAATTTTTTTTTAAACCAAACACAGAAAGTTTAACATTTTTTTTCTTCTCTCTGACTCTTCCCTGTGCTGCTAAAAGCAGGGAGGGGGGAGGGGTAAGTTCCAGAAAACCATGAATAACCACCCTCCCCTTTGCCCTTTTTAACACAGGGGATACCCCAAGCAAAAATAAACAGAAATTTATACGCTATGCTATTTAAACTTACTTTAGAAAAGGGAGGTTTGATTTTTTGTAGGTTTCTTCTGTTTTTTAAGATCACCCTCTTTCAGACAAAGACACACCTAAAAACCTTCCCCCCTCCCAAAGTTTTAAAGTATCTTGTCCCCTTATTGGTCAGATGCCAGCCAGGTCAGGTGTCAGTTTGGCTACCTGCATTTTTTAACCCTTTACTGGAAAGAGGATTTTATAGCACTGCATTAGACCCTCTTCCCCTTCCCTTCATATTTATGACACCAGTACATTGTAATTATTCTAAAACAAAGTGTTATAAACCCAGGAAATATATCATCCAGGTAATTCTTAATAGACATTCAAAGATGCTGAGATGTGGCAAAGCACAGGTAAGGCACCTAAACAACCCAGCTCTGCCCCATAGTGATGTCATGCAATAATCATAGGATTACAATTCAAATATTTTGATGCTGGAGGTCCCAGACTAGATTAAACTGATTTTAAGGACACATTGTGCTTTTTCATATTTTTACCTTGATGATGTCATTGTAGGGCCTGACAAGAGAATGACTGCTAAGCTTTTGAACAGGGGAAGACATTTTTAGTCAGACCGTTTAAAACTTTTGGTTGTTAAGCCCTATTTAATTCAAGCCCCTAACAAGCACTTAGGAGAAAGGCTCTCTTTGTTCAAGATTCAGACACACCTGCCCAGTTTATTGTGAGCTCAGAAAGGTCCCATGCCAGCTGTCTGATTCTGACCTCACATCAGCTTTAAGCTCAGCTAACTCCACTTATTCCTGATGAATGCTGGGATCAGTGAGAAGAGAGTCAGGCCCTCGTTGGCTCATCTGTGGTAGAAAAACCCTTGAAAGCCCAGACATTCCACAAGCAGAAAATGATGGGGAAGAAAAACCTTGCAGCCCATCTTGGTGCATCACAGAAGGGCACAGGGCACAAAGCCACATTCTTGTCCATTGTCGGTCACCTTTAAGACCTGAGATCATTGTACGCTCTCGTGTTGCTTGGTGGGCAAGGGAGGAGCCAGGAACTGAGCAAAGTCTGAACACAGCCTCTGACCCAGGTTTCCAAACCATCCTCCCTCATGCTGTGGGGGTTCCCTGGAGTCCGTGCTCCCCAAGTGGGTTACTGTGCACATCCCAATGCACAGGCCATGACCAGGATGCCTTTTGCAAGTGTGCCTACTATAGATTGTTTTCCAGTTGGGCAAAGACCCTAGCCCTCTTCAAGCACTCTTCCCCCAGCAACCTTCCAGCCTCCAAACCTCAGCTCTTTCTGACACAGCTGCATTCAAAGACGTGGCTCTGGAGTTTTTATAAAGTAGGAAATGTATTTTTTCCAGTCTTCCATCATTTAAAAATGGCTAATGAGATTTTGCTTAAACTCCCCTTAAAAAAAAGAAAAACCCTTCAGGCAGGCACCCGGTAAGCCTTCTCTTACCAAAGCAACTTAATGGGAGACATTTTTTGTTCAATATCTTCATCAACGATCTGGAGGATGGTGTGGACTGCACCCTTAGCAAGTTTGCAGATGACACTAAACTGGGAGGAGTGGTTGATACGCTGGAGGGTAGGGACAGGATACAGAGGGACCTAGACAAATTAGAGGATTGGGCCAAAAGAAATCTGATGAGGTTCAACAAGGACAAGTGCAGAGTCCTGCACTTAGGACGGAAGAATCCCATGCACTGCTACAGACTAGGGACCGAATGGCTGGGCAGCAGTTCTGCAGAAAAGGACCTAGGGGTTACAGTGGACGAAAAGCTGAATATGAGTCAACAGTGTGCCCTTGTTGCCAAGAAGGCTAACGGCATTTTGGGCTGTATAAGTAGGGGCATTTCCAGCAGATCGAGGGACGTGATTATTCCCCTCTATTCGGCACTGGTGAGGCCTCATTTGGAGTACTGTGTCCAGTTTTGGGCCCCACGCTACAAGAAGGATGTGGATAAATTGGAAAGAGTCCAACGGAGGGCAACAAAAATGATTAGGGGGCTGGAGCACATGACTTATGAGGAGAGGCTGAGGGAACTGGGATTGTTTAGCCTGCAGAAGAGAAGAATGAGGGGGGATTTGATAGCTGCTTTCAACTACCTGAAAGGGGGTTCCAAAGAGGATGGATCTAGACTGTTCTCAGTGGTAGAAGATGACAGAACAAGGAGTAATGGTCTCAAGTTGCAGAGGGGGAGGTTTAGGTTGGATATTAGGAAAAACTTTTTCACTAGTCGGGTGGTGAAGCACTGGAATGGGTTACCTAGGGAGGTGGTGGAATCTCCTTCCTTAGATGTTTTTAAGGTCAGGCTTGACAAAGCCCTGGCTGGGATGATCTAGTTGGGGTTGGTCCTGCTTTGAGCAGGGGGTTGGACTAGATGACCTCCTGAGGTCCCTTCCAATCCTGAGATTCTATGATTCTATGATTCTATGATTTCTGGGAGGAGATGACAGCTTCCTTTCTCCTCTTAGATCTGGTGAGGAGAATATATGCGCTGCTGGTTGGGGATGCTTGCAGTGAAAATAATATGGGCTAACTTAGGTTCTGTTATGGCTCTTAACTTTATATTGGTAATTTCCTGCCAGACTTATATCTAAGTACTGCACTATATGTATCAATGTCCTTATCAATCTGTGCTGTACACACACGTGCGATACAAGACTCATGACCTACCTTTTATCGCCTCTTTCACAGCTGAGTCAACAGGAATAATATTCTTCTCCACCAGCTCCAAAGGACCTGGTCTGAGAGCAATTTTTTCATTGAGATCATCTGCAAGTCGGGCTCTTTTCAGCTTCATCTGAGTAGCTTGAATGGAACCCTCTGCAGCTGAGTCTAAAAGGCCAAAATTGAAAGTATCAGTTTCAGGTTCTGCTGAACCTGTGCTCTCTAGATACAGAATGCTCAGTGATAATGAGATTCCCCTTCCAGGATCACAGTCAAAACAAAACACATTTCAGGTTAGAGCAGTAAATGGAGAGATATCAGTTCCAGTATTCTGAGCCTGGAACGCTGGCTGTTAGACTAATCCCTAGACATAGGACTGTGTGTGGGATGGATTTTGGGTCTCCACGTAGTTCTCAATGGTTCCCAGGTCAGAATTCTCAGTTATCAAGTAAAAGATTTTCCCCCCTAGATTTCAGCTGTGCAAACTGAGCCTGGGACCCTAGAGTTATGCTGGGTTCTGTCTGATCAATAAACAGTGTGCAATGAAACTTAGTTAAAAATTGTGTGGGTGATGCAGGAGCTCTCCCCGAGCTGGACTGGCTCTGCCAGCTAATGGGAGCAGACTCCAGTTCCTTCGATGCTAAAATATTAGAGAGTGTGTAGAAAGAACCATAAAAACGATTCAAAGGCTGGAAAGAATCACGCTGTACAGGGAGAGATGTACAGAGCTCAGTCTGTTCAGTTTATCAGAAAGAAGATTGAAAGAACTTGATTACAGCGGAGAAGTACCTTCGTGGGTACTACGAAAACGCTGGATAGTAAAGGGCTCTTATTCTAGCAGAGAAAAGTGAAACAGCCACAAACGGCTGAAACTTTAGCCAGACAAATTCAAACTGGAAATAAGGCACAAATTGTTAACAGGGAGGGTGATTAACCATAGGAACAAAATCCCAATGGAAGTGGTGGATTCTCCATCTCTTGCTGTCTTCAAATCCAGACTGGATGCCTTTCTGGAAGGCACAAATTATGCTTTAGTCAAATGCAAGTTGTTGGCTTAATACAGGGGTAACAGGGTAAAATGTAATGGTCTGTGTTATGCAGGAGGTCAGAGTAGATGACATAATGGTCCCTTCTAGCCATAAACTCTATGAAACAATGACTCTCCAAGTCCTCTCCCAGAGCTGGATGGGCTCTGGAAGGTTAACAGGAAAAAAAGGGGCAACATTTACTTGTTATACTTTATCCTAAGGCTTCATTGATAAATGGTTTATAAAGAGTTGGTAAATGATTACTAGAGGTTTTAATAAGTGGTTAATCAACTGTTATTATAGATTGCCACCAAGTCCAACAGGTCAATAGATTGCTTATCACCATGACGTTGACACCTTCTACCAATGTGTTTAGAACCATCCCTAAACACATACTACTAACGTCTGCAACATGCTCATATCTATTGAACACTTACTAAGCCTTTACAAACCATTTATAAATGGACCTTTAATATAAAGTGTGACCAACCTGCAGTAGTCACTAAAGTCAGGGGACATTCTGGACCTGAAGGTACCACCTCACATCCTTATGGTTCCAAATACAACTACTCTTTGAAGAAATTCAGGCTGTGGAAAACACAAGCCTCAGAGTCTCAGCAGCGTGCTGTAAAGCCTGTTACAGACCTGATGGGACATTTGAATTCATGCTATCCTGTGAGTGGCCAGTCACCCCAATCATCCCCATTTGTCCTTTTTAAAGTCTCTTAGCAGCTGTTCTACTCTGCAAAGCTTCTACTCTTCCAGATTAATTCAGATTAATGTAGGGTGTGAATTGACTCCCAGAATAATTATTCTGTTCCAGAATAATTTGATGTGTAGCCAAGCCCTTTGTTTTCCCATTTGTAAAATGGGGGGAGGGATAGCTCAGTGGTTTGAGCATTGGCTTGCTAAACCCAGGGTTGTGAGTTCAATCCTTGAGGGGGCCATTTAGGGATCTGAGGCAAAAATCTGTCAGGGGACAGTACTTGGTCCTGCTAGTGAAGGCAGGGGACTGGACTCGATGACCTTTCAAGGTCGTTCCAGTTCTAGGAGATTGGCATATCTCCATTTATATTATATTAAAATGGGCATAACGTGAGCCATCTTGGAGGTATATGGCAGAACAGCTGTGGCAGAGGGAGGCCAGTGCTATACAACAGCTCTGCGGCAGAGCCAAAACTAGAATCCAGGTGTCCTGGCCCCACCGTGCAGGCCATATCCCTAGCACCATCCTGCTTCCCTCACAGAACGGCAACTGCCTAGTCAGGAGAGCCCATGGAACTTCCTGTCGCCGTTTGTCCTCACTTTATAATCCCAGCAGACACGGAGAGCAAATGGTGCCTCCTGCATACCAGTCACTGGTTAACTGAAGCTTGCACCAGTTTTCAGGCGACTGAACCAATTAACCAGTCATCACCTGCCTCTTATTCAACAGCTGCCCCAAACCAGAATTATGGGATGTGACTCATGTTCCTGGCGAGCTCAGGCTAACACCCAGGATAGGAGGCTTCAATGGAACGTGAGGGCCAGTCACTAAAGCCTGGCACCTGTGACTGGGAACTGGGGGCCTCCATTACTCCAGCACATGGGGAAGGGATTAGCCTCCACTTCTTCCCATGCAGGGAGCAAGGGCCTAACAATTCTGGCCATAACAGACGCCTCTCCACTCTCAGGGTAGATGGGGAGCCTAGGAGAATGCCTGCTCTCTCCTTCCTCCTGGCCCCATGGGAGCCCTTCAGTGAGGGCTCCATAGGGCCTGGTCTCTGTGGAAGGAGAGGGGGCAGGGCTGGGGTATCTCTGGAGTGCGACTAGTTTCCTGGTGCTTCAGGAACAGCGCCTTGGGCTCCAGCAAGATCCTTGCTGGCATGGAGGCTGTTGTGAAAGATGAGGAGGAGGTGGCACAAGGCCTCTCTGTGGATGGCTGTGGGCTCCAGCAGAGCTCCAGAGAGCGGTGGCCTTTCTGCAGGGATGGGGAGGACAGAGCCCAACCACACGAGTGAACAGCTGGAGACTCAGAGAGTTCAAACACACCAGGTGTCCTGCACCCGACTAGGGCAAAAGCCTCCTGGCGGAGCTGTTTAATCTGTCCCCTTGGCTGCTGGGGCAACAGTTCAGCATTCACCCTTCTCTCTCCGAGCCCTGTGGGGGCAGGTAGAGAATACATGTGTCCAGAAGGGGACAGTACTTGGGAGGCTGTACAGGGTTGTGAAAAGAGGCTTCCTGATCATTAGGAGGCACCTGTGAAGTGCCCAAAAAGGCCATGAAAGAAGGGAGAGATGAGCTCGCTGTCAGCAGAAAGTGTTGCAAAATTCACTGCCCAGGCACAAAACACTCCAGCATTTCAACCTGTCATGCAGCTGCTGCTCTGGCAGCACTGGCTGAACTGGCCCAGCGTTTGGCCCGAGAGCCTAGCTGCCCTGACTGCTCTGGTGTTTGTTACGTGTTGTTACTGTGTGTTATGGCTCTGTGTGAGATCTCCAGCACTCCCTGCTCTGCCAAGAGAGTCAGGAGTTCTGTTTCCAGCCAGAGCAGTGAGTGCTCCCCTCCAACCTTTCAGGGCTCAATTGGAGTCTGACTGAAGGCTTGAGTCAGGATTTATTGTCTGCAGAGCAGTCTGCCTGCCCTATTGGGACACTAGCTATGGTGAAACAGGAAGCAGTGTCAGAAATCGGCCCAAGCCCAAGACTCGGGGAATGTGCTTGGAGGACGCCACAGGCTGATTGCAAAAGTGATCAAAGGAAATACTTTTTCCATACAAAATATAATTAGACTGTGGAACTCGCTGCCACAGGATATCATCAAGGCAAATACATTAGGAAATTGGACATTTACATGGATAACTGGACTATCCAGAGTTACCAGAGTTAAAGCTAAAAGGTTTAGGTAGGAATATTAAATGTCCTTTGTCAGAGCTTAAATCAATCTCAGACTATTGGGGGTTAGGATTTGAACTTCATGGGAAGCAGATTATTCCACATCAACGTCTGGGTTCTTACACTTTAAGAACATAAGAATGGCCACACTGGGTCAGATCAAAGGTCCATCGATCCCAGTATCCTGTCTTCCGAGACTAGCCAATGCCAGATGCCCCAGAGGGAATGAACGGAACAGGTAATCATCAAGTGATCCATTCCCAGTCCCCCATTCCCAGCTTCTGGCAAACAGAGGCTAGGGACACCATCCCTGCCCATCCTGGCTAATAGTCACTGATGGACCTATACTCCATGAATTTATCTAGTTCTTTTTTGAACGCTGTTATAGTCTTGGCCTTCACAACATCCTTTGGCAAAGAGTTCCACAGACTGACTGTGCATTGTTTGAAAAAATACTTCCTTTTGTTTGTTTTAAACCCTCTGCCTATTAATTTCAATTGGTGACTCCTAGGTCTTGTGTTTTGAGGAGTTAATAACACTTCCTTATTTATTTTCTCCACACCTGTCATGATTTTATAGATCTCTATCATATTCTTCTTAGTTGTCTCTTTTCCAAGCTGAAAAGTCACAATCTTATTAATCTCTCCTCATACGAAAGCTGTTTTATAGCCCTAATAATTTTTGTTGTCCTATTCTGAATTTTTTCCAATTCTAATATATCTTTTTTGAGATGGGGCAACCACATCTGCACGCAGTATTCGAGATGTGGGCGTATCATGGATTTATACAGAGGCAATATGATATTTTCTGTCTTATTATCTATCCCTTTCTTAATGATTCCCAACATTCTGTTAGCTTTTTTGACTGCCGCTGCACATTGAGTGGATGTTTTCAGAGAACTATCCGCAATGACTCCAATATCTTTTCCTTGAGTGGTAACAGCTAATTTAGACCCCTTCCTTTTGTATGTATAGTTAGGATTATGTTTTCCAATGTGCATTACTTTGCATTTATCAACATGGAATTTCATCGGACATTTTGTTGCCTGGTAACCCAGTTGTGTGAAATCCCTTTGTAACTCTTTGCAGTCTGCTTTGGACTTAACAGTCTTGAGTACTTTTGTATCATCTGCAAATTTTGCCGTCTCACTGTTTACCCTTTTTTTCAGATCATTTATGAATAAGGCTATGTTTTAGTCACAGGTATTTTTAGTGAAAGTCACGGACAGGTCATGGGCAGTAAACAAAAATTCAAGGCCCGTGACCCGTCCATGACTTTTACTAAAAATACTCGGGAATAAAACTTGGGGTGGGGGCTGCCCTGGGGCCCTGTGGGTGCTGAGGGAGGGCAGCCCAGCTGCTTTGGTGGGGAGGGGAAGGGGGATGGCGCATGGCCCGGGACCCCCACTAGTGCTGGGGGTGTGTGTCAAGAAATTTTATCTCTGCATCCCGTCCTGAGGTGACATGTTCCCAGTCAATATGGGAATAGTTGAAATCCCCGTTATTATTGAGTTTTTAATTTTTATAGCCTCTCTCATCTCCTTGAGCATTTTACAGTCACTATCACCATCCTGGTCAAGTGGTCGATAGTATATCCCTACTGCTATATTCTTATTATTCAAGCATGGAATTACTACCCATAGAGATTCTATGGTACAGTTTGGTTCATTTAAGATTTTTACTTCATTTGACTCTACGCTTTCTTTCACATATAGGCCACCCTCCCACCAGCATGACCTGTTCTGTCCTTCCAATATATTTTGTACTCTGGTATTACTGTGTCCCATTGATTATCCCCATTCCACCAAGTTTCTGTGATGCCTATTATATCAATACCTTCATTTAATATGAGGCACTCTAATTCACCCATCTTATTATTTAGACTTCTAGCATTTGTATATAAGCACTTAAAAAAATTGTCACTTTTGAACTGTCTGCCATTATGTGATGTAATTGAATGGGACTATTTTTCATTTGACTGTTTCTCATCAGATCAGTATTTCCATTAATAGATCCTCCCCTAAGGGATGTCTCTGTCCGAAAAATGTGCTCCTCTGCACCTGTCGACTTCCCCCCCGCTCTTAATTTAAAAACTGCTCTATGGCCTTTTTAATGTTAAGTGCCTGCAATCTGGTTCCATTTTGGTTTAGGTGGAGCCTATCCTTTCTGTATAGGCTCCCACTTTTCCAAACGTTTCCCCAGTTCCTAATAAACCTAAACCCCTCCTCCCTACACCATCTTCTCTCATCCATGCACTGAGACCCTGCAGTTCTACCTGTCTAACTGGCCCTGCATATAGAACTAGAAGCATTTCTGAGAATGCTACCATGGAGGTCCTGGACTTCAATCTCTTACCTAGCAGCCTACATTTGGCCTCCAGGACCTCTCTCCCATCCTTCCCTCTGTCATTGGTGCCTACATATACCACGACCACCGGCTCCTCCCCAGTACTACACATAAGTCTATCTAGATGTCTTGAGAGATCCGCAACCTTCGCACCTGGTAGGCAGGTCACCATGCGGTTCTCCCGGTCATCACAAAACCAGCTATCTTTGTTTCTAATGATTGAATCCTTCTGATGGACCTCATGCCAGACACTGTCAGACACAGGATGCTGAGCTAGATGGACCTCAGGATTTGATCCAGTCTGTCAATGCCTATTTATGGATGATGAGGGCTGCATTGGGCACAACATGAAATACCTTGTGCTACAAGCCCCTTACATAGTCTGATTGCCATCAAGATCTGGGGCAAAGTAACCTTAAAAGTGTGTCTTGCAGAGAAACAGGAAAGCAACAGAGGATTTGGGGCCACAAGAGAGATGAAGGGTTGGAAAAATCTACAAATATGTGAGGAACAGCTCATCCATCCTTACCTTGTAAAATGTGCATATTGACCAGGTCTGATTGCTCAGGCCTGCTTCTGATCTTGTGCTTTAGGTAATCCTCAGTCTGCAGAACAGAAATACAGAGAAAGTTAGATCACCAGCTCCAGCTAGTAAATTACATAGTGCTGGCTCTTTCTGCTCAGCTATTGGAATTGTTCATGTTTTCATAAGAAGAAGGAATAACTGCTTTTCTCCACTGAGAGAGCTGCTGAGTGGTACCTTATTCACCCAAGTACTAGCCAACACTTGGACAGGAGATGCCCAGTGAGACAAAGTGATGCTCTTGGAATCAATGTTGACAATTCAGCAGATGGCCTTTGTAAGGTGTGTCCTTTTAAGCCTCCAGAGAGCTGTACCTCAAGACCCCCAGCACTGCTGGTGCCCAAGCTGTTCTGACAGTATGTGAAGTCTGCTGGAGCCCTGTTCGCAGAGCGTGAGGACTATTCACCAGTGCATGCTGTCTTGTGGATCTACCCCCACAAGACGGCACAGTATGTTTCCTTTGGCGATAGTGCTGAATCAACACCCCAGCATGGTGCGAGAGATTGCTATGCTGCTGGAAATGCCAGCTTTTGGATGAGATGTAAAACTAGGAGCCTGACCCTCAGTACCGATTCTCTTACATTGTTTGCAAGAGAGAGGTATATTGGCCATTCCAGTGCTGATAATGACATTCTGCTTTTCTAAATCCCCCACAGTTTCTAGGATACTCTGCACTTCCTGATGTAAGCTGCTAGGTCCTGTTGCTCTGCACTTAACTGCTGAATTCCACTTTGTGAATGGCCCTGGTTGACAAAGTCATGCTCTCATCTTAGATACAAAGGTGATAAATGTATTAGAAATAGATAGACAAGGTAGATGAGGCAACATCTTCTATTGGACCAACCCCTGCTTCACCTACCTTGTCTCTCATATCTTGGGACCAACATGGCTACAACAACACTTAGAAATAGATATGTACATAGATACTGATATACAGTGAGATCTTCACTGAGGACAGCACTTAGTAAACAAACATCTTGGCTCAAGTGACAAATTAGTATTATTATTGGAATGCCCAGAAAATTCGAGATCCTTTCTAAATAGAGAAGAAATGATGCCTGCCCAATGAGCTATCAATACAAAGGCAAATGGAAAGGGTACAGCAAATGCATGGGTATATTAGCAAATACACATCTACTCACACACATGCTTAATTGTATTATTACAGTAGGAAATATAAATTATACTAAAATTACCCATTCAGCTGGGCATTGTCATTCAATTGACCTTCAGATGTAGCCAATAGGGTTCTATCTGACAATTAGTTAAAGGCCATTCCACTACTCAACAGAGTTTACCAACTATAAATATTTGGATATCAATGAAAGAAACTTACAAGCAAAAGCAGGCGAGCTAAAATATCCAGCATTGCATGAGGATTGTGATGTTAGTGGCATTTCTGTTTATCAGGGTGGAAAGACAATAATCAATGGGATACTGTAATACCTGGTTATAAACTATACAGGAAGGAATGATTAGGTCAGAGAGATGGGTGAGTCCCACTATCTGAAAGATTCCATGGAACCTAGTGAGATACCAGTTCTGAGTAGAGAGGACTACACAGCCTAATCTGTAGAGATCCAAGTCCCAAATGATAGGAATACAAATATATGAGTGAAATGATACTCCCAGTCTCCAGTTAAAGAAAATGCTATTGAATGCACAGTGCTGAAGGAGACCAAAGTAAAAACTACATCTTCAAAAGGAGTTATAATGGATATCTCTTAGTACCTGCATAAAAACACCTACTCTCTTTTGAAATTCCTACTAGGAGCTTATTGGCATCTTCAGACACCTAAATATCTTTGGAAATCTGGCCTTCAGGTCCACATGTAGAGAAGCAACTTCTTGTCACCTTAGTGAGAGAACACAAGAGCAGAGACTATGCTAAACTGAATCCTAAGTAACATAGAGGTAGGTTCCAGAAGCAGCTATAGTTGAGTTGCCAAGTAATAGTGACTATAATATCATTAAATTCACCACCACTGAGGGAGGATTAGAAACAGTCTAAAAGGCAGAAATCAGTCCATAGGAAGAAAGAGTCAATTTGCAACATAGCAAAAGGTAAACAGTGAGATGCCACAAAGTTCTGTGCTAGGATGATGTTATTTCAGGTACTTATTAGTACCCTGAAAAAGAGGGGGAGCAGTGAGGTGGAAAAAGCTTCAGATGGCACAATGTTATTTAGGTCAGTTAAGATTAGAGCAGGCTGTGAGGAACTTGAGTGACTTAACCCACGCTGGGTGACGGAGCAAGAATGCAGATGAAATTCAGTGTTGACAAAGACAGTGTAATGCACATTGGAAAGAAGAATTTACACTGATCCTACACCCTACTAGGTTCTAAATTAATTGTAACCACCCAGGGAAAACATCTCGGTGTCACTGTGGGCAGCTTCTCTGTGTGCAGAGACGGTCAAAAAACGCAATCATAACATTAAGAAGCATAAGAAATGGGATGGAGAAAACACTGAACAGAATTATGCAGTTCTATAAATACATGGTAGGTCCTCTCCTAGAATCATGTATTAAGTTCTGGTCACTCCATCTAGCAACATATCTAGCAGAAAGAGAGATGTTCAGAGACATGCAATGAGAATGATGAGAGGTATGGAAAGACTTTCTTATCAGGTGAGAGTGAAAAGAACAGGACTGTTTAGTTTAGAGGGGAGATAAAAAGAGGTCATATGAGCTAGTGAGTGGTATAGAGAATGAATAGTGTCTCATAACACAAGAACAAGGGGAGGCCAGTAAATTCAATGCTAATAAAAGGAAATGTTTTTCTACATAATGCATGATTAACCCGTGGAACTCCCTGCAACAAGATATTGTGAGAGATATGGCAATTTTTTGCCATATCCTTAAAAAATCATATTGAATTAAGTTTAAATATCTTGGAGTCCATTGTATTAAAAATTCAAAGTTTATGTATTATTGTGGAATTGTATGTAACGTCTCTAGAGGGGAGACATGGCCAATGTAAACCCTGGGAAGTGTTAAGAGCTTCAAAGGACTACCTGAATCAATGTGCCAGACAAGAATGAACTTTCAGGACAAGTAAAGTTAAGTGCGTTTCCCAGGAAATTTCCGGGGTGACCTCCGATAAGCTTACTAGCATGTGTGTAGGTTTTTTTATTGTTTGTAATATGTTTTCTCTATAATGTTTTCACCTTAGGAAGAAATGTGCTTGCTTAGAAAGGGCTGTATGGTGACTTTTAACTGGGGCAATTATGCTGTTTATAGTCCCTGAGAAAGGAAAGCAAAGCTGGCCTGCCTAGGCCACCTGACTTGCTGGGGAACTCACGATGAAGGCAGGGAACTGTGCAGTTGGGAAACCTCCAGTTAGGAGGGAGAGAGATGTGGGTCTCTGCCCAGGAGAAGTGACGGCTGAGGAGCTGGGAGTCTAAAAGTGGGTGCCTGTGGTGGGTCACAGAGGGACAATATAGGTGCAGATATAGCTGACTGCAAGAGCTTCCAAAAGAGGATTCATAGACTCATAGACTCTAAGGTCAGAAGGGACCATTATGATCATCTAGTCTGACCTCCTGCACAATGCAGGCCACAGAATCTCACCCACCCACTCACCCACCCACTGCTGGAATAATCCTCTCAGCTATTGAAGTCCTCAAATCATGGTTTAAAGACTTCAAGATGCAGAGAATCCTCCAGTAATTGACCCGTGCCCCATGCTGCAGAGGAAGGCGAAAAACCTCCAGGGCCTCTGCCAATCTACCCTGGAGGAAAATTCCTTCCCGGCCCTAAATATAGCGATCAGCTGAACCCCGAGCATGTGGGCAAGACTCACCAAGTCCCTCCTCAAAACTTGCCTCTTCCACAATGCATGCAGTAAACTGCAAGCTGATCACGGCTAGATAGGTGCCGAACTGAGTTTACTGCTCTTGACTGGCTAAGAATTTGGAACATCCTATTAGTTTTGCTATTTTGTCTCCCCCATTCCCCACTCCGTGATTTGTGTTAACCTCCTGTTATACCTTCATGCTTCAGAGCACAAACTGTCTGACGTTAGGAAGAAACTTCCCCTGTGTAATTTATTCCATAATTGTCCTTCCTCTGAAGCATCTAATACTGGCCACTGTGAGAGAAAACATATCTGACTAGATGGGTGGCAGATCCGATCCTGTACAGCATTCCTATGAATCCATGTTTCCCTGGCGCCTTGATTTGTTTAAGTGGTGTTACTGTGTCACTATACACTGTGTGTATAGTTCTGTGAGATCCTGTGCTCTGAAAGACCTTTGGAATAACGTATCTGGAGGTGGTGGATTAATTTAATTTAATTAATTTCACATTATAGGCTAACATAGAGGTCTGTCAACAACCCCTTGGGCCATCTAGCCCATTGTGCATTAATTTTAACATTTATTGTCGTTCTGGCTCCTCTCAGCCCTTCCTGGTTCTAAGTAGTAGAAGTGGCCCAGGGGCACAAAGGCAGGAGATGCTGTTATCGTGATGTTTCTAGCATCAGTGGAAGCAGAAAATATTGGGACATACAAAAGAACCTGTTATTATCAGTTTGTAGAGCATGGAATTTGGAGAATCAGCAAAGCAACCAAAATGTCGTTGGCTGTTTATCTGAAAACAGCAATCCTTCTGAAATTCACTGGTTACTGCCCTAAACAAAGGGTACCCCTATAAACAGGAGTATATTTTTGTCATGCTTTGTGCTATTTAGTATGTTCTGAGAACAAAGACATTTTTGGGCATCCCACTCATAATCCATCCCTCTTCCCCCAGGCAAGCAGCCAGTGGAAGCCTTTGAAGGGCGAGACAGAGAGACATTAATGTATACTTGAACAATAAAATATACGACACTTCAAGGATACTTTAAATTGCTTGAAATTTCCTAAACATACTAATTTTTCATAGGGGTGTTTTGTTTCTTACATTAGTCATTTATGATTGCAGGAGACAAAGGGCAAGTACCTAGAATATGTTAGTTCACAAGAACACTCCCAAATGTTTCAAGTTAACTCCTTCACATAAAGTGCCTGTACAACTAGCTGCAAACAAATCTCTCATAGAGTAACTGAATGAATTACTATATTCTGTTACACATCAGCCAAAGCCAACCATGTAAAACAAGGTATTTCCCTCTTAATGTAGCCATGCTACTATTATTGCTCTGTATGCAATATGATATGGGGAAAGAAATGAGAATGAAGAAAAACATACTCAAAGACCAAATGAGAAAACTGGGATAGTTTTGGATTAGCTAATCTTGGATTGATGCAATGGAATCAATGCAATGTACTTGATAGATCAGCGTATCAGAGGTTTGTTGTCTATTGTCAGCATTGCAGGGTATCTTATTCCTTGCTGTATGTATTTTTCTAACCTGTTGTCTTGGACTGTGTGCTTTCTGAACTGGGCCCCAGGCAAACAGGAGAGCTATGTGAACCCTGGAGATCCTCTGAGGGTATGTTTAACACTTTGAGCTGGGGGTGTGATTACTAGCTGGAGGAGACACTCACACTAGCTCTGATTGAGCTAGCCATGCTAAAAATAGTGTAGTCATGGCAGTATGCACGGTGGGAGGGGCTACCCACCTGGAGTTCATGCCTATGGTCTCGGGTGGCATGGCTAGCCCCTCCCAAGGTTCATGCCACTGCTGCTGCACTCTATTCTTAGTACACTACCTTGCTCTGAGCTAGTGCAAGTATGTCTTCTTCAGCTGCGACTCACCCCCCTGCTCGAGACGTGGACATAGCCTAGATTTAGCTGGGGCTGGCCAGTGTGTAATGTAGGGGGCTTGGAAAGTTGACATGGTTCCCCAGAAAAGTGATCTAGTTACAGGCATTTCGACTTTTCTGGAAATGGCCACTTATCTTATCTCTGCCATTAGCAGTATTGAGAGGTGCCTGAGTTGGGCTAGATAGCTGGTGCCAGCCTGAGCAGAGCACATTCCGGGGAGGTACTTAACTGCCTGAGGGGCTTTGCAATATCCCAGTGGACCCCGGGGCATGCTGCAAAGCCAAAGGTCAGGGTTTTGCTACGTGATGACAAGTATGACTTGCTTGGGGACTACTCACTGCAGACGACAAAGGGTATTTCAATTCCTCCCTGGACACTTGTTTAGGGCTTCATTCCGTGAGTTCAATGACTGAATCAGAAGCCAGGAGGGCTGTTCATCTACTGGAAGGCATGAACCTGCCCCATAGATCACTGTCAGCCGTTGTACGAATGCAGGATTCTGATCCCCTTCCTCAGGTGTAAGAGTCTTCCTGATCTGCCCCATGCATCGTTCCTCTACCCCTCAGAGCTCTCTGAGACACCCTGTGGACCTCTGTGCTTTACTCCACAGATCTCTGTGATCCACCCCACAGAACTCTCCTCCACGCTGCGGATCTCTGTGATCCACCCCACAGGGCTGTCCTGCACCTTGGGGATCTCTATGATCCACCCCACCAAACTCTCCATCACCCTGGGATCTCTGTGATCAACCCCACAGAGCTCTCCTGTACCCTGGGGATCACTATGATTCAGGGCTGCCAACTCTTTGGGTTTACCCTGCAGGCGTCTTTTGGGGGGCTCCTGAGGTCCTTTCCTGTTGCCCCATTCCTGGGGTGAACTGTCCCATGGGAGGTGCTGCCGCTGCTGATGGGCATCTTCCTCCTACAGCTCATGGAGCAGACAGAGCTCTTTGGGATGGGGGTGGGGATCCTCCCCAGCTGGCTCTGCAGGGCCTCTTCTACAACTGCCAGCATTGCCTGAAAAGGGGGAGGGTGCCTTGTGTAAAGAAACTCCCTCCTGGCCCCAGCACACCTGAGGGAAGGGACTCCTGTCTGCCCCACTCTCCTCAATGCCTCTCCCCCGCACAGGGCAAAATGGAGCCCAGCACTAAGGAAATGCAGAGCAGGGACAGCCTATTACTATATTTACAAGGTGCTCTGTGTATAGATTAATGCATTGGGGGCTTCCAATATTACTATCTCAGCGTTCAAAATCATGAGATTTAAATTCTGCCACCAAGAAATCACCTTTTTATTTTTTTCACCTTTGGGCAAAGCTGGCTGCTCCTAGTTTGTGTGGGATCATTGCAGGGCCAAAATTCATGCTTCAGCCACCTCTGAGGGGGCTGGGGGGTCCACTACTAGGGCTGCCAACTTTCTAATTGCAAAAATTGAACACCCCGAGGCCCTGCCCCTGCTCACTCCATCCCTTACTCGCTCTTCCTCACCCTCACTCACTTTCACTGGGCTGGGGCATTGGGATGGGGTGTGGGAGGGGGAGAGGGCTCTGGCTGGGGGTGTGAGTTCTGGGGTGGGGCTGGGCATAAGGGGGTCGGGGTGTAGGACGGGGTGCGGGGTGTGGGCTCTGGGAGGGAGTTTGTGTGTGGGAAGGGGCTCAGAGCTGGGGCAGGGGATTGGGGTGTGGGGTCTTGGAGGGAGGGTGCAGGAGGGGGTCCGATCTGGGGGAGGGGGTTCAGGGTTCAGAGTACGGGTTCCGTCCGAGTGCCGCTTACCTTAGGCGGTTCCCAGAAATGGTTGAATTGTCTGGCTCCTAGACGAAGGGGCCAGAGGGCTCTGTGTGCTGCCTGTACCCACAGGCGCCTCCCACCCCCGCAACTCCCATTGGCTGTGGTTGCTGGCCAATGGGAGCTGTGGAGTCGGCACTCAGGGCAGAGCACTGGGGCAGTGCGTGGAGACACCCTGGCCGCCTGTGCGCCTAGGGGCTGGACATGCTGGCTGCTGCCGGGAGCCACGTGGAGCCAGGGAGCCTGCTTTAGCTCCCTGCCGCCAACTGCACTTTTAGCGGCCAGGGTCCCTTTTCCACTGGGCTTTCTCGTCAAAAACTGGATGCCTGGCAACCCTATCCACTACCCCTACCTTAGCTGCCACTGCATCCATCCCTGTCCCATCCCTAGCTGGATATGATAGCTGGCTTCCTCACTTGAATTCTCCCTCCATAGTTTCACAATAGTCTGCTGGCCCTCATATTTATTTGCCAGACATATTTTCTTGCTTGTCTCCTAAATCTTCTACCCATCACATACTCTCTCTCTGCCCCCACATCCCTTGCAGCCCCCTGCCTGCCCCCCATTTTCCTCTCAACCCTATCAGTATGCCTCATGCCCCTGCTATCTCCCACAATCCCCTCATTCTCTTGCTTCCCACATTTAGGGTGACCAGATGTCCTGATTTTATAGGGACAGTCCCGATATTTGAGGCTTTTTCTTATATAGACGCCTATTACCCTCCACCCCCATCCCGATTTTTCACACTTGCTGTCTGATCACCCTACCCACATTCCCCCCACACCCGCTTGGTGTGTCTTACACTTTCCACATTTCCCTACACATCCCTCAGCCTGCCTCCTGCCCCCCACATTCCCCTGCCCCCTAACACTGCCCCCACATTCCCCTGCCCCCTCAGCCTACCTCCTGCCCCCACATTCCCCTGCCCCCTAACACTGGCCCCACATTCCTCTGCCCCCTCAATCTGCCTCCCCCACACCATATTATCTTGCCCCCTCAGCCTGCCTCCTGCCCCCACATTCCTCTGCCCCCTCAGTCAGCCTCCCCCACACCATATTATCTTGCCCCCTCAACCTGCCTCCTCTCCACATTCCCCTGCCCCCACATTTTCCTGCCCCCTCAGCCTGCCCCCATATTCCCCTGCCCCCTCAACCTGCCTCCTGCCCCCACATTCCCCTGCCCCCTCAGCCTGCCTCCCACCCCCCACATTTCCCTCAGTATGCCTTATGCTCCCCACATTCTCCCACAGCCCCTTCAGCCAATTTCCTGCTCTCCATATTACCCCCACAGTCTACCTCCTGCCCCTCTCATACTCCCCCGCAATCTTCCTCCCCCCCCACCATTCCTCTGACTCCTCATAGTTTCCCATCCTGTTTCCTAACACATTTCCCACTCCCTGCTGCCAAGTATTGTGAGACTAGTAAAATCACAAGAGCTGGAAGCAAGTTTGTATGTGTGTCTGCAGGGGGCATCCAGTTCATTCACTGTGGGGGCGGGGAGGGGAAGAGTTATTACATGGGAGGTCGAATTAGGACTTGCAGTACTTGATAATGAGATGGAGCTTCCTAGGTGAGGGTTGGGGTCCCTATAGTATGGGGAACACATGGCAGTTCCTCTCCCACTGGGCTGATGGCCCCTCCCCCAATGGCAAGCACTCTAAGGCCTTGCTGAAAGCCAGGGCGGATGCAAGGATATTTTGCGCCCTAGGCAAAACTTCCACCTTGCAGCGGGAGCCCCAGGACCAGGGGAGCAGCAGCAGCAAGAGGGCCCGTGCCCAGGGCCAGGCGGTGGCCCACATGGCTCCCTCAGAACAGCGCCCCACAGTGGCCAGAGGAGGAATGACATCACTTCCCAGCCGGCCGGAGCCCATCAAAGCTGCAGCGCCCCTTGCACAGCGGTGGGAAGAGGGTTGCACATTAGCCAGCTCCGGGTGAGCATCCCAGACATTTTGGGCACCGCTTTTTGGCGCCCTCAAATCTTGGCACCCTAGGCGGCCGCCTACTTCACCTAGTGGTTACACTGTCCCTGCCGAGAGTGGAGCTTTGCCCTGGATTGCTGCCATCAGGGTAGTTGTGCTCATGCTACCCATGCTCTCGGCAGGCAAAGTCACTGTTTGCACTGGTGGAGTTTGTTATAGGGTTTAAGCGGGGTAAATGACAGTGGTGCAAATAGCAATTTTGCCTGTCCACACTATTTGTTGCACTGGTGTAAGTAGATTGATGACAGTAACAGTCCAGACAAGGCCTGATTCAATTTATGCAAATGTCTGCAAATGAAAGGTGGACTGTTGGGTGTTTTGTCTGATGTTCCACCCTGGGGATTCCTGTGATCTTCCTCAGGGATCTCTCTTTTCCACCCTGGAAGATTTCTATGATCCACATCTTGTTTCTCTCTACCCCCTGGATCTCTCCTGCTTTCAGTATAGTCTGCACTCATTTCACAAGGACAATATGCAGCTGAGGTCCACATTGCAGACAGGAAAGAAGGCACATGCTGTACATGAAGCTGTGTTAATGTCAGTGGAAGCAGGATATTAGGCCCAACGATTATAATGTCACTTTTATGCAAACTCCGTGCCTGAGTCTCCAGTAGCCTGCCTGGAGTTGGAGGATAATACACAAATTCATTCATTCACATGTGTGCAAGAAGTTACCTTGGCTCTCTCCAGGTTTTTCCTTTGTTCATGGAATGCAGATGGGCTTTTCAGTGCTGCAATAAGAAACACAGAGGCACAATCAGCACAAGGGAGGGAGCAAGCAACCACCAGAATACTCAGCAATAGAATTTTAACAAGTGCTATAAAAATAACAACAGAAATCAGCTGATCTCTTTATTGAGCTAACTAAAAACTCAGGAAAGCTATGGGAAATCCCAGTCTCTCAACCAGGCGTGGCAGGAGAGCGGAGAGGATGGAGAGCAAGGGGAGAGCAGAAGCCACACGGGCATAGAGATGGTGCAGGCTGTGCAACTCAGCGCTCAATGGGACACTTCCTCTTCCAGGGGAGGCTCTTCCCTGGAGAGCTCTCAGTGGGTTACAGCACCAGGAGGCCTCAGAACAGAGTGGGGAGGAGAAAGCAAAGGGTCAGTGCCCAGAAGAGAGGAGACCTCATTAAAGGACTCTGTCAGCAGGTTAGTCCTCAAGTGGCTCAAACTGTGAGGCCAAGTCCAGGGAACGTGAGAAAACAAAGGGATCTCGTCATTATTCACTTGGGTTGCAGGTATGTATTAAACACAGGACTCAGAAGCTTTCATTCTCTGCTCTCCTCCCCAGTTTCTCCACTCACTGCACACCAACCTCTTCTCTGTTCATTTACACAATCCCCTTCTCTGCAGCTCCCGCCCTCAAGCAGCCTTCCTGGCTCTCTGACACTCTTCTCCGTCCCCCTGTGAAAGGTGCTGGGCAAATGAACTGTGGGTTTGGGGAGTGCTAAGTGGGCACATGACCCAGCCTGGGAGCCAAAGTCAGCAGGCTGCCTGGCCACCACTTTCAAACACTCTTCCTGAAGGCGTTTGGTTTTCCCCAGAGAGGGTTTCCAAGAGAAGGGCATCTGTACAATTCTGTTCACTCTCTTCAGAATATTATATCATGCAGGGGAGGCCAGCCTAGTTGGTGAGGGTCCCTGTAGCACATGCTAAGGCCCACAGCTCTCTAGGGATTACATACAGTTTGTGGGTTGATAATCTGGGTAATTTCTGAGTTCCTCTCTTTGTTATTCCTGGGTACTTCAAAATACCAATCAACAATAAGTTCTTTAGTATCAGTATCAACTTCCGAGAGCTGAGTGTAAAGAGTATGATTCCAGTGCTGTTCAAAGCCCCTAATGTCAATATCTGGAACTTTATGTTAAAGCTCAGCTATTACTTATTTATATTTCTGGCTGAAAACCATAGTTTCCAAAGTGCAGAAATAAAGACTGTGGACAAAAGCAAGGCCACAGTTTGCTCCATGTCACATTATTCCCCATTTACAGGGTGTAAATGAGAGCAGAGTTTGGTTCTGCATTTGAAATCTGTAGGAAAGACTGAGTCTTTTGGGGTCTCCAGGGAATTTCTTCTCTGGCAAGAAAAGAAAAAAGACTCAAACATCTCCTTGGGTACCTGCATTGAATGGAGGAGACATTCTAAAGTGAGGAGTTCGGGGGTCTGTTTTGTTTGGCACCATTTATTTAGCTAACTTACTGCTTGATCCTTGAGAGGAATGAAAAAAGGGGTTAGAAATTCATTTTGCACAGGGCTCAGAAACTAGTGGCCAGTCTACACTCCAGAAATGTGGGAGTAAATGGGGAGCTCAGGCAGAACAAATAAACATGTAGGGGAAGGGAAAGGAGTCCAAGGGGAATTTTGGGTGGATTGGCTGGTGGAAGGGGATGGATCCAGTGAAAAAGTAGGATGGATCATACCAAAGTACAAAGGGGCAGGGAACCTTTTCTTGCTTCCAACATTTCAAGAGCAGACTGACAGACATGCTCGTATGATTGTGCCGTGCTTTCGTGAGCAGCCATGAGGGTTGTGACAGCTGTTTTAGTCAAAAGCAAAATAAAATGAGTGCACAAAAAAAAAAGAAGTAAGTAAGGGACGTTACTTTTTATAGCCCAGTTCACTACGAAGTCCTAGTGTTATGAGGTTTCTGTGGGCTGGAATTGACCAGGTCAAACTTCATTTCATGCTATTCATAATGAAAGTGTTGCAGAATTTAGTCATTTACCAAGATTTTGGAGGAATTATGTGGATGCTGCAGCTTGTATTAGTCTGCAAAACAAATAAAGGTATTGCTAGCACCAGTTCTTCAGACAACACATCAGGATAGATCTGTGATGGGATTCACCAGTTTGGAAGTGCAGGTGGCTTTGCAGAAAATGGACGACGCTGCTGCACTTGACACGCCAATTTTAGGACTAGATTTTGCCTTTAAAGCACAGCCCTGTGTTTGGGGGGATGAGGAGGAGCCTCTGTGTAGCAGGAGCCCAGCATGAATTAGGCCAGAATTGTACTGGGGATCCTGGGAATCAATCTCTGTAGCAGCAGCTGATCCACCACCAGGTGCAGTGAATGGCTAGTTCCAGCCCAGCCCTCCCATTTTTGGTCAGCTAGGAGAGTCTGACTTGCGGATTGTGGCTGGCCCCTGCACAGGGTTGCTAGGGAAAGACTCCTTGCACACTCTTCCCTGTTTGGGCACATACCCACACAATCTGCCCCTTTGTGGATCATGAAATGTAGACAGTTAGCAATACTCCTGACTTTATGGCAAATGCTTCCCAGTAGTTCCACAGAGTGAATTTGCCCAGTAAATCAGGCCTGAAACATTTTCATCAAGCCAATAAAATTGCATCTGGATGAGACATTCAATAACATATCCTGTTGTTTTGGTCCTCCCATTCACTAATGGGGCAGGTTTACTTTAGTGCGAATCCAGAGTTTCTCCATTGACTTCACTGAGCCTCATTCTCTGCTTACTTTCACAAGTTCTACCCTTTGTGACTCCATTAGCTGAGCGAGGTTGAGATTGGAGCTTGTGCCTTTCTCACCCAAGGCAGTCACCCATCTCTCCGGGGGGAAGGAGTGGGGCATCTCTGCCTCTCTCTTCAGGCACAGTCTGCCCCATAGGCTGTGCAAGGCTGGTCCTTCCTTGCCTTTGCCTCCCTGGTTGCTTTAGCCATTCCATTTGGAACTGATCACAGACTGAACTTTCACAGCATCAGGCTGTTCCCACCGTAGGGGCAAACTCAGCTACCATATGGGACACTCCTGCTGCACACTATCTAAGATGCTTCAGCTTGGTGCGTTCTGTATTATTTGTTTGAGGCTTTCACTTTAATGATCTTTCAGTAAATGGTTACAGAACATTGTAGTGTTCAGCACCTCCAAGTGGTGTTGAGAACATTAATAACCAGGGCCGGCTCCAAGCACCAGATGACAAAGCACGTGCCTGGGACGGCACCTTGTAAGGGGTGGCAGTCCGGGGATTCTGGGGCGGCCATTTTTTTTTTTGCTTGGGGCGGCCGAAAAGCTGGAGCTGGCCCTGTTCATAACTCATTGGTATCCAGAACACTTTTACCCACTGATTTTCTATTATTGTGAATATTAATCTGTCTCTCTGTCCTCTGTGGGTGGAAATCTAGAAATGGATCAGTTATAAAGAGGTGGCTAAATTCTCTGCAATAGAATTACACCAGCAGAAAATCTGGCAGAGGGATTTTAAATTACCCGTGTCCAAAATCCGGGACTGACAATGTCCACTCTTGGGTCAGTTTCATGATTAAGGTCTGATATCTCGTGACTCCTTAAGTCTGCTGTATCTCATAGAGTAGCTTTCTAATATACTGTATAAAACAATCATATCCAGCCCTGGTGACTTTTGGGATCTCAAACTTTAAAATCATGACACTCAGGTTTACAGAACAGCTCTTTTTGATATATTGTAGACTGCACACTTTGTGCATTACAGCAACCCCACCTCATTCCATACTCACCTCAGTGTATGGAATGAGGTTCCAGTCCATGTGCACCTTCAGGAACTCAACTTACATATGTATGCTCAGTGCCAGCAGAACATGGGGACACCATTAGGAACAGACCCTTGTTGTTAGGACACATTGACTGTGCATGCACAAAGCATGCTTTTAAACCCTCTGTGAGCTGGACTATTGAAAGGCACCTGTGAGATGCAGCAACAATCTCTCTGTCAAATGTCTAGTTTCTATCCTTCCTTGTGACATGATAGTGCTGTTAAGAAATGTGCACATTTGTATAATGGCAAGAGTATTTTATTGTCTTCATTCTCAAAACTGAGTGACCCATTTGTGCTTCGTCTCTCCCCACATGGCCCCCTTGGACAGAGGCCTGCAAAATGCCAGCCCAAAAGGTGAGAGTGTGGCAAAGCTGTAAGCAACAGGAAAAGAGACCTTTGAGGTTTCTGCACTAGTGCCAGTGCCTCTGCTGTGCATTTCTGTGCCGTGCGCAATGCAGGAATTCTTTAGAAAGCATCGGGTCCCAGTTTCTAAAAGTGCACGCGCCCCGTGTACTCACACGATTGGGAGATTTCCAACTGCACAGACCTTCATGTGCAAGAACTCCAGTTTATGCACATGCAATGGAACATTCTGCACACTCGTCTTGAGTGTGCCCCTTTTAAAATGTGGTCCTGTCATCTAACAGGAGATGTTAGAGGTGGCACAGAAAACTGACACTGTCACCAGCCCTTGCAATTCTATCACAAGTCTGACAATATTTGGTGTTTTTCTTAAAGCCCCAGGCTCTTGGATTTACACAAAAATGTCAATTTATATTAAAATAAAAAAATAAATGTCTAGATTTCCTGTTTGCAGAGAAAAGCTTGAAAGTATGAACCCAACAGGCTCAAAACCCAGAATGCAAATCAAAAGAACTCAACATTTATTATGTTTTAAAATCTCATGATTTTTATGACAATCTCATGATTTGGGGCCTGACTCGTGATTTTTGAGTGCTTGAGGGTGGTAGTACTACATTGATTAGCCTTCTACTGCTAACACCGATTACAGACTCATGAAAGCAAGAGAATTAGAAAGATGGTGGGAGAGAAAGTTCAGGTGTTGAATGGAATGCTACAGACATACTGTTACTGAAATGTCTTGTTACTGGAGCGCAGAGACCATACTGCTATTCTCAGTTTGGGGTTAAGAGCTGTTTGAACAGCATAGTCCTTAAGGGGGTCCATATTATAAAGCACAGTAGCCAATAACAGAGAAAGAAAGGAGCAAGTAAGAAGTGTATTAGGCCTTGCAAATTGCAGTCCTTAGCAATTATTCTAAAGGGGCAGTGAGGAGACAAATTGTATAGGGACAAATGCTTGACCTGGGTTACTGCTAACATTATAGCTCCTGTACATGGAGGGCTGTTCTAGACTAGGATGAAATCTGTCAGTTAACAAGGCAGAAGGGAGGGCTGAGATCTAGCTGACTGGCTCCATTGTTGCCACTTGCTGGCTTCATGCAGCTAGGCAGTGCAGGTGCAGCAGGCAGGCCAGTTTCATTTTTGCCCTTCCTGGCTCTCTTATGCTAGCACAGTGCTGTTGGCTTTGGCTTTGGCTCTCTGAAACATTGGGCTATAGCCAGTGCTCGGCTGGGCTGGGCTGGGCTGGGCTGGATCCCGCCAACTGAACTAGTGGCTGCAGAGCCCTGGTGAGGGAAATCTTCTTAGGAGGTAGGGGGATCTGAGCAGGGCACAGCACACGTGTGCTCCACTCATCCAGGGGCCAGGGGATGCAGAGCAGGTGTGGGGCCAAGGATATGCACTGACTCAGCATGGCTGCCAGCTGGCCTCTGGCTATGCGCCTGCTGGGGAATTCTGGCTGTGCCTGGGAAAAGGGCTGGGTATGAATCCCACCAGGTAGCACATTCCCTGCTGACTCATGGTCGGGGAAACTAGCACACTGGTTTAAATGCCTCTTTTAAATAAAGCAGCAAGCTGTTCAGCCTTGACTCCATGGCACTGCCCTGTGACAGGGAGACTCTGGCCACCACCAGGCCACAAAGTGCTTGAGATGTGGAGAAAAATCATGAACACTTTTACCCCCTCTCCAGGGAAATTCATTCCAGCAGAAAATCCCAGACAGCTCCTGGCAGCTTGGTGTTGGTTTATCAGACTGTTCCCTGCCTCTGGGCCCGAACCTGCCAGGTGAGGAGCACCTACAGGAGAGACCTGGCACTTTGCAGGTTCAGATGTGTTATCAGACTCCTGCTCTGACCATGCAGCGAACTGTTTGGCCCAGACAGGCCTGTGCTAACCTACAGTGGAGATTTTGAACAGAACAGGAGGGTGACCTGCAATACACAAGAGAGTGGTACTGAAACTTTACTAAGGATGATGGCTAGCAGGCCAGATCCTCAGCCAATGTAAATGGGGGCAGCTCCACTTGCATCCATAGGAGGCCTCTGCATTATAACCCATATAATAGATATCCAAACATAGTGCTCAAATGCCAGCTAGAGCAGCGTGGAGGTAGCAGGGTCCTCCCCAGAGCCCAACCTGCCAACCAGGGGTGAGAGTGAAACCCAGCCAGGTGGGGGGTGCCGGAGAGCAGCTACCTATAAGCATCAGGAGGCTAATGCAGCGCCTGCAGGAACTACTGGTGGCTGTGCTCTAGCTCTGTGATGCATGTGGTACAGAGAGTGTTAGGTGAGGTACTCACGTGGCATGATGCCCTGGTCTGCCAGCTGCTCACGGGTTCTTCTCTGCTGAAGCCGTAACTGTAAAACTGTTAGAGAAAGAGTGTCAGGAAGAGATGCAAACTTTTTCCTGAAGCAAGTAACTTTCTGCGAATAGCCCCAGAAGAGAGCTTTCAGCAACATGCCCAACGCCTTTCTGTCACTGAGGATGAAGGACAGGCTTGCCCTTAACACGAGGAGGAGAGAGGAATCCCCTAAGGGGATGGGTGTTCCTGAAAAATAGCAAGGGAGCTCCTGCAAAGCAGGTGCTGAGGCATTACTGTGATCCTGTTTTATTCAATATCTGTGTCTCTAGGGCAACATTCCCGATCTGGGGTGCAGAAAGACCAGCAGGCGAGAGAGGACACAGACAGGGCCTCTTAACTGTTCTCCAGAGTCTCAAATTTCATTTAAAAAGAGCACTCACAGCTTGAAAGAAAACCTTCCAAATGGGCAACAAATGTAGAAGATGCTCAAGGCTGCAGAGAACCTGAAATAGCTCTGAGCTGCCCCATTCAGTAAAATGGGGTTGGCTCATTATACTTTGTAATGTCACCATTACTGGCTATTTCACTGCCCATCACAGCATGTCCGAAAGGAATGGAAGGGTCTGTCCTAGTGCTTCCCATAGCGCAGGGCATGCTGGAGGCGTGTCAAGGATTGTCCAGGGGGACACAAAGGGAGCATCCATTAAGAAGGGGAGACTTTTAACCACACGTGGAGGCCTTGCATGGGGTGTGATTGGTTTCATTTTCCTGAAGATGGCTCAGCGTTCAAAAGTTTGGGACATGCTGCTCCAGGGCAACCAAAAAACCCAGAATGAAACCAAAGTGCACAGCAATTCCTGGAGCGGTGTGAGAGCTTTCAGCCACACCTAACCTCCCTTGGAAACATGGGACCTAAATAATACGGGCTCTTTGTGTCTGCTGTGCTGCAGGTGGGATATGTGAGAGCCACATATTGCTACTGGGGGCAGGGGCAGATGGAGAGGAGGATGATGAGGGGGCTAGGCTTTGTGCTTGAGGCGGCAGTTGTGCTGTGGGGGGTTCTGTTGGCATGGAGGGTGCAGACAGCCTTCTGGCCTGCCCTGGAAGTCATTATTTTGGCACCTGTGTCAGTGTCCTCATGATGGGTACCATATGGTGGCCATGAAGCAGCACAGGATTGCTATATGTTGGGCATGTGGAGACTGAGAGCTGTGGAGGTCCGAGTCCTTGACCCCGTGCGAGTGAGCAGGGGTGTGAGTCAGCAGGGTGGAGGACTTTGTTCTCACCTGCTGCACACATGGAAGATGGAGCCTGTCCTTCAGTTCATGTTGTCTAACACAAGGTCAGTAGCATTAAAACATCTATTATGTGTTACTGAAACCGGACTGGAAGCTGCTGCTGAGCCAGTCTTGGCCCAGTTGATGCCAGCCGAGTGCTCAGGACAACGTGGGCCAAAGGGGACAGCCAAGCTGTAGCTGTGCTATCTGTGCCAACCTAAAATGCAGGTCTCCAACACCAAGCCTAGATCTAACACAGTGTGTCCATCTGGCAGGGATGGAGCTGGGGCTGGTCCTAGTGCATCGCTTGCCCCGCTGCCCAGTGCAGGCCCTTCTTGGGCGGCTGGAATTTCATGTTGTAGTGGCATTGGAGCTGTGTAGGCTAATGGTGCTTGTCTATTTCAAGTGTTCACAGAGGTGACCTTTTGCCTGAATCACGTCAAGATTTCATGGCACTGGAATGGCCCCAGGACTATCCCAGGGGATTGCAAGCTCAACTCACACAGCTGGTCATACTTGGGATCTGGGGTTTGGCCTTGGATTGAAGGTGGAAGCACCTCAGAAACCCTGAAGCGCCACGTGGCACTGTGCTGCTGCTAACCCCTCCCTTAGAGGGGAATGCAACTCTCGCCACACTCACCCTCATGGGGCTTTAGCCGCATGACTTCTTTTTTCATGATGTTTTGCCCTGGCTGCCAACATGTGGCTCTGTTTGCTGGGGGGCTCTAGATAACGTAGTTAGGAGAGGTTAGCTCTCTACATCGGAGGGAGGGGATAGCTCAGTGATTTGAGCATTGGCCTGTTAAACTCAGGGTTGTGAGTTCAATCCTTGAAGGGGCCATTAAGGCATCTGGGGCAAAAAATCTGTCAGGGGACAGTACTTGGTCCTGCTAGTGAAGGCAGGGGACTGGACTTGATGACCTTTTAGGTCGTTCTAGGAGATTAGCATATTCATTTATTTTCTTTTTTAAAAAAATTTAATAAGTGACTACTTAGATAAAATGTCAATCGCTAGTATCACTTCTTCTTGGAACGAAAGCTCTGGCAGATGGGAACCAGTCACTGAACAGCGCAGACCTTGGCTTCTCTGTGACAATGAAAGCAGATGTGCCAGCTCCCTGTTGATAGTTACAATATGCTGTGAGAGTCTCCTCCAGACTCCTTGTAGTAGATCCTATGTGTTACAATATATTGTGTCTGTGTGGCACTGCATGGTAGAGTGTGTATTCTCTTACTACTGCAGTCACACTGCTTACACTGGCTATAGTAATATATTTGATACCCTCTCTCTTTTGGTTATTTATCACGCAGTTTTTCCAAGAAATGTAATTAAAAGAAAAAGGAAACTGTGCCCAGGATTGCTCTCCTTTCTATTTCATTGTATTGAGGCCAGAATACTGATTCTACAACATTTTTCTCCATTAGGAGAAATTCAGTAGATAGGGCAGTGCTTAATTTGTAATGAAAGAGTCCGGCGCTCAAGCAATTTTTTTACATTCATCACTGATGCAGCAAGCGCAGAGGTGCTGGGCTATGAACGGCCAAGCCTAGAGGTGCGGGGGCTCAGCCCTAGCAAACCCTGGCACAAATTAAGCACCGAGTTAGAGATTTTAACAGGGATACGTGTATTTCCACAGACCTAATATAACAGCATACTCATCTCCTGACTAGAGATGAGCCCATAGACAAGGCCTTGTGAAAATCACAATTTCATGAGCTGCATGGAAATTGTGAAATTAGCCCAATACCACAATTTTTCCAACATTTTACAAAATCAAAATGAAATGAAGAGACTAGGGTCATGTGATCTTGTTGCGTTCCTTCTGCCTGCCATTCTCGGTTGTGTCGGTGGGGAAGAAAGAGGCACAGTAGCAAGCTCTGCTGTTGCCATTTGGACCACGAGCAGCTGTGTCCTCAGTGGGGAGGTGGAAGCAGGCATCCGTGTGTGCAGGTCTCATGCTCAGTGCAGCTTGTAGTTGTGGCAGCATCATGTTAAAGGATTAGTTTGGGGGGACACAGAGGCTAGTTTTATGCAAAGGATTGTAGCAGTGACCTTTCCCCAACAGCATTCTTTGCATATTCCGTTAAATTTGATACTTTACTGCTGTGAATTTTCTACAAAAAATGTCCACCATTTTCACAGGGTCCTAGCCAGAGCAGAACCCCCAGCCTGAGCACCCCAAGACTTTAGCAAACTCATAGAACTGATAGATAAGGTCCCCTGGGCAGAACATCTAAGGAAAACAGGAGTTCAGGAGAGCTGGCAGTTGTTCAAGGAGACAATATTAAAGACACAACTGCAAACTATCCCGATGAGCAGGAAAGAAGAGGCCAATGTGGCTCCTTGAGGAGGTCTTTCTTTAATGGCCATGTAGCGAGGCGGTCTGGTCCCCAGCCGCCCCAGAGAGAGACAAGGAACCTTCCCGGACGCCTAAGTGGGCGGAGCCAGAGAATCCTGTCCCCGCCCCTCAAGGGTCAGGGGGCGGCACAGGAAGTAGAAAAGCCGGCCCTCAGACCGCAGTTGGGCGGCAGCCACTGGAGAGGCCGGACGCCAGAGCTCCAGCTCCCCGCCGGGAGGCCCCGGCGCCCAGCCACCGACCCGAGGAGCTGCCAGGCCTGCCGCCGGCCTGCTGCCAGCCCGCTACCCCGAGGAGCTGCCAGGACTGCCGCCGGCCCGCTACCCCGAGGAGCTGCCAGGACTGCCGTTGGCCCGCTACCCCGAGGAGCCGACGAGCCTGCCGCCCGCAGACGACGCCGAGGTGCCGATGGTCTGCGACCTCCTGGAGGACGCCCCCCTGGTCCAGGTACCCGGAGAGGGGGAAGGTGGAAGTAGCCCGGGGGCAGCCGACTCTAGTCTGGCTGCAGCACTGCCAGAGCCCAGGTCAGTGTGTTGCGGCCAGGATCCCCACTGACTCAGCAGCGGGCTTTTCTGCCGCTGCTAGGGCCCCGGGCTGGGACGCAGTGGAGTGGGTGGGCCTGCGTCCCCCCTGCCACCCAACCTGTGGGTGGCAGTCTCCCCCTCTCCCAGGTTCTCCAGAGCCAGGACCTGGGCTTGCTACTGATTGAGCTGGGAACTGCCTCTTGCCCCGCCCTGACCAAGGGCCAGGGCCTATTGACTATTGATTGCTCAGTCCCTGCTTAAGGGCCTGAGCTGTACTGGCGGCTCAGCCCCTGCTTAAGGGCCTGAGCGGTGAACTGTGTATTGCCCCGCCCTGACCAAGGGCCCGGGCACCGTTAACTGTGCTTATTCCCCAAACTGCAAAAGTATAGCGGGGCGGTCTGGTCCCCAGCCGCCCCAGAGAGGGGCAAGGAACCCCTACAGGCCAGAATATCAAAAAGGAATCCTACCAAAAGTAGAAATATGGATGAATTGCTAAGCAGGAATACAAAAGACTAGCATGAGTGTGTAGGGACAAAGCAGAAAGGTTAAGATACTCAATGATTTACATCTAGACATGGACATAAAGGCAATAAGAAGAGGTTCTTTAAATATAATAAGAGCAAGAGAAAGACAAAGGAAAATGTAGGTTCTCTACTTAGCAAGAAGGAGAGCTAACAACTGATATCAAGAAAGCTGAGGTATTTAATGCCCATTTTGCTTCAGTTGTCACTAAAAAGGTTAATGGGGACCAGATACCAACAAACCTAATATTAACAACAAGGGGGAAAGAATGAAGCCAAAACAGGGAAAGAACAGATTAAAGAATATTTAGATAAGTTGAAGGTATTCAAGTTGGCTGGGCCTGATGAAATTCATTGCTGCCTGTTAATTTCATTGGATAACCCTGGTTCTCGTGTTATGTGAAGGGGTAAATTACATTTATTCTTTCTCCACACTATTCATGATTTTATAGACTGCAATTATACCCCACCCCCTAGTCGCCTCTTTTCTAAGCTGAACAGTCCCAGTCTTTTTAATCTCTTCTCAAAACTTTTCCATACCCCTAATGATTTTTTTTTGCCCTTCTCTGTACCTTTTCTAATTCTAATATATCTTTTTGATATGGGGTGACCAGAACTGCACACAGTATTCAAGGGGTGGGTGTTCCATCGATTTATATAGTGGCTTTATATTTACTGTCTTATTATTTACCTCTTTCCTAATGGTTCCTAACATTCTGTTCGCTTTTTTGACTGCTGCTGCATATTGATCGGATGTTTTCAGAAAACTGTCCACAATGACTCCAAGATCTCTTTCTTGATTGGTAACAGCTAATTTAGATCCCTTTCTTTTGTATGTATAGTTAGGATTACGTTTTCCAATGTGCATTACTCTGCCTTTTCAACATTGAATTTCATCTGCCATTTTGTTGACCAGTCGCCCAGTTCTGTGAGACCCCTTTGTAGCTCTTCACAATCTGCTTTGGACTTAAGTATCTTGAGTACTTTAGTATTTTCTACAAACTTTGCCACCTCACTGTTTACCCCTTTTCCCAGATCATTTATGAATATGATGGACAGCACAGGTTCCCCGGTATAGATCCTTAGTGGACCCCACTACTTCTCTCCATTCTGAAAACTGGCCAGTTAGTAGTTGTGTAATTTTGTATATGAGTTCCTTCAGAACTCTTGGGTGAATACCATCTAGTCCTGGTTTAATTTATTGATTTGTTCCAAAATCTCCTCTATCGATACTTCAATCTGGGACAGTTCCTCAGATTTGTCACCTAAAACCAATACCTCAGTTGTGGGAATCCCCCTCATGAGCTCTGTAGTGAAAACCAATGCCTCAGCATCTGTCCATCCAGGCATGCAGCCTATATTTCAGGTTTAGAAGAGAGGCTAGATTTCTGTGTTTTCCAAGCAAATCAGCCATCCCAGGATCCTTTGAGTATGTCCCGTAGTTCCCCAGTGGGCTCATGCACATCTGATTTCATGTGGAAGCAGAAATTGGTAGTTGAAAGTCAAGAGCACTTTAGTTCTGACATGTTAGTGAAAATTGACTGTGTCTCTTTAAGACCAGTCTTTGAATTGGTAGTGGCTAAGAATTTGAAAACTAATAAACAGTGTAGTGTCTGTCTATGCAAATTGAGCTGCTAGGAAAGGACATACTTAATTAGCATGTAGATTCATTTAAACAAAAAAGCTCAGATTTCAATCCTCTAGGAAAGGGAAGTGGCATTAGAATTGTTCTTGAAGGTGAGAAAGGAAATTTTGCCTTCTTAGGGTTAATTTGTCTCACATTATTACCTCACCAAACCCTGAAATACCAACTCCCCAAAGATAGAACTGAGTTAAAAGCCTATGCTAAGGAAAATACTGAAGTGAAGGAGAATCTAATACAGGGGTCGGCAACCTTTCAGAAGTGGTGTGCTGAGTCTTCATTTATTCACTCTAATTTAAGGTTTCGCGTGTCAGTAATACATTTTAACTTTTTAGAAGGTCTCTTTCTATAAGTCTTTAATATACAACTAAACTATTGTATGTAAAGTAAATAAGGTTTTTAAAATGTTTAAGAAGCTCCATTTAAAATTAAATTAAAATGCAGAGCCCCCCCGGACCGGTGGCTAGGACCCGGGCAGTGTGAGTGCCACTGAAAATCAGCGTGCCATAGGTTGCTTACCCCTGATCTAATGACTAACTAGATACAAAAGTTCAAAAAGGGTATTGAACAAATTGTCCTCAGAGACAAACTGTCTAAGCAAAAGGTGTGGTATGACAAAGATACTTGTAAATGCCCGCTTGTGATAGATTTGGTGTTAATATCAATGCTAAACATTGGGATAAATTTGATGTTGATGTCAAACTGTGTAAATATGTACAATGTGTATAACCTTTGGGAAAAGCCATTGATGGTAAGCCCACATCTTGAATACTGCGTGCAGATGTGGTTGCCCCATCTCAAAAAAGATATATTGGAATTAGAAAAGGTTCAGAAAAGGGCAACAAAAATGATTAGGTGTATGGAACAACTTCTGTATGAGGAGAGATTAATAAGACTGGGACTTTTCAGCTTGGAAAAGAGACGACTAAGGTGGGATATGATAGAGGTCTATAAGATCATAACTGGTGTGGAGAAAGTAAATAAGGAAGTGTTATTTACTCATTCTCATAAAACAAGAACTAGGGGTCACCAAATTATATTAATAGGCAGCAGGTTTAAAAGAAAAAATGGGGTTTTCTTCACACAATGCACAGTTAACCTGTGGAACTCTTTGCCAGAGGATGCTCGGAAGGCCAAAACTATAAAAGGGTTCAAAAAAGAACTAGATAAATTCATGGAGATTAGGTCCACCAATGGCTATTAGGCAGGATGGGCATGGGTGGTAACCCTAGCCTCTGTTTGCCAGAAGCTGGGAATGGGAGACACGTGATGGATCACTTGATGATTTCCTGCTCTGTTCATTCCCTCTGGGGCACCTGGCATTGGCCATTGTTGGAAGACAGGATACTGGGCTAGATGGACCTTTGGTCTGACCCAATATGGCCATTCTTAAGTTCTTATAAATAGTACATGAGAACACACTCTGTGTTAAAAACCCTTATGATTATGCTGTTTCCTTGAATAAGAACACCCTACTTGTTAAAAAGCCTTATGGTAATGATAATTTGCAGCTGATACCTGTAAGCAATCTTAGAATTTATCACAGCAAAAAAGCCATTACAAACTTGAACTGCTGTATGAAAAGGGAAACCGAGGCATGCCATCTCATTGCTTTCATGGCTAAATACCAAGACACCTACACTATGGAGAACGTTAATATCTACATTGAGTTGATATTAAATGGGTTACAAACATTTGCCAGGGCTTGTATGGATAACTTTAATGAACTCCTGCCAAGGTCACATGAAACATGTAGAGACTGTGTTACAAAAGCTGAAGAAATCCTTTAATGGAATAGCCAAATATTGCAATAGGTTTGTAAAGGGATGCAGTAACATTGTTACTCCCATGATGAACCTTAAAGAGCCTGTTTTAGTCCAACATGATTATGATAACCCATTTCTGTTACACACTGATACTTCTAATATTGGATTGGAAGCTGTAATAATGCATTGTCAAGAATGGAAATTGTATAGGATGTATTCAGCAGTGTCTTGGATACCCTTTCCTGCATCAATTTTGTGTTGGGGGTGTGATGCTGTGTATAAGAAAGGTGACGATTTATAGCACTGTTATTACCACAGTACACAATTTCCATAAATCTTGTACAAAGTATGTCATGTAAGGTATCAATAGAAAAATTATGAATTGCTAGGTATGATTATCCTGTTTATATGCTTGTATCATCTTTGTATCTGAAGTTATGAATATTGGCTATGTATTTCTATCTCAAACATGTGTTGTATCCCTCAGTGACACCCCCCCAGATAGATTTACATCAGGGCTAGCCAGCTATGTGTTGATGGCCCTCGGTGCAAGGAAGTTTCGCGCCCTAAGCGAAACTTCCTTGCACCGGCCCTGCGCCCCTCCCCGCCCAGCTAACACTGCCCCCACAGCCAATCCACCCCCCTGGACTCCCCCAGCTAACACCGCCCCCCCCCCCGCAGCTCAGCCCCCCACCCAGCAGCCTCCCCCCGCCCGCGGCGCCCCCCCCAGCTCCCGGCAGCCGTGGCCAGGCGCCCTCCCCGGCTCCTGGCTCAGCTGCCCGGGCAGTGGGCGTCAACCGCGGCCAGGCGCCCGCCCCCACCCCCCAGTTCCCGGCTCAGCTGTGGAGCTGGACGGCGGGTGGCAGCTGCAACCAGGCGCCCTTCCGGCTCAGCCGTGGAGCTGGGCGGTAGGCGGCAGCCACGGCCAGGCGCCCCCTCCCCCAGCTCCTGGCTCAGCCGCGGAGTTGGGCGGTGGGCGGCAGCCGCGGCCAGGCGCCCACCCCGGCTCCTGGCTCAGCCATGGAGTCAGGAGGCAGGCGGCAGCCGCGGCCAGGCACCCCCCACTCCCGGCTCAGCTGCAGAGCCGGGAGGTGGGCGGCAGCCGCGGCCAGCCACCCCGCCAGCTCCCAGCGCCCTAGGCGACCACCTAGGGTCGCCTAGTGGGCGCGCTGGCCCTGGGCCATCCCCTGGCCCCATCTCCACAGAGCAGGGGAGTGGGGACAGGGATCAGGATTCGGAGCCACTGTGGTCTGAGGTCTGAACGAGCCTTCCGAGAGGTGAGTGAGTGCCTTAAAGAGACAATGGATGGTCTCTCAGAGACTTCTCCAGCAGCCAGCTCACACAATCTCTGTCTCTGTCGTTCTCTCGCTCTCTCACACACACTTTGTCTCTCCCCTTCCCCCCTTCCCATGTACCCCATATCTGCAGAGCAGGGGAGGGGGTACATGGCTCAGGAGCAGGAGAGATTTCAGTGAGAGCCTTAAAGAGACAGCGCACAGCATCTCTCAGAAACTTCCCCAGCAGCCAGCACACACAGTCTCTCTCTCTCTCTCTCTCTCTCTCTCTCTCTCTCTCTCTCTCTCTCTCTCTCTCTCTCTCTCTCTCACACACACACACTCTGTCTCTGTGTCTGTCTCTCTCACATACATACAGTCGTTCACACTCACTTCCCAATTCATAACTGTATTATTGTTGTTACTTCTTGGTACTTCTTGTAATTTTATTCTTTCAAAGTCTGTTATTTTAGTTTCTGGACAGGTCTATGCATTTCATAATTTTTATTTCTCTCTTACATTTAAATTTAATTCTTTGAGTAGTGAGTTCTAAAATGCCTAACCTGTCCTGGCTGGAGTAATGATCCCTATGGTAACTTTTAAAAAATATATATTATATCTAGGTTTTTTGTTTCTACTGGTGGCGCACATCCTCACATTACTTCGGTGCACATAACAAAATGTATTCAGCACATGGATGGAAAAAATTAGAGGGAACATTGCTGAGGACCTTCCAAGCTTTTGGAAGTTACCAGAGAGACTTATGCAAACCAGCAGTCTATTCCGTCACTGCTATGATCCTTATCTATGAACATCACTTGTATGTATATGATTCTTTAACCACCCAATAACTCTTTTCTTTTCTTTTCTTTTCTTTTCTTTTCTTAATAAATCTTTAGTTAGTTTACTAAGGATTGGCTGACAGCGTGATATTTGGGTAAGATCTGAGATTCATATTGACTGATCCTTTGGGATTAGTGGAAGCTCACATATGGGTGAATTTGGTTTTCCATAACCTCTCACTATATTAAACTTGTTTGTCTGTATGGGAACCAAGGGCTGGAATGCATAAAGGGGGACTGTGTTTGGCTTCTGGTTAACCAGTGTGGTGCTGCAGAAGCCCTCTTGATACTGGTTTGGTGAATCTAGTGATAGAATAAACCAGATTTTGGGGATTGTCTGCCCTGATTCTTGCAATCTGCCCTAAGCATGGCATTCTCAATGTGGTCCATCCCCAGCACCAGGTCATACCCCCATCTCCCACAGGATATTCAATTAAATTACATTATGGTCACTATTACTGAGTTATTCATTTCTTGGACCAGATGCTGTGCTCCACTTAGGACTAAATCAAGAATTGCCTCTTCTCTTGTGGGTTGCAGGACTAGCTGTTCCAAGGAGCAGTCATTAATGGTGACTAGCAACTTTATTGCTGCATCTCATCCTAAGGTGACAAATACCAAGTCAATATGGGGATAGCTGAAATCCCCTTATCACTGAGTTTTCTATTTTTGTAACCTCTTTAATATCCCCGAGCCTTTCACAGTAACTGTCACCATGCTAGTCAGGTAATCATAATATATTCCTGCTGCTATCCTCCTACTATTCAAGCATGGAATTTCTATCCATAGAGATTCTATGGTACAGTTTGAGTCATTTAAGATTTTTCTATATTTGATTGTATGCTTTCTTTCAGACTCCCTCACCAGCATGACCTAGTCTGTCATTCTTATATATTTTATACCCCGGTATTACCATGTCCTGTTGATTATCATTGTTCTATCAATCTTCTGTGATACCTATTATATCAATATCCTAATTTAATATCAGGCACTCAAGTTCAAACATCTTAGTATTTAGCCTGCTAGTATTTGGATACAAGCACTTATAAAATTTGTCAACATTTCATTGTCTGCCTTCATGTGATGTAGTTAAATGGGACTCTTTTTCATTTGACTGTTTCTCTTCAGTACTGTTTCCTCTACCAGTACTTTATCAATATTTTCATTAATGAGTTGCATAAGGGCATGGAATGTCTGCTTATAAAATTTGCAGATGGCACCAAAAGGGGCGCAGGGTTTGCAAGCACTTTAGAGGCCAGGATTAAAATTCAAAATGATCTTGACAAATTGGAGAATTGGTCTGAATTCAACAAGATGAAATTCAATAAAGAGAAGTGCAAAGTACTTCACTTAGGAAGGACAAATCAAACGCACAACTACAAAATGGGGAATAACTGGCTAGGTGGCAGTACTGCTGAAAAGGGCCTGGGGGTTATTGTGGATCACAAATTGAATATGACCCAACCATGTGATGCAGTTGCCAAAAAGGCTAAGATCATTCTGGGATGTATTAACAGGCGTGTTGTGTGTCAGACAGGGGAGGCAATTGTCCTGCTCTACTTGGCACTGGTGAGGCCTCAACTGGAGTACTGTGTCCAGTTCTGGGTGCCACACTTTAGGAAAGATGTGGACAAATTAGAGAGAGTCCAGAGGAGAGCAACAGACATGATACAAAGTTTACAAAACCTGGCCTATGAAAGGTTAAAAAAACTGGCCATGTTTAATTTTGAGAAAAGAAGACTGAAGGGGGACCAGATAACAGTCTTTAAATATGTTAAGGGCTATTACAAAGAGGAAGGTGGCCAATTGTTCTCCATGTCCACTGAAGTCAGGAGAAGTAATGGACTTAGTCTGCAGCAAGGGAGATTTAGGTTAGATATTAGGAAAAACTTTCTAACTATAAGGTAGTTAAGCACTGGAATAGGCTTCCAGGGGAAGTTGTGGAATCCCCATGTGATGAAGTGGGAATATGTTTATGAAGTATGTGTGTGCTTCAGTTTCCCTATACTGTGCATGGTTACTCAGTCTGGAGAAAAAGGCTAAGAGACAGGACAGGCTAAGAGACATAGGTTGGAATGTCACCTGGCTGCCTGACCCTGAAAGGGTCATTAGAAATGACTGGCAAACGCCATCCCCATATTCATGGAGAATCCAAGAAGACAATGACAAAACCAGTCTAGGATATTGACACCTAGCAACCAACAACCCAGAGGGAGGTGGATTTCTCCACCTCTCAGCAGAGAAGCAGGGCAACCCCTCTCTCTCCCACCCCCCAGCTCAAGAACAAAGGACTGGAGAGGTGTGAGGTGGGGAGGATTGGAGTTGGCGGCTGGAAGGAGTCGGGGCTCTCACCCAGAGGCACCGACTTTCTAATTTCCCCAGGGGTGCTCGACCCCTGCTTTGCCCCAGGCCCTGACCCCACTCCATCCCTTCCCCAAGGCTCTACCCCCACCCTGCCTCTTCCCAAACTGCCTCTTTCTGCCCCCACTCCACCCCTTCTCCCCCCAACGCCTCCTGTATGCCAATGAACAGCTGATCACCAGCGGGCGGGAGGCGCTGGGAGGGAGGTGGAGGAGCTGATCAGCAGGGCCACCAGTGAGTGCTGAGGACCCACTATTTTTTTTCCATGGGTGCTCCAGCCCCATGACTATGCTTTCACCTTTGACCAAGGAGGTCAGACTGAGAGAGTGACGGAGCCTGAACATGGGGTTCACTACAGCTGGGCTGGGCTCTGGGCTAACCATAATGGATGTGGGCTACACTTTAACTTTCATTTCTCTATGCTAACCTAAGGACTTCCAGTGCTGTGTTCCAGCTGACTAATACACCTGACTGCTTTGAGTGTCACTGCAAATGCTTGGTGAGGTGCATTAATCCCTGAAGCATTTATAAGTCTCTACCAGGGGCCTATCTCAGTTGGACTCACTGACCAGACCTCATGGTGTGAAGCATGAGAACTGGAGCCGCCGCGGTTTGCTCTAGGAGGCGGTGAGGCCATGGCCTACCCTGATGGAAGAGTGAGACCCTTTGGGAGTCTGGCACACTGAAGAGGTTCCTCCAAGAGACTGTTCCAAAGCTGGGGATGCGACACTTCATCATTGGAGGTTTTTAAGAATCGGTTGGATGAACACTTGTCAGGGATGGTGTAGATTTACTTGGTCCTGCCCCAGCATGGAGGGCTGGACTTTATGACGTCTCAAGGTCCCATCCAGCCCTATATTTAATTGACTCAGGGAGGGGAAGGGGAAGGGGTGTCCAAACCAGCTCAGCTCTCCTCTTCATTAACCTTCAGCTTCTGGCAACAATTTGTAGTATCCAGAATGAAACTTCCCTGAAGTCTGAAATGGAGCCGAATAATAACAGTGCTTCCAAAGGAGCCTCCTTAGCATGATGCTACTTGAAATTTCATTGCTTTGTACTTTTCCATGTTCTGAATACAAACAGTGTCTTACATTCAAAAGTAAATATTTAGTGAAAACCCCACATGGGAGGATGGTTTCCTGCCAAATTCCAGCACTTCTTAGAAAACTGAAGTTAGATATTTTTTCTGAGAGTAATAATGCAGTCTCAGCACATGGGCCAGTCTACATGCACACTGTTTTCCTTACACACTCAAATGTGAAATTAATGACTAGTTCTATGCAAAAAGGAGCAAAGTATTCTCCATACAATTTTTCATCATTTCTTATCCAGAAAACACCATTGTTTCAGGCAATGTCACAGAGATACAGTCTATCTAGGTACTTATTTGGCCCCATCACCATAGCATGTGAGCTCTTGTAATCATACATAGGTTTTAACATCCCAACCCCCTGGGAAGTGGAGAAGTACTACCCCTGTTTGACAGATGAGGAACTAGGTAGAGGAAGTCACTTGCCCAAGAACAGAGCAACTCTGCAGCTGACCCAGATGGCTGAAGTTCCAGTCTAGTGGCCTCGCCACTAGATCATCCTTGCTAACTAGCACTATGTTCAATCCACTTTTGTGCACACACAATATCAGCCAGAAGCAGGAATGTGATCGCAGCAGCCACTCAACTGCCTGCTCCTCCATGATAAATATGGTCAACTTCATTTTTCCTTGGCAGCTCCTTGGAGACTGTGAGCAGAACTGTCTGGCCAAAGGTATCCAGAGATGAGCCCTGGCCTGGACAGAGAACAGGGCAGTGAACAGGGGCAGAAAACAGGGCAGTTTTGAGAAGGAATTCTCCAAGTGAAGCAGGAGCAACTACATGACCCCTGGGGTGAGTTTGTTGTCTGTTAGTTTGTTGTTGGGTGCTGGTTGCTGGCCATGTGCTGCTTGATTCAAGTTTATAGTGTGGTCTGTCTGAGGAGCTGTGTGTTGAGCCTAGCGCCTTGCTAGGCAAGACTAATGAGGCTCTAGTCAACCATCCTTTGATCCCTAATCCCTTGAGGATCCCCTGATGAGGGTGCCGGGCTACTCAGGGAGAACAGGGTGTGACACTGCATGACATATTCTTCACAATGATATTATTATGATATGATTATGGCAGAATTATAATGCATTTTGCACAAGACGGGTCATGTGAGGTGTTTTGGAAAATTTATGATTTTCTCAATATGATTATCCTATATGTATGCATATATCATTTTTGTATCTGAAGTTATAAATACTGACTATGTATCTGTATTTCAAATGTAGTTGCACTACTTCTGCTCCAATACCTCTGTTAGTCTATAAGGTGCCACAGGACCCTTTGTCGCTTCTACAGATCCAGACTAACACGGCTACCCCTCTGATACAAGGTGCTGAAGAAGCACTCAAGGAGGACAAGTGTGGAGAAGCTAAATCAATTATTTTCATTGGTCATCATAGCAGAGCATGTGAGGGGTTTTCCCACAAATGAGCCATTATTTTTAGGTGACGAATCTGAGGAACTGTCTCAGATAGATGAGGTTTTGGAACAAATCAATAAATTAAACAATAAGAAGTCACCAGGACCAGATGGTATTCAACCAAGAGTTCTGAAGGAACTCATATATGAAATTACACAGCTACTAACTGTGGTATGTAACCTATCACTTAAATCAGGCTCTGTACCAAATGAGTGGAGAATAGCTAATGCAATGCCAAATTTTTAAAAAGGCTCCAGAGGCGATCCTGGCAATTACAGGCTGGTAAGGCTAACTTCAGTACCAGGCAAATTGGTTAAAACTGTAGTAAAGAACAGATAATTCTGTTCTTTACTACACACAGATGAACATGATTTGTTGGGAAGAGTCAACATGGCTTTCGTAAAGGGAAATCATGCCTCACCAATCTACTAGAATTCTTTGAGGGTGCCAGCAAACTTGTGGGCAAAGGTGATCCAGTGGATATAGAGTACTTGGACTTTCAGAAATCCTTTAACGAGAGCCCTCACAAAAGGCTCTAAAGCAAAGGAAGCTGTCATGTGATAAGAGGGAAGGTCCTCTCATGGATGAGTAACTGGTTAAAAGACAGGAAACAAAGGATAGGAATAAATGGCCAGTTTTCCGAATGAAGAGAAGTAATTAGCGGGGTCCCCCAAGGATCTGTACTGGGACAAGTGCTGTTCAACATATTCATAAATGACCTGGAAAAAGGGGTAAACAGTCAGGCGGCAAAGTTTAAAGATGATACTAAATTATTCAGGTAAAGTCCAAAGCAGATTGCGAAGAGGAGTGAAATTAGGAAGGCCAAATCACACTTGGAGTTGCAGCTAGCCGGAGATGTTAGGAGTAACAAGAAGGGTTTCTTCAGGTATGTGAGCAACAAGAAGAAAGTCAAGGAAAGTGTGGGCCCCTTGCTGAATGAGGGAGGGAACCTAGTGACAGAGGATGTGGAGAAAGCTAGTGTACTCAATGCTTTTTTTGCCTCTGTCTTCACAGACGAGGTCAGCTCCCAGGCGGCTGCACTCCGCAGCACGGTATGGGGAGGAGGTGACCAGCCCTCTGTGGAGAAAGAAGTAGTTCGGGACTATTTAGAAAAGCTGGACGAACACAAGTCCATGGGGCCGGATGCACTGCATCCGAGGGTGCTAAAGGAGTTGGCCGATGTGATTGCAGAGCCATTGGCCATTATCTTTGACAAATCATGGCAATCGGGGGAGGTCCCGGATGACTGGAAAAAAGCTAATGTAGTGCGCATCTTTAAAAAAGGGAAGAAGGAAGATCCGGGGAACTACAGGCCAGTCAGTCTCACCTCAGTCCCTGGAAAAATCATGGAACAGGTCCTCAAGGAATCAATTCTGAACCACTTAAAGGAGGGGAAAGTGATCAGGAACAGTCAGCATGGATTCACCAAGGGCAAGTCATGCCTGACTAACCTAATTGCCTTCTATGATGAGATAACTGGCTCTGTGGATGAGGGGAAAGCAGTGGATGTGCTATTTCTTGACTTTAGCAAAGCTTTTGATACAGTCTCCCACAGTGTTCTTGCCAGCAAGTTAAGGAAGTATGAGCTGGATGAATGGACGGTAAGGTGGATAGAAAACTGGCTGGATGGTCGTGCTCAACGGGTAGTGATCAATGGCTCCATGTCTAGTTGGCAGCCGGTATCAAGTGGAGTGCCCCAAGGGTCGGTGCTGGGGCCGGTTTTGTTCAATATCTTCATCAACGATCTGGAGGATGGTGTGGACTGCACCCTTAGCAAGTTTGCAGATGACACTAAACTGGGAGGAGTAGTTGATACACTGGAGGGTAGGGACAGGATACAGAGGGACCTAGACAAATTAGAGGATTGGGCCAAAAGAGATCTGATGAGGTTCAACAAGGACAAGTGCAGAGTCCTGCACTTAGGACGGAAGAATCCCATGCACTGCTACAGACTAGGGACCGAATGGCTGGGCAGCAGTTCTGCAGAAAAGGACCTAGGGGTTACGGTGGACGAAAAGCTGAATATGAGTCAACAGTGTGCCCTTGTTGCCAAGAAGGCTAACGGCATTTTGGGCTGTATAAGTAGGGGCATTTCCAGCAGATCGAGGGACGTGATTATTCCCCTCTATTCAGCACTGGTGAGGCCTCATTTGGAGTACTGTGTCCAGTTTTGGGCCCCACACTACAAGAAGGATGTGGATAAATTGGAAAGAGTCCAACGGAGGGCAACAAAAATGATTAGGGGGCTGGAGCACATGACTTATGAGGAGAGGCTGAGGGAACTGGGATTGTTTAGCCTGCAGAAGAGAAGAATGAGGGGGGATTTGATAGCTGCTTTCAACTACCTAAAAGGGGGTTCCAAAGAGGATGGATCTAGACTGTTCTCCGTGGTAGAAGATGACAGAACAAGGAGTAATGGTCTCAAGTTGCAGAGGGGGAGGTTTAGGTTGGATATTAGGAAAAACTTTTTCACTAGTAGGGTGGTGAAGCACTGGAATGGGTTACCTAGGGAGGTGGTGGAATCTCCTTCCTTAGAGGTTTTTAAGGTCAGGCTTGACAAAGCCCTGGCTGGGATGATCTAATTGGGTTTGGTCCTGCTTTGAGCAGGGGGTTGGACTAGATGACCTCCTGAGGTCCCTTCCAACCCTGAGATTCTATGATTCTATGAGTTACAAAGGGATCTCACATAACTGGGCAACAAAATGGCAGGTGAAATTCAATGTTGATAAAGGCAGAGTAATGCACATTGGAAAACATAATCCTAACTATAGATACAAAAGGAAGGGGTCTAAATTAGCTGCTTAATGTGCAGTGGTGGTCAAAAAAAGTAACAGAATGTTAGGGACCATTAGGAAAGGGATAGATAATAAGACAGTAAATATCATTTTGCCACTATATAAATCCATGGTACGCCCATACCTTAAACAACTGGATACAATTCTGGTCATCCCATCTCAAAAAAGATATATTAGAATTGGAAAAAGTACAGAGAAGGGCAACAAAAATGATCAGGGATATGGAAAATCTTCCATACAAGGAGAGATTTACAAGATTGGGACTGGTCAGCCTGGAAAAGAGGTGACTAAGGGGAGATATGATAGACATCTATGAAATTATGAATGGTATGGAGAAATGAATAAGTGTTATTTACCCCTTCACATAACACAAGAAGTAGGGGTCATCCAATGAAATTTATAGTAAGCAGGTTTAAAACAAACAAAAGGCTGTACTTCTTCACACAACACACAGTCAACCTGTGGAATTCATTGCTGGGGATACTGTGAAGGCCAAAAGTATAATTGTGTTCAATAAAGGATTAGATAAGTTCATGGAGGATAGGTCCATCAATATCTATTAGCCAAGATGGTCAGGGATTCAACCCCATGCTCTGGATGTTCCTTTAGCCTCCAACTGACAGATGCTGGGACTGGATGACAGGGATGGATGACAGCCATGTTCTATTCATTCTCTCTGAAGCACCTGGCGTTGGCCACTGCTGGAAGAAAGGATACTGGGCTATATGGACCTTTGGTCTGACCCAGTATGGCTGTTCTTATGTTCTTATGGACATGGGTAATTGTTGCCTTTTTTGGAAACCTCTTTCTGCTTCTTACATGTGTATTGAATACTGCTAATGCTGCTGCTACAGGGCCTCCCAACTGCAAGTGCACTTGTGTTAGTTGTGGCAGAGAATGCCCCTTTGATACTTTGGTGAGGAGGAAGGTACAAGGGTAATCACTTGCTCTTCATCCACTGGGGAGTACAGTGCTGTGGCTACCTACTGTCGCTTGGATGGTTCACAGCTGCACTAAGCAATAAGTGTGGTGACAAAAACTCAGGTTACCTATTGAGTCTACAATATCCTGAATATATCGCTGGGTTGCCACCCATGTTCCTGAACTCACATCCCATTGTGGGCACTTAGCCCAGCGTGAGGTATCCGGACTACACCCAGTACAGTGCCTTCTCAGAGAAATAGTAGGCAAGGTCCCCTGGAAAGACCAGTTAGGAGGAAAAGGAATTGAAGGGGTCTGGCAGTTCTTAAAAGATGTTATTCTAGAGGCTCAACATCAAATTATTCTGATGCAGAGGAAAGATAAGAAGAGTCACAGGAGGCCAATGTGGCTGCACAAGGAGCTTTTTAGCTATCTACAAACCAAAAGGGATACATACAGGAAATGGACGGAAGGCCATGTCACCAAGGAAGTATACATAGGAATAGCACAAGTGTGTAGGGACAAAATCAGGAAAGCCAAGGCAAAGAACGAGTTACAGCTGGCAAGGAATGTTAGAAGAAATAAGAAGGGGTTCTTCAGATATGTCAGGCAAAAAAGGAAGATTAAGGACAGTGTGGGTCTGCTGCTCAATGGAGAAGGTGAGCTGCTAATGGAAGATGATAGGAAGGCAGAGCTGCTCAATGCCTACTTTGCTTCAGTCTTCTCACAAAAGATAACGTGACTGGATGACTACCAAAGTTACCACAGACAATAAAGGGGAAGGGATGCAGATCAGGACAAATAAAAACACCCGTCAGAGATCTTCTGATCAATTTGAATTTCAGATTAACAGGGCTGGATGCTATTCACCGGAGGGTACTGAAGGAATTAGCTGAAGAAATCTCAGAAACACTAGCAATAATATTTGGAAACTCATGGATGACAGGAGAGGTCCCAGGAGACTGGAGCAGGGCTAACGTGGTGCCCACCTTAAAAAAGGGGAAAAAGGAGTAGCTGGGGAAGTATAGACCAGTCAGCCTGACCTTGATACCTGGGAAGCTACTAGAGCAATGTATAAAACATTCAATTTGAGAATACTGGGAGGATGAAGGGATGATCACTAGCAGCCAGCATGGATTTACCAAGAACAAAACATGCCAAACCAGCTTAATTTCCTTCTTTGACAGGGTAACTGGTTTGGTGGATAGGACGAATGCAATGGGCATAATATACCCGGACTTCAGCAAGGCTTTCGACAAAGTCCCACATGACATTCAGATAGGTAAGCTGGAGAAATGCGGGCTTCACAGAACTACCATTAAGTGGACACATAATTAGTTAAACACCCGCAAACAAAGAGTAGCTATTAATGGAATAATGTAAGATTGGAGGGAGGTCTCAAGTCGGGTTCCACAGGGATCTGTTCTGGGTCCAGTGTTGTTAAGCATCTTTATTAATGACCTGGATGTAGGAATAGAGAGTACTGATCAAATTTGCAGAGGACACCAAACAAGGGCAGATTGTAACACTTTGGAGGATAGGGCTAAAATTCAGAGGGATCTTGATGAACTGGAGAACTGGGCTATAGACAACAAAATGAAATTCAACAAAGACAAATGTACACTTAGAGAAGGAAAAGCAAATGCAGAAATACAGAATGGGGGATAACTGGTTTGGCAGCAGCATTGCTGAGAAGGATCTGGGTGTTGCGGTGGATCACAACTATAACAGGAGTCAGCAATGTGATGCTGTTGCAAAAAAAAACACAAATGCAATTTTAGATTGCTTTAACAGAGGCATAGCATGCAAGTCACAGGAAGTGATAGTACCACTTTACTCTGCACTAGTTAGGCCTCGGCTGGAGTACTGTGTCCAATTTTGATCACCAATGCAAAGAAAGGATGTGGAGAAACTGGAAACGATCCAGAGGTGAATGACAAAGATGATCAAAGGGATGGAATGGAAGGTATATGAGCAAAGGCTGAAAGAACTGTGTATGTTTGGTTTGGAAAAGTGGAGCTTGGGGGGGGGGGGGAGGACATGATCGCGGTCTTCAGATACAGGTATCTCGCGTCTTATGCGCATTTACCATGCGTGATTTCGGCTTTGCGCGGTCAGCAAAACTAGAAAAAAAAAGAAAAATACCTATTTAAAAACGGAATCGGTACTGCGGGCGATTCCGTCCGCCATTCAACTCAATGGCGTTTCAGTATATGCGGTTTTCGCTTTACGCGCTCAGCGCAAAACGGAACCCCCGCGTAAGACGCGAGAGACCTGTAGTTGAAAAGCTGCCATAAAAAAGATGGTGAAAAAGTTGTTCTCTCTTGCTACAGAGGGCAGGACAAGAGGCAATGGGTTCAAATGACAGCATGGCAGATTTAGATTTAATCTCAGGAAAAACTTACCACTTCTAAGAACAGTAGGACAATGGAACAGACTGCTTAGGGAGGTCACGGAAGCTCCTTCACTGGAGGAGGCTGGTTTGTCATCTGTCTTGGATGGTTTAGACACAACAAATCCTGCATCTTGACAGGGGGTTAGACTAGATGACTCTTGCAATCCCTTCTACCCCTATGGGTCTATGATTCTATGATCTTAGCTCCCCAGCACCCAAATGTAACACAGGGGCTTAGACACCAATGGGGAAGGGGATTAACTTGTGATCTGAGAGTCCCAGCTATTGGTAAATAATTGTGGTTTTGCCTGTGGGTAAAACCTGTCTAATGAGATCATAGAATCACAACAAGAGAAGTTAGAGATGGAAAAGGCTCATAAGGTTACCCAGAACACCCTCAGAGGACACTGCAAGACCAGTCCCTTCTGCACTCTGTCCAGTTTAGTTATAAATATCCCAGAGGAAGAGGTTTCATCACTTCTTATCACTGTTCTCACATGTGTTGAAGTCTGGGGATTGCTCCACTATATCAACCTCCCTATTGTGCCAAAGCAGGCAATGTGCCCCAAACAAGCGAGCAGGGGGCCGAGAGCAGTCAGCTATCAGTGAGTTTAAATCTCACCTCTTCTTCGCACTGCTGACTATATTTGTGTATTTTACAGCCTTCACAATTAAGCAAAGCCTCGTATGCCAGCTCAGGAGATAGTCAAGTATCAGCGACACCATTTTTCAAATAAATTAAGTGAGAGACTGCCCAAAGCCACTTGGGACAAAACTAGGAAGACAACTCAGGTCTCCAATCCAGCAGAATTAAGACTCAGCCACACTGAGTATGCTAAATCTATATGCTTGGCTACCTTGAGTATAATAACTAACCACGCTCCCCGTCCAGACCCAGGAAGAGAATCCAGGAGTCCTGATGCCCAGCATTCTGCTCCTGTCTAGCAAACAGCATGCAACCTGCTGCCAATGTGTGTGCCACATTCCCTGCTAGCTCCTAGTCCACGCCCAGGCTAACAGTTACTCCTGTAGCTCTAGTGTAGAGACATGGACTGAAGATATAAACTCTGCTGATGGGACGCACCCTGCTGATGAGCTGCAGAAAGGGGAGAGTGAGGTGCCTAAGCATGGGATGCACAGAAGCCAGCATGCTTGACTAAGCTAGCCGGTCGGAAATAGGGTGACCAGATGAGAAGACCCGAAAATCGGGACTTGCTGCCCAAAGTTGTTGAGCAAAAAAACCGGAAGACCCTTTCCCACCCAAAGTTGTCCAGCAGGAATGTAGGCACCTCAGGGGCTTTGCTGGCAGAAACGTAGGTGCCTCAGGAATTTGAGTGCCTACTTGATTACGTGGCAGCTGAGAGGTGGGTTTTGAGATTCTCAATGGTGCATAAATGTTGGGCTTTGCCACTAACATGGCAGTTAATTGTGCGTCAATTGATTTGTGGATCCACTGGTTCTGGACTGTGTCTAATCTCAGCTCATTCAATCGCTCAGTGGTGTCAGTGGCCTTATGCCATGGTAAGGGTTGTTAAAAGGGCAGAACCAATCCCCAATTTTTGTCCCACATCCCTAAATAGCCCCCTCAAGGACTGAACTTACAACGCTGGGTTTAGCAGGCTAATGCTCAAACCACTGAACTATCCCTCCCCCCATTTTCATCTCCCAGAGACTCTGTTTAGGAAGAGCAGACTGCTCAGACTCAAGGGGACAGCACCGCCTGTCCATATTCTGTTAGCATACATGGGAGCATCCACCACAACAGGTGTCACCAGGTGAACTTGTCAGACCCCTCTACACCTAGGTGCTGGAACTAGGGGTGCTGCCACACTTTCTGGCGTGAAGAGGTTTCCATCATATGCAGGGTTTACAATTTGGTTCAATGGCTCTCAGCCCCCCCCCCCCCCACTATACAAATTGTTCCAGCCCCCCTGCCTCTGCAGAGGCTGAACGTGTTTGGAGGACATTCTACCTGTTAACCTGTGTCAGCCAGAACATCCTCCAGAGGGACTGAGAGAAAAGCCTCCTTCCAAACAGCTGTGACAAACGGGTGAGAATCCTGGCACTGGTTTTCGAGGGCAGGATAACTCTCTTACACAGACTGCGGCTCAGAGTCTGCACCATCCTCTATAGGAAGGTTTCATGTTCAAAGCTGCGATGCTGAGTAATGATTAATCAGTGTGGCATCTTCCGGTAACACCCTTACACAGGCCATTATAGGGCCTTTGGTGAGCCAGCCCAGCTCTTTCCTTGCCACCTGGATTACAGGCTGCTTGGAAACAGGGTGAACCTAGAGACTGTTTATTTGTTGCTGGCTCTGGGGTAACAGCTGAGATGCATTTGGGGCCAGGCCTGTCTTAAGTGACATCAGACTGACAATGGGGCAGAATAAACCTGTTTGAAACCTGAAACCTACAGTTGTATTTCTCTCCCCACAAACCCTGGTGGTTTTGGTCTGGTCTGATCATCTGCCAAGTTTGTTTCAAGCCCTAAGGCCAGATCTGAGTGCCAGGCACAGATAGCAGCCTCAAGGGGGAGATAGTCTCTGTGTTAGAGCTCTGATACACACCTCACCTCCAGCCAGCCACAGGGCATGAGCTGCTCACTATAAGCTCAGAGGGATGGAAAAGCCCCTGATAAAAGGGAGCAGCAGATAGACCCGTCAGTGCAGAACTGGACATGGCCTCACTGCCATTAGGAAAGGGAGAGCAATTCTTTCCATGGTACTGCTCGCTCCTGGATTTCCCCGGGCACCAGAGGCCAGAAGGGATGAGATCCGTGACATGAGAAATCCCTGCCAGTTTGGGGCCGAGCTGACACCACCAATGTATTTTATTGGGCGGACGCAGAGTGGGTTTGGGCAGTGCATGGGCTGCTGCAGTTTAACTCACCAACCCGAAGCATGGGGTGCTGAGGAGTGACTCTGCTTGAGATGCTCTTTCTTTTCCTTCAGAAACAGATCCCCAAGGAAGCAAACAAAACTCCCATTGCCATCCATAGCTAGTAGCAATGAGCTCTGCAGCCAGGGTGCTTCCTCAGGCCCCCATCGCCCTTCAGAGAAGCTCTCGAAGCTGGTGTCCAACTGCAGAGGGTTAAAGAGTTAACATGGGAGCCTGTACGTTGCATTCAGCATTCAACCAGACCTGTATGTCCTGCATGCAGCACTGGAAAGGAATCTGCATTCTAACCTACACACTTCAAGATGTCACTTCACTGGAGGGAGGGGGAAGGAATTAGCGGGGGAGGCAGCTTCCAAAGGAGACCCTGGACTGCTCAGAAAATGCTGCCTATTTTCTGTGGTGTCCGGGATTAGACCCAGAGTCTGAAGTCACCTAAAGCTACTACAGCACCTCTGAATCCTTCCCAGGTGCAGGGAAGCCAGGGCCTCTGTCCCACAATGGGATGTTTAGAGGCACCTGGCTAACTTGCACTTGTTTTGAAACTGGCTAATATCAGAACATCCCCATTTCTGAGAGAGCCCCTGTAAATAGCAGGGCCCCATGTCTGCTTTTAAAAGCTCCACTCCTGGGTGTTTATAAGGGCCTTTCCTCTCTGTTGATGCTCCTATAGGGTATTTCAGCAAGCGAGAAGCTGCAGAGCTAAGTGACACATACTGGGGCACAGTGAGACTGGCTCCAGGTAGAGTGCTGGTGAATGTGCAAAGGGATCAAACTGGGAAGCAGGGCAAGGTCGTCTTTGCTCTTTATCCTTCCAGTTCCAAGGATCTGAGGTGCTACTTGTAGCTGCAACAAGTACAACGTTTCAGACCAAAATGTGACTTTCCAGGTGATGGTGCCCATATACATAGACAGAGACCTCTCCCCTGGCATAGAGAGAGGCTGGCTCTGAACACCTGAACTGTGGGATTTTGCAGATGCCCCCGAGCTGCGTAACAGGCTGAACCAAATGCCTGGATCTGAACATGTCCAGACTTTGGGAGTCGTTCAAAACCTGGATCCAAATTCTGCAGCGCCAGCCTGACTGTTCTCAGAGTGCCAGTCACTGAATTCCAGCCCAGCCCTTCCTGGACTCTAGTCCTTCTTGAGGGTTCAGCTCGGCCTGTTAACCCTTCCCAGGTCCATTTGGCTTCTTTGCTGCTGCCAGAGGCTGAGCAAGTCCTCTCTGCTATGGAAGCCATGTGCCACACTGATGGGCTCCCTCCAGCTCTGAGCACCCCACTTGCTTCAAGTCCTTAGGCAAGAAGAGAAGAAATTCAGCCCTGGCACAGAATCTGTCTGACCAGCTGGCTCCACAGCAAAAACAACTGGCTGAAAGCTGCATTCACTCCTTTTCCCACAGGACATTCTGTCCCAGGGATTCACCTGGAGACCCCAGCCCCACCCAGCTGTTCCCCTGCCTATGAAGCTTGTCACTTAGGGCTGACATTTGTTTTATCTTGTTGTAACCAGGAACTACAGATGGGCTGGAGCCATACAGTCCACATCCAATCCCCGCTTGGAGCTTCTTCCACACTCGGGTTGCAAAGAGCCAAGGGGCTGCTTAGGTCCTCCTTGTCCATCAATGCTTTGGGTTCCGTTTCACATCACTCATGAGTCCTGTTTCACATCTCCTTGCAAAGGCCAGAAGGGCTGTGGGGCCCTTCTGCAGAAGGAAGGTTTTCAGAGCATCTCATGCTGCGAGGACATTAATCAACCTCTGTACAGAGCAGGTGCACACAGCTGGCAAGCTCCTGAAGCTTGGGGAGTGCTTTGGAGCTAAGCATAGTAGGTGATGCATTGATGGAATCACCCTTGTCTGGAAAGACGCTGCAGTATCAAGCAGACCCAGTGGTTACTGGTGTCTGTCTCACCATTTAGCTCTTCCATATCTTTCCCTGCCGTGATATTAAACAGGCCAAGCAGAAACCTATGGGCCAGAATGTATGCCCCAGGAGCTCTCCTTGCACCCCGGCAGGAAAGGCAGCCCCTGATCCCTGCTAGTGCTCCCAGGGGTGCCAGGTGCTGGAAGGCAAAGGGACAGAGTGAGATCAGGGCCCTGGTCCAACACCCACCTTTGCACAACAGTTCGTAGAGCTGGCTGGGCATGGAGCGGGACAGGTGTTGGCAGGCACTGTCTACGAACCCTCTGGAGGCATTTTGGCTGAGGCAAGCAGAGACTGAGACTTTGGCTGCAGCAAGGCCCTTATGCGTTCCTGCCAATGCACCAGGCAGTGCCCAAGGCACAATATAGCCCTAAAGAAACTGGGGCTAGTTCCACTGCCTGGCACATTGTGTGTCATGTACAGCTGTGGAAGGCGAGTGTAAACTGCTGGGAACTCAGAAGAGTAATGATTTGCACCCATTTTTCCCTGGTGTAAGGGACTCACATTCTGCTGCCTGACAGCATCCGTGGCTATCTCCAGATCCCCACCCACCTCCATGGCATGCTGGGATGCTGCACACAATGTCTGTCCAGAAAGCCCTCTCTCTGAAAGAACACAGGGCTAGGAGTGGTCTCTGTCAGCCAGTCCTTCTGTTGCTACAGCGCACTTCTCAGGAGAGCTGCCCCCAGTGGTGATACACCTGGGAATAGAGTGAAAAACAGACCTGAACCCAGCCATAGGAGCAGGCTGCTGTGAACGGGGCTGTGCTCAAAGGTGTCTGCAGTTGGACTGGTTCTACCTGAGAGCATTGGATGGTTGGAGAGCCAGGGCTTTGTGCCTTGCTCCCTGCTAATGTTCAGCCATCGATGCCCCTGATCGGGCTAGGCCTGGGGAGATTTTGTCAGTAGTGCCAGTCTCAGTGACTATTTTAGGTAGGTTGTAGCTCAGCAGTAGAGACTGTTCCCAGCCTGAGGCCCATCAGGAAAAGCACAGCCGGGCTGGGTATAAAAACTCGTCATCATCATCAGCTATTATGAGAAGAGGTTCCAAACAAGCTACGGCCAGTGGGCAGAACTTGCATCTCTAGGGACATCACTGTCAGTGGGAGCCAGGAGTCTGAGTCAGCCCTGTGCCAACTTCCCCTCACTAGGGCGCATGCAGGACAGTGACTCCATGCTCACACCAGTGCTACATGGCTCCTGTGACCTCAGCCTGGTTTAGACCAGCTCAAGATCTGCTCCTGCTCCCACTGACTTGGGAAGAGGGGTCAAGCCCTCAGCCAGAATCCCAGCCTCAATCAGACCAGCAGCACCCAGACCAGCTGAGATGGGAAGGCTCCCAGCTCAGCACAGCTCCTAGCAACTGGGCCAGGAGAAGGCGTCCATCTGGGAGCAGCTCCTGTACCCAAGATGTTTGCCCTGTGGCTCATCTGGGACAGTTGTTTCCAACAGGTCATGAACCTCCTGGTTTGTGTGTGGCCTGGGGCAGTTCAGACTAGTAGGCGGGGCCATTTACACACCATGAATTGTAGTGGATCTAGTACACTGGGAGTATGGAGCCTAACGTAATGATACTGAGCATTTGTACAGAGTAGAAGGGCCAGCATCATGGCCCGCACATGTTAGCCAGTTACATTCTTGTTGAGATAGGTGAGTGACATTGTCCCTGCTCTCAGATGGAGAAACCAAGGCGCAGGGACCAAGGGCCAGGCTTGCACATGCACATGCCAAAGTTTGGGCACCCATGGTTGAAAATTTTTGGCCCAAGCAACATTCCCCGATTGAGAGCAGCTGTCAGCGTCCCAGGCGGTGGTGGCTTGCAGAGCGTGAAGCACAGATTAGTGTCCTTGCAATCCCCTCCCAGGGGCTCCACACATGCTAATGGATCTGCAGGGTGAAGTGATCATCACTGTCACGCACTGGACCAGGTCTTATCAGGCTGAATAAGGCCTTAAGAGGGGCATTTAGGCAATTGCTTTTTTATGGGGGAAATGTGTCCCAGCTCCATGATCCAGCCCAAGATCATCCTTATGGCTTCACCAAGGCCTGTAGGGGGCATGTGTCAGTGCCCAGGAAGAGTGTTTCTGTCAGCCTCACAGCTGCCTCCTTGTCAGAGGGTGGCGGAACCATCCCTCCTGCCTAGGTCCCAGTGAGTTTCCCCAGCCGCTGCCATGGCTGCCTGCCTGCCTGCCCAGATTACCCCTTGGGGCTCAGCTGCCACCCTCGGATCCTCTGGCAGGATCACTACTGATCGGGCGTAACCCCAAGGGCGGGCATAGGGAGGGTGCAACCAGCCAGTGCACAAGGATTATTTTTCACTCTTTTCTTTCTGCGATTTGACTTTCTAAGCAGCTTTCCCAGACTCCGCAGGGAGAGTGCCAGAAATTCCCTTTCTTTGGGGCATGCGCTTCCTGCAGAGGTGATCCCAGAGATGACAGCCAGTACTGACCCCCTCACTTACTGACAAAAGCTGGCCCCGCAAGCTGCTGGGATGGAAGGAATGGGAGGCAGGCCTGTGCTGTCCTGGCCTTCAGGAGCCTTGTTGGGACGCGCGTGTCCCTCAGAGCCCCTGGACTCACTGAGAGCCAGGGCTCCTCTCTATGGAGTGTCCAGACCACAACTTCTCTCCCAGGCTCAGCAGAGCTGAGAGTGTCACTTGTTGATGCTGCAACTGTTAACGCTTTAAGTTCCTGAGAGCATTCTCTCCCCCACCCACCCAGGTGTAACCCTTTCAGTACTGGAGTGTAGCCAATATCTCCACCACCTCCCAGAGCTCCTACATTTGCTCCCCATTCACAACTCAATACATTTAACCTTGTCAGTGCCACAATGCACACCTCCTCTCCCTTGCCTGCAATTCACCCACTGCTGGAGAGGTTTAATTAGATCCATCAGCTAAACCAGTCAGGGTCAGGATGCATTTTAAGATAAAACAAGACACAAACCAACATACGTTGAGTTTTCACAAGTCTGTTTTTAAATAGTCTATAAAAACAGAGGGAACTCTCAGGCAACAATGTGGCGAATGAAGATAGGGTTTGAGTGTAAACACATACATGGATTTAAACATCATTATTTGAAAATTAAACAGAAACACACATTGTTTGAAAAACCTGGCAATTCCGAGTCAAGATTCCACTAACAGCCTTAAGATGGACCTTGTCCCCCTGCCCATCTTCAAACTATCACCAGAAACTCTCTTGCTCTCAGTTACCATACCTCATCTACTTTTTCTCTCCACCTAATATCAGCCATTAACGTTTGACACATTCACTCAGATATTCAGGGGGAATCTCATCTTATCCATATACAGTGCAGAGAAAACACCTTTCTCATCTGCTATTCCATTGTAAGCCAGAGGTCTCAACCTACTTCTTCAGCCTTTACATGCAGTCTGGAACCCCTGCTGCTTCTACTTCATCCAGCCAAACAAGGCTCATTGGCACCTTAGCCTGTCCACACCACACAAGCTATCCAGTGTTAGCCTAGGTCACCATCAGTGCCAAATCATGCTGAGATGTGTCTAGAATGTTATACATTCTTTCCTAGTACTGTGGTACTGTCAGCATAGAACCTTTTATGTCTGTTTCCTCATTGGTTGACTAGGGAAGGTGGAAACAAGTAGAGCCCTGAAAATCTATAGCTATCCGCTTTATATCCACAGATATCCCCATCCATGGACCATGTTTGCTGACCATAGATTGGATGCGTATGCAAATTTTGTATCTGTGCAGGGCTCTAGAAACAAGATCAGAGTTAAGGTGGTTTCACTCTGCATTTTCTGGCTATCAAAGTTTGTGCGCAGTGTGTGCTATGGCATTCCAGTAATGACTGAGTGCACCTGATTTGGTTTGGAGCAGTGGCTCTATCCATAGGAATGGTTTGTTCTGGGAAGAGTTAAATACATTCAGGGAGAAAGGTTCCTGGAACAGCCCCTTGTGCATCCTAGTTGATTTAATGCGATCCCATTGATACTTGGAGCCTGCAGGAGAGCATGGCAGCCAGGCAAGCAAGAAGAATCATTGTTCCTGCAAAATTTGTCAGGATGACCTCAGGTTTGTGTATTTATCTTTGGCAAAATAGACAAAATAAACACACACACAAATCCTTGTCTCTTACTCCTAGGAAATGGGAGGAGAGAAAACCTTAGTGCCTGCAACACATTGAAATTGCTGACGTGTAGATTATTCTGCATTTCAAACCACAGTTAGGTTTCCCAAATTCCACTCGGAGCAGCTATTCATTGCATTATATGGTGACTGCTGCAGTCTCTGCACATGATACAGCTGTGCTGAGCCCTTCCCCTCCACTGCGGGCAGCTAGGAGAGTAGAAACTTGCCATGTATGTTCCGGGCACAGGACTCAAGGGAGGATTACCAGGGACTGTTTAGAGAACCTGGCCTAACAGACCATTTCCAACCGTTTCTTCCTGCCTGCAGAAACTCGGTTTCTTCCTGATTCCCACTGAAGCTACCAAAATGGAACCAAGTGACTAGTAGAGATGGGCTATCAATAGGTCAAAATGATTCCAACAACTCTAAGGGCAACAGCTATGTCTGTATCATCAGATGGCCGCCCCCGCTATGTGCTGCGGAGATGAAAGAGGATTCTGGCACTAGGACACCAGTCAGATAAGTAACATGTTTCCATCGCCCATTAACTCTCTGATAGCCCTTTCTGCAGTTCAGTAACTCAGACCATATAGCGACGGGAAGAATCCACTCATACTCTTGCCTTAGCCACATCAACATGGAACTGTTCAAAAGACATGTGTGATCACGAGTCACAAAGAATAGTTCATCCTTTCTAGAACCTGAGGGAATGATCACAGCCTAACCCCTGCCACCTGCCTGCTTAGCATCATTTCCAAGGCAATAGAAAGTCCTATTAAGGCCTGATTCTCCATTGCCTTACTCCTGCATTATTTACACCTGTGCAAAGTGGGTGTGAGGCCCAACCCAGTCCGAGTACTCTACTCTCTGACACCAGCACTAGTGTTTTACAGCTACCGTGCACAGGCTTTGTGCAAATGTAAACGCTATAGGCTCAGGCCTATAAATGACTTTAACCAAACTGAGATTGATCATTTCAGTCATTTATTCAGTTTGTCTCCTTTATTGCATGTTATGTGGCAATTTAACTCAAGACGACAGCCCTGTCTGTAGGAGTCCTTGATTTCTGCCGACATTCAGCTTTTCCTTCCCCCCCAGTTTTAGCGATGTGTCAACAGCTGGGATTGGGATGCTGTTAATGCTGGCCCTGAACTACTCATGCACTCACCTGCACCATGGCTAGAAACGAACATCCACAAAGCTGGGATTTGGGGAAGATTTGCACTAAAATAATAAATAGGCAACATGTTGTCAAATCGACGACATATCTTTCAGGAGCCAAATAGCAGTTCTGGGAACAAAGGCCACAAAGTGAAGAATGCCAAATGGGCCACTCTCATTACCACTTCAAAAGTTATTTTTCCTCCCTTGGTATCTTGCTGTCAATTGAATTGTCTCATTAGACTGACTTCACACTTGGTAAGGCAACTCATATCTTTTCATGTATTTATACCTGCTCCTGTATTTTCCACTCCATGCATATGATGAAGTGGGTTCTAGCCCACGAAAGCTTATGCCCAAATAAATTTGTTAGTCTCTAAGGTGCCACAAGGACTCCTTGTTGTTTTTGCTGAAACAGACTAACACGGCTACCACTCTGAAACCTGCCACCATAATCAACTGCATTAAAATTGCTGAAAGACATGAGAATTTATGGAAGTGAAGACCCTTAAAGTTTACACTTAGTAAAGAATTATTTGAAAAATACGTTTTGAAATTCTGCTGTCAGCTCCAAAATAAACCCCTTACAAACAACCCAGTAATGAGTCTTAAAAACAATAGTGGTTCATTTGAAAAGAATGTGATGACATAGAACACATCCCCATCCCCCTCTCTTCAGAAAGGTGGCAGTATTGCTTTGGAGTTGCTGCATGAATTGTTAGGAACTGAGTCTTCCTTCAAATGATCAGCAATGTACCATAATACACCAACAAAATCTAAGGAACGACTTAATCTAATGCAGTGTAAGATCCTAGCGATATGGAAACCACACCAAAGCCCTGGACCCAAGTTGTGTGTAACTCAGCCAGACTAGGACCCTTGTGTTTCCCCACACACATTTGGATTTTTAACCAACTGCCAACTTTGTATTTGCTAAGAAAACAAAGTTTAAATTGACCACCCAGCTATCTAAGAGATCCTGATAACACCACACATGTCTAGAATTGGTATCGGAAGCCTCTGATCTTCTTATTACCCGCAGCATACACAAAGGCAAAACAAGAGTGGGTGATGGTCTGGAATGGGCTTTACAGCATTATATAATAATTTGTCTGTATGTCCACATGTACAGTAGAACTATAGAGAATTGTATGCCATTGAAGCTAAGAGCAGGTTGTCAAATACATTTTTCTAGCATTATGATAAATTAATTTACTTTAATTAATGTCAGTTAAAAGAATGAGCAACACAAACACATACACTCCCCTTATTTATTATAAGTATAGAACATGAATAAAATTGCAAATGTCCAGCAGAGGGGCTGAGTCAGAAGTGACCGTCCCATAGTTCACCTTCACTCACCTTCACTCATGCAGACCGTCCTCTGGGAAGCCCCTCACTGGGACTTCCACTAACTCACAAGAGTGGGACATGTTTTTAGTTGCAAACCCTCCGAAAGTGGCACTCAGCTGAGTGGCTCTGGTTTTATTTCTCTGATGATGTCACTTTAAATATTTTGCATGTTCCATTTGTTATTTTTACTTCTAAAAATGACGCATTTCTGCAAATTCATTTTTATCCAATTAGTCACAACTTAATGGAACAAAGTCAACTGCCTGGATGTCAGAGTAAATGTCAGGCCCGTCTTCTCTGTGACTAGCATGTACATACAGGATAGCACCTGGAATATATGGAGGGGATTAGGCATGTCGTTTTTCACAGCTGCTCTTTTGGATTTCTGACCCAGTCCTTCACCACAGGGCCCAGGCCAAGAGAACTGTAGCTTTACCAACATACACCACAAACATAAATTGAAAGCAATGAAAAAGCAGTTAAAAAGTAATAGAGAAGAAGGAAAATGCATTTCTTCATTTGCAGAATAGCCTCTGTGAGAGCAAAGCCATGACAGCTTTATGACTCCCTGATTATTTTACTTGCATGCGGCTTCCAAACATTTAATGAAAACCAGCATACGGCTGAGACTTGCAGGAGAGGAAAACTTTAGATGAAATTCTTGATGCTTAGCCCTACCTGATCTGAACTTGCTCCGAATCAGCAAAGAATGCTCAGAACCCAGCAGTGTCATGGTGACTCTCTGTGAACAGGTCCAGAAGCCCCCGCACTTAAAGCATGCACTGGCTCCAAGGAGACAAGCTGGCCACTGCTAGGACCCCAGGATTCATCCAACCCTCCTGGGAGCCTCTGGGTGCTTTCAGAGCTGGGCTTGTAGAACGCAGCAAGTGACTTGAAAAGATTTGGTCCCATCCAGCACTGCCCCTCCACAGAAACCAACTGCTCTCCCCTGTGCTGGGTTGAACTAATTAACTTTGAGCTAGCAGGACCCTCCTCCTGCTCAGAGTTTACTATCAGCAGCATCACTGGGTGTCCTGGCTGATGTCATAGTCTAGCAGGGAGCAGTGACTATCACTAAAGGGTCTTAGGAAAGACAGAAGTTTGATATCTGATCCTTATTACTACCAACAGGAACTTGGCCAATCAGGAGGCTCCTTCTCTCAGACAGCCGGCTTCAGAGCAGCTCTGAAATATCAACAGACCTAGAGCTTAACTCTTTCCAGCATGGGGAGATGTAGCCACTGGGAATTCCGTGTGATGGGATTTAACTGCACAGAACTTAGACGGGGGTTTAATAGCTGTAACTTGAAAATAATCTGGGCACCTTATTCTCTGATACTTAACAAGGACTTCAGGGACATTACATGGAGCTCCCTCTGCTTCTTTAGGAAGGGGGACAGGATGAGATATTTAGTCATTGTGCTTTTATGCTCTCTGATGTACAGAAGTTGCGACTTCTTCCATCTAAGGAGTCAAAATGTCCCTGTGGGGCATTGACAGCATACTGGCATGCCCTCCCAGTCTGGTTCTGCTGGGGCTCCTTGTGATGCGCTGATGGACTGTGCTGTACAGTCGGTTTATGCAGGACTCACCGGGAGTGATCGCCTTCTGATACTGATAAACCGCAGACAAGTGGCGTTTTTTGAGGAAACAGTCTCCTGGTAACTGCATGGCCATCTTACCGTCTAGGCCCAAAACGTTTGCTAAAATCAATCATCAAAGTGGACTTGTTGGTGCTGAATATGCAATATGCTGAGGTTTTTGCAGCTTAAAATCACCCTTGTGTTCAGGACAGACTAAAGAAGTAATCACAGAGATGCGAGACACAGAACACTGAGACTGCCATTGGCCACATGGAGCCATACTGATGCTTCCCCAAGTCCCATCTATCCCATCTCAGAGCTCGCAGTGCTTTGCAAACACACAGTGAGGTGGATACAAATCCCCGCACAGCTTGTTCCACGGAAAAGGTGACAGGCAGAAGTCGCTACCAGGGTCTGGAATGAGGGTTTTCCTTTTAGTGTCTGATCAGAATGAGACTTTTGAAGTGAAAAATTTGCCAAGAATATTCCAGAATCAGAAGCTAGAGATTGGAGCCCTAGGCTCAAAGAATCTTGTTCCTTATTGTACATTCTCTGGTGCTTTGTCCCATGGTGTTTTAAATGTCCAAGGCAACAGACCCCTGCCATCCCTTCCCTAAGAGGCCATTCCCCAGCCTAACAATACAGCTCACTTCCTGATACGCTCCCAAAACTTCTCCCTCACTCCTCCTCGCCCTGAAGAATTCCTCTCCGCCTGTGGGACTTGTTTACGTGCTTCACAGAGCAGTACACTGTTATCACGTCCTCTGCTAGTGTCTAGTCTGCTAGCTAAACTACTCATGTTTGGCCAAACACAAGCTGTTGGGCTCAATACAGGGGGACCTGAGTGAAATTCCATGGCCAGTGATATGCAGGCGATCAGACTAGATGATCTAATGGTCCCTTCTGGCCTTAAACTCTATGTTTTGCTCTTTTAATGTTTCCTCCTCGCCAGCCCCTTAGGCCTTAACCTCTTTGTTGCTCTTCTCTCAGGGCTAGTCTACACTGGCAATGCTAAAGCGCTGCCGCGGCAGCACTTTAATGTGCCTTGTGTGGTCGCGGCAGAGCGCTGGGAGAGAGCTCTCCCGAGTCCCAGCGCTCAACAGGGCCGTAGCTATCAACACTGGGGCACTGTTTACACTGGTGCTTTACAGCGCTGCAACTTGCTGCACTCAGGGGTGTTTTTTCACACAGCGCTGTTAATTGCCAGTGTAGACAAGCTCTCAAGCTGCCTTGCTCAATTGTGCTGTAATATCGCTGTGCCCAGAAGCGAATGGCATTGTTCAGATGGGGCCACACCAGAGCCATGCAGAGTGGAACTAGAATCCAGCTACTCCCAGATGGGATTTCTCAACCTCTGCAGCCCAGTATTGCACGGCCCTTCCCCCCTATGTTGTAAACGCATATTTACTTTATTGCCCCTGTTGCCCCCGGCGTTCCTTGTCTATGGCTTATGCGGAGCTTTCCCTGCTCCAGATTATTTCTCCCCAAATGCATTACCTGCATTTCCCCATATAATTCTGTGTGGACGAACCACTCTTCACTCTGCATCCCTTGGAGGACTCCTCTCTCTTCTCTTCAGTATTATCTGCTGGTTTCATTGATGTGCTGGTTACCTGCCCTTCCAGATCAGCTATGTGGGTCTCTGTGACAGTGCATTATGGCCTGTGGGGCCGAGGGGAGGGGTCTGTGTGACTGCGTTATGGCCTGTGGGGCCGAGGGGAGGGGTCTGTGTGACTGCGTTATGGCCTGTGGGGCCGAGGGGAGGGGTCTGTGTGACTGCGTTATGGCCTGTGGGGCCGAGGGGAGGGGTCTGTGTGACTGTGTTATGGCCTGTGGGGCCGGGGGGAGGGGTCTGTGTGACTGTGTTATGGCCTGTGGGGCCGAGGGGAGGGGTCTGTGTGACTGTATTATGGCCTGTGGGGCCGAGGGGAGAGGTCTGTGTGACTGTGCATTATGGCCTGTGGGGCCGAGGGGAGGGGTCTGTGTGACTGTATTATGGCCTGTGGGGCCGAGGGGAGGGGTCTGTGTGACTGTGTTATGGCCTGTGGGGCCGAGGGGAGAGGTCTGTGTGACTGTGTTATGGCCTGTGGGGCCGAGGGGAGAGGTCTGTGTGACTGTGTTATGGCCTATGGGGCTGAGGTAGGGTTGCCAACTTTCTAATTGCAGAAAACCAAACATTCTTGCCCTGCCGCCTGCCCCACCCCTTCCCAAGGCCCTGCCCCCAGCCACAGCCCTTCTCCAAGGCTCTGCCCCCATTCACTCCATCCCCCCTCTCTCTGTCGCTCACTCTCCCCCACCCTCACTCACTCGCTCATTTTCACCAGGCTGAGGCAGAGGGTTGGGGTGTGGGCTCTGGGGTCAGACCAGGGATGAGGGGTTTGGGATGCAGGAGGAGGCTCCAGGCTCAGAGGGGTGGGGCCGAGGGGTTCAGAGTATGGGAGGGGACTCTGGGCTGAGGCAGGGGGTTGGGGTGTTTGGAGGGGGCTCTGGGCTGGGGCAATAAATTAGGGGTTCAGGGTGTAGGAGGGGGTTCTGAGCTGGGTCAGGGGGTTGGGGCGCAGGAGGGAGTTTGGGGTGTGGGCTCTGGGAGGGAGTTTGGGTGAGGGAGAGGGCTCAGGTCTGGAGCAGGGGGTTGGGGAATGGGATGGGATGCAGGCTCTGGGAGGCAACTCAGGGCTGGGGAAGGGGCTTGGGGTGCGGGAGAGGGTGTGGGCTCCGGCTGGGGGTGTGGACTCTGGGGTAGGGCCGGGAATGAGGGGCTTGGGGTGCAGAAGGGGACCCAGGGCTGGGGTTGGGAGTTGGGGTGCAGGAAGGGTCTCGGGGTGCAGGCTCCGGGCAGCACTCACCTTAGAAGGCTCCCCACAAGCAGCAATATGTCCCTCCGGTCCCTAAGCGGAAGCGCGCTGCCTCCACCTGCAGGCGCCGCCCTCACAGCTCCTATTGGCTGCAGTTCCTGGCCAATGGGAGTTGCGGAGCTGTGCTCGGACCACGGCATGGGCAGCACATGGAACCTCTATGGCTGTTCCTCTTCCTACAAGCCGAGGGACATGTTGCTGCTTCCGGGGAGCCTCGGAGAGCCAGGTAGGGAGCCTGCCAGCCCCATGCCAACTGGATTTTTAACGACCCGGTCAATGGTGCCGACTGGAGCTGCCAGGGTCCCTTTTCAACCGGGCATTCCAGTCAAAAACCAGACACCTCGCAACCCTAGGCCCTGCACCCCTCTCTTCATGTTACTGCTGGGAGGAGGCTCATTCGTTTCCTTTTCCCTATGTAATTCCTATCATTGTTAGTGCCGGCTGGCCTGAGGGGATGCTAGAGTAGAGAAGTCCCCAGGAGTTGCTGGTCTCATAGAGGGCAAGTCTCAGCAGCACAGTGGGAAAATGCCAACAGCCCCCAGAGCCTCGTCTGCACTAGAACCCCACTGCCGCTCTCACCAGTGGGCTGCTCCAGGGGAGCAATGGTGGGCACTAGGCTAGCGTAGGTGAGGCCCAGTCAGAGAATCCACATTTGCCTGGCAAAGTAAGAGCACAGAGGGAAGCCAGGGCCTGCTGGTGTGAGCTGCAGTGAAGTCCCTTGGCAGGGACTCTGCGAGCATATGAAGCTGTGCGAGGCAGGGAGAGAAGCAACTGGCCTGAAGGCAGGAGGGCTGGGCTGAGCCCAGGACCAGTCATTAAGCAGCAAGGGAAATGCCCCAAAACAAAGGTCAGGAGCAGGATGGAGAAGGAAGGGGAGCAGAGGAGGACCAAGGTCCAGCACCTCAATTCTGCAGGGGTGTCACTGTCAGCATTGGCAAGCGCTCTCAGGGGTCCATAGTGGGCAATCTCCATGCTTGCAGTTGAGAGAGCTGTGAAATAGAAGGGGTCCCTGCTCCCACCAGGTGTCCCAGCCCTCTGCCACCCATTCCCAGGGGCAGCACGGTGCCTGTGGGGTGAGTACCTGAGTAATGAGCACACTGGTATGTGCTGTCCTGCAGCCAGGTTGGCTCAGTGTTTTAATGGCCCCAATAAACCTGCTCCCACTCCTCCTCCCTGGCCTGCCAGGCTCAAGGGGAGATGCTGCTGCGCTGGGTCACACTGTGACTGACACGCCCTGGGCTTGGCTCAGTCTCACTCATAAATCTCTGGATATGGGGAAGACTTCCTCAGGTCAGTTACAAAAGGTTCTGTTCAGAACTAAAATCCCGTCGACAGTGGTGATCTGAGAGAGTCAGTGAGAAATAGAGGGACGGTGGAATCCCATTGCCCTGGGCAAGCGCTGCACAAGGAGAAGTCAGCACCACAACCCTGGAGAAATAGGCCCTTCACTGCTGGGCTTCTATGCCTAGGGCTTCTCTTCTGTGTTCAAAGGCTCCAGAGGGCCCCCAGGAGCAGGGGATGTCTCAGAAGCCTCCTGGCCTGTAGGCAGGATCCCTGCTGCACCATAGAGCACCTCCTCCAAGCCTGCCAGCTCCGAGGAGCTCATGTAAACAAGCCCCTTCCAGTGCTCATCAGCTCCTGTTCTCCCCAGTGCTGGGACGTAATGGTTTCCATTAGTAAATCCAGAACGTGGCACAGCTCAGCCCATGACAGGAGGGCCTGGGGGTGAGGTGGGTTGCCGATCCATGAGAGAATGGCCAAAAGCTGCAGAGGTTGACCTCTGCCTTGCCCTGAACAACCCAACAGATGTCTGGCCTTCTGCCTCAGTGAGTCTCCCTCACACCTCCCTGCCCCTCTGTGAACCACTGACTCCTCTTGCCATTCCTCGCCCCCCAGTATGGGCGGAAAGCTGCTGGCACTTGTTCTTCAGTGATGTATTTTCCCTGTCCCTGCCCTGCTCCGGGCCAGCAGCGCTGGCTCAGCACTGCGGCTGGGATGGTGCAGGGGAATCAGGCTGTGCTCTGCAGCGAGATGGACATTTCTACTGTGTCACCAACGGAAAACCCCACAGCAAGTACCCCGCCCTGCCGAGGCCCAGCCGTGGGGCAGGATGGGTGTCAGAGGCCCAACAGGAGAGACACAAAGTGCAGGAGCTTCTGAGGTTCTGAGATCTCGAGTCAGGTACCTCTCCCCCGCAAGGTTCAGGGACATCCCTCTGCCAAGAGGATCAGGCACTGTCCCTTCAAACAAGTCAGGTCCCCTCACCTCAGTATCAGCATCAGGACCAGGACATGGGCAGTGTGGCCTAGTGGTTGGAGCAGAAATTGGGATCCAGGCCAGGTCAGATACCAGGAGGTTAGAGTCTGAGAGGGTCCAGAGGGTGAACCAGGATTCAGGGGGTCAAGCGGCAGGCAGTGCAGGTTACCAGGAGTTCAGAGTCAGGCAGTAGGAGCAGGTAGCACTGGGAAGCAGTCCCAAGCAGGGAAGACCCAGTTGCATGGACAACTTCCTATGCTGGGTTTAAATAGAAGCCAGGAACCGGTCAGGACCCCCCAGAGTTCTGCCAGTTGGATCCCACGACTGGCGTCTGCTGTCGGAATTCAGCTCTTAGCAGGCCACTGGGTAGCAGGTTGGAAGTTACTGGTTCCGAAGCGCCCTGTGCACCAGGCTTTGAGACCCATGGCCTCTGAGAGGATGATGTGGGAGCTCACAGGAGTGATGTGCTCCAGACAGATAGAAACCTCATGGGGCAGAAGGATTTACTGTGATCCCATGCAACTGCTGGGAATTTCATCCCACAAATGGGAATGGAGGCAGGGTCCCCTCATCCATTCTGCTACACTGCCTTCTGTCATTGCATTGTTGGATATGCTGGAAGGGTGGGGGCTGGCACAGGGGTTACTGGCAGGGTGGGGGCTGGCGCAGGGGTTACTGGCAGGGTGGGGGCTGGCGCAGGGGTTGCTGGCAGGGTAGGGGCTCATGCAGGGGTTGCTGGCTGGGCAGGGCTGGCGCAGGGGTTGCTGGCTGGGCAGGGCTGGTGCTGGCACAGGGTTTGCAGGGCAGGAGCTGGTGCAGGCGTTGCTGGCTGGGCAGGGCTGGTGCGGGGGTTACTGGCTGGGCATGGCAGGGGCTGGCACAGGGTTTGCAGGGCAGGAGCTGGCGCAGGCGTTGCTGGCTGGGCAGGGCTGGTGCGGGGGTGACTGGCTGGGCAGGGCTGGTGCGGGGGTTACTGGCTGGGCAGGGCTGGTGCAGGGGTTGATGGCTGGGCAGGACAGGGGCTGGCATAGGGGTTGCTGGTGTGATGCTGGCAGATGAGGTGACAGCTCACATCAGCTCCCCATGCCTCGTTGGAACTTTGACCCCCACACCTGGAACCAGTCTGGCTCCCTGCTGTGGTAGGGTTGTTAAAATAGGAACCTGAATGACAGGAATGGGTTTAGTGTTCAGCATTTAAGGAACGCTGGTGAGTTGCTGCCCGTACTGATCTCACATATAGCATCTGTATCCCGTATTAGAAGGTGTCATTTGAGCATTTGCAGTGTAAGCCTTTGTAACTGTGGAAGTCACCAGGCAGGCGTGAGCCATTAACGAGTGTGACATGCTGGTCTCCAGCGGAAGGTGTTCTGTTCTGTGCAACAGGGAAGGCCCATTGACATCAGATGGACTAGAGTGGAGCATAAAGGGTATGTCTACACTACGATTCAACACCCGTGGCTGGCCCGTGCCAGCTGACTCATTTGTATGCATTTGCTACCTTATTTGTATCACAGCAGGGTTTTAGAGGCCCAGTCAAGATCCTCAGTGTGCTTGGTGCTGTGCACAGAAAGTGTAAGATGACCCCTTCCTTGCAGAGTTTACAATCAAAAAGGGAAAATGGCAGGAGGGGAAGGGACTCATCCCACAAGGTGGGAAGGTCCCAGAGCTCAGGCTGCTGCCTGAGCCTGGAAGTCTACACAGCAATGAAACAGCCCTGTAGCCTGAGCCCTGTGAGCCCGAGTCAGCTGGCACGGGCCAGCCATAGGTGTCTAACTGCAGTGTAGACATACCCAATGAGGACAAAAGACTTTGTTGTTTACTCTCCCCACATGAGGATGAGTCTTGCAAGTGGATTCCTCCCATCAGCTGAATTTGCAACCCAAAACAGAAGGGGGGAAGGGAATAAAAGCCCCTAACAAGGGTTTTCTTTATGCTGCTTGGACTTTGGGTGGGGGCCTGTTTTTAAGGCATAAGCAAGGGATCCCCAGCTGCTTAACCTGGGTTAGCCCTAAAGGACATAAGGCTCTTGCTTGATATGGAAGCTTCTATTATCTTTTGAACTTTAAGATTGTAACTCATTTGTGTGTATGTTTATCTGCTTTAACCTTGTAAATAACTCTCTTGGTTCCTTTTCCTATTAATTAATCTGTATATAGTTTATTATAGGATTGATTACAAGTGTTGTCTCTGGTGTGAGATCTAAGGTGCAATTGACCTGGGGAAAGTGACTGGTTCTTTGGGACTGGCAGTAACCTGAATGTTGCTGGTCAATGGCAATTGGGACAAATTACAACATGGTTTTACAAAAGGTAGATCGTGCCAAACCAACTTGATCTCCTTCTTTGAGAAAGTAACAGATTTTTTAGATAAAGGAAACGCAGTGGATCTAATCTACCTCGATTTCAGTAAGGCATTTGATACAGTACCACATGAGGAATTATCGGTTACATTGGAAAAGATGGGGATCAATATGAAAATTGAAAGGTGGATAAGGAACTGGTTAAAGGGGAGACTACAGCGGGTCATACTGAAAGGTGAACTGTCAGGTTGGAGGGAGGTTACTAGTGGAGTTCCTCAAGGTTCAGTTTTGGGACCAATTTTATTTAATCTTTTTATTACTGACCTCGGCACCAAAAGTGGGAGTGTGCTAATAAAGTTTGCAGATGACACAAAGTTGGGAGGTATTGCCAATTCAGAAAAGGATCGGGATATCCTACAGGAAGATCTGGATGACCTTGTAAACTGGAGTAATAGTAATAGGATGAAATTTAATAGTGAGAAGTGTAAGGTTATGCATTTAGGGATTAATAACAAGAATTTTAGTTATAAGCTGGGGACGCATCAGTTGGAAGTAACGGAAGAGGAGAAGGACCTCGGAGTCCTGGTTGATCACAGGATGACTATGAGTCGCCAATGTGATGTGGCCGTGAAAAAAGCTAATGCGGTCTTGGGATGCATTAGGCGAGGTATTTCTAGTAGAGATAAGGAGGTGTTAGTACCGTTATACAAGGCATTGGTAAGACCTCATTTGGAATACTGTGTGCAGTTCTGGTCTCCCATGTTTAAGAAGGATGAATTCAAACTGGAACAGGTACAAAGAAGGGCCACTAGGATGATCCGAGGAATGGAAAACCTGTCGTATGAAAGGAGACTCAAGGAGCTTGGTTTGTTTACCTTAACCAAAAGAAGGCTGAGGGGAGATATGATTGCTCTCTTTAAATATATCAGAGGGATAAATACCAGGGAGGGAGAGGAATTATTTAAGCTCAGTACCAATGTGGACACAAGAACAAATGGATATAAACTGGCCATCAGGAAGTTTAGACTTGAAATTAGACGAAGGTTTCTAACCATCAGAGGAGTGAAGTTCTGGAACAGCCTTCCAAGGGAAGCAGTGGGGGCAAAAGACCTAACTGGCTTCAAGATTAAGCTAGATACGTTTATGGAGGGGATCATTTGATGGGATAACATGATCTTAGTCAAAGGTCAATTAATTGCCATCAGTGGTAAATAGGACCAATGGTCAATGATGGGATGTTAGAAGTTACTACAGAGAACTTTTTCCTGGGTGTCTGGCTGGTGAGTCTTGCCCACATGCTCGGGGTTCAGCTGATCGCCATATTTGGGGTCGGGAAGGAATTTTCCTCCAAGGTAGATTGGCAGAGGCCCTGGAGGTTTTTTGCCTTCCTCTGCAGCATGGGACACGGGTCACTTACCGGAGGATTCTCTGCATCTTGAAGTCTTTAAACCATGATTTGAGGACTTCAATAGCTGAGACATAGGTGAGAGGATTATTCCAGGAGTGGGTGGGTGAGATTCTGTGGCCTGCATTGTGCAGGTGGTCAGACTAGATGATCATAATGGTCCCTTCTGACCTTAAAGTCTATGAGTCTATGAGTTGCTGTGATCCTTGCTGTAAGGGGCCATCTATCACAAAGGCAGCTCACCTGGGTGGCAAGACAGATCGGAGTACCCAAGGGGAGGGTCTGTGACGCCACGTTAAGGCTGTTATAGTGCCTGAGGGATTTACACTTGAAAACTGGTTGGTGAACTCTAAGTGTAGAACTCACAAGCCATTTGGGGTTTGTGCCCTGCCTCTCACCAGTATGGCCAATGCCATTGGTACTTATGCTTTGGAGCCACTGTAGGAGAGCTTGACATCTGGTAGGGCAGGGGCTGGAGTAGGGGTTGTCGGCAGGGCAGCAGCTTGCACTTTTCTTGCTTTCCAAAGGTGATTCCTTAGGTAGTTCAGCTTATTTGTATCGCAGCAGGGCCTAGAGGCCCCAGTCAAGATCCTCATTGTGCTTGGAGCTGTGCACACAGAGTGTAAGCTGACCCCCTCCCAAGCAGCAGCCTGCCTGTCCCCCAGCAAGCAAGGGGAGCTTGCCCTGCTATAGAGCCTCTTGCTTGCTATGTGGCCTCCACACTTCACAGGGGTCCCCTGCCTGAGATCTGAGTGCTGCTATTAGATCAGGGCCATTCCCAGTCCATCTATCTCTGGCCCAATCCATGGTCCAATTTCCCTTACAGTCAAAATAGACAAAGGGCAGGAGGGGAAGGGACTCACCCAGGAGGGCAGAAGCAGAACCAGGCATGGAACCCAGGGGTCCTGATGTCTAGGCCTGTGCCCTATCCACACCATTACTGCCTCTGTGTAGTAGCACGACCTAATGACTGACCATTAACCCTCCCGCGGTGAGTGATAAGCGATGCCTCTGCACGAGTCATTGGGCCTGTCAGTAAACATGTACACATATGTGTACGGCACACCAACATGTCTGTACACACACCTATGTGCATGGACACCCCTGCCCATGTATAATAGGCACCCCTCCCACACATACACGCATGCCCCCCCTCCCGCACAATGAGTGGTGGGTGCTGTTCGATGTGAACTACACATCCCTGGAATTGGCCCTGGCCTGTGCTCAGAGAGGCTGTGTTGCAAGCTGCAGAAGTGCTTGCTCAGGCTGGGCCCCTGCTCCTAGAGCTGTGGTGAGCTGTCTTGCTTGAGCCAGCTGCCTGTGAGCGATCTCAGGCCCTGGCACCCAGGACAGTCTGCGCTCCGAACTGGTACAGGTAGATCGCGTGGGGCAAGCAACATGATCTCAATTATTCTGCTTTCCTTTGTCCCTGGCTGGCTGAACTGACCCATTGTGCAGGAGGGCCACTCCCTGTGCTGTCAGGAGCTGAACTCTGCTCCTGCTAGGAAGTACAGAACAGCCATGGCTCATGGTCACTGAATCCCTGGCTGTGGCAGGCAGCAGCCTGCATGTCTCCCAGCAAGTAAGGGGAGCTCGCCCTGCTAGAGAGCTTCTCTCGCTGTATGGCCGCCACGCTTCAGGAGGGCCCCCGCCTGAGATCTGAGTGCAGCTGTTAGATCAGGGCCATTCCCAGTCCATGTATCCCTGCCACGGCCAAATCCAGTGTCACTGCCAGCACCTGCCCCTTCCTTCACTTTCCATGCCCTGGCAGCTGAGCCAACGCCATTGCTGAGTGGCCACAAGAGGGAGCTCAATAGTGTGAAAGGCTGCATAGTCTAATGGAATAAGCATGGCACCGAGGTAAGGGATTAATCCCAGCTCTAACATCGATGCCCGTGGTGGTCAGAATCAGGTCACTAAGGGCTAGTCTACACTGGCAACACTAAAGAGCTGCCGCGGCAGTGCTTTAACAAGCCTTGTGTGGTCGCGGCGCAGAGCTCTCCCAGTGCTCTAAAAAAACCACCTCAATGAGGGGCATAGCTCCCAGCGCTGGGGCACTGTTTACACGGGCGCTTTACAATGCTGCAACTTGCTGTGCTCCGGGGTGTGTTTTTTCACACCCCTGAGTGAGAAAGTTGCAGCGCTGTAAATTGGCAGTGTAGACAAGCCCTTAATCTCCGTGCTTCAGTTTCCCCATCCATAAAATGGGTATAAAGCATACCTATTTTTCAGGGGGTGTTTGGGACAAGTGAGTAGGGAACATTTGCAAGGTGCTAAACTCACCGAATGCTCATAAGCCCCTGTAGGGTCAGCACATGTAGCAGCCCCTAAGTCCCTGCTCATTTGGACAATTATCCCTTGCAAAGTTTCTGACTGCTGTCAACTCTGTCCAGACCCCAGGACCAGCAGTTGGGCTCCACTCCTCCTGCAGCAGGTGGGGCGCCCCCCTACACAGACATATACCATAAAATGATTCAGTTCAGTTTGGGGTGTTCGCCAGGAAACATCTCACTAATCCTCCCCTAAACCTAAACCCTCCTCTGCCCTGCACAGGGGAACAGGAGTCTCATAGACTCATAGACTTTAAAGTCAGAAGGGACCATTATGATCATCTAGTTTGACTTCCTGCACAATGCAGGCCACAGAATCTCACCCACCCATTCCTGTAAAAAACCTCTAACCTATGTCTGAGCTATTGAAGTCCTCAAATCATGGTTTAAAGACTTCAAGGTGCAGAGAATCCTCCAGCAAGTGACCCGTGCCCCACTCTGCAGAGGAAGGCGAAAACCCCCTAGGGCCTCTGCCAGTCTGCCCTGGAGGAAAATTCCTTCCCGACCCCAAATATGGCAACCAGCTAAACCCTGAGCATTTGGGCATAACTCAACAGCCAGACCACCAGGAAAGAATTCTCTGTAGTAACTCCGATCCCACCCCATCTAACATCCCATTACAGGCCATTGGGCATATTTACTGCTGATAGTCAAAGATCAATTAATTGCTTATCATACTATTTCCTCCATAAACATATCAAGCTTAGTTTTGAAGCTAGATATGTCTTTTGCCCCCACTGCTTCCCTTGGAAGGCTGTTTCAGAATTTCACACCTCTGATGGTTAGAAACCTTTGTCTAATTTCAAGTCTAAACTTCCTGATGTCCAGTTTATATCCATTTGTTCTTGTGTCCACATTGGTACTGAGCTTAAATAATTCCTCTCCCTCCCTGGTATTTATCCCTTTGATATATTTATAGAGAGCAATCATAACTCCCCTCAGCCTTCTTTTGGTTAAGGTAAACAAACCAAGCTCTTTGAGTCTCCTTTCATAAGACAAGTTTTCGATTCCTCGGATCAACCTAGTAGCCCTTCTCTGTCTGTACCTGTTCCAGTTTGAATTCATCCTTCTTGAACATGGGAGACCAGATCTGCACAGAGTATTCCAGATGAGGTCTCACCAGTGCCTTGTATAACGGTACTAACACCTCCTTGTCTCTACTGGAAATACCTCACCTGATGCATCCCAAGACCGCATTAGCTTTTTTGCACAATACTCCGAGGTCCTTCTCCTCTTCTGTTACTTCCAATTGATGCCTCCCCAGCTTATAACTAAAATTCTTATTATTAATCCCTAAATGCATGACCTTGCACTTTTCACTATTAAATTTCATCCTATTACTGTTACTCCAGTTTACAAGGTCATCCAGATCTTCCTGTATGATATCCTGGTCCTTCTCTGTATTGGCAATACCTCCTAGCTTTGTGTCATCTGCAAACTTTATTAGCACATTCCCACCTTTTGTGCTGAGGTCAGTAATAAAAAGATTAAATAAGATTGTTCCAAAACCGATCCCTGAGGAACTCCATTCGTAACCTCCCTCCAGCCTGACAGTTCACCTTTCAGTATGACCTGCTGTAGTCTCCCCTTTAGCCAGTTTTCCAATTTAACTAATAATTCCCCATGTGGAACACTATCAAATGCCTTACTTAAATCCAGGTAAATTAGATCCACTGCGTTTCCTTTGTTTAAAAAATCTGTTACCTTCTCAAAGAAAGAGATCAGGTTGGTTTGGCACGATCTACCTTTTGTAAAGCCATGTTGTATTTTATCCCAATTACCAATGACCTCAATGTCCTTAACTACTTTCTCCTTCAAATTTTTTTCCAAGACCTTGCATACTACAGATGTCAAACTAATAGGCCTGTAGTTACCTGGATCACATTTTTTTCCCTTTCTTAAAAATAGGAACTATGTTAGCAATTCTCCAGTCATACGGTACAACCCCTGAGTTTACAGATTCATTGAAAATTCTTGCTAATGGGCTTGCAATTTCATGTGCTAATTCCTTTAACATTCTTGGATGAAGATTATCTGGACCCTCCGATTTAGTCCCATTAAATTGTTCGAGTTTGGCTTCTACCTCAGATGTGGTAATATCTACCTCCATATCCTCATTCCCATTTGTCATCCTACCATTATCCCTAAGCCCCTCATTAACCTCATTAAAGACTGAGACAAAGTAATTGTTTAGATATTGCGCCATGCCTAGATTATCCTTAACCTCCACTCCATCCTCAGTGTTTAGCGGTCCCACTTCTTCTTTCTTTGTTTTCTTCCTATTTATATGGCTATAGAACCTTTTACTATTGGTTTTAATTCCCTTTGCAAGGTCCAACTCTATATGGCTTTTAGCCTGTCTCACTTTATCCTTACATGTTCTGACCTCAATAAGGTACCTTACCTTGCTGATCCTTCCCATCTTCCATTCCTTGTATGCTTTCTGCTTTTTCTTAATCACCTCTCTGAGATCTTTGCTCATCCAGCTTGGTCTACAACTCCTGCCTATGAATTTTTTCCCCTTTCTTGGAATGCAGGCTTCTGATAGTTTCTGCAATTTTGACTTGAAGTAATTCCAGGCCTCCTCCACCTTTAGATCCACAAGTTCTTCAGTCCAATCCACTTCCCTAACTAATTTCCTTAATTTTTTAAAGTTAGCCCTTTTGAAATCAAAAACCCTAGTGGCAGATTTATTTTTGTTTATCCTTCCATTCAGTTTGAACTGAATTAGCTCACGATTGCTCGAACCAAGGTTGTCCCCTACAACCATTTCTTCTATGAGGTCCTCACTACTCACCAAAACCAAATCTAAAATAGCATCCCCTCTTGTTGGTTCAGCAACTACTTGGTGAAGGAATCCATCAGCTATCGCATCTAAAAAAACCTGAGCCCTATTATTATTACTAGCACTTGTCCTCCAGTCTATATCTGGGAAGTTAAAGTCTCCCATGATCACACAATTCCCATTAGTATTTACTTAATTAAAAACATTAAAGAGGTCTCTATCCATATCTAAATCAGATCCCGGTGGTCTATAGCACACCCCAAGCACTATCCCAGTGGAGGCTCTAGTAGTTTTCTTCCCCAATGTAATTTTTGCCCAGGCAGACTCTGTCTTATCCATTCCATCACTTCTTATTTCTTTACAGTCCACTTCATCATTGATATACAATGCTACTCCACTACCGTTACCTTTGTTTTTGTCTTTTCTAAACGGCACATACCCTTCAATACCTGTACTCCAGACATGACTACTATTCCACCATGTTTCGTGTATCCCTATAATATCTGGTTTCACTTCCTGCACCAGTAGCTCTAGTTCACAGTCCAGAGGGGCAGCTCAACATTGTTTTGCAGGCCCACTCAAAAACACTAAGGCTGGTTTCCTGGAGTCATCATGGATAGTTCTCTGAAGATATCCACGCAGTGTGCAGCAGCAGTCAAAAAAGCAAACAGGATGTTAGGAATCATTTAAAAAGGGGTAGAGAATAAGACAGAGAATATCTTATTGCCCTTATATAAATCCATGGTGCGCCCATATCTTGAATACTGCGTACAATTGTGGTCTCCTCATCTCAAAAAGGATATACTGGCATTAGAAAAGGTTCAGAGAAGGACAACTAAAATGATCAGGGGTTTGGAACAGGTCCCATATGAGGAGAGATTAGAGAGGCTAGGACTTTTCAGCTTGGAAAAGAGAAGACTAAGGGGGGGATATGATAGAGGTATGTAAAATTATGAGTGGTGTGGAGAAAGTGAATCAGGAAAAGTTATTTACTTGTTCCCATAATATAATAACTAGGGGCCACCTAATGAAATTAATGGGCAACAGGTTTAAAACAAATAAAAGGAAGTTCTTCTTCACACAGCGCACAGTCAACCTGTGGAACTCCTTGCCTGAGGAGGTTGTGAAGGCTAGGAATATAACAGGGTTTAAAAGAGAACTAGGTAAATTCATGGAGGTTAAGTCCATTAATGGCTATTAGCCAGGATGGGTAAGGAATGGTGTCCCTAGCCTCTGTTTGTCAGAGGGGGGCGATGGATGGCAGGAGAGAGATCACTTGAACCTGTTAGGTTCACTCACTCCGGTGCACCTGGCATTGGCCACTGTCGGTAGACAGGATACTGGGCTGGATGAACCTTTGGTCTGACCCAGTATGGCCATTCTTATGTTCTTATGTTCTTATGGTTTGGGGAGAAAACAAATCATCAGTGTGGCTCTGAGGAGCAGGAGCTGACAAGGACACTATGCAGTCTTGCTGAAATGGTACAGGCTGCACCTTCAGCCCCACTGAGTAGGCTGTACTCAGCATTTTCTTGTCAGTGCCATTTCTGCAGAATACAGCTTATTGAAAGTTTAAATTGATCAAGAACTCTGTGAGGTGCTCAGGGGACAAGGTTTCAGGGTCTCACCAACAGATTAGAAGTGGTTGAACGTGTCAATAAAGGAACAAAGCAGAACGGGGTGACATAGTTTGATCAGACTTTCAACAGGCCTTTGGCAAGGTCCTGAACAAAAGGCTAGTAAAGAAACTAAGTAGTCCTGGGTGAGCGGCAGCATGGCCCAAGGTCAACAGCAGGGGCCTCAAGGGTCCCTGTTAGGACCAGTATTGTTTAATACAATTATTAATTAGCTGGAAAGGGGCCTGAGTAGTGAGGTTGCAAAATTTGCAGATGACTCATAATGTTTAGGTTCGTTATTAGGTTATTAGTTCAACCTTTTTTTCATTTGTGGACCCCTAAAACATTTTGAATGGAGGTGCAGATCGCTTTGGAAATCTTAGACACAGTCTGCAGACCCCCAGGGGTCTGTGAACTACAGGTTGAAAACCACTGTGTTAGTCAAATCTCAATAGGACTGTCAGGAACTCCAGAGGGACCTGACCAAGTTAGGTGCATGGCCAACACAATAGCAGATGAAGTTCAGTCAGTGATGATAAATTCCTGGATCCCTGTAGCTGTAGAAGATGAACTGGCGAAAGTATGAGACGTTGATGGAGTCATGTGCAAAATTCAAAAATGTCCCTCAGAAATGCTGAGCTGCCTGAGTTTGAGTCACTGCAGATGTTTACACAAGTTTAATAGCTTGAGGCAGCTATGCATTTAATATGCTTAAACTAAAGAGCTTCTAGTTTTCAGGATAGTGTTGTCGACTCACATTAATACAGAGTAAGGGGTGACCAGAAGGGACAAGTTACTGTTGAATGTTTTGGGGGGACATGCACAATGCTCTGCAGGCCAGCCAAGAATTGATCAGGCCTTAGGGGCCCTCAGTCTGATAAGGGGGTCATTTAACAAGAGATTTTTGGGCATCAAGACCTGCCGCCAGGGGCTCTCAGAAATAGTTGCTAATTTGGCTGGGTTAGCACAACTCTGTACATACTAAAGATGACAGATAATTGATAGCCAGGGTGCTATTCCATGTAGTTAAAGTCTTTTTCTGTTCACAAATTGGCTCCAAGAAGCTCAAGATTTTTCCTGGTGTGTTTGTTGTTCAAAATAATTTATTCAGAAGTTGTTTCTACCAGTAAGTCTCATCTGTGGATTATTCATGAGCAGCTCCCTGGGAGTGTGCCAGATGTGAGCTTGTAGTTGGACACATACAGCAGGTCACATAGACAAACACCCATCAGAAATGGTCAGGTTATTATGTAGTCAGTTCCCTTGTGCAAGCTGGAGTCATTTGAGGGCTGCTCTAATTTACACTTGCATCCAGCAGGGCATTCTACTGTGGGGCTCTCCCAGTTTCTCCTGTTGTAGATATTTCACTTTGTATAAATAATTATATTATCCCTGGAGCAGGGATTTGAGTCTCCCACATCCATAGGGTGTGCCCCAGCCACCAGGCTATAGCATCATTGTTGCTCTCTCTTTCTCTCGCCCAATGACTATTCCAATTTTTTATGTACAGTAGAATACCTTCACCAGGAAAAAGTGACAGAGCCCTGCCCCACAGCTAGTGCTTTCCTGGGAGAAGGGCAACTGTCCCTTCTCCATGTCAAGCAGAAGGATTGAACCTGGGTCTGCCTATCTCCTGGTTGAGTGCCCCAACCACTGGGCTAAAGCCTATGCAGGGGAGGAAGTCTCCTCCTCTGGCCATTTGATGGATGGAGCCAGTAGCGCAGCCAGGTCCGGAGTGCAGGGGGAGCGGCGCTATAAAAAGGCGCCTCCCCCTGTACTCACCCGGCGGCACTCCGGGTCTTCGGCGGTACTTCGGCAGCTCACTCCGGGTCTTCGGTGGTACCCACCGCCGAAATGCCGCCGAAGACCCCGAGTGCCGCTGGGTGAGTGTAAGAAGCGGTGCTTAAAAAGAAGCGGCGCCTTTTTTTAGTGCTGCTAAAAAAAGGCGCCGCTTCCGCCACTTCTGCTCAAGGGGGAGCGGCCGCTCCCCCTGCTCCCACCCTGGCTACGCTACTGGATGGAGCCCTTTACCAATACCAGGAACCAAATGTTTCAGGCACAACCAGATGTTTTGTTCGACACAAAATTCCCTTTGTCGATTTGCTGACATTCTCAGTGTGTTAGGGGGGAGGGATAGCTCAGTGGTTTGAGTATTGGGCTCCTCAACCCAGGGTTGTGAGTTCAATCCTTGAGGGGGCCATTTGGGGATCTGGGGCAAAAATTGGGGGTTGGTCCTGCTTTGAGCAGGGGGTTAGATTAGATGATCTCCTAAGGTCCCTTCCAACCCTGATATTCTATGTTTCAGTTTTACCTGAACTGATTTTTTTTCAATTTGTCAGGACTGCCAGCAAACTGAAAACTCCGGTATTCTCCCAGATCTACTGACTACTTGAAGCTTCCCCCAGTATTAACTAGGAACTGAAACACTGGCAATATGTTTAAGGTCCTGTGTACAAGCAGTGCTAGGATGGGTTCATACCGGGCACAGCAAAGGGCAGTTAATTAATGAGGGAGAAAGCCAGTTCAATAGAAAGGGAATAACAGGGCATGCTGCTTCCTGTTAATAGCATCTGAGCCTGGAGAATGCTTGTGCATCCACTGCTGGGGCAGGGCAGTGCTGGCAGGGCAGAATCTGGCCAGGGTAGGCGCAAACTCTCCAGCCCTCTCACGAGGCCTGCACCCTTCAATACACACACATGCACCCCGCCTCCAGCAAGATCCACCCTTGGGGAAGGTTGCCAAGGTTTGTGCCTTAATCTTGCTGGCTGTTGCTTCTCTCTGTCTGTTGGGGCAGGGGGGTGTAACAGTTGTTAGACACACAACGGAGCGGGTAAGAGGCTGCGTGGTACTTCCTGGTCCTGTTTCCAGACATGGGTGAGGATTCCAGAAGTCTAGTTCCCTGCCCCATGGCCCTGATTCCAGCATGTGCTGTTAGAGCCCTCTGCCCTCCCCACCCCGCAGTCCAAGGAAGACAGGAAACCCAACCACCGCAAGCCAGCAGCAGGTGAGAGAGCTATCCTACCTCTGGAGCAGTGGCCTCTGAACCTCACCGACTCTGTTCACACGGCCATGGCTTGGTCTCAGATCAACCCCTTCTGCTGTGACTCGTGAGCTGCCAAGCTGCCCCCAGCAGCTAGAGCCTGTGTTAGTGACTGACTCCTGGTGACTGGATGTGATTGTTATTCCTGCCTGCTGCATTCTGGATGTCCCCATGTCCTCCAGGAACCTGTAACAGACCCTGAGCCGGGGGCTGGGGCTGGGATCACAAACCCGGTACAGACACTCAGCTAGGAGACATGGGGCTCAGGTGGCATTCAGAGATTCTCGGGGCAGAAAGGCCCATTGTGATTATCTAGCCTGCCCCCTGCCTGACACGGCCAGAGCACTGACGTGATTTCTGTTTGAATGATGCGTACCTTGTTGGAAAGCATCCGGTCCTGACTTTAAAATCGCCAGCGAAGTAGAGTGCATCGAGCCTCTGGCAAGTGGTTCCAATGGCGAACTGCATGTTAATAAAACATGTTAACGGGAACAAGAAGCAGCCAACGTGGAAAGGCTCCAGGCTATTTCATAGATGGGGTTAAGGCATCAACAGAATGTATGGACCATTCGTCTGAATTAAAGAATGAGATCACTGCTATAGAATTCTACAGGATAGTTCCAGAATCTATGAAAAAGGTCTTGTGCTCCATTAAATGCTATAGGTTTATAGAGTCACTTTTATAGAACCTGTTAGTTTCCTCGCTCTTCAGTTCCATAAAAGCATTAATTGCGCGTATCTTAGAGAGAGAATACAGAACTGCCCCTCCCCCATGCTGAGAAATAACAAATGCCCACACAGCCATCCTATGTTGGGAGCGGGCATCCCATCATAGAGCACGATGACCAGACATCCGCTATGTAATTTATGCTCTTGGCTCCACTCCTGTGGACAAGTAAGTGCTCTGGTGTTTCACAATACTCGCCTGACAAGGTCATCCTGCACTTCCAGCATGCGCGGGCCTGAGAGCTTCCTGGACACGCATGGCACAGGGGCTGCTCCTCCACAGGCATGCTCACCACACTGCGAGAGGGGCAGGTTTTCACATTAATTATTACTATTCTGAGGAAGGCAAAACAGGCCAGTGGAGGTGGCACAGGCTGCATGGAACAGCAATTCAGCGCGCTTCCCATTCCTTCCCTTCCACTACTGCTGAAGGCTCTGCACCGTAAATCAGAGAGCAGGAGCAAGCCTTAAATTCCAGCATAAACTTAGTGATTGTAAAGGACAATTGTGAACCAACAATTCACACCCCAGAGCCAGCAGCCTGCTCACAGCACCATGGCCTCACCCTGGCTTCCACTGTCCTGGTTCCTACTCACAGGGTGACACCTACACCCTCCCAGCCCTGTTCATTTAACTGAGGACTTGCACTTCTCTTTAACATGTAGCACTGAGATGGTTTGTAGCAAAACTATAAACAAGTTTATTAACAAAGTCCAAACGATTAAGTGATGTCTAGTAAGAGTGACAGAGATGAAAAGTTACAAACACACTTTCTAGTGACTAAATTTAACTTCGGCAAATTACAGTCTTGGTCTAAGCAGCTTTCTCACCTATATTGAGTTTTCAGACTTTCAACCCCCTTGGCTGAAAGGTTCCACATTTCTCAGATGTACAAGAGCTCTGCCTCTTGTGTGTGTCCAGTAGTGGATGCCGAAATGGCATTCTGTGCTTGCTTAGATCTTCCAAAGTCCAATGATCTTGCTCAGGAGGCAGGAAGGCTTCCTGGAGCTGCAGCTTCCATCTCCCATTGAGAGTGTTAAGTGGCCATTTTCCATATTGGAAGGGACAAAGAGTCCTGTGGCACCTTATAGACTAACAGACGTATTGGAGCATAAGCTTTCGTGGGTGAATACCCACTTCGTCGGATGCATGCAATGGACATTTCCACTGCATGCATCCGACGAAGTGGGTATTCACCCACGAAAGCTTATACTCCAATATGTCTGTTAGTCTATAAGGTGCCACAGGACTCTTTGTCGCTTCTACAGATCCAAACTAACATGCCTACCCCTCTGATACTTTCCATATTGGGTTTGCCCGATGGCTTCATTGTCTCTCCTTGCTCCATTTACACTGGAGACACGTTCAAGCAGGAGGAACCACATTCCTTTGTCTAGGATGGGGTGACTTAAACCTTGCCTGAGAAACACCTTTTAAGAACATATTTCCAGCGCGTATTTATAATTCTTCATATATCATCTGTACACACACCACACAATAATATTAATGACCAGCATGTTGCCAGCTTATATACCATACCTTATTTGACACCTGTTAGATACCGACTATGTCAATAGTGAATTGGGGCAATGTGTGTGTTAGACCTGATATGAGTTATGTTATGAGGTGTGCCCTCCGTCAGTTGGCCTGGAGGGCTCCCGGGGTCATAACCAGCAAAAGCACTGTTTTGCCAGTATAACTGTGCCTACACTAAGACTTGTGCCAGTATAGGACTATCATTAAAACATTCCCATCTAACTGATGTAGTTACACCAACAAAAGCTTCTAGTCTAGACCTGGAGTTTACCTCCTGGACAGTCTCCCTGGTGTGTCTGTTAACTCCAATTTTTCTGGGAAGGGCTAGTCAGGCTTTGGTTTCTTTTCTCTAGTCCCTGGTAGCTCCTTCTGGAGCATGTCTGTGATGTTCCCATCAGCGGAATCTCTACACCGTGCTCTGGGCAGACAGACAGACCCGAACGGCTGGACATTATGACTCTGCACCTCCCCACTCATGAGTAGCTTGGGTAAAACCTGTGCCAGAGGCTTGTGAGTAGCAAGAACCTGTGGAGGTCTCAGGGTACCCATCTGACTCTTTGCATTGGAACATGCCAAGGCTGCCCCCTCAGCCCTCTGGCTCAGAGCTCAGGTTCTGCTGTTGGCTATAAAACTACAGTAAATTGAAAGAACATGAACCTCCCACCGCCCTCCCCTGGTACTGCTCTGCTGAGCAGGGACTCTCTAAAAAGGGGCCTTCTGGGCCAGCCACAGGGAACAACCCGCCTTGTCCCCCTTGTAGTCTGGGGATGGGCTCTGGGCTGCAAGGCTTTTCTGGCCAGCTTCAGGGAAGCAGCCTGGTCTCTTTCTCCCTGGGCGGTGGAGATGGGCTCTGGAGATGAGTTCACAGAGCCTAGCACAGTGCCTAGTTGGGCAGGAGAGCTGGGCAAACATATGGTCCCGCAGGGCTCAGCAAAGCACTCACTCAGCCCTTCCATCCTAACCAGGTGGGTGATCTAAAGCAGTGTGGAGCGTGAGGCTGGCAACTGCAGCATATGTGGCACCCGCTGATCAGAGAGGCCTGGGCAGGGTCTCACTCCTTTCCAGGAGCCTGAAGTGCACAGACGAGTAGGAGTTTACAGTGGGAATGCCGGCAGCCCTGTCTGTCTAGCACTAACAGCAGACAGGCCTCACTCGACTTTGAGCTGTGAACTATTTATCGCAATGCTGCAAGCATCTGAGCCGGTTCCCTTAATTTATGACAGTCCATGGGATGTGATGCAACTGACAACACTAACAGAAAATACTTCTGCACTTTACTAAAGCTACTATTAAGCTGCCTGATGTTTTCATCATAATATTTACTTCTTTGTAAATAGGCTAAATTCTCCAATCCTGATTCAAAGCAGAAAGATCAGAGAATGAAAATAAAGAGATGACATGGCTGTTTAAAGATTATGTAAAATGTTTTCTACTAGCATAAATATTTGATTGTAAAATGTTCAGTCTGTTGTGTTTATTGAGGAGGGCTGCGCCGGGTGTGCCGAGTGCAGGGTGGGGCCTTCGTCCAGGCTGCTCACGCATCAGAGCCTCGCCATGCACCGCAGCTTGGGGTGCAGGGGGATCGGGCAGGGCTGAGGCAGTGGCAGTGCTCCCTGCTACTTCGCTTGTCTGGGCTATTCTGAGCCAGCGTCAGGGGCAAGGCCTGAGCCCCTTTGGGACAGCAAGAGTGTCTCATCTCTCAGGGTGTGGTGTGTGCTAAAGAAAGGATGGGAACCCCAAAGTCTGGGCCTGGATGCGCACCCCGGAGGGCAGGGACTTACCACTTGCAGCTCTGGCTTGAGCACATCTTTAGGGACAGACTGGCTATGCTGGAAGAAGTTCAATGAGCTGTCATGGGGGCACCCATGCCCTGGGCTCCTCCCTCAGTTCTTCCTTCTTCGGGTTAGTGGGCCATGGATGCTGCAGAGGCAGAGTGTTGAGCCCGGGGTGAAGGAGAGCCCTTGAAATTGGGGGCCCTGAAAAAATGGGTGCCCCTGCGCCCCGCTCCCACTCCCCAGGAGGAGGGTGGGCGGGACTGCAGGCAGAAGGGGTGAGGAGGGGTCCCCACTTGCTCTGGCCCAAGGCACCACAAAAGCTTAATCTGTCTCTGCCTTGCAGGGACTGGGCATGGGCTGATCCGCTGGTGCCCCCTTCCAGATGGTGAGTCTCTGGGATGGAGGCTCCAGTGGGTGATGCCTCAGGCAGTGCCTGCTGCCGTGCCTGTGAGAGAGGGGCCAGATCACCTCCCCTCATTGCATTACAGGCGGGAGGCACAACAGCCTGCGCTCAAAGCAGTTGCCATCTGCCCACCCCCCTGAAGATCCCGGGGTGGCGGAAGGCCTATGGGCTCCCACGCTCAGAAGGCTGAAATGGTGAGGAGGGGTCTGGCCCTGAGTGGAGGGGCCTAGGATGCTGGGGTAAAGCCCTCGTGTGTGAATATGGAGGCATATGGACCTAGCTAACGTCTGCTGTGCCAGCCCTGGGTGTGTCTGCGTCTCATGTCTCAGTCTGTGTGTTCTGGGCAGGCAGACTTCCAGGGGTTTAATTCCTCAGAACTGACATTTCGGGGAGTGTTTTCCCAGTGGCAGCTGGGCGGGGACGGCTGAGTCGACGCCCTGCTCCCGCCCTGCCGTGAGTGCGCTGGCTGCATCCATGCTTGCACAGGTCAGGCTGAAGCTGTCAACACAACAGTGCCTTGGGGATGAGCCACAGCCCGGACTAGTGCTGTACCTACCACCGTGCTGTCCATCAAACACCACAGCCGTGGGCTATTCTAACAGGGCTTACAGCTCGTAACTACATGCTCTCCCTGGGTGTGAGCACAGCACACTGCAAACACTGCAGTCACAACCATGGGGGAAAGCGTATTTAACAAGCTCCTTTGACTGCCTCACCTGCACTTTGCTACCTAACCCGTCTACCTGGAGTTCAAGCCAGGAGTGAGTCATGCAAGTTAGTCCAAGCAAATGCTAAAGCCACCCTCTGTGCCACCCGACAGTGTCAGACATGCAGTATATGGTACACAAACCCTTCTATACCAAAGCACACTGTCACATCTGCTGAACATGTCAGCCAGTAACACAAACCTCTCTGGACCACACCACACCATCATCCATGCTTACTTACGCCTGGCAGAATCCCATTATATTTTTAAAATAATTTTGATGGATAATATCAGTTAATTTTTAAGCACTTTTTCCTGTTTTTATTTATTTGAATTTTCACAGTTGCAGGAAATTACGGGCGTGGGGTGGAGGGGGCAAGGGCGGATCAGACAATAATTATGTAATGATGGTAGACATTGCAATTCTAGCAGTTAAACTGTCAGCATCACATGGCAAAATACAAAAAGTAAATAGTCTTAAATAAAACTTTAATAAATTCTCAAGCAGCATTTTTCTTACTTTGCCTAGCTGTAAATTTCAGCTATTGTCAATGGAAATATTTTTTCATCGGTTTGTGTGTGTATGATGAAATTGATATTTGTTGACATTTACTGATAAAAATCTAATCCTTCCAAGCCTATATATGCTGTATATGTAACATGGGTTACACAACCCCCTCTTTACCACACCCCATCATCACGTATGCCAGCTGCGCCTCACAAGTTACATAACATTTATTTTAAAAATCGGTTTTTAAAAAGTCCTGGTTGCGTCTCATATCCTTCCCCCACCCCGTAAACAGACATGTCAAACCCACAATAAAACAACAACAACAACAAAAACAGAAATTGGGCTTGTTTTTGGCTTAATTGGCTTGTGAGTTGCTAGTTTTTGGCTTGTTGCTTCTTTGGCTTGTAGCTTGTTGCTTTTTGTAACTTGTTGCTTCACTTTTTTGATCGGCTCCTGGCAAGCAGGGGCAAGGGAGGGAGAGAGTCAGGGGTGCACAGCAGGCCCACCAGAGTCCCAGACTGCACGCCGGGAGGACCTAGTCACATAGAGTGTTGGGGTTCTTAGAGATTGGCTTGTTTTGGCCTTGTTTTGAAATGGGATTAGCTTGATTTTTGGCTTATTGTGAACGTTGGGGTGCTTATTTACCATGTAACAGTTGGCAACTGTGCCCCTAATGCCAAGTGCTTAGTGCTATATATGGGACGTTGAGAAACAGGAAATGTAAGACATCTCTCAAGATGACCCAGGGTGCTGGCACTAATGTCAGAGTTTTAATGGGTTCCAGTCTTTTGTGAGCTGCCACAGAAGCAAGCACTATTAACTCAGCGGGCTGCTGGGACTCTCCTCTTTCCTGTTCTTTACAGTTCTGTGGGGTGTTTAAACCTCTCCCTGGTCCAGGGATGAATATTGCCCATCCTGAGCTTCAGGCCAATATACTTTTCGGGTGGAAAATCACAGATTTGAGGGGAAAGAGAGAGGAATTTCTGTGGTTAGGTGTGTGGGTGTCTTTAAATGGAGGCTGTTCTGCAGCTGCTCGGCATGTTAGATCTCATCCTGCTGGAGATGGATTAGTGGGCAGAGTGCAGGTGAGAAGGTGTAAGGGGTAGCGAACAGGCCGTGTTCATTGGCTGCACAAGTGACTCTCCCTGGCACAGGCCTTCATTGTTGCAGAATGGTGACTAGGCATTGACCTTGGGAGATTCCCTGCCCAATGCCTGCAGGGACAACAGGTGAATTCTGCAGAAATGCAGTGCAGTAGAATAGCCCAGCATGCGAATGGAGGGTCTCATCAAACAGGGAGGGAGAGTGGAGGGTCTCAGTGAGGGGCGGAGGGTCTCAGTGATGGGGGAGGGCGGGCGGAGGGTCTCAGTGAGGGGGGAGAGAGAACGGAGGGTCTCAGTGAGCGAGAAGGGTAGGCAGAGGGTCTCAGCAAGCAGGGAGGGTGGGCAGAGGGTCTCAGTGAGCGGGAAGGGTGGGCAGAGGATCTCAGTGAGTGGGCAGGGCGGGCAGAGGGTCTCAGTGAGCAGGAAGGGCAAGTGGAGGGTCTCAGTGAGGGGGGAGGGTGGGCGGAGGGTCTCAGTGATGGGGGAGGGCGGGCAGAGGGTCTCAGTGAGTGGGAAGGGCAGGGGGAGGGTCTCAGTGAGTGGGGAGAGTGGGCAGAGGGTCTCAGTGAGCAGGAAGGGCGGGCGGAGGGTCTCAGTAAGGGGGGAGGGTGGGCGCAGGGTCTCAGTGAGTGGGAAGGGCGGGCGGAGGGTCTCAGTGAATGGGGAGGGCATGCGGAGGGTCTCAGTGAGTGGGAAGGGTGGGCGGAGGGTCTCAGTGAGCGGGGAGGGCAGGCAGAAGGTCTCAGTGAGCGGGGAGGGTGGGGAGAGGGTCTCAGTGAGGAGGGAGGGTGGGCGGAGGGTCTCAGTGAGCGGGGAGGGTGGGGAGAGAGTTTCAGTGAGGAGGGAGGGTGGTCGGAGGGTCTCAGTGAGCGGGGAGGGTGGGGAGAGGGTTTCAGTGAGGAGGGAGGGTGGTCGGAGGGTCTCAGTGAGCGGGGAGGGTGGGGAGAGGGTTTCAGTGAGGAGGGAGGGTGGTCGGAGGGTCTCAGTGAGCGGGGAGGGTGGGGAGAGGGTTTCAGTGAGGAGGGAGGGTGGGCGGAGGGTCTCACCTTCAGACGTGTGTTTTCTTGCTGTGGATTTTCTGGCACACAGATATGGAGCCTTGTATCTGTGACCCTCTCCCCTCTCTTCCCCCAACCGCCTGCTCATGTCTGTGGCTGCCAAGGCCCTCGAGGCCAGAATTGTCTCTGTGTGTGTGCAGCACTTGGCACCAGGGGGCCCCGTTCCCGCCTGGGACCTTTGGGCTCTTCAGCAACAGTAATAATGACGGTGATGGTGACAATGATGCTGAGGCTGCTGGGTCCGGTCTTTACCCCGGGTTCTGTTAGCCATGTTAGGGACGTGAGGGGAGAGCTCTGAGCGGCTGTCCCAGAGCATGGGGTCACCTGGGAGTTCCCAGAGCAATAAGGAGGAACTGGGACTGCAGTCGGGGTCAGCATGTGGTAGTGTCATGGAGAGGCCTTTCCGTGCTGGCTGGGCCGGGCCACTGCCTGGGACACTGAGCGGGGCCGGTTATGCTGCTGTGTGGCCAGTGCAGGGAGGAAAGGTGCCTGCCATAGTTGGCAGAACTGTGCTGGCAGTGGGTGTTTTTTGATGAGCAGATGTGGGCGGGTCCACTGTTGGCCCCGCCTTTGGGTGCCTGACTGACCGGCACTGTGTGAGACAGCATCAGGGTCACCCATGGCCCAGTGCCACTCCCCACTCTGCCTCCCACCCAGCACTGCCTGCTCTCACACGCTCATGCCACCGTTGGCGCCAAGGCCACCGCATCTGCTGCTGCTGCTGGCATCAGAAAGTGCCTCCCTATGTCTGCACTGCGCTAACTCTGCATCATTGCTGACCTCCACTCAGGCCTTGCTTTTCTTCCTCACTGGTGCCTCAGTTTCCTTCCCCTTCTGCTCTCTCTGATTATTTAATGGTGAAGCTGTTTGAGGCCACACAGGGCATGTGAAAGGTGCTGTCAAACCCAAGTGATAGTGCATCAGCCTTTCTGAGTGGCTCAGTGGCAGGGGAGAGCACAAGCATTCCTCCAATAAATACAGCAGCATGTCACTGTCCCAGTCCCTCCCCCTTAAACACTACAGTGCTGGAGATCCAATCCCCCAGCCAAAGAGCCATTACACAGGGCACAACAGCTCCCATCCCTGCCCCCCTGAGAGCAGCACCCGGGGAACTGATTGAACGCTTCCCTCTGCGTTTGTTCCTCACACACTGAACCATCCTGTCACGGTCACTTGTTCTGTGCTCAGCCCTCAACAAGGAACTCCTGTTTGGGGAGGGACGTGACTGGCATTAGTGAGTGATACAAAGTGAAGCCAGGCCTGGGTTCCTGGTGAACGGGGCTAAAGCCCCCTGCTATAGATTGGGTGGGTTGGGAGCATTATGTATTTCTGGAATGCCTCTGGTCTTTATTAAAATGAGACCACGGCCAATCCAAGAGAGCTCATCGCCCAGGCACTGGGCCAAGTCTAAGTTACTTCTACAAATATTTATTTAACCATATCAATGACAAACTCTTTTGTATAAATGTTTTTATTTTATCATAATTTACCAATTATTTTAAATCAATTGTTTGCTTGGTTTCTAAACACTAATCAAGAGGCTTGCATTAGAGTTACTCAGAGGATTAGATGCATTATCTCACTGAAGCGCGTGCCATTGCCTGGCTGCGTTGGCCTGGGTGCGTGTATGGATCCCAACCCTCTCCCTGCTGGAGCTCAGGAGGTTGGTGGCCAGGCCCAGCGCTGAGCCAGCCACAACCTTTCCTGCTGCTCAGACCAGTCACCCAGCCACAAAGGGCTCAGAGAGACTGATCCCACCTAGCTCGCCCTGGCTGGCACTGCCCCTCTCCCCAGGCTAACAGCCCTTGGCTCCCTCCAGCATACACCAGCAGTTGTCTAGCCTGTCACAGCCGCTTGACCTCCACCTGCTCTGACGTTAAATATCCAGAGCACTCCTGAGGCCTTTAGCTCCATGACTCAGGCTCCCTAGAGCTTAGAATAGCTGCCCATAATTCACATTGCATAGAGAGCCAAATTCAGGGCACGATGAGAGTCTCAGAATGATCCCTTTCACCTCCAGCCTCTGGATCCCCCCTCCAAATACCCTAACATGTCCCAAACCCCGGCCTCCCTAAATCACCATGCGGCCTCCTGACCTACTACGTTTGCCCGCAGCACCCCCAGAGCTGTGGCTTCCCTTCCAATAGGGATCTCTGCCAACCTCCCCCTCCCGCTCCTGGCTCCCACGGCAGAGGGGTCTCTAGTTCCCAGTGGGTTTGCATCCAGGGCTGGCGCGCCCACTAGGCGACCCTAGGCGGTCGCCTAGGGCGCCACAATTTGGGGGGCGGCTCACCGCGGCTGCCTCCCACCTCTCGGCTCCGTGGCTGAGCCGGGAGCTGGGGAGGCGCTGCAGGCGGGGGGAGGCTGCTGCGGGCGGGGGGCTGAGCTGCCAGCCCATGGCGGGTGGGGAGCCGCGGGCGGTGGGGGGACTGGCTGCCGCGGGGAAGGTGGTGTTAGCTGGGCGGGGGGGGGGAGAGGGGGAGGGAGCAGGAGAGGGCGCAGGGCTGGTGCAAGGAAGTTTCGCCTAGGGCGCGAAACTTCCTTGCACCGGCCCTGTTTGCATCCTTGGATGCTGCATGGAGCATACTGCTATCAAGTGCTCAGTTCTTCTGGGCATGTGCAGTGCTGGCTGCACTCCTGCTCATTCAGAGCGTGCTTCTGTTCCACACACTCCATCTCCTTGGGTATCACCAGTGCTGCCTGGATCCCTGTTCACACATAGCCGACTACCTGGCGAGCTGCAGCCCTTTGCATACACCTGCTGCATAACAGACTAAGGTGAAGGCCAGAAATCTGCTCATTACAACCTGCGTGCACAGTTTATTGATAAGATCTCTGCCTGCTACTGTTCCTGCACCTTGGCTCCCGCAGAGTCTGTTATAATACAGTTATATTTGCATGTTTGTATCTGCTTATTAGCTGCTGCATAGATTGGGGTGTTTATAGTTTGTGAATGATAAGTCCTGAGAATGCTGATTGCCCATCACTGAAGCACATGGCATGGCAGCTGTCCTCCCTCTTGCTCTCTTTCAGATTCTGCATGGTACAACCGAGAGGTCTTGGTTGATCCTTTACCATTTCATCAGTGACAGGGACAGAGTTGCTGGTGTTTTGTGAAGCTGATAAAGCCAGCAGGGCTGATGCTTAGTCCCAGATGCAGCAACCCCCCAAACACTCCAGTTATCAAACTGTCCTGGGCATTTCTTCTGATAGGGTCCAGTCTGGGCTACTCAACTGGTAGATAAAACACAGTCATCCAAAGGGCTCCCAGCGGGGGAGGAGTATAAACGTGCTTATCAGGGGCACAGAGAGCTTGAATGGGGTAAGGATTCTCTCCTGAGCCCACCCAATGTGGGGCAATGAAGAAAGTGCCTTGGGAGAGCCCTGCAGCCCATGCCATGAATCATAGAATATCAGGGTTGGAAGGGACCTTAGGAGGTCATCTAGTCCAATCCCCTGCTCAAAGCAGGACCAATCCCCAATTTTTGCCCCAGAGCCCTAAATGGCCCCCTCAAGGATTGAACTCACAACCCTGGGTTTAGCAGGCCAATGCTCAAACCACTGAGCTATCCCTCCCCTCTCATACTGACTCTTGATAGGGCAAATGAACAAGGCTGGTGATCTCGCCTCCTTGTGCAGGTGGAACGGGACAGTCCTGGGCAAGGGGAAGAGCAAACATGAAGGAGACAAAGAGAAGTGAACTGAGCTGCTCACCAGGGCGTGTGGATGCAAAATGGAACAAAACACACGGCAGCGCAGAAGTATTTGGCAAAGGCCTGGGCTTAAGTCTGCTGCGCAGCGGGGATAGGAACCCGCTCGGCCAGCCCTGCGTCTCTCTCCTGCCTGCCTCTTGTCTTGTTCCAGAATTCTCCCTTCTGGTTCCCCCCAGTTTTCTTTTCTGTGATTGTGTCTACACACAGAACTGGGACACGGACAAATGAATCCTCCTGCTGCTGTAGCTGTCTCTTTCCCTGAGACCAACCCCATTGGCCTGAGAGAATGCTTGGGCAGTGGGGGCTCATCAGGATGTAAGAGAGCCCTGTCCGTACCCCTTCCCCTCGGCCATGCCTGAGCCAGCACCGGAGGGGGCGGGGGCAGCACAGGGGCCACAACACCAACTCCTCTCCATAGGAGGATGAACCAGCTTCAGGGTCACTTTGTGCTCCTGGAGTGGGGCAACGGGGCTGGAGCACTGGGCAGAATCTGGCCCAGTGTAACCAACACATCTTACGCGTATCCAAGGCTACAGACTCATGTATTTTCTTCTTCTGTGCTAACTGAGAAATAGTAGGTGCGTTGTGATACATACACACAGGGAAGAGCTGTGATCGAGTGCAGCTGCACAGGCCCTGCCACAGCACAGAGTACTGCACAGCTGTGGGGGGAAGCAAATGAGGAGGAAGGGAAGGCAGGACAAGGTAGCAGTGATCCGAGCATGATACGGCATAGACTCTCTGCGGGCCCAGTGTGCAGGTTCCGTGAGGTGAGCATGGCAGGAGTGTCAGATGAGCTAGCCAGAGGCTGGGCTGGTGCTTGAAGTGGCTGTTTGCTCCCTTTTGTTTGTTTTGGGCTGTTTGGGGTGAATATTGCCAAACCTTTCTTGTGAACAGGTTTGCCTGGCCTGTGTTCCTGAGCCTTCCGCACTCGCTGTCTCTGGATAACAGGCTGGGATGGTGAATAGGAATAACTTGCATCAACGTTTATAGAAACAGCTTATCTGAAGGACCTGATTCTGTGGCTATTCAGGTCACTAGGGCGCAGGCTCAGGCCTCAAGCACTGAGTGAAGAGTATCCCTGGAAAGAATATTTTATATTTGCTTCATGAACATCCAGGCCAGAAACTTGTTTCTATGAGTTACATTCATTCATCCAATCAGGGAACATAAACATACCACGTGACTCAGTGAGCTTTCACCCAGCTCTGATTTTAAATTTCAAATGCTGAACACTTGGATCAAACTAGCTGCCAGTGAGCTACAGACCAGCAACTGCAACTCCAAATAACAAATCGGTTGGAGAAGACTGCAGTGTCTGTACGCACAGATCTCTGTGAACGGACAGAGCCATGCGAAGTGTTGTCCAGATGGTTTCTGATTAACTCTTTGATGCTTATATGTTGTGGTAATTGTGAGGGGGCATTTTAAAAACCCCACATTAAAAATAAGATAAATGAAATAAACCACTTTTTGATCCAGTGAGTAAGCTGATTTTTTTTTTAAAGAGGGAGGATTCTGAAAGCAATTTAGCAACTTTCATCCAGAGTTAGCACCGGTAATTTCATTAGCCTGCACAGCAGAGTGATTTAAATAGCTCTCTTTGAGTCCCTTTTAATAAAACTATCCCTGAACACAAACTTCAGACAAAAGCTATTGAGGGAGAGTCTCAGAAGCCTTGGATTGGGGTAAGGATGAGACTTGATTTACTCCTGGGATGTGGCAGTTGGGGTGAGGTTGTACTGGTGGGGGAGACTGAGGACATGGACTTCAGAAAAGCAGACCTTGACTCCCTCAGGGAACTGATGGTCAGGATCCCCTGGGAGGCTAATATATGGGTGGCAAAGGAGTGCAGGCTGTATTTTAAAAAAGTCTTATTGAGGGCGCAGGAATAAACCATCCTGATGTGCAGAAAGAATAACAAATATGGCAGATGACCAGCTTGGCTTAAGAGAGAAATCTTTAGTGAGCTTAAACACAAAAAGGAAGCTTATAAGAAGTGGAAACTTGGACAGATGACTAGGGAGGAGTATAAAAATATTACTTGAGCATGCAGGGGTGTAATCAGGAAGGCCAAGGCACAATTGGAGTTACAGCTAGCAAGGAATGTAAAGGGTAACATGAAGGGTTTCTACAGATATGTTTGCAACAAGAAGGTGGTCAGGGAAAGTGTGGGATCCTTACTGAATGCGGGAGGCAATCTAGTGACAGATGATGTGGAAAAAGCTGAAGTAGTCAATGCTTTTTTTGCCTTGGTCTTTACAAACAAGGTCATCTCCCAGACTGCTGCACTGGGCAGCACAGTATGGGGAGGAAGTGAGCAGCCCTCAGTGGTAAAAGAACAGGTTAAGGACTATTTAGAAAAGCTGAACATGCACAAGTCCATGGGGCCGGATGCAATGGATTCAAGGGTGCTGAAGGAGTTGGCTGATGTGATTGCAGAGCCATTGGCCATTATCTTTGAAAACTCATGCCTATCGGGGGTGGGAGGTGTCCCAGACGATCGGAAAATAGCAAATATAGTGCCCATCTTTAAAAAAACAGAAAAAGGAGAATTCGTGGAACTACAGACTGGTCAGCCTCACCTCAGTCCCTGGAAAAATCATGGAGCAGGTCCTCAAGGAATCCATTTTGAAGCACTTGGAGGAGAGGAAGGTGATCAGGAACAGTCAACATGGATTCACCAAGTGCAAGTCATGCCTGACCAACCTAATTGCTTTCTATGATGAGATAACTGGCTCTGTGGATATGGGGAAAGCGATGGACGTGATATATCTTGAGTTTAGCAAAGCTTTTGATACAGTCTCCCACAATATTCTTGCCAGCAAATTAAAGAAGTATGGATTGGATGAATGGACTATAAGGTGGATAGAAAGCTGGCTAGATTGTCGGGCTTAATGGGTAGTGATAAATGGCTTGATGTCTAGTTGGCAGCTGGTATCAAGCGGAGTGCCCCAGGGGTTGGTCCTGAGGCTGTTTTTGTTCAACATCTTCATTAATGATCTGGATGATGGAATGGATTGCACCCTCAGCAAGTTCGTGAATGACACCAAGCTGAGGGGAGAGGTAGATATGCTGGAGGGTAGGTATAAGGTCCAGAGTGACCTAGAAACATTGGAGGATTGGCCCAAAAGAAATCTAATGAGGTTCAACAAGGACAAGTGCAGAGTTCTGCACTTAGGACGGAAGAATCCCATGCACTGCTACAGGCTGTGGACCAATTGTAAACGGCAGTTCTGCAGAAAAGGACCTGGGGATTACAGAGGACGAGAAGCTGGATATGAGTCAACAGTGTGCCCTCGTTGCCAAGAAGGCTAACTGAATATTGGGCTGCATTAGTAGGCACATTGCCAGCTGATCGAGGGAAGTGATTATTCCCCTCTATTCGGCATGGGTGAGGCCACATCTGGAATATTGCATCCAGTTTTGGGCCCCCCCACTACAGAAAGGATGTGGACAAATTGGACAGAATATAGCTGAGGGCAACAAAAATGATTAAGGGGCTGGGGCACATGACTTATGAGGAGAGGCTGAGGGAACTGGGCTTATTTAGTCTGCAGAAGTGAAGAGTGAGGGGGGATTTGATAGCAGCCTTCAACTACCTGAAGCGGGAGGGGGGTTCCAAAGAGGATGGAGCTAGGCTGTTCTCAATGGTGGCAGATGACAGAACAAGGAGCAATAGTCTCAAGTTGCAGTGGGGGAGGTCTAGGTTGGATATTAGGAAAAACTATTTCACCAGGAGGGTGGTGAAGCACTGGAATGGGTTACCTAGGGAGGTGGTGGAATCTCCATCCTGAGAGGTTTTCAAGGCCCGGCTTGACAAAGCCCTGGCTGGGATGATTTAGTTGGTGTTGGTCCTGCTTTGAGTAGGGGGTTGGACTAGATGATCTCCTGAGGTCTCTTCCAACCCTAATCTTCTATGATTCTATGACATGTCCCAGGGATGTGTATCAGACTGGTTTCTGAAGGACTCTCATGCACAGCTTGGGCATTTGCCAATGGTAGAAAATCAGCAGTATGACAGCTGATCTCCCAGCGTGATTGGATTTAAAGGGTGGGCTCTGAGCTCAAACTCTTGAGCTACTGTACCTGACCTTACTGGTAATGAAAATGGAAAAGCTCTATTCCTTTAATATGCCCTAAATATGCTGAAAATGAAAGGGTGCAGGTTAGTTTAATTTCATTTACTCTGAGATTTTATTTTTAATGTGGGTTTGACAGCTAAATGAAAAACAAATGTGGGTATTAAATGGTGCTGGCCCAGCCCCGTGCAGGGAATGGGACCAGTGCAGGAACATTTTTCAAATGATCCCTTTTGGAATGTTATTTTGAACTCTTCAGACGGCAAAGGGTTTTAGACAGTGTATGTTTTTTTAAATGTCCCCTGGGAAAGTCAAGTTTAAACTTAGTAAAACTGCTTCACTTTTTTAAACTCTTCCTTAAAATAGTGGATATAAAATTTGGTGGGAATTCTGATGAGAGCCTAAATTGCCTGAAATAGACGATGTAATGGAAATGACATTTGGAGGGAAAAAATGTAAAAACCTTAGTTTTCTTTCTGGCTTAGAATGACATAACCAGGTCATAGCAGGGCTGGCTGCCCCAGAGTGCCACCTTGACCCCACAGCACTGAAAGTTTCCTTAGAAGAAGAAAAAGATGGAGGCATCGGGGAGAAATAACAGAGGAAGAGCATTGCCCTGACGATGTGGTGCCATTCACACCTACTTGGCATTGGCGCCTTTTCAGTTCCCATCATTTCTGGAGAATGTAACCTGCCAAAGATCGGGAAGTTGGCAGGGGGGCACCCTCCCCCCAGCTGAGGGAGTAACTCTGTGCTGTGTGGCAGAATTGCAGCTCTCTGAGGATGTGTTTGTTAGGTTTTTAGTGGGTAATAAAGGTGAGATGGAGGAGTACTCACTGCCTGTTAACTATTGCAGAATGAAGGAGGATCTCTACATCAAAGGCCAGTGTGAGGGTGCTGGGTATTGGATCCTGAGGAACTCTGTCTACACTGGACATTGCTGATAGGAAGCCTGAAGGCTCTGCTATTTAGAGATTCTGGCTGAAAGTGGAGATGAATAAATCATAGAATATCAGGGTTGGAAGGGACCTTAGGAGGTCATCTAGTCCAACCCCCTGCTCACAGCAGGACCAATCCCCTGCTCACAGCAGGACCAATCCCCAATTTTTGCCCCAGATCCCCAAATGGCCCCCTCAAGGATTGAACTCACAATCCTGGGTTTAGTAGGCCAATGCTCAAACCACTGAGCTATCCCTCCCCCTCCTTTTTTAGATCTCATTGAACACCTGACACAGGTGATCCCATAGGACTGAGTTCTTGATGAGAGCACCACCTCACGACCCATGGGCATGGTTTCCCCACTGCCTCACGACCCATGGGCATGGCTTCCCCACCGCCTCACAATCCATGGGAGTAGATGAGAATGCCATCTCATGGTCCCATGGTATAGGCTTCCCAGTGAGAATGCTGCCTCACAGTGCATGGCACCAACTTCCTGCTGAGAACGCTGCCTCACGATCCATGGGCCTGGCTTCCTGGCTTCAAGCCAGGTGACAAGTGGTACATGAGCAGGTTTCCATGTGGTACTCCAGGCCTCAGGGGGAAGTGACTGAGTGCAAGAGTCAGGAGGAAACAGAGTCACGGCCCCACCTCTTCCCCAGCCCCTTTTGGGTGATTTGGTCCCTGTGCTCCCCGAAGCACACGCCCTGTGTGACAGTTCCTGGTCCCTTTGCAGGAGGAGCAGGGGAGCAGTCTCTTGTGCTCTATTCCTGTAGCACCTGCACAATGGCCAGGAACAGTCTAGACTAGTATCTCTAGTACATTATCACTGGATGGGCCTGGGTCACTCGAGTAGGCAGGAGGCTGGGCCTTGTGTGTGCGCGTGGTGGCCATTGTTACTCCTTACACCCTTCCCTGTTCAGCATGGGTCGTTTCCATGCCCGGCCTTCCATCCCCAGAAATGTGTCTGGGACCCTCCTCACCCCAGTAGCTTATTTACTCAGGGCTTTTTGTCACTTCCTGAGATAAATCTGCCTTCGCACACCTCAGGTTCCTCTGGGGCAGCTGGGAGATAAGGGATAAGGGATGCTGGCTTCTCTTTGCCATGAACCTCTGAGGTTTTCAAGGAGACGCCTGTTTGGGAACCTACTTCTACTATCTTTCTGACAGGTGTCAGCTGTGCTTTTAGCTGCCAGCGACGTTAACATGGAGATTAGCCAAACACGGCTCCTGCCTAGGGCACATGGGCTTTGCAGGGAAAGGCTTTTGGACTCAGATACAAGGCTTTATTCAGAAATGCTCTGACCTACAGACCTCTCTATCACCAGTTCCAGCAGCCATCAAAGCTGCAGCCCTTCGCAGAGAGGGGCCTCTGTGATAAGGGGAGGAATGGCCATGCTTCACTCTGCCCGCCCCACCCCCAAACCCAGTTGGAGACTGGTGCTCTGCTCTTCTAACCTTGGCCCCATGGACCATATAATCCCTAGATGTTAGGGGGCACACTTAATAATGGAACTGGAAAGGCTACATTCCGCTTAGCCCATAGGTGGGGGCACAGTAGTCGGGGGAGGGGAAATGCATCTGAATAAATGCTGGGCTATATTGAAGGGGCAGCGAGGGGAAGGGAGGCTGAGTCATGGCTCTGAACCCCTCAGCGCTGACATGAGGGAGGAATATGCTGCACTCCTCAGACAGGTGCAGCAGCATGCGTGGGGCGCTCCAGGCAGCACAGTGCCCCTCGGGATAGGGCAGTGCCATGTTTTTCCCAGTGCAGGGCTGGGCCTAAAGGGCACAATCTAGCCCCAAAGGAGACTATTTCAGAAAGTTCTGGGCACTGAAAACCAGGTTCTGCTGAAGGACCTCCCTGCACTTCTCTACAGCGGATGAGAGCAAACATCCACTGGAATAGCGAGCTCCTGCACTTCTGGGATAGCAGGTCTTGTAGCAGAAGGTTTCCAAGGTCTTCACAGCAGCAGGTCAGTGAGAGTCTCTTTGTTTTCTGCAGGGCAATCAGGGAGGCTCCCTGATGTGCCCAGGGCCCCGCAATAAGCCAGTGGAATGGTCAGGAATGGAGCCCCTGTCTCTGAACTGAATCCACTGCTTGAACCACTAGCTGGTGGGTGCCTCTCATTTGGAAGAGGGACAGCATGAGGAAGCAGATCTCTGTCTTCTGGGCCCTTCGCTCTGAGTATCCTGACTTCTGTGTCACCTGCCACAGTGCTGCAGCCCCAACACACCGTGCGCAGTGGGGAGCAGTGGCTTTACCCCACTGAGTGCTTGGCCACAGCCTACTGAAGACACCGCCCTGCTGTTGGTTCCACTGTGGCATTGCCTGTACTCTGGCTGCTGCTTGTATTGTGTCCAGACTGCCATTCCCCTGTGCTGGGCCTTGCCCTTAGGGCTGTTTGCTCTCTAGGTACTCTCAGAACAAGCCCCTATGCCTGAGTATGGAACTGGCTGTTGGGCTCCGGAGCTTTAGACTATGGTAATTATTGCTGCCTGGGAATTTTTGGCAATATTTTTATGAACCCTATGTGTGCCTCAGTTTTCCCTATGTTTTGCATGGCTACTCAGTGGGGGAAAAAAGACTAAGTTTGTTCTCAGTGCAGGAGGTGTGTGTGTCGCCTGGCTGCCTGAGCCTGAATGGGCCATTAATGACCCCATATCAGTGGAAAATCTGAGAATTCAGTGGCAAACCCAATCCCCAGCACATTGACACCTAGCAGCCAACGACCCAGAGTGAGAGGGATTTCCCTGCCTCTCAGCAGGGAAGCTGAGCAAAGTCCCCAAAGGACTGGAGGCGGGGGGGGGGGGGGCATAAAGCGTTGGTTTCTAGAGGAAGGGATAGACACCGGGGAACTAAGGAGGTGTGAGAGAGTGGACTAAGCTTGAACATTGGAGGAGGGATAGCTCAGTGATTTGAGCATTGGCCTGCTAAACCCAGGGTTGTGAGTTCAATCATTGAGGGGGCCATTTAGGGATCTGGGGCAAAAAATAATAATTGGGGATTGGTCCTGCTTTGAGCAGGGAGTTAGACTAGATGACCTCCTAAGGTCCCTTCCAACCCTGATATTCTATGGGTTCACTACAGCTTGGTTGGGCTCTGGGCTAACCAGCATGGACTAGGCTTTAACCTTCATGTTTCTGTGCTGACTTAGGGACTTGCAGATTCTGCAGCCAGGTGACTAATAAAGGTTATGTTGTTTTTCAAAGGCTGCCCATGTCGCTGTAATACTCACTGAGAGTCCTGCACCCTGAAGGGGACAGTACAAGCCTCCTGCATGAGTCTGGCTGGGCTGGATTCATTGCAAGGAGCTACAGAGAGAGAGAGGGATTGCTGGTGCCAACAGGACACAGAGGCCTTGGGCCTACCCCTGTGGACTGTGTGGGTCCCTGGCATCTGGCCCAATAAAGGTCTCCATGAAACTGACCCTGTGACTCATGACAGCACCCACGAAGTCCTGCTCAATGGGCCCCCTGATGCAGTGACTCCTGGGAGCAGAGATGGTGGGGGGGGGGTAGGGGAGAGTGTGCCAGTTGCTACTGCAGATGGGGAGCAAGGCTGGCCCCACCTCCTTTCTGATCCCACTAGGGTGGCCAGTGGCTAGCAGCACTAGCCAGCACAGGCCTTACAGCTGTGGTTGGTCCCTGTGTGGGGTGGTGTAAAGAGGCAAGGATCCCCAGATGTCTCCCTCTGACTGCCAGCACACACTGTCAAGGGGCCCAGCACCATGTGGGCCCTTATAACTAAACAGCATCGCTGGCCTTTGCCTGTTGCACTGTCCTGTCAGGACACAGACCGTTCCATTGTCACCCAGCTCTGGGAGCAGCATGGCTGAGGACGGCTCATGCTCGCTTTACGGCAGATCTAGTGGGTGCTGACTTAAAGGCATATGCGCCTTCCAGGCCACAGGACAGCACGATGCTATTGCTGGCTTTGAGAGCATCGCAGTGTGAAGGCCCACTGGTGAGGGGTGAACTCCCACTTCACAAACCAGCAGCAGCACTGGGAAAGCCGTCCCTGTCCCTGAAACGTTGGCTGGGGTGCAGGAAGGGTGGAACATGAGCAAACAGGATTGGGCAGAGAGATGGCATGAAATGCCACACTAATCTCCCTGGGCAAGGTCTCCTGGGAAGGAGAAGGGGCATCCTGTGTGGGTGGACAGCAGGGGATAGTATGTGCTGTGGCTGCTAGAAAGAGAGTAGGGAGCTGGATTGCCAGAAACCTGTGGCTGAGGGACTGATCCAGGGAACAGACTCAGGGGGCAGCTGGCCCCCAGCAGAGAAATCTGGGTCAGCACTGGGACCACACCAGTGGAAGCCAAATGCAGCAGAGACTCAGACTGGGTGCTGTGAGCTTGCATGGGAGAGACTGAGGCTGGGGTGGTCTGGACTCAGAATCTAAACTTGTCGCTGATCAGGGGCACTGTCACTGATAAAGCTGAGTGTTTGTACTGATAACAGCACTGGAGTGATGCCTGGGAGGGATTCCTGCCTCCTCAGAGGCAGCAGGGGTCTGCACCCCCAGCAGGGGTGGGAGTCTGGAACCCAGTTTTAGCCAGAGGAGCGCCCCCTTGACAGAGTATTAAAAAACCCTGCTTTGCAGCCTCATCAGCTGTATCATTTCATCAAATGCATAATATTCTGAATTGTAATCAAATATATGAGCAGAGTCCAGATGTATTGGTGCAGTTTGTCTGGAATTGTAGATACCCACTAGGTAGCTGCTCACTTCCAATGCTACACATTCGAATGATAATGTCTGAGATGCAGAGTAGACACTTTCTTTTCAATTTGATTTTGAGGCTGTGGTGGGGCTTTTTAACACCACATTAGGGGGCTTGAGCCCAACACCTGAGAATGAGACTGTACCAGGGAGGGGTGAGAAACTGCCAAAAGCTCATCTGAAATCACAAGCCAAAAGCAAAACAAATCTGTCAGACATGTGATGAACATCTTGAGGAGAAAGCACTGCACAAATGTCTCTATGCTTCCCTGTTTCAGACAGCAGAGGAGCCGGGAGGCCTGATTATCTTCTCACTTATAGAAGACAGGACGGACCCCAGAGGGGTTCCACATGTTCCTGTTTTACACAATTATGAGATCAGAATCAGGCCCAGAGATTCCATGGTTTGTCCCACCTAACAGATATCAGAGGGGTAGCCATGTTAGTCTGGATCTGTAGAAGCGACAAAGAGTCCTGTGGCACCTTATAGACTAATAAACATATTGAAGCATAAGCTTTCGTGGATGAATACCCACTTCATTGGATGCAAGCAGTGGAAATGTCCAGAGGAAGGTATAAATATGCAGGGAAGAGTCAGACTAGAGATAACGAGGTTAGTTCAATCAACGGATCATCAGTGATCTACAACCCATCCTGGACAACGATCCCTCACTTTCACAGGCCTTGGGAGGCAGGCCAGTCCTCGCCCACAGACAACCTGCCAACCTGAAGCATATTCTCACCAGCAACTACACACTGCACCATAATAACTGTAACTCAGGAACCAAGCCATGCAACAAACCTCGATGCCAACTCTGCCCACATATCTACACCAGGGACACCATCACAGGACCTAACCAGATCAGCCACACCATCACCGGTTCATTCACCTGCACATCCACCAATGTAATATACGCCATAATGTGTCAGCAATGCCCCTCTGCTATGTACATCGGCCAAACTGGACAGTCCTTACTCAAAAGAATAAATGGACACAAATCAGATATAAGGAATGGCAATATACAAAAGCCTGTAGGAGAACACTTCAATCTCCCTGGACACACAATAGCAGATTTAAAGGTAGCCATCCTGCAGCAAAAAAACTTCAGGACTCCCCCTGAAGCTCCTGGGCCTGAGTGGGGTAGAGCCCCAGGAGGAGCAGAGAAGGGCTGGGGGCTGAACTCTGAGGTGGTGCTCCTGGGGGGCAGCATTCATTACTGGGCAGAGAAGGGCAACGTAGGGTAAGAACTCCTGCAGCAGGGGCCAAAACCCCCTCCCCAGTGCAGCAGTGCAGCTGGGGGCACTGACAGCACTGATTGTCATCTCCCCCCCTCTCCCCCCAGGGAGGGCAGGGGAGCGCCCAGCACACGACAGACACAACCTGAGAATGCTCTCTTCCAAGAAACCAATAGTCTTGTCTAAATAGTATGTCCGTGTTCACATAGAAAAAGGAATATCATAAAGCAAAAGCATATTGGATCTCCTCCAGAAACTTAATAAATGGAAGAGGAGATAATATATCAATGCAAAGCACTGTGAACGGCTCAGGATTGCTGATCCCTGGAGGCTGCCAATGCCATGAGCAGTGGGGTAGGGGGCTGGAGGCCTGGGCACTAGTTAGTGTGGTCAGAGACCTGGGCTCTAGTCCCAGCTCTGCCACTGATTTGCTGGGTGATGTGTGCAAGTCATGTTGCTGGGCTGCTGTTCCCTTCTTGCCCCGGGTGCCCAGGCATAAGGTGCTGTAGGCAAGGGCTGTCCCTTGTTGTATATCTCTACAGTGCCTAGCACAATGGGGCTCTTCTTGGCTGGGGCTGGGGCAGGGGGGTGTCGAGGGGCTATAGTGACAGACAAATTAAAAGGGCAGCTTTAGCTAGGAGGCGGCCAACAGCCTGGGGCCTAGCCCTGGATCTGTCACTAACTTGCTATGTGACTAACCTTATGCAAGTCACTTCTCTAGCCCTCCTTTTTCTCCATCTGCAGAATGGAATCAGAGCGCTCACCCTCCCCTGCAATGGTCTGGGCCTGAAGAGCGCCTGCTGATACAGAAAAAGTGCTAACTAGGATTGTTAGATCATCTGTATGTGGCATTTCTTGTGAATTTCTGTCCTGTGCCTCAGCCAGTCAGATTGCTTGAATCATCCCTCCACGTGCTTGGCTGTGCAGAGGACAAGGTGCATTATCTGGCACAAGGCAGGTTTATTCTCTGAACAGGATGTTATGCATCCATAGCAGGGCTCGTTCTGGTAACATTTAATACTGGCATTCCTCATGGCACCCACATTTCCATGCCAAACTAAACTTTCCTGTCCTTTTCGGAGATATTTATACATGGGAACCTTGACAAGAATGAGTTTCTGGTTTGGAATGAATAGTTTTGCTTATTACTAGTTCTGTTTTTAGTTTCTGTGACTGTGCTCAAAGGTGCAAATAATTGACAAAACTGTAATAAGCTAGCTAAAGAATGTGACAAATGAGTCCCTGAGGAGAGAGCCAGAGAAATGAGTGAATCCTTGAGATGGATGCTGAAAACTTGCCCACAAGCAAACATTCTTCCCCATCTCAGCCAGAGTGCAGAGCCAACCCAAAGGAACGGGCACTGCCAACAACACTGGCAGCAAGTCACATGCTTGCTTCGCATTGTTTTGTGGTCTAAACAAAAAAGGCGATTTTCACAAGTGCAAAATTGTTTTCACTGTTCAAACTGCTCTTAGCTCACAGGGCGAGCATGATGTATTGCAGTATTTTCCAGAGAAGAAATTCACCCTTTTTTGCTGTGGAAGACTGTTGACTGAAGTGAGTTAAATAAATATTCCCTCAACCAAACTTGCCAATGCTTCTGAAAAGGCATGAATATCTCAGCCCCAATGGGAGGTTATGGAGGAAGTGATAGCTTTGGGATAAGAGCACAGTTACTCAACAAACTCCCTGCAGTGCTACCCCATTACTGGTGCCTCCCACTACACAGGCACAGCCAGCTGACAGCCACGGAAATCCTCGTACACACCTGCTCCTGATAATATCAGACAGTGGCAGCAAAGAGTGCACCTCTGCCACCATTGTCCCTCCCTATGCCACTCTGCCCCGGTCATATCTCTGTTCTCATCTCCCCCAATGTCCTTCCCATGGCCTATCCTCTGGTTAACTCCCTTCCCGGACACAGCTCTGTATCCTTCTCACATCGTCTCCCATTCTGCTCCCGGGGCCTGGAACGCCTTCCCATTCCTCCTCAGCCAAACAGCACCCTTCAAAACCACTGCCACCGCTTCACTGCCATTGGTACCTGCACTAGCTATAGCTGGTGCGGCCATGCCAACCTGTGCTGCAATCACACCTTCCTTTGCTGTGTAGACGTACCCTAAGTGACAGCAAGATACAGAAGAAACTCCCCTCCACTGGCAAGTCCACTGTTTGGGAGAGTATAAAGGGACTTCATCTGTGTCTGTCAGTGAAAGGGGTTTAATATCTGCGGTTCCTCCAAGGGGCTTGCTGCTTTAGTACATATCCTGCTAGCAGCCAGTCCCGCATAGCTGGGACTGCTCATGCTCAGGGGCAATAGTGTCACCAGTGATGAAGTTTCTCCTTTGAGATTATATCAAATGTAGCCTCAGGGAAACACAAACTCCCACCGCAAGCCTGGCACAGGTCGCTCCCATTGTCCCACACGCTTGCCCTCCTGAAGCAAGGGGAAGGAAGACACTTTTCAGGAAATGCAGATTGCCTGCGAAGTGGCCGTTACTCTGCTCAGCTTCCCGATAACCTGACAAATCTGAATCGAGACTCAAGTGTCCCTTACAGACCCTAACTTGCTTGGAAAACTTCTGCAGAAAGCTGTGTGTGAGCTGCTTAGCCATGGTCTGGGCTTCTCTAAAGCACACAATGGTCAAATACAAAGTGAAGAGCTACATGAGATACGTGTATGGTTTATGCAAAGCCAATTTAAGAAATATCATTTACATTTACTTCTGTGGGCTCTGATTGAGCTTTGGAACAGATTTAGGGTGACCAACGGGAAAACAGGACACTGCGTGGGGCTAGCCAGAGCCCTGCTCCTTCCCCGCACAGGTCTGGCCCAAGCTGCTTATTCAAGCACTGCCTCCCCTCCCTACATGGGGCTGGTGGCGCTGCTCACCCAACCCCTGCCTACCCCTCCTGCCACAAGGCTGGGGCTGGCGTCGCTGCTCCCCCGAGCCTTGCCTCCCCCACCCCCGCACAGGGCTGGCATCACCACTCACCCCCCCGCCCCCGCACATTCCTCCGCACTCCACTTTTTTTTGACAAAAGTGGGCATTTGTCCTGTTTGCTCTTGCCAACTGATTATATTGGCAAGAGCAAACAGGAAAAATGCCCACTTTTGCCAAAAATGTTGGGACGGCCGGGACAGGGCCTAAAAAGGGGACTTCTCCCGGCCAAAACAGGACGTATGGTCACCCTATAACTGATTACATTTTAGAAGGGCTGAAACTCACAGCAAACGGCATGTGGCTGGCCCTGCAATCTAATACAGACAACAACCCCATAAGCAAAGAAATACAGTGTCTAGATCTGACCCACTCAGGCCCAGGGAAGCTGCTGTGTGCTGCTCTAAGCAAACAAAAGGACAAATACTCTGTTCTGACTTCTGGCCAGGTACGTGTAATAGTGTCTCTAATTACATCAATCCCCTTGTCGTTAGGGTTCACTATTGCAGTTGTGAATGCTACCAAGGAAATGCCAATGAAGTGAGTTCAGAGTGACTGGGTGGCAAGGCTCAGGGCCCCAGACTTCAACCCCATGCGGTGGGGCTTCGGCTTTCTGCCCTGGCCCCAGCTAGTCTAACACTGACCATGCTTGGAGGACTCCCTGAAACCTGCTCGCGGCCCCCCAGGGGGCCCCGGACCCCTGGTTGAGAACCACTGGCCTAGACCCGGCTTTCACTTCTGGGAAACAACTGAGGGATGCTTTCAGTCAGGACAACAGGTTCACGTGCAGGCTCAGGGAGCAGGGGACCGCTCTGCTGTGGCGTGGTGCCTGCTTACATCAGAGCTGGCTTTGCCTCGTTCTGTCTTTGCTGAGACAATAAATGCTCAGATGTCAGTGTGCTTAGGGAGAGAATGCAGGGTCTGACATGGCAGGTTCAGGCCTTAATTCTGCCCTCTCTGAGGTGAATGAGCACTTTACCTGGGACTTCAGTGAGAGCAAGTTCAGACTCAAAACTGTCTCCGCTGACCGCTAGAAATGTCTTGACGCCTCCCACAGTCCTGCCTCTCTCCATTCACTATAATGCTGCAGGCTACAAATGCAGACATTATACACACTCCCCCCGTCTCTGCTGTCCAAATGCTCCAGTCCCTATTGCACAATGCTGAGAAGCAGTGGCGGGATTTCTCATTCATTCCAGTGGAATATGTTTCATCCAAGGATGTGCTGTGCATGGGGCTTCCCACTGGGCCCATTTGGGAAGTGTAGCATGCAGCTGCCCATGCACCGAGTGATGTATCATATAATGCAGGGTCCCAGGATCTGGACTGGCTGCCAGATGGTTTCCAGGGGCAGTTTAAAGTGCTGGTTTTCACCTAAGACGCGCTCGATGGTTTGGGACCTGGCTGGTTGAGAGACGCCTGTCACCCCATCAGTACCACTGTGATGTGCTCAGCAGAGATGCTGGAGCCCACTCAGTCAGACGAGAGGGGCTTTGGGGCCCTCTCCCCACTGGGCCTGTCAGAGTCTGGCTTTGTTATGCTCTGGCGCAGACTGTAAGGCTCTGCTGTGTGGGCAGTTGGTGGGATACAGGCTGGGCTGGGGGGCTGTAGTGGGGTCCCACTTACCTCTAGGGCACCTCCTCCTGGCTGCTCTGGGGATTAGCTCCTTCCAGGTGTGACACCTCCTTCTGCCACTTGTTCACACACCCTGCCATAGAATCATAGAATCATAGAATCATAGAATCTCAGGGTTGGAAGGGACCTCAGGAGGTCATCTAGTCCAACCCCCTGCTCAAAGCAGGACCAACCCCAACTAAATCATCCCAGCCAGGGCTTTGTCAAGCCTGACCTTAAAAACCTCTAAGGAAGGAGATTCCACCACCTCCCTAGGTAACCCATTCCAGTGCTTCACCACCCTACTAGTGAAAACGTTTTTCCTAATATCCAACCTAAACCTCCCCCTCTGCAACTTGAGACCATTACTCCTTGTTCTGTCATCTTCTACCACTGAGAACAGTCTAGATCCATCCTCTTTGGAACCCCCTTTCAGGTAGTTGAAAGCAGCTATCAAATCCCCCCTCATTCTTCTCTTCTGCAGGCTAAACAATCCCAGTTCCCTCAGCCTCTCCTCATAAGTCATGTGCTCCAGCCCCCTAATCATTTTGTTGCCCTCCGCTGGACTCTTTCCAATTTATCCACATCGTTCTTGTAGTGTGGGGCCCAAAACTGGACACAGTACTCCAAATGAGGCCTCACCAGTGCCGAATAGAGGGGAATGATCACATCCCTCGATCTGCTGGAAATGCCCCTACTTATACAGCCCAAAATACCGTTAGCCTTCTTGGCAACAAGGGCACATTGTTGACTCATATTCAGCTTTTCGTCCACTGTAACCCCTAGGTCCTTTTCTGCAGAACTGCTGCCCAGTCATTCGGTCCCTAGTCTGTAGCAGTGCATGGGATTTTTCCATCCTAAGTGCAGGACTCTGCACTTATCCTTGTTGAACCTCCTCATATTTCTTTTGGCCCAATCCTCTAATTTGTCTAGGTCCCTCTGTATCCTATCTCTACCCTCCATCGTATCTACCACTCCTCCCAGTTTAGTGTCATCTGCAAACTTGCTAAGGGTGCAGTCCACACCATCCTCCAGATCATTGATGAAGATATTGAACAAAGCCGGCCCCAGCACCGACCCTTGGGGCACTCCACTTGATACCAGCTGCCAACTAGACATGGAGCCATTGATCACTACCTGTTGAGCACGACCATCCAGCCAGTTTTCTATCCACCTTGCCATCCATTCATCCAGCCATGCCATGCCTCTTTCTGTCTCTGCAACCCAGGGTGCCCTCTCTTCATGGCTTAGTCCTCCAGCCAGGTCACTATAGTCCTCCCCTTCTGGGATAGCAAAGTCCCATCAGATGACTGGCCTAGGCAGTCGTCTGAGCCACTGCCTAGTCTGTGCCACTTCCCAGTGGCTGTTAGGGGAACCTGGCCTGCCCTCTACTCCGGGTTCCAGCCAGGAATCCTATGTCTAGCAACTGTCATTCACTTGCTCCCAGACCCTGTTGTTATTCCCTGGACTCCTTCCTATGTCTTCTGGCTCCCCCATCTCTGGGTTCACAAGCCCAAACTCCCTCATCCCAGGGAGTAACTGCAGCCTACTTCCCCTGCAGCTGCTTTCTGGCTTTATACCAGCCCTTCCTGTTCCTTCTCAGATGGGCTCCATCCTCAGTCAGCCTGGCTATCCCTGGCTGCCCACAGGTGCAGCCCATAAGGTTAATTAACCTAATTTAATCTGCTCTGCCTTGTGTGGGGGTGAATACCCCATCACAGGGGCGTTGATGGGGGTATTATTAATCAGGATGCCTGTCTGGCTATGGCCATTGCAGGTCCATCATTGTGCTGTGGATCGTTTAGCTTTTACACTATGGGTTTGGGATGGGGGCTGAAAACTAGACAGAAACTAAGTAACCCTCTAAGCAACTCAGATAAAGTTTTTTTCACTCCATGCATCTGATGAAGTGGATTCTAGCCCACGAAAGCTTATGCCCAAATAAATTTGTTAGTCTCTAAGGTGCCACAGGACTCCTTGTTGTTTTTGCTGATACAGACTAACATGGCTACCCCTCTGAAACCTGTCAGATAAACCTGACTGTTGAATATGCTCCTTCCTCTCGCAACCTGTTTCCATGGGCTGCCCGGTGACTGGAGAACAGTGCCGGGCTAGTGCTTCCATGTCCTCAGCAGCGATCCGCCCAGGAAATGAATCTTCTCAGAGAGCAGCTGGCCTCGTTTTTTTGTGTTATTGGTGTGTTTCTTTATAGAGTATAAGTAAGTTCTTTCTGCAAGTGCTAAGTAGATTTCCAAAGGAGAACAAACCACTGCACTGAATTCAGAAGCCTCATATTGTCTGCATTAGGAGTAGTGTAAATCTCTCAGCAGACTCTGACATTGCCAATGCACTGTAGGTATGTGGATCATTCCACCTCCCAGCTCTACGTCTGAGAGTTCCCTGGCAATAACCTAAGCTGTGTCTAAAAACATACACCCTGGCCCTTGGGCTATGGTGCAGCCGATAGAGGAAGAGCTGCCAAATTCAATGTACTGGTGGCACTGAGTAGACTTTGAAATAGGGCCCCGCCACCGCCCTCCCTTGTCTGCGGAGCTGAAAGGCAGGAGTGCTAGGATTTCATAGCAAAGGCTTGGCCAGTGAGAATGGTGCCGGACGTCTGTCAGGGAACACGGCTTCTTTGGCTCAGACAAAAACTGAAACTGCCAACAGTTGCGGCTGCAAGTTCCCAAGTGCTCCACGTTTCTCCTGGCCCCATTGCCAGTGCTCACAGGGTACTCAGTCCCTCTGTGCTGCACCACCAGAGCAAGCGCTGGAGATGTTTACTGCACTGATGACAGGAGGAGGGCTCAGCAACAGCAAATTGCCCCCAGCCTTCCAGGAGCGAGGTCCCTCCTCGGTGATTTCCCTGATAGTTACTTAGGTGTGCAGGTCACCAGAGGGATACCAAACCACTGGCTGTACTGCCAGAGCACGAAGTGAGAGTGTAGCAGTGAGCTCATTGAGAGGGCGACGTTCGACTCTCTGACCTGCGACCACACGGACATTATTCTGGCCTCCTTTGCTGTTGTGTTTAATGTTAACGTGGTCAGCAATCCACAGCCGTTCAGAATGGCACATGTCTCTGGGGAGATAGTGCAGGCCCTCTTGCTCCAGAGCCATGAGTGCTGCTGCTTGACCTAATGGAGACTCCCTCAGCAGGTCTTCCGTGCAAAGCCTAGGGAAGTGCAAAAGAGCAGGTCTGATTCTTCCCAGCAGGGGGCAGTGGTTCACACACAGCAGCCTGCGGATTACATCTTGTCATTGTGAAGAGAGGTGCCTGAACAGGGAGTTGGCTTGTCAGGAATGCCTGAGGGAGTCAGCTTGGCTTGTAAAGCCTCATCATTGACAAGGGTGTGAGCTGAGACTGCTACTGTTGGCAGGCCTGAAGGGAGAAGCCAGGGCAAGCTTTGGGAGTGCCTGTCTCCTTAGCACCAGATCCAGCTGCTATGTTGGTCATGAGAGACACATGGTGGGTGAGGTAATATCTTGTTGTGGCACTTGTACCTTAAAACAGCACCCTAGAACCCCCATATTCACCACTGTCACATGATTAGGATATGGTTTGTACAAAGTATGCCTTCTGAGGTATCATTTTGAAAGTCTTGATCTGTTGAACATTAATATCCTTTTGGATTGTACGTGCTATCATTGTATGGGAAGTTACGAAGTTTTGCTCTGTGTGTGTTACTGAAATATGTTGTGAGTTTGGGAACACCCACAACCAACCTTTCAGGTTCAACAATGGCATATCCAGATGCACTGATGGCCCATAGAAGGGAATCCACACTCCCAAAGACTATCCCAGAGACTTCTCGAAGAGGGTAGACAATGGAAAGTGCTTGACCAACTTCGTAGCAAAAGATCTTTCCAGCAAGCTGTAAGAAACTATGAAGAGGGGAAGTGAAATCATGACTTGGCCTCACTCCCTCCACAACTCAACACCTGGAAACATATCTGGAGGACAAAGACTTTGAACTGGGGAGGGTGGTCCCGAGCTGAAAGGCAGTTCCAGCCTGTGTATAGAAGATCTGTGTCCTGTATGTACCATCTATCAGGATGAGACACTACTTGATTCAAATCCTGTTTAGTTTATAGAACTTGGACTGCAATTTTACTTTTATTTCTTAGGTAACCAACTTTGATTGCTACACTTACTACTTATAATCACTTAAAATCTATCTTTCTGTAGTTAATAAATTTGTCTTACATTTTACCTAAAACAGTGTTTTGCTTGAAGTGCTTGGGAAATCTCAGCTCAATTTACAAAGGTTAGTGTGTGTCCTCTGTACATCGAGGGAGGGGCGAACTAGGTAATGAACTTACACTGATCAGGCTTCTGACCAGTGCAAAATGGTACAGTTCTGGGGTGCAAGGCTCGGGAATTGTCTGGAGCCTTCCTAGTGTTGGTTCATTATTGGATGGGGAGAGCATTCATGTAACTGCTGGGTGTGTCCCTGCCTGTGAATGACTGTGCAAGTGCAGTACTTGCTAGAGGTACTAGCTTGGCACAGAATCACAGTGTGAGAGGGATACCCCAGGTTGGTGGGAGAGAGGGCTCAGCAATCCCCCAGTCCAGTTTGCATCCCGGGAACCCTGTCACACTTGTATTGGACCAACTTCTGTGGGTGAGAGAGACAAGACTTTGAGCCAACACAGAGGTCTTCTTCAAGTCTGGGAAAGGTACTCAGAGTGTCACAGCTAAATACAAGGTGGAACCCATTGTCAAGCATAAGGAGTTAATGTGTTGGAAGAAACCATTCAAAATGAAGTGGGAAATTAACGCCTCTGCAGTCGTAGGACAAAAGAGAGACAATGGGTTACAGACTGTTGTGACAAAACCTAAAACCAGGGGCTCTACCGAGTCTATGATTTTTGGTGTCTAGCTGGCTCTGTGGAGATAAGTGTGGTGATAGGTGGGCTTCCTGTATGTAGTTGTCTGTAGGGTTCCATTGTTAAAGCTGATTGTGGTGTCCAAGAAGTTGATGCTGGTGCAGAAGTGTTCTACAGAGCGTTGGATAAATGGTGGTTGTTGTGGAAATCTATGAGGGAGTTTAGATCTTCTGTCCTGGAGATGAAAATGTCATTGATGCATCTCAGATACATGGTTGGTTTTGTGTTGCATTTTCCCAGAAATTCTTCCTCAAGGTGGGTCATGAAGATGTTCGCATACTGGGGAGCAACCCTAGTAACCGTGGCTGTTCCCATGGTTTGGACAAAGTGTTTATTGTTGAACCTAAAGTTGAGGGTGAAGATGAAATGGATGAGTTTGGCGGTGTGTTAGGGGTGGATCTCTGAGGGTTGTCCTTTGCTCTGCAGATATTTGAGGCACGTAGCGGTGCCGTCATGGTGAGAGATGTTGGTGTATAGAGAGGTGACATCCAGGGTGGCCAGCACAGTGCTCTGAGGGAGGTTGTTGATTTTGCAGAGCTTCTGAGGAAAGTTGGTTGTGTCCTGGAGGAAGCTGGCCTTTTGTGTGGTGACTAATTTAAGGATGATTTCTGAGTCCTGATATTCCTTCAGTAAGAGATCTGTGGCCATATATCATGGGTCTGCCTGGGTTCCCTTGTCTGTATATCTTGGGAAGCATGTAGAAGGTCCTTGGGACCAACTCATCTACAACAACACTGCAAAAAATGTTGGTGATGGAAACTTAATTGCTGCACAGTGCCATTTAAATCCGAATTATTTATCCAGGTCCATCATGAGATAGTCTGGCTTTACACTGGCCCTCAGAGTGGATGAGAAGAGCTTTGAGATTCACAATGGCCTGGGAATGATTCTGTGGGAGCTGCCAAATGGCACGGCCCTTGCTATCTAACAATCAGCACTCAGGGCTGGTCCACACTAACCCCCCGGTTCGAACTAAGATACGCAACTTCAGCTACGTGAATAACGTAGCTGAAGTCGAAGTATCTTAGTTCAAACTAAAAGGTACTTACTGCGGGTCCAGACATGGCAGGCAGGCTCCCCCGTCGACTCCGCGTACTCCTCTTGTGGAGCAGGAGTACCGGTGTCGACGGTGAGCACTTCTGGGATCGATTTATTGCGTCTAGACAATATGTGATAAATCGATCCAAGAAGATCGATTGCTTGCCGCCGAACCGGGAGGTAAGTATAGACGTACCCTCAGTTACTGCAGGTATAGAGATCAGTGCTCCACGTAGCCCATAGCGTAACCAAAACAATGGGGAGACAGCACATGGGGCTGCACATGGCAGAACTCCTGATGGCACCAGGCCAAGATCCCTTATCTAATCTGGTCCTGAATGCTGGCTCTTGGTACTGTGATGCATGGGCACCAGGTGTGGGGAGCTGAAATTCTTGCTGGAGAAGTGCCGCCACCTCCCCAGCTAGGTTCTCTCTCAGGCAGCTGTTGTTCTGCACAGAGCAGCAACCTGGTGCAACCAGCATGAGATGTAGCTGGTCCTGCCCTTTCCACTCCCCACCCAGGCTTGGCTGCCAGGGACAGGGGCTGAATGTGCCAGGGGCAGGCGCAGTGGGAGAAGGACAGAGCCCCTCTCCCTTCCCTCAGCAGGCCAAATAGAAATCGAGTGGGGGGAGGGGGATCACTTGACCCCGCATGCCCCCTCTACATGTCACCTATGCCCAGAAATCTCATGGGACAGAGCCAGCCTTTGAGGGGTTATCTGAACTAAACCCACTGTCCCAGCCCCCAGCTCTAGGAGTCATCATCAGATTTGTCAGGGCAATAAAAATGATTAGGAATATAGAACGGCTTCTGTATGAGGAATAAGACTGGGACTTTTCAGCTTGGAAAAGAGGCGACTAAGGGGGGATATGACAGCGGTCTATAAAATCATGAGTGGTATAAAGAAAGTACATATGGAAGTGTTATTTACTCCTTCTCATAATACAAGAACAAGAGGCCACCAAATGAAATTAATAGGTAGCGGGTTTAAAACAAATACAAGAAAGTATTTTTTCATGCAACGCACTGTCAACCTCTGGAACTCCTTGCCAGAGGGTGTTGTGAAGGCCATTACTATAACGGGGTTCAAAAGGGAGCTAGATAGATTCATGGAAGATAGGTCCCTCAATGGCTATTAGCCAGGATGGGCAGGGATAGTATCCCTAGCCTCTGTTTGCCAGAAGCTGGGATTGGGTTACGGGGCATAGATCACTTGATGATAACCTGTCTGTTCATTCCCTTGGGGCACCTTTCATTGGCCATTGTCAGAGGACAGGATACTGGGCTTGATGGTCTGACCCAGTATGGCCGTTCTTATGTTCTTATCTCTTAGTGCTGGTCAAATAACAAAGAATCAGTGATTTGCCAAGATTCACAATGAAAAGTTTCAGTGTAGTAGCCGTGTTAGTCTGTGTCAGCAAAAAGAAAATCAAATACTTGTGGCACCTTAGAGACTAACAAATTTATTTCAGCATAAGCTTTCGTGGGTTAAGAACCCACTTCATCGGATGCATGGAATGGAACATACAGTGAACAGATATTTATACATTCAAAGAAACATGAGAAGGTGGAAGTGTCTATACCAATGTTAAGAGGCTAATTAATTGAAAGGAACTGTTATCAGTAGAAACTTTTGAAGTGATAATCAACAGGGGCCATTACAGACAGTTGATACAAAGGTGTTAAGGGGGGAAATACATTCAATTAACGTAATGACCGAGCTATCCACGGTCAATACTGTATTCAAGCCTAAGGTAATGGTATCTAGTTTGCATATTAATTCCAATTCCGCAGTTTCTCATTGGAGCCTGTTTTTGAAGTTATTTTGTTGCAAAATTGCTACTTTTATATCTGTCATTGAGTGATTAGGGAGGTTGAAGTGTTCACCTACTGGCTTTTGAATGTGATGATTCCTGATGTCTGATTTGTGTCCATTTATTCTTTTGCGTAGAGACTGTCCAGTTTGGCCAATGTACATGGCAGAGGGGCATTGCTGGCACATGATGGCACATGAAAAGTTTGGAGCCCAGCTCAGTGGGGTTTCTAGGGTCATGCCATGTGTTACTGATAAGCTCGTCTATCTCAGCTGTATCCTGGAGAATGTGTGAGCAAAGCTGGCCTGCCTGTGAATTTAATCAGAAATGGATATTTGTCTGATACGTCTTATCAGACCATTGTGACTTAGGCTGGTCAAGCTCTCCTGCAGTGGCTCCAGAGCATGAGTACCCATATCAGGCCATACTGGTGAGAGGCAGGGCACAAACCCCAAATTGGTTGTGAGTTCTACACTTAGAGTTCATCAACCAGTTATCAAGTGTAAACCCCTCAGACACTATAACAGTCTTAACATGGCGTCACAGACCGTCCCCTTGGGTATCCTGATCTGTCTTGCCATGCAGGCGAGCCTCTGTGACATACTTGGGTGCAATCCAGACCAGTGGAGGATGGGGGATATGTCACCCCTGCCCTGCAACCTTGGGTGCCTTACAATGTCCTGTTGTAGTAGCTCCCACCCGGACCACTCACAAACAGCCTTCCAGCATGCAAGCCACACCCTGAGTGTCTGTGTGTAACCACAGCCTTCCAGCTACACCCTGGCTCTCATCAGCCTGGGTTATACTGCAGGGTGACCCCAACACAACCCCAGTCCTGCATTGTTCCCCAGAAATATATGTCCTGTCCTGCCCAGTCCTTTCCTGGACAGTACAAATACATTAAGTCTGTTATTCCCTTAAAGGACTAATATGCCAGCTTATTATTTTAGGTAGATATCCATATCAATGATGAACACAGATTTTTTCTCTGCATCCTTATCTAAAGGAATCTCCTATAACTGCTTGTTAAAGCAAAAGAGCTGAGATATTTTGCTTTGCTCAAAATGTCCAGCATATCATCAGTTCTAGGCATGGGACACACATCTGGTACTGGGATAGCATTGAGGTGTCTGTAATCAACACAAAACATTACAGTTTTGTCTTTCTTAGGGACCAAGACCACGGGGGAGGGATAGCTCAGTGGTTTGAGCATTTGCCTGCTAAACCCAGGGTTGTGAGTTCAATCCTTGAGGGGGCCATTTAGGGATCTGGGGCAAAAATTGGGGGATTGGTCCTGCTTTGAGCAGGGGGTTGGACTAGATGACCTCATTTGGTCCCTTCCAACCCTGATATTCTATGATTCTATGTCCAACATGCTTTGTATTTCTGTATGAATTTGTTCCTGAACCTTGCCAGTGGCCCTCTAGGGTCTGCTGGGAGGTGGCTCAGGTCCTTCTGTAATGATTGTATGAGTCAGCAAGTGTGTCTTCCCTGACCTACTAGAAAACACTTCTCTGTGTTCTTTCAGCACTGACACCACCTCTGCCCTTTCAGCTGGTATTAACACACTGCAGATTTCAATACTTTCCAGAGATGAGTCATTCAGCCATCAAAACAATGAGGTGGTGTGCCTCGGTTTCCCCATTTGCACAGCCGATCATATTTATCATGGCTTCCCTGCTTTGATAAGATGTAAGTCTGTTCACATGTACTAGCTGTGGGACAGCATTACCATGAGGCTTTTTAACACGATATGTATCTTCATTTACCACTTCTATCAAAGATTCCTTCCCAAATATTTTGCATTTATTTTTTCACAGGGCTCAGTACCAACCCCAAGTCTCCTATTTCAAAAGAGCATTTACAAGTACATTGATCATAGCAAAACGAAAATAAGAAAGAAAAACTTGTAGCACCTTAGAGACTAACAAATTTATTTCAGCATAAGCTTTCGTGGGTTAGTACCCACTTCATCGGATGCATGGAATGAAACATACAGTAGACAGATATTTATACAGTCAGAGAAACATGATAAGGTCGAGGTGCATAGACCAACCTTAAGAGGCTAATTAGTTGAGAGGAACCATAACAGCAGGGGAAGAAAAACCTTTGAAGTGATAAACAAGATGGTCACACAGGTGTGAATGAGGATCGTTAACTTAAGGGGAAAAGATTCAATTAACGTAATGGCCGAGCCATTCCAAATCTTTATTTAATCCGGACGCAATGCAACCTAGTTTGCATATCAATTCGAGTTGCATCAATTGCATATCAAATCTACAACCTATCCTAAAAGATGATCCCTCACTCTCACAGATCTTGGAGGACAGACCAATCCTTGCTTACAGACAGCCCCTCAACCTGAAGCAAATACTCACCAGCAACCACACACCATACAACAAAAACACCAACCCAGGAACCTATCCTTGCAACAAAGCCCGATGCCAACTCTGTCAACATATCGATTCAAGTGATACCATCACAGGGCCTAATCACATCCGCCACACCATCAGGGGCTCATTCACCTGCACATCTACCAATGTGATATATGCCATCATGTGCCAGCAATGCCCCTCTGCCATGTACATTGGCCAAACCGGACAGTCTCTACGCAAAAGAATAAATGGACATAAATCTGACATCAGGAATCATAACATTCAAAAACCAGTAGGAGAACACTTCAACCTCCCTAATCACTCAGTGACAGACTTGAGGGTAGCAGTGTTGCGACAGATTAACTCCAAAAGCAGACTTCAAAGAGAAACTGTTGAACTCGAATTGATATGCAAACTAGGTTGCATTGCGTCCGGATTAAATAGAGATTTGGAATGGCTCGGCCATTACGTTAATTGAATCTTTTCCCCTTAAGTTAACGATCCTCATTCACACCTGTGTGACCATCTTGTTTATCACTTCAAAGGTTTTTCTTCCCCTGCTGTTATGGTTCCTCTCAACTAATTAGCCTCTTAAGGTTGGTCTATGCACCTCGACCTTATCATGTTTCTCTGACTGTATAAATATCTGTCTACTGTATGTTTCATTCCATGCATCCGATGAAGTGGGTACTAACCCACGAAAGCTTATGCTGAAATAAATTTGTTAGTCTCTAAGGTGCTACAAGTTTTTCTTTCTTATTTTCGTTTTGCTGACACAGACTAACACGGCTACTACACTGAAACCTATTGATCATAGCATGACTTTTGTTTGGACTGACGGTCTTTGAGGTTAGTTTGAACAGTACATATCACATCTTTTCATTCTTCTCTGAACTTTTGTACCTGTTCAGTTACTGGCTTTTCCTCTGCCTCAGTGTCCCATTTCCAGGAGTGTCTGATGAGATCTAGGGGTCACCTCACTTTCCTTCTGTATAGGAGATTAAATGGGGAGAACCTGGTTGATTCTTGGGGTAGGTAAGTGAACAGCAAATATAGTAGCAACTCATCTCAATCTTGAACTCTCTTATTTTCATACATTCCCAACATATTTTAGGGTCACATTGAATCTTTCCACAAAACCATTTTTCTTTGGGTGACAGGGGGTGCATTTATTTGTTTCAACCCACATAACTTCCATAGCTCACTGCATAGCTGAGACACGAAATTTAACCCACAGTCAGATAAAATCTTGTTAGGGAAACCCACTCTGCTAATGATGAGACTGCCTACGATGGCATGTAGCCAATCTGTGACTGCTAGTAGCAATATCCCTAATTGCTGTGTAATCCTTCTGCCAGGCCGAGTTGATAGCAGCAAGGGCCAAGTTCAGTACATAGGGGTTCCCTCTCAACAATACAATGCAAAACCGGCTCGAGCCCACACCCAGTGACCTGGGAAAATTTTACACATGCCCCTGGGCGCCTCAAAGAGGCAATACTTCCCCTCTTGCAAGCACAGAGTCTCGGTGTAGCAAAAAATGTTTAATAACAGGAGGTAAACAACATTAGCATTAAATTGGGAAAACACCACAACTAGGGTTTATAAACACAAACCAAGAACCCACCCCCAAGCAAGTGTCCTTTTCCTTTGGTTCTTGAGTCCAGCAACCCAAAAGTCACACAAAGACCCAAAAGTCCAGCAACCCAAAAGTTTCTGTCCCTGGTCAGTGCAGCCCCAGAGTTCAAAAGTTCATCTGCAGAGTTTACCTCTGAGCCTGGGTGGAAAAGTGAGGGAGGTATGGGGGCACCTTACATGCTCCACTCCTCATGTCAACAGCCAACTGCCTCTTTGTGGGTCTGCTGCAGCCTTCACCACGAGCCACTTCACTCCAGCAGACATCTTGCTAGCCACTCACCAATATATTTTCAGCCCCCCCACAACTTAACAGCACTCAGTGATTTCAGCTTTTAGTAATTTTAGCTCTTTAGTGATTTCAGCTCATAGTAGGGGAGCTTCAGTGCTGGTGCACCATTGGCCCAAAGTGAATTCACCTCAGTACCCTGTAACCAGACTCCTAATAGAATCAAAATTAGCTCTGATATACAGTGGCAAGAGAAGGGGGTGAAATTGGTGTTTAGGGCCCTCAGAAGGGGGACCCATGCCACCAGGCACAAATACCTATCCCCAGCCCCTCTCTCTCTCTCAATTCACTGGGTGTTAGAACCCATGTCCCTTGCCTACCAAGTACTACTCAGTTGGGGGCAAGCCCCTTCATCATAAAATGCCAGGTACTGCTCTACTATCCCTAATTCACATAACCAGGATAACAACACTTTATTTGTCCTGCCCCAATAACAACAAAACTGGGGATCCCACAGCAGTCAAAGTAACCATTTGGGCAAGCAGTCCCATCATGCTAGGCAAGGTGGGTGTGCCCATGCAAACAAGATTAGCCTCGAAGTTCTTTTCCACAGCTCACCACCCAAAGTCAGAGTAGAGCCCATTCTGGCTCTGCTTACATCTGGAGACAGGACACTAGATGTGGAGGCCTCTGAGTTACTACAGAGATTTCTTTCCCAGGTGTCTGGCTGGTGGGTCTTGCCCACATGCTCAGGGTCTAACTGATCATCATATTTGGGGTCAAGAAGGAATTTTCCCCCAGGTCAGATTGGCAGAGACCCTGGGGGGTTTTCATCTTCCTCTGCAGCGTGGGGCATGGGTCACTTGCTGGTTTGAACTAGAGTAAATGGTGGATTCTCTGTAACTTGAAGTCTTTAAACCACGATTTGAGGACAGTTAGGGGTCTATTACAGGAGTGGGTGGGTGAGGTTTAGCAGGCTGCAGTGTGTAGGAGGTCAGATTAGATTATCATGATGGGTCCTTCTGGCCTTAAAGTCTATGAGTCTCAGATAGTGAGAAGGGCTCTTGCCACAGATTCTGCCTCAGTGTTAGTTAGAGCTACTGCTTCAGGATATCTAGTGGCAAAATCCACCACCGCCAAGATATATTTCTTCCCCCTTCAGGTGGGACTTGGCATAGGACCCACAATGTCCATTGCTTCTCTCAGAAATGCCTCTTGTATCACAGGCAAGGGGTTCAGGGGGACTTTCTGAGGTCCTGCAGGTCTCTTTCTCTTTTAATGTAATTCAGAAGACCTGCAATAATTCCTCACATCATTCTGTATTCCTGGCCAGCACAAAATTTTCTTTAACCTCTCATAGGTTCTTTGTGCCCCCATGTGACCAGCAAAAGGAGAATCACATGCTAGCAACATTAATTCCCCATGGTGCTGAATGGTTATAACCAACTCCTTTAAGCTTCTTCAGTATCAGGGGTCATCTCCTCCCGCTGTCCTGGAGGGCAGGCTGCTCTTCTCTGCCATGCAGGAGTCAGCCTTAGCCCCTCCCACACCTGGAAACACACTGTTTCCTTCTGCTGCAGAAGAGCTAGAAATACCTTCCCTTCCCCCTTCAGCAGTTTCTGGGCACTGACATGGGGGACCAGGGTTGGAGCCACACTCTGAGTGTCTCGCCATCTCTCCTGTTGGAGCTGTTCCACTTTATATAAAATACCTGAATTGCCCTTGGGCCAGAGAGCGTGAGAATGATGCCATAACCTGGTGGTTGAGCCGCTCACGGTGGGAGGCAAGACCCAAGTTCCTTTGGCTGCACCAATGAATAGTTATAAAAAGTGGAACAACTTCAACAGGTGAGAGAAGCCCACCCTAGAGTGTCCTGTACCCTGATTAGAGTGCTCACCTCAGAGGGGGGAGACCTGATTCAAATGCATGTCTCCCCTATCCCAGGTAAGTGGCCTAATCACTGGGCTAAATTTGTACAATGGGTAACTCCTCCTCCGATGGCCATTCTGTGAACCTAGCCCCCCACATTTTTGTCTGGCCAGAACTATTGGGCAAATTTGAGTCACATTTGTGAAGAGTTCCGGTTCAACCGAAACTGCATTTTTTGGCAAATAAACTATTTGTTGGGAAAGTGTCACACAGCTGTAGTCTGGAGTCACTCTAGCCCTGTGAAGAGAGCATCTGTGTGCTGTCTAGCAATCAAGGGAGGGCTTCAAACCAGAGCAATCAGGAGAGCAGCCAGGAAGAGACACAGAGGGCAGAGATGCCCCACGCTCCGCAAAGGAATAGCTGTGCAGGGCCGGGTGAGCACAGATTTGGGAGTGCTCCTGATGGAATAGTTACCATTTCTCAACTTACAAAAATCATCTAGGTGGAAGTTCAAGAAAACTTCTCCATCTGTATGTCTCCACCACCCAGAACAGAGCTTGGCCCTTCCCCCATCCGACGGAAAGCTCAGTGACTTGCAGTATGTCCTGAAAGCTAACAAACGTGGGTTGTATCAGAGCACCGGAGGGAGCAAATAGACAACAGGCTGTTTTGGAGAGCCAATAAACATCTCTGTTGATTACCCAGAGAAAACAGGTACAGAACAAATAAGCAGAGAAAATTGTACTCCATTCTTCCTCAGACTCTATCTCAGCCTTTCTCTGACTCTCCAGCAGCCCTTCAGATACGTTTTCATGTCCCTCTGTGTATTCGTCAAACAGCTCTCTTCCTGGGCTGCTCCTGCGGGGTGCAGCTGCACCCTGCCCTCACACATGGCAGGACTGGAGAGGAAGGATGGCTGTGGGGTTTTCTTAGCCTCAGACAATCTGAGTTCAAACCCTGCACTGTTACAGACTCCATGGGCAGGTCCCCAAGGGACTGTCTATAGTCAGTGCAAGGGGTGTGACTCCACGGTTGAGGAGACATAGGCTTTATCGACAGTAGCACATTTGTCGGCAAAACTTTTGTCAGTCTAGGGCTTAAAAAAAACCACCCACCTGACCGACATAAGTTTCACAGACAAAAGTGCTGGTGTGGACAGCGCTCCTTTGGCAAGAGAGGCTTTCCTGTGGACATAGCTACCGGCAAAGAACAGCTACACGGGAGATCTTACCGCGGCAAGCTGTAGTGGTATAGCTGTGCCACTGTAAGGTCCGTAGTGTAGACATAGTCATATTCGCCCTTCCACTCCTTGAGCTAGTGTGCTTAAAAATAGGAGCATAGCTGCAGTAGCTTATAAGGTTGCTGAGGGCTTTTTTCCCCCCATAGAAGCCTCCCTATACAATATCCTAAAACCCCTAAGCTGCCCTGAGCACAAACCTGCCTGCATCCTGATGGTCCATATTTGGCACAGCTACACTGCTATTTTTAGTGCACTAGCGTGTGTATGTCTACTGCAAGCTGGGGATCACACCCCTAGCTCTAATGCAGACATAGCCTTGCTCTCTCTGGGTCTCAGTTCCCATCTGTAAAACGGGGCCACTGATCTTGGCTTAGGCCTCTAGATGCCACCGTACTACAAATAATAAAAACAAAATGCTCAGCCTAGCTCTTAAAAATACCAGTGTCAATCGCTGCATAATGGAAGTTACAGTCAAGTGCATTTGGAAGAACATGCTTCAGTCTGGGTTCTCTGTGTGCGATCCCCAGCATTCAGAACATGGCTGGGATTCAGTGTAATGTTCCTGGCATTGGAGTAAAATGAACGTTCAGACTTTTGCCCCTGTGTAGCCAAAATAGTTTACCATCGACAACTGCTTTGTTACCATCGGTAGCTGCAAAGGCCATTCTAAGTGCTGTAGTGAAGTGCAACGCGGCACAGACTGTGAGGTGGGATGCTCTAAAACCTGTCACAAGATTGTCCACACATGAGTTCTGAGGGCCAAATCCTGCTCTCCCCAAATGTCCCATGCAGACCCACTGCCTGAAGGAGGCATGAGGTGTAGGTGGGGCACTCCAGGACCCTTTAAGGGATTTTAAAGGTCTGTCAATGTTTTCTTGTTTCCAGTGATCAAAGAAAATCAAGGAGTATCAGGGACTTGCTTCCATTCTGCCCTCTCCCCAGTTCCCAAATACTAGGAAGAAGTTAAACCATCACCTGCTTGGCAGTTAGAGTGAATACTTGCCATGCAGGAAGCCAGACTTAGTATCACTTGCCATTAAACAAATTGCAGCTCCCCTGAGATCTGGCATGAGCAGGGATTTCACTGTGGAGCTCAGCAAACAGCCCTGCCGCCTTGCAGAGAATCCAGTGCAATGAGGAGCTGACGTGCCAAAGAACAGAGATGGCTGCTTCCAAGAAGTCCAAAAGATGAGACTAAGATCCTGGGCCAGAGCCACATCAGGTGTAAACTGATGTTGCTCCATTGGCACTGGTGGATCTGTGCTGATTTACACCACTGCTGGTGCAGTGAGACTCTCCTGAGTGTCTCCTTTAAAGTCACCCTTTAGTACAAATGTCAGGAATGTGATCAGGGCTGGAAACCTGGTAAAATGAATGAAACGCTCCTGTCTCTGTCCAGGCACAGCACCCACAGCACACTCAGAGCAGTTCTGTGCTGGCATTTACCTGGGCGCTGTCCCCCTCCCCTTCAGCACTTCCTCGGGCTGATGTGGCGGCTGGGGCAGTGCTGGTGATGCTGGGGGCTGAGCCCCCACCCTCCAGGGTCAGGGGGAGATAAGGGCCTTCATTGCAGCTAGTTGTGCATGGCGTGCTCTGGATAAAAAGCAGGTGATGCTTGTTGGCAGGCTGAGGTGTGGTGTGGAGTTGACAGTACATGATGCTGGCACAGCAGAGGACGCCTTCCTGCCAACTGCTTCCGCGGGGCCAGGGCCACAGCAGGAGAGGCATTGTAGTCTGGTTGACTTGGCAAAGGGCTAACCCTTGCTTCTGGCCCTTACTCCTTCTGTGGCTTTGGGGAAATCCCACAGGCCAACCTAGAGTTCCACACCTAAGCCCAGAGCAGCCGAACGCCTGCAGTTCCCAGCAACCAGCCCTCACTTCAGTAAACCAGGCTGCTTCCATGAGCAATGTTTAATGGGCCCGGCTGCAACAGCAAGTCCTTCCCTGCCTGAGCCATTCTGAGCCCTGTTCTCCTGGGAGCTGGCCTGCTGGAAGGCTCTCTGAGAGTGGTGTCGGTGCATCTGGTGCTGCACACAGTGGTCTCCCCTCTTGCTGCGGCAGTCATTGCAGACAGCTGCCACCAGTGAACAGGACAGGGAGGTAGGTGTGGGAGCAGGCCTGGGCTAGAGCACTGGGCTAGGGCAGGTAAAAGGGGCGGGGGGAGGGGAACAGATAGGAGCCAAGTAAACTGGGATTGAATATAGCAGAGGGCAGTGACTTTGGAGCTAGCCTCTGTGCGCATGGAGGAAGGCAGGGGGAAATCCAGGAAATGTGGGTATTGCAGGACAAAGCACTCCAGGATAAGAAAGGCCACAGAGGAGACCTTCCCCCTCACCTAGCTACCCCACATCAGACTGCCCAGGGAAGGGGCAGGACAAGGGGGAAAGAAAATCAATGAAAATATCTAAATAAACAAACCCTACAAACACAGTGGCCCCAGCCCCCTGCCTGTGTGTCTGTGGCCTTCTCCCTTCTCTTGGCTGCTCACTGGCTGCCAGCAGTTTGGAGAGGGGCCTGTTTCCTTGCTAGAGTCTGTGAGGTGTCAGCCTGTGGCTGGGGGCCAGAGGAATCTCTAACAGCCTTGCTGGCGAGCTGTAGTTGGTGCCATGGTGATTGTTCCTCTGCCCTAACCAGGAGCAGCCTTTGGGCCTTTCAGTATCCAGGAGAGGGAGCAGCTTGGGAGGGGGCAGACAGGCAGGGCTTGAGAATTTCAGACAAGTTAGATGCTGTTTCTTGCTGGAAAGCACAGGCCTTGCCTCATTGAGGCAGCGTGGGCTCCTGGAGATTGTATTGCTGCACACATGGGCGCCTGGAAGTTATACTGCCTGGGCATGTGGGCTCCTGCAGTTGATATTGGCTGGGCAGGTGGACTACTGGAGGTTATATGGGCTGAACATATAGGCGTCTGGGAATTATATGTTCCCATATAGATGGGGTGAGTGAGCTTGTTTGGCTGTTTGGTTTTTGGCTGTTTATGTTTTTCTTTCTGTTACAGTTTACTTAAAGTTGCAGGTCAGCTGGTTTTGTGTTTGGGGCCTGTTTGAGCCTTTGTTCCATAGCTGATCCTTAATCATCTTTGTTCCGCCTCGTTCAGCCTTCTGATCACCCTCCCCTGTCTGATTAATGAGGGGGAAGGGCTGACCTAGGAGGGAAGGCCTTAAAAGCCAGAGGCTAAGCGACCAAGGGGAGCTAGCGAACAGGGGAGTTTGAGAGGGAGTTGTAATATAATCGCTATGGTTAGGAAGGGCCACATTGCCTATGCCAATGCTGTTCCTGTCTCCTCCACCTGCATCTGTATCCAGACAGAGAACCTGACCATGGATGCCTCTACTCAGACCATGGTGTGGATTTGCAGAGACTGTGGCCTGCATTTCCCACTCACTCACAAAAAGCCAGGCTGGGGGGACCATCCAGTGTGAAAGGTGCCTGCTGGTGCAATCTCTCAGAATCAGGTGGGAGAGCTACAGGAGGAGGTGGCTAGGCTGAGGGGCACCCGTGTTCATGAGGAATTCATTGAGAATATTCATATGGAGACATCCAAGGCTGAGGAAGCTATCCAGCTACAGACGACTGTTGTCATGCCACCGGGGGAGGAGGATATGGCTCTGTCACAGGGAGGACACTGGCTACTGGTTACTTCTGGCAGCAGGCAGTGCTCCAGCCCTACTCCCAACCCACCCACCATGGTGATGAAGTACCATTATGCTGCCCTGGCAAGAAGTGATGAGGAGTTGCCCCCAAAGGTGGAGGAGAAGTCATGTACCCCCAAGGCTGGGAGGATCACAGCCACCACTCCCAGGAGGAAAGGTAGGGTAGTGGTGGTTGGTGACTCCCTTCTGAACGGGACGGAGGCACCCATCTGTTGGCCTGACATGGCATCCCAGGAGGTATGCTGCCTGCCAGGGGCCCGTATCCCAGATGTTATGGAAGGATTATTGAAGATTATCTGGCCCACTGACTACTACCCCATGCTACTCATCCATGTGGGCACTAATGATACTGCAAGGTATGACCCTCAGCAGACCAGAAGTGACTACAGGGCTCTGGGAGTGTGAGGGTGAAGGAGTTGGGGGTGTAACTTCCTTCCAGTCAAAGGTAGGGGCCCAGGCAAAGACAGATGCATCCTGGAGGTGAATGCCTGGCTGCAAGGATGGTGTCACTAGGAGCACTTGGGCTTCCTTGATCACGGGATGCTGTTCTGGGAAGGACTGCTGAGCGGAGAGGGGATCCACCTATTGAGGAAGGGGTAGAGCATATTTGGATACAGACTGGCTAACCTAGTGAGGAGGGCTTTAAACTAGGTTGGATGGGGGCAGGTGACAAAAGCCCACAGGTAAGTCATACACATGGAGACCTGGGAGAAGGATCAGAATTTGGGGGGAACATGGGCAGGGACAAGGGAGGGAGAAGAGGGAACATGGTTGGGAAATCAAATCAGTATCTTAGATATCTGTATACTAATGTGAGAAGTATGGGGAATAAGCAGGAAGAACTTGAAATGCAAGTGAATAAACACAGCTATGACATAGCTGGCATTACAGTGGCTTAGTGGGATAATATGCATGACTGGAATATTGGTACTGAAGGGTACAGCTTGCTCAGGAAGGACAGGCATGGAAGAAAGGGAGGAGGTGTTGCCTTATGTATCAAAGATGTATACACTTGGACTGAGGTTAAGATGGAAATAGGAGACAGACTAGCTGAAAGTCTCTGGTTAAGGATGAAAGAGGTAAAAAACAAGGGTGATGTCATGATAGGGATCTACTACAGACCACCTAACCAGGAAGAAGAGAGGGAGGAGGCTTTTTTTAAACTACTAACAAAATCACTCAACGCACAGGACTTGGTGGTGAGAGGGGACTTCAACTACCCCCATGTCTGTTGGGAAAATAACACAGCAGGGCACAGATTATCCAACAAGTTCTTGGAATGTACTGGAGAAAATTTTTTATTTCAGAAGGTTGAGAAAGCAAGTAGGGGAGAAGCTGTTCTAGACTTGATTTAGAAAAATAGAGAGGAACTGAGAATTTGAAAGTGGAAGGCAGCTGAGTGATAGAGTTCATGGTTTTAAAGAATGATAGGAGAGAAAACAGCACAATAAAGAAAATGGATTTCAAGAAGGCAGATTTTAGCAAATGGAGGGAGTTGGTAGCAAAGTTAAGGGAAAAACAGGTCAAGAGAGTCGGCAGTTTTTCAAAGACACATTATTAAGGGTACAAGAGCAAACTATCCCACTGCATAGGAAAGATAGGAAGTATGTCAAGACACCAACCTGGCTTAATTAGAAGATCTTCAATGATCAGAAACTCAAAAAAGAGTGGAAACTAGGTCAAATTACAAAGGATGGATATAAACAAATAACAAAAATATGTAGGAACAAAATTAGAAAGGTAAAGGCACAAAATGAGATTAAACTAGCTAGAGATATAAAGGGTAACAAGAAAACATTCTACAAAAACATTAGAAACAAGAGGAAAACCAAAGACAGGGTAGACCCATTACTCAATGAGAGGGGAAAAATAATAACAGAAGCTAGGAATGGGCAACAGGGGATGGATCACTTGATAATTACCTGTGCTGTTCATTCCCTCTCGGGCACCTGGCATTGTCAGAAGACAGGATACTGGGCTAGATGGACCTTTCACCTGACCCAGTATGGCCGTTCTATGTTCTTAAAATGTGGAAATGGTGGAAGTGCTAAACGACTTTTTTGTTTCAGTTTTCACCAAAAAGTTTAGTAGTGATTGGACATCTAACATCATGAACGCCAGTGAAAATGAGGTAGGAACCAAAGCAAACATAGGGAAAGAACAAGTTAAAAATCACTTAGACAAGTTAGATGTCTTCAAGTCATCAGGGACTGATGAAATGCATCCTAGAATACTAAAGGAGCTGACTGAGGAGATATCTGAGCCATTAGCGATTATCTTTGAAAACTCATGGACGACGGGAGAGATTCCAGAGGACTGCAAAAGGGCAAATACAGTGCCACTCTTTAAAGAGATTAAGGACAACCCAGGGAATTACAGACCAGTCAGCTTAACTTTTGGTACCCAGAAAGCCAATTGGACAAATAATTAAGCAATCAATTTGCAAACACCTAGAAGATAATAAGGTGATAAGTAACAGCATGGATTTGTCAAGAACAAATCATGTTAAACCAACCTGATACCTTTCTTTGACAGGGTAACAAGCCTTGTGGATAGGGGGGAAGCAGTAGATGTGGTATAACTTGGTTTTATAAGGCTTTTGATACTGTCTCACATTACCTACTCATAAACAAACAAGGGAAATACAACCTAGATGGAGCTACTATAAAGTGGGTGCATAACTGGTTGGAAAACTCTTCCCAGAGAGTAGTTATCAGTGGTTCACAGTCAAGGTGGAAGGGAACATTGAGTGGGGTCCCCCGGGAATGATCCTGAGTCCAGTTCTGTTCAATATCTTCATCAATAATTTAGATCAGTGATACCCTGACCTCAGTGGTTCAGAAGCCAAATTAGCGATCAACATTACCAAAAGAACCATAGTAGCGCGAATTTATCATTTCATTTACTATATATATATAATTTTCAGAGCAAAATGACTGATCAAGTATTCTAAAATTGGTTAATAACACAGTAAAAGCATCCTGATTGGTTAATAACTTAGATTGGTTAATAATTAAATCACATAGTGTTTTAAGATCAGGTACTGCAAAGAGCCACAGGAGACACATTAAAGAGTCACTTGCAGCTCCCAAGCCTCAATCTGAGTATCAGTGATTTAGTTAATGGCATAGAGAGTACACTTATAATGTTTGCGGATGATCCCAAGCTGGGAGGGGTTGCAAGTGCTTTGGAGGATAGGATTAAAATTCAAAATGATCGGGACAAACTGGAGAAATGATCTAAAGTAAATAGGATGATATTCAATAAGGACAAATGCAAAGTATTCCACTTAGGAAGCAACAATCAGTTGCACACATACAAAATGGGAAATGACTGCCTAGGTAGAAGTCCCGTGGAAAGGGATCTGGGGGTCATAGTGGATCACAAGCTAAATATGAGTAATAGTGTAACGCTGTTGCAAAACAAGCAAACATCATTCTGGGATGTATTAGCAGGAGAGTTGCAAGCAAGACACAAGAAGTAATTCTTCCACTCTACTCTGTGCTGATAAGGGAGCTTGTGGAATCTCTGTCATTGAAGGTTTTTAAGAGCAGGTTAGACGAACACCTGTCAGGGATGGTCTAGATTAGGGGTTCTAAATCTTTTTCTTTCTGAGGCCCCCCCAAACATGCTATAAAAACTCCATGGACCACCTGTGCCACAGTAATTGGTTTCCTGCCAGGACCAGCGTTAAGGGATAGCAAGCAGGACAACTGCCCAGGGCCCCATGCCACAGAGGGCACCATGAAGCTAAGTTGCTCAGACTTCTACTTCAGCCCCAAGTGGCAGGGCTCAGGGCCCCACGCTTCAGCCCTATGCAGTGGGACTTCAGCTTTCTGCCCTGGGCCCCAACAAGTCTAACACTGGTCCTGCTTGGTGGATCCCCTGAAACCTGCTCGCAGTCCCCCAGGGGGCCCCGGTGGTTGAGAACCACTGGTCTAGATAATTCTTAGTCCTGTGATGAGTGCAGGGGATTGGACTAAAAGACCTCTCAAGGTCCCGTTCAGTCCTACATCTCTATGATTCTATATTGGCTGGTGACATGGGTTCCTGGAGGTTATATTTGCTGGGCATATGGGCTGCTGGAGGTTATATTGGCAGGGGATTTTTGTTTTTTTCTCCCCACATTGACACAGAATAATTGCAAATGTGTTTATTGTCCTTGCTGCGAAGGATCCTTGTCTGGTTTGTTTAGTCTCATCTGTTCCAGGGCTCAGGAGGGGTTGGGAATTTTGTCTCCCAGATGCCTAACATCCCATATAAAATATTCCTGATCACTTGAGCTTGGAAGTGTAGCAATTGCTTTTCGTGAATACTTGTGAGAGGAAACCTAGCTGGCACAGACATTAACCCAATCGGGCGGGAGCCCAGGGGACACATTCAGTCTCTTTTTACATTTCATTTATCAAAACTATACAAGTGACCTAAGCCAAAAGTCATCTCCTGCTACCAGGGCCACCTATCTCAAGTTCAGGAGGATCTCTGGGTAGCTCAGCCCCCTGCACGCTGACTGGATGGTCTGACCAAAAGATGAAAAGAAATAACTGTCCCTGCATCCTCTCTCTGTCTCTAGGAAAAACAAATCATCAATAAGGCCCAGGAGTGTGACACTTTGGTAATGAACATAACCTATCCACAGTGAGCATAACAGAGAGAGAACAACTTCTTATCTGCCCTGCTCTGCACATACCCCTTGCTCTGCAATGTTAAGTGAAATGCTATGAACTCTTTCACCTGATCAAAAGCATAAAATACAATTTTGTTGTTCTCCGTAACTAATCTCAGGTTAGTGGGAAGCCGAAGAGGTGCACAAAAGCCAGGAAAGTGACATCGAGTGCTTCCTTCTCATCCGTGTTGTCTTACTCACATTGGCAGCAATAGAGACCCTCTTGCTGTTTGAAAGAATGTTTCCTTTAGATTCATGAGACGTACCCAATCAGATAGTAGCCTGAGAGTGACAATGCCTCTTGAGGCTGAGAGCATGGCTCCCACACTCAGGCATTAAGGAAGGTTTAAATGGCACTGGAAAAACTTCAAGGAAATGAAAAGAGGGATCACAATTGACCAGGGAACTGAATGCACCAGAGATCTTGTCACTTAGCTCATACTGTCAGGAACACTAAGAATATGTAGTGTTCTGCATGTTCTGTGTATTATTACGTTATCGTTGATCTAGACCCTGTTAGGGATTTCATGCTCTTAGCCTGTGTTGGAGATTCAGCACATTTATCAGTGAGATCTTTCTGAGATGTGTCAACAAATTCAGCCTGCTGTTTTGAGTTAGTTACTTGGAGTGACAGAGTGCTGGACTTCAAATTAGCCCTGATGGGCTGGGATGGAGTTGCACTCAGTGCAGAGTCTAGCTAAGGAAGCTGGGGTGATTTCTGATCCTTTCCCAGTTGATTGTCTAGGCTCCCTTAAGGAAAGAGACTGAGTTGAGAGTGAAAGCTCCCACATCACAATCTGTCTTCTCTGCCATCGCTGAATGATCAGTAGACATACATGTCTGCTCCACCTCCTGCCATCTTTTGAGAGTTATGATCGGGGGGAGGCAGGAGCTGCAAAAGGGGCAGGCTCCAGAGCCAAAGTGCTAACGAAAGTATCAGCATCCTGGTGAGACCCCGGGAAAGCCTCAAATGGCATCCCAGCCTACCCACGGCGGGATGGTGGGGTCTAGCATAGAGGTGCCTCGTACACCCAGAAGGGCCAAGCAGGTGTGCGGGGCTTGTGTCACACCTCCAGTGTCCCCAGCCAGGCAGCCGGTGAGGGTTTGGCCGAGGAATCACCTAGCAACCCAGGAGAAGAAGCATCTGTCGAGTGTTCCCAAGTCATTGAGTGGGTGGGTCTAGTCCAGGAGCCAGGGCCGGCTCTACAGTTTTTGCCGCCCCAAGCAGTGAAAAAAACTGCCGCCGCAGATGGCAAAATGGAGAAGCTGCTGCCGAATTGCTGCCGCAGCAGAAACACTGCCAACCCTTTCTAACTGCCGCCCCAAGCACTTGCTTGGAACGCTGGTGCCTGGAGCTGGCCCTGCCAGGAGCCACAGATACCAAGCAGCAAAAGAAAGTCATGGTAAAGTCTGTGGAACAAGCTTTGCAGTGTTTGCCCAGCCCTAGGCTTTGCTCTCTGCTGAGTGGCTGGTTTGGTAGTTGCAGGAAGAGAGGGTAAGGAGGATGCTGAGTACACAGGCTTCTTGTTCGGGGAAGACAGAGTCTCTGCTCACCTAAATAATGTAAAGTGCGCTCGGATTCCCCAGTGGGAACTTCAGCAGCATCTGGTAATAAACAGTGTCAGCGTGAGAGAGTCACTGTATGTGTCAGTGTGAATGTGAGTGTGTCAGCGGTTCCAAACGTCATACATTCCGTTCCATTTCCATCAGAATGCAACCCAGGCCTGGGAGTCAGCCCGCAATGCCATGTAATGCACAGACCACAGCATGCTCTGGAAACAGAGGCCAGAAGCTAATTATTTGCCCTGTTGACCAACATTTCTGAGACAACAGAAAGAAGGAAATGAATTTCAGAGTTCATGTTTTAGAAGGGAATGGTTTTAAGTGAAGTATCCTTTGCCAAACCCTGGTGTAGTCGGAGTGAGAGAAGGAGCTAACAGAGGGAATGTTACTGGCAATGGTACTTTGTAAAACTGCGTTTCCCCAGCAAAAGTCATCTTGGATACGGATCCTGGTTTCTGAAAGCCAGGGACAGAACTTACCCAAGGGCACTGAGTGACCTCCGGGTCACTTACCGGAGGATTCTCTGCATCTTGAAGTCTTTAAACCATGATTTGAGGACTTCAATAGCTGAGACATAGGTGAGAGGATTATTCCAGGAGTGGGTGGGTGAGATTCTGTGGCCTGCATTGTGCAGGAGGTCAGACTAGATGATCATAATGGTCCCTTCTGACCTTAAAGTCTATGAGTCTATGAGTCTATGAGTGGAGACCTCCTAAGAGCAGCATTTGCAGGGAAGACATTTCCTGGCATGGGTATCTTGCCCCTATCACAGAAAAGGACACACTGTCCCCTCCAGCAACATGAGCAGCCTTGGGCACCAACCTGCCTGGGGCATGCAGAGAGTGGGCACCAGGCCAGCAGCATGGGACTCCCGCCCTGCAAGCTTGTGCAAGTCCACCCACAAACTCCATGGGCCATGGCTGGGTGAAAGTTTGTGTGCGAGGCTGGCAAGAGCTGGTCTTTGTGGTATACTCACATCCAGACTCCTCACATGGAGATGCAGTCGGAAGGATGACTCAGTAACTACACTGAGCTACATTCAAAAGAGGGACTTTGGGATCTCAGAAACACAAAATACAACCTCCAAAGCATCCAAACTTCCCAGCTCAGCCTCATTTCTGGGGAAGATGAGAATAGCGGTTCTCTGAAATATTAAAATTCAAGAGTATTTACTCAAAACATAACAACACATCAACTCCAATCACATGTTGCATTCAAATATTAGAATATTTATTCCAAATATGGTGCTGTTGCAATTGTATGATAAACATGAAAGTGAGAATGCCGTTATTTATGTCCTGACTTCAGCTTCTCAATCGCATGTTTAAGTTTGGTGTATTTATGCTTTTTCATCCAGCAGTCTGACTTTATCAATCCCTGTAAAACTTGTGAGATGTAACCGTGCCAGTAGCAGAACAAGCCCCAGCAGAGTGCACACAACACCAAAGGAGAGTACAGTAACTCCGTGCTTAACGTTGTAGTTATGTTCCTGAAAAATGTTACTTTAAGCAAAACGATGTTAAGTGAATCCAATCTCCCCATAAGAATTAATATAAATGGGGGGGTTAGGTTCCAGGGAATTTTTTTTCCGCCAGACAAAAGACAATATTTTATATATGTGTACACACACACAGTAAAAGTTTTAAACAAACAATTTAATACTGTACACAGCAATGATGATTGTGAAGCTTGGTTGAGGTGGTGGAGTCAGAGGGTCGAAGAGGGTGGGATATTTCCCAGGGAACGCCTTATTGCTAAATGATGAACTAGCACTCGGCTGAGCCCTCAAGGGTTAACACGTTGTTAATGTAGCCTCACACTCTACAAGGCAGCACGAATGGAGGGAGGGGAGACAGCATGGCAGAGAGAGACAGAGACACACACCGTGTGTGTGAGAGAGACGCATATTGCCCCTTTAAGTACGCTGACCCAAATCGAAGTACATTGCCTTTTTAAGTAGATCAACAAGTTGAGACAGCAGCTGCTACTAGCAAGCTCCCTCCATCCTGAGCCCTGTCGTATCGTCCCCCGCCCCACACTGTGGAGATAAGCTACAGAAGCGGGGGCCAGGAGCGGGGGAAGGGGGACACCCTGACATTAGCACCCTTCTTCCCCCCACCTCTGCACAGCAAGCGGGAGGCTCCTGGAAGCAGCTCCCAGGCAGAGGGCAGGAGCAGCACATGGCAGTGGAGGGGAGGGAAAGCTGAACTGCTGGCAATTGATAGCCTGCAGGGCGGGGGCTGCACAGGGAACTTAGGAGAGGGGAGCTGATAGGGGGGCTGCTGGTCCACCCTGGTTCCAAGCCCCCACCAGCTAGCTCCAATGGGCTGCTCTTCCTGCAAGCAGTGGACAAAGCTGCCAAACAATGTCATAAGGGAGCATTTCACAACTTTAAACTAGCATGTTCTCTAATTGATCAGCAACGTAACAACGAAACATCATTAGCCAGGATTACTTTAAATGAGGAGTTACAGTACTTTGTATGTTCTCCCACTGCACACCTATCCCTATGGAGCAGGGCTGGCAGAAACTCCAGCACTTTGCATAATACACAGGTGCGGCAGGAAGCCACCCTGTCAGGCTGGGAGTAAAGATGCTTCCAATGTGATTTCAATGATACAATATTACAGTGGTAGAGAGGGATTATTTGGCGTATTCCAAAAAGCCTACTGTCATAAATATAAAGGGAAGGGTAACAACCCTTATGTATGCTGTAACATAAAATCCCTCCTGGGGAGAGGTACAGAATCCCCTTACCTGTAAGGGGTTAATCATTTCAATTAACCTAGTTGGCACCTGACCAGAAGGACCAATGGGAAAAGAAGATACTTTCGAATCTGGGGGGTGGGAGAGGGAGGTTTTGTTTGTGCTCTCTTTGTTTGTTCCCTCTCGGATAGAGCGAGAGAGAGACCAGGACAGGAAAAAACATTTCCTAAAAACATACCTGAAATGAGCATCTAAGATTACAAAAATTGTAAGTAAAGCAAGGAAATGCATTAGATTATCTTTTGTTTTAGCTTGTGAATTTTCCCTATGCTAAGAGGTAATATCGTTCCTGTTTTGTAACTGGGAAGCAGAGTCAGAGGGGAATCCTCTGTGTTTTAAATCTTTTTATTTACCCTGTAACGTTACCTTCCATCCTGATTTTGCAGGTGTGATTCTTTTACTTTTTTTTAAATAAAATTCTTCTTTTAAGAATCTGATTGATTTTCAGTGTCCTAAAAACCAGGGATTTGGTCTGTGCTCACATTGTAACCAATTGGTTAGTATATTATTCTCAAGCCTCCCCAGGAAAGGGGGTGAAGGGGCTTGGGGGAGATATTTTGAGGGGATAGGGCTCCAAGTGGCCCCTCTCTGAATGTTTGTTTAAATCACTTGGTGTTGGCAGCGATACCGTCCAAGGATAAGGAAAGAAATTTGTGCCTTGGGGAAGTTTTTAACCTAAGATGGTGGAATATAAGCTTAGGGGGTCTTTCATGTGGGTCCCCACATCTGTACCCCAGAGTTCAGAGTGGGGAGGGAACCCTGACACCCACGCTGTGACCAGGAGGGATGCAGTGAAATTAGGCAAAGGGAAGTTTTGACTGAACAGCCTGAAAAATGTCCTGGGGGTGCCTATTACACAGTGCAGCAGCTTCTGGTGCAGCGCTGTGGAAGCTTCATTAGTTAGGTGACTTGGAACTGGAGTGGGCAAGGACTAATACAAAAGAACAGCCTGAAAAAAGTCCTGGGGTCTGGGCTCCAGCTACTGGCCAGAACTTCTCCAGCACCTCTAGAATCTCGCTGAGTGAAGTGGCTCGAATTCCTCCTGAGAACACAGCATGTTTGTTCTCTCCAAGACCACATTGATTACCCCAAAACCAGACAATGTTCCATGACTGACTGTGTCTGTGTAGAGGCAACCAGAGTCAGTTAAGCCATCAACCTCCCCAGGTCAACTGCCAGCAAAGACAGGGAAGAAAAAGCTTTCTCTGACTCCCACACGGTCATACTTTAAGACTTCCAGAAGTCTCTCTCCTGCCATTGAGCTGACTTGAAACACGGTTTCCTTCAATACTGCTTCAGCCTTGGTCATGATCACTAGCGCTCTGGGTACAGGAGTGCTCTCTGTGGGTGGTGCATGGGGATAAGATGACAAGGAGCCAGTGCATTGATGGTTGAAGACAGGAGATGATCTCACTGTTCTACCAGGTCATCAGTACAGCAAGATTCCAAGAGCAGAATATTCTCCCTAGGAAAAATCTGAGACTTACTGGGATCCAGTGATCTACATAGGCAGGCCTGGAGATAGATCCTTATTCCACAACAGATGCAGAGAAGTGAGAGGACTTCTCAAAGCCTCAGGTAATGACCAAGACTCAGATGTAATCTGCACCATTTGAATTGCCAAATGCACATCTATGCAAGATGATCCTATCTAAATATGTAGAATCACATCCCGTACTCACAGTTATAGTCACCTGCTCATGGGTGCACTGCACATCTCAGATGTCTTGGCAATTAGCCTGAATGCAATGGAACAAACCCCCAGATTTCAGGCCATCTCTCTAGCTTTGTTCCTTTTGGATTTCACTATCTCATGGGGAAACTGCAATGACTTCTTCCCTGTTCTTTCATTGCTGGCCCTCCACTCCACCTGCTGTGCCGCCATCCTCCACCAATGAATCATTGATGCCACTGGAACATTAATATAGATCTAGTACCATCCACAGTGTAACGAGTAGAACTGTTCTGGATTCTCCAGGAATGTTCAGCAGCAGCTGATCTATAGGAACCTACCTAGAAATATAGGAATTGCCACTTGTTCAGAATAACACCCTGTCTACTCCAGTATCTGATTGTGACATAGCACCAGATGCTTTGCAACCAAGAAGCCTCCAAGTCCTGCCAACATAAGAAGTCAGTCTGAAATCCAAAGGCGCTGGTATAAAGGTTTTGCATGGAAGGTTTACGGAAGGCTCAGCTCATCAGCCATAGCGGGGAAAGAAAATGCATGTTCATAGAATATCACGGTTGGAAGGGACCTTAGAAGGTCATCTAGTCCAACCCCCTGCTCAAAGCAGGACCAATTCCCAATTTTTGCTCCAGATCCCTAAATGGCCCCCTGAAGGATTGAACTCACAACCCTAGGTTTAGCAGGCCAATGCTCAAACCACTGAGCTATCTCTCTCCCTGATGGGATGTTGTTTAATAAAATGCTTTAAAAATATATTTTCTTAAAATGCAGTTTTAAAGTGAGTACTTTAAAAATGGCCCCGTCTGCCGGGACAGAAATAAGGTTTCCATGCATTTCACTCCGATTCACCCTGCAGGGCCCACACAACTAAGAGGGAGGGGGATGGGTCTGTTCCTTCCTGTGCTTCATCAACAGAACTAAATAAGAAAGAAATACTTGTGGCACCTTAGAGACTAACAAATTTATTTCAGCATAAGCTTTCGTGGACTACAGTCCGCTTCGTCGGATGCATAGAATGGAACACACAGTGAGGGGATATATATATATAGTAGTAGCCGTGTTAGTCTGTGTCAGGAAAAAGAAAATAAGAAAGAAATACTTGTGGTACCTTAGAGACTAACAAATGTATTTGTTTATATATATATCCCCTCACTGTGTGTTCCATTCTATGCATCTGACGAAGCGGACTGTAGTCCACGAAAGCTTATGCTGAAATAAATTTGTTAGTCTCTAAGGTGCCACAAGTATTTCTTTCTTATTTTCTTTTTGCTGACACAGACTAACACGGCTACTACACTGAAACCTATCAACAGAACTGTTTGCTCCAGTCAGGCCCACCTGTGTGAAGTCCTGCTCCTGTCACCCCTTGGGCAGACTGAGGGCAATGGAGTCACACCTGGGGTACTGAGGGCCTAGGTGATCAGTGAGTCCGCGGCAGGCTGGGATATACATCTATTATCTACCTCGCATCAGCCTGACGTGGACTAACCATCTGTGCGGATCCTGCTATGGGCAATAAAAGTTCAGCAGTGTGCTTTGATCCATGGTGCTGTGCAATGGGAGCAGATAAAAGTGCATTCGGGAACTTTCACTACATGGCAGCAGGCTCCACACAGATACTTAGCGGCAGACTAATGCAGGGTAGATTTACCCCCAAGCCTGCCACGCCCTCTCTGTTCCTGAGGGCAGGAGTTGGCACCAGTGTGACGAAGGGCTGAGACGCCCCGAGGAGTCTTTGTTACTGTTGGCGATAGCCAAGCTGGAAGGAGCCTCGCATGACTCCTTGAGCCCAGGCTGAGTTCGTGGTTCTGACATAAGAACGGCCATACTGGGTCAGACCAAGGGTCCATCTAGCCCAGTGTCTTGTCTTCCAACAGTGGCCAATGCCAGGTGCCACAGAGGGAAGGAACAGAACAGGTAATAATCAAGTGATCCATCACGTGTCGCCCATTCCCGGCTTCTGGCAAACAGAGACTAGGGACACCATCCCTGCCCATCCTGCCTAATAGCCATTGATGGACCTGCCCTCCATGAATATATCTAATTCTTTTTTGAACCCTGTCATAGTCTTGGCCTTTACAACATCCTCTGGCAAGGAGTTCCATGGGTTGACTATGAGTTGTGTGAAAAAATACTTCCTTTTGTTTGTTTTAAACCTGCTGTCCATTAATTTCATTTGGTGACCCCAATTCTTGTGTTATGAGAAGGAGTAAATAACACTTCCTTATTTACTTTCTCCACACCAGTCATGATTTTATAGACCTCTATCATATCCCCCCACTTAATTGTGTTTTTTCCAACCTGAAAAATCCCAGTCTTATTAATCTGACAGAGCAAACATATTTCTACGTGTCAGCTGAGTTCACTGACTATGGACTGATTGGGTCAGATTCACTGCCCTCCTCCACCCCACTTTCGTCCCTCCTACACTAACCCTCATCCTAGGCACAGAGCTGCACCTTGACTCCTACACCACAGACCCAGCAGGCCCTGCTCTAGGTTGTGCACTGAGAGGTGGCCAGGGTTGCTAGCTGAGCCCCTCGTAGCTGCTCTAAGCTGTGCTGGGAGTCAGGGCTGTGATGGAGGATGAGGCAGATAGATGTAAACAGCTCCCTTACAGTGGGGCATACTCAGTGGAGCTCAGCAGAGAGCCTAACTGACAGAAAATGCCCAGCATAATGCCTGCTTTACAGAGTCACTGTGCAGACTAGAAGCACATTTGCAAAGCTTTCAGTTCTTTGTTTCTCGTTTATTTTTCCAGGCGCTGATGTGCACAGTGCTAGTGGCTGGAAACTTACTGATTACTTCGGATTACTCAATAAACCCTGCAGTTAGCTAACCTTGGTGTCTGCAGTATTCAGGGTGTGTTCAACACAAGGATGGGGAGTGTAAGGGGGTAAACAATATATCCAATAGAAAATTGGCAGGTTTTCACTGCCACTCATGAGTACTGCTGCTATAAGACACTGCTCAGTCAGGCTTTCATTACCCAGATCTCACAGTGGGCCCTGTGGATAACAGTGTGTCTAGGGTAGCAATATCAGTTGTAGCTGCCTGAGGAATCTGGAATCCATTAAGATCAATACAATTGCTGAGTGGAAGCCAGTGCCCCTTGGAGACAACGTTTGGCTCTGGCATCTGAGTCTAGTTTTAGAATACAATAAAGATGAAGCTGATATCAGGAGGGCCAGTCTGGAGCCCCAGAGCCAAGATGTGGTACTAACCAAGGTCTGAGATGATTGAGGCCTGGACTAAGAGTTCTGCACCCTGCTGAGAAGCAAGGATCCCGCTCAGGCAGAATTCCAGAGGTGGAATGGCTATAACGGGGGTCTCCAAGGACTTCTCAAGGTCAAACGTGACAAACATTGAAGAAAGCCTGATGAAATCAAATAGCTCTGCATCTCCATGGTACAGTAAGCAGCATGTTCTGCCTGGCTGTTCTCTGTGGAGGCAGGTTAGGGACACCTCTTCCCTGCTCACAGTAGGATGTGTGCATGATGTACCTGGCTGACCTCAAGCACTTGGAGGGAGATGCCACTTCGGAGGCATTTCTCAGAAATGCCTCCATACTCCTGGGGTTTCTGGCCATAGCAACCAGATAAAGAATAAAGGAGCAGCAAGATGGGGCCTGCTCTAGCAGCCTGCAGGGAAACAGCACGAGTTCCCAAGCCTCAAACATTGCCTGAAATCACTTAAATCATCTATCCAAAGCAGAACCCCAGGAACTAGCGAGAAGACATGTTTAGTTAGTTTATAGAAAGCAGGAGAGGGAGAGTGGACAGGAAATTAGCTATGAGTTTGCAGTGAGATATGGCAACAAAAAAAGCCAGTGTGGATTTGGGCTGAGCATGGGGAGGCATCAGCCCTGATTCTGATCTCACTTACTCTGGTGTGAGTCAGGAGTGACAACACCGAAGTCAACAGAGTTACACCAGTGTGCAGTTGGGACAGGGGCGAGGGGGAGCTGGTTCACTATGTTCAGCAGCAGGTGGGGAACTCCTGTCTGTACAGTGTGGCTGACACCACATCTAGAATACGGGAACCAGAGGGGGACACCTCAGTCCTAAAAGGGGTCAGTAAATGGGAAGCAGTTCAGAGATGTGAGCTAAAATAGATGGGCCCAAACCCAGAGCCCAGGCGCCATCCCGCTTTGAAGCAGAGGGGACTGTGCAGCTCAGACTCATCTCTGCACTGGAAGGTTTAACCCTTTCCTAGAATGGCTATTTTTATACTGCTCCCACCACGAGAAGGCTGGTCTATTGTTTTACCATCTCAGCAGCAAGGACAAGGCAGCTGCCTCAGCACTCTGTGCCCATCCTGATGTTCTAAGGACAGCTGCTTCTGCACCCTTTGCCTCTGGGATGACGGACAGGGTCTGAGAGGAGCTGGCACGGTGCACACCATGAATATACTCACTCAGAAGGTCAGTAAGTACTCCACCAAATACTAGCAATACAGGTTGAGCCCTTGCACTGCACCAACCCTCCTGCATTGGCAAGGGGGCAGCTAAGCAACAGAAGAGGAAAGACCTGTGAATGGAGAGTGAAGCAACGACAGTGACATGATCTGTGTCTGCACGTGTCGGAAGGCAGCAAACTCCAAGGAGGGAGTGAGAGACATTGTGTAAGGAGGTCCAGGTGGGTGTGGCTTGGAGAGAGGGGAAGAAATTAAGAAAAAGAAAATATGGGCTGAGCATCAGGGCCTATTAGCATTTTTGAAATCTCCCAATCTTGGGTACAGTCTTCTGAGGGGACAGCTAGAAGTACCAGGGCTTGAGACATGTAAAGTTGCATCATACACTGCCGGGAATAATCCTCTGCAGCTCCTAGGCATGGGCTAGAACAGTGGTGCACAAACTCTTCCAGTTGCGACCCCTTACCATTCATGGAATTTGTCATGGCCCTCCTCCATTGCCACCCTTACTTCTGCACTGCTGCTGGCGGCAGCGCTGCCTTCAGAGCTGGGCAGCCAGAGAGCGGCGGCTGCTGGCCAGAGCGTTCATGTTGTTTGCAGCATGGGAGGATTATTTTTTTTAATCCCGCTTTCGTCCCACCCCGCAATACCCACTCTATTTTTATCCCACTTCTGCTACTATGGCAGCAGGTCCTGTGGGACCCGCAGGATCCCAGTTTCTTTGCGCCCCCCCGAATCTCTTGTGCACCCCTGAAGGGTGCGCCACCCAGTTTGGGTGCCACTAGTCTAGAAAGCCTTTCCGATTTTAACTGCAGTGACTGTTGAAAAGGACAAATATCTCTTGGGATGTTTGTAGGAGAATAAGACAGTGGGAACAGCATGGATGATATTAAAGGAGGGCTCATTTGTGTCTAATACATTGGAGACATTGTTTATGAAAAATTCATCCTTCTCTAAAGATTACTTCCCTAGAGTGTTTTATTAGTGATTGATTTTATTTATTTATTCATTTATTACTCCTTTCCGTATCCATCCCAGTGATTTATATAATCTAATGTACTATTGCTCGTTAAGCACATGACTTTGAAGCACTGGTACAAGCTTATCTGGAGGACATTGCTTGGCAAAGCACCAACTTATCTTCTGAATTTACTCATGTTTTCCCCATCGTTGCATCATCTCAGATCTTGTGTTTTCTTGAAGCTGGTCATTCCGAAGGTTTTATTTCCCTTTGGGAGGTCCTGGTCATTGGAATTTTCAGCAGTTGACAGCTGCTTGGAGCACACTACAAAAGGATTAAAGCCAACAGCATTTCTATCTTTTCATCTCTGTAGTCTTAGACTGAATCAGTCGCTGGCCGCTACTTGTAGCTGCTATTCATGACATGGCTGGTGTTGTTATGACCTTTTCTGAGTTATTGTTTTATCTGATGTTTGCAGGACATTGTATAACTCTGGGGTTTATGTGTAACAATGGAGCTGGATCACTTTCCTTTATTTTGGAGGGAATTTATTGCTGGGGGAAGGTGCTGGAATGACAGTGCTGGCGTCTGAAATCCTCCTGTTAGCCACAAAGCAGGTACAAAACAAGCAACAGCAAAGCCAGCTGCTCTGTGCCCCACCCCTCCCTGGAAGGAAACCCGCAGTAGGGACGGAAGCAGTTAGACCCACGGTGGGTGAACCCAAAGAAGATGGGGCTTGGAGTACAGGGAGTGGGTGGAAGCCAGCTGCATAAGGCACCAACCATCTTTCTCCTCCTCTTCATGCCCCAGGGATGGGCTCCTAGAGCACGCGGCTCTTTTCGGCCAGTGGCTTCCTCATGGGCCAGAACTCCTTGGCTCCTTGGGGCGGAGGGATAGCTCAGTGGTTTGAGCATTAGCCTGCTAAACCCAGGGTTGTGAGTTCAATCCTTGAGGGGGCATGTAAACCCTGGCTGTCTGCCTGGGGAGGAACCCTCCCACTCCACCCATGACCCTGGGTATGGCACCGCTCAGGCCAGTTTCCAGCAGGCTTTGATAGAGATTTTACTTTTAGGGTTGGGCCAAGCCCAGGCTCTGAACAGTTCCAAGCTTTGGACAAGATTCCAGTGTAGATCTCAGTGTGAGCCCCAAGCAGGGGCTCAACGTCTGATCTATTGGAGCTGAAATAAGAAGTTTGACAAGTTCCCAAGCTGTGATTACTGCGATTCGTAGGCCTGGCATTGCTATTTGCCCAAGCCCGAGTGCCGACGGCAGCCCCCCCAGTACTGCGTAGCTGCGTTAGGTTGCTGTAGGTTTTAACACCCTTTGTTTTGGAAAATAAAAACTGTTGACTCCATGCACTGCCCCAGCCCTCTGGCCATGTGACCCTGTGGCTCCGGAACTAAATGAATAAAAGAAAACCACAAGGCTCTTTCCAGAGCCCGAGTTTGGCTGCAGAGTGTCAGGATGAAAGACAGTCTTAGAGAGGAATTTACTTCTCTCTTTATTTAAATCTGTCAGACAGAATCCATCTCCCTGAGACAGAACACACGCTTCATGGGAAGAGTCAGAGGCAGCCTTTCTCCCCTCAGCTGCAGGGCATTCTTGAGCGGCAGAGCAATCCTCAAGGAAATCATGTGAATACATTACGCTAAAGGGGAGCGGCAGCCAGGCTCTGTATGTGGGGGGTGACTTTGGCAGCAGAGCAAATGCTTCTGTTTTATTAGAAAAGCTGGGGGTGGTCTGGTGACTTTTCTGCATGGGAGTGAGGCAGGGGCAGCGGCACACAAGTTACACAAGTGATTCAGCCAGAGCAGCCCCAGCCACATGGAGACCCCTGAGACCAGCCATATGGAGATGGAAAGAAATACACAAGAAGGAGGCCCAGGAGATTGCATGGGCCAGAATGAGCCTTATCCCTGCACAAGCACAGAGGGGGTGCAATGTCTCCCTGAGGCTTGCCCTCTGCATGAGGTGCAGTCCCTCCCCAAGCTCCCCCAGGGGTGGTGTGCACTGCACTGGCCCCTGCAAAGAGCTGCGCCTAGGGTGACCAAATGTCCCGATTTTATAGGGACAGTCCCAATTTTTGGGTCTTTTTCTTATATAGGCTCCTATCACCCCCCACCCCCATCCCGATTTTTCACATTTGCTGTCTGGTCACCCTAGCTGCACCTACATGGCACAATTCAGCCTGGTGGTACCAGGGAAACTGCATGAGAAAGGAAGGCAGAGAAGCTACCAAGGCTGAGGGTGTTCCCAGCTCCTGAGGTCATTTCAGGTCAGATTACCTAACTCTTCATGTCTGCTTGGATGGGCCTGACAAAAGGCCTGAGCCAAAGCCTAATAAGTCAGTGGAAAGGCTCCGAAGGACTTTGGTGGGCCTGGGATCAGCCCCAGGACAGGAGAAAGCAGCTCCAGAAAGCGTATCTGCACTCCAGTAGGCAGCGGAGGCCTGATCCTGAAAGGTGCAGAGCACCCTCAACTCCAGTTGAAATCAGCAGGAGCTGAGGTGCTCAGCACCTTGCAGGATGGGGCTGTTAGAGATGTGCTCTAACTGATGCTGCTGGCAGAACACAGCGATGACACAGCCACCTGAGGCTCAGGGTTATGCTTACAGGCTGGCGGTGCATATGTCGGCTTCCAAATCCAGCGGTAACACTGCACATTTATCACGCTGGAATAATTATCTGGGAGCACCAGAGGTGAGCTAGTCTCCCCGAGGCTGATTTGCCAGCAGGGAGCAGACGGGGATAAAGAGCACGTCCACTGATGCTGCCTGGGGTTCAGTTAGAGTTGCCAGGGGTCCAGTTTTCCACTGGAATGCCTGATTGAAAAGGGACCCTGGCAGTTCCGGTCAGCACCGCTGACTGGGCCATTAAACGTCCGGTTGTCACAGGGCTGGCAGGCTCCCTACCTGGCTCCACGCAGCTCCCTGGAAGCAGCGACATGTCCCTCAGTTCCTAGGCAGAGGAATGGCCATGGGGGCTCCATGCGCTGCCCCCGTCCTGCTTCGAGTGCTGGCTCTGCAGCTTCCATTGGCCGGGAACGGCCTGGTCACGCCTGTGCCTAGGAGCTGAAGGATATGTCGCCGCTTGTGGGGAGTCGCCCAAGGTGAGCGCTGCCCAGAGCCTACACCCCTCACCTCCTCCTGCGCCCCGAGCCCCAACCCTGAGCCCCCTCCCACACCCAAACTCCCTCCAAGAGCCCACACCCCATCCTGCACACCCCAACTGCTGCCCCAGCCCTGAGCCCCCTCCCACACCTAAACTCCCTCCTGGAGCTCGAACTCCCTCCTTCACCCCAAACTCCTCACCCCTGGCCCCATCCCAGAGCCCAAATCCCCAGCCGGAGCCCTCACCCTGCTGCACCCCAACCCTCTGCCCCAGCCCGGTGAAAATGAGTGAGTGAGGGTGGTGGAGAGTGAGCGACAGAGGGACGGGGGGTGGGGAGAGCTGGGGGCGGGGCCTTAGAGCAGGGGCGAGGAGGGATGGGGTCTCGGCGAAGGGGCAGGGCAGGGCAAGGGTGTTCAGTTTTGTGCAGTTAGAAAGTTGGCAACCCTATGTTCGGTGGTAACTCTCTGAGGGAACCAGTGGACAAAGATGCTGGCAGTAGACATCTGCTGTGCTAGGTGGAGTGCCAGGGTAGCTCACTCTGCCACTGAGCCCTCTCGGTGCAGGAGTCCCAGCACATCTCAGCACCACAAGCAGAGGGAATGCAGGGGCAGGGACAGTGACAGGGAGATGGCTCTTACCACCCCGCCTGCTAGGGTCTGTATAGTCATGGCGTCTCCTGGTAGCAGTCCAGGATGCGGCCTGGCCTGTTCCTTCCAAGCCTCCCAGACAGCACAGGGGGTTGGGCGAAGGAAGAAAGAATGGAAAATGCTCCCTGCTGTTTCTATTTAACTTTAGGAATCTTTCCAGCTAAGATAATAACAGAAGACTTCAGTTCGTCATCTCAAATATGCAGGTACTTTGAAGTATTAGGAACTGATGCCCTGTTCTTATAAAACGGGCCCATGCTGATTAGGGGAAGACAAAGTTGCCCATAAACAACATTTTACTTCTGACTTAATGCAACTTTGTGGGCAAAAGGAGTCAATCAATTTTTCATAAAGTATAAAACAGAGATAAGTGCTGGGGATCATGGCCTGAGTCGCTGTGGAATGGGCTGAGAAGTGTGTGATGCAGTGCTGGGGTATGCTTCAACAATTACTGTCCAAGTGACTTTCATTAGTTTCTCTTAAACTGTTAATCTCTTTTTTTCAGGGTATAGGCTATTTTCAGTCACATTACATTGTATCTACATTTTGGGGATTAATTTCTCTCCCATGCAGTGGCAGAGAGGGTCTGATTGTGTTGTTGAAATTAAAACAATATAGCTTTCCTGATCTGCTGAATTCCCCAGAGGGCCAGAAGGAATGGGTCTTGGAGTGAGTTGGAAGGTGATTGTTTGCAGTAATGAGCATGTGACAGTTAAGGGGCAGGCTGTGAACTCCTGTGATTTATGAAATCCTGCCAGGACAGAAGCTGTTGTTTCCCTTCTCCAAAGGCAGCCATGTGAATGGGAAAGATCCTATGGGGCCAGCGAATGAAATCATCTGCTGAGATGTTCACTGCCTGCCTGCGGTACTGTAAAGGGGAGAAATGCAGGTCTGGGCCAGTGCTCCCACCAGGGATCCAGCTACTAAACCAAATATTTAAACATTCGGCCCCATTGGGCATTGTAACAAATGATTTAGGGAGAGAAAAGTGTTTCAAGAGATTCTGTTTTACTAGGAAATGATACATGTATAAAAAAGGATGGGTGGGATTTTCCCAGCAGTCCAGGGGATTTAGCTACTTCTTCTAGTCATCAAGGTGATGGAAATCTCCCCGTACTTATTCATCGTTTCTGGGGCACAAACTGTACAGGGCTGTGGCTGTCGACAAGAGGTCATTTGCCGGGCCTTTCTCTGCCAGCTGGGTGAAGAAATGACCATGTAGCTCCCACGCTTTCTAGCACATTGCCAAATGTCATCCTGCATTGTCAGAAACTTGGGATGCATTAGGCGAGGTATTTCCAGTAGAGATAAGGAGGTGTTAGTACTGTTATACAAGGCATTGGTGAGACCTCCCCTGGAATACTGTGTGCAGTTCTGGTCTCCCATGTTTAAGAAGGACAAATTCAAACTGGAACAGGTACAAAGAAGGGCCTCTAGGATGATCCGAGGAATGGAAAACCTGTCTTATTAAAGGAGACTCAAGGAGCTTGGTTTGTTTATCTTAACACAAAGAAGGCTGAACCAAATGTTTGATCTCTTTAAATATATCAGAGGGATAAATACCAGGGAGGGAGAGGAATTATTTAAGCTCAGTACCAATGTGAACACAAGAACAAATGGATATAAACTGGCCATCAGGAAGTTTAGACTTGAAATTAGACGAAGTTTTCTAACCATCAGAGGAGTGAAGTTCTGGAACAGCCTTCCAAGGGAAGCAGTGGGGCAAAAGACATATCTGGCTTCAAGATTAAGCTAGATAAGTTTATGGAGGGGATGGTTTGATGGGATAACATGATCTTGGCAATTAACTGACCTTTGACTATCAGTGGTAAATAGGCCTAATGGTCAGTGATGGGATGTTAGAAGTTACTACAGAGAACCTTTTCCTGGGTGTCTGGCTGGTGAGTCTTGCCCACATGCTCAGGGTTCAGCTGATTGCCATATTTGGGGTCGGGAAGGAATTTTCCTCCAGGGTAGATTGGCAGAGGCCCTGGGTTTTTTTGCCTTCCTCTGCAGCGTGGGGCACAGGTCACTTGCTGGAGGATTTTCTGCATCTTGAAGTCTTTAAACCATGATTTGAGGACTTCAATAGCTGAGACATAGGTGAGAGGATTATTCCAGAAGTGGGTGGGTGAGATTCTGTGGCCTGCATTATGCAGGGGGTCAGACTAGATGATCATAATGGTCCCTTCTGACCTTAAAGTCTATGAGTCTATAAACTAGAACTTCCCTTGTGGACAGGATAGGGTGAAATTAAAAGAAAGGGGAGCGGTAGAAACCAGGGATAAAAGGGGAAACACAGGGGTGGAGGTAAGAAATAATTAACCAATTTAGCTCTGTCCGCATCTATATTCAAGGGACACCATCATAGGACCTAACCACATCAGCCACACCGTCAAGGGCTCGTTCACCTGCACATCTACCAGTGTGATATATGCCATCATGTGCCAGCAATGCCCCTCTGCCATGTATATTGGCCAAACTGGACAGTCTCTACACAAACAAATAAATGGACACAAATCAGACATCAAGAATTGTAACATTCAAAAACCAGTAGGAGAACACTTCAATCTCCCTGGACACTCTATAACAGACTTAAAAGTGGCAATTCTTCAACAAAAAAAACTTCAAGAGCAGACTTCAATGAGAAGCTGCAGAACTGGAATTAATTTGCAAACTTTACACCATCTAATTAGGCCTGAATAAAGACTGGGAGGCTGGGTCACAAATTTTCCCCCCTCTGTTGATACTCACACCTTCTTGTCAACTGTTGGAAATGGGCCACATCCACCCTAATTGAATTGGCCTTATTAGCACTGACCCCCCACTTGGTAAGGCAACTCCCGTCTTTTAATGTGCTGTGTATTTATACCTCCCTACTGTATTTTCCACTCCATGCATCTGATGAAGTGGGTTTTAGCCCACGAAAGCTTATGCCCAAATAAATTTGTTAGTCTCTAAGGTGCCACAAGGACTCCTCATTGTTTTAACCCTTTAGGTACATCTGGAAAGGGCATTCATCTTGTTTTTCCACCATAGCTAGAACTAGGAAGTACTCTAGGTCTGTTCTTCTGATATTTCTAGACCATTGAGCTTCTGAGATTTTGTATATGCAGCTGACTGGAACCTCAGACATCCCACTAATAACAACAACAACAACAATAAATCTCTCTCTTATACATGCGTTTTATCACTAGATCTAAAAGTTTATCAATCTATCTATCTACTTGAGAAAGCTCCTGTTACCTTAATGTGTTCAGTCTGTATAAAGCAAACATTTCTCCATGTGAAAATAATGCTTATCATAGAAGACACCTCTGTCTGTTAACATTAAATTACATTAGGTGCCAGAGCGGTTCTAGTCAATAAGAAATGTCCCTGAGGCCCATCTTTTGGGAAGGATTTGAATTCTTGGCCTGTGTTACAACATTAAATGAGAAACATTCTCCATCATTAACCTTTTTCACTTTTCAGGTTTCTAACTATGAATATATTCTTCCTGGGTTTTCATACCTGAAATATTCTCAATTAACAATCGGAAATAAAATGGTGCGGAGAAAAAAAATACCAGTCCCCATGTCAGTTAGGGCTGAGAGTCTCCAGATCTGAAAGGCTGGCTGTCAAGTAAAGAATTCTGTTCAGTTCAGGAAGTACTTACACCATAACCTCAACCCTGGGGATTTAGCAAACACAGGGAGGGAGTTTAATTTAGAGACACTTCAGAAACAAAAATACTTTTTGAACACACAGCAAGGCAGCTGAAAAGGCTTTCTGTAGAGTGTTATCATAGCTGAAGAGCCAAATGCTATTCAAAGCTGCTTAATGTATCAGAAGCAAGCTGACCTTCTTTGATTGCAGAACCAGCTTGTCCACACAAGGTCTGGCCCTGCTAGGAAGCAGCAAGCACCTTACAGGATTAGGCTTTCTGTGTCTCCATGAGTAGATGTTTACTGCATAACATCGATATCACAGCATATACAATGTATTAGGAACATATGGACACGATCTCATACAGACTGTTGTGGCGGCTACATTTAAATGAAATGTAAATCGTGAAAGTGAAATGAAAGCTAATCTCCACATTTTGTATTAGACAAAATATCACAGAGCGAATACAGATAAGTACCAAGTGTGAAATATCCAAAAGGGTGGGCTCTCCGTTCCGCATGACCTGATGGAGAAATGCCTTAAAATAGCATATGTCACTGCAATGCTTTAAACAGATACATCCAATTGATTGTTAATACATTTGGCATAGGACAGACAACAAACAGTTCTACACATTTGAAACAGGTGTTCTTAAATTCTAAAGCCAGAAGGGACCATTGTGATGATCTAGTGTGACCTCCTGTATAACACGGGTCAGAGAATTTCCCATAAAGAATTTGTTTGGAACTACAGCAGATCTTTTAGAAAAATAGTCAGCCTTGATATAAAAATGGCCAGTGATGGCGAATCCACCACGACCCTTAGAATCATAGAATCTCAGGGTTGGAAGGGACCTCAGGAGGTCATCTAGTCCAACCCCCTGCTCAAAGCAGGACCAACCCTAACTAGATCATCCCAGCCAGGGCTTTGTCAAGCCTGACCTTAAAAACCTCTAAGGAAGGAGATTCCACCACCTCCCTAGGTAACCCATTCCAGTGCTTCACCACCCTACTAGTGAAAAAGTTTTTCCTAATATCCAACCTAAAGAAAGGATGGTTTCGATCCATCAACCTCTGGGTTATGGGCCCAGCACGCTTCCGCTGCGCCACTCTGCTGTGTATTGGCACCTTCTGTGGTGTAAGGGCGAGCGGCCCACCTGTCTGGGGTTGTAGTGCAGCCCTCACAGCAGACTGCTCCACTCCTGCTGACATTCCCCCAAAGCCTGCCCCCATAACACAGCACTAAATGAGTTGAGCTGTTTATTGGTTTCAGTATAAGAACACCCTTGTCCCAAGGTGAATCCAGCTCATCAGTTATTAGGCTCCTAATAGAATAAAACTTAGCTCTGACATTCCACAGCAGAGAGGGTAGGGGGTGCAATTGGTAGCTAGGGGCCTCCCCACACAAGGCACCCATGCCAACAGGTACAGAGACCTGTCCCCAGCCTCTTGGTAAAGTGTTCCAGTGGTGAGTTATAGACACTTAAAATGTATGCCTTATTTCCAGTCTGAATTTGTTTAGATTTATCTTCCAGTCATTGGATGGTGTTATACATTTCTCTTCTAGAGCGAAGAGCCCGTTATTAAATATTTGTTCCCCATCTAGGTACTTATAGACTGTGATCAAGTCACCCCTTAACCTTCTCGTTGTTAAGCTAAATAGATTGAGATCTTTGAATCTATCACTATAAGGCAGGTTTTCTAACCCTTTAATAATTCTCGTGGCTCTTCTCTGAACCCTCTCCAATTTACCAATACCCTCCTTGAATTGTAGATGCCAGAAATGGATACACTATTCCAGCAGCAATCACATAGGTGCCAAAAAGATGTTTGAACAGATGGATGTAAGAAGAGAAACTAAATTCATGAACACTTCTGAATTGTAGCCTTGCAGCTAATATTTACAGGAAAAGAAGCCTGGTCCATGACTGGCTGAAAACAATAATAATCAAAACAACAGCAGCAATAATGACACCTGGCTCTGATATACTTTTAGAGTCATGTGATGTGTTGAGATGTTTCCACAGCTTTTCTCTCAGAGATCAACGAGGTTGGGGGGGGCTGAAATAGTGTTAGCCAATCAGATTCTACAGGCAAATTTCTGCTTCCTAACTGTCTTCTCAGCATTTGTGGCATGATTCTCCTCTCACTCCAGTATAAATAAGGAGTAACAGCACCAAAAGTAGTGGAATTCCTGGGGGGCGGGGGGAAATGATGCAATTGCAGAGTGTGGTGGGGCGGCCGCCCCACCCCCATGCTAGATTAGGCTATAACAGGCCAGAGAGGCTGTGCAGGATGGCAGCCAATCAGAAAGGGCCTGTGGAGAGCTAATGAGGGCAAAGAAAGAGTCAGCCAATCAGGGCTAGGCTCAGCCATATATAAGGGCTGCCCAGGAGAGGAGCAGGTAGTCTCTCCCAGACCTTCAGAGGGGAAGATTTGTCTCCTGAGTGAGGAGACCAGCACCTGGGACAGTGCAGTGCTGGCAGGCCTGGGGGAGCAGAATGGAAATCCAGCCCTGTACCTGCCAGTCTGCAGGCCCTGAGAAAAGGGCCTAGTGGGTACAAAGGGGCCGAAGGGGAAGTGGCCCAGAGAAGAGAGATGGACAAGGGGAGAGAAGGAGGGCAGGAAGGTGCCGTCTGAGGATTTCTGGGTCAGGACCCAGAGTAGATGGTGGGTCTGGGTCCCTCCCTTGAACGTGCACCCAGCCATTGGACGTGGCGATAGCGGACTGCACCTGACCCCTGACACAAGGGGTTAGACTTTGGGGTGTGGTTGGCCACTGTGGCTGGGGCGCAGAGAAAGACTGCTGATAACCCCCCGCCCCCTGGAAGGGGGTGAGCGTGGACTGGGGGGCACTGCTGGAGGGCAGTGTCCTGAAGATGACACCGCAAGCTGGGAGCAACGTGGGTCGAGATGCCAACCGAGGGTGAGAGACGGACGGGACACTACTGGCAGAGGGCTCTCTGCATAAACTGAGCTAATTCCCAGATGTAACAGCAGGAGGCGCTGCGGTGGTGAGTCCCAACCCCGTCACACAGAGGTGTAGACAAGTTTTTTTTTATTTGGGTGCAACTAGATTTAAATATTATTAAGATAACAGCTGTTGAAGATTGTTTTCGATACTCTGATTGTAGGTGTGCCAGTCCATGATAACTCACAGTTTGCTCTTCAGTGCAGGAGGGGGTGCAATCCTCTGATCACCTCGGTGCTTGAAGTCTCTCTCTGCCTTCCAGGGCATCAGCTGCCTCTCAATGGCCAGGGCTGGGTTAAGGGTCTCTCCTGCAGCAGGCTCTGGCTCCTTTCTTCCCTGGCTGGAAAACGGCTCATCAAGCAGGTGCCCTCTTCCTGTGTGACGGGGAATTCTGTGTGCCTGGGTGATGCTCAGCTGTGTTTCTCTTGCTCTTCCTTCAGCCAGGCTGTCTGATTCCCTCCTTGTCTCAGCCTCTTTTTCTGTCTCTGTGGCCAATGTCGGATCCCCTCTCTCTGGGAAGACCTAGGATAGGTCCAGCCAGCTGCCACTCTTCTGGAGCTGATTCCCAGTGCCTCCTGACTGGCTCTTCTCTACCACCGCCACCTCCACCTACACTAGTTCCATGTGCTCTGTACCCAAAGGGAAGGGGTAGCCAGACCTCATGGAGCCCATGATTCTCTGACATGAATCCCATCATGCTTGGAATCAAAAGGCCTCCCGCTGCCGTTTTATTTGTAGTCTTCTCCTTGTCTGTGAAGTACCAACAGATCAGGCCTAGGCTGCGCCATTTCTTCATTCTGCCATATGATAGACTGTTCTACAAAGAAGCAGTGACTATATCAAACTAAGAGGCCAGTTCAGTTTGCCAGAGTGTTGTGTTTTTAATTTTGCAGTCCTATATCGTTCTTACTGAGCAGTAGCTGCGTGAAGTATACAAACAAAGTGTGTTTTCCAAGCGCTAAAAGGAAATAATTGAAACATGGCAGTACAAAAGAGGAAACTAAAGTTCCAACAACAAGTGGATCGACTTCTGCCAGTTGTAATACTGAGCTGTCTCCTCCATTGCCAGCAACAGAAATCAAATGCCAGCTGCCTGTACTGTTAGCATGTCTGAAACACCTCATCAGCCACGACTTATGTCTTTCTCTTTGTGTAAATTTGGAAAACAAGCCATTTTTCTGGTCATCCTGGCTTGAGGATTTTCACTGGCTCCATTATTCTGAAGCTAGTGAGAGCACAATATGTTTCTACTGTTGTACAGCTGTTAAGAACAAACTATTTTTGACTAAGTACACAGAAGAAGCGTTCACAAATTCTTGATTATCTAATTGGAAAAAAGGCTCAAGACAAGTTTGAGAGGCACCAAGTTTCTTTGTGTCACCATGAAATGAAGCAGCTGATACTCTTCAAAAGACAACAAAGAATGTTGGTGCTATGCTAGGTTTTCAGTACTTTCGGAAGAAAGAAGCAAACAGGAAGATCTTAATGAGGATACTAAGTAGCACGAGGAGTACTTGTGGCACCTTAGAGACTAACAAATTTATTTGGGCATAAACTTTCGTGGGCTAAGGGTGGGCCCACAAAAGCTTATGCCCAAATACATTTGTTAGTCTCTAAGGTGCCACAAGTTCTTTTTGCTAATACAGACAAACACAGCTACCACTATGAAACCTAATTAGCATATGTTATCTTGCCAGACAAGGACTTCAGCTCTGTCTGCACTGGCACTTTCGTCAGTAAAACTTTTGTCGGTCAAGGGTGGAAAAAAAACAACCCTTCACTGACAAAAGCTTTACTGATGAAAAGCGCCGGTGTGGACAGTGCTATTGGTGGGAGATGCTCTCCTGCCAACAAAGCTCCCACCTCTCGTTGGCAGTGATTTTATTTTGTCAGCAGGAGAGCTCTCTCCTGCCAACAAAGAGCGGTTATACTGCATACCTTACAGCGGCACCGCTGTAGTGGCACAGCGGTGCCGCTGTAAGGTGTGCAGTGTAGACCTAGACTTGATGCTGAGGCTATTATACTGAACAAGCTGAAAAAATGCCCTTCAGTGGAAAGGTTTTGCACCTCAAAGCATGCAATGAAAGATCCTGACATGAGTTTGAATTGGTGGCATAGCAGCTCAAATGGAAAAGTTTCATGCCTTTTTGAACTGAACAAGGTTGAAAAGTCCTAAACATGGTAGATAATCTGTTCAAAACTTGGCATGCATCAGTCATTTTAGCAATAAAAGTCCAAGTGAAAATTATATTTATGAATTATATTTAATTCATTTCAGTCCATCTGATCAGGTGAAAGCTACAACTCATTCTGGGAGAATCTATCTGAAAAGTTTAATGTTGGAGATAGTCAGAATGCCTGAGCTTACAAGAAAGAGAAGTTCTGAAGAAAAGGTAATAGGGACAGGTGAACTCAGGTCCCCAAATTCAGCAAAGGAATTTTATAAGTATATCTACTTTGCAGTAATTGATTTTACACTGCCCAGTATACAATTAAGGTTTGAACAAAAAAGCTACAAAATTATTCAAAATCTTGCAACCCTTATAACTTAAAAAGTAGTTAAAATGCAAGTTTAAGACAAGCTTCAGGTGTATGGTTCTGATTTTAACCATGGTCAAATGATTACTCAGCTACATCTGTTGCAAGCCGACCATCAGTTTACAGAAAGATTATTAAAGTCAGTTCAGAAATGTCTCAGGTTGCTCGGCCAAACTGAACATCAGCTGTTTGCCAATGTGGTAAAGTTGATAAAACTGATTTTGGTGGTAGCAGCAAACAATGCCATAAATGAATGGAGTTTCAATGCTCTACATCAAATTAAAACATGGTTTTGATTCACCATGGGACAATCTCAGCTTAACTGGTGTATAATTTTACATGTATGGGTGTTGCAGAAGAATTTTATTTCAAGAAATCCAGGGCAAAGATTATTATTTGAAATGTTTTCAGATTTGTAAATTCTTTTTACTTATGTTTTAAATAGTAATGCTGTAATGAGTAGTTTTGTATCAGGACTAAATCTGTCCACCTTTCATAAACTGAAAGCAAAGCAAAGCAAAATTCTGTTCCAAACTCAGTGTTTTCTCTATTTATTAATACAACCCTAATATTTTTGGGGTGGGTGAAGACCCCCAAGTCCTCATTGTCTTTGCGCATGAACTAAGAGCAGTATTAGGCCCTAGGGTTTTTTTTAACCCTGCTTCCTCTCCCCTTCAGAAAGTTTGTGTACTCTTTTAAAATTGACCTTTTAATTTCTGGCTATATGAGGAGAGTCCAGGAGTTTCTGATGTTCATTCAGGCTTCACACACCAAATCAATAGAATAAAAGAAGCCTGGAAGAAGGGGCAACACTATTTCCTTAAGCACTTGCTGAAGTCTAAAACTGAGCTTCCTTCTTCTGTGTCCAGTGCCCCTCTGTGCTCCCAGACCTTTGAACAATTGAGTTTTATTCACAGAACTGCTCATGGATTATAAACTCACACATGTAAATGTTCTCATGGAAGTAAAATTCTTTGTGATCTGGGACCTTGCTTGACATACCAGAGGGACAGGATGCCCAGAACCCCTTTCTAGAGCTCTGGCCCGGAGGCCATTAACTGAGCCAGGAAAAGATCTGACCAAGTCCTTTCCAAAAAGGATCATGCACACATTTACAATTATTTTGTATAAATAAATATGATGAGAGACAAGTGTAGACTCTGCACTCAGCCAATAGCATAACAAAACCCTATTTGTTCTAGCAGTGCTGCCTCAGGTCAACATAAGTATAAGGGAGAGGGTTTAGAATGGCTAAAATATTCTAATTCTGCTTATCTGCTTCCTCCCCAGAAACTTTTTCCTTTCCTGAGAGACTCAAAGCGCCAATGGCTTCTTCAAGACTGGTTGGTTTTAAGACTTCCATTCATCCAATTAGGGAATAGAAACAATATAATGTGACTTATCACAATTAACCAATGTAGCTCACATTTTGAATTTCAAGTATCAAATGCACAGAGGAAGCTGTTCAGGACTCATCCAAAGAGGAACAAAACATTTTAAATCTTGGAAAAAATTGTCACCTAAATTGGAATGATGAATAAATCTGGAATTTGCAGCGTGTTCTAAAAGCAGGGGGAAAAGGCTAATTTCATGGGGGAAATAGTCAGTTCTCAGCATACCTACATATACTGCACACCTGTATACATAGGAATTTTTAATGAGGCCATCCTGTGGGATCTGAATGTAAATAACACAAACACTCAGCCCGTAGGATTGTCTCCCCCATTCCTCCTTGTCCCCATGGTTCAGCGTGCATCAGCTTTGCCCTAGCCAACATTCACTTGTTGGCTCTATAAATCTTGTATTGCTTCACCACAACAGACACCAAAATCTGCTTCTTCTGTTGCAGGCATGCATGCATCATGGTACAAACGGAAAATATTGGATACTTTGAGCCACTGAACATTCAGCATTCAATCCTATTTGGTAACTGCAGTATTTGGAAAAGGAGCCATCACTACTGCAGAGTAATTAATAGCACCCACCATAGGATCTGTACAATGCTACGTGGGAGGTATGAGTATTTAAGTGGGAACACGTCCAGGATTTGGATCTGGCACCTCTCACACTTTTGTGATGGGCCTCATAAGAGCCAACACACCAGGGGTAGAACCAGAGACTTCCATAGCTTAAAGGGTAAGCTGCTATAGCTTCCTAGGAGGGAGGTAAGACTCATATCCTCTGCAGATCAGCACAGAAGGGGACCTACAGCTCACATGTACTAGTGGGTCACACACCTCATAGATACCTTCTGATAGCCACATCATCTGGTCTTTAGCCATTGACAGCTGAGGGCAATGACTAGAACATACTAATGACGATGACATTTCATCTCCCCGTCACTGTGGCGAGACAGACCCAATTGATAAGATGTCTGTGCTAGGCTGGTGTGGTATTGCTTTGAGGGTTAGTTTACACCCCCGTAACCTCCAGAGAATCGGAAGCTCTTTGGGAACTGAGAGTAAAGGAAATAAACAAACAAAACCCTGCTGAAATGAACCGAGAAGCCTGCAAATATAGACCCCAGAATGTCAGGAAATGTATGTTATGTTTCCCCTGGCAATGTGAAAGTCCCGTTTTCACTTGCAGATTTCCCAGCCTCACAGCAATCGGGTATGATTAGTCAATGCAGAGGAATCAGTGTCATTACGAGAACATTAATATTAGAATTTCCTGACTTTTTGGGGTGTGTGTGTGTGGGGGGGGGGGTGGGGGGGGGTGTGTGTGATTCATGCAGCACAAATATAACTGCTGACACTCTGGCCATGCTGAGGGCTTCCTCACCAGATCTGTGGCTGAGCTGCCTGCACACAGAGACAGGCTTCCCCATTTTTCCTGTAGGTGCAACTGTGTGTTATACGTAGAGGTGGAGAACTGACACTGACTCTAGCTGCTCAGATGCTAACTAGTTAAGGGCACCCCAGTTTCCTGTGTAATGCTGAGTCCCAAACACACTCAGTATTTTAATCCAGTCATTTTTAACCAGGGGCTGGTTCTGAATTTTGCAGAGTTTGGGCTAGTGTGTTTGGACCCAGTCCTGGTTCAGATTAATATCTAGTCCAAACACACATTACAAGAATTTTATTATTATTTCTTCATGAAGAAATATTGCCACGGAGTTAAAACTGTGTATCTGTTATTAGCTCCAAACCATTAGGGAAAGACATGTATTATAAACAGAAAAGCAGAAAGTGATTTAGAATAAACATGGATTGAACCAATACTTCCGCCCCACTCACTCCACTGTACTGTATCTGTTGACTCCACTGATAGGTTTAACATTATCTATTGGTTGCTTCCTGGCACAGTTTGTAAATTGTCCGCACCAGCCCCTGGTGTGTGCGGACCTGACCTAGTGTGCAGGCATTGAAGGGACATCATTTAGTGGCCAACCTTTCAGATTGCACACTTTTTCCAAGTTGAATCCTTGCTATCAAGTCTGCTCCTGGCACTCAGTCCAACTACAGAGTGAAATTCTAACCTAGTTATGGGACAGCATACACAAAGCACCAGGCTTCCAGGAGCCTCAGAGAGGTGTTTCCAAAGCAAACGTCTTGTATGTAGGGCTATGATCTTAGTGGGAGTTTTCAGTGACCTCCATTATTTCCATCATGGCAAATACTAGTGAAACCAATGGTAAAATATGGCAATTCCCAAACCGTGGCTCTTCTCCGGGTGATGCCCCATCCAGGCCTATGCCTTTAATCTCTCAACACATGTTTCCAATTCACATGTTCAGATGATAATAACCTCACTATATCAGTTTTCACTTGTTAGACCAAAATGCCTTTTTGGTTTCAGGCTGCACATGTTGTACTACACTGTACAAGCAGGTTATTCTTAGAAACAAATCCATTTCCAAAAACATGCAGGTCAGCAGTTCAGCCTTTGGTTTCACTTTCTGCACTGTTCCCTTTATGCTCTGTTTCCAATCTCACCTCCCGGCTCATTCCCCTCACAACCCATCACCATTTGCCTGCTTTGCTATTTGTTCTGCACTAGTTGGTCTTTTCATTTGCTGAGCCTATAGGTTAAACAGAATGTCTCGTTTCACTTTCAGGTGTATTCTTACCCTTTTAAAAATAAATAAATCTAGCTAAATTTCAAAACAAATCATCTGACTTAAAAAATATTTTCCATTTTTTTGCAGCTGAATTTGTTTCCCAGATTTGACCCGCTTCTTGAATAGTTTTAGTTGACCCAGCACTGAATTTTTCAATAAACTGTGTCAACTTTTTTTTGCCTTGGTCCAATAGCAGAGTGAGAGTGAAACCCACAAACCCAGGCACTTTGGGATGGAGAATTCCCTTGTGACACTCCCTGTTATGCTAGTATATTGCAAGGCACAAGAGTTAGCAAAATCATCCATGTCTGAACAGTCCTACAAAATCTAGCATCACAGGGGAGGGTGGTGTAATGAACTGTCTAGTGTGCATTGGTATCCCTTGCCCTTTACTGGATGGGATCAGAGCTCCTCAACTCTGCATCATAGGCGCTATGCTGCTAAAAGCAAATGGAACTGGAGTGACTGAGGCCTGATGCGCAGCACAGTGTAACAACTTGGTAGTCTCACGTAGCTGCAGATGGTCATGTTAGTAGCCAGGCTGGGGGCTGCATGGAGTTAGTCATTTGTTTGCTCCTTTTTTTCCAGTATAAAACTATGCTCCTAAGGAGCTACCATAAAAAGAATGTAAGGATTGTTAAAGCTTTAAAACGTGAACTCTGCTCGCATGACACCAAAGCAACCCGGACAGGAGCAAAGTCCTTGCCCTCCTCTCATGTCCTTCTGCATGTCACGGTTTCGAGAGTTCATCATGTACTTACGTTGGTGTGATTGGTGCGCTGAGTGAGTTGTGTGCTTAGATTGGTACAACGAGTGCTCTCAATCAGTGGCGTGCTCATGGTATGATTGCTGTTCAGAGCTCTGGACGTCTCCCTGTAAGAACCTTTCTCAAAACTAACCCACTGCCTCCTCTCCAGCTCTGCGATCTGACACACCCCCAGGGAAAGTACAGTTAGAGATTGTCCTATACACCACCAGTGACACAGTCATTTCATAACAACTTTGTTTTCTAATTACTATGTACTGATCACAGATATCAACTATATCATCCAAAAGTCAAGTTCAGCCTATATATGGTCAGAAGATGGGGGTGCCAAGATGTCTGTTTTGTTCTGCTAGAATCAGATAGCTAGTGCCCATCACTACTCCAGTGGGCTGCAGCCAACTCACATTGTAGAACGTTGATTTTCTTTACAATTAAAGAAGCTACATGCCTGACTGTTAGCACGACACTTCCCCTTGCTGAGACCAAGCATCTGGGGGGTAGAGTGAGGGGCGCGGGAGATAGTGGATGAGGGACCAGAGACAACAAGAAGCATAAACTGATGTTTCAGGATTGTCACAGATGCTGACAGATGCACCGGAATTAGCTGAAAGTTGCACCTAATAACACTAGTGAAAGAAGCTTCCCTTGATACCCCCGCCTCTCTGTCTTGGCTGAAGGACCCTTTGGCTCTCAGCAGAGAGCAGATACCTGCTGGCATGCAGTGGGTTAATACAAAGGTATTAACACTGATGATGTTTGCACAGCCAGGGCTAACCTGGCCTCACCTGGCCTCTTCCCTTCCACAAGTGTGAGGTATCGTTACAGGTGCAGTAAGACTGAGCCTATAGCTCTGTTCAGTAATTAGAGCCTCATTCTGGAAGAAGGGAATTTACAATATTCCTGCAGAGCGCAGTACACAGGAGCCGGGTACATGCGCTCCAGGACTTTTGCAAAGTGGGGCTGTGGGAGCTGGCTGAGAATGTGACGTGTGGTTTGGGATGCTCAGTGTGACTGTGGTGGCAAAGGGGGCAGTGAGAGCCAGGGGCTTACTCTGGGGTAGCTCGTGTTTTGAGTGTGTCATGGGGATCAGCACCAGCTCTTGTTTCTTGCTTGGTTGTTTGGTTGGTCCGCTTGTGTTCACCTGCCACAGCCTCGTGGCAACACCCCTCACTGGGAGCACTTCCCCAATCAGCCGTCCCCTGCCACAGCCTTCTCCCAGGGCTGTTTTTAACCCCTTCAGGTCTGAGCGGGGTGCTCACCCCGCTACAGAAGGTGATGGGCTTCTTTGCAACCAGCAAGGTCTTTCATACAGTGTTGAGCTTGGATGCAGCATCAAGGCTAATACTGATGCTTACTCTGACTGCATACTGTCCTCACGAGATTTTCCCACCTTCTCCAGGGAGCTGGGCCCTGGCCATGTTCCAAGACCACATTCCTGTTGCTAAGATTAGAGTTAAGAATTTACTTTACAGCATGGCCAGTGTCATGTGTCTGTTGCTTTTTCTAAGTGGAGGGCCCATCTCGGTTGTGGGTTGTGGTAGTGACCTACTGACTGTGAATAATGTATGGTCTGTGTAGCAAGGCAGGTATTCCCCGTAACTCAGCACTTCTAAGGTTTTGGATCAGTGCTTGGAATATGCATTTGAACCACCGTAACTGTCTTTTAACAAAGTTCTTTTCTCTTTTAATTTCCCAGGTTTTTTTTAAAATTGATCTGTACATTGATCACAACTTCAGTGTATTTATAGATTGTTATTTGTTGGCTGTTGTAAACTGTTAATTTAAAAAAATCCATGCCTCACCTTGGTAATGACTTGTGTAAGCAGAAGTAGTAATTAAAGCACAAAAGGTGTATGAATACCCTTTAAACTAGTTGTATGACAGACGTCTCCATTTATGATTGTTCTGTATGGGTGTGAAAATGAATCAGTATAGCTCAGAAATCCCATGCATTTTCAATAGAAATGTTTCTTGTTATTAAGTGAAGACTCTGTATGTACCCAAATGAGCATTTTTCTGAAGGAAATCCCTCAGTATACAGATCAGAGTAATACATCAAGCCACAGTTATCTGATACTCAGTGCTGTCTCCTACATAATGATTGCAAAAAAATAATGTGACCAGTTTGTTGATTAAAATATTTTTCTCTTAACATTATTTCATGAATTGCTGCCATAGCTACTGTTGACAGTTTTAAATAGTGTGGCTTCAGGCTGCCACACTTATTTCATGTGAAGACTGAAATCTAATTTCTAATGGGTACAAAACACAGTAAATAATGGGCACAAAACACAGGTTCCTCCATATCTTATGTGTCCCGGAAGTGTCCAAACCCATCAAATCCATTTCTATTCTATAATGTACGTACTGGAGGGGTCCAAAGGAACATGAGACATTGCCCTGTTCAAATTGGGAGATTTTTGACTATGTATTAAAAACACCACTACCCACCTACCTCAAAACTCAGAGATTCATAGATTCTAAAACCATAAAGGACCATCGTGATCATCTAGTCTGACCTCCTGTATAGCACAGGCCAGAGAACCTCCCCAAAACAATTCCTGGAGCAGAGCTTTCAGAATAACATCCAGTCTTGATTTAAAAATTGTCAGTGATGGAGACTCCACCACAACCCATAGCAAATTGTTCCAATGGTGAATTACAGTCATTGTTAAAAATTTACACATTATTTCCAGTCTGAATTTGTCTACCTTCAACTTCCAGCTATTGGATTGTGTTAGACCTTTCTCTGCTAGATTGAAGAGCCTGTTATTAAATATTTGTTCCCCATGTAGGTCCTTACAGACTGTGATCAAGTCACCCCAGCCCTCTATTTGTTAAGCTAACTAGACTGAGCAATTTGAGTCTATCACTATAAGGCAGGTTTTCTAATCCTGTAATGATTCTCCTGGCTCTTCTCTGAACCCGCTCCAATTTATCAGCATCCTCCTTGAACTGTGGGCACCAGAACTGGACACAGGATTCCAGTAGTGGTTACACCAGTGCCAAAAACAAAGGTAAAATAATCCCTCTATTCTTACTTGCGGTTCCACTGTTTGCATATCCCAGGATCACATTAGCCCTTTTGGCCACAGTGTCACACTGTGATCTTATCTTCAGCTGACTATCCACCATCACCCTTAAAACTTTCTCAGAGACACTGCTTCCCAGGATAGAATCCCCTAACCTGTAAGTGTGGCCCACATTCTTTGTTCCCAGATGTACACATTTACATTTAGCCTTATTAAAACAAATATCATTTGCTTGTGTCCAGTTTATGAAATGATCTGGATTGCTCTGAATAGTGACCTGTCTTCTTCATTATTTACCACTCCCCCAGTTTTTGTGACATCTATAAACTTTATCAGTGATGATTTTATGTTTTCTTCCAGGACATTGATAAAAATGTTAGACAGCGTAGTGACAAGTACCGATCCCTACAGAACTCCACTGGAAACACACCAGTTCGATGATGATTCCCCATTTACAATCACACTTTGACACCTATCAGTTAGGCAGTTTTTAATCTATTTAATGAGTGCCATGTTAATTTTATCTCATTCTAGTTTTTTAATCAGAATGCTGCGTGGCACCAAATCGAACACCTTACAGAAGTCTAAGTACATGGTGTCAACACTATGACTTTTATCAACCAAACTTGTAATCTCATAAAAAAGATGCCAAGTTTGTTTAACAGGTTCTATTTACCATAGACCCATGTTGATTTGCATTAATTACTTGACCCTACTTTCATTCATTATTAATCAAGTTCCATATGAGCTATTGCGGGGGGAGGGATAGCTCAGTGCTTTGAGCATTGGCCTGCTAAATCCAGGGTTATGAGTTCAATCCTTGAGAGGGCCATTTAGGGATCTGGGGCAAAAATTTGGGATTGGTCCTGCTTTGAGCAGGGGGTTGAACTAGATGACCTCCTAAGGTCCCTTCCAACCCTATGATTCTATTCCACTCTCTTGCTTCGGATCATTGTCAAGCTGACTGGCCTATTACTACCTGGGAAATTGGCATAACATTAGCTTTCCTCCAATCTTCTGGAACTTTCCCAGTCCTCTAAGACTTATTGAAAATTGATATTAACAGTCCAATGAGTTCCCCAGCCAGCTCTTTTAAAACTCTTGGATACAATTTATCTGGACCTGCTGACTTGAAAATGCCTAACTTTAGTAATTTCTGTTTAATGTCCTCCAGACATGCTAGTGGAATGGAAAGAATGTTATCATCATGATATGATGAGACTATATCATTTTCCCCCTCAGATATAGAACAGAAATATTTATTGAACACTTCTGCCTTTTTCTGCATTATTAATGATAATTATGCCATTTCCAGCTAGTAATGGAACGATCCCATTGTCAGGATTCTTTTTGTTCCTAATATATTTAAAAATCTTCTTACTGTACTTAACTCTGTTTGCCATAGATTTCTCCTTGTGTCCGTTTGGTTCCCTTTTCAATTTTCTACAATTCCTAACTTCTGGTTTATATTCATTACTATCAATTTTCCCTTTCTTCCATTTGTTATATATTATTATTTAAATTTTTTTTATAGCTGCCTTCACTTCCCCTCCAAACCAGGTTGGTTTATTTAACCAATATGGGCTTCCTCCTTAATTGTGGCATTGTGGCTTTTTAGGCTTCTATTAAGGTGTTCTTAAATTATTCCCAATTATCATTCACTCAGACATTCATCCTCTTTTCCAACTACTGCTTACATTTCTCATTTGTCTCTGAACAATAGCTGATTCCCAGATCCTCTCACATGTTTGCACTGTCAAACTGAAATCTGTAATGCAATCTTGACTATGCTGTTGCGACCTGCTGCGGCAGAATATGTATCAAAATCTGGAAATCTAACAGTGAATCCTGCCAGAATTGACAGGCTTCCAAAAAGACTGTTCTGTGCTTTGTTCAGCGTAGTACTGCAAATCTGGCATTTCCTAAACACTATGTTTGTCTGAAATCTTGTATGTTCCATCCCAGCTTCCCCTCCACTCTCCCTATATCCCAGAGAGAATTCCGCAGCACCTTTTCAATCCGACTCCGTTGCCTTCTTTCTGTGTGCTCAGAAGATAGTTTAATTAATAGATCCTTCTCATTCTGCTCTTCTTTCTTGGGTGCAGTCATACATCTGAACCAAGGGGCTATGCACTGCAGTCCCTGTCACACTGATTCCAGGATACCCTTTGAAACAGAGAGACTACTCATTCAAAGGGAATTCCTGTCTCTTCTGACAGATCTAGAATAGGCCCCAGTTTCTGTCCCTTCCCGATAACACAGAAATCTCAGCATAGATGAGCTGAGGCTCAGTCACTGCTCAAACATACTGGCCCTCCTCACTGAAGAATTTCTGTGGAGAGATTTCTCTTCCTTGGCATTTCATTGTCACTTCATTATCTCGCAGCATCTCACAGCATCCAGACTGGATCATTACACCTGCCAAAACTGTATGCAAATAATTTAAAGGCTTTAGCCCAGGACAAGATGAGTCTGGAATATGTCGCTCCTTCTTGCTATTTACCTCCAATCCAGGGAGTTCTATACCAGAGTCATCAAGGGACTCAAGGTGGAAAATCCAAGACTGCGGTTTCTTTCACTGTTGCTCTGCACTCTTAACCAATGTGGGGAAATTCCATTGGGATTGTCCAGAAGGCACAGCGACAGACTGCAAACTGATCCCTTATCATCTACCTGATCTTAAATCACCTCTGAGTCTCTGCTTGATCTTTGTGCTGTGCTTACTACCCATTTGTAAATTACACATGTGCTAACTCCGTAAGATGGTACATTAACCATAGGAAAACATAGGTGTTGGAACTAGAGGTGCGGGGGGTGCTGCAGCACTACCTGATTTGAAGTGGTTTCCATTATATACAGGATTTACAGTTTGGTTCAGTGGCTCTCAGCACTCCCACTATATAATTTGTTCCATCACTCCTCTAGAGCAACTTCCGTGTACACGGTGCTGAATTCTCACACAATAACTAGGCTGCGACATCAGCCATCTGGTCACTCTCTGGAGCACTCCCACATGTCCTTCCGGCTTCTTTGAAAGAGCAGTGGTATTTCCTTTCTTGCCCCCCCTTCTTAACTTCCTCTGACAGTGTGTTCAGAACCATTTGGCTCTGCATGGTCTCTCCCTCCCTAGTGCCAGAATCCCATTGCAGGTCTGAGTCCCTTACAAACCCCTGAAAGGAAGGGAAGACTTATTATCCTCATTTTATGGGGGCAGGGGTAGGGAAAATGATGCCTGGCAAGGAGGGGTGAGCTGCTCAAAGTCCCAAGGGTAGTTAATGGCAGAGTGGGAACAGAACCCAGCCCTGCCCGCACTGACTGGACCCTTTCCCCCTTTGTTCTTGAGCTAGGGCCTTTCCTCTGCCTCCCCGCCAGCAGGTGGCAGGAAATCTCCTTCCTCCTGTTGGTTGCTAGGGGTGAACATCCCAGCCATTGGAGTTCCCATTGTCTTTCCAAACCCATTGATGTGGGCTGGTTTTCAGCTGGTCCTTTTCTGGCCCATTCAGCCCATCCCAAACAGGACAGTTACACCAACACCTCCTGTCCCCAGCTCTTCTCCAAGACGCCAAAGAAACTTTCTAACTTTTTACACTCCATGCCTGGCAATGGAAAGCCTGGGAGAAACTGAGGCAGACATAGAACTCATAAAAATATTACCAAAATCCCCACTTTCTCACAAGGTGACTCTCAGCCTGCCTCCCAGTAGGCCAGATAAGGACACATGCTCTCTCTGCACAGTGACATGCCCAGTGTTAGTGCCTGAGTGAGGCATATGCACACACCCTTATGGTTTTCAGAGGATTGGGGAAATGCTGCATCCGGGGCATTCATTCCTCCATAATTCACAGAACACCCACACTTTATTAAGGGAATCTGGGGGTGAACAGCAATCAGAACCTGTCTGCTTCACCCCAGCCTTGGGAGCCCAGGTCAGTACCCAGGGGTAGTGTTATGGAAAGGGTAGTTAGCATGCGATAGGGCGGAGCAGGACAGCAACTGCGCATTAGGCAGGGAGTGAGTTAACAGGAACACCCTTAGCAGGAGGCTAAAGCTTCATTTGCCCATTGGACGCAGTGAGCTCAGCGCAGGCGGAACCTCCCCAGGTGGCTGAAGTCCTGGATGTGGGGCCGGTCTTGCTCCCTTTGGACTCATGGGAGTTTAATTAATGTCTTTGTCTGGGCCCTCATTTAACGAACCTCTTGCTCCTGTAATGTCCTCTAGAGCAGCAGCCATCTGTGCTGCCAATACTGGTGACAGCAGGGTGGTCGGGTACCTGTGACCTGCCTCGCACCAAAGAACATTTCCCTTCACTTCGGGAAAAACAAGGGATTCCAGTTAATTCAGCCTCATTCTTCCAGCCAACGTGGTGAAATGGCCAATACATGAGACCTCTGGGCCAACCCCCTCCCACTGAGGGACCTGGGGGAGGAACACTCCTCAGTGAATACGCCTGCCTTTCTCCCATGGTCATCTAATGCGGCTGCTTTCCTGCAAAGCAGAATCAGACAGTTTTATTTGGGGAATAAAATAAAGCACTGAAAGTCACAGCAGCCCAGAGCAAGTGCAAGTCAAAGTGTCCGGAGCAAGTGAAAGCACAGGAGAAGGATTCACTGTAGGGGAAGGAAAGATGAATGGATCTCCAAGCTTGTTAAGAAAAAGGTCATTTGCCTCGATGCCAGATTTTAGAGCTTGCTTGGAACAGGGACTCACACCCAGCCAGAGCCAGCACTGACACACCCAGGGCAGTCCCAGGAGGTCAATGGAGGACTTAGCTCCTGCGCCCCCAGGAGCTAAGTCAGTGCAGAATTACCCTGTGAAACCTTCTGTATGACATTCCAGTGTAGGTTGGCCAGATGCCCAGTTTTCAGATCTACTGACTGGACACTCAAAGTCCGGTTACTGTGGGTGGGGGAGACAGGGAGGTGCCAGGTCATTAACCCTTGCCAGCCCCTACTCAGCCAGGGCCACCACCTACCTGTGTGGGGTGGCTGCAGCTCCCAACCCCAGCTCTGCAGGCAAGTCCCTTCCAACCTAGACGGAGGGTGGCATGTGTGTGTGTGGGAGAGCAGCAAGCAATGGAGGGAGGGGGGAAGAGGAGCGTACGAGGGGCAGGGTCTTGGGGTAAGAGGCAGGGTGGGGTGGGGTCTCGGGGGAAGAGGCAGAGCAGAAGAGGGGCTCTTCGGGCAGAGGCGGGGCCTCGGGGGAAGAGGCAGGGCAGAGGAGGTTCTGGCACTCCTGTTGGAATAACCAGTTTTCAAATATTCCAAAGTTGGCAACCCTATTCCTGTGCCAAGCACAGAGGGCTAAATCCCCTCCCAGGACTTGTGTCATCTCCAGAGTGTCACAGCCCGAGATCACCCTTCCCTTCCAAGTGCTCCCTCCAGTTCTCAGCACAGAGCTTGAGATCAACTCTTAGCCTGAGGGCCGAGGAACACAGTAAACACCTGTCCTCAGAGACATCTGTGGCAGAGATCCCAGGCAGCATGAGGATCCAGTTAATTGGGGAGGCTGGAAAGACAGGAACTAACCCCGAAGGAAAAGCGTGCCCTGCGAGGAGGGGTGCCTCACACTGGCCAAGACAATGTCAGAAGATAAATCTCCAGAAGACGGAGGGAAGAGTTTTAGCAAAGCCCTAGATTCTTGCAATACAGGGAGTGGGTGAGTGCAGGGATCAATGGGAAATGAATGGCAGGATTGCATCTGTGGGAAGGAGACACACGCAGGAGAACAGTCCTGAATTTATGGGTGAGAAGAGTTTATTTAAATTAACCGGAATTATTGAAGATCTGAAACCCAGGTAACGTCCACACGGAGAAGGTGAGCAGCATGACCTTCATGCACAGCATCATAATGAGCTGTTGTTTTAACAGGACTGGCTTTGGATGCAATTGAAATGGGATTAAGTTCCAGGATGGGAGTTGTGAATCTGCGCAGGCCTGCGCCTGCCCTGCTCTCTGATTGCACGGGTGCCATCCCTGGCTTTAGCACATTCCCCGAGGCAATGCTCCTGCCAGACAAGACACTTAGTAGGACTGCAGCCTGAGAGGGAGTGTTATGGCACCAGCCATGGAGTTCTAGCAAGCAGCAAAGGCTGGACTAATCTCTCTTCTCATTGGCAGTTATCTTTCCCCTCGACTGCAGAGCGTTGAGCTTGGACTCCCCTGGGCAGCACTAGAGTTTCATGCTGCAGTTCAGTGCCAGTCAGAGGAGAAAACCCCACTTGTTTGCTGAGAAGGAGCAGCCAGCAGGGTGCTCCATAGGCAGAAGGGGAGGATCCACTGGGAACATACCCTGTCATTCCCTACAGGAAGCCGAGCTGTTTTGTGAGCAAAGTTTTAACTGAATCTATTAAATGGGACCTGACAATTCTGGGGAGGCATTAACCCCAGGAGGCTCCACCCAGAGCTGCTCCTTGGGAAAGTCCTTGCAGCTCATCAGTGTGTGCATCACCAGGCTTCCTGCCACAGAGGGCCACAGATCTCCCCCCCCCCCCCCCACCGGGGACTTTTGCCTAAGAAGCTACCATTCACTACAGCCACTGGGTTTAGCAGGGAGAAACCTAGAAATGCCAGGTTAATGCACACAAACTACCTTAACTCCGCCCTGCAGTGACACTGTGCCATAACCACAGCATTATGGTTAAACTGTGTTAGTGTTTTGTTCCCAGATAATCTGATCTGATGACATTTAGAACAGTTTTTAAAGTCAGATTTTTTGCCATATTTTTCCATTGTGGTGACACTACTGGGCAGGGTATGGTTGTTCGGCTGCCCTAATTGCATTTCCACAGCTATGTGTGTTTGTGACGTTACACCCCATATTCTTCATAGAAATACGGTTATGATATGAATATGGTATAACTAAAATATATTTGATGCAAGATGCATCTTGTAAGATATCATTGGAAAGGTTATAATTTACTGAATGTGTTTATCCAATTTGTATGCATGTATCATTTTTGTATCTGAAGCTGGGAATATTGACCATGTCTCTGTATTTCAAATGTGCTACGCTGGATGAGGCCAAACAATGTTAGTGGCTTATTGAAGAAATGCACACAAGCATAAGGAACTGTGTGCAATAGAAACCTCTCAGAGGTAGCTCTATACAATGGGAACTGTTTGACCCAGGTCACAGCAAAAAAGCTTTCCAGCAAGTGGGGGGAAGATATAAAAGAGGGACAATAGCAACATGAGTGGCCCTCACTCTCCCTACAACAACACACCTGAAAAAACCTGAGGAACAAAGACTGAACTGTGAGAAGTGATGGTGCCAGGTTAAGATCTTTAGCCTGTGTAAGAAAACCTGGGAAAGCCAAGGCAACCTGTGCCTTAAGAATCTGCCAGCCTGTTTATCACTCAGGGTGAGAATTTGTTAATTTGTATCCTACCTATCTAGTCTGTTAAATTCAGTCTGTGTCTGTTGTTTATTTACTAAGGTAATCTGCTTTGTTTGCTATCTCTTTAACCACTTAAAATTCACCTTTTGTAGTTAATAAACTTATTTCTTGTTTATAATAAAACTCAATTTATGTAATTTCTAACTGGGGGGCAAGAAGTCATGCACATCTCTCTTCGCATTGAGGAAGAGGGCGGATTTTTATGAGCTTGCACTGTGCAGATTTTTCTATACAGTGCAAGACAGTTTTATTTTGGGTTTATCTCCCAAAAGGGGTGTGCATGTGAGTGCTGGGGGAGCCTGTGTCTGCAGTGGGGTGTGGCCTTACCTGTGTGTGTGTGTGCTGCAAGAGGCCGGAGAGCCTAATTCAGCAAAGCAAGGAGAGGGAACCCAAGGTGCTTAAGCAGGAGAGGCTCAGTACATCAGGTGGCATCCCAGAAGGGGGGGTCCAACCCGTCACAGTGTTTGTATTGATTTTCAGTTTAACTGTAGCTTTGCATTGATTTTCAGTTTAACCGTAGCTTTGGGGTTTGTGACGCTTGGCTCAAGGATAATTACAACAGCCCGTTATGTGTTTTGCTGTCCACTCTCTCTGCCTGAACTCCAATTTATTGTCATTTCTTGTATAGGGCTTTGTCTACACTTGGAATGTTACAGCAGCACAGCTGCGTTGCTGTAGCGCTATAGTGTAGACACTGCTTATGCCAATGGGAGTGGCTCTTCCATCGGCGTAGTTAAGGCACCTCCTCGAGAGGCAGTAGCTAGGTCAACAGACGAATTCTTCCATTGGCCAAGTGCTGACTACAATGGGGTGAGTTGTTTTAACGGTGCTGCTCAGTGAGCGTGGATTTTTCACACCCCTGAGCGACGTAGTTAAGCGACTTACTTTTCTAGTGTAGACAAGGCCTAGGAGCACACACAAGATTCCTGCTCTGCTTGTCTGTGTTCGTGTTGCCTGCTGCACCCTTAAAAACGGCCCTTAGACCAAAGTCCATCTAGCCCAGTATCCAGTCTTCCGACAGTGGCCAGTGCCGGGTGCCCTAGAGGGAATGAACAGTACAGGAAATCATCCAGTGATCCATCCCCTGTCGCCCATTCCCAGCTTCTGGCAAAAAACCCTTACTCTTGTAGAGAAGTGTAAAATGATTATGATTGTCTGTGAATCACCAGAGCATGGGGCTCAGCTCAGGCATGCTCTCAGCACAGCTAACAGAGGCTCAGTGAAGTGGGAATTGAAAAGCACCCTGTTTTTCCAGCTTCAGAGCAAAGCAGACCACAGATGAGAGCAGCCCGGCCTCCCCGGAGGGGAGGGATGGTAGTGGGACCGGCTCAATGTCCAGGGCAGGCACTCGGATAGGGCTGGAGTGTTGCTTGCTTCTATTGCTGTTACAGCAGAAGCATGAGCTACCCTCAGGGCACACGGCAGGATCTGACGCCATGGCGTTTCCCTGGGAAGGTCCCAGGTGAAGGTGTTCTGCTTATGAGGACCTGGGTATCGTTGGAGTGTGGGGATGGCACACGAGTCTGGCATGTCCCAGGGCATGTCTACGCGACAAGCTTAAGTTGGCCTATGTTAGGTCCACTACAGCCACTGCAGTAATTACTGCGATGGTTCACATCCACACTGCTCTCCTGTCGATCGTGCGCGTCCTCCCCAGGAGCACTTCCACCAACTTCAGAGAGGCTGAGAGCCAGGGCTTTCAGCTCTCTGCAGCTCCCTGCCTGGAGCCCGGCTGCCCCCGGGTTCCCGGCTCCCTGCTCCCACCCCCAGCTCCAGGCTGCCTGCTCCCCACCAGGAGTGGGCCAGCCGCCCGGGCTCTTGGCTCCCCGCTCTACATGGACACTGTGTCACCCTAGCTACACCGACATAAGCTACGCCTCTCACAGAACTGGCGTTCTTATGTCAGTGTGGTAGGGCACTTACTTGGGCGGGAGCAAGGCTGTAGTGTGTACACTCATATTAGCTGCCTTATGTCAACCTAACTCTGTAGTGCAGACCAGGGCCCCGTCCGGTTCCAACCCAGTTGCAGGTCAGTGCTCTCTGAGTGCAAGTCGGTGTAAACTGGGGCCACACAGGGCATGGTCAGGAAGTTGCTCCAGGCCCTTCTTTGTACAAAATGGTGTTCACCTTTGGGCCTGACAAAAGGCGAAGGAAGGAGCTGGTGAAGCAAACACTACCCGCCCCTCCGCCCCTTGCTTTACTTTTCACTAGCACCAAAGTCTGAAAGGAGGCAAATCACTTTTATTGAGTTGGACAAATGACATACCAGCAAATGTTCTTTTCTAACCTTTCCCTGCAAAAATATCTTCAAATAATAGGATTGTGTTTTTCCAAAAATGTTCCTTATTGCTTTACATCAGTATCCCATTAAAGCGTGGCATTAGCGTTCCTTTATTAATGGAATACGACACACAAGTCTTATTATATTAGTGATTTTCACAGTGTAACTTAGTAAGCTATTTTTAATATTCTTATGGACACACGCCAGCGTGAGAATATATTTATATTCGATAGCAGAGAAATACATTTTCAGCTGGTTTTGACTGACTTTTTAAATTGCCCAGGAGTGCAGAGGAATGTGACCCATCCAGCCAAGTGTGGATACGAAGGCAAGAAGAGCCTCAGAACCAGTGGAGAGCAAAACATGCCCTGGGCTTTGCCGGGCTGAAATCCTGTTGCCATTGAAGTCAATAGCAAACACTGCCCAGCTGCTGGGGAGGGCAGATGAGAGAGAATTGATACTATGGACAGTCACTTCTCCTCCTTCCCAGCCAATAGGCCGAATTCATTGCTGCTCCCCCAGTGGAGTTACACCAGGGGCATTGCCTTTAATCCTGTCATTGCTAGTGAAGGAGCCCACATCTGAACAAAATCTGAACACAGACAGACAGACTGACAGGCTCCCCGCTACCCCTTATTGGGGCTCCATAGCCCAGAGAAATGTCCTCCCCTGCCCAAGACAGCTGCTTCCTTTTGAGCTTAATCTCCTTCCTGTGTGTGCCTGTCTAGTAATGCCTGCCTCCTCCTCCTTTCCTCCCCTCCAGCCAGGCCTGGGTGGGGGCTGAGTCCAGCTATCTTCACTCCTCACCCTTCAGCCCATGACAGTCAGGGTGCAGGTTCCCCAAGGGACACAGGAGGGCTGAACCCCAAAGCGTACTCAACTGAATCAACTGGTTGTATGTAATGTTATTGTGTATAAAAGTAGGCCAAGTAAGGTCTTGTATGAAAGCTTATAATGTTCTGAACATGATGGTCATTATGAGGTCTGTATACAGGCCCTGGATAGGAATCGGTGTATTTATCAATAGATAACAGGCACTCAGGACCGGTACTACAATCTCAAGTACACCTTGCAGGAGTGAGGGGCTCCTCCCAAGCCAGTTGTTTACATGACACTAACTTCAAATACCCATCCATGAAAAGACAACGGTGGACCACTAGAGTTAAAGGGAAAACACTGAACCAACTTGAAACTGAATAGAAAACTCCAGTCTTGGAGAAATAAGAGAAGAGGGAATTTCCCCCACCGTGAATCACCATAGCCTGAGAGAGAAAAACCTGCAAATAGGCAAAAGAGAAGGGTTTGACATGAAGGCTATCCAGAAACTGAGGAGCAGCCACTAAGTGGGGTGCTGCCTGTGAAACACTGGATTCCCTCTGGGATGGGGGTACTCTGGGAACCTGTTCAGAGGCAATAGGTAACTTATCTTAGAAAAGGAAGTTCACTCATATCAAAGTGTGAAGCCGAAAGTTTATGTATGTTTATTTTCTGTGTAATTTGTCTGTGTTGCTTTTCCTCACTATACCACCGTTGGACTTGGGGCTTTTCTATTAAACCTTTTGTTTAGTTTTACCTAAGCAGGTCTCTGGTGTGCAGACTGTGCGGAGTGCGTGTGCCCTGCTGAAGTGATTACTGGGAGCTGGTTTTGCTCCCTGGGGGGTGACAAACCAGACGGGAACAGTCTGAGCATCTGCAGGTTAAGAACTTGGGGTAGGCGGATTTGGGGAGACTCTGGACTGGAAGGGCTGCTGGAGTCACCCTGCAAGGAGTAACTAGGCTGGTGGAAGCCAGGGTGAGACCATGTGCTTATGGCTGGCTACGGGTGTCAGGGCTCTGAGCCACAGCAGCACAGCCCTAAGGTGTGCAAGGGTACAGGACAGGCGGTGACAGGACCCCTTAATAGTGTGAGTGATCCACAAAATGTCCCAAGCACTTTCCCATCTGCAGAACTCCCAGGCAGACAGAGGCCTGGGCTGGGGCTGCCTGGAGGGGTGGGGCACGGCCAGCCACTAGGATCCTCACAGGACCCACATTTTCAGTTTGTATGAATAAGCCAATGTGGCCAGCTCCGCAGAGGCCCATCTAAGGGGGCCTGTGGAGCTGGGAGGCCTTTCTTATTTCAGAGCTGCAGCACAGCAGGAATTCCTTCACCTGGATGTGACCAAATTCAGCTCTGCTGACACATTAGGCCCCTCCTGGTAACTAAGCAGGAAGCTCCCTGCTGAGGGTATGCCCGCTGAATGCCATGGCTTGCTCAGGGCAGTGTGTGCTACGTTGGCTAGGGAGTGTTTGCAGGGTCAGGCCCGTGGGCATGAGGAGGCTGCAGTGCATATCTGCACTCCTGTACCGCCCCTCCGTCAGCATGCAGGAGGGGGCATTCCGAAGGATGCTGCTGTCATTCCCTGAGGTGACGCACAGCCTCCACTAGCAGCACTTGCCACTGGGGGCCATCACAAAGAGGCTGAAATTGTCCCTAGCCCAGCCGAAGGAGCTAGTGACTGAACAGCACTCTCCTCACCACTTCTAAACAGGCCTCAGCTGCCAACAGATGGATGTAATCTCGAAACCCCAAGAACCACAGCACCAGGCTGCAGGGCCATTGGAAATACCTGGAGGAATCTCTGGCGAGATCTCCACCGTGACAGCAATGTTTACTGGGATTTGTGCATCCGTCGGGAAGCACTCTGTCATGTTTACATTATTATTATGATTCTTCCTGCTTTATTCACATCTTTGTTGTAACTGCGGGCTTCAGAGTGCGGCCTCAGCGGGTTGCAAACCCAGCCTGGAGGACAGGACGTGCCGTGCTCTCAAAGACTGTAATGAATCTGGAAAGGATCCTGTAACTGCAACACAGCCACAGCTCCTTGCATTGTTCCGGAAAGCTCAGCGGGTCAGTGCAGGAGCATTGTTAGCTGTACATGGCAGAGAGGCCTTAGTAGGTTCTGTGCGGAGTCCGTGTGTTGGGATAATCAGCTTTAAGCTAGGGAGGAGTCAGATCCTGCCCCACTTCCATGGCTCTGGAGAGCCCCACATACAGTGGGACCAATTTCATTCTGCAATGCCAGCAAGGGCAGGATTTGTGCCAGATGCACTACACACGTTGCAGCACCTCGCTTAGCAGGCATCCCTGCATACCACTGACAGGCAGAGCATGGCGGGATGGGGAGAAGTGGGCAGGGGGTTGCATGAACTCACCAACCCTTCCCCCACACTCAATGGAGCAGCAGTGTAGGAGTAACAGGGGTACTGCAGCCTCAGGGCTGCACTAGTGGCTGCACAGAGATTCTGCTGCCACTCTGGAGCCTAGGAAGGAAGATCCCCTTCCACCCAGGCTACGCAGAGCCCTCTGTGTCCAGCCTAGTGACTCAGGCCAGACCTAGCCATGCTTTCACAGGTAATGAAACAGCTCGGAATGTCTCTTCTTCGTCATTTAAAACCATGGAAGTGGCTTGCACAGAAGTAACAGAACACAGCCTCCTAGCCAGGCCTTTCCCCCCTTCTGGAGCCATTCTCCTAATGCCACTCATGCTTAGTACTGGGAAGTCCCTGCAGTGTTAAACATCTGTGTGAAATGTGACTGGGCCAGATGTTACTGGAAGATGATGCAGCATGGGGCTCGGAGACTGATGACTGTAAGTACAACTATTTCAAGCACATGCTGAGCTAGACTTTGGGAAAAACGTACCCACAACAAACATGAGAAAGAGCACAGACTCGGCCAAACCTCATGGGCAACAGCTATAGGAAGCCTCTGCTTGCCATGCAACCAGGGAACAGCTCACCATGCAACCAGGGAACAGCTCACCATGTAACCAGGGAAAAGCTCACCAGGGAACAGCTCACCATGCAACCAGGGAACAGCTCACCATGTAACCAGGGAAAAGCTCACCATGAAACCAGGGAACAGCTCACCATGCAGCCAGGGAACAGCTCACAAAGGAACCAGGGAAAAGCTCACCATGGAATGAGGGAACAGCTCACCATGCAGCCAGGGAACAGCTCACAAAGGAACTAGGGAACAGCTCATCATGGAACCAGAGTGTTTTGCCATGCAGCGAGAACCCAGAGCGTTTCCAGGGCTTACAAAGGAGCACTAGGGGCAGGCCTAGTCAGGGCCGGTGCAAGGATATTTTGCGCCCTAGGTGAAAATTCTACCTTGCGTCCCCCTGGCTGCATATCAGTTCATTGAGGGGCAAATCCCAACAAGCCTTTATAGACCCCAGGGGCCAGCCATGCCCAGGGGCAAGCCGTGCCCAGGCACTGCTCCCCAGACCAGGTTACCCCCTCCCCGCCCCCATCCACTCCCTCCACTTCCCACCCCCTGACTGCCCCCCTCAGAACTCCCAACCCCCTCGCTCCTTGTCCCCTGACTACCCCCTCCTGAGACCCACCACCCTAACTGCCCCCCTAGGATCCTACCCCCTACCTGTCCCCTGACTGCCCCAACCCTTATCCACACCCCAGACAGACCCCCAGGACTCCCACACCCCATTCAACCACTCCCTGTCCCCTGACTGCCCCCCCCAGAACTCCCGACCCATCCAACCACCCTGCTCCCTGTCCCCTGACTGCTCCGATCCCTCTTCACACCCCCTCCCCCTGACAGGCCCCCCCCAGAACTCCCGACCCATCCTACCCCCTCTGCTCCCTGACCCTTGACTATCCCAACCCCTCTCTACACCCCCGCCTCCTGACAGTCCCCCCCCCGAACTCCTGACCCTTCCAAACCCCCCTGCTCCCTGACTGCCCCCCGGGACTCCCCTTACCATGCCCCTGCCGCTGGAGCTGCTGGCTCCACGTGGAGGCAACATGCTGCTGGGTTGCCATGTGCATAGCCCCTCCCCCGCAGAGTGCTGAGGCAGCGGGAGGGGCAGCAGCGGCTCACACTCTCGGGAGCCACAGAACCCGAGCGCGGTGTGGGGGGAGCTGGGGGCACGCCTGCCTGGGCTGCGGCCCGGTGGGCCCCCCCCCCGCCGGGAGCTCCTGAAGCGGATGCATGTGGGTGGTGGACCCGGTGCACCCCCCGGCTCCCTCCTTGTCGTGCTTGGGCTCTGCAGCTCATAGACTCAGAGACTCATAGACTTTAAGGTCAGAAGGGACCATTATGATCATCTAGTCTGACCTCCTGCACAATGCAGGCCACAGAATCTCACCCACCCACTTCTGGGATAATCCTCTCACCTATGTCTCAGCTATTGAAGTCCTCAAATCATGGTTTAAAGACTTCAAGATGCAGAGAATCCTCCAGCAAGTGACCCATGCCCCATGCTGCAGAGGAAGGTGAAAAACCTCCAGGGCCTCTGCCAATCTACCTTGGAGGAAAATTCCTTCCCAACCCCAAATATGGCGATCAGCTGAACCCCGAGCATGTGGGCAAGACTCACCAGCCAGACACCCAGGAAAAAGTTCTCTGTAGTAACTTCTAACATCCCATCATTGACCATTGGTCCTATTTACCACTGATGGCAATTAATTGACCTTTGACTAAGATTATGCTATCCCATCAAACCATCCACTCCATAAACTTATCTAGCTTAATCTTGAAGCCAGATATGTCTTTTGCCCCCACTGCTTCCCTTGGAAGGCTGTTCCAGAACTTCACGCCTCTGATGGTTAGAAACCTTCGTCTAATTTCAAGTCTAAATTTCCTGCTGGCCAGTTTATATCCATTTGTTCTTGTGTCCACATTGGTACTGAGCTTAAATAATTTCTCTCCCTCCCTGGTATTTATCCCTCTGATATATTTAAAGAGAGCAATCATATCTCCCCTCAGCCTTCTTTTGGTTAAGGTAAACAAACCAAGCTCCTTGAGTTTCCTTTCATACAACAGGTTTTCCATTCCTCGGCTCATCCTAGTGGCCCTTCTTTGTACCTGTTCTAGTTTGAATTCATCCTTCTTAAACATGGGAGACCAGAACTGCACACAGTATTCCAGGGGAGGTCTCACCAATGCCTTTTATAATGGTACTAACACCTCCTTATCTCTACTAGAAATTCCTCGCCTAATGCATCCCAAGACCGCATTAGCTTTTTTCACAGCCATATCACATTGGCGACTCATAGTCATCCTGTGATCAACCAGGACTGCGAGGTCCTTTTCCTCTTCCATTACTTCCAACTGATGTGTCCCCAGCTTATAACCAAAATTCTTGTTATTAATCCCTAAATGCATAACCTTACACTTCTCACTATTAAATTTCATCCTATTACTATTACTCCAGTTTACTAGGTCATCTGCTGCCTCCACTGCCCCACGCCCCAGCGGCGGCTCGCATGCCCGGGAGCCGCAGAGCCCGAGCGTGGCAAGGGGGAAGCTGGGGGGTGCACGGGGGCTGGCGCCTGCATGCATCTCCTGCAACCTGCAGGAGCCCTGGGGGGGTGGGGGGCCGCCGGGACACAGCCTGAGCAGGAGGGGCGGGGGGTGCGACTGCTCCCTGCTAGCGGCGCTGCCGCCTTTGCAGGGCTGCTTTCCCCCCTGCACCGTGCCGGCTCCTCCATGGCTGGGGCTCGGTGCCCCCAACAGCTTGGCACCCTAGGCGAGCTACAGGAGTCTGGTTAGTCAATATAACAGGGTTCCTGCATTTGGATGCTGAACACACGCCTGTCCTGAATAGGGTGACCAGATGTCCCGATTTTATAGGGGCAGTCCTGATATTTGGGCCTTTTTCTTATATAGGCTCCTATTACCCCCCACCCTCTGTCCTGATTTTTCACACTTGCTGTCTGGTCACCCTAGTTCTGAAGCACCTGGCTTTCCAGCTCCCACTTGTGTCACAGCACAGGCTCTGTGTATGGCCTGCAGTAACCACCCCGTTATCTTTGGGTATGTCCAGAAGCCTCCCCACATGAATCCTTGGCACACACACACACACACACAGTGCGCGCACGCTCTCTCTCTCTCTCACACACACACACAGAGTTCTCTCTCTCTTTCTCTGTCTTTCTCTCTCTCTCTCTTACACACACACACACACACACAGAGACAGAGTGCACTCTCTTGTGGAGTCTTTACGTCTGTTATTTCTTGTTGTTCTCCTAATCTAAAAATAATTCAGAGTGAAAATATCTCGTTTCTCTTTGTGAATGGAGAAATATAATACAGACAGTCCATTAACCGAGAACTAATTCATTCCAGTACATTCAGAATTCATGGATCTTAAGGCCAGAAGGCAGCATTCTGATCCACTAGTCCAATGTTCCTCAGTCTCTTCAGACTGGCGACCCTTTCTTCAAAATCAAAACTTTTTGCAGTCCTGTTACATTGACTATAAAAGTAAAAGTAAAATGCATCAAAGCTACCAATGATAAGCCTGTAGAATGCGTGTGTGTGTGTGTGTGTGTCTGTGTATCAAGAGATTGACATCTTGATGTTAGAGAGTCTCCTTCTGTAAGAAATCTTCTTCCCATGTGGCGCATAGAAATGCTGGACCAGCTCAGACCAGTCCTCCAGCATGCTCTCTGACTGGAGCTAGTCCCAAATGCTCCAGAGGAAGAGGAAAGACCCACCAGGTTTGTACTCGGGGCAGTTAGCTTATGTCTCTGCTCACTGCTGCACATGCTACTGTAGCTACACAGCTATTTTTAGCACACTAGCTCAGTGAGAGCTAGCATGCGTATGTCTGCTTGAGCAGGGACTCTCTCCCCACCAGCTCCAAGTGAAGACATAACCAATGTGCTCTCTGAGGACAGTCACAGCAGGGAGAAAGCTGTTTGAGACATCACCTCGTGTAGTTCTCAGAACAAATCAAAGGACTTTACAAGATGTGCAGTCGCAAAACCAACATGCAAAGAGTCACAGATATAAATAAGAGGGAAGGTAAATGCAAACTGTGTGCAGAGGACCAGTGCTTGTATTCATCCAGCTCCAGATGGCAAAGGGGAAAGCTTATAATCACTCACATACTTATTTTATTTAACCACAGTCATGGTTATAAGGGAAAGAAAATGGGCACAAGCCTAAATATTGACAGTTAAATCCTGCACAAGAAGGTGCGGAGGAAGTGATGTTAAGGAGACAAAGCCTCCTACATGGGACTTGATCCCGTGTGATGCAAGCACTGGCCATGCTCCAGCACAGCATGTAAGCAAGTGCTGAACATTAAGCACAGGGGCAGTTCCACTGGCATCCTTGGCAGTTAAGCTCCTTTTGGAGTAAGATATCTGGAACAATAGGAGCCCCTGCCCAAAACACAGGCCATGCAAGGCTGGTCAGGAGCTTAGCTATGTGCGTGGAGGGGTTTCCCTGGGGGCTGCATCTGACTATAACAGGGTTCAAAAAAGAACTAGATAAGTTCATGGAGGATAGGTCCATCAATAGCTATTAGCCAGGATGGGCAGGGATGGTATCCCTAGCCTCTGTTTGCCAGAAGCTGGGAATGGGCGACAGGGGATGGATCACTTGATGATAACCTGTTCTGTTCATTCCCTCTGGGGCATCTGGCATTGGCCACTGTCGAAAGAGAGGATACTGGGCTAGATGGACCTTTGCTCTGACCCAGTATGGCCATTCTTATGTTTCTTATGAACACAGAGGTTTGGGTGTTGCTTTGGGCTCTGAGTGTACATGAGTGTGAGCAGCCACAGGCAGAAAGACAACCGAACCAGACAGAGACGGCTGCAGAAAGTGCTGCATCTAACAGGGGGGAATTCTATATTAGACGTCGTCCTGACGGATAAAGAGGAACTGATCACAGAGTGAAAACTTAACTGTACTCTAGGTACAAGTGATCAAGACTTGACCCCATTTATCATGCACAAGCAGGATAAAGACCAGAGCAGTAATATATATATACTTGGTTCTTTAAAAGATCCAATTTCACAAAGCTGAAATAAATTATGAGCCAAATCAGCTGGGAGGAAGAATTTAATCAGAAAAATGTGAATGATGTTTGGGGAAATGTTTAGGAATACCTTACTAGATATCCAAAAGCCACAATCCCATAACTGAGGAAGAAGGCTGTATTAGTTAAAAAGTCAACCAGGTTTAGAGGGGCAGTTAAGGCAGCTATACAAAATAAGATAAATAATATTTAACAAATGGAAGAAAGAGAAAGTTGATAGTAATAAACATAAATCAGAAGTTAGGAATTGTCGAAAATTGATAAGGGAAGCAAAGGGGCACAAGGAAAAAACTATGGCCAGCAAATCTGAGGACAATAAGGTGTTCGTTAAATATATTGGGAACAAAAAGTATCCTGACAGTGGTACTGGTCCCTTATTAGAGCGAAATGGCAGAGTTATCAATAATAATGTAGAAAAGGGAAAAGAGTTCAATAAATATTTCTGTTCTGTATTGGGATGAAAAAACAGATGAGATAGTCATATCTAGGGTTACCATACACCCGGGTTTTCCCGGATGTGACCTTTTTTCATCCTTTGGCCTCCATCTGGGCGGATTTTTGAAATAAGAGGAAATGTCTGGGATTTTTCTGCTCCAGACACTGCAGATCAGAAAAAGCTGTCTCTGCACCCTGATTGGTTCCTTGCCTGCATCCACACTGCAGGATCCCGCCCACCCCAGCCCTGGCCTGGCCCAGCCCACCAGGTAAGCGAAGCCACCAAACACCTCTTGGCTGGACCACCTGCCCTGCCACGGGGCCTCAGAGCCCAGCTAGGAGGGGTAACAGGTCCAGGCCCTGTCTCCCTGCCCTGGGGACGGGGAGAGGTCCACAGGGAAGCACTGACTGATGGGCTGATGCTGCATCCCAGGCCTGCACCAGCCACTTTGCCACCATGACAGGGAATGACACTGCCCCATACCTTGAGAGTGAGGCCACAGGTACTCCCTCCAGCACCCCCAAAACCCCCTTCAGCACCCCCAAATATCCATCCCAGTACACACATACCCCTCCAAAACCCCCTAACTGTACCCCTCTTCTGATCCCCCTCTCCCCAGCAGTTTCCTTTGTTTGGCAACTTTAAATATGGTAACCCTAGTCATATCATATGCTCTTTTCAGTTGCTGGTAATTCTGAAGGATGTTATACAGAAGTGACTAAAGTTAGACATTTTTAAATCAGCAGGTCCAGATAATTTGCATCCAAGAGTTTTTAAAGAGCTGGACTGATTTTCAATAAGTCTTGGAACACTGGGGAAATTCCAGGAGATTAGAAGAAAGCTAATATTGTGCCAATTTTTAAAAACGGTAAATGTGATGACCTGGGTAATTACAGTCTGACATCTATCCTGGGCAAGATAAAGGAGCAGCTGATATGGGACTCGATTAATAAAGAATTAAAGGATGGTAATGTAATGAATGCCAATCAACATGGGTTTATGGAAAATAGATCCTGTCAAACTAACTTGCTAGCTATTTTTGATGAGATTACAAATTTGGATGCTAAAGGTCATAGTAACTTATGTAACCTACTTTAAATTCCGTAAGACATTTGACTTGGTACCACATGACATTTTGATTTAAAAAATAGAGAGCTATAAAATGAACATGGCCCACTGTGATGGGGTGTTCATCCCACACCTCACCTGAAGTGGTTAAGGGGCTAACTAAGCAAGTAGGCCACACCTGGAGGAGAATTAGGCTGGATAGACAAGCCCTAATGGAAGGTAAAGTCCAGCCGGGCGAGGCAGGCTGAGGAGCTATAAAGTCAGGAATTAGCGAGTAAGAAGGGGGCTGCAGTGCAGAAGGCCTGCAGTCACTCTCTGGGCTTGGACAGGGACAGGAAAAGGCTCAGGCAAACAGCAGCAAGGTTCACGGTGGTGCAGACCCTGGCCACTGATTAGAGGGTCCCTGGGCTGGAACCTGGAGTAGAGGGTGAACCCACGTTCCCTTACCAGCCACGGGGGAAGTGGCACAGTCTGGGCGACAAATGGGAAGACTGCCTGATACAGTGAAGAGACTTTGACACCCCCCGGAAGGGGAAGCATGGCTAGGGATCTGGCTGGAGGGCCAAGCCTCAAAGAGAGAGCTGCAGAAGAGAGAGAGGCTGCGAGGCCTGCAAATGCGTGATAGAAGGGGGCATCAGCTGTGGAAGGAGCTAATTCATAGAGGAGCCAGGAGAAGGTGCCTTGCAGTGAGCATGCCCCATGATACATACACATTAATTGGATTAAAGGCTGGCTATCCAATAGATCTCAAAATGTAACTGTAGAAGGGGAATCCCCACTGAGGGGGTATTTCCAGTGCGGTCCCCCGGGGATTGGTTCTTGGCCCCTGTGCTATTCACATTTTTATAAAATGACTTGGAAGAAAACATAAAATCAGCACTTTTAATGTTTGCAGTTGACACAAAAATTGGGGGAGTGGCAAATAATGAAGAGGCCAGGTCATTGATACGGAATTATCAGGATTGCTTGATAAACAGGGCTCAAGCCAGCAAAAAGTGTTTTAATATGGTGTGACGAACTAGGACTGTTGTTAAGGTTTCCCTGAGTACTATGTGGGTGCCTCGGTTTCCCTATGCAGTGCTTGAGTAGCTAGGTGGTGGGACAAGTGTGCATGAGTGTTACAGAGGGGCCTGGACACAGAGAAGGGCCGACACTCGGTCTCCTAGCAACAGATGGCCCGGCCCCTCCCCTGCAAAGGTGAGAGCTGAAGGTGTTGGAACAAAGGGATCAGGTGACCTCCTGGCCCGGGAAGCAGACAAAGGGGGAGGAGGGGCTGGACAGTTTCAGTTTGGAGCTGGCCGGAGAAGAGGGGAGAGAGGCAGACAGGGTCTGGCCTCCCTGCCCCCGTTTGGAGCTGTGGGGTGAAATGCAGGGAGCCCCCGGGCTGGGGTCTAAGCTCCCTGCCCCCCAGAAGGACCCGACTGAGGGGTCCTGGATGTACTGACAAGCTCTGGTTGGACTGTGTTCCTGGCATCTCTAATAAACCTTCTGTTCTACTGGCTGGCTGAGACTCCCAGTGAATCCGGGGAAGAGGGGTGCAGGGCCGGACTCCCCCACACTCCGTGACATATGGATAAATGTAAATGTGTACATCTCAGAACAAAGAATGTCGGCCAAACTCACAGGATGGGGAACTCTATTCTGGGAAGCAGAGACTCTGAAAAAGATTTGGGATCATGGTCAATAATCAGATGAACATCGGAACAAGGGAATACTGAGTAGGAGCAGAGAGGTTATTTCACCTCTGTATTTGGCACCGATGTGATTGCTGCTGGAATCCTCTGCCAAGTTCTGGTGCCCACAATTGAAGAAGGACGTTGATAAATTGGTGAAGGGTCAGAGGCGAGCCATGAGAATGATTACAGGGTTAGAAAATCTGCCTTATCGTGATAGGCTCAAAGAGCTCAATCTATTTAGCTTAACAAAGAGAAGATTAAGGGATGACTTGATCACAGTCTATAAGTACCTACATGGGGAACAAATATCTAATAAAGGGCTCTCAGCCTAGCAAAGAAAGGTCTAAAATGATCCAATGGCTGGAAATAGAAGCTAGAGAAATTCAGACTCGAAATAAGGCATACATTTTAACAGTGACCATAATTAATCATTGGAACAACTTACCCAGGGGAGTGGTGGATTCTCCATCACTGATCATTTAAATCAAGCTTGGATGTTTTTCTAAAGGATCTGCTCCAGGAATTATATTGGGGCAGGTCTCTAACCTGTGTCATGCAGGAGGTAAGCCTAGATGATCACAATAGTCCCTTCCAGCCTTGGAATCTATAAATCTGTGTTATCTTAACCTCAGCAAGGGGCTTTGGGCTGCATCCTCTAAGCATGGCCTACATTCTGTGTTCCTAGATGGATACATTTACCTGTATTACCTTGCTTACAGACAGCCCCCAAACCTGAAGCAAATACTCACCAGAAACCACACACCATACAACAAAAACACTAACCCAGGAACTTACCCTTGCAACAAAATCCGATGCCAACTCTGTCCACATATTTATTTAACTGACACCATCATAGGACCTAATCACATCAGCCACGCCATCAGGGGCTCATTCACCTGCACATCTACCAATGTGATATATGCCATCATGTGTCAGTAGTGCCCCTCTGCCATGTACATTGGACAAACTGGACAGTCTCTACGCAAAAGAATAAATGGACACAAATCTGACATCAGGAATCATAACATTCAAAAACCAGTAGGATAACACTTCAACCTCCCTGGTCACTCAATAACAGACTTGAAGGTGACAATTTTAAAACAGAAAAACTTCAAAAACAGACTCCAACGAGAAGCTGCTGAACTTGAATTAATTTGCAAATTGGATACCATCAACCTAGGGTTAAACAGAGACTGGGAATGGCTGGGTCATTACACTCATTGAATCTATTTCCCCAAAGTTAAGTATCCTCACACCTTCTTGTCAACTGTCTGATATAGGCCTTCTTGATTATCACTACGAAAAGGGGTTTTTTTCTCCTGCTGATAATAGCTCATCTAAATTAAATAGACTCTTAGAATTGGTATGGCAGCTTCCAGGTTTTCTGTGTATATATACATCTTACTTCTGTGTGTTCCATTTTATGCATCCGATGAAGTGGGCTATAGCCTACTAAAGCTTATGCTGAAATAAATTTGTTAGTCTCTAAAGTGCCACAAGTACTTCTCATAATGATAGGTTTCAGTGTAGTAGCCGTGTTAGTCTGTGTCAGCAAAATGAAAATAAGAAAGAAAAACTTGTAGCACCTTAGAGACTAACAAATTTATTTCAGCATAAGCTTTCGTGGGTTAGTACCCACTTCATCGGATGCATGGAATGAAACATACAGTAGACAGATATTTATACAGTCAGAGAAACATGATAAGGTGGAGGTGCATAGACCAACCTTAAGAGGCTAATTAATTGAGAGGAACCATAACAGCAGGGGAAGAAAAACCTTTGAAGTGATAAACAAGATGGTCACACAGGTGTGAATGAGGGAAATAGATTCAATTTCTCTGACTGTATAAATATCTGTCTACTGTATGTTTCATTCCATGCATCCGATGAAGTGGGTACTAACCCACGAAAGCTTATGCTGAAATAAATTTGTTAGTCTCTAAGGTGCTACAAGTTTTTCTTTCTTATTTTCATTTTACAAGTACTTCTGTTCTTTTTATGGATACAAACTAACACAGCTGCTACTCTGAAACCTGTATTAAAATGCACATTGTTGGCTTGTGCCCAGTTTACCAAGTGATCCTGATCTGCCCTCTTCGTTATTTACCAGTCCCCCAATTTTTTTGTCATCTGCAAACTTTATCAGTGATGATTTTATATTTTCTTCCAGGTCATTGATCAATATGTTAAATGGTATAGAGCCAGGAACAGATTTCTGCCAGACCCCACTGGCTCAATGATGATTCCCTGTTTACAATTACATGACGAGACTTATCAGTTGGCCAGCTTTTAATTCATTTAATTGTGTCATGTTAATTTGATATTGTTCTAGTTTTTTAATCAAAATGTCACGTGGCTCTTTCCACCCTGCCACAGTCTCTTTTATGTCCTCCCAGGGTCAGAGTCTCTGAAATTTTGGAACTTGTAATCAGGTGGCTTGAACTCCCCTCTGGCTCCGGCTGAGGAGAGAGAATGTACTTGAAAATAAATGAACCGCTCAGTGGCTTGTGTGGTGCCGATACAAATGAGATGCTGCTCAAAATTTTATTATGGAAATTTTGTTATGTGACAAATATGTTATGAATGATTTGACTTGAAAACATGCCAACATGTATGTGCTGCTATCACAACATTCAATGACTTTAACTTGCTGCGAACATTCTTGTGATAAATCATGGAAAAACTGACTTGTGCTATCTTTAGCCACTGCGATGTTTCACTCTCTCAAGTCACTCACAGCTCTAAAAATACAGTTTATATCATTGGATTCTTGGAATTCTTTCAGTTCTTACACTCACATTGAAGTGGCATTAAAGTCAGGCTGTGAGGTTCAAGACTGCAGGCTGATATTTCATTGGGGATTAGCTATCACTTGGGTTCGATACATTGTTTGCTATATTAATTTAATTTGGATCTAAAGCTAATTTGGAAAATCTTCCTGCAGATGCACCTCTTACCTGGCTATGGGGAACCAGGGCCAGAATGAGCTTGGGACAAGACAGTAATTTAATAACCACACATGGATTCCAATATATCTTTAAACTGAAACACATGCGCACAGGGTAGACTGCTTGCCAGGAGATCAGTGAAGAGAAGATTTGGGGGGTTCAGGTTACCAACCTGAACCCCCTCAAAACCAACAGAGAGCAGGTCCCTTTTTGCCTGAGGTGTATCATTTTGTGCTGAGTTTTGGGGTCAGAAGTCTAGATATTGTTTTTCTAATGTTTTACCGAAGGGACTTTGTCATTGATTCAAAGGCACCACCAGCAAGATAGCCCTGACCTTCCAACAGCAGGCATTTTCTGGATTTGATTACCAGCTCTCCAGTGCTTGATAGTTTGAGCAGAATTTAATGCTTTCTAATTTTCCTTGATAGGGACCATGAAGCACATTGTGTTCTTTATCCCAACTGGCAGCTCAACAAAGCTCAGCAATAAAAAGCCTCATTTGTGTAATAAACTGTTGTACAACCTACTACTTATGAACAAGGTCCCTGAAAATGTGCAACCTCTCTGCACATTACGCTAAACACAAACCAGATGGGCATTTCCAATTTCTCCTCTTTGTTGCAGGGGGCTGAGGAGCTGGTAGTCAGAGGGTCTATTTCACTAGACAAATAAACAGCAGAATCTGACTGCGTTCCTCTCCAGAATCTGCAACGGGAAGCCTGCATGGAAGATGTTATGCACAATTAGGCAAAATCCTGCTGAGCGTGTGTGGTCGCTTGTGTCCTGACCAGAAAGGGAAGGGCAGGGCACAAGGGAAAGCAAATCTGCACCTGAGACTTTGCCTTCCCTTTGTCATGGGAGGGAAGCACACAACTCCTCATGCACTGAGCAACCCCGAGAAATACTAAGAGCTTCTCAGGAAGCTGTTTGATGTGACACATCACTTACAAGTCCCGAGAATCCTTGCGTTCTTGTGACAGTCAGTGATACAATGAGATCATTGCTGGAGAGATCAATCTAAAACCAAACCAGCAGACTCCAGGGCGGAGCATTGTTCATACAACTTGCATCCCAAACCTTGGCCTACAGCCACAGAATCATACAACAGAATCAAAACTGGGAGTAGAAGAGAGAGAATAATGGAGAAGCATGGACTAGAGAGAAAGGGCACTTCCACTGGGGCTTGAAATGAGCGGGAGAAGACAGGAGGGGAGACACTGGAAAGTGTTCCCACAGCAGGACCTGCAGAGGCGAAGATGTAGCAGTGCAGTGATTGTGTGATGGGACAGAAAGGGAGCCATTACTAAATAAACAGAGTGAGTGGAGTGGGGGAGGGGTGAGACAAGACCCATGCAGGGGCTGAGGAAGTCTGAACATGGCCTGAAAGCGAGGAGCACAATTCCTAAGTGGATCCTGAGAGGATCACTTCAAGAGAAGGCAGGATACTGTCCCAGTCAGTCTGTTGCTGCGGGTCTACAGTGCTCATAGAGTGGAGTGCTAGATCAGTGCTGGTCATTTGTCCAATCTTCCACTTCTTGTAAGCTGCTTTTTTGTGTTTAAGATGAGCAAAGATTTCACTGTTAAGCCAAGCTGGTCGCCTGCAAGTTCTGCAGAAAAGGACCTAGGGGTTACAGTGGACGAAAAGCTGAATACGAGTCAACAGTGTGCCCTTGTTGCCGAGAAGGCTAACGGCATTTTGGGTTGTATAAGTAGGGTCATTTCCAGTCTAAGCAGAGTCAGGATGAGCTCTACCCTGACATCTGGTGGTGAGTTGTGGAAAGGGATGTCAGGGGCTAATCTTGTTTGCCTGGACACACCCACCCTGCAAAGCATGATGGACCGCTTGCCCAAATGGTCACTTTGACTGCTGTGGGAGCCCCAGTTTCTCTGTTATTGGGGCAGGAAGAATAAAGTGTTGTTACCCTGATTATGTGAATCAAGGACAGTGGGCTTTTGGTATGATGAAGGGCCTCACCATTAGCTGAGCAGCACTTGCTAGGCAAGGGACATGGATTCCAAAACCCAGTGAATTGAGAGAAGTTGGAGATAGGTATTTGTATCTGGTGGTATGGGCCTCTTCTGAGGGCCCTAAATGTCAATTGCACTTCTTTCTCTCTCTCTTTCTCCACTGTGGAATATCAGAGTTAATTTTGAGTTCCTTAGGAGTCTAATCATAAGCTGCTAAATTGAAATTACTCTGGACTAAGTGTGCAAATGAGCACACAGGCTCCCCTAACTACAAGCTGAAATCACTAAAAAGCTGAAATTGTTAAGAGCTGAAATCACTGAGCATTGTGTTAAGTAGTGGGGGAGCCAGAAGATCTATTGCTGAGCGGCTGATGGAGAGGAGCTGCTGACAGAGCGGAGCACTTGGCGGGACAGCTGGAGCGGCTTGCAGGCCGGCTGAGCGGAGTGACTCGTGGGATGGCAGAGCCGAGCTGAGCGAGGCCCCACGAAGGGATGGGGCCGTCAGCTTCGAGCCACGTAAGGTGCCCCTTACCTCTCCCCTCCCCATTTTTACCCAGACTGGGGGGAGTGTAACACTCTGCAGATGAACTTTTGAACTCTGGGTCTGGACTTTTGGGTTGTTGGACTTTTGGGACTTTGGGTGATTTTGGGGTTGCTGGACTCAAGAACCAAGGGGAAAGGACATGGCCAATTTGCTGGGGTGGGTCGTTGTTCACAGTTTGGTTTACAAATCCTAGATGTGGTGTTTCCCCAGCAAAATGCCGCATTGTTTCTCTCTGTCATTAAAAGGTTTTTCTACACTCAGACTCTGTGCTTGCGAGAGGGGAAGTACTGCCTCTTAGAGGTGACCAGGGGGGGTGATATATATTTGTCCCAGGTCACTGGGTGGGGGCTCGAGCCGGTTTTGCATTGTGTTATTGGAATGGAACCCCTAGATACGGAACCCGGCCCTTGTTGCTGCCGACTCTGACTGGCAGAAGGGTTACACCAGCAGATCGAGGGACGTGATCATTCCCCTCTATTCGGCACTGGTGAGGCCTCATTTGGAGTACTGTGTCCAGTTTTGGGCCCCACACTACAAGAAGGATGTGAATAAATTGGAAAGAGTCCAGCGGAGGGCAACAAAAATGATTAGGGGGCTGGAGCGCATGACTTATGAGGAGAGGCTGAGGGAACTGGGATTGTTTAGCCTGCAGAAGAGAAGAATGAGAGGGGATTTGATAGCTGCTTTCAACTACCTGTGACGTTATTGACAATAACTGGGACCATATAGATCATTGTTGCAACCAAGGTCCTGTAGTGGCACCAAATCTTGTATAAAGGGGGTCAAATGAGGTGTCTAAGACCGGGTTATGCTTGGCTGGTGATGATTATGCCATTTATATGTATGTATCAGTTTTGTAGTGGAAGTTATGAATATTGGCTTTATACTGTCTGTATTTCAATGGCTTTATACTGTCTGTATTGCAAACTGGGGCTGTGTCTCTGGGACCACAGACAAGCTATCAGCTCTGCCAGGCCTGCTGATGGCCCATTAAGGACCATTGACTATACAATTGGCCCATTGAGAGATGGCAGACACGCCTGTGACTTAACAAGATATGCAGGGACTTTGCCCATGTGACCCCAGACTCCATTTTGCTGTGATTTTCCACAGTAAGGACAAGGAGGTGTCTTTGCACCTGGAAGAAACTATAAAAGGCAGCTGCCTCATCTCCATTTTGTCTTCATTCCTGCTTCTTACCTCTGGAGGAACCTTTCTACAAATGGAAGCTTTGAACAAAGGACTGAAGGACCCATCCCAGCTGTGGATGTACTCCAGAGACTTAATCTGAATTTGAACCTGCAGCTTATTCCATCTCTGCTGCACGCCTGAACCAAGAACTTTGCCATTACTGTATGTATTTGATTCCTTTTAACCAGTTCTAGCTCTCACCTATACCTTTTCCTTTTATGAATAAACCTTTAGATTTTAGATTCTAAAGGATTGGAAACAGCGTGATTTGTGGGTAAGATCTGATTTGTATATTGACCTGGATCTGGGGGTCCATTGGGATCAGGAGGACCTTTTTTCTTTTACTGGGGCATTGGTTTTCATGACCAGTTGTCCCCATAACGAGTGGCTCTGGTGGTGAGACTGGAAACTGGAGTGTATTAGGGGATTGCTTGGGATGACTTGTGGTTAGCCAGTGGGGTAAAACGAAAGTCTCCTCTGTCTGGCTGGTTTGGTTTGCCTTAGAGGTGGAAAAACCCCAGCCTTGGGCTGTAGTTGCCCTGCTTGAAGCAATTTGTCCAGAACCGGCATCGTTACACTACCTGAAAGGGGGTTACAAAGAGGATGGATCTAGACTGTTCTCAGTGGTAGACGATGACAGAACAAGGAGTAATGGTCTCAAGTTGCAGAGGGGGAGGTTTAGGTTGGATATTAGGAAAAACTTTTTCACTAGTAGGGTGGTGAAGAACTGGAATGGGTTACCTAGGGAGGTGGTAGAATCTTCTTCCTTAGAGGTTTTTAAGGTCAGGCTTGACAAAGCCCTAGGTGGGATGATTTAGTTGGGGTTGGTCCTGCTTTGAGCAGGGGGTTGGACTAGATGACCTCCTGAGGTCCCTTCCAACCCTGAGATTCTATGATCCAGGACATTCCTCAGCCATGCCAGCTAAAGAGAGCAAACATTTTATTTTTGGACCTAGCAACTGTAAATAAGGCTGTAGACAGGACTTCCCTAAACCATCCTTTCAGGCCCTCTCCAGTGAGGCAGGGAAGCTGAGCACTCAGGAGAGGAGCTGATATGTGGGCCTGCAAAGGACATGCATTCCAAGAACTCCAGTAACAGGGCTGCAGCTTCCTTGGATACCATGATCGACGGGGCCCCTCTCCTCTCCAGAGCCCATGGGAACAGGGCCCCTCTCCTCTCCAGAGACCATGGGAATGGGGCCCCTCCTGTCCAGAGCCCAAGGGAACGGGGCCTCTCTCCTCTCCAGCCCCCTAGGGAACAGGGCCCCACTCCTCTCCAGAGCCCATGGGAACGGGGTCCCTCTCCTCTCCAGAGCCCTTGGGAACGGGGCCCCACTCCTCTCCAGAGCCCATGGGAATGGGGCCCCACTCCTCTCCAGTGACCTACAGAACAGGGCCCCTCTCCTCTCCAGAGCCCATGGGAATGCACCCCTGTCCATGCATATCCACCTCGAGAGTTAGAAGTGCGAGTTGCTGCAGATTGGCCATAGAGTCGATGCTTCCTGGGGGTCTGTATCAGGGTCATATGGCTGGTGCACTGGCACGGGGGAGACCTGTTAACCAGACACGCTCATTTGTTCTTAGCTTGAAAAAAGCAGAGCTTTGAATTATGGCAAGTGCTGGCATTTGGAATAGTGGGCTGAGCAGGTACACGTGTAACTAATGTGGTCTATACAGTGCAACAGTTTATTTTCAAGTCCAAAGAGAGAGAGAGAGGGGGGGGGAGAGAGAGAGAGAGAGAGAGACACCACAGTAAGTGGGTGGAGAGATGCATTTGTCTAAATCATCTGTGTCCCTGCTCCTGTGCAGAAAGCAGAGCTGGGGCAGTGCCCAGAGACAACCAGCAGAAGCAGGTGAGCATCTTTGTGGATTTCTTGATGCTTTACAGAAAGCCACTATAGTGGCTCTTCATGTCTGACACATCCTGAGTCCTAGCCATGCTCAGGGGAAAATGTTCTAATGTAGGAGCTGCTGCGCCCCAAGGGGACATGGCTGGAGCAGAGGGATGATGCTGGGAGGTGTGCTTTGGGAGCTCGGCCAACCATACCTCCAATGTCCTACTCCTGGCAAGGAGCCACAGTTTCGCTAGCACCTAGGTGACTTAAGAGCTCAGGTCCCATTTTAAAAAGTGACTTAGGGCCAGATTTTTAAAGGGATTTAGGTGCCTAAAGATGCAGGTAGCTGCCTTGTGGCTTTTACAAACAGGTCTGAGCAAGGTAGGCACCTCACTGCCAGTGACTTCCCTTTGGATGATTTGTATTTAGTCACTTGCATTTCTAAAGATGCCCGTCAGCCTGCACTGTCCTGCATGTCCCCTGCCAGCACTGACAGTGAGCATTTCCACCAAGACACCTCATGGAATGCCCGCAGTGATCCCTTTTAACCCATTGCCCGCAGTGACTTCTGGGTGACCCCATGGCCCACAGTGACCCCTGGTGACCCATTACCCACCGTGACCCCTGGGTGACCCATTACCCACCGTGACCCCTGGGTGATCCCATTGCCTGCAGTGACCCCTGGGTGACCCATTACCCACCGTGAGCCCTGGGTGACCCCATTGCCCACCGTGACCCCTAGGTGACCCTACTGCCTCAGTGACCCCTGGATCATTGCTTTCTATGACCCCTTAGTGGCGCCGTTACTCTCAGTGACACCTGACCCCTGGGTAGCTGCATTGACCCCGGATGGCCCCATTGACCCCTGTGTGGCTCAGTTGCCAGCATGGCTTTCTGGGTTTTGCTCAGGTGTATCTGCCTGGAACTTAGCAAACGGTTCTGCTGCTGCTGCACAAGAAGGTGCAGCCCCAGCACCCTGCCTCAGAGACGGGCAGGCTCTGCAGGCGAATGGGAGTAAAACTCCTTGGAAATGTATGTTGCTCACCGCAGCCAGGAGAGGTGACTGATGCACATGGGGGAGCAGCTCTGGGGTGCTGGACGGGGCTGTTTCGATACAGTCCCTGTTCAGAGTGGATCCTGCAAGGGGCCGAGCACCCTCAGCACATCATGGCCCAGATGTGCAGCTCCAGGTGTGACATTTTTGAGGGTGAAAGTCACTTCTCTCCCTCTCTCACTTCTCTCCCTCCATGGCCTCCCAGTAATGTGTGTGTGGCCAGGGGCTGGGGAGCGGGGGTCAGAGGGGAAGTTAGTGACCTTCTCTCACCAGCCAAGCCCTACTGGGGCTGGGGGGCTACAGGGAGGCAATGGTCCCCTGCCAGAAATACTCCCCTTCCCCCATAAAAGTATCAGTCTCTGCCCCCGCAGCGAGGGCAGTGGATTGCCTCTGCTGGGGCAGCCAGCCATAGCGAAGGGACCTTCTGTGTCCCACAATGGCTGGGGCCTCCCTTGGCAACGCCCTGGAGATGATGGGCGTGTGGGCCTGCTGCTCACACGCTGAAGTCAACAGGAGGGGAGGGGAGTCACTGGGCCCTCCCCAGCAAGGGTGATTTTTCAGCCACCTGGACAATGGGGTAGCACGGGGGAGAGAGGGTTTGGCACTAGGAGGAGCAGCAGGATTGGAGACAGGAGCACTTTGGAGGGATTGAGAGCAGGAGCAGCTAGGGGGCAGTGGGAGGGCTAGGAGCCCTGCCCAGTGGCTCCCTTAGGGCTTGGAGCTCTGGGTCCCTTCCTACAGAGTGGGTCATACCGGTCTCTGTGGGGCAGAGAGATGCTGTCAGAGAAGCTTCTGCTCCTCACTGGGAGGGCACACGGGCTATGGGGAGGAGCAACCACTCCTCTTCTTCCTCCCCAAACCCACAAATTTAAAGGGCTAGCTGTCAGCCTCTCTCATCAGCTGTGCATGAGATCACAGTTGTTACATCAAAGGGAAATGTGCATAACACTTGGCAGGTTTGCCAACTCCAGCTGAAGACAAAATGAGATGAAGGGGCTCAGCTTCTCCCAGAGTTGGAGGAACAGGCTCTTAAAGATGATCATTCCAGGCAATTATATTTATTTAAAATGAAAAAATAAAGAAGGTTAGGAGGACAGCGACACCCTGGATGGATGGCCAGGGCGTTGGAGGTGCTTACTCTCAAGTATTTCTTAAATGACCCAGCTATAAGGAGGCACAGGTATGGATCTGTACGCAGCCAAGAGTGCTACAATAGCACAGTATAAATACCTAGATTAGTCAGAAGGCTGATACCAGTCGCACTGTGATCAGCTGGTGCATCCTTGATCTACAAGTGCATAGTTTACCAGTAATTTTGATTGGTGGTAACTGGCTTTGGCATGTGGGTGCCTAGTAATTACAGAGCTGGGAACTTTTCTGTCTTTACCTTTTAAAAAAAACCTTGAGAAATTAAATGCAAAACACTATGGGAAGCTTTCAAGGAAATGTAAATTCTGAAATTGACTGTTGAAATGTGCACCCTTACGTGTATGCCTTTGGTAGCAGTCTTTAAATTCAAGATCATATCTTAGGTATCTAGGATTGTATGTAGAATTGGTCCCATTATATGATATTGACTGAAAAACAGCATGTGACCGATTGCTTAAAAGCTCTGGGCCTGATTCATCACTGCTTTACTCCACTTTGTTGCCAGTAGAACTACACTGGCATTAGTCACGTTACTCCTGATTTTCAGTAATGCATGAAGTCAAAGGAGCAAGGCATTGTAACTTCAAGCTTCACTTTCACATTTCCTGATTTTTGAAGACTTAACGCTGATCCCTAATGGTGCATTAAAGGAATTTTCATCATGTAATATATTAAACAGTTGCCAACTGCCTTATACGAACAGCAAACAACTCCAGCAGGCTTTACACAGATTGGGTTTTATTCTACTCTCACCTTACACAGGTTTCCCACAGCTGTAACTCCACTGACTTCCATGGAGATCCTTGGCATCCGAAGAAGTGGGTATTCACCCACGAAAGCTTATGCTCCAATACCTCTGTTAGTCTATAAGGTGCCACAGGACCCTTTGTCGCTTCTACAGATCCAGACTAACACAGCTACCCCTCTGAAACTTGACTTCCATGGAGTTACTCCTGATTTACACCATAGTCAGTGAGATCAGAATCTGGGCCCTGTGTTATAGAGTCATAGAGTTCAAGGGCAGAAGCCCCCGCACTATGAAACCAACAATGGAAATGAGACCAAAGTATCGCGGCCCACAGGAGACTAGACTAGTCTGTGCCACAGGCAGCAAATAGGAGGGTGTACTAGTGTCCTAGGCCTCCGCTAGGGCAGGGGAATGATTAAGTGAGAGATTCCCAGCTAATCCTGGTAAGTGACCCGCACCCACATGCTGCAAAGTATGGCCAAAAAAGCACAAGGTCACTGCGCATTTGACTTGGGGTAAAATTCCCTCCCGAACCCACATATGGCCATGAGTTAGATCCTGAGCATGTGAGCATGAACCACCCAGCGAAGCACCTGGAAGAGAGAATGATTTATGCAAGTGGTGTGCAAAATTTTCCAGTCGCATCCCCCACTTTACCTTTCATGGAAATTGTTGCACCTCCCTTCCATTGCCACCCTTACTTCTGTGCTGCTGCTGGCAGTGGTACTGCCTTCAGAGCAGGGCGGCTGGAGAGCAGCAGCTGCTGGCCGGGTGTTCATGTGGTTTGTGGCACAGGAGGACTTTTTTTTTTAATCCTACTCCTGTCCCACCCTGCAATATCCACTCCACTCCAACTTGCTCCCTCTTGAGAGACCCATGGGATCCTAGTCCTGCTTCAGGGCTCTAAAGTCTGCTGTGAAAAGTGCTGTTTGTATGTTTGTTTTTTAAAAGGGCAATAGGCTGAAGTTTCTTTGTACCCCCTCCAGAGACCCTCTTGCATCCCCCAGAGGGGGTGTATCCTTTAATTTGCACACAACTGGTTTATGCCACCTCAGAACCCTGGCCCACTCTGCCCAGGGTCCCCTATCGAGCCCTGGCCATCCCTGATGCTTCAGAGGAAGGAGATAAAAAAAAACTGCTCCCAGAATAAATGATCTGGAAAAAGGGGTAAACAGTGAGGTGGCAAAGTTTGCAGATGATATAAAATTACTCAACATAATTAAGTCCAAAGCTGGCTGCAAAGTGTTACAAAGGGATCTCACAAAACTGGGTGACTGGGCAACAAAATGGCAGATGAAATTCAGTGCTGATAAATGCAAAGTAAAGCACATTGGAAAACTTAATCCCAGCTATGCATACAGGATGATGGGTTCTAAATTAGCTGTTACCACTCAAGAAAGAGATCTTGGAGTCATTGTGGATAGTTCTCTACAGCCACTATATAAATCCATGGTACACCTGCACCTTGAATACTGTGTGCAGTTCTGGTCACCCCATCTCCAAAAAAGATATATTAGAATTTGAAAAAGTACAGAGAAGGGCAACCAAAGTGATTAGGGGTATGGGACAGTCCGATGGTAGCATTTAAGGCTGACATAGAAGCACTGCATTTAGGAGCAATTTCCGATCTCCCATTTACTTACAGGTTTAAAGCACTATCTTCCAAAACATCTTCCAAAGCACCAGAGTATAACAATTCCCATCCACTTAAATCCTGACCTGCATTAGCATCACTCCACAGCTGTCATCAAGCATGATCTTGCTCAGACAGTTCTCCTTTTCTCACGAGAATAGAAAAGGGACTCACCGTTCTTCCTTTCAGCAAAGGGGGTTGGCTGGACATTGGTGCATATGGTCAAGTCTTTTCCTTCTTCTGTGCCCTTCTCTTTGTGTGTCTTTTCTTCTTCATTCCCACGGGGTGTATTGTTTTGGTCTGAAAGCTCCTGTTGGATCACACCGTTCATCACCATGCCTGAAAGGACTGATCCAGAGTCTTGCTGCTCCGCTTTGAAAGAGAAGGCTTCCAGTAGATCAGAACTCCAGAGCCAGCTCTAGAAAAGACCAGAAACAGAAGAATCCTAAATCACCTGACATTTCATTGATACAAGGAACAACATTCGACCTCTGTGATACAAATGAGCTGACAGATATTCACTCCAGTTCTACACATGCTGGAGACACTTTGAGACAGATACACACTTGGTGTAACTCCACTGCCTTCAGGGGAGTTATTCCAGCTCACCATTTGGCCCTTCTGCTCTATTTATCCAGGTTAAGGTTAGCAATATGGTGTTACCCAGCAACAAATTCTAAGTGCTGGAGAGAGCGGGGAGCTTGTTCAGATTAAATGAAAATGGCACTAAGGCTTCTGCCATTCCACAGGGCAAACTCAGCCAAAACCTTCTGTGATGAACACAGATGTCTGGTTAGCCATAGAGCTGGGCAAATGTCACAATTTTTGGCTAGCCATAGAGCTGGGCAAATACAGTAATCAAGAGTTGTGAAAATGTGTGCAAATAAAACCTGCTCAGTGGCTTTACTGGTGCCTACAGCACCTGTATCGATGACCATTTGATGGTGGCACTTGTATCCATAGGCAAGGAATGTTTGCTGAGAGCAAGAGCGTTTGGTCAGGCTGTGAATACATATTACTGGGCGCACAAAAGTTAATTCATCCAACAGTTAGAAAATCTCACACAGAAAAAGAGACTTTGCTTCTTTACAAAGCGTAGGTTATCCAAGCCAATCAGGTAACAGAAATCAGGCCAGGTGTCTTACAGAAGGCTGCCAATCGTATGCCACAAAGAGTGACTCATGGTTATCAAACAAGAATAGCAACCACTTCACAAACAATCCACGGATTAAAAGGTGTGTGCAGAAAGTATACACTGAGCAATTAGGAATAAGAAACACATTTGTAAAATCCACAGCTTGTCTGCAGATAATATATTATCCCTGATGCAGAATCTGACTGGCTCTAGTTGAACCTGCTTTTCTTTTGGATGAAACACTCAGCGCCTGACTTCGGCAGGAACAGAAGCAGGAAGCACCAGAAAGTCTGCTCTTAGGAAACATCCTGGCCAATTCTGCATCCCCAAGAAATTGATTGTTCAGGCCAGGCTTCAATAAGCATCTGAGTTTGTGGGTACTTCATTGAACATTTGGAGGATGATTCCTGAGCCTGAGGTGAGAAGAATTCTGTTCACATTGTAGGATGCAGACCTCTGAATCTGCAGGAACAATTGATACTAAGCGTAGCAGCAAAAAGCTGCAAGAACATTTCAACAAAGCAGTGTCCAAAAAATCCCAAGATGATAAGTGAAAGTGAATGCCAGGAAGAATCAGCCCCAGCCCCTAATGAGTCCCATCAGGAAAAAGCTGAGGAAAGCTAAAAAAGGGCATTTGTGGAGAACAAGAATAGAAAACTGCAAGATTGAGTCAGTGATAAAAGCTGGTTTGATACAAAAAAGTTCCTGAACAATTACAATTTACTGTATAAGGAAGTCAGAATAATACACTGTAAATGACACTCTCTTCCACATCAAGCTTCCTGAGTCCTTCTTACAGCCTGGAACTGTCCCATGCCACCTCCCTGTCCTGCCCCCTCACACCACCTTCACCTCCAACCCCTCTGGTCACCTGAACCACCCTCCACATGCCACAAATTTCACAATACTTCAGCGGTCCCATGCCACTTGCTGGTACCAGCCCCAGCTGTCAGGGATGCTCCGAGGGGTGGCAGTGCTCTGGCAGAATGTCTGCCCCAGTAAATGTCCCAGTCAGAATTGCAGCCTGCCCTGAGGAAAGTCGTCTCTGCCCAAAGGCTCCTGCCCTCTGAAAAGCCTGTCTGAGCCAAGGTTCCTGTTCCCCGTTCACTCCTAGGATTGCCAACCATCCCGGTTTCGCTGGGAGTCTGCCAGAATCAGGCTCTGTCTCCCAGAGGCTACTGAAGCCAAACCGGGAGATTTTAGGCACTAAAAGTCCGATGGTGCAGTGGGGCTAAGGCAGGCTCCCTGCTTGCTCTGGCCCCACACCGCTCCTGGAAGTGGCCAGCGCATCCCTGCGGCCCCTGGGGGAGGTCCAGGGGGTCTCTATGCACTGCCCTCACCCCGAGCACCAACTCCACAGCTCCCATTGGTGGGGAACTGTGGCCAATGGGAGCTGCGGGGGCAGTGCCTGCAGGCAGAGACAGCACGCGGAGACCTCCTGGCCCCCCCGCCTAGGAGCTGCTGCCACAGGGATGTCCCAGACACTTTCGGGAGCTGCCCTAGGTAAGCGCTGCCTGGCAAGAGCCTGAACCCCTTCTCTCTTCCCTCTTCCCCCACCCCAACCCCCTACCCCAGCCCAGAGCCTGCACCCCGCACCCAATCTCCCTCCCAGAGCCCTCACCCCGCACTCACGCCTGCACCCAAACTCCCTCCCAGAGCCTGCACCTGTACCCACTCCTGCACCCAATCTCCCTCCCATAGCCCGCACCCTCTCCCACACCCAAACTCCCTCCCAGACCCCACACCCGGTACGCACTCCTGCACCCAAACTCCCTCCCAGAGCCCGCACCCTGCACCCCCTCCTGCACCCAAGCTCCCTCCCAGAGCCTGCACCTGCACCCACTCCTGCACCCAAACTCCCTCCCAAAGCCCGCACCCTGCACCCCCTCCTGCACCCAAACTCCCTCCCAGACCCCACACTCCGTACCCACTCCTGCACCCAAACTTCCTCCCAGACCCCAAACCCAGTACTCACTCCTGCACCCAAACTCCCTCCCAGACCCCACACCCCGTACCCACTCCTGCACCCAAACTCCCTCCCAGAGCCCACACCCAAACCACCTCCCACACCCAAACTCCCTCCCAGACCCCACACCCCAAACCCACTCCTTCACCCAAACTCCCTCCCAGAGCCTGCACCCCACACACCTCTATGCACCCAAACTCCCTCCCAGAGCCCACACCCTGCAGCCACTCCTGCACCACAGCCCCTTGCCCCAGACTGGTGAAAGTGAGTGAGGGTGGGGGAGAGCGAGTGATGGAGGGAGGGAGGATGGAGTCAGCAGGGAGTGGGGCCTCGGAGAAGGGGCGGGCAGTGGGTGGGGCAAGTGTGTTTGGGTTTGTGTGATTAGACAGTTGGCAACCCTACATCACAAGCAGACAGTGACATGGCTGCCCTCTCCTTGGTTCATCACATGAGGTTGCCCATTTTCTAATTGCACAAAACGGAAACCCCTGCCCCACCCCCTTCCCCACCCAGTCTCTGAGGCTCCGCCCCTGCTCACTCTATCCCTCCTCCCTCTGTCACTTGTTCTCCCCCACCCTCTTTCACTTGCTCATTTTCACCAGGCTGGGGCAGGGGGTTGGGGTGCAGGAGCGGGTGAGGGTGCCAGCTGGGTGTGCGGGCTCTGGGGTGGGACCAGGGATGAGGGGTTTGGGGTGCAGGAGGGGGCTCCAGGGTGGGGCCCAGGGGTTCAGAGTGCAGGAGGGGGTTCCAAGCTTGGGCAGGGGATTGGGGCGCAGGAGGGGGTTTGGGGTGCAGGCTCCAGGAGGGAGTTTGGGTGTGGGAAGGGGCTCACAGCTGGGGCAGGGGGTTGGGGCATAGGGGGATGTGGGGTGCAGGCTCTGGGAGGGAGTTTGAGTGTGGGAGGGTGCTGAGGGCAGGGGGTTGGGAGGCAGGAGGGGGTGCAGGCTCTTGGAGGGGTCTCAGGGCTGGGGCAGGGGGTTGGGGTGGAGGAGGGGTTTCAGGATGTGAGCTCCAGGCAGCGCTCCCTTCAAGCTGCTCTCCACAAGCAGCGACATGTCCTTCGGCTCCTAGGCAGAGGTGCGGCCAGGAGGCTCTGTGTACTGCCTCTGCCTGTAGGTGCCACTTCTGCAGCTCCCATTGGCCGTGGTTCCCAACCAATGGGAGCTGCAGAGTCGGCATATGGGGCAGGGAGAGTGCACGGAGCCCCCATGGCCGTTCCTCCACCTAGGTGCCAAGGGACATGTCGCTGCTTCCAGGGAACCTGACAGAGCCAGGTAGGGAACCTATCAGCCCCACAACAACCGGACTTTTAATGGCTTGGTCAGCAGTGCTGACCAGACCTGCCAGGGTCCCTTTTCGACTGGGCATTCCGGTCAAAAACCAGACACCTGGCAACCCTAAAATCACAGCCCCTCCGCTGCATTCACTTCCGTCAGACACTGTCCACCTCTTCTCTTCAAGCAAACATTCCCAGCTCCCTAGCAACCTCCTAGATGCAGCCCTTCTGTCCCAATCACCTGCCCGTCCCATGGCCCCCCTGCCGCCAGCGAGTACATTTGTCTAATGGGCGTGTGGAGAGCCCCACCCAGGCTTCCCCCTACATGGCAGCCCCCGTGCCTGCTCACGGTCTGTATTTCAGCTTGTGATCAGTGACTCCCCTGCTCACGCTTCCTCCCTGGTCTCCCATATCTGCCACCCACCCAAACACCCTAGTCTCGTCTCTGATCTCTCATCCACCTTTCCACCACAATGTCCTGGGGCCTTTCAGACCAGGCCTCTGCTACACCCACAGTGTGGAGAACACCCTCCTTAGGGCGCCCAGCCAGTGATCTCTTTGTTTGGTGTCCCCGGTCCCATGCACTTCTTAATCCCCTTGGCTCTGTGCACTATTGGGTGCTTGACTGTGCCATGCTCCTCGAATGCCTCAGACCCAGCAATGCCTCCTCCCCTGCTGCCATTCCCCATTGCCCACCAGTGCTCCTGGCCACTTCCTTGCCGCAGCCAGCCTCTGAATCCTCCCTGGAGTCCTCCCTAACACATCAACACTGGCCTCCACCTTGAAGGTCGTCAAGAAAGATCCTCCCCCAGCTGTAGCGCAACCATCTCCTTTCTCAGGGATGACCTGCATTTCCCCTCTCTCCCACAGTCATGGAGCCCAAGCTCTCCTCTGCTACCCCGCAGCTGCACTTGCTCAGCATCCCCAGGCTGGAGTCTGGCAAAGGCCCTGTCTTCAGCCTGTCACCTCATGCCCACCCTGATGGCCCTTTGGCTCCCCACACACATCAGTGTCCTTCCCAGGAGCTCTCCCTTCCTGGACCCGCCTTTCACTACCTCTGCCATCTCCTCTTCACTCCCCCTTCCACTCCACCAGGGCAGCCTCCACCCACCCCTTCCACTCTGCCAGGCCAGCCTCCTCACCATTCCCCGCCCTCTCCTCATTGCTGCCTGAGGGAGAGTGAACCACCACTCCAGCCATCTGCAACCCCTCCCTCCTGCCTCCTTGAACTTCATTGGCTTCCCACCCTTCCTAACACATGGAACAAAGCTCACTTTGTCTGTGCTGCGCAGAGGTGACCAGCTGTAGCCAGCAGTGCTCATTCACCAGCTCTCTGGGCTTCTCCTTGGCCACTGCCCCCCACCCTGCCCAACTCCTCTGTGCAACGTGCCCGTGTTGTGATTAGAGCCAGGGGAAGCTTTTCAGACAGCACTTTTTTGCAGAAAAAATGCAGACTGAGGTGGACTGAAACATTTTGCTAATTCACATCACTTTCCAGGAATAGGCTTTGGCCAAAATGAAAAACGAAAACACGCTAAAGTGCCAAACACCAGTTTGGGCATTATCAAAATGAAACGGTGAAATTTTGGGGTTGGATTCACGAGGAGTGATACGCATCATTCACAGAGAAGAAAATGGTGGTGCCCCCTTTGTTACTCTTAGTAATTGCCAGTAGTTAGGATGTTCACTTGGGATGGGGGAGACCAAGGTTCAAATCCTACATCCCAGATGAGTGCCCCAACCCTCAGGGCATGGGTTACTAGGCAAGCCATTTGTCTGGTTTTGGGCTGGACAGCCTTGTAAGGTCCAGGGGGCAGGGTCACATGGGTTGGGGAAGTATCAAGTGGCCACCCTCTAAGGCACTCTGGAGTGGGTCTCTCAGCCTCTCCTGTTGAAGCTATTCCACTTTGTATAAGTAATTACAGAGTCACTGAAGCAGAGACTGAAAGCCAGGTGTTCCCCCTCCCAGGTGAATGTCCCAACCCTTGACCTAGAGAGTTATTCTCACTCAGCTCCCTGGAAAAGTGGACCAGCTTCAACAGAAGAGACGGAGGAAATCCCGTCGATAGTCTCGTAGTGAGACTCCCCTGGGGGCAGAGAGATCAGGGCTCAAGCCCCTGCTCCACAGCATGGATTCAAACCTACTTTTCTTTTAGAGTTTCAGAACTGCCAATGAACTGAACAATCCTTTATTAGCTCTGTGCACTGTGAGATCATGAAAGGTACATTCTGCAGCTAAACTGCCACATATTGTTGAATGCAGCCATCCATCTACAGCCGCATTTACGGAGTCCCACTTCAACACACACACAACAGTGGTTCCAAAGCTCAATGTATTTAATTAATAAGTGGCACAGAACTAGCACTAACTGTTTACTTTATTTTGAATGTAAATTTTTTAAGGGTTAGAAGTTGCTGATATGATGCATCTTTCCAGTGAAGACTTGTGGGTGATGAGAAGACATTCCAGCAAACTGCATGTGCTTACAAAAATGAGACTTGGTTCAGCTGAACACTAAATCTTTGATAAATTAGTCAGGGCTTTGGTGACGTCCATGTTGAACCAATATGACAGTTTTATATGGATTATGATTATGAATGTTTTTGAAGAATAGAGCGAGTGAGCCAGAAATCCAGTGCTGCAGCTCAGAGACCACCAGCATAGGACAGTGCTTCTCAGGAAGGCTTCTTACTTTCTCTGTGTACAGTTTTTTTTTGCACTCAGAGCAGATGCAACATTTTAATGTTCAGTTAGTGTACTGGGGTCCTTGATTTCTGAGCCAGGAGGTTATGTCTTGACCTCAGAGACTCATGCTTTCACAAGGCAGTCAAGTAGCACTGGCTCAATGGTGTTTTTTCTAAAGTCAGATTTGGCCTCAAAACATTCCACTTTGTTCACTCACTTCAGCTTGAACCAATTGTATTTACAAAGCTTAAGCACGCTTTCGAGCCTCAGAACACATCTCCCATCAACCACTGCTGCCAGCACATAAATTGCGAGACTATACACAATACAGGCCATGTCCTGTCTCTCTCTGCCTATAAACAGTAAATCCATACAGTCTCCCTCTGATAGTAGCTTTACATGGGTGCTTCCTGGTGAGACGTTGGACTCTGGGGAGAAAAGGCTTGAGTCCAACAGTGTCATTCTTTCTGCCTAAAACCAGGGAGCAAGGAGGTACCCAAATAACAGGCAAACCACCTTCTCTGAAGCACACTTTCAAACCCCCTTCCCCCACAAAGCTCAGGCAAAGTATGTTTAACTGCCTAGTTAGCACAGTGCCTGTGAAGTCCCACCCAGGGACCTGGGCCTGGTTCCCCTCTATCTTGCCGAGGTAACTCCAGTGATGTGAGGGGAGTCGTGCCTGATTTACACAGGAGAGAGATCCATGAGCACTGTCCTCAGTGCAGGAGCCCCAGGTTCAAGCTCCTCCTAACCCTAAGCAGGGATTGGAACCAGTAACGTAGCCGGGGGGGAGCAGGGGAAGCGGCCGCTCCCCCTGTGAGGAGAAGCGGCACCTTAAAAAGTGCCGCCCAAGCCCCGCTGCCTGAGCCGGGCTCCGGCAGCGCTTTAAAAGGCCGGGGGCATCTCCCCACGGCTGCAAGAGCTGAGGGCCTTTTAAAGCGCCGCCCAAGCCCGGCTCCGGCAGCGGGGTTCGGGCGGCGTTTTAAACTGCCCGCGGCTCCCCTGAGCCCCGCTGCCGGAGCCGGGCTCGGGTGGGGATTTAAAAGGCCTGCGGTTCCCTGCGGCTGCAAGAGCCGCGGGCCTGTTAAATCCCCACCCGAGCCCCGCTGCCAGAGCCGGGCTGGTGGGGCGGGGCGCGCTTTAAAAGGCCCGCGGCTCCTGCTGCTGCGGGGAGCTGTGGGCCTTTTAAAGCGCCCCTCCCAGCCCCGCTGCCAGAGTCGGGCTGGGGGCGGGGGGGCGCTTTAAAAGGCCCACGGCTCCTGCCACTGTGGGGAGCCGTGGGCCTTTTAAAGCGCCCCCCCAGCCCTGCTGCCGGAACCGGGCTCGGGCGGGGATTTAAAAGCCCCTCGGCTCCCCGCGGCTGCAAGAGCGGCGGGCCTTTTAAATCCCTGCTTGAGCCTCGCTGCCAGAGCCGGGCTCGGAGGCGGCGGGGGGGGGGGGGGGGGGCGCTTTAAAAGGCCCATGGCTCCTGCAGCCGTGGGGAGCCGCGGGCCTTTTAAAGCGCTGCCGGAGCCCCACTGACAGAGCCCCGCTGACAGAGCTCCAGTGGCGTTTAAAGGGCCCGGGGCTCCGCAGAGGCTGGAGCCCGGGCCCTTTAAAGCGTCGCCGGGTGAGTACAGGGGGAGCGGGGAGGTGCCTTTTTATAGCGCTGCTCCCCAGACCTGCCTATGCTACTGATTGGAACCAGGGGCTCTCCTGTCCCAGCTGAGTGCTCTAACCACCAGCATCGTGGGTCAGCTGCAGGTCAGTGCTCCCATTGGAGTGTTTCCATTGTGCATGAATAGGTAACTAGTCATTGGCCAGTGAGGAGACTGACTGTATTGCCTGGTGATGAGGGCACTCACTGGGACGTAAGAGATGGTCTCTGAATCAGCATAGCAGGGCTCAGAGCTGGGGCTGCCATGTGTCCCTCTTGGGTTTGAACCAGAAATTTCATCCAAGACCCGCAGCCTTTTCAGCAACCCCCATAGGTAAAAAGTTTCAGCGAATTGGCATTTGTCGATGAAAAAATGTTTAGTCAAAAAATTCCTGCCCAGCTCTAGCACCACAGCCTTGTCCCCTGTCCAGGGGGTCTGAAGCTGGGTTCCTGAGCTCTCCCCTCAGACAGGGGCAATCTGGGAGGGCTGGGTTCGTCCCTCGTGGTGGTGCTGGGTCTGGGATGGGTCAGGCAGGTGGGAGATGGGGCAGGTGTTGGTATCTATCTAGAGGCGGCTGTGCTGGGGAGTCATGGTGTTGTGAGAAAGGCTTATGTGATGCAATGCAAAGGATCCAGGCTGCCATTTCAGCTCCTTCGCTCTCCGCTGGCTGCTCCTGTTCTATGGGGAGGAGAGTTGGAGTGAGGTTCTTCTCCAGACCATTGCCAGGGTGGAGGCAGGGCCGGCGTGCCCACTAGGCAACCCTAGGTGGTCGCCTAGGGCGCCAGGAGCCAGGGGGGAAGATGGCCGCGGCCGCCTCCCGCCCTCCCGGCTCCGCGGCTGAGCCGGGAGCTGGGGGGGCGCCATGGGTGGGGGGGAGGCTGCGCGGGCGGGGGGCTGAGCTACCAGCCTGCGGGGCGGGGGGGAGCTGCTGCAAGGCGGGGGGACTGGCTGCCGCGGGCGAGGGGGCAGTGTTAGCTGGGGGGGGCGCAGGGCTGGTGCAAGGAAGTTTCGCCTAGGGCGCAAAACTTCCTTGCACCGGTCCTGGGTGGAGGGCTGGCTGGGCAGGATGAGCTGGCTGGTGAAGCGTCCAGCCAGTCTTGCAGGGCTGCCCTTGGCCTTGTGCTCATTTGACTTTATGGAGTCCTCGCTGCGTGCTCCCTGGCCCAGATGGAACGTGTTTCACATGCTCTTTCTGCTCCTTGTTTATGAAGCTGGGACAAGAAGAGACGGTGCCACTTGCAAACGCTGGCCTCTAATGTGCCCGTGTCAGCCAGCCTCATGTAGTCGCTCCCCGCAGCCAGGTCTGGATTAATGCAGCGCAAACTAGGCATGTGCCTGGTACCCAAATGCATAGGGGAGGTGGGCAGGATCCTACAAACAGCCATACAGTGCACTCCCCATGACTGGGCTGGCCATGCTGTGGATCAGGCTGCTCATCCTGCTGCTGCTTGCGGCACTGCTCACTTAGACACGGGTTGCAACACCACTCACTCAGATTTGCCCTGACCACTCCTCCATCATGACCCAGCATGTGTGGTTGCAGCACCACTCAGGTTTGGCCCCGAGAGCCACATCTTGGGGGGCAGTGCCCTAAGCAGCAGCAGGATGAGCAGCCGGCCAATGGGAGCTGCGGAGCTAGGGTGACCAGTGTGAAAAATCAGGACAGGGGATGGGGGGTAATAGGAGCATATATATGAAAAAGCCCCCAAAATCGGGACTGTCCCTATAGAATCGGGACATCTGGTCACCCTATGCGGAGCCAGCACTGGAGGCGGGGGCAGCGCGCAGAACTTCCCTGATCACCCCTCTGCCTAGGGGCCGCAGGGACATGCCAGCCGCTTCTGGGAGCTGCGCGGATCCAGGGAGCCTGCCTTAGCCCCGCTGCACCGCCAACCAGACTTTTAACAGCCCAGTCAGCAGTGCTGACCAGAGTCACCAGGATCCCTTTTCGACTGGGCGTTCCGGTCAAAAACTGGACACCTGGCAACCCTACTGGTTAGCAAGCAGCATGCCCCAGGCAGGGCCTTGGTGACCGAGGAGCCAGGGAAACGGCAGCCTGGGCTCTGCCTGGGGAGCCAGAGGAAAGGAGCAGGCTCCCTGCTTGCTGGCCAGGTGGCATGCAGTCTGGATGCCTCAGGGCTTGTCCTATCCCAGTGGGACCCTGAAGAGCATCCTCAAGGCAACTTCCTCCCATGGATCTGCCCCACAGCCCCAGCCCCTTTCTGGAGGAGCTGCAGGCAGGCTGTATTAGGCAGCCTTCAGGGCTACTGCTGACGCAGGTGAGATGGGGCCCTGGGGTGCAGCGGGGGCCAGGCATACCAGTATTTGCAGCTCCGGGGGGCCAGGATCTAACCAGAAGAGCTGACAGAGGGTCATTTGCTTTGGGGCTTTTCATAGGTTTGTATGCACTCCCTCCTCCCTACCTCACCCCCCTCCAGATTTGCAGGCCAGCATAAATTCACACATAATGTTCTTCACGCTGACACCACTTTGCCTCCCCCGAATATTGCTGAACTGACACCTCTGCTGACAGCCCAGGCACAAGGCACCAGCCCTGCCTCCTCCTTGTGGCCATGCTAAGTGCTAGCCCCACCCTCCAGGCCAGCTGGGCAGTGACAGGCCAGCCAAGGGACATGTAACTTGTTTCTCCTCAATGGCAATGCAAAGCAGCTACCCAGTCTAGCAGGCCAGTCTGGACATAGAGGGAGCAGAGAACGAAAGCCAGGTGTCCCCTGTGGCTGTGGCAGATGGTAACTTGAGCGCCTTGGACAGCCACAGGCTGGCTCCCTTGTGGAGCACTGGAAGCTGTATTTAATTTTGCAATGTCAGGGACATGCCGTTCTGTGGCTGATTCGATCACGGTTCCATGCTAGAACTACAGGGCTCAGTGTTACTGGTTAATACTTGTGCTCGGCATCGACCAGCTCGAATGTTCAGATCCTATCTCACAGCTTTGTGTTCATGACGGGATCAGACTTGCCCTGACAGATTCCCAGACCAGATGCAAGATTTTCTACAAGTAAGGGTACAAATCACTCAGCTAAACTGTTTTTGAACATAAAGTATTTTAGAAAGCCTACATTGTCTCTATTTCAAAGGCTTGGTTGTTCACAGTGAGATGTGGGGGGAAGGCAGAGGCTTGGGATGATTGGTGCCTCGCAGGATTTGGAGAAGAGCTGTTGTGAAATCACCCAGGTAATTAAACTGAAGTAAGCTTTCCAGAGCCCTCTCAGCCCGTGTACATTTCATCCCTGGCTCTACAGGCTGCTGGCGGTTTGCTAGTGTTGGGCAGGAAATGGTTTTCCCATCCTCTGAGAGTTTTGGAGATTTCAAATTTTCCCCCCGTCCCAAATCAGGAAGAAAAATAAAATACCTCAAACACTTTCATGAACCAATAATCCAAAAACAAACTTCAGATCAGGTCATCAAAATGTTACGTTCTGATCATTTACAAAGGTTTTGTTTCAATTTCAACCTTTTAAAAATTCACTTTTTTGTACAAAATAAACTAACATTTTGAAATGAAAAGTCATCTTGAACTGGGAAATGAAACTTTCCATTTAGAAACTGTGGGCACAGAGCATTCTAGCAATTCCAAACCTTTTTTTCAAAAAAAAATTTGAATCAGGAAATTCATCACAATCGCCCCTCCCGCCAACAAGGCTTGTTTGACAAATAGGCATTTTCCAGGTGAAAACGCATTTTGGTGGAAAATTCCTGGCCATCTCTAGAGTTTGCTGCTGGGCAGCTAGGTATCGGGGTCACCTGGCCCATTTCAGACTTGCTTAGGCTTCAGCTCAATAAAAAAGTGCAATTACCAAGCCTGGATCTACACTTGTTCACCATTTTCCTATATACAGTGCAAAATTGTCACATATTCCCCAGAGCCAGGCCCGACTGCCTCCCGAGGTCTGCTCAGAGTTGGAGACTGCTCCTACAGGCCAGGCTCAGCCATCACCCCTTCTTGTGCCCTGCCTGCGTCAGGCACAGATGCAGCCCCTGCACTTTCCTGAGCACTGAGGCTGCTCCTGCTCAAAGCCCTTGGGAAGGCGGGCTCAGCTTAGCTCTGCTGCATCCCCCGGGGTGCCCTCTTCAGTGCAGCTCCACGGGTGACATTGTCTGCACATTATTGAAAGAACATTTGCATCTTTGTAAATCGTTTGCATCTAAATCTCAGTTTAGTGCATCGTGTGGTGTATGGCTCTAGAGCAGGTGAAAAGCATTGGCTGATTCCCCTGGTGAATAGAGCCCTCTATATACAGGGCAGCAGCAGGACAGGCTCCCCACATGCTGCCCTGCCTGCATGGCTTAGCCCTAGGCTGGGGGGCTTCTCTGAGGTCACCAAGGCAGCACAGTCCCCAGACCCTGGCAGTTCCTGGTCTCTCTGCTGAGTCGGCAAAACACAGGGAGAGCTTGACATGAAACCCAATAATTCATTACAAGCCTGGAAATCAGGAGTCCAGGGAGAAGTCCCTAGCATTCATTGCCACTCTCTCATTACCAACAGCACTCTCCATAGTGCCTTCCCCACTACAAGGCCTTCACCTTTATCTCCAACAGGTACCACAAAGCAATGCATACAGCAGAGTCCCCAAACTTGCAATAATTCAGTGCCTTACCAGTGACTTCAGCAACATTAAAGTCAGAGTAACTTCCTCCAGGCTCGGAGGGCCTGCCCCTCCATTGACAGCAGAGGGCAGGAGGCTGGAAGAAGGCTTGGTGCTCCAATGTGAGCTGGATGGAGCTGGAGCACGTATGGCTTTCAGTGTCTGTTGGAGACGGAGCGCTGGAGTGTGTTATTGACAGTGCTGTGACAATATGAAGGTGGCAATGAGTGTAGGAGACTCTTTCCCTAACGTCTGGTTTCTGTGCTTTTAAAGATTTGGCTGAGTGGGGTGCATCCTCAGTAGGGTTGCCAACCCTCCCGGATTGGCCGGGAGTCTCTTGGAATCAGCCTCAATCTCCCGGTGACTATTGAAAGCAATTTGGGAGATTTTAATAGGGCAGAAGTCCTGTTGGCAGTGCAGCGGGGCTAAGTCAGGCTCTCTGCCTGCCCTAGCTCCGCACGGCTCCCAGAAGCGGCTGGCATGTCTAGCTCCTAGGCGCAGGGGCGGCCAGGGGGTCTCTGTGTGCTGCCCCCGCACCGAGGGCTGACTCCGCATCTCCCATTGGCTGGGAAGTGCAGCCAATGGGAGCTGTAGGGGCAGTGCCTGCAGGCAGGGGCAGCTTGCTGAGCCACCTGGCTGCCCCTGAGCCTAGGAGCCAGACATGCTGATTGCTTACAGGAGCCACCTGAGGTAAGTGTCACCCGGAGCTTGCACCCCTCACCACTCCCGCACCCTGACTCCCTGCCCCAGCCCTGAGCCCTCTGCCACAACCAAACACCCTCCCAGAGCCTGCACCTTGCACTCCCTCCTTAACCCCAACCTCCTGCTCCAGGCTCAACCCACAGCCCCCTGTCACATTCCAAACCCCTTGGCCCCACACGCCAGCCCAGAGCCCTCACCCACTCCTGCATCTCAACCCCCTGCCCCAGCCTGGTGAAAGTGAGTAAGGGTAGGGGAAAGCGAGCGACAGAGGGAGGGGGGATGGAGTGCCTGGGGGTGGGGCCTCAGAGAACGGGTCACGTAGGGGCAGGGCCGGGCAAGGGTGTTTGGGTTTGTGCAATTAGACAGTTGGCAACCCTAGTGTCCTGATGCAACCTGAGCAGTCGTGAAGCAAAGGTTTGTTTGTTAAGTTCCTTTGTTTTTATACAGGAGGCATGCCTCAGTGAAGGGGTGGCCAACCTATGACTCCAGAGCCACATGCGGCTCTTCAGAAGTTAATATGCAGCTCCTTGTATAGGCACCGACTCCGGGCCTGGAGCTACAGGCGCCAACTTTCCAACTACCCTTAGTTACACTGGCTCTGGTGCTAAGGGAGGACATATTCATATTCCCCCTTCATTCAGTATAGCAATTAGCACATGCCTAAATACCCTGTTAACGTTACTTGGTTTCAGACAATTGTCCTGCATGTTTTAAAATTGACCATTGCATTTCTCAATGCTCCAGCGTGTGGGATCAGGCACAGAACCTTAACCCATCTCACAACTCATGCCAGAGTGAGAAGCGTTTTGGTAAATTACAGACATTTTGGGGCTGATTCTCCACTGGCTCACCCTGGTTTGACACTGGTAGCTTGGTGGATTTCAGTGGTGCTTCTCCTGCCTTACACCCATGTTACTGAGAGGAGAGCCAAGCCCTGTGAATTGTCTGCATAGCTGTATTTCTAATGTTACTCTCCTTTTAGCTCCTGAGTTTCTTTTCCTATTGCGTCTCCTGAGCGCATCAAGAGGGAAATAAACATAGCTCTGACGTGGAGTTTCTCTAAAGCCTCCCATGCTTTCCTGTTTGTTTATCAAAGGTTCAAGTGGAAGTAAACACGTTTAGTGCCATTGCATGTGGAGTGGCTATTAAGCAATCCTGACCCGCCATAAAACTTTAAATACCCATGGAGAAAAGCCAGGAGAGAGATGTACACAGATGCAATTCCGCCTTATCAAATTCTTCACGTGTTTGTTGTGGCGTGTTTGTATTCCTGGACTTCTGCTCACAAGAATGTTGCTGATAAAACAGTCTTGCTAAACATGGATTTTTGTGTTTTTAGCTGATGTTTACAGTGCACTAGACAGTAAGAGGAGCTCTGGATTCTAGTGGGCAGATATACAGAGGGATCCAGTTATAATTTACACCACAACTGGTTGTTGGGAGGAGGCTGGTCAGTCCCTGCTACACATGTGCTTCAAAGAGTAACTTTTTGTCATTGAGGGAGCCCAGTTTGGCAAGGGAGAAAACAACTCTATGGTTGCTAGTTTCTTTACCTACAATAACAAGTGAACTCTGCTGCTCCAACGCCCTCCAGGACGCAGTGGAATGCACTGGAATGGCTATTATCTCTCTGTTTTCTTTCCAGATACTGTCCAGTTTGGATGACTCTGCTTGTTGAACTCCCTGGTGCCTTCTGCGAGAGGCACAAAGCTCTGCTCAGAGATAGAGCTGAGTGGAATGGCACTATTTTGTCTGGAGGTTACATGCTGTTTCCCACAGAGCTGCACATTCTTTCCAGCCCTAGAGGGGCGAGCCACCTACCATTCCAACCTCTGCACAAGGATCCGCTGCTCCGGGAGATTGTTTGGGACAGACTGTCAGAACACTTCCACAGCGGACGGGAAACCAACACAGGATCAAACCTGTTATGAGCCTAAATCCCAGTTAATCTGTGGGGCTGTTTGCACAAAATCACTTTGCACTATGTGCTGCTCAGTAGGTTTCAGGGCCAAGAACCACTGAGCTGAACTCCATGAATGCAGTGTAATAAACCCCCAAATCAAGGCAAACATGCTCAGTTCCAAGTTTAATTATGAGCCCCAAACTTGGCAAAGTTCACCAAAATGTTTGATGAGCCTCAGCAGAGTTTTAGGGCAGCAGCTCCTTTTCCTACATGTTCTCACAACATATGGCTATTGCCTCCCATGACTACCAATGGACGTGAAGCAAAGCTGCCCTTGTAACCCACACACCTCCTGGGTGTGGTGTTCTGGCCCATCCAGTGGCACCGAGATCACTTAGAGAGCAAGATTAACGAGTTTGTTCTACAGCCAGTTGGCTTTTAACTCATGCAGTAGAAGTTTATGTACTAAGCACCAGAAGTCTCAGGTTCAATCCTGCCCACCAATGACTGGGGTCTGTCAGTGTTACACCCTCAGGGATTGTGGCAGGCATCTGTGGTGTAAGGATATAGAGAACAGCACTGTGGAGAGCAGGTGAATGGAGGTGGTGGCCATCTTTGCTTTGGGCAGTCTGCGGCCTCCATCCCTTTGAGGACAATAGAAGATGGTGTCCATTTTGAGAAGGCCATCTTAGCTGACAGCAGCCTAAGGGCTCAGTCCCAATGAAAACAATGGAAGAGGGTGGCTATTTTGAAAGAGGGCAAGTCTTCATGAGTTTCGCTGAAGAACTTTATCCCTCAACATCTGCTTTCAGATGTTACAAATAATGGAAAAAATGACCATTAACCCTAAAAATCTGTTTTCCAAAACTAGCCATTATATCAGATCTGCTTGAGGTTCACCTCTTTGCCAAGTTTTGTGTCAATAGACTGAGATCATACAGTACAAAAAAACAGTCTGACACTGGGTGCTAAATTCCTTAAAAGACCCATTTTAAAATTAATTTTGACTAACAATAAACAGATTTACTGGTGAATTCTCAGATAATTCATTCCATGACTAAAGAGTAAATGCTTTAATTCTGTGGTGGATACGGCCCAAACAGTTTGAATTCCTGCTTTCAGTGCAAAACTCAACTCAGTCTCAACTGTGGAACCGCAGCCAGTGTTTCCATAATTATAATCCTAGCACTAACACCCAAAGGCCCCATGGTGCGAGGTGCTGTGCATACACACAGGGAAACATGGCTCCTTATCATTATGCCAAGGTGTGGCCAGGGCATTAGCTAGCAACAGGTAGGCAGGTGAGATGAGCAGTGATGCGGTCCCATGGCTGCTGAGGCAGTGGCTGCACAGCCTCTTGGATCTACTGCATCTCAAGGGCTTTAAAAATATAAATAAATAAAATGCGAGGAGCTCTCCCCAGCTGTCACACAAGCTGGCCATCGCTCTCCGGCGGGTTGCAGCCATCCCAGTGGAAATGGGGCTGGAGGAGGGGTGGAAGGAGGAGACAGGAGGGGGTTTGCCTATTAGTTCATGGAGGACATCAATTCAGAGTGGGTGTTTGTGACCCACGGACCTCCTGACGCCCGCTGGCATAAGGAACAGGAGCACAGAGGGGCACAGGGATCCCCATGGTTCACCAACAGGGGTCATGTAAGGTCACTACTGAAAGCCTGTGTCACACTAATCATCATAATAATTGAAAGATGTATGACAAGCCACCAGTGACAACTTTATGACAGGAGGATCTCGGCCATCCTGGCTGAAAATGCTGGGAAAAGGACTCGGGGCAGCTATCCTGTAGGAGACGAGAATGTCCTGTGAGTTAAGCTTAAGCTCTAACAAGACTGTTGTGATTTTGTTTCATAAGTAGCCATTTGCTTCCAATAGTCTTACTTACTAACACTTGAATCTCTGTTCTTTGACAATAAACTAATTCTTGTTTTCACTATAAATATATCTAAGTGCTGTGTTTGTTTAGCAGAGTGGTGATCCTGAGTTATACTAGTACGCTGGGGTGTACTTCTCCCTTGGGAGCAGTGAATCTGAGAGCTCTGTGTTCCATGGAACGGGGGCTGGGCACTCCAGAGGGATGCCTGGAGGACTCAGGGATTGGTATATGCCTGTCGCTAATGTGAACAGAGTGAGCGAGGCCGGCGAGGCAGTGCTTGTATTGCCAGAGGCTGTGGAGTCAGGGAGCTGTTCCACAGCCCGCATAGACAAGGCTCTCTCATGCTAAGGGCAGGTGGTTGTGAGGTGCCTCACAACCTGAGGTTCCCTGGCAGCATCAGAGTGCTGTCGAAGGGGGTGTGTGGGATAAGCAGACAGGTGATATGATGAGAGATAGGAGAAGATGAATAGGAAGGGGCAGAATTGTGATACGCCTTGGGAGGGAGGCCAAGAGACCTGAATTTGATGGGGAAAGGGGTGGGGAGCCAGTGGAGGGATGCGACATGGACAGACTGAGGGGCCAGCACCATGACCTGAGGCACAGTACCAGAGTGTTCGAGGCGCACTTCTGAGCAAGTGGAGTAAATAAGTATTGGACTGTCCTAGGTTCAACCTCTGCCTGAGGGGTCTGATTTCCCTCAAGCTGAGCTAACGCTGACACTGCCCTCATTCTCTTTTGATTTCCACAGCCAGCCAAAATGGTGCCGTTCTGGCTGTTTCCCATTTCCGGCAGTGTGTCTGATGACCTGGGGTGGGGGCAGGGGAGCGGTCCCTTGGACATTGGCTTTGCTAGCTGGGGTCCAGAGGTGTTTCTGCAGCCAGTTGGCTCATAACAAAAATATCTCTGGTGACTGAAGCGTCATTCAGCTGTTTAGAATACAGATGTGCAAAAGGGCTGGTGTTATTTCAACTCTGCTCAGTGCTCTGTAACACATGGTGCCCCAATAAGACCCCCTGATGGTTGGTGAAATCCAGATGATTAAATATTTACCTTCCAAAAGGTAATGGCTTGAAACCTTTGTTAAACAATGAGGCTTCTCTGGGGGGATGTTGGGAGGAGGCCTGTGCTATGGAAAATCCCTCAGCTGACATCTGTGTAGAATCCAGGCTGGTGCCCAGCGCCAACTGCCTGATCCGACACAGAACACAAGCAGCCTCAAATAAACAGATACAGCCCATGAATAAAGGCTCATAGGTTGGTGTCCAAATGGGGCTTTCAGAACTCCAGTGCTTATTCCAAAGTGACCCTGCTCCTGCCGACCTGGCTCTGAGGTTTGAGCAGGATCCTGGCTCACGGTAGTTTGGACTGAATTCTTCCTTTCCTCAAATGTCCATTTATCACAACTGAGAGGCACATCAAGGACTGCATTGAAACCTCCCTTTGCCACTCCCCGCACAGAAAGGGGCACAGTGCCAGAAATGTGGCTGTAGGTACAATTCTCAGTTCTTGCTCCTCTGGCTTCCCGATGGCGGGGGCAAGTCAGGCATCCCAGGGATGAGATTATGGAGTGCACAGAAATGATCTCTCACTCCTGGATGGCATAGGCTCAGGGTTGGTTTTCACCAGTGAGTTAACACAGGATATAGCACTAGTATTCTCATTAACTTGACCTCTGTCCTCACACAAGCCCCCTCCCCCCTATGTGTAAACAACTGGAGTTAGCCAGCATGCCCAGGTGGATGGCAGGTCTTGAGTGAGCTTCCCTCAACAGTCGCTAACTTGACAACAGCTGCTAACTTGACCTTTCTGTAGCGTGCCCACAGGCAATGACACAACAATCAAGAGCTGCTGGCTCTCCAATATCTATCCATAATCCCTCTGGCCTCCCCATCTCATGATCTTCTCTTCTCATCTCTCTTTTCTGTTTCTTGGCTGGAAGTGCAAATGGCTAGCCATACCCAATGCAGTTCATGCCAGGCCAGCAAAGGAGAAGGAACACGGGTAATTGGGGAAGTGCAATACCATTCCATGGGACGTTGCTCTTCAATGTTCTGGTTGTTGCACTTTAGGTGTTGAGTTTTGTTGGCTGTGGGTGTTTGGTTTGGGGCCAGCACTGCCTGAGAATTGCACAAGTTGTGTCCTCTTGCACTTGAGTTTTTGGCAGCGTGTGCACCAGACAATAACAGGGGAAAAGGTCACTGAGAAATAAAACATTTACTAAAGTCTCAGATTGACAAGTCATGCAACTAGCACCAACTCTGCTAACTCTTGGTGTTATCCCTGTTTTTCAAATTAATCTTCAACAAATTCCGATAGAGCTGTGATCACTTTACATCTTTCCCTCCAAACCAAAGATGTGGCAACACAAAGTGTCCCTTATTTCCCTGGCTCTCCTGGATCCAGCGCCAAGTTCCAGAGATGCACTGGCAGGTTGCCTGTACAGGTCCTGGAAAGCAGCACAATTGTCAATCTATTCCATCATATGAGGTGGCCATATGGTGGACACCTCACCCCGTAACATGAATAGCATTATACACGCTGCAGTGTACACACTACGGCAGGCAGCCCCAGCTTGCCCATGATAGGCCAAAAGCAAATTCCATCCCCACCCTTCGTCTGCTCAGAACGTAATTAACCTTCTTATGCCAGGGGCTCCCAAATGGGCGCAGGCCTTCATGACCTATGGAAGTAGAGGGTAGGCTGGATCTCTCCAAATGGCAGTGGGCACAGACTCTCTGTTGATACCCATATTATTCGGTGTGAACAGAGTCCCAACTTGGCTGAATGCAAACACTCTAAAAAAACCACGAGGAGTCCGGTGGCACCTTAAAGACTAACAGATTTATTTGAGCATAAGCTTTCAAACTTCTTCAGATGCATGGAGTGAAAATTAAAGATACAGGCATAAATATATATTGGCACATGAAGAGAAGGGAGTTACCTTACAAGTGGAGAACCAATGTTGAAGGCCAGCTTAGTCAGGGTGGATGTGGTCCACTCCCAATAATTGATGAGGAGGTGTCAATACCAAGAGAGGGAAAATTGCTTTTGTAGTGAGCCAGCCACTCCCATTCCTATTCAAGCTCAAATTGATGGTGTTAAGTTTGCAAATGAATTGTAGCTCTGCAGTTTCTCTTTGAAGTCTGTTTTTGAAGTTTTTTTGTTGAAGAATGGCTATTTTTAAATCTGTTATTGAGTGTCCAGGGAGACTGAAGTGTTCTCCTACTGGCTTTCATATGTTACCATTCCTGTTGTCTGATTTGTGTCCATTTATCGTTTCACGAAGAGACTGTCCGGTTTGGCCAATGTACATGGCAGAGGGGCATTGCTGGCACATGACGGCATACATCACATTAGTGGATGTGCAGGTGAATAAGCCTCTGATGGTGTGGCCGGTGTGGTTGGGTCCTATGATGGTGTCGCAAGAGTAGATATGGGGACAGAGAAGGCAACGAGGTTTGTTACGGAGATTGGTTCCTGGGTTAGTGTTTCTGTGGTGTGGTATGTAGTTGCTGGTGAGTATTTGCAATTCATTTGCAAAATTAACTGAGGGCAGGCAGTTTTCTCTCAGGGTAGGCTAAGGGCTTGTCTACACTGGCAATTTACCGTGCTTCAACTTTCTCACTCAGGAGTGTGGAAAAAACACCCCCCTGCGTGCAGCAAGTTTCAGCGCTGAAGAGCACCATTGTGGACAGTGCACCAGTGCTGGGAACCGTTCTCCCAGTGTTGGTAGCTACGCCTCTCATGGAGGTGGGTTTTTCAGCGCACTGGGAGAGCTCTCTCCCAGCGCTCTGCCGCGACCACACAAGCCACGTTAAAGCACTGCCATGGCAGCACTTTAGCGTTGCCACTGTAGACTAGCCCTAAGAGTCACAGGTATGAATGTCTCCTAGCTGTCTGAGCCTGAGAGGGTCATTGTCTGAGGCAGGCCCCATATCAATGGAAAATCAGAGAATACAATGGCAAATCCAGTCCCCAGGATTTTGACACCTAACAACCAACAACCCAGAGGGAGGTGGATTTCCCCACCTCTCAACAGGGAAGCTGATCAGACATCCCTGATGAAGAACAAAGGACTGGGGAGGTGTGAGGTGTGTGGGATTAGAGTTGGTGGCTGGAAGGAGTCAGGGCTCTCACCTGGGAACTGGCCAAGGAGATCAGACTGAGAGAGGGACAGATCCTGCACATGGGGTTCACTGCAGCTGGACTGGGCTCTGGGCTAACCAGAATGGACGTGCGCTATGCTTTAACCTTCATTTCTCTATGCTAACCTAAGGACTTCCTAAGCTGTGTCCAGTTGACTAATAAACCCAACTGTTCTGACAACACAGTCTGAGTGTCACGGCAAATACTGGCTGAGGTGCATTAGTCCCTGAAGAGTGCACAAGTCTCTACCGGGGGCCTATCTCAATTGGACTTGCTTACCAGAGCTCACGGTGTGAAGCAGGAGAACTGGAGCCCCAGAGGTTCAGTCTAGGAGGTGGTGAGACCATGGGCTATACTGAAGGAAGAGTGAGACCCGTTGGGGTCTGGCATGTCAAAGGGGTTCCTCCTGGAGACTGTTCCAAAGCTGGGGGTGTAGCACCAATCTTGTAGGTCCATGACAGGATTCTTAAAAACAAAACGTCTCATGAGGCCTGGCTTGTGGTTTTGAAGCTTGTGGTTGGCAGTACTGGGATTTGGAGGGTGAATTCTGAGATCAGGGGTTGAAATGCGCTATGTACTCATGGCTGGAATTCTTGTTAGTGACCCTGCACCATCATGTACCAGGCAGGCCTAAGTGCTTGAACTAATTCCTCATCATGAAACTTGGCCTCACGGCAATATTATTTTTTCACGGGCATAGCCACACCAGCGTGACATGCCGAATGGAGACAAGCCTCCAGGCTGAAACTCACCCCCTGCACAAGGCCTCAGCACCACTTAGGTTGGACTTGAGTCCTGAAATGGAGCGAGGCTCAGGGGTACATTTCACCATCAGCAATCTCTCCTGGCAGCAACTCAACACAAATAGAACAGCTATGTCCCCATGATCAGCCTCTGCCCTGTTGTGTTCTCAGAGCGAGGGCTGGCTTTCTCATCCGGAAGGTCATTTGAATGTCTTTGGGATTGCTGGGCTGTTTAGCCACCTCCCAGTTATGCTGCATGTGTGGTTACTGCTGATCATTGTCTCGCTCTTATTTTGTTATATTTAAAAAGGGAATAAACAAAACCTTTCCAAAAAGAAGGAAAACATGGCAGAGACTTGAAATGGGAAGGGCCTGCAGCTGGGCCCTCTCCTTATTTCTGGACACCAGCAGGGGAGGAAGAAAAAAAGCCACCATGACAAACATGATTAATAAAGTGGTGAAAGAGATTCTGAAAACAGGAGTGAAGTTGGGGACAACGCGAGCTCTCTGGCCTCCAGCTGCTCCTCCACCAACACGGAGCTAGTGTCAAGACAGGGTAGGGTGACCAGATGTCCCGATTTTATAGGAACAGTCCCGATTTTGGGGTCTTTTTTTATATAGGATCCTATTATCCCCCATCACCGGTCCCAATTTTTCACATTTGCTGTCTGGTCACCCTAATACAGGGCCCAGCCTGCCCTGGGAGCTGGGCCTGCGTCGCTCCTGCCAGACCTCTGCATACAGAGAGTGAACAGTAGGGATGAGAGGCCACCATCTGATCCGCCATTCCCATTGCAACAGGGACAGTCCTGAACCAGAGCACTGTACTAGGCCACAGCCCTGCTTGGTTTCGGATCACGATGTGGAGCTGAGCTTTGTAGCGGGGGCCGTGCTCTGCAGCACTGGGTCCCAGGCAAGAACATCCCTGAAATGTGTGTGGGGTCAGCTCCAATCCAGCAGCTGAACTCAGTCATGGGGCCACCTCGACCCTGAATGGAGCCAGAAAAGGGGAAGAAGAAGGAGTCGTGAAACAGGGGGGCCTGATTTGATCTCACTGACCCCAGTGCTACTCAAGGGGTAATGTCACAGGAGGCACAAGTGTGAAACTGGAGTGAGAGCAGAACCAGCCCACAGGAGTAGCAAGGGAATGAGATTCTTCAGACAAGTGGCTGCCAGGCAGAAATGGCTAGCTGTGTGGTTCAGATAAAGCAATGCAAAGAAAAGGTATTGTAAGCTCAGGGATCCTGCCAGCAGCAGCGTTGATGGGAGCCCAGCAACCCGAGGGAAGAGAACCTCCTCAGGAGCATACCTGCCTGCCCACCTCCACACAGCCCCAAGACAGCTGCAAGAGGCGCTGCTCTGCGGCACAAAGGGCCAGTGTCCTGCAGGCCTTTACTAGGGCAGTGACTGTGCATGGAGCATCTGATACAGGGCTGAGCCTTTCACTGGCCTCGCACAAATAAATAAAGCTGCTTAGTAATGACAGCTGAGGGGAAAGCCATGTGCACGGCTTGTTTACTTGGTTGCATCAATGACTTTATAAATCATTTTAATGCAGAGAGGGTTCAATGGAAAGTGCCCGAGACCCTGCACCAGGTCCAGGCGGCTGCTCAAGGAGTAATGCTCATACACAGCAGTGTGTGGGCACAAAGCACTTCCCAGCACTCACCCAGTGCTCCACGGCTCACATTATTCCTTGCCTTTGCCATAGTCGCAAAGTGATCTCAGAGCTGGCACTGCCGGCCAAGGTGATTCCCCAGTGTGCAGGATCCTTGAGGGGCTGGGGAGGGACATAGCGGCTGCTAACCCAGCCCGGTCCCTGGGGCCAGTGTAGGGGACTGGGCTAATGCTTCCTTTAGTCCCAGCAATCCCCAGCTGCCTTTACAGCCCCACAGGGCCGTGGTAGCCAGTGTAATTGAGAGCAGCCTCAGGGGGTCAGGCTGATGCACAACTGGCCCAGGACTGGTGCAGAGAGGGTCCTTCCCTCCCACAAATCGCACAGCGTGCTCCCAAGATCAGAGTGTGCTCATATGAAGCCCTGGACAATCTGCACTGGGAAGGTCACCAGAGCCTGATCCTGGCACATGTTGAGATAGTGTCCACAGTTAATTTTCAGCATGGACATTCATCCCTTCACTATGCGAATGCAGCATCTGGGCTGTCAAAGGAATCAGAGCCACGCCAGGCTCACCTGCGGTGCAGGCCAGGCGAAGGGCTCAGCACATGCACAAGGGCCACCTTGCAGAGCTTCTGGCTAGTATGCATTTTAATCATAGACTCATAGAAGATTAGGGTTGGAAGACACGTCAGGAGGTCATCTAGTCCAACCCCCTTCTCAAAGCAGGACCAACACCAACTAAATCATCCCAGCCAGGGCTTTGTCAAGCCGGGCCTTAAAAACCTCTAAGGATGGAGATTCCATCACCTCCCTAGGTAACCCATTTCAGTGCTTCACCACCCTCCTAGTAAAATAGTTTTTCCTAATATTCAAACTAGACCTCCCCCACTGCAACTTGAGACCATTGCTTTTTGTTCTGTCATCTGCCACCACTGAGAACAGCCAAGCTCCATCCTCTTTGGGACCCCACTCCAGATGTGGCCTCACCCATGCCGAATAGAGGGGAATAATCACTTCCCTCGATCTGCTGGCAATGCTCCTACTAATGCAGCCCAATATGCCGTTAGCCTTCTTGGCAACAAGGGCACAATGTTGACTCATATCCAGCTTCTCGTCCCCTGTAATCCACAGGTCCTTTTCTGCAGAACTGCCACTTAGCCAGTTGGTTCCCAGCCTGTAGCGGTGCATGGGATTCTTCCGTCCTAAGTGCAGGACTCTGCACTTGTCTTTGTTGAACCTCATCCAATTTCTTTTGGCCCAGTCCTTCAATTTGTCTAGGTCCCATCCCTATCCTCCAGCGTATCTACCTCCCTCCCAAGCTTAGTGTCATCCGCGAACTTGCTGAGGGTGAAATCCATCTCATCATTGAGATCATTAATGAAAAATGAGGAAAGCCACTGTGCCAGGGCTTGTCCAGAAGGTACAAGAACATAAGAATGTCCATACTGGGTCAGACCAAAAGTCCATCAAGCCCAGTATCCTGTCCTCTGACAGTGGCCAATGGCAGGTGCCCCAAAGAGAATGAACAGACAGGTTATCATCAAGTGATCCATGCCCTGTCACCCAATCCCAGCTTCTGGCAAACAGAGGCTAGGGACACCATTCCTGCCCATCCTGGCTAATAGCCATTGATGGACCTATCTTCCATGAATCTATCTAGCTCCCTTTTGAACCCCAAAAATCACTACAAATGTATCTCAGTGTGGCAGCATTAAGCAAAGTGCTGGTCCTGAGCTGACTCTTTCAAGTTGGTGTGTGCTGTTCTTTGGATATAGCAGGCCCGGGATTTCTGCGAGTAGCCAGTGCCAGGGGCTGGATATCACCTGGAACACTTCTAAGGGACTCAGTGACTGGTGTGCACCTATTGCTAACTGCAAGGCAAAGCGAGTGCTGGCTTATCCCTGAGGAGAGTGCTCGAGTGGCTGACAGGCTGCGGGTGTCAGGGAGCTGGCACCAGCTAAGCACAAGCAAGATGCCCTCACAGGGTAACAAGGTGTCTCTCAGTCCTTGGGACCCTGAGAGTCCTCACAGGGCAAAAAATAAATATTTAGGAGTTTGCAGGAAGAAAGGATGAGAGAATCTGGCAAAGGATACCTGGGGCCTCTAACAGCACCGTGACAAGGGTGCTGGAACGATTTGTACGGGGGGGGGGGGGAAGGGGCTGAGAGCCATTGACCCAAACTGTAAACCCTGTATATGATGATATCCACTTCAAGTCAGGGGGTGCTGCAGCACCCCAGTTCCAGCACCTATGCACCATGCGCTCATTATTGTCTCTAGTCGCTTCCAAGGGATATGCCAAAAGCTTCTTTATAAATATTGGAATTAAAATGTCTGCCTCTTTGTAGCAAAGTAAAAAAAAAGACCATTAAATTAGCCCAATTACACACTGGTCTAAACAAAGGAGGGCTTGGCCGGCCAACTTTAAAATGGTATCAAATGGCTTTTAATATGACACAGATAAAAACTTTCCAGTTCCAAGATGGAACACTGCTGTCCTGGGGGAGAGAAAACAACCTCCGACTGGGGCCAGATACCTGGGTGAGTAGAGTTGGGATTTACACCCCACGACTCTCACTCTGAGCCACACTCAGCACATGGACTGGAGAGCACCGCCGAAGGGAATGACAGCCGCAGCAACATTCTGAGCCTGCAGCTCGGGCGCAGGATGGCAGGTCCCCAAGAGTGGCTAATACTCGGAGATAACTGGCGACAGGAGGACTCATACAGGATGAGGCTGCTTAGACAAGGAACCATTTCTTACAGCTCCAAGGAGACCACCATCCCTCCTAGACCGAGGGGGAGACGCTCCCAGCACTGGGCGGATTATCCCTGTATGGGGGAGGGGCAGTGCCCAGGTGTGCCAATTCAATAGTGTGATGAGAATCCTTATCCTAACCCAGCAGATCTGAGGTCGTACTCGCCAAAGGTGTGCCCCTCCACACTGCCCCTGCAGCTGCGTCCTGGCAGCATGCCCAGGACAGGAGCCATATGGACATATTAGCATTTCATGATAAACACATAGACGAAGGGTCTCTGCTCCCAAGAGCATACAAAGCACACAATGTGCTTGAGAGACATAGATACAACTTACCCAGCTGCGTGTGACAGCACTTGTGCCCCTCCTCACCTTCGAGCCCCGGCCGTGCACTGGCTGGGTTATGGGCCTGGCTGGACAGGAGGCTGGTTGAATAGATTCCCAGCAGAAGGGGCAGCATGGAGAAGGGGTCGATGTGCAGAGGTCCGTGTGAGTTGAGGACACTCAGGACCTACCAGAAGTGGTCAGTATCTTGCAGGGCAAAGCTCTCTGAAGGCTCAGTGCTGAGCCAATGCTGTGCCCCTTGCCCCAGCAGTGCCCTATTCCTTTCACCCGTGTGCATTTGAACCTACAGCAGGGCCTGAGCCTGAACCCAGTGACTGGCAGGGAGACCTAGAGCAGGGGAGCAACTGGGTCCCTTGGCCTGTGATGTGAGAGGCCTCCTGCGTAGCCCATAGTCTGCCTTTATATATTCACTGCCTTGCCTTTATTATTCTGTCTCTATTATATTCAGCAGTAGCGCAAGGAACCTACAGGCCTGTCTCCTGTAAGACATTGGATTCAGCAGTTAGCATGAGGCTTGAGGCCTAGGAACTTTGGCAAAAACAGCCCAACGATCACCCCTATGTTTTGTGGAACTAGACATAGAGTGTAAGGGGGAATTTTGTCCATAAAGACACCAGCCAACCACAGAAACATGAGCTAACACCAACTTTTGGAAAGTTTTGGAAAAAACATTGAACCACAAGAGTGGCATGGCAACGAACTGAAGTATATGATAATGAGTTGAAATAATTAATATACTAACCTAGAGAAGAAGGACACCTCACCATTAGTAAGTGGAGTAAATACAAATAAGGAAGAGGGGACAACCCCCTACTGAATATGCATTAGACATGGTAGAATCAGCCTAACATATAAAAGTGCCATCCCAGCCTGCGTGCAGAAGGAGAGAGAGATGAAGCCCTTGGGAGGTGCCAGAATGATGGCCACTGGTGAAGATGAGGAAGGTGACAGTGATGAGGAAGATAACAGCTAACATTTCAGGTTGCTTTGCAGGGGATGGTGGGAGTATGGATGTTCATATGTACTTCCTGTAATATCTCTATCTACATTGCTGGGTTAGAGTGTTTGTGACTGTGCTAAACGTATTAATCAATTATTTGTAAATATACACAGGTTCCTATAGTGTTAGTGTTGCAACAGTGCACATTGGGGTTCCCAACTATATAGTAATTTGAATAATTCTGGGCCCGATCTTGGGACAAGAACCTGTCAACCCTCAAAGTGATAACTGAGAATTCTTAAGTAATCGATATAATTAATATATATCATCTATAGATAAGGCTACACCTGTGGCTCACACATATTTGTTCCCCCAAAATAGAGTCATGTTCCTAGAAACTCAGCAATGCCAAGGATGCCCTTACTCCTCCCAGATCCCTCCTTCCCTCTCCAGGGACGGCAAGGCCTGTGGAGTCTCCGAACTGGCCTTCTGGTAAATTAACCTGGGGAAAAAAGCTTCGCTCAGAAGTGAAAGCAAATGTGTTTGGGAACAGGAGCACCACAGAAATGCAGCACTGGTGCCTACAGCCCCATCTCTTCCTAATGCTTCGTGGGTGTTTCCTTGGTACAACAAGAAAGGAACTGATGAAATCTGGGCTGTAGCAGCCTGACCTGAACATACACCTGCAGCACACGCTCCTGTGTAAGCGCTGTTATCTGCATTTCCCCCACACTCCTATGCAAATGCCATCACCTGCACACACCTGCATTCACACTCACACTCCCTGTGCAAACATCTCTTGCATACTCCTTCACTCAAACACATGGGCACAGTAACCTGCATACCCCGCCACCCATGCTCAGAGGTCACTGCCTCCCACCTGCTCATTCTACAGTCTGCCCCTGACCCTCCTTGCTCACCCAGACACACTCACGTCCCACCCACACTTGGACACACGCTCAGGTCTGCACTCCAACTCACATTCCACATTCACACCACACTCACACTCTGCACTTACCCCCCCACACACACCTTTCTGCAATCACACCCATTTGCACCCCTGCAGATACTTGCACACCCATTCCACACATACACACTCGGCCCTGAACTCTGCGTTCTCACACACTGAAATGCAACACGCTCACAGGGCACGCACATTTGCAGCAGGACACTCTGCACTCAGAGCAGCACAAATTCTTACTAGGGATGGGCCCAAACAACAAGCTGAGTTCCTAACCTAGTTACAAACTCTTCCAGTGTCCAGGCTGTTTGGCTTGGACCTAGGGTTGCCAACCCTCCAGGACTGACCTGGAGTCTTCCGGAATTGGCATCAATCTCCTGGTGACTATTGAAAGCAATCCAGGAGATTTTCATAGGATATATTAAGAAGACATTACATCATGTTGGGGAAAAAAAAAATCTCCCGGAATAACATCAGTCAGAGTTGGCAACCCTATTTGGGCCCATGAGAGAAACAAGATATTTACTTGCAGTATATCATTCAGCCACTAGATGTCCCTGTGCTCTGCATGGAGTTCCAGACAGGATATGGTTACTGATCAACATGGGAGACAAAGCTGGCACTCAGGCTGTGTGGAAGCCTGTTTGTGTCTGTAGCTGTTCTCATTAATAAACATCTCCTGGCTGAACTATGATTTCCTTGTATCATGATGGGAGGGTCAGGGGGAGGGGAGGCTGGATTTAGGCTTTAGTTTGGACCCTCTGACTATTATCTGGCCCTTTGCAACTGTCTGGGCTGCTCACCCACTTCCTGCTGTTCTCTTGGTCTTTCTCACTGACCTTGTCTCTGTGGATTTTGCATCTGCATGTTCATGCTGGCAGGAAGCAGCTGACCGTTAACTAGAATCAACTCTTCTGAAGGCTCCTTATGTCACTGGGTATATGAGACCACAGTGGGTACATGCCTCTTCAGACCCCTATTCTATGGATGTGCAAGCACATGACTCTTCAGAGATGGATACTGTTCATATTAAAGTAGGGCTCAAATTGGGAGAAACAGGTGCTGGTTCTGTGTCAGTGAACAGGACATGAGTGGTCTTACCTAGTAGTTAGTGCCAGAGTCTGGCTTAGAGGTTAGAGCTGGAGCCAAGAGTCAGAGCTGAAGTCAGAAGTTAATAACCAGAGTCAAAGGTTGGAGCTGGAGCCACAAGTCAGTAACCAGAGGCAATGGGCTGATCTGGAATCAAAAACCTGGAGTCAGAGCCACGGGTCAGAGCTGGAGACAGAAACCGGGCCAGGGGGCAGGGCTGGAGCAGGACAAGAATAAGGTAGAAGCAAGGCAGGCACAGGAACAATCGTAGCTGTGCCAGCGTTGAGTAGCCAGTGACATGCTGCTGCTGCCACTGGACTGAATGGCACGTCTGCTAGTTCTCTTCAGCCAGTCAGGTGGATCGGTCAGTCAGGTGACTCTTCTGTAACTCATCTGTGTTCATTAGCCTGCCTGAAGACTGAGCTAGCTCATCCCAGGCTCAGCTGCAGGCCCTCGTTCCTCATCCTCTGCAAGGCTCCACCCACAAAATAATCTCCACCCATGGGAGTCGCCAAAATGAGACACCGTTCATGGTAGATTGTGCAGATGTTCAAAATGTGACCATGCAGCTCTGGGCTCCACTGGGCTCTTGGAACTAGGCTCCCCCTTGGTGGGGCAGGAATATGCCCATGGGCTCTGCTAGGCAGCTTGGGCTGGGCTTCTTCTTGAATGGGAAAGAAAAATAAGTGGTGGCATCTCCCAAATTCCAGCCCTTTATGGACCAAAGGGAGCTGTCACTCGCAGTAAATTGTGCAGATCTGTGACTCTCCTGCTTCTTTCTCTCCTGAGCAATGAAACAGTGGGACATTTAATTTATAATCAGTGAGCAGCGGAGAGAATCCCTCCCTGAGATGAAGGAGGCAGTTCACACCCCTCTGAGCTATTGTTCCAGGCTCTCTGAAGACTCCTCTCTGCATTGGTTACAGTTGAAGCATAGTTTGGGATTTTCTTTGCAACCATAACAGCTACAGATATACTTTTATTGCACATGAAGAGCTGAAATTCTGGAGAGCTAGACACCATCTTCAGAGAGGTGCCAGTGTGACGGGCTGCTCTGGGCCAGCCTAATCTCATCCTGGTTACTTGGAGGATAAGAACTAATAGCACTGGCATGTGCTTACGGCTGGGCTGACAGGAGAGGCCTGGTTCCTTCCCTTGCCCTTTCTGGCTGATTTGTTTTCACAAACTGTGAAGCTCTTCCTTTGGGTTGACATGAAAATGGGGTTTGGAGCAGGAGATAACATGAAACACAGGAACACCCTAGGCGGAGGGACTGAGGTGAGGGCCCAGGCCTCTGTGGGTGCGTTTACATAGCGAATGGCAGCCTGGGGCAGTAAGTCTCAGAGCCCGGGTCATGGACTTGGGCTCACTGGGCTTATGCTACCACTAGCTGGGTAGACATTCAGGTATGGGCTGGAGCCCTGGCTCTGAAGCCTGGGGTGGGGGTGGGCTTCAGAGCTCAAGCTCCAGCCTGGGCCACAACATCTACACAGCTAGTTTAGTGCCGCAGTGTGAGCCCTGCAAGCCCCGAGTCTGCACACCCAGCTCTGAGACATGCTGCCGCAGGCAATGAGACGTATCCTGTGACGTCATTGGCTCAGCTCCTCTGGCTCAATGGGCTGATACCAAGGCCTAGACCTTGTTGCCTGCCTCCCTCAGCTCAACCTGGCTTTCTTCATGTCTCTTTGTTGTGAGCAGGAACAAAGTCTGCAGCCCCCCTTTGTGTGGGAGGGAGAGAAACGGCAGCCACCGAAATGAGGCCTGAGCTGAGTCTTGGCCGAATGAAGCAACCCTGTGGTAGGGATGGGGGAGAATCACGTGAGCTCCGTGCAGATGGATTTCTCACCTCGCCCTGAGGAGAGCATGGGGCAGCAGGATAAGGGAAAAGTGATAACGGCTGCATGAATCATAGAATATCAGGGTTGGAAGGGACCTTAGGAGGTCATCTAGTCCAACCCCCTGCTCAAAGCAGGACCAATCCCCAATTTTTGCCCCAGATCCCTAAATGGCCCCCTCAAGGATTGAACTCACAACCCTGGGTTTAACAGGCCAATGCTCAAACCACTGGGTTGATGACGTCACACCTGATCTGAAGAAGGTTCAGGCCTACTGCTTGAGCTAGGCGTGGCTCCCCCGCCTCTTCTCCACGCCTCACAACAGATGCTGTTAGATGGCAAAGCCAAAGTCTCAGTGCACGGAGCATTTTCTCAGCTGAAGAATGCTGTCACTTGCCAAGGTCAGCGTGGAGCCGTGCTCGGGTCACGCAGACCGTGACCTCTTCGGAGGAGACACCGTCGGTCAGCTGTGTGTTTGTCCAGCACCTAGCACAATGAGGTCCTGGGCCAGGACTGGGGCACCTAGGCATTACTGTAATCAGCAGCTCCGCTCTCCTGTCTGTCACAAACCATTTCCACTGGACAAGCAGCTGTCAGCCCCCTGGCAGTGGGGGTTTCACTAAGGACACACCTTGCTGCTCCACTCCCAGCCCTGCCAGTCCCAGGAAAGGCGTGTCCCAGTAATTCCATCCCCCTTGAGGGCACTACTGCTCCAGCGGAGGCCACCAGCCCCACGTCTGGGGTATGCAAGCAGCTCTGCACACAGGGTTTGTACCAGTCTGTTGGGCGTGGGGGTGTGTGATATTTTACTAATATATGTATAGCAGTAACACCCACCCCAATGTGGATGTTGCTGTCCTGGGGTAATGAGACCATATACCAGTATGGCTTATCCCCCTTCCTGTCCAGGAACAGCCGCCCTGGCACAAGTCCCGTTACCCTGTGATAGCTGCGCCCACCCTGGCTGGTTGTACTGCTTTCACTCTGCTTGTCTAGAGCAGTACCCTGCGGAGTGCAGGCAAGGCCATGCACACGATGGGGGCATGGACTGGCCTGATGTAGGGGGCAGTCCCTCTCCTGATCCAAGGCTAGGTCCACACTAAGCCCCCAGTTCGAACTAAGATACGCAACTTCAGCTACGTTAATAACGTAGCTGAAGTCGAAGTATCTTAGTTCGAACTTCAAGGTACTCACCGCGAGTCCACACGCGGCAGGCAGGCTCCCCCGTCGACTCCGCCTACTCCTCTCGTGGAGCAGGATTACCGGCGTCGACGGCGAGCACTTCCGGGATCGATTTATCGCGTCTAGACAAGACGTGATAAATCGATCCCAGAAGATCGATTGCGTGCCGCCGAACCAGCCGGTAAGTATGGACGTACCCCAAGATAGGCAGCTGGGGGAGAGTGCGGGGGGCAGGGTGCATGTAGCTCTGGAGGATACTGCGGCACTGATATCCATGGTGCTGGGGGGACCCTGCATTTTGTCCCACTCCCCCGTGCTCCCGGTCTCTGCAGGTGGTTGTTCTCTGCATGCTGTGGGCATTTGTCCCTGAGGACTGGACTGAGCCCATGAGCTCATTTCCGGCACTTAGGCAAACAGCTGTGAGGCAGGAAAGCTGACAGCAGGGAGCCAGCCTGGCAGGCGAAGGCCAAAAGGGGCCAGGAGTGGCCAAGAGCACCCCAGCTTCCTGCTCTCACAGCCAGCTCGCTAGGCTAGGCTGAGCAGGAGGGTGGCACATGGTACAGATGGCCAGCCGGCCTAAGGAAGGCGTGTTAGCTCAGTGCCTCACTTTCCCTGTCTGCAGATTGCAGCTAGCATCTACCCACCTCCTAGGGCTTTTGTGTCATTGAAGCGCACAGTGTCTGTGCAGCACCCTTCCCCGAGATTGTGCTGTGTAAGTGCTGAGTGTGAGTATTGTCAACACCAGCACGACGTCAGTACCTTATGAACCACAGAGGAGTAATTTCCTGATTCGTATCAGATCCAGAACCAATGTTTGAAAATTACACACAGCCTTGCAGCTTGCCCAGAGTAAGCAGAAGCAGATGTTGGCAGGAGCAGCCAGCAAGAGTGTAAGAACTCCCTGTGGACGCACACAGCCCTACATAAAAGAACAACTAACAATGGGGAATATTTCCTTGCTACCTAAACTACTTGTCCGAGTTCAAAGCTGGCATGTCCGTGCCACTGCTCTGTTCACCAGACTCCGGTTACCTGCTGCAGAAACAGCCCTGCAGCTGCCTCTGCTGCTCACCGAGGCTCTGTCCAACCTGACAGTTTCTGCTCCCCTGGATGTGCTACTACAAAATGGCCGACGTCACACCAGGGCAGGGACAGGGGAATAGCGGGCAGCCCCACAAATGTCACCGTGCTTCCAAAGACCGGTCTGGGGATGAAACGTGTTCTGAAATGCACCTCTAGCAGCCCAGCCCTGTGTCTATGCTCTGGAGCGGTTCCCTGCCCATTGCACTCCCCGCTGTGCCCAGTGCACTGAAGGGTGTTGTGCGGCACTCGGACACTGACCACCAGGGAGATGCTTCTGGGTACAGAAAATCGACCCATTTTCAACGCTGCACAACCCGTTCTCAGTGACTCCACCCCAATCCCAGGGATGCTGGGTGGCGAGAGGGATGTCAGAGTCAAACTCAGCCGCAGCGCTCCCTCCCCCCAGGCAGGTTACTCTGCTAAAGTTAAGCACAGCTTCATCTCACTGAAAGCTCTGGCAGGGAGCCAGCACCCTGCCTCCATCAGCACCTTGCCACTCTGATGAGATGCCCCTGCCCCTTCTACCACAAGGGGGCCAGGATGCTGGGCACAGGGGTTCTTCTGAGGGGCTGTCATCAGCACCCATCTCCAGACCGATTGCTCTGGCTGACATTTGCCCCATGCAGAGGTCAGCACGAGGCCTAGGCACTGCTAAAGACCCATGGAGACCTCATTCTGACGTCTGACATGGGACTGAAAAGGCACTTAGGGCTTGTGCTGCTCTGTGCACAGTGGGGAATGTCCCCCTTGGAATCCCCACACCTGCGCTCCAAGGGATGGTGCACCCTGTGCACCGCGAGTCTGCAGGAGGCACCATCTTCCAGAGCTCCGCCAGCCCAGCCCAGCCCAGCACCGCGGCCCCTGCCCCCGGGCTGTGCACACCAGCACAATCTGGCCCTAAAACCGTCCCAGAGAAGCAAGAACATTTACAAAGGGGCTGACGCTCTGTCCAGACGTATTCCAGCTCCAGGTTGGAGTGACTGGCTGCCAAGCCGAGGCCCAAACTGCACTAGACATACAAGAAGAGCCGAATGTGAGATCACTGGCCACCAGGTGCCAATGTGGGCAGCATCGTCCCATGGCTCTCCCCTTGTATTGCTTATTATCAGCCCACTAGAGGCCCCCTGGCAATCATAGTGCAGGGCAGTGAGCTCCTGCAGCTGGACATGTAGGCAGCTCCCTCAGATGCCCCCAGAGAGCCACTGGCAGGAATCACACGCTCGGGCACAGCTCACACTAGGCTACCCACAGCAAACCATGCTGGGGACCTGAGAACTTGGTGACTGACAGGCCTGTTATCAGAGCTGATAACATCACTGTCAGGCTGCCAGGCCAGGCACAGAGCTGCACCCCTTGCAGCCTTTATCATGTCAGAGATGCCTTCAAATGCATCAGTGGAAACACAAAGCCCCCACCCTCATGCCTGCCTAGGGAAAATGATGGCTCTGAGGCTGCTAATCTGAAGGGTGCCAAATCAAGACACTTGGCTCACTTGTCCGACACCCAGCTGCGAGAATGCCAGACAGGAGTGCTGGGCAGTGCTGGGCTGAAGGCTGAGAAATCAGGGAAGTGGATGAAGGAAAATCGGGAGATTTGGCAGGTGAGTATATGCCACCAGGCACTGTTCGTTAAGGAAATGCACAGCTCTGGACATAGATCATTTGTGTCCCCGTGTCTCAGCTGTGAGCAAGTATGTTATTAGGGTTCATAGGCGAGCTTGGCCAAAACTTGGCTAGAAAGTTCTACTTCCATATTTTGGAATGGGTCATTAGGAAAGGAGGCCCTCTCAGGTTACAACTTCCATCCCAAGAATGCAAAGAACACTCATCCATAACAAATGCTGGTCCTGTTTCATAGATTCATAGATTCCAAGGGACCCCTGGGAACATCTCATCTGATCTGCTGCACAACACAAGCCATAGGACTTCCCTGAATTCACTCCTCTTGGCACCAGAGCAGATCTGTTAGAAAAATATCTACTCCTGATTTTAAAATGGACAGTGATGGAGAAACCATCACAGCCCACAGTGCAGTGCTCTCGTTGCCTTTGCGGTCTCAGCTAAACAATGTACTATTCCTGCTGGGGAGAGCTCGCAACGGGCACTATTGCTTTGTTCCTGTTCCTATCCCCTTCACTTACAGGCTTCACTTCTCCTTCTTTATGTCGCCTTGGGCTGTTTGCAAAACAAAGCTGGAAAGAGATACATCACGGAGGAGGCTGGGGCATGCTGAGTGGAAACTCCATTGATTACTCTGCGCGCTACCTTCCTGACATCATGAACACCTCAGGTCCAGGGAAAATCTGTGTTCTATCAGCTCTTATAAGCAAGTGTTTCAAAAGGTTTACAGAAAAGTAAACAGAGCTCTGAGTAACAAAAGGTCCCCGTTTATGCATTCTTTGATTCACTGTAAAGGATGGTGTAAACTGACTTTTTAACCAAGCATTAGGCAAGATTTGGGCCCACGCCATTATATAATAAACAGTGACATGGCTATATTAAAATATTTACTTAATGCACTGAAGTGACTTATAGGATGAGTGGCTACTCAATAGAATGTCCTGAGTGTGAAGGCGTCAGGTGCCATTGCCTATATAAATATTCTATGTGCACTTGTTTATAGGAAAACCCCATCTGGATTTGGCTAAAACAGCAGACACCCTGATGACCCCAGTTTTTGCTATTGGAAAATATAACACAAGTGTTCACTCATCTAGTCTAACGGCAGCAGCTAAGTGCCATCTGACAGACAGAAGGGTATTGGCTTTTCTCAATAGAGAGCAGGCTCAGCACTGTGAGGGGTTTCACAATAACGGCTCCCCAGGATTTATAGCATCCCATGGAATATGTGCAATGGTCCCCACCTCACCTCCACCCCCAGCCTTCCTGGGTGGGAGACTTGGGATGACTTCTGACAAATTCCTGAGGAATAGAGATGTAGACACCTCAAAATAACAGTGAAAAGCAGATTGATCCGGATGCTGATTTGCACCACTTGGGGACGAGCCATTAGGCTGTGCTCCCACGGTCCCATTCCCACCTGTCCTTCTGAGCTGATGCCAAACTTAGGTATCTTCTGCGAAGGTAAAGTGCCTGTCCAGCTGGAAACTAAAGGGCCCCCCCTCCCCCCGCCCCACAGCCCACAGAAAAGGTAACTGCATTCCTGGGCAAAATTCTCTGTCTCAGGCTAAGGGTGAGGTTCTGCTGCTGCATCTGTCCATGGAGTCACTGCACTGCTGATCTACAGCGATGGCTCTGCCCTGTATTTTCAGCCACAGTCATGGGAGCCCTGAACTTGGACCCTCCAGGCTATAGAGTCAGTCCCACCCCCTGCCTGTCGTTGGTCCACTGATTATTGAAGGATTTTGTACACAGTGGAACATCTTCAACAAGAGAGACTGAGAAAGCCCTGCCCTAGAATACCCCGTAGCTGGTGATTGAGGCCTTTACATGGGAGGTTTGAAACCCAAGTTTAAATCCCTGTGCCACAGCAGGCTGGGGGAATGAAATAGGTCTCCCACATCCTGGGTGAGTGCCTTGAACACTGGGATAAAAGTTCTAACCTGGGCAGCTCCATGTAAATCTAGCCTGAAAAAATGTGGGGGTCGAAACTATCTGTGAATTGGTGTCAAATTCACAAGTAGTTTTGGGTCAACCCATACTGCATTTCCCAGGGAATACATTATTTGTTCACAACATTTCACCTGCTCTCACTATGGTACAGTCTTTAATTACATGACCACATACTATTTTTCACATACAGGATGGACAGTGCTAGTCGAATGGCCAGATGTTTGGAATTCCTTTTATCGGCCTCATTCAGCCTGTGGCTCCAGGCTACCTTAATCCACACATTCAGACCTGCACCAAATAAAAAATGATCCATTTCCTCATGTGTGTGCGTTTCTATGGCACTCATCACCAGAGCGTCTGAGTGCCTCACAAATACTAAGGAGCTGAACTTCACAGCTCCCCTCTGAGGGAGGGAGATATTGCTATCCTTTTTTACAGCAACAGGACTCATAGTGTGTCTATATTTAAACACCACAGCGACACAGCTGCAGTGTAGACACTCACTCCAGCAACAGGGAGGGGCTCTACCACCACCGTACTTCATCCACCTCCTGGAGAGGTGATACAGTTCTGCTGTTGACTTACCGCTGTGTACACCAGGGGTTAGGTCTGCAGAACTACGTCTCTTAGGAGGGTGGATTTTCACACCCCTGCGAGACGTAGACCCACTGTAGACCAGCCCTAAGGCACAGAGACCCAAAGGCTAAAATTGTCTAGATTGGCCACTAATTTTGGGCACCCAACTCTAGATACCTAGGACCTAATTTTTTCAGAGTACTTCATGTTTTTATAGCCCCGTATATTCAAACACTGCTCCCATTGACTACAGCTACAGCTGTGAGGGCTCAGCATATCTGAAAATCAGGCCCCAAGGTCTCAAGTTGGGCACCAAGAAAACGAGGCGCACATCTTTACTGGGCACTGGCAAGAAGTCTGGCTTAAATCACTTGCCCAGCATCACACAGGAACTCTGTGGCAGAGGCAGGGCTAGAGTCCAGTTCTCCTGTGTGGTATTCAATGCTTTAAATATGAGAGGAAATGCCAGGAGTTTGTGAAGGCTTTTGAACTTAGCATGCATGGGAAGTCATTACCAGAGAAGGCAGAGGAATTTTGGGAAGATTTAAGACCAACAATCCATGAAACAGCTTTAGCTACATTTGGGGGTAAGAGACCATTAAAAAAGGACTGGTTTGAAGAAAATGAAGCGGAATTATTACCTCTCATCAACATTAAGAACACAGGCTTTCTGGAACACAACAAAAATCCAACAGAGAGCACCAAAGTGCAGGGCCGGCTCTGACTTTTTTGCCGCCCCAGAAAAAAAAAAAAACGTCCGGAGCGCCACTGAAGCAAAAAAAAAAAAAAAAAGGGGCAGAGCAGAATGTGCCGCCCTAAGATTGGCCTGAATGCCACCCCTTACAATGTGCCGCCCCAAGCATGTGCTTACTAGGCTGGTGCCTACAGCCAGCACTGCCAAAGTGAGATTTCAACATGCAAAAACCAAGATACAGCGAGCAAGCAGATGTTGTGCAAATCATTACTGGATCAAGCTCTGTGAAGAGACACAGACAGCCTCAGACAAAGGAAACCTCAAAGTCATGTATGACGGCCTGAAGAAAGCTCTAGGTCCCACTGTCAACAAGGTTGCCCCTCTCAAATCACACAGCAGTGAAATCATTACAGATAAAAGGAAGCAGTTGTCTCGTTGAGTTGAACACTATTCAGAGCTATACGCACAAGAAAGAAACATCACCAGTGAATCACTGGACCAAATACCAACTCCACAGGTTATGCCAGAGCTAGATGTGGAGCCCACTACAGAAAAGCTAAGCAAGGCCACTGATTTGCTATCAAGTGGCAAGGCTCCTGGAAAAGATGGCATCCCAGCGGAAGTCCTCAAGTGCGGGAAAGACAGACTATTACCATATCTTCATCAGCTGCTATTTAAATACTAGAAAGAGGGTGAGGTACCACAAGAAACGTGTGATGCAAACATCATCACTTTGTACAAAATTAAAGGTGAAAAGGGCAACTGCAACAACTACAGGGGTATCTCACTACTAAGTGTAGCAGGAAAAGCTTTTGCAAAAGTCATCTTAATGTGCCTACAACAATCGTGTCTACCCTAAATCACAGTGTGGATTCAGGGCTGGAAGATCCACTATGATATTTTTTCTGTGTCAACTCCGAGAAAAGTGCAGAGAGTGCATCGCCTTTGTGAACCTAACCAAAGCATTCGACAAAGTCAGCAGAACAGATCTATTTGCAGTACTAGAAAAGATAGGATGCCCACCAACCCTGTTAAATCTTATACGTTCATTTCACAACAACATGAGAGCAACTGTCCAGTTTGACAGGTCCACTTCGGACAGATTTGAGATGCACTCTTTGGAATCTTCTTCTCGGTACTCTTGAACTGTGCGTTTAAGGACATGAAAGATGGAGTGTATCTTCACACAAGATCAGATGGAAAACTCTTCAACCTGTCCTGACTTAAGTCAAAGACCAAAGTCAAAAAGGTGCTAATTGGGGAACTTCTATTTGATGATGATGCTGCCCTCATAGCCCACAATGAAGATCTACTACAAGAACTCATGGACCGCCTTTCAAGTGCCTGTCAGGCATTTACTCTCACCATCAGCATCAAGAAAATGGTTGTATTAGGACAGGGGGTTCCACAAGATCCTTCAATTACCTTAAATGCAAACAAGCTAGAAGAAGTCCAAAAGTTCAGCTGTTTAGGTTCTACAGTGACCACCAACCTCTCACTAGATGAAGAACTAAATGTTCTCATTGGAAATGATGCCACCACCTTTAGCAGACTAACTAAAAGAGCATGAAACAACTCAAAGCTGACAATCAAGACCAAAATGCTAGTGTACCAAGCTTGCATCCTCAGCACTCTCATGTATGGTGGGGAAACAAGGACATCTTATGCTCATCAGGAAAAAAGGTTGAACAGTTTCCAGCTACGTTGTTTATGCTGCATACTCAACACCAAATGGCAGGATAAAGTCACCAATGCAGAGGTTCTTCAAAGGGCAAATTTACCAGCTGTGATAGCCCTGCTCAAGCAAAGATGACTGCGCTGACTGGGCCATCTGAGTAGGTTGGAAGACAGACACGTACACAAGGACATGCTATACGGGGAGCTATCAGAGGTCACAGCTTCTCCCTGACCTTGAATTGGTAGATGCTGCCACCATCCAAGTGCAGAACACCTTTGAGAGCCCAGGAAGCTGCACTTGGGAATTCCTTCCTGTGGGGTACCCTCAAGCCCTTTCACTCCCCCCTCTGGGGAAGAGCTGAGAAAGAAAAAAAAGGAAATCAGCTGTTACCACCAGTTAATTAAACAACATGTGCACAAATGTCTTAAGACACAAAAATCCAATTCTGTTCTTAAAAAAAGTAAATTTTATTAATAAAAAAAAGAAAGAAAGAAAATACATCTGGGAACTCAGGCTATTGCTAGATTTTAAAAGAGCAACTACAAGGATTAAACACCAAGAATAGTTTTCTTGAGGTCCAGCTTAAAGGTTACAAGCAAAACAAAAGCACCTGGGGTTAGCACAGGAATCCACAAGTCATAAAGAAATAAAAGGAAATAAACCTAATTGTGTCTTCCTAGACACTTCCTGATCTAGGGGGAGGGATAGCTCAGTGGTTTGAGCATTGGTCTGCTAAACCCAGGGTGGTGAGTTCAATCCTCAAGAGGGCCATTTAGGGATCTGGGGCAAAAATTGGGGATTGGTCCTGCTTTGAGCAGGGGATTGGACTAGATGACCTCTAGAGGTCCCTTCCAACCCTGATATTCTATGATACTTACACATCTGGGGTTTCAAATGAGTAGTTTCTAGGTAGGATACCAAGGATTTTTTTATACCTGGCCCTAAGTTTCTTACAGCATAGCTTTTGCCCTGTCTGCCTGTCCTTGGGAGAGCAACAACAGACAGACAAAAGGAGAGTCTTGTTTCAATTTTAAAAAGTTCTAGCCTTCCCATTGGCTCTTTTGGCCAGGTGCCCACTCACTACCTTTTACGTGTGCATAGCAGTGAGACTTTTAAACCCTTTACAGGTAAAGCAATTAGAGAACAGCTACTAAGAGGGATTGCATAGCTACTGGCTGGCTGGGTGTCCATAAAAGGGAGCTACGCCCCCCCCCTCATTTATCACAGTCTCCATCAGGGTATCAAAGTCCATGACAGGAGCTGACTCCTTCAGCTTGAAGAGAAAAGAGCCCATGGGAAACAAGCAGCTCCCAACCAAGATACAATTATTTGCAATAACTACCAAAAATCATGCAAATCTCTGATTGGACTATTCAGTCACGTGAGACATTGCAAACCATCTATATCATAGGCTGCAATTCCCAGCGTCCCTCGCGGATGAAAGGATGCCAACTTCCAAAAATGAGACCATGCTTCTTTCTCTTCCTGCAATCACTTGCCTCATTCACTACACACCTTCCCACTTCTGCAGCGACTGAGGTAAGGGTCCTACAGACAACAGTCTCCTTCATTACACCAGCCTGATTCATTCCCTCATCACCATCCAACCTGTGTGCTCAGTGAGATGGGGAGCCTATAGATAAGAGAGTAAGTGTTCATGTAATTACAGACTGTGTAGTAATGCATATGCACAAGGGGGCTGAATTAAGGTTGCTCAACAAATCTTAATTCTGGCATTTCCTTAATATGTGAGTGCTCGACTTTGCAGCCGCAATGTTCTTTTCATGTAAGTCTTTATATGTATTTCCTAAGTGTTTTAAAATGAAAAATCAGAAATTCTATGAACCCCCAACTTGGGTTATCGGCAAGGCTACGGACTTGAGAGCCATGGCACAGACTCCTGCTACTTGAGCTGATGGAGTAACTGGTAGCTCAACATGCACTAGCCACTACAGTAGGCTGAGATGCCTTGCCAGTGGATGTAACAGCTATTTGCTGATGGCAGAGGAATGGTGAGACTCAGGAGCTCTGGGTTCTGAAGGGGCATGTTCTTTAGTGGTTATAAACCCTTCTGCCTCCTGTAACCCCTGCTCCTTTTTGTCCTCTTAACGTCTGCTTTTATCCACCCTCTGCCTCTTCTCCACTTTAGACCCCTCCCATATCTCAGGTCCTGTCTGTCCTATCCAGTGCACCAGGATCTTCCCTCAGCCCCTTTGTGCCTATCCACCCCCCAGTCCAGCTACTATCCCCCTCTTCTCCTATCCACCCTCCATCACTCTGGCTCTGGTTGTCCTACCCGTGCACCTAAACACGCCCTGGGATCTATCCCCATTTCGCTTTGTGCTTATCTAGCCACCCCAACTCCTAAATCTCCTTCACCCCCTGCACCTCTGGCTCCCTACTTCCCATCTCTGGGTATGTCTACACTACGAGAGTAGTTCGATTTTTCTTAAACCGAACTTGTGAAACCGATATTACAAAGTCGAGTGTGCGAATCCACACCAAGGACATTAATTTGAGTTTGTGAGTCCACACTAACGGGTCAAGCGTCGACATTGCAAGCGGTGCACTGTGGGTAGCTATCCCACAGTTCCCACAGTCCCCGCTGCCCATTGGAATTCTGGGTCTAGCTCCCAATGCCTGCTGGGGCCAAAAATGTGTCGAGGGTGGTTTTGGGTAAATGTCATCATTTGACCCACACTCCCGCCCTCCCTCCATGAAAGCGCTGGCAGGCAATTAATTCGCGCCCTTTTTTGGTGATTGACAGCGCGGACACCACAGGACAGTGAGCATGGAGCCCTCTGCGATTATCGCTGCTGTTCTGTCCGTTGTCAACACCTCGCGCCTTATTGTCCACCTTTTCCAGAGGCAGATGCTGAGAAATAGGGCGAGGAGGCAACGGAAGCTCCGTGAGGACATGAACTCTGAGAGGGGCACAGACCTCTCGCAAAGCACGGGACCCCGGCCCCTAGACATCATGGTGTCAATGGGTCACGTTGATCCTGTGGAACAGCGATTCTGGGCAAGGGAAACAAGCACTGACTGGTGGGACCGCATAGTGCTGCAGGTCTGGGATGAATCACAGTGGCTGAGAAACTTTCGGATGCGTAAGGGCACTTTCCTGGAACTTTGTGAGTTGCTGTCCCCTGCCCTGAAGCGCCAGGACACCCGAATGAGAGCAGCCCTGAATATCCAGAAGCGAGTGGCCATAGCCCTGTGGAAGCTTGCTACGCCTGACAGCTACCAGTCAGTCACGAATCAATTTGGAGTGGGCAAATCTACCGTGGGGGTTGCTGTGATGCAAGTAGCCCATGCAATCGTTGACCTGCTGCTCTCAAAGGTGGTGACCCTGGGAGACGTGCAGGTGATCATAGATGGCTTTGCTGCTATGGGATTCCCAAACTGTGGCGGGGCTATTGATGGAACTCACATCCCTATCCTGGGACCGGACCACCAAGGCAGCCAGTACATTAACCATAAGGGCTATTTTTCTGTGGTGCTGCAAGCACTGGTGGACCATAAAGGACGTTTTACAAACATCAATGTCGGATGGCCGGGCAAGGTTCATGACACTCGTGTTTTCAGGAACTCTGGTCTGTTTAGACAGCTGCAGGAAGGTATTTACTTCCCGGACCGCAAAATAAGTGTTGGAGATGTGGAGATGCCTGTAGTGATCCTCGGGGACCCAGCCTACTTGCTAATGCCCTGGCTCATGAAGCCATACACAGGAGCCCTGGACACTGAAAAGGAGCTCTTCAACTACCATCTGAGCAAGTGCAGAATGGTGGTGGAGTGTGCTTTTGGCCGTCTGAAAGGGAGATGGAGAAGCTTACTGACTCGCTCTGATCTCAGCCAAACCAATATCCCCATTGTGATTGCAGCGTGCTGTGTGCTCCACAATCTCTGTGAGAGCAAGGGGGAGACGTTTATGGTGGGGTGGGAGGTTGAGGCAAATCGCCTGGCTGCTGATTACACGCAGCCAGACACCCGGGCGATTAGAAGATCCCAGCGGGACGCGCTGCGCATCCGGGAAGCTTTGAAAGCTAGCTTCCAGAGCGAGCAGGGTAACCTGTGACTATTACCTTTCTGTAAGCAGAACCTGAACCTGCCTATGTTTCTTTACCCAGTTAATATTGCCTATCCTCTCCAATTTACAAAACCCTTCCCCCCCTTCATATACTGCTTTAAAAAGAAAATAAAGGACTCATTGTTCATTAAAACCATCTTCTTTATTAAGGATTTCTCGGTTAAGGGTTTAACCTGGGACGCCTACTGCGGTTGGGGAGTGGGTGGAGTGATGGAAAGGACGCTTCCAAACTTGGGGAATGACAGGCTCCTGCTCCTACAGCAGTCCACAGTGGTGGACTGCTTGTTTCTACAGAGCCTGCCACACCTCCTGTTCGCAACTCTGTGAGGGGGGTGCCTGTGTCACTTTTTGGCCGTGGATTGCGGCCACAGATCCCCTGCTGCATGGCCCTGTCATGCAGGCTACTGACCGCTGCAAAAGATCTGCAGCCACCCTCCCCCACAAGAAAGTCACAGAGCCCCCACCACAGAGAACATGAAAACCCCCTCCCAGAATGACAAGTGTGCCTAGTGAATGCAATGTGAGTGTGAGTGTCTGCTGAACCTTTCCCCTTGTCTCTACCCTGGTGCAGTGCCTATCGTCTCAAATTACAAACCCCCTTTCCCCCTCCCCCTAAATCATACCTTCCTGTAAAAGGAACTCAAGGAAACAGCACTTTACAGAACAAAATTTTTTATTAAGGAGAGCAAAGTTTTGAGATGAAACTTGGACGTGGACTAGGGTGTGGTGTGGTTGGAGGGAAGGAGAGGATCCATCAAATTTTTGGGAATGAGAGCCTTCTGCTACTGGAGCAGTCCGCGGGGGTGGAGTGATTATTTCCACGGCCCCTGCCGCCCCTCGTTCTCGTGACTTTGGGTGAGGGGGGGATTGGACTTTGTGGCGGGGGAAGGCGGTTGGAAATCACATACAGAGGGGCTCTTTCCTCCTGTCTCCAGTCCTGCAGAACGTCTACAAGGCGCTGGAGCGTGTCCGCTTGCTCCCTCATTAGTCCAAGCAGCGTTTGAGTCGCCTGCTGGTCTTCCTGCCGCCACCTGTCCTCGCGAGCTTCAGCCCTCTGCTCCCGTTCGCTGACTGCTCGCTCGGACCTTGAAACGTCCTCTCTCCGCTGTGCCACCTCATTTCAGGAACAGACCATCAATTCGGAGAACATGTCATCCCGAGTCCTTTTTTTGCGCCGCCTGATCTGCGCAAGCCTCTGGGAGGGTGATCCATGGGTAGGGCAGGAGACACTCGCAGCTGTGTGATGGGAGAAAGGGAGTGAATTCCTCAGAAAGATACATTTTCCCGAACAATGCCTATACTCTTTCCCTGGTAAAAAGACCACGCACACTACCTATCACATGTGCACTCAGTACAAGGTTGAATATTGTCTTTATATTGAGTGCCTGCGTTCTTGGTGTACAGATCACACAAGCGGGGCTGGACACTGGAAATTGGCTCTCAGGAGACCATGGTAAGCCGTTGCCTTTGGACTGCTGAGAGCTTACTTCACAGAAGTGCTGTACTCCCATGTTTCAAGCACAGTTCCTAGCGGTGGCCAGTTCCTGCTGCTGGCAAAACCGCTCAGCTACAACGGCTCGCCTACCCGTTTCTCCCCGCGCCCCCGCCGTGTGGCCGGTGCCGGGAAATGTCCCTGCCCGCGAACCGCTGAGTTTGAACGGCTCGCCTACCCGTTCCCTTCCCCACCCCCCGCCGCGTGGCCGGTCCCGGGAAATGTCCCTGCCCGCGAACCACTGAGTTTGAACGGCTCGCCTACCCGTTTCCGCCCCCGATGCGTGGCTGGTCCTGGGAACTCTCCCTGCCTGCGCACCGCTAAGTTTCAACGGTTCGCCTCCCAGCTCCCGGCCCCTCAGGTGGCTGGAAACCGCCGGGTATCGTTATTTAAAGGACAATTAAAGAAGTCACTATACTAAAAAAACCACTCATTCAAACCAGGGCACCATGACTGATATCACTCTGATGAGGATTACGGAGACAGACAAAGACCGCATGCTGCGTGAATGCCAGCAAACCCCGGGGCTGTATGCCGCCATGCTCTGCAAGGCAATGATACCAGAGTACCTGCTGCGAGCATGGCGCGGAAAAGTTTCCTACCATGGAGGAGACAATAAGGCTGCTCTCCCCGGGAACCTGATGCAAAAGCTTTCACTGTACCTCCAGGAGAGCTTCGCGGAGATCTCCGATGGGGATTTCTCCTCTATCCCCATACATATTGACAGACTTTTCCAGTAGTATCACTGGAAACGACTCAAAACTAAAGCACCTATGGCAAAGTAAGCAATGAAAACCCATTGCTAACATACCATGCCTATTCTATTCAAAATAAATGTTTAAAACACTGACCTGCTGATCCTTCACCTGGTTCCTGGTCCGGGTTGCTGCCTTGGGAGGGTTCGTAGGGGATCTCAGTGGGGGTGATGAACAGATCCTGGCTGTCGGGGAAATCAGCGTTGAAAGCGCTGTCCACTGCCTTGTCCTCCTCCTCTCCTTCCTCATCTTCACCGTCCGCAAAAACCTCAGACGACGTGGCCGTAGATAAGACCCCGTCGTCGGAGTCCACGGACACTGGTGGGGTAGTGATGGCAGCACCACCGAGCATAGCATGCAGTGCCTCGTAGAAACGGCATGTGTGGGGCTGCGATCCGGAGCGTCCGTTTGACTCTTTGGTTTTCTGGTACGCCTGTCGCAGCTCCTTGATTTTCACGCGGCACTGTGTTGCATCCCGGCTATATCCTCTCTCCGTCAGGCCTGGGATATTTTTTCATACATTTTTGCATTCCGTCTTTTGGATCAGAGCTCGGATAGGACGGACTCATCTCCCCACACAGCGATCAGGTCCAAGACTTCCTGATCAGTCCAAGCTGGTGCCCTCTTCCTATTCTGCGATGGCATGGTCACCACGGCTGCAGAGCTCTGCATCGTTGCCAGTGCTGCTGAGCTCGCCATGATGTCCAAACAGGAAATGAGATTCAAACTGGCCAGACAGGAAAAGGAATTCAGATTTTCCCGGGGCTCTTCCTGTGTGGCTGTTCAGAGCATCCGAGCTCGGACTGCTGTCCAGACTGTCCACAGAGTGGTGCACTGTGGGATAGCTCCCGGAGCTATTAGCGTCGAATTCCGTCCACAGTAACCCGAATTCGACATGGCCATGTTGAATTTAGCACTACTCCCCTCGTCGGGGAGGAGCACAGAAATCGAATTAAAGAGCCGTTTATGTCGAAATAAATAGCTTCGTAATGTGGACGGGTGCAGGGTAAAATCGAATTAACGCTGCTAAATTCGACATAAAGTCCTAGTGTAGACCAGGCTTCTGTATATTCCATCAGGCTGCACCTCCTCACTGCCTGAGGAAAGAAAAGTCAGGGTCTCTGCTCTCAGTACCATTGCCTGGTGCTATGGCAGCCCCCGCAGCCAGGAGCCGCAACTATAGGGAAAATCCTGCTCAGCGCCTGAAGCCTGGGCTGGAGCATGCTCAGTCACTCCGGGGGATGGCACAAGCATAGTCAGGTTACATGTAGCCACTGGCAGGGGATGGAGCATGCTCAGCGTGGGTGGAATATTCAGAGAATTTAGCTGCAAAACTTTAACAAGTCTCTACTGATCATGTGCAAACCAAGATTTTTTAGAGCATTACAACTTGGTTAATTTTGGATGAATTTTCACAGGGGTGGAAATTACCCTGACACCAAGCAACCCCCCTGCCTAATTTCAAATCCTTGCTCCAAAGCAGGGAGGTGCTAGAGTTTCTCAACGAAATGGCTGCAAGAATTTAATAATATGGGCAAAAAAAATGTATATTCTCCTAATCCTGTCCTCTGAAATGGCAGCACCATTTTGGCTGAAACTGTACAAAAAAATCTGCTTCAGAGAGACACCCAGTATGCAAAATTACAGCTCAAACAGTGAAAGTTTGACAAAATTATCAGCAACTGAAAACTGGGTATTATAGCAGAAATTGTTGAGCAACATTAACTATAAGCAGTGCTAGGAGCCCCACCTAGAATATTCATTGTAAAATATCAGACTGAATAGATTCATAGATTCTCATGCGAGAAAGGACATTGTGCTCATCTAGTCTGACCACAGGCTATAGAACTTCCCCACAATAATTCCTAGATCAGATCTTTTAGAAAAACAGCCAGTCTTGATTAAAAAATTGCCAGTGATGGAGAATCCACCACAACCCTGGGTAATTTGTTCCAATGGTTAATTACCTGCACTGTTAAAAATGTATGCCTTATATCCAGCCTGAGTTTGTCTAGCTTCAACGTCTAGCCATTAGGTTGTGTTGTGCCTTTCTTTGCTACACTGAAAAGTCCATTATTAAATATTTGTTCCCCATGTAGATACTTAGAGACTGTAATCAAGTCACCTTTTAACCTCGTTGTTGAGCTAAACATATTGAGCTCCTTGAGTCTATTGCTCTAACGTGCGGTTTCTAGTCCTTTAATCATTCTCATGGCTCTTCTCTGAACCCTCTCTAATTTTTCAGCATCCTTCTCAAATTGTGGGCACCAGACCTGGACACAGTTTTCCAGTGGCAGTCAGTCCACTGCTAAATACAGAGGTAAAATAACCTCTCTACTACTTGAGATTCCCCTGTTTATGCATCCAAGGATTGCATTAGCTTCTTAGGGCACAATGAGCTCATGTTCAGCTGATTATCCATCATGACCCCAAAATCTTATTCAGAGTCACTGTTTTCCACGGTAGATTCCCCTGTCCTGTAAGTATGGCCTGCATTATTTGTTCCCAGATGTAAACATTTACTTTTAGCCATATTAAAACACACATTGTTTGCTTGTGCCCAGTTTACCAAGCAATCCTGATTGCTCAATGTCAGTGACCTGTTCTCTTCATTATTCACCACTTCCACAATTTTTGTGTCATTTTCAAACTTTATCAGTGGTGATTTTATGTTTACTTTCAGGTCATTAATAAAAATGTTAAATAGCATAGGGTCAAGAACCTATCACTGCGGGATCCCACTAGAAACACACCTGTTCAATAATGATTCCCTGTTCAAAATTACAGTTTGAGAATGATCAGTTAGCCAGTTTTTAATCCATCTCAAGTGTGCCATGTTCATTTTATATCTTTCTAGTGTTTTAATCAAAATGTCAGGTGGTATCAGGTGCCTTACAAAAGTCTGTTTATTACATCAGCACTATTACCTTTATCAACCACACTTGTAATCTCATCAAAAAAAGACATCAAGTGAGTCTAACAAAATCTATTTTCCATAAACCCATATCAGCTGGTCCATTACCTTGGCTAGGATCAATGTAAGACTGACAGGCCCATAATTACCAGGTCATCTCATTTACCCTTTTTAAAAATTGGCACAATATTATCTTTCTACCAGTCTTCTGGAACTTCCCCAGTGTTCCAAGACTTATTGGAAATCAATGGTCCAATGAGCTCCTCAGTGATCTCTCTTAAAACTCTTGGATACAAGTTATCTGGACCTGCTGATTTTAAAATGTCAAACTTCAGTAGCTGCTGTTTAACATTTCCTAAGATACTAGTGAAATGGAAAGAGTGTTATCGTGTGATTTGAGTACATCATATGTTTCTCCCCCAAATACAGAGCAGGCATATTTATTGAACACTTCTGCCTTTCTTGCATTATTAATTCTACCATTTCCATCTAGCAATGGACCATATCATTGTTAGAATTCTTTTTGTTCCTAATATACTTAAAAAAACCTGCCTTGTTATTTGAAGAGGCATCAGGTGTTATCACCAACAGCTTTGTCCTAAGGTAATGTACATGCCTCCTAAGGCCGTAGCTTCCGAATATTAGTGACAGGCTATTGAAAAAAAACAACATTTTTATGCTTTTGACATATTTGAAAACTGAGTTGGAGCTGTAGACTGTCACTTTAGTTTGTAAGGGGTTTCCTGGTTCTGCTTGCGGGCTAGGGGGCTCTGTACAGAAGCATGTGATCAGAATCAGCAGCCAGAAACCTGCACTGACAACACGCAGCAACCAACAGGCTCTGCGCTAACTGCTGCTGAGCCAGTGGCTGCTCAGGAGGCAGTGTGACAGGCCCAGGAGTGAGGAGGCAGGGCCTTGTGACACCTGCACTTTGGCGTGTTGGAGTTTGCAGCTTGGGCCCATCTCCAGCTGTCACAGACCATTCCCTTAGGTGTGACATGATGTGCGCACAACGCTAATTTTGAAGGTCTGGAACACGAAGGAGAAGGAGGTGATCTGGCTGCCAATAAACTGAGCTGTGAGTGTGTGTGGTGGTCCTGTCATGGCATGGCTCAGGGCACAGGACAGAGGGAACCTCACCTCTGACTTTCCTGCCTTCTGTGCCTATAAATATCTGTGCTCAAAGCTCCATGAATAGCATTTGGCTGCAGTGGGTCTAAACATTAGTGGGGATGGGGGGTGGGAAACAAAAGGAGAAAGTGAGAGGGCTGATACCTAACCCTGTGCCCCACACTGCACTGACATTCCTTTCCAGACACCTGGGCCCCCAACATCCCTGAGGCCTGTGCATGGACGGGTGTCAGCCCATGAAGATCTCCCCTCTCCCATGCAGACAGGACAGGGTGACAAGCTATGTGCACTGTCCCCCCCTCTCAGAGATAGGATCATAGAATCATAGAATCATAGAATCTCAGGGTTGGAAGGGACCTCAGGAGGTCATCTAGTCCAACCCCCTGCTCAAAGCAGGACCAAACCCAACTAAATCATCCCAGCCAGGGCTTTGTCAAGTCTGACCTTAAAAACCTCTAAGGAAGGAAATTCCACCACCTCCCTAGGTAACCCATTCCAGTGCTTCACCACCCTACTAGTGAAAAAGTTTTTCCTAATATCCAACCTAAACCTCCCCCTCTGCAACTTGAGACCATTACTCCTTGTTCTGTCATCTTCTACCACTGAGAACAGTCTAGATCCATCCTCTTTGGAACCCCCTTTCAGGTAGTTGAAAGCAGCTATCAAATCCCCCCTCATTCTTCTCTTCTGCAGGCTAAACAATCCCAGTTCCCTCAGCCTCTCCTCATAAGTCATGTGCTCCAGCCCCCTAATCATTTTTGTTGCCCTCCGCTGGACTCTTTCCAATTTATTCACATCCTTCTTGTAGTGTGGGGCCCAAAACTGGACACAGTGCTCCAAATGAGGCCTCACCAGTGCCAAATAGAGGGGAATAATCACGTCCCTCGATCTGCTGGAAATGCCCCTACTTATACAGCCCAAAATGCCGTTAGCCTTCTTGGCAACAAGGGCACACTGTTGACTCATATTCAGCTTTTCGTCCACCGTAACCCCTAGGTCCTTTTCTGCAGAACTGCTGCCCAGCTATTCGGTCCCTAGTCTGTAGCAGCGCATGGGATTCTTCCGTCCTAAGTGCAGGACTCTGCACTTGTCCTTGTTGAACCTCATCAGATTTCTTTTGACCCAGTCCTCTAATTTGTCTAGGTCCCTCTGTATCCTATCCCTACCCTCCAGCGTATCAACCACTCCTCCCAGTTTAGTGTCATCTGCAAACTTGCTGAGGGTGCAGTCCACACCATCCTCCAGATCGTTAATGAAGATATTGAACAAAACCGGCCCCAGCACCGACCCTTGGGGCACTCCACTTGATACCAGCTACCAACTAGACATGGAGCCATTGATCACTACCCATTGAGCCCAACCATCTAGCCAGTTTTCTATCCACCTTACAGTCCATTCATCCAGCCCATACTTCTTTAACTTGCTGGCAAGAATGCTGTGGGAGACTGTATCAAAAGCTTTGCTAAAGTCAAGAAATAGCACATCCACTGCTTTCCCCTCATCCACAGAGCCAGTTATCTCATCATAAGCCAGTTATCTCATCATAACTCTGTTATGAGGATCCTCTGTTCCAGGGCCAGGTGTGAGGAGGGGCCAAAGAAGAGCAGATGTGGATGATCTCAGGATCCTGTGGGTCTGCTCTGAATGTGTCCTTCCATGGAGAACACAGTGATTTGGGGAATCTCCACAAGGAGAATATGACAGAGCTTTCCCCCATGGGCTATTCTTACAGGAGGAACAACGAGGCTATGACTCACTTCTTCAGATGTATGGAGTGAAAATTACAGTAGGCAGGCATAAATATACAGCACAAGAAAAGATGGGAGTTGCCTTACCAAGTTGGGGGGGTTAATGATTCAGCCAGGGTGGATGTGTCCCATTCCTCTAGCTTTCATCCAGAACACACCACCACACGATCCATCGTCTACAGACAAGCCCTAAAATACAACCACATTTGCTCCAATCCCTCAGACAGAGACAGACACCTTCAGGATCTCTTTCACGCATTCTTAAAACTACAATACCCACCTGGGGAAGTGAAAAAAAGATTGACAGAGTGAGACGGGTACCCAGAAGTCACCTACTACAGGACAGGTCCAACAAAGAAAGTAACAGAATGCCACTGGCCATCACCTACAGCCCCCACCTAAAGCCTCTCCAGCACATCATCAAGGATCTACAACCTATCCTGGAAGATGATCCCTCGCTCTCACAAACCTTGGGAGGCAGACCAGGCCTCGCTTACAGACAGCCCCCCAACCTGAGGCAAATAGTCACCAGCAACCACACACCACACAACAGAAACACCAATCTAGGAACCATCCCCTGCAACAAACCCCGTTGCCAACTCTGTCACCATATCTACTCAAGTGACACCATCACAGGGTCTAACCACATCAGCCACAACATCAGGTGCTCATTCACTTGCACGTCCACTAGTGTGATATATGCTATCATTTGCCAGCAATGCCCCTCTGCCATGTACATTGGCCAAACCACACAGTCTCTACACAAAAGAATAAATGGACACAAAGCAGACGTCAAGAATTATAACATTCAAATACCAGTGGGAGAGCATTTTAACCTCCCTGGACACTCAATTTCAGACTTAAAAGTGGCCATTCTTCAACAAAAAAACTTCAAAAACAGACTTCAATGAGAAACTGCACAGCTGGAATTCATTTGCAAACTTGACACCATCAAATTAGGCCTGAATAAAGACTGGGAATGGCTGGGTCACTAAAAGAAGTAATCTCCTCGTTGTTTTTGCAGAAACAGACTAACACGGCTAGCACTCTGAAACTCATCTTACAGGAGGGAGCAGCTGGCTTAGAGGATTTGTTTCACATATTGAAAGAGACCCATTGCCCAGGGGACCTCAGGGATAAAATGCTAGGAAAAGCTACCAAACAACACCATCCAGACTGCACCCGAGGTAAACGCCTGGCATGGCATGACTTGGCATGGCATGGCAAGAGCAGCAAAGTAGCTCCATCTGCAATCCATGCATCTTCAGAATGAACCCTACACCTGCCCAGCTAGACCAAGGCTATGGAATCCATGGTCCATGTGCAACATTTCCTGCTGTCCAACACTTTGCTTTGCAGGTGAGATGAATTAGAAATGTACGATCGGATTATATTTCTGTTCATGGCCAGTTGTTAGAAGGTGCTCAAGCAATTTGAGGAACACCAAAAGGACACTAGTGCAGAGGAGAAATATCCTCCATAGAAGGAAATTTGACCCATTAGTGAAAGTGATGTTTTTTTGCATAACAAAAGATCATTGGTTTGTCGGTGGCCTGGCTGACAGGCAGAGAGAATGTTCTTGGGCCCACTTCTGCAGCTTTCCTCATGCTCATAAGTAGGACTCAGCATGAGTGCCTGATTGATCTCAGTGGGACTAGTCATGGGGGTTAGTAGCTCCCTACAGGAGTAAGAGTTTTAGAACAGAGCCCAGTGCCACTGCACATGTATTTGCCCTTGTTGTCCCGCTCTGGACACAGCTTACTGCACATGCCTGACTGGTCGCAGAGGTGCTGAGAGTTGTAAACACAATTTCACAAAGCCTGTAGTTCTTCCAGATTTTTTTCAGTATTCCTTTCCCTTGCTCTCCAGTCCTTTAATTATATAACAAACCCATGTAGTATAAATACAATCCAACTCTCATATCCTGTCAGACAACACTTAGTACAGCAAACCTGACTGAAGAATGCTGGCACGGTGGCAACACACTCTTGCAGCATGCTGCACTATCTTTATGAGTAGTATAGTTTAGTCTAGTACCCTTTCTGTTGAATAACACCATCACAGATGGGGTCAGGACGCAGATATGAGAGCAGCCTTACCTTTTACTGGGACTGTGAATGTATGGATCCATTGAACTCTTGTGCAGAAAGGATGCTGCATATCAGCCTCTGCGTGCTTCAGCAGAGCAGCTATAAATTCAGAGGCACAGATTGTGTCACCCCCAATATTCTGCTTCCTACAGCTGCCATCACAGTTAACATGAAAGTAGAGAGTCCTTCCTCCCACTGCCACTCGCACTCGGCACCAGGGGCTGAGCGGTGACACACCAGGGGCTGAGCGGTGACACAAGGAGAGTTGGCAGATACAGAAGACACGTACCAGGGCTACGGTAGTGGCGTCTAGTCCCTGGCTTGTGTCAGGGTTGGTGAAGATCAGCACTGTTTCAGGAGAGCTCCTCTGCACTAGGGGAGTGTGCATGATGCTTCCCTTGGCACACCTGGACATCTCCACAGGCCAGCAGAGAGTCAGGGCCATACACCCTCCTCCCACCTGGGAGCCTTCCCCACCCACCCAAGGCACAAGGAAGGCGCAGACGCTCCCAAGCACAGAGGCTGCTATTGTGTGTAGCAGCCCTCGCATGGGGTGGGGGAGTCTTTGTACCCCCCCCCCATGCCCCTGAGCACCTGTGTGAGAGTCAGACACAATCTGGCCCTAAGTGGGATCTTGCTGACCTTCTTGGAGATTTCAGCCAGAAGAGGGAATGCAGAAAGCCAGTGAATGCCTAAAGTGCAGGCTGTGCTTCTGGCCCAGCAGAGGCTCAAGGAGAGGAACTTTCTCAAGCTTCTATTTCCTGTTTGGGTTGGAGAGCTCTGGCTGCAAAGTCCTGGATTCCAACTGGTGGGCGTGCTTCTGGGTGAGTTATCAACAAGGTACTTAAACGGTAGAAAGAAACTTTCACTCTGCTACAGAAACATGGCATTCCCATCAGCACACAGTGAAGAAAAGCAGAGGGAGATGCTCTGCAGCTAGAAATAAATGGCAAAAAGGAATGAGAAAGGGTAACAGAGTTAAGTGCTTGGGCAAAAGAGCAAAGGCTATGGGAAATAACCAAGAGGAGCTGTGAAACCAACAGAAAAGATTAGGAGCCTTGGAAAGGTTGACGTATAAAGAAAGATTAAGAATTATTACATGTAATGCTATATGCTGTGTCTATAATCCAGTTTGCCCAATACTTTCCATTATAAACCACTATGAGTCTTGGTTTTCATTTGCTTATTACTAGGCCTGGTTGAATATTTTTGAATTTTTGACATGATTTTTTTACAAATATTTTTGGAAAACTTTCACAAAAATATTTTGATTTTCTGCAGACATTTTAGAGAGTGGCTGAAAATTTTAAAAATGTGTTCTGGCCCCATCTCTTCCACTGCATGGGATTAGTAATTCTGAGTGCTTCACAGCCCTTATAATTGAACTAGCCCTCCCATCCCACCCAAGGGGAAGGCATACCGGATGACTGGAAAAAAGCTAATGTAGTGCCAATCTTTAAAAAAGGGAAGAAGGAAGAGCCGGGGAACTACAGGCCAGACAGTCTCACCTCAGTCCCTGGAAAAATCATGGAACAGGTCCTCAAGGAATCAATTCTGAATCACTTAAAGGACGGGAAAGTGATCAGGAACAGTCAGCATGGATTCACCAAGGGCAAGTCATGCCTGACTAACCTAATTGCCTTCTATGATGAGATAACTGGCTCTGTGGATGAGGGGAAAGCAGTGGATGTGCTATTTCTTGACTTTAGCAAAGCTTTTGATACAGTCTCCCACAGTGTTCTTGCCAGCAAGTTAAAGAAGTATGGGCTGGATGAGTGGACGGTAAGGTGGATAGAAAACTGGCTGGATGGTCGCGCTCAACGGGTAGTGATCAATGGCTCCATGTCTAGTTGGCAGCCGGTATCAAGTGGAGTGCCCCAAGGGTCGGTGCTGGGGCCCGTTTTGTTCAATATTTTCATCAACGATCTGGAGGATGGTGTGGACTGCACCCTTAGCAAGTTTGCAGATGACACTAAACTGGGAGGAGTGGTTGATACACTGGAGGGTAGGGATAGGATACAGAGGGACCTAGACAAATTAGAGGATTGGGCCAAAAGAAATCTGATGAGGTTCAACAAGGACAAGTGCAGAGTCCTGCACTTAGGACGGAAGAATCCCATGCACTGCTACAGACTAGGGACCGAATGGCTGGGCAGCGGTTCTGCAGAAAAGGACCTAGGGGTTACGGTGGACGAAAAGCTGAATATGAGTCAACAGTGTGCCCTTGTTGCCAAGAAGGCTAACGGCATTTTGGGCTGTATAAGTAGGGGCATTTCCAGCAGATCGAGGGACGTGATTATTCCCCTCTATTCGGCACTGGTGAGGCCTCATTTGGAGTACTGTGTCCAGTTTTGGGCCCCACACTACAAGAAGGATGTGAATAAATTGGAAAGAGTCCAGCGGAGGGCAACAAAAATGATTAGGGGGCTGGAGCACATGACTTATGAGGAGAGGCTGAGGGAACTGGGATTGTTTAGCCTGCAGAAGAGAAGAATGAGGGGGGATTTGATAGCTGCTTTCAACTACCTGAAAGGGGGTTCCAAAGAGGATGGATCTAGACTGTTCTCAGTGGTAGAAGATGACAGAACAAGGAGTAATGGTCTCAAGTTGCAGAGGGGGAGGTTTAGGTTGGATATTAGGAAAAACTTTTTCACTAGTCGGGTGGTGAAGCACTGGAATGGGTTACCTAGGGAGGTGGTGGAATCTCCTTCCTTAGAGGTTTTTAAGGTCAGACTTGACAAAGCCCTGGCTGGGATAATTTAGTTGGGGTTGGTCCTGCTTTGAGCAGGGGGTTGGACTAGATGACCTCCTGAGGTCCCTTCCAACTCTGAGATTCTATGATTCTATGATCCCCCACAGAACCCAGCTATGTCTCATCTACTCTGCTCTTATTACTGTACAAGGCCTCATACATAGACCTCAGGGGGCAGGCACATCTCAATCTCTCCATTTTTCAGGTGGGCTGACCATGAGGCTGCACAAAGTCATTTCAGGCAGAGGTGGGACTAGAACTTGGAGCCAAATTGTGGGCCACACCTTTCTGCGCTGCACATAGCTTTGGGTTTAAGGCTGAATTAGGCAAGTGGTTCAGGGGGGTTTGGATTTCGTGGTACAGGAATCTCATGTATTAACACGATTTCAGACCTACGTGGCCAAGATCTCACAGTATTCTCAGTGTTTTCAAGAAATCTGGGCTGAAATCTCCCAACAGCTCTTCTAAGGGATTTCAGACTCATTGCAGACAGAATTGGAAAAGAGACTCTCGCTGCTTGAGCATCTGACCCAGAACAGTACCTGTAGGAATTTGCTTTCAGATGGGTGTTCAAATTTGATCCTCTTCTGCCCCCACAAGCCCAAGCAGGGGCAGCTCTGGATATCAGACTAGATTATTTCATGGTCCCTTCTGGCTTTGCAATCTAGGAATCTGTGATTTGGGTCCATCTCAGTCCAAAGCTGGCTGCAAGGAGTTACAAAGAGATCTCACAGAACTGGGTGACTGGGCAACAAAATGGCAGATGAAATTCAATGTTGATAAATGCAAAGTAATGCACATTGGAAAACATAATCCCAACTATACATACAAAATGATAGGGTATAAATTAGCTGTTACCACTCAAGAAAGAGATCCTGGAGTCATTGTGGATAGTTCTCTGCAAACATCTACTCAGTGTTCAGTGGCAGTCAAAAAAGCTAAAAGACTCTTAGGAATCATTAGGAAAGGGATAGACAGTAAAAATACTCTGTGCAGTTCTGGTCACACCATCTCGTAAAGGATTTATTACTATTGGAAAAGATACAGGGAAGGGCAACAAATAGGGGCATGGAACTGCTTCCATACGAGAAGAGGTTAAAAAAGACTAGGACTGTTCAATTTAGCAAAGAGATGACTAAGACAGGCATATGACAGAGGTCTATTATATCATGACTGGTGTGGAGAAAGTGAATACGGAAGTGTTATTTACCCCTTCCCTTAACACAAGAACCAGGGGTCACCTGATGAAATTAATGGGCAGCAATTTTAAAACATATATAAGGAAGTACTTCTTCAAGCAATACACAACCTATGGAACTCGTTGCCAGGGGATGTTGTGAAGGCCAAAAGTATAACTGGTGTGACAAAGTTCCTCCTCTACCTTGGTGAGTCCTGCGCTTATTGGCGGATTTTGATCGCCTCAGAGATCTTCCCCTCTGGTAGAACCCACAGTCAAATTCCTCCTGTGTCTGATCAGGAGTTGGGAGGTTTGGGGGGAACCCGGGCCCGCCCTCTACTCCGGGTTCCAGCCCAGGGCCCTGTGGATTGCAGTTGTCTATAGGGTTTCCTGTAACAGCTGCATGACAGCTACAACTCCCTGGGCTACTTCCCCACGGCCTCCGCCCAACACCTTATTTATGCATACTGCAGGACCTTCCTCCTGATGGTCTGCTGATGCTTGTACTCCTCAGTCCTTCAACTCTTCTCACTCTCAACTCCTTGTGTGCCTCTTGCTCCCAGCTCCTCGCACGCAACACCACAAACTGAAGGGCGCTCCTTTTTAAACCCAGGTGCCCTGATTAGCCTGCCTGTCTTAATTGATTCTAGCAGGTTCTTCTTAATTGGCTCCAGGTGTCCTAATTAGCCTGCCTGCCTTAAATTGGTTCCAGAAAGTTCCTGCTTGTTCTAGTGCAGCCCCTGCTCTGGTCACTCAGGGAACAGAAAACTATTCCTCCAATGGCCAGTATGTTTGCCTTCTATCAGACTTCTGTACCCCACTTGTCTGGGTCTGTCACACTGGGTTCAAAAAAGAATTAGCTAAGTTCATAGAGGATAGGTGCATCAATGGCTATTAGCCAAGATGGTCAGGAGTGAAACCCCGTGCTCTGGGGGTCCCTAAATCTCTGACTGCCAGATACTGGGACTGGACGACAGGGATGGATCACTTGATAACTGGCCTGTTCTGTTCATTCCCTCTGGGGCACCTGGCATTGGCCACTGCCGGAAGACAGGATACTGGGCTAGATGGACCATTGGTCTGACCCAGTATGGCCATTTTTATGTTTTTATGGCCATGGGTATTTGTTGGATTTTTGGAAACCATTTTCTGCTTCTTACATGTGTATTGAATACTGCCAATGCTGCTGCTACAGGGCTCCCAACTGCATGTGCAGTTGTGTTAGTTGTGGCAGAGAATGCCCCTTGATACTCTGGTGAGGAGGAAAGCACAAAAGTAATCACTTGCTCCTTATCTACTGGCAGGGAGTACAGTGCTGTGGCTACCTACTGTCTGCTTGGATGGTCCACAGCTTCGCTAAGCAATAAGTGTAGTGACAAAAACTCAAGTTACCTACTAGTAGCTGGAATATCCTGAATATACTGCTGTGCAGCCACTTATGTTCCTGAATTCACTTCCCTTGGCAGGTACCTAGCCCAGCGTGTTCTTATGTTCTTATCTGATTCTAATGCTTCATTTTCACTTCTGATCAAACTAGGGAAGGATGCGTGTGGCATGCAGCTGGCCTGCAGTGTTCTTGCTGCATGTGAGCTCACTGATGCTGATGAGAGCTACCTGGGCAAGTCCCCTCCACATCACACACAGAACACACCCTGAGGTAGAGCAGCTATACAGGACGATACCCTAGTCCTGGTACAGGGACCCAGGCCATGAAACAGAGATCACTCCAGATTGAACTCCTCTGGAAATCAGCACCTCGTGTAGAGCAAACATAGGTAAAGACCAGCATATCTAGGTGTGTCCCTTGAGAGGGGCATGACTCTGCAAGGATTTGGTGGTTGCTGTCTCAGAGACGAAACTCGTAGACTCATAGACTTTAAGGTCAGAAGGGACCATTATGATCATCTCGTCTGACCTCCTGCACAATGCAGGCCACAGAATCTCACCCACCCACTCCTGGAATAATTCTCTCCCCTATGTCTCAGCTATTGAAGTCCTCAAATCTCCATTATCACAATAGCTTCAATAGCTGGCTGACTGCACTTCCTCTTTAGCCTGTAGTCTGGAGACCCGGTGTTGTGAGTGCAGATAATTTGCTACCCATTTTTTGTTTAGACAATTCTAGCTTGGCAGAGTGCCTGGGTGTGCCTCCAAGAGTGATGTAATGGCTCAGAGGCAGGAGCCCTTTGACTCGAACGTCTACAGCTAATGAGCTCTTTATAATTGAAACCATTTTACAAAGCCATAAGTCTGATGACAATGGTAAGGATGGGGCTGTCAAGAAGACCAGCTCGTAATGCTGATGTTGAAGGACTGGTGGGTTTCTAAAGAACAGAGCTTAGACAATTATGTCTGTTATTTCTCAGAGATAAAGAAGGAAGTCCGCAGGGTGATGAAATCTTGCTAATAAAAAGCTCCTGTCATGCTGAGTGCCTTTCAGAAACAAAGTGTCATGAGACCATAAGAACGGCCATACTGGCTCAGAGGAATAGTCCATCTATCCCAGTATCCTGTCTTCTGGCAGTAGCCAATACCAGGTGCTTCAAAGAGAATGGACAGAACAGAGCAATGATCAAGTGATCCATCCGCTGTTGTTCAGTCTCAGCATCTGGCAGTCAGAGGCCAGGGACAGCCAGAGCATGGGGTTGCATCCTTGATCACCTTGGCTAATAGTCATTGATGAACCTATCCTCTATGAATTTATCTAATTCCTTTTTGAACCAGTTATAGTTTCGGTCTTCACAATAACCCCTAATGGGAATCAGACAATGACCCGGTTTAGTGAGGGTGGCACCTTTCTCCTCTCCTTGTGCATACAAAATGAAAGTCCATAAGCCCAATTCTTATACCCAGAACCCAGAAACCTCCTTGGCAATCTGGTTCAGCAGTCCAGCACTTTGATATGCAGTGAGAATGATAGAGTCTGTCAGACAAGAGATGGGCTAGAACGAAGAATTGTCTGGCCTGCACAGTCTGGTTGCCACGTGTGGGTGTAGTGAGACGAGTGGATCTGGAGAAGGAGGGCCAGGTTTCAAGAAGGACCAAGGATAAGTAGTGCCAGGAGCTCAGAAATGCAAGTTGAGGCCTAGCTGATTGCTCATAAACTCTAGAGCCTCAATATAGATCAGCCAAGATCTCCTTCCCACAGCTCTGCCAGCTGCACCCAAGTGGGGCTGGTAGAGGAGCCTGCCCCGGGGAAAAGGAAAGCAGTGGCTCCATCAGCGCTTGGTGATGCTGTGATGCAGCTCCTGCAAGCCAGGACTGCCCTACCAAGTGTGCGAGACACACCCATTGCCAGCACCCCAGACACACCATAGGGACAATCCAACACTCCCACTTGCATCATGAGAAACAGTAGCCAGAGGGCCCATGTTCCCTGGAGGGGCTGTTATTGATGAGACACCACTGAACAGGGCACAGGGGCTGTTAGCCACATGGACAGAGCAGGGCACAGGGAAGTGTCACTTGTTCAACATAACCTGCACCCAGCTTCCCTCTTTGTTACTGAAACATGGGGGCAGCATCAGTGCTGTGAGTGCTCCGCAGGTCAGCAGGTGGCAGCGGGAGCCATGGGCCTTGGTCGGAAGCCCCCAGAGCTCAGTATTTTGGAGACACAAACCTAGCTCAGGCGTGGACCAACTGGCAGGAGGAGTTTGAGCTGCACACAGACCTGGCCATGCAGGAAAGTAAAGCTGTTACTTCCCCTGCTGGGGAACAAGGCAGACAAGGCTGCCACACCCTGTTTGTCACCACTGCCTCAAGCCTCACAGCCGTCCTAGGAGCCCTGGGAAACGATTGCTTCCCAAATCAGAACGAAACTGTGGCGCGACACAATTTAGAGACCAATCTGAAGGGGAGGGCAAGACCCCTGTGGTACAGCCTTATGCACAGTGGCTGCTACACCCCACATTGGGAACTTGACGGACTCTGTGATTCAGGACACCACCGTCTGCAGCACCGGAATCACCTCCTGTGGGAGCAGCTGCGCTGGGGAGGCGATCTCACATTAGACAGATGCTTGGGCATGACGCATGCAGTGAAACCTCTAGAGAAAGGGTGAGTGCACAAGGAGGCACAACACCCCCAGAAGTACATGCAGTGCAACACCAGCAAAGGAGAGCAGTGGCTAGGGTTCCATACCCACAGTGAGATGCATTGGCTGTGGGAGACAGCATGAGGAGGTTAAGGAGAAGTGTCCCACACTAGAACAACATGGCAAAGACTACGTCAGTCAGACTTGTATGAGAGGGGGAGGGAACGTCAGATGGGGTGATGACATCATGACTCTCTCCTTGAGCCTGGGAGAATGCCAGGTTCAGTCTGTTGGGACAGGAAAGCAACAAGGGACAATACCAACTTCCGTGCTGCAACAAGGGTAATAGGGAACTGTCCTGTGTGAGTTCAGCTGGATAGCAGGGCTTCCAGTAATGTGATTCCTTGAGTGGAATTGGACTCGAACATACCCATTACGGAAAATAAGCACACTCTGATAACGTACAACAGCATAATGCAGCCATAGGAAAATTTGACCTCAGTAACTAACACGAAAAATAACAGACGGTACAAACTGAAGTTTGTGGTGGTGGATGATAAGCACCACAGATCCCTCTTGGGGAATACAGCCCGTAACTGAAGCCGTATATTAGGCCAATTAACCTATAGGCTGCACGTGGAGGGAAAGCCAAGGAATGCTAAGGCCTAATTGCCTGATGAAGTTTAGCTGGGGGAGGAGCTGGGCCAGTCCTATAAAGACAGGAAGCTGACTACAGAAGGGGGCTGCAGGGAAGTAGTCTGCAGTCACTCCCTGAAAGTAGAGAGGTGAGTTTGAGGCTACAGGATTCAGCAGTCTTTAGTTACTCCTTGGGAGGAGGGAGTTTGACCTGGTACTCCCAGAGGTGGGTGGAATCAGAAACTGTTGGAAGGAGTCCAGGGAAGGAGTAAAAAGGTCTGAGGGAAAGCAGACCACAGTTGCCAGGTATAGGGTCTCTGGACTGGAACCCAGAGTAGTGAGCGGGCCCAGGTACCCCCACCAGCCACTGAGGAATTGGTACGATCAGGAAAGTGCCCAGGAAGACAGCTTGAGACCATTTGTGCAGAAGGACTTTGGTCCCCCAGAAGGGGGATACATGCTGGATGATCTAGGCTGAGTCACAAAGAGAAGGCAGCGGCTCCTGGAATGAGAGAGTGGCCACAGACCGCAAAAGAGACAGAGTGTGGCAGAGTGCAACACATCACACAGAAAAAGAAGCCACGATGCAGCATCAGAATTTTAGAGGGGTAGCCGTGTTAGTCTGTATCTGTAGAAGCGACAAAGGGTCCTGTGGCACCAGATATAATCAGATATAAGGAATGGCAATATACAAAAGCCTATAGGAGAACACTTCAATCTCCCTGGACACACAATAGCAGATTTAAAGGTAGCCATCCTGCAGCAAAAAAACTTCAGGACCAGACTCCAAAGAGAAACTGTAGAGCTTCAGTTCATTTGCAAATTTGACGCCATCAGCTCAGGATTAAACAAAGACTATGAATGGCTAGCCAACTACAAAAGCAGTTTCTCCTCCCTTGGTGTTCACACCTCAACTGCTAGAAGAGGGCCTCACCCTCCCTGATTGAGCTAACCTCGTTATCGCTAGCCTGACTCTTCCCTGCACATTTATATCTGCCTCTGGACATTTTTACTGCTTGCATCCAACGAAGTGGGTATTCACCCACGAAAGCTTATGCTCCAATACCTGTTAGTCTATAAGGTGCCACAGGACCCTTTGTCGATTCAACAGAATTTTATAACTAAAGTGCACAAAAACAAAAGGGGGAGTCCTATGGACAATGGAGACAATTTGAAAAGCATATGGGGATGTTTTCAAAGGTGATGGGTGCCTTGAAGGAAAACTGTGACTGAAAATAGACTGCACAATAGAACCTATGTTCTTCCAGTGGCACTATGTAACCTAGTATGAAAGGAGCTTGAAAGTCTGGGGAACCATAGCACCTGCAGATCCCAGGACAGCCTGGGTAAGAAGCACGATGGTGGTAGAGAAGCCATCAGGCAAATTATGCCTCTGCATCAACCCAAAGCCACTGAATTGGGCATTGAAAAGATGCCATCAACCACTGCCCATAACTGATGACATGTTGCCAGAACTTTCCAAAGCCAGAATCTTTACAGTCTGTGATGTGATGAATAGGTTTGGGCACAGACACCTGGATGGAGTCCAGCATGCTGACACCCGTGGCAACACCATTTGGTCACTACAGATGGCTGTGCATGCTGATGGGCACAAGCCCAGCAACAGACATGTTCCAGAGAAGACTCTCCCAAGCGCTGGAAGGACTCTCTCAGGAGTGCCTGGGGTGAAAATAATTGCAGATGGTATCCTCATCCTAGGCAAAAGGAGCAATGATTCAGAAGCTGACTGAGACAATGACCAAAAACGACAAGCTTTTCTACATTAATGCAGGGACGAGAACATAAAAATCAGCTCAGAAAAAATGCAACTGAAACATCATGAGATGACATACATTGGCTGTCTACACACAGCCGAGGACTAAAAGCAGATTGCAACAAGATCAAGGTAGCCAGAGACATGCCAGCTCCAATGCATGTGAAAGGGGTACAGTGCTCTAGGAATGATATATATTCTGTCCAAGTTCTGTCTGCACCTGGCTGCAGGAGTGGAACCCATGTGTCAGCTCACACTGCAGGATGCTGAGTGGGACTTGGCAGGCCCCCAACAGCAAGTGTGTGACACACTGAAAAAAATGCGAATGGATGCCCCTGTCCTGCCAGCCAGGAGAGCCACTGACACTCCAGTGTGATGCGTCAGATAAAGGATTGAGTGTAGCTCTTTTGCAGGAGCAGCCAGTCACTTACACCAGCAGAGCTGCGTCGGAGACTGATCGGGGTACCCCAAACAGAAAAAGAGCTTTTGCCAGTAGTATTTGGAGAGAAGCAATTCAATCAGTGCTCCTATGGCCACCCAATAAAGTGCAATCAGACCACAAACCACTAGAGACAATTCTGGCAAACACTTTTCTTAGTGCTGCAAGGAGATTGCAGCACATGTTGATGGGCCTCCAGCACTAGCAGCTAGTGATCAGATATTATCCAGGATGACTGATTGCTTGTGTTGGCTGACACTGTGAGCAGGGCCTATATACCCAGCATCAGTGAGTTGGGGGAAGGGGATCGGGACACTGAATCCATTAACATGCTTTATCTCCCAGTTTCAACAGTGACACAGCTGGAAATCAAAGAAGGTACGGCAAAAGAACATCCAACTACAGGCAGCCAAAAAAAGTGAAACTAGCAGGGTGGCCAAAAGACAAAAGCCAAGTAGGAGCAGAACCATATTTTCAAATTAACAATGAGCTGAGTGTGCAGGATGGAACCGTATTTTGAGGCCAGAGAGCTGTTGTCTCTGCCTCATTACATAGGGATGTCATGCAAACAATACATTCCTCACATCTGGCCATTGACAGTTGTCTCAGACAGGCTTGAGAGTGTGTTGAATGGCTGGGAATGAATGTACAACTCTGCTTCTTGATAGAAGGATAGATACATGCTGGTTGTTTAATAACCACCAGCAGAACAAGACTCTGTTACCACATGAGCTGCCCACCCAACCTGGGAAAAGGTGGGAGTGAATGTATTTACCTTTAGTGCAAAGCAGTACTTGATTACAATGGATACTATCCCAACCTTTTGGAGGTCGATGCCCTTCCTGAAATAAAAAGCAAGTCAGTGACTGGCTAACTGAAGGTCCATTTGTGAGATATGGCATTCTGGAATCTGTATTCACCAACAGATCCCGTTTGCCTCCGAAGAATTCAAGGAATTTGCATGTAAATGGGAGTTTGACCAACACATTTCCTCCCCAGCATACCCACAGAGTACTGGTAAGGTGAAATCAGCTGTGAAAACAGCTAAGAGACTGCTACCCAAAGCTGTTTCTTCTGGTTCAGACTCTTGTTAGCATTTCTGGCACATAGGAATATGGATGCCAAAAAGTGCAGTGCAGGCACCGATGGGAGGAAGCACCAAAACTTTTCTACCAATGAGGGGAGACCTATTGCAGCCAAAAGGATGGAAATACCTACCACTAAGGGCTAGTCCACACTGCGGGGTGGGGGTGGGGGTGTCGATCTAAGATACGCAACTTCAGCTACGTGAATAACGTAGCTGAAGTCGAATATCTTAGATCTATTTTTAAATTACTTACCCCCGGTCCACACGGCAGCAGGCAGGCTCCCGCGTCGACAGCGCTTCCTCCACTCGCCGAGCTGGAGTTCCGGTGTCGAAGGGGAGCACTTCTGGGATTGATTTATCGCGTCGAGATGAGACGTGATAAATGGATCCCAGAACATCGATCACTACCCGCCGAATCAGGCGGGTAGTGTAGACTAGCCCTAAGGGCTGGTCCACACTAGGCGGGGCGGGGGTGTCGATCTAAGATACGCAACTTCAGCTACGTGACAGGCTCCCCCATCGACAGCGCTTCCTCCGCTCGCCGAGCTGGAGTTCCGGTGTCGACGGGGAGCGCTTCTGGGATCAATTTATTGCGTCTAGACGAGAAGCGATAAATCGATCCCAGAACATAGATCACTACCCACCGAATCGGGCGGGTAGTGTGGACGTAGCCTTAGAGGAGTTGGCCAACAACCGAACAAAGCAGACATAGAAGTACAACCGGTCAACCCTGATGGCCCTGGCAAAAGGCACTTCTGAGAGGATCCAGCCATTAGAGAGACACCAGAAGGAGAGGACTTAAGGAGCTGTGAGGGGTGTAGTGGCATCCAGGGCATACAAGGTGACTATGCAAGAGGGGCAAGTGATCTGAAGGAACAGGAGACACTTACGGACCAGGAAACACAGCACCAATTGAGCCCACAGAGATACCAAGACCATCACAGAATGGAGAGACAGAGAACCACCAGGAGAGCAACCCCATGGGCAGGGAGGAGATTCCCCAGTGAGATAGCTTACTAGACTTGGAGACAGGGAACTGAGAAACAGATGGGTCACTCCCGGTGTGATTGCCTGCTGAGGAGACCAACTAATCTTAAAGACTATGTAACCAGCATAGTTACAAGACAAGACTTCAGCTTGGCTATGTGCTAGCAACCTCAGGCTGAAGGGACGCCGGCTGGGCATCAATTATTGGTTTTTAATGTTCACATTAAATGTTTATAAAATAGGGAAGATGTATCATGATTAGTGGAACTAGAGCCAGAGGGCCCATGTTTTCTGGAGGGGCAGTTATTGAGGGAACACCAGGGAAACTGGCAAGTCTGGGAAATTAGGCTGGAAGCCACTTGGCCACATGGACCGAGCAGGGCACAGGGCTTAATCAAGTGCCAGTTGTTCAACTTAACCTACACTCAGCTTCACTCATTGTGAATGAAACAGCACTCCCCCAGCCACCTGCAAGTGGGTCAGAGAGTAGGGTTGCCAGGTGTCCAGTTTTCGAATGGAACACCCAGTCAAAAAGGGACCCTGGCGTCTCTGGTCAGCACCGCCGACCAGGCCCTTAAAAGTCCGGTTGGTGGTGCTGCAGGGCTAAGGCAGGCTAGACCCTGCTGGTGCATCTAGTTCCCTAGTGTTGTTTGAAGAAGTACTACCTTTAATGTGCACCAGCAGGGTCTACATGGACCAATTAGTGCTCAGCATGTTAGTGCACTCTAGAAATCACCCCCACCCTCCCGCCGCCCAATAAAGCACTTTACCGCACTGGGTAAACAAGCCCTCTTTTTTCTAATGCAAATTAGCAGAGAGCACATTGCCCACTGTGTAAACAAGACCTGAGAAGGGTGCCACCTGTCCAGGTTTTCCCAGGATTGTCCCAGCTATCCTGGGAAATCTTTCAGGGTTCTCAAGGGAGATCCAGGCTGGAGACAAAGGACAGAGCAGCAGTCAGGGCCCTAGCCCAGAGTTCAGGAGACCCCAGCTCAATTCTCTGCCCCACAAGTCACCCAGGCCTGGTTCCCCAAAGGCACTGAGGTCGTGTGATGCTAAGCTTTGCAGTACTGAGCCCTTGGGCATCTAGAAAATCACAGGAATGCATTGCAATCCACAGAGCCTGAGCTAGGCACCCAGGCTCCTATACAATGAAGGGAGAGAGACGGGCACCTTAGAATGGGAATCACAAAGCCAGCACAGTAGGCGGGGAGCTGCCTAAGCTTGCCAATGGAAGATGCCGGCGAGAGGGCTGTGTGCTAAGCCCTGCCCCTCTGATAGAGCTAGGCCTCTATCCCTGTAGCAACCCCCAGCCTCCTGGAGTCAGGCAGCCTGTGATGTTTTTTGTGAGAATGAGTTTGGTGCTTGGCTCACCACACAAAATGACCAAGAGAGGAGGAGCAGGTGGGCCAGCAAGAGAGAGGGTAAGAAGGACGCTGCATCCTAGGGGTTTGGGCCCCCACCTGGGAGACCCCGCATCTAGCCCCCCTGCCCCTACAACACTGTAATTATGGAGAGATTCATGGGGGAGGTTGAAAGAGCTCCCCTGACACACACATCAGACTATCCTTATCTCAGGGGTCAGAGCATGCTCCTGAGGGGTGGAAGACTCCTCTAAATCCTTGATCCCCCACAAGCAGAGGTGGGACTTGAACCTGGGTCTCCCAGATGAGTGCATTAAGTACTGATCTAAGCATTATAAGTCTAGCAGCACCTCCAACCACATTTTGAATGGGACCCCCTCCCCATCCAATAGGCAGCCTCTGAGCATGCCAGCCATACTGGGCCCACATGCAAGATAGGTGGACTAAGGCCAGTCTTCCTCTGGTTGTGAGTCGTTCTGGGGCTTAGGCAGGAGGTAGGCGACTGGATGCCTAGAGAGAGTCAGCCGTGCGCCTGCCCCGAGATGCTGAGGGAAGCTTTACCCTGAAACCAGAGGCACTGAGTGAATGGCTCCTATAGGAGTTTTGTCAGAGTGGAATCTAAAACTGGGACTCTGGTGCCTAAGTCTGGGCTTTAGGTGCCTAAGTCTGGGCTTTAGGTGCCTTTGTGAATTCCACCTTTAGCCTGTCTGGGCCTCAGGTCCTCACCTCTCTGATGGCGATAACAGCCCTGTCCCACCTTGCAAGGGGTTGGGGGAAGTCCACTGAGGAGTGCAAGGGGCTTAGATAGAACTTAGAAAATCACAACTTCAGCTCCCTTGAATCTGAGTGGTGGTGCAGCCACTTACTGTCTGAGCCGCATCCTCCTGGGGTGTTCAGGAAGAGTTCCTCTTAGCTCTCATACTATCTCCTCTGGATGAGGTGGGCACAGGCTCCCTGCAGGTGGCAGGAAGCTGTCTGCTCCTGTAGCTGCTGCACTGTATCCATGAGCTGTCATAGAGTTGTGTGTTCCCTTGTGAGGACAATAGGACCTCAGTCTTGTCTCTCGGAGAATCAGTTCCTGGCAAGGGCTGATAGTGCCCAGCACATGCAGCTGGTGTTTGCTTATTTCTACTACCAAGGGACAGGCGTGGCATCTTAGTTTTTATTCTACTCATTGATCAAAACAGTCTGTTAAGATTTATTAATGTGTCTCAGGAAAACTGACATACTAACAGGGATTACTTCCCTTCAACTTCATCTTCAACTATTTCCTAATGCTCAGTATACTTCCTCTCCAACCTTGACAAATTCTGTTCGTGGGTGTAAAAAGATAATGGAGCAAATAATCTAACAATCAATTAGTAAACACCTAAAATAAAATAAGGTGATAAGCAACATAGGGATCATAGAATCATAGAATCATAGAATCTCAGGGTTGGAAGGGACCTCAGGATGTCATCTAGTCCAACCCCCTGCTCAAAGCAGGACCAAACCCAACTAAATCATTCCAGCCAGGGCTTTGTCAAGTCTGACCTTAAAAACCTCTAAGGAAGGAGATTCCACCACCTCCCTAGGTAACCCATTCCAGTGCTTCACCACCCAACTAGTGAAAAAGTTTTTCCTAATATCCAACCTAAACCTCCCCCTCTGCAACTTGAGACCATTACTCCTTGTTCTGTCATCTTCTACCACTGAGAACAGTCTAGATCCATCCTCTTTGGAACCCCCTTTCAGGTAGTTGAAAGCAGCTATCAAATCCCCCCTCACTCTTCTCTTCTGCAGGCTAAACAATCCCAATTCCCTCAGCCTCTCCTCATAAGTCATGTGCTCCAGCCCCCTAATCATTTTTGTTGCCCTCCGCTGGACTCTTTCCAATTTATCCACATCCTTCTTGTAGTGTGGGGCCCAAAACTGGACACAGTACTCCAAATGAGGCCTCACCAGTGCCGAATAGAGGGGAATAATCACGTCCCTCGATCTGCTGGAAATGCCCCTACTTATACAGCCCAAAATGCCGTTAGCCTTCTTGGCAACAAGGGCACACTGTTGACTCATATTCAGCTTTTCGTCCACCGTAACCCCAGGTCCTTTTCTGCAGAACTGCTGCCCAGCTATTCGGTCCCTAGTCTGTAGCAGTGCATGGGATTCTTCCGTCCTAAGTGCAGGACTCTGCACTTGTCCTTGTTGAACCTCATCAGATTTCTTTTGGCCCAATCCTCTAATTTGTCTAGGTCCCTCTGTATCCTATCCCTACCCTCCAGCGTATCAACCACTCCTCCCAGTTTAGTGTCATCTGCAAACTTGCTAAGGGTGCAGTCCACACCATCCTCCAGATTGTTAATGAAGATATTGAACAAAAACCGGATGTAAAAGATTAAACGGTAAGTGTTAGACTTACTGGTTAACCAACCTTAACCGTTAACCCTGGCAGCCCCGCACCAGCCAGTGGGACCCCAGTCCCAGCCACGCCAGCGGGACCTCAGCCCTGGCCATGCCAGCGGGACCCCAGCCCCAGCCGGGCTGAAGCGGGCCCCAGCCCTTGTCATGCTAGGCCTGCCAGAGCTACCTCGGTTAATGGTTAACTGGTTAAATTATATTATTTTAATCGTTTAACCGGTTAACTTTTTAAACCAATATTTACATCCCTAAAGCAACAGTCAATATGGATTTGTCAAGATCAAATCATGTCAAACCAACCTAATATCCTTCTTTGACAGGGTAACAAACCTTGTGTATGGGGGGATGCAGTAGATGTGATATATCTCGACTTTAGTAAGGCTTTTGATACTGTCCCACATGACCTTCTCATAAACAAACTAGGGAAACCTAGCCTAGACAAACCTACTATAAGGTGGGTGCATAACTGGTTGGAAAATCACACTGAGAAACTAGTTATCAGTGGTTCACAGTCAAGCTACAAGGGCATATTGAGTGGGGTCCCGCAGGGATCTGCCCTGCATCTGGTTCTATTCAATATCTTCGTAAATGATTTGGATAATGGCATAGAGAGCACACTTAAAAGTTTGTGGATGATACCAAACTGGGAGGGGTTGCAAGTGCTTTGGAGGACAGGATTAGAATTCAAAATGATCTTGACAAACTGGAAAAATAGTCTGAAATAAACAGGCTGAAATTCAATAAGGACAAATGCAACAAAAATGATTAAAGGTCTACAAAACATGTCCTATGAGGACAGATTGAAAAAAAATGGGTTTGTTTAGTCTGGAGAAGAGAAGTCTGAGGGGGGACATGATAACAGTCTTCAAGTACATTAAATGTTGTTATAAAGGGAAGGGTGATAAATTGTTCTCTTTAATCACTGAGGACAGGACAAGAAGCGATGGGCTTAAATTGCAGCAAGGACGATTTAGGTTGGACATTAGGAAAAACTTCCTAACTGCAAGAATAGTTAAATAGGGGGACAAATTATCTAAGGATGTTGTGGAATCTCTATCATTAGAGGTTTTTAAGAACAGGTTAGACAAACACCTGTCAGAAATGGTTTAGATAATAATTAGTCCTGCTTCATTGTAGGGGACTGGACTAGATGACTTATCAAGGTCCCTTCCAATCCTACATTTCTATGATTCTTATAGCACGTAAGGTGCCATCAACTGCTGTGTTTAATCCAGTCTTCCGCAGTGGTATTTTCCCCATTGATGCCTAAAAATGATCAAGATCAAAGTAAAAACAAAGATTTTGTAATAACTTACTTTGGGATTGTAATTAGTTTTGTTATGCAACCATGTGTGTACCATTTGTGGATAGATTCCAGTAATTTCAGGTTGGATGGTGACTTCTTAATCAGTGCCTCATTACAACTCTTTTGGCATAATAAACAAAGCTGATAATCAATGCCACTGAACTGCTTCATGTTGCCGATGATGGCAAATCAAGCTGAAACATTTACAGTAATCTGTAACATTAATGAACTCAACGGGGGGCGGGATAGCTCAGTGGTTTGAGCATTGGCCTGCTAAACCCAGGGTTGTGAGTTCAATCCTTGAGGGGTCCATTTAGGGATCTGGGGCAAAAATTGGGGATTGGTCCTGCTTTGAGCAGGGGGTTGGACTAGATGACCTTCTAAGGTCCCTACCAACCCTATGATTCTATGAATCAGGTCTTATGTTCTGAGCATTAACTGATAGCACAGTACTGTCAGGCGAGGGCCCCATTTTACTTTGTGAGGGCTGCATGTTTGACATGCCTGTGTTAAAAGTATAATTTAAAAAATGTTGATTTTTAAACAGTTTCTTGAATACATACTTGTTCTAGGTTTGACATGTTTGGTGTTTGTGGGAGAAAGGGCTTTCAAATGGTGCTCAGCTATACCCATTTCTGATGACACTATTTTCAACATTTCCACCAGCCGGAGGACTTAGAGATGGGAGCTAGTGGAAGCAGTAAGTCCCCACACTATACCGCTGAGGGTGACACCAGTGAAATTATGATTCTGTAGATTTTTACGTATCAAATGACAACTCCCTGACCTTTCTGTCATTAACTTGCCCACTGAATTAAACGTGCTCCCAGACTGCATGCGTGCACTGCATTTTTTCAGTCTTATAACTTGGCCAAATCTGAGCAGATTATCCCAGGGAAGGCAAAAGGCACATCTCAGGGCTGGTCTACACTAGCCCACAAGTTCAAAATAAGATACGCAACTTCAGCTACGTGAATAACGTAGCTGAAGTCGAAGTATCTTATTTCGAACTTTAAAGTACTTACCCCTGGTCCACACAGCGGCGCGCAGGCTCCCCCATCGACAGCGCTTACTCCTCGCGGCGAGCAGGATTACAAGCGTCGACGGGGGGCACTTCCTGGTTCGATTTATCGCGTCTAGACAAGACACGATAAATCGAACCCAGAAGATCGATCCGATGCCTCCGACGCTGTGGGTAAGTGTAGACTAGCCCTCAGACACAAAGGGCACCGCTCCCCAACTAAATTTCAAGTGCATGCTCCAAAGCCTGGGGGTACTAGAACTTCTCAAAGGAAAGGTTGACAGAATTTTTACCATGGGCAAACACCATATTTTTCTCTAATCTCATTCTTGAATACAGATGAACCGTGTTGGCTGAAAATTTCTAAAACAATTCAGCCTGAGACAGACACCGGCATGGAAAATTTCAAACAGTCGAAGTCTGACAAAGTTATATGCAACTAAAATCAATGTCTTATAATGGGAAGTTTTGGGCAACCTTAACTATAGGCATCACTACCAGCCCCACCTAGCATAATAAACCAACCTTTAATTGGCATAAACTCAGCATTGGCTCTTGTCATTATGAGCCCTTCTGCAAAGGATGGAGCTGATCTCAGCCTCCAGCAGGTTTTGTGTAAGGTGAAATTCCAGAAGTTATAGCTGGAAAAGACCTCTGGGTTCTCTGCAATGCCATTGAGCACACCTGTCCCCAACTCCCAGCAACCAAGGCAGCAATGTGCCTTCAGAGGATTCTCCAGCACTTTACTTAGCCTTGCTTCCAATAACTAAATGATGAGCCTTCGGCCCATCCCTTCGGAGGTCACTCCACTTTCTCTCAGGAGTTTGCTCTCATACCCAGACTAATATGCCTTTGTTTAATGGCATTAAATAACTCTAGTTACATCTACAGGTGGGAATAAAGAATAGGTTAGCAGAGAAAGGTTGATCCGATGGCTGGAAGTTGAAACTAGACAAATTCAGACTGGAAATAAGGCATACATTTTTAACAGTGAGCGTAAATAACCATTGGAACAATGGAACAAAGGTTGTGGTGGATTCTCCATCACTGAAAATTTTTAAAATCAAGATTGGATCTTTTTCTAAAAGATCTGCTCTAGAAATTATTTTGTGGAAGTTCTATGGCCTGTGCTATACAGGATGTCAGACTAGATGATCAGAATGGTCCCTTCTGGCCTAGGAATCTATGAATCTATGAATACTGCAAATAGGCATCCCCAGCGACCCACTCAGAGGCAAATGTTTTTGCTTCCATCATGTTCCTCCCCTTTTTCTTTTCACAAATAGTCGAGCATACAAGCCATATTAGCATGAGGGATGACCTTTAAGCTTAAATACCTGAATATTTCCAAAACAAAATTTCAAATAGTGCTTTTAATTATAAAGATTTAAAATTCACAGTTCACATTGTGCTGATTCATTACAGAAGAGAAACAGGGAACAGAAACAGTGTCATGTGACTTTGATCTGCTGGGAGAATTGGACTCAGGGGCCTACCTGGATTCTAATCAACAGTGCATGATTTTGAATTTCAAATACTTACACACACAGTGCATGCATGATTTCTGAGCCAGGAAATACTCATTTACCAACTCTGAGAATAATTCCAAATAACAATAAAATCAATAAAATCACAATCTGCTTGCAGATAGATCCCAAAGAGAAGTATAGGCAAAACTGGTGAAATAAATTCTTAGTTACAAATTATTCTGTCTCTTCTAGTTCTCACCCTCCACTGCCCACAAAACAAAACACAAAAACAAAAAACCAAACAATTCCTCTAGCTCCCTGGTGTATATACCGCTATGGGGTTTAAACTAAGAGCAAAAGGGGAGGGTCAAAAGAGGGTAGATACAAGCATTCAGAACAAAATCGAGATGTTGAGAACAAAATTAATCAAAAAACCAAAACAAATGAAGAGAAGAAATTTCTGTATTGCATATACACTAATATTAGGAGCCTGGGTAACAAATAAGAGGAATTGGAATTGCTCATTTATGAGCATAAATTTGAGCTAGTTAATATTACTGAAACTGGTGGAATGATTTGCATAACTGGAATGTTAAAATCAATAGTTATAAACTGTTTAGGAAGGATCAAGTGGGCAAAAGGGGATGGAGAGTGATATTGTATATCAAAAATAGTATTACCTTTTTCTAAGTCACGGATAACTCAGAAGAAAATGATCTTGAATGCTTATGGATCAATGTACTAATAGCTAAAACACAAGATGGGGTATTACTTGGGGTCTTCTACAGACACCAAATCACACTAGGGAACAGGATGACAAGCTCCTTATGCACTTGCCTACAATGTGTAGGGGAAAAAGTTGTGTGATCATAGGAGACTTCAATTTGAGTGACACATGATGGAGGTCTCATGCTGCCAGTAGTAAAACATCCTCAGAATTTCTAAACCTTATAGATGACAATTTCCTAATTCAAAATGTGTTGCAGCCAACATGGGGGAATTCTGTATTAGACCTTGTCCTAACAGAAAAAGAGGAACTGGCCACAGAATTAAAAGTTAATGGTAGCTTGGATACAATGATCATGACTGTGCAAGCAGAATAAAGTCCCGACCAGTAATAAATATACTTGGTGCTTTAATAGGACCAAGTTCACAAAGCTGAAAACAATTATGATCCAATGCAGCTGAAAGGAAGAATTTAATCAGAAAAATGTGAATGATAATTGGGAATCATTTAAGAACACGTTACTAGATGCCCCAAAAGCCACACTCCCACAATTAAGGAAGAAGGCTGTGCTGTTAAAAATACAATTTGGTTTAGAAGGGAAGTGAAGGCAAGTGTAAAAAATAAAAAATAAATCATATATAACGTGGAAGAAAGGGAAAGTTGATAGTAATGAATATAAATCAGAAGTTAGGAATTGTCGAAAATTTATAAGAGATGCCAAAGGACACAATGAGAATTCTATGCCATCAGAGTTAATAACAATATGAAGGAGTTTTTAAAACATATTAGGAACAAAAAGAATCCTGACAATAGTATTGATCAATTGCTAGATGGAAACGGTAGAATTATCAATAATAATACAGAAAAAGCAGAGGTGTTTAATAATTATTTCTGTTCCATATTTGGGGAAAAAACAGATTATGTGGCCTCGTCATATGGCCATGATGACACTCTTTCCATTCCACTTGTATCTCTGGAGGATGTTACACAGGAGCTACTAAAATCAGACATTTTTAACTCAGCATGTCCAAATAACTTGCATTCGAGAGTTTTAACGGAGCTGGCTGAGGAGCTCGCTGGACAATTAATGTTGATTTTCAATAAGTCTTGGAGTGAAGGGGAAGTTCCAGCAGACTGGAATAAAGCTAATGTTGTGCCAGTGTTTTTAAAAAGGGAAAGAGGATGACCTGGGTAATTATAGGCCTGTCAGCCTGAGATCGATCCTGGGCAAGAGAATGGAACAGCTGATACGGTAATCAATTAGTAGTCAACTAAAGGAGGGTAATGTAATTAATACCCATCAATAGGGGCTTATGGAAAATAGATCATTTCAAACTAACCTGATATATTTTTTGATGAGATGACATAGTGCTGATGACAAAGGTCACAGTGTTGATGTAGTATACTTAGACTTCTGTGTGGTGCCTGACTTGGTGATGCATGACATTTTGATTAAAAAATTAGAATAATATAAAATGAACATGGCACACATTATGTGGAGTAAAAACTAACTGATAGGTCTCAACCTGTGTCTATAGATGGGAATCCTTATCAAGCAGCTCTGTTTCCATGGAGTCCCACGGGGATCGTTTGGCCTACACTATTTAGCATCTTTATCAATGACCTGAAAGAAAACATAAAACCATCACTGATAACGTTTGCAGTTGACACAAAAATTGGGAGCATGGTAAATAATGAAGAGGACAGGTCACTGATACAGTGCAGTCTAGATTGCTTGGTGAACTTGGTGCCAGCAAACAATGTATGATTTAATATAGCTAAATGTAAATGTATACCTCTGGGAACAAAGAATGTGGGCCCTACTTACAGGATGGGGGACTCTGTCATGGGAAGCAGTGATTCTGAAAAAGATTTGGAAGTGGGAGTGGATAATCAGTTGATCATGAACTCCCAGTGTGACCAAAAGGGGCTAATGTGATTCTTGGATGCATAAACGGAAATCCTGAGTAGGAGTAGTGAAGTTATTTTACCTCTGTATTTAGCACTAGTGTGACCACTGCTGGAATACTATGTTCTGCTCTGGTGCCAACAATTGAAGAAGGACATTGATTAATTGGCGAGGATTCAGAGAAGAGCCACGAGAATGATTAAAGGATTAGAAAACCTGCCTTACAGCGATAGACTTAAGGAGCTCACTCTATTTATCTTAACAAAGAGAAGATTAAGGGGTGACTTTATTACAGTCTGTAAGTATCTACATGGGGAACAAATATTCAATAACGGGCTCTTCAATCTAGTGGAGAAAGGCATAACACAACACAATGGCTGGAAGTTGAAGCTAGACAAATTCAGACTGGAAATAGCACATCAATTTTTAACAGTGAGAGTAATTCACCAGTGGGACACTTTACCCAGGGTTGTGGTGGATTCTCCATCACTGCCAATTTTTAAATCAAGACTGGATGTTTTTCTAAAAGATCTTCTCTAGGAATTATTTGGGGGAAGTTCTGTGGCCTTTGCTATGCTGGAGGTCAGACTAGATGATCACAATGGTCCCTTCTGGCCTTAGAATCTATGAATCTATGGCTTGTGTTGACTGAAAACATTGTACCCTTAACTATTGTTCTGCTAAGCTAGCCCTAGGGTGCTTTTAATGACACGCACACAATACGTACCTGTTACAGCAATATAAAGCAGCTTGAATCCAAACTAGCTTTTAATAAACAATTCCTTCAACCTGCAGAAGCTGCATGCAGCAGAGAATCCGTCGCATAATTTTCTGTCCCTCCATTATCCTGTGTTATTTTCAGCATTGTTACTTTCTAGGGCTGTGTGGTTGTTCAGATCTGAACCCCCTGTTACACAGATATGGCCATTTTTCTATGTAAATAGGACAATTTTTTAACATAGAGGAAGGCTAGTTTCTTTTCCTGTTGCAGAGAGACATGCCATGGTGTAAAGAAACCCGGGGGGTGGGGGGTAGGTGTGACAGTGCTGTGAATGGGCCCTGTTCTGAATATACCCACACCGAGACACGGTGTTTCCTTAATGTGTTAATTCCTGCTCCAGAGCAGTGGCATGGTGGGGTTACTGCACAATGTACATGTTTAAAGTATTGCAGGAACAAAACGCTAATAAATAACTTTTATATTCTTCATTTCTTCAGTTGTGACATATATAAAGGAGATAAACCAAGCCCCAGAAGAATCCGGCCTTAGCGCTTATCTTCTGTTTGAACCGTTAAATGCCAGCTTAGTTATTACTCATGCTCTTGACCATTGAAGTTTTTCCTTGGGCAGTAACTCTTGTGTTGAAGCTAATATGAGTAATCTCTGGGATTTAGGCAGCTGCTTGCTCAGGCAGACGCTCACCAGTACGGCTGATCCCAATGGGTTGCTTCTCTCCTTTCTCTCTGCCGACTCCCTAGTAAAGTCAGCTTCTATGACCCTTCTACAGAATCCTTCCCATCACCTGTTCTCTATGATGGGGGGAACCAATGCAATGAGCCAGGATTACAGGAGGCAGTCAGAGGACAGCCAGTCTCAAGTCTCACTTAACTGTGACAGCAGGTTAGCCTGAAATAGTGGAGTCAGAGATGACCTTGTTGTACCCGCCAAGGCAGGGAGAACTCCATGTTTTCTGATGCTCTTTCACTCCAGCTGTCCCTGAGACAGCAGTGACTAAAATCAACAGGGGAGCTGGAACAGTTTTTATAGTGGGGGTGCTGAGAGCCATTGACCCAAACTGTAAACCCTGTATATAATGGAAACCACTTCAAGTCAGGGGGTGCAGCAGCCCTTCCCCCCCCCCCCCCCCCCCCGCACCCCCGCCCCCACATCCCTAGTTCCAGCTCCTATGAAAACCAGGTCAGAATCCAAGCGGAGAGATACAAGATGGTGTCCATGAAATGGGAGGGATTCTGACCATTCGCCAGGACTAGGCACAAGCCCTGTACATGCTGGGGTGGATGGGAGCAGACATTCAGTCCTAGACCCGGGCCCCAAGGTGTCACCCCCGCAAACTGGCCACTGGGCCCTCTGGCCAGAAGAGCTGTCATGGCACCAGTAAAGCAGCCAGCGACAGATCAGGGACTGGAGACATTCTCATGCCCTGCATTCACTGAGGCAGTGCTTTGCTCCCTGGATGCAGGAGCCAGTGTGGCCCCCAGGGGCCTCCCATCTACTCCTGGACAGATTCTCCTTCGTACACCACTGGCTCCACTTTCCCTCGCACCCCAGTGGCAAAGTTCCCAGCCTCAGAGGGGAGAATGTGCAGAAGTTAACTGTTTGCGCTGGCTGCAATGTCCTCGGGGAAGCCTGGTGCAGTTTGCAGGCCCAACAGGGTGAGCTACAGGGGAATTTTGGCTGGATCCTGGAATTCCCTGATGTCTCCAGGTTGAAGTCAGACGTGCAGTGTTTAATGTTACTGGATCCAAGGAGTTTGTGATTTATTATGGATGTTCCAGAGCGATGAACAGCAGAAATCTCTCTTGCTGTCTTTTTTTTCTAATAAGATTGCTAGCCAATAAAACTGGGGGGAGGAAGGGTAAGACCCCCCTCGATTCCTATAAACCTTTTTCAGGATATATATAAAAATCAGGGCCTGCTCATGCTTGTCCGAGCCAGCTGAGCTATTCTTATCACAGGAAACCAAATGTCGTCTCCCATGTTCACACTTGGCTCTGTGACAGCCCCCCTTGAGAGATCACACCTGTGGCAATTACTCCCAACCCTAAACAACCTGCTTCAGCCTTGGAGGGCATGTTCCTCCTCCCAAGTTTGAATTGCTGGTGTCCTGACACAGGACCTCATTCTGCTCCCAGGCACATGGAGGAACTCCGCTGACTTTATTCCAGATTTGCACCCGTCCCCAGGGAAACGGAACTTGGCCAGTAGTTTAGGGGACTTTTCAAGTCATCTCACTTTCTAGCCTCAGGGCTTCTGCATCCCCCAGGTAATGGGCAAGTGGGTACCATTCATAGAACGGCTCAGGAGATGGGGGAGCAAGAGCTCTGAAACGCAAAGCCCTCTCCTAATGGGGAACTGAGCAGACACAAGGCTTATGCTCAGGTCACACTCTTGCTGCTCCAGCTCTCCCTCTCTCTTTCTCTGCTGCTCTGGACTGGGGACTACAATATACACAGCAATTGGTCTCTCACATTTCACATGGGAAAAAGAAAGCCAAGCTAAAAAGGCAAGTTCCTCCATGCAACTATGAGAGCTCTACAGACACGACCACATTAGAAAGGGACGAGCCTTTTACACCATCATGATACACCAGGTTCATTTGGGGAGCTCTGAGCTGCAGGAAGGACTTCAGATTAGATCTCGCTGCACCCAGTTTACCCTGCCCATCTGGATGACGAATCCATTCCAGGTGGGGCTGGTTTTATACATGTCACAGCATAGACTCCCTGCATGGCAGAACCACACTCCTTCTGTTAGGATTGTCATTTTGGCTCTGGGTGGTATTGTCCAGGTCTTTGAATATCAGGGGTCCACAGTCCAGACATGAGGCTTTTTCCAGTCCTGCCTCTTCAGATATTGCTTTCCACTTCCCTTCCACTGGTGCACTCTATGCTCAATGCCTAAACCCCTCTCCTCCAACCCCACCAACCTAGCTTCCAGCCTCTTGACTGTGCTGAAACCGCTCTAACCAAGTCCCTCTGACTCCTCCTGACTAAGTCACAGGGGGACTTTAGCCAAAAGGAGAGCCTGATTTAATAAATACACAAGAGTCTGTGGTATCAAGCGCTTTGGAGAGCTCCAGCACCAGGTCCTTTTCCAGGGACAAGACAGGATTGTCCCTCAGTACACAGTGTGGCCAGTGTCTGTGTCCGGGGCTGCAATGGGTTGCTGCTTCTAGGGCTGAATAGAGACATTCTGGGGTGATGAAGCAATTCATGGTTGGGAACAGTCTGGCCAGGTGTGACTGAGTGGCCCCTGGGGCAGAAGAGGAGGCAGCCTCTTGGCATCTCCCCTGTCTGAGCATAGCTCTGTATTGCAATTTAGCTGGGCTGGGCCCTGTTTCCACTACCAGCGCTCAAGTTCTCTTCCTTCCAGGATGTCCCAGGACCATGTGGAGTATGGGGGAAGAGCTCTGGTGCCAGAGATTGCTGCATGGGCCTAGTGTCTCCCTAGGTCTTCTATCCCCTGCCTCCTTGCTTGTACAGAGCTATCTGTAACGAAGCACTGGGAGGTCACCAGGCCCATGAGCATCAGGGGGAGGAGGAGGGTTGCTTCTGGAGATGGGAGCAATCGTGGTCTCTGTGTACCAGGTGAACTAGCAAACGGGAATGTTCCCTGTCTCTTGCTGGCTTCCAGCAAGAGAAGCACTCCCCTGGATCTGGCAGGCCCTCTGTCGTGTCTGTATAGCACACTAGACCTGTAGTGCATGTGAGTTAGACAGCTGGATTCCTCTCCCTAAGCTGTCTAGGCTAGGAGTGTCTGTCTGAACCATTTCCGAGTCAGGGCTTTCTTTCTCCAGTGAGTAAAGTACAATATGACAGATCTCTGTGCTAAAGAACTGCCCTAACATCGATTCCTTACCCAACCCAACAGAGAGCTGTGCTCTCTCCCTTCCTTAGCGCCTGGTGGGACGCTGACCTTGTGTTTCATGTACAGAGCAAACGGCTTCTCCAGCAGCTTTCTGCTGGCAGGGCTCCCTCCTGGAGCCTAACTGAGCCTCCTCTGTGCTGTTACACTGGTCCTCGAAGACCCCATAAGAACTGTCCACAACAAAATGAACTGCCTTCCCTTTAGACTTTTCACCCTGCCATTGTAAATCCACTGGCCTCACGCCAAGGACTACGCTAGACACAACCATAATACAGTCATTTGTCTTCTGCGCTGCATAGGAGGAAACAGCCGAAACACTCGGCTTTCAAATAAAGTAACAAAATGCAGAGCCCAGCCTGAGGTAACTCTGTAACCTCTGCAGTAACAGCCTTCCTTCCAGCAAACGCTAGCTGGCCACCGCCAAGCCTATGGGCGCAGGAGGAAAAGGAGCTTGGAGATGGCATTAGGAGTCACAGCCATTTACATCTGTGTTATCAGAGAGCAGCCCTGACAAGCAGCTGTCCCCTGGGGGGGATCCATGCAATTTTAGGCCGATGAATGGCCTGGGAAAAGTTGCCATCCGAGCCTAAAGCAAAACACCTAAAAATACATAGCAACAGATAAAAAGCTGGGACTGTAGATCCTTGAGCTGCTCAGTCCTGCCCCGGAGCAATGCACTTGATGGATGCAACACACTAGTTCCTCAACAGGTCCCACACACATCCTCAGACGCTCACTCGTTCCCCATGCGCCATGTATACTCACATGCACATCCCAGCAGGGCGCATGAGGCCTCAGAGTGCTCCCTGACCTGTAAGGGAAACCACTGGAGCCCTGGGGCACATACAATCCAGCTGCAGGCTTCCTGGACATCTTACCAGCAAATAGAAAAGTGATCCGTTTACTGAATGAAGAAACCAAGAGAAAGACTAGAAAGAGTCACAGAAAGCCTGGAACTCACTCCTGTCTCCTGTCTGGACTCCACATGTCTCAGAGCTGCTGGCAGAAGCCTACCAGGCCCTGCAGGCCTGGGAACATGGCGTGGCTAGAACTAGGCCTTAGGGAAAATCTCAGAAGGAGTGGCCTTCCAGAATGGGTGGAGTTTAAGCTGCTCTAACCTCAGTTACATCAGTGCAACCCCAGTGAAGTATCGGGACCTGCACAGGCTTAACATGAGGTGGAAATTGACTCAATGACCATAAGTTATGGTTGCCTTTGGAAGCTCTAACGGTGTGTTTTGGGTTCCTTCAGATGAGTTACTAGTAGGGAGCATTAGGAATTCTTATACGGTGGGGATGGGTACAGTGTAAAAACTAGCTAGACAGATAGAGTAGATAGGCTACATCAGAAGGTGTCTTACACACCTTTCAAGTATATTTAAGCATTAAGAGACATGCAGATAGGTCAGGACACTGGCCAAGAGAGAACACAACAGAGCACAGAGAATACAGACGCACAGAGTGACAGAGGTAGCAGCATTTTCTGCCATGGGTTTCTGCAGTCAGCCATGTGCCATACTCCACACACCATCTTTTTGTTTGTTGCATGCCTTGCCCCTAAATAGCTGCAAAGTGGTGTGATGCATGCTAGTTCACTGCGGTTGTCCAGCTGGAATGAGTGCCTATAGGCACAGAATTGCTTACACAGACTGGGCATGTTGGTTGAAGAGCAATTACAAGCAGTGCTTCAGCCAGATGTGCACCTACAGATTTGTGAAGATCAAAGGACAGAATAGGGTGTATAGCTACTTACACAGAGAGAAGATACTCAAGCACTCAGAGACTATGGTAATGGGGGCCATTTAAGTAACTCGACAAATATACTAGCAGGCTCTTTAAACTATTGAAAGTAGAACAAGATCCAATGGTTGGCAGTTGAAATCAGTAAAGTTCAAACCGGAAATCAGATCCACATTTTTAATTGTGAAGGGAATCTACCCCTGGAACAATGTAGCTAGGGACAGGGTGGATTCTCCATCACTTGGAGCCTTTAAATAAAGACTGAATGTCTTTTCTGTAAGATTTCTCCTGATTCAACCCCAAGTTATTGGGCTGGATGCAGGAATCACTGGGTGAGATTCTCTGGCCTGCGCCATGCAGGACTGGATGCTCATAATGGTTCCTTCTGGCCTTAAAGCCTCAGAATGTGTTAGTCTGTGAAAGGCCACTCATCTCCAAATGCGACAGATCACCAAATGTTTGCATGAGGCCTGTGGCTTGCAGTAAGTTTAGAGTCAGGCCTCAAACCTGTAACTTATTGAGGGAAATGGGACAAGATAACTCCTGAATGTTCCTTCCCATCTCTAATCTGTCCTATTCCCCATCATGCCATCCCATCAGTGCCCGAGTTCTAATCAGAATACACTGAGCACTAATGAGCTCCAAATGGCTTCTCTACTTGCTGTGAAGTGCACATTATCATTTCATTTTCTGCCATTTTCTCTTTCTTTCCAATGAGGCAAATGATGCAGACACACTTGAATTACACGTCACTAATCGCTGACTGAAATGTATCAGCATCCCCACAGAAATGACAATTAGATCACTAGGGAGTCTGGGAGATCTTCCGTAGTCCCAGGAAATATCACACAGCCCGGGCTTCTGGTTCTGCATGTTGAGAAAGGAAAGCTCCAGATTGGCTCTGACCTAGTGCATCTCACTGCAATGAATGGGCCAGTGTTTCCATCCCCTCAAGTCACAAAGTGCCTTAGGATCTAGAGGAGCCCCAACAGACAGTGTTGCCAGACTGTTAACTGCTAGTCCATGCCTGAGACTCTCCCCGAGGGAACAGATGTCTCGTCCAACCATGCAGCTTGGTAGATTCTGCCAGCCAGTCCCTCCAGAGATAAGCAAGGGCACTTTACTCTGCTCTCAGTGGGCTATTGAGAAAGGGCCTGCCTGCAGGGAGGCAAACAGACAGATACTCCAACCTGCACAGATCGACATGGGCCAAGTTATCAATGTCAGTGGTCAGGAAACTCCAGCACCTTGTTTGCATGCTCTCAATGGGGAGTAGCAGTACCTCGGAGTGCAATAATTCACCCTGTCTGCGGCAGTCACGCGTCAATGCTGCATGCTGCAAATGGCTCTTTAATGAACACTTTCATCAGGTGCTGCACGAGCGCTGAACACCACATGCTGCCAGTGCATGACCTGACAGGAGAGTAATAGCTCCAGCAAACTGGCCTCCCTGACTCGGTTATATAAAGCAGGCAAAGTGTCAGCCTGATTAGTAGGTGGCTCTTCTAGTTCCAGCGGGATAGTTACTCATATCCAGCTCACAGCTGTATAACACTCTTAAGAAACCAAGAGTTTGCCTCTACTGACGTGGATATATAGGCGCAAGGTACAAGGGCTGTGTACATAGCCATAAGTACAAGGCTGTACACAGCCCAGAGATCCGGTCTGGGCCCTGCAGCCAGAAAGGGCTTTTCCAGGGAATAATACGACAGGAAAGACCAAGTAATCCCCTGAAAGAAACACCAGCACATTCCTCAAGGCAAACAGTTAAGTGACAAATGGTTGAACTGTCTCCCCAAAGCCTGCAGAGAACACGGCGATGAGCACCATGTGTGGAAACAGCAGCTGCCTTTCTGTATTGCAGACCACGATAATGCCAGGAATGCCGGGTTCTGCTCTAGAATGACGTGTGCGCTGTGATCATCTCAATAACCAGTGCAGCAAACCTGCCAGAGTAGCCGTGTCTAGGCCTGGGCCTGCTCTCCCAGGGCAGACCACAGGTGTTAGCACAGTGCTATTGGCTACGCTGGGTGGGGTCTTTTGTATGATCGGCCCTTTTGCTCCACTGATGAGTCACATCAAGAGCCACAGCTAGAGAGGTGGATTTAGGACTGAGTGCTCGGAGCAGGTCTCATGTTTGTCCTAGGAACAGATGGTGCGACATAAAGAACACAGGTATTGTTCAAGCAGAGAGTTCCTGTCCACACAGCCAATGGATAGAGGTGAGTGAGGGGCTCCATTCTGTGAAAGAGGCAGTGGTAACTAGTCTCAGGAACACATCTGTGCCAGTCAGCTCCCCACAGGGGACGCTGCCATTGGCCTTCACCTCACATCTTCCCTCTCAAGCAGCCTGCACAGTGTGGCTGTGGCAGAATGACTGGCAGCCTGTCTGTACCCATGTGGCGACTTGGGATGCCTCTGAGGCTCTGAGTATTTGGGCGGGGCTCAGACCTCAGCTGGCCAAGGGGATTTGCCACTCCAGAGCCCAGTCATTAACAAATCAGCTACCCCACTCCTGTTACTGAGCGCCCATGAGAGCTCCACAGAGTGCGGCACAGAAATAGGAGGCTCTGAGAGGCTGTGTCAGCAGTGAGATGCAATTGTGAGGAAGGCTAATATCATTGTGGGTGTATTCTCAGGAATGTCATATGTAAGACATGGGGGGTCATTGCCTGGCCCTATTCGGCACCCGTGAGGCCTCAGCTGGAGTAGTTCTGGTCCTGGGCTCCACACTTGAAGAAAGATGCAGACAAAGAGGAGAGAATCCAGAGGGCAGCAACAAAAATCATAAAAGGTGTAGAAAACCTGACCTCTGAGGAAAGATTAAAAAAACCTGAGCATGTTTAGAGTTCAGAAAAGAAGCTGAGGGGGAC